>OW386285.2:87406949-89806949 GCA_936432065.2 Rutpela maculata
GGCCCTTTGTTGTTCTTATTGTATTTAAATGTTATGCCATCATTTACCAGGCATATCTCATTTTACCAATTAGCAGATGACAACACGGCAGTACTAAACAGTGTTACCATAAACGATCGTTCGAGGAAATGCATCAACTCCATTCAAAATATGAAGGACTGGTAAAAAAATAACACCATTTGCTTAAATCAAGACAAATCTACCTTAATGATTTTCAGCAAAACTTTTAACACCGAATTCGTGTCACTCTAATTGCCAAAACTTTACAAAATACGGAGTAAACACAATTTTCTAGACCTAACAATTCGAAACACCATGTCATGACAGGTCCATATTGATGGATTGGTGGTTAAATTGAATAGCACAACCCATGTTTGGCGATTTATAAAACAACAGATATCACTGGAGTCTATAAAAGTATATTTACTCTGTCCATATACAATTTCACTTGCATTACATCCTTATATTCTAGGGAGAGGACTTACACAGCTACAGATTATTTTCAGCACAAAAAATATATCCGACGCATGTTAGTACACGATGCGAACCATATTTTATTGCTTTAGGCATATCACTTCTTTCTATATTTACCGTCAAGTAAACTTCGTTAAATCAAACATGCTTTTCTCTTTAAAAATTAATGAAATTAGTAATAGAACTACTAGAGGTGGGTACTGACTTAAGAATACTCGGTCTACTTTATTTAATATTTTAAAGCAAGTTTGTCGATTTCCTAAAGCAGTTTCCAGTAATTTGCTTTGCAAATAAATACATTTTAATAATGAAGTTAAATTTTCTCAAATGTTATCAAATCTTTGGCCCTTAATTATTTAAAACGCTAAGTTTTTTGAATTTGCCATGTTTTATTCCATTAGGTATTTCATATTCCACAGGATGCGGAGAAATTATTTTTGGCATGAAGAGAAAAAATAGTTTTTAGTGCGGGTCCTCTCTGTTTTCTGTACGTCTATGCGTTTGTCTATTTGTCCATTTATTTTTATTTAAATCCGTTAGTTTGTCCATATGTCTGTCTGTATGTCTATCTATCTCTCCGTCTCTGACTATTTGTATTTATTATTTTCTATCTGTTTATCTACCTGTTTGATTGTAAGTACTGTCTGTCTGACTCTATGACTTTCTGTCTGCCTACCTATCTATCTCTCTGCCTATATAAGGAGAATCATAAATAATGGTGTACAATACTTAATTGTCGATAATAGGAGTCAAGATATTAAGATTTAGCCAATAACGCCTTAATGAAATGTTGTTAGAATCAAAAGGTTATTTTTCATTTTCCTTTGTAATTTAATGAATTTTTTGAATTTTCTTGTGAACGTTGATGGCTGAGGGATATTTAGGGTGGGAAATCGTAACAAACCTTCAATATTGGTCTAGCTCCAGAGGGCGCTACGTACTCCAAGTTTAATGTGTTAAAAAGGCCGTATTTCTTTTATCCGCACCTTTACGGCAGATTCGGCATAAAAATTGTATCATTTCTTAATAAAAAAAAAAAGTTGTATTAAGTCTCTAAATACAATAGTTCTTGAGCAAAGTGCATATTGAAATTCTCTAGAAAATTGAAAAAAATGTTTTTTCGGCAAAATTCGACAATTTTTAGTGTGACGTACTTTCCAGTGAGGCCTGAAAGCGTCACTTTTGGCACCTTAGCAAATTCCAGTGGGTCAAATAGGGAAAATTAGACATATTGGACAAATCACACACACACACATACAGTTTATGCACAAAATAGAAGAAATGTGTTGAAAATTCAACCTTGTGGAAACATGTACACACCTTTTAGACACAGTGGTCTAAGCGACGTCGACACGATGTGTGTAAATTGTATCTAGTGTTTCATAATAGGCTCAGCATAGAAACATTGCATATACAAAAGTCAAAAGTTGCCATTTGGGGCAGTCTCTATTTTGACACAATATTTGATTCATGTGTCAATTCCTGGACGTAGTATCCATGCTGACCCAAATTTTATTAAATTTGTCGACACGGTGCGTACTCACCATGTATTGTATTGTATCCTGGTTCAGGCACATTTTCGTCCTTGGGATGTCACTTTAACGCTGGTTCGCGTGCATCTGTCCTTTCACAAGTTTGGTCGGAATATTGACAATGTATTCTTATGAAATAATAATTAACCAAAACTGTTGTTAATGTATTGAAAGTGCATGTAAGAGTAACAATTAATTACCATATTTATTTATAAGAAAAATACAAACTTTATAATAATTAATAGTTTATGTTTCTTTCGTCTGTTTATTTTGATCACGCATTCAAGGTATACTCATAAGATGTCGACAAATCGCTGTTTAGAGCCAAAATTCAACTTAATTATTTCTTTTATTTAAATATATTTAAGTGATTGTAGATAAAATCACACTAAAAACACTCTAGAGAGTTTGACGAGCTCCTCTTTAGGTCGGGCATCAACTTTTTCTCTCAAGCGACAGTGAGGCATTTTGCGCTTTTAGTGCACTACTACTATTGCATACAATTAATACATTTTAATTAATACAATTTTAAAATTAAAATACTTCTTTATTTCTGCTTTCTTGCATTTCTGCGTTCTATTATTAACAATCCGTCATGGCATAAAAGTGCTTAGGTAGCTACAAATGTTTAATATTGTCATATCAGATACTTTATTTCAGAAGTTTTTTAAGCGCACTAGAGTGTTGTGAGTATTTCACGAAGAATTCCTTTTTCTAAAGATCGTCGACGAATGGTATATCAACTCCACATTTTCGCTCAAACCAGTAAGCGAAATTCATGGTTCCACCAAATATTGATATAAATTTTTCAAAATATGAACACTTAAGTACTTTCCTTAGTCCTTCTAATAGCAAATTGTGGTGCTGTCTCCTTTGATGGAAACAATAAATGTTCGTCAGCAACACTACGACGAAATTTCTCAAGCCACGTAAAATCTCCTTGCTCGACGGATGTTTTATGATTCCTACTATCTAGTTGACGACTGCTTCCATGTGGGCCAATATGGTTATTATAACTTATATTTGACACACTTGAGGATCTAGAAAATAAATAAATAAATTTTATTAATTTATAGTATTCAAGAATAATTTGTAGGCACAATTATTGTAGGCACAGTATTGAACCGAAATATCCCAAAATAGAATTTTAATTTTTTCACCATGAGCCACCACTCTTAAAAATCGAAGCCAACAAGCATACGAAGTCATTGTTACTGTAAAATAATGAAGGTAGTTACTGGATAAAATCTTGAAAAAGAGAATTGTATTTCAAAATTTCAAAAATTTTTGGCAAGCTAAGTAAGTATAAGTTAAAAAATCTGAAAGAGATTCCTAACCTGCAGCCAGAAGGCTGTATCTACTCTGATTTGTCCGAATTTTCAATGCAACAGGAAAAGCGAAATTAAATAAAAACTGAAAATCAAGTTTCCATCTGTGACCGGCCCCATAGTGGGAATACAGAGTTAAAACTTGGCTGAAAATGTTTATTAATTGAGAGCTAACAAGCCATTTACGCAAAGTAAAATTTGGCACAGGAGCATTTTTCACTATGGTTATTCGGCTATACATTTGAAACAAATTAAACTTACCTCGGAAAAGTTGGCTCTGATATTCTCCCATTGGGTTTTTCTGAAGTATGTGGAGTATCACAATGATGTTTTTTTCTATGTTTGATAATTCCATTTTCTCGCTTTAACGTTTTAAAAACCGAAGGTTGACAAAGTATGTTATCTACCCTTGGCTTCTTTTGCTTTACTTCATATTTCCGGGCATCCTCCGGCGTTGAATTGTTGGTTGATGTAGTCGGGATTTTTGCATTATTTTGAGTTGCCTGATTAGAAAACGCAGGTTTACTTATTTTTCGATATCTGTACAACGTTTTATTTTTTGCTTCCTGGTCAGAAGTCACACTCTGTTTTCGTCTGAACGATGTATTGCTGTATTTCCTTTGAATAAACTCAGTTATTAAATCATGTTCGTGGGAAAGTCTTTTTGGCACATTCTCCTTGCCAGTCGGAGGTCGATGAGGAACATTAGCGACTGTTTGTACTTTAGATTTTACTTCATCTTCATACTTAGGTATTATTAAATCAGGTTGTTTTATAATCTGCTCTGCACTTGCCTTAGTAAACTTACTAAGGTCAAGCTCGTCTTCCAAAATTTTTTGATTCGTTGATGTAGATGGGGATTTTATTTCATTTCTACCTGCTTGATTAAAGGACGCAGGTTCGCTTATTTTCCGATATCTTTCCAACGTTTTATTTTTAGCTTCCTGGTTAAAAGTCACAGGTGCACTTTGCTTTCGTTGTTTGAACACTGTTTTGTTGGATTTCCTTTGAAGAAACTCCGTTAGGAAATCATAGTCGCTGGAAACTCTTTTCGATACATTCTTCTTACCACTGGGAGATCGATGTAGTTTAGAGACTACTTGCACATTATGTTTTACATGATCATCCTTAGGTTTTACTAAATCAGGTTTTTTTATATTCAGCTCTGCATTTGCCTTAGTAAATTTACTAAAGTCAAGCTCATCATCCAAAATTGTGTGATTTGTTGATGTAGACGGATTATTTTTTATTACTTCATTCTTAACTCTCTGGTCATAAGTAATCGGAGCACTTTTCTTTTGATACCTGACTAATGTTTTACCAGATTTTCTGCCTAGTAATTCGTTTAGGAGATCATTTTCTTGCGCATGTTCTTCTGATACATGTATTCGGTTTTTTCCAGCATTTTCTGCATTCGTGTTAATCTCGACCACTTGTTTCGGTAGCTCTTCTTCAATAGTCTTTTGGGGTGGGCGGATTTCGCTATTTGTGTTTCTATCTTTACCATTGTTATTTTCTAAACTAAATATAACTTCTCCAAGCAAATCTGCCAGGCCAAGATCGGATAATCTATAACTAGTGTCCTCCAGTTCATTGCCTGGAATATCCAATCCGATATTTTTCAACGCATCAAAATATAATAAACTATCCATAGTAAGTAAAGGAACGATATGTTACAAGACACTGACAATTCACTTCACGTTTGAAATTGAACTGTTGTTTTTGGGGTTCTGTTTTGGGTATTTATGCAATCCTTATGAGATGCATTACATTAATAATTAATTAATGTCATAAACAATGTATACAAGTAGAACTATTTACCTGCTTTAATCCCGGTCATAAAATTAGGATAATTGATGTCGCTTCGTCGTACAGGTACTTGTAAAATCAAATAGAATACAATTCTCCTACCACCTTTATCTTTAAAAACGCTAAGGCCATACAATTATTCATAGAAATACTCAATAACAAAAATATAAATACAAATTTCCGTGTTCTTTACTCAAACCTATGCTTCGGATTTTTCGCCAATATAACTGGCATAAATGAAAACTACATACTAGAATAACTACATTAGGCCATATTTCTTCATCACTCCGATGAAAAGCAATGTCAAAATCAGCAAATATTAAATAGAAAGAAAAGTAATCCCTAAAGCACAAGATTTTACGAAATGCTACTTTTAGAAATTTGTTTGAGAACTTGGAAACTTTAGAAGATTGAAATAGTCATTATTTAAATCTCAGAGAGAAATTACTTACTATATTACTACATTTGACTAGTTGGACTTCAACGACATTTACAGGCAAAATTCCTACACTTAGTGTACTTCAGAACATAAATATACGTCTAAGGCTGACATGCATGATGCGCGTTTAGTATACCAAGTTGACATTGTCTGATTTTTTTGTGAAATCATGTTTATGTGTTGCACAAAATATATTTTATATATAGAACGATAAATTCTAGTGATTGATGGGTATTAGATACCTCAAATACTTACCATCGAACAGTAAGCACTGAGTACGGTTTAGGTGTAAATTACAGCAATACGAAAATGACTGTACACCGAACAAATGAAATCCACCAGACACGCCAAAAACAGGTGCCTGCGAGGTAGTAAACAAGATAGCACTGTAGGCAATGTTTAGAATTGATACTTTTTAGCTAGAAAAGTAGTTTATAATCATTTAACAGACATAGTGCTTTAGATGAGGTCCTTGCAAGGACATTGTTCTTGGAAAATAGGTTATTCCAATAATTTAATAAGAATTATGTATATTTCCCTGAAATAATTCCATTATGCAAACTATGAAATTTTATGAAATGCCTAAGCCTCTAAGTGCATAAATTATTTCTAACACTTGAAATAATACCTAGTAAAATGTAAGTAAGTAATAAAGGTAAACATATTTATGGTGAACATAATAAAAATTATACAGCGTGGCACACTTAAAATGCAGCAAGCGAAAATGCGCTCATATCTTTATTTGACAACCTTCTAATAAGCTCTGAGAACGTTTAAAAAAAAAAACGAAAATTATGATTGTAGACTGAGCGAATGAAATCCACCCAGACATGCCAGGAATAGGTGATTGGTAGCACATAGCATTGTCTGTTGCAGCCCTGTACACAATAACGGCAATATCGATTGAGCTAAATTTGGGGCGAGATAAATATCATGAAACTCACAAAGATCAGAGTTGCTAACACTCTGGATTTGTCCATCTTATTTATGCCTCTGAGATATGGACCGTTAATGAGACAGACAGATGATTTATTAGTGCTTTCGATATGTGAGTTTGAAGACGCTTATTACCAAAACCGTGGAAAGTTCGTATGAAAACCTCGATTCGAAGTAGACGCCATTCTAAGCATTGGATTAAGCTTTAGCAAGGCTGTGCTCCTAACATGCAACCGCGACAGATTGCATTTTGTTATCAGACACGCCATATAGCAAAGAGAGGCCAACTATACCAGAATAATTCATCGGCGTATGCTTATAGTTATGAACTAGTTAATATAATAAACATATTTGCTGTATATAACAGAAATAAAAGAGGTCCAAAAGCAGACCCTTGCGGAACACTTAATGTTTTTTACACGTTACAACATATATAAGTTATGCAATAACATAATACATACTTTATTACTTTCTGATATTTTCTACCTTGTATATATTTTCTTCTAAAACTAACATCCTAGGAATCTACAGAATAATATAATTATTCGAAAAAAATTAACAGAATACTATGCATATAACAACATTTAGACAATATTTAGAATTAAATAATAATAATAATTAAAGAGATACTATTTATTAATAGCTACAAAAGTAATTTATAGCATTTAACAGACACACTACATTAGACGAGGTCATTGCAAGGACATATTTTTGTAAAATAGATTATACCAACCGTTTAATAAGAATTACCTATATTTACCTGGAATAGTCTCATTATGCAAATTATATTTAATGAAAAGCCTAAGCCTCTAAGTTTGTAGATTAAAACGGGATCACCTTTACAATTATTTTTTTTTCCGATTTGAACCAAATTTTATCCAAATATAGAACTAATTATTAAGATCTACTTATGGGCAAAAGAACATGCACTTGCTAGAAATACAAAGCCACCTGTAGTACCAAAATGAGCGGAACAATCACAAAATAATATTGAGCATTTTTTATCGGAAAATTTTATTTATGCACACACACACAGACATGCACACACAGCAGTGAAACACACAATTCGTAATACAACTAATCTTTATTACTATTATTTACAAAGTAACTTACTAACTTACGCGGCTTACTTGCAACTCCAGGGCACGTCTGGCTTCGGCGGTCACGGCTGGGGAACTCCAATTCTTCTGCGCACCAGTTTTATGACGTAGGCTGGACTTTTGATATTTTCGGAAGACGGATACTTGCACGACTTACGCAATTTCTTCAATAGAACTTACTTGCTGGTTCTGCTGGGCATGTCTTTCTTCCACAGTCGGTCAGTCAGGCGGAATTGGCACACTGTCTTGACTCCAACTGTTAGCTCTTCTAGTTCAAGACGAAGGCAGAATGGGAGACATGAGCAGTGAGCAGGCATGGTGCGTATAAGTATACGGTGACGTCAACGGGACAACGGAAAATTTTACCACAACAGGTTTGTAGATTTTGTAATTATTTTCGGTTTCGGTCTTAGAAAAATGGTGTCACACTTAGTTCTGAATCCTGCTTCGACACGTCTGGTTTGTAGCGGAACTCGTGAGGAACTCACTTCTTATTCTCATCTCAACTGGTAGCTAGCCCATATCCCTCCGTGGAGGAAAAGTGAGAGGGATGACCAGAACTCGATGCGTACAATATCAAGTGACGTAGGCTCGACTTAGTTTCACCAAAGCAGATTTCAGTAATTTTATTGAAATATATCCACTTACGTTCAGCGGTTGGTCTCTGGTGACTCTTCTGCTCTCGCGGGTGGACTAGAATCGACTGCCAATACTTCGCAGAGAATATTGACTAGTATAGATATTTTGCTAGCGTGCAGTGTTAGGGTGTTTGTATGGTCTAGCGTCGATATGCACATTACGCGATAATTTTATTAAATCATCAGCTTAAAGTCTTAACCTGCTATCTACTTGTGGACAAATTTTACAGGAGGACAAGAACACATTCTAAAAATGTTGGTTCGTGTTAAATAAAAAAAAAAATAAACATTTGTTCATTTATTATTACAAAATCTACATTTCAACCTCGATTTCTATAATGGAAGTATCACGTTTTTCTTTTAGTTTTGTTTTATTATGAGCATTTATTGGGGATAAGCTGGTTTTCGATTCTTATTTAAAAAATTTTTAGCAGTTAACAGGTTTTACGACAACCATTCAGAATAAAACAACATTGTTTCCAATGCGAAATGGCGCAGCTTGAAGGAGGTAGCAATTTTTCTGCGTTTGACTCAGACCTATGCAGATGATGGGTTTTTGCATCGAGTAAAAATGACTGTTTAAAATTATAAATTAATATAGCTGGTAAAAACATAGCGTGCAGAATTGAATACTTTTTCCAACGGTGCATAAATGTCATTTTGATTAAAAAGTGGAGTTAGCTGGTTAACACTTTAAGTCGACGTAAATGTTTTACCATAGCCTGTGGTTTTAACGAGTAATAATGAAATAATATATTGACAGTAAATTATACTAATAGTTTCAATAGCTTCACAAATTATTCCTCATAATTCCTCGCGGGTATTTATGGTATCTTTGGATGCTAAAAGTAAAAATCCAAACGATTGAGGCCCAGACTACGAGGTGGGCAAGCAAATTCGCTTCCCCGACCGGTCCAGTAATGTGAATATTTAAATTATTACGTACTTCTACCGAATAATGTGCTGGGGCCCCATCCTGCATATTCTTATATTTATCGAAACATCATACAAGATTTCAAGAAGAATGTTTTCAAAATGTCCAGAGAGGATTCACCATTCAAAGTTGATAACTCAATCGGCATTAGTATGCAGTCTACAATAATAGAACCACACATTTATTTTAAATTCGGGCTGGAAGTGGTTTCCTTTGGAAAAAATTTGAGGATTTTCAAATTCCCACGAATGACTATTTTTGCAATTAAACACCCCACGCCTTGTAAAAGTAGCCTCATCGGTAAACAATATCCGTTTCATAAACATTGGGTCATCATTTTGTTATTTACGCGAAAATAATGAAAATTGAGATCTTTGTGGAACATCACGGATCAAGAATTTTGCACTGGAGTAAAGTCATGTTGTTTAAGTTTTTGTTTCTTTAATAACCTAAGAATGAATGACTGACTTAAATCAGTTGCTGCCGATAACCGCCGCATACTTTCTTGCGGATTTTCAGCCACACAAACTAAAACGTTTTCTTGATCCACAGATATTCTTTTTGGGGCACCAGCGATATCACTTTTTGAGTGAAACGATCAGAAAAGTGATTAAAGAACCTGTGATCAGGCTGCCTTCTGTTTCGATATTGTTCTAAGTACCTTCGAGCTGTTGCACGAGCACAAAAATTTACTTGCGAATATGCACAAATTATGTCTATCATTTCAGAATTCAATCTATGATTCATGTTTTAAATGCCACTGACCTTATAAAGAGAAGCGAAACATAATTTTTAACTCCTGTATTTTTTAAATATTACTATTTTAAATTGTTATTCAAATTAACTAAGTTAGTATTAAAACTGAATGAGTATTATTTATTTCCAGCCGTTTCTATCTAATAAACCAGTTTTATGTTTATTGCTTCGAATCCATTTTGTTGTCATGTACATTACGAAGTTATTTCAAACATATTGGATATGCACTTGAACTTTGAACTGAGTATTCTCTGTACTAAATTCAGCATTTTATTTTATAATCCCTATTTTTAGAGGCACTTACATTGCATTATTAAACATTTTCTAATATGCACGAGGCTTGGTAATATGAATATTATAAGAATTATTTGTGTAATATATAGCACATCACAAAACTACAGGGTAATTTGAATTCGACGCCTCAGGTCTATTATTGAGAAAAAGAAGTAAACAATCCATATAGCTGTTAGGCTTCCATTTAGAGCTTAAGGTCTAAACGACAACTTAACGTTGAATTATATGACATCTTGTATATATTTTCCCAGCAACATCATTTTTCTAGCATGCTACTGGAAAACCACGGTTTCCTTTATTCCAATCTTTGGTGCAGGGAGGATGAATTTCTACATTGTGTGGTTATAAATTATACTTTAACCAATTTGTTTATTTGTTCACCACAACTGCTTGATGTACCTGTATACATATCATTTCATTGACTTTTTTTTTTATCTAAAATAGAAACTTAAAATTATGGTTTGCTTTGAAATGATATGCAGCTAGGGCAGGTTTTTCTTTTTTGATCTACTTCTTCGCACAAAGTTTCGAGCTCACGTGTTCAAATTATCAAATGATCAAATAAGGTTTTTCCATTGTTGACTTGATTTTAATTTGATTGACCAGCGTATGTTAGACATAGTTGCCACTCCCCTAAACATACCGCCGGGCCGGCTCACAGTGTTGCCTTTTGTAAAATTGGGCGTCAAAAATCTGTCACCATGCCAATTTTTGATGAAAATAAACAAAATTTTATACACTAAAGCATTTGGGCATTTGCTGAATTCAGTTTTGGTGCCTACATTTTGTTTTTCAAAATGGAGGCTTCAAAATTTCTTTCATAATAATTAGGAAAAAAGGTGAATAATTCAATAAAACCATTGTCGAAGTTTGGAATTCTGTAAAAATGATGTCCAATCTGTGCTAATATGTTGTGTTTCGATACATTCATATATAAGTAATTTTAGTACAGATATTTTCTAAATATAAAATAGCAAATAGAATACGGTGCCCAATGTGGCCAAAGGATCAAAAATCATTCTGAGAACTATTTTCTGTGCTATCGCCTTAATTATTTTTTTAAATACTTGGAAAGGAGTCCGTATATATGTTTTTGAAATCTTTCCAATGGAAAATTGACGATTTTGACAGTTAACAGCTGTCAACCAGCTGTCAAGTCAACACTGACAATTCAAAACCTTGAGATTTAATAATCTATAATAATGATCTTGAAAAATGTTATTATATTTTTCTGGTTGCTGTATTTAAATTTGACGTCAGATTAAGAATTTTTGGAGTTGACAGCTATCAAAACAGTGTCAAATTACCATTAATTATTATAAATTTGAATGATAAGAAAATTTAAAAATTGGGTGACAAAGCTTCAAAGCTAACAGACGATTATGATAGTGAAGGTGGAACAGATGATAGATGATGGAAACGAATTTGACATATTATACTAAAAAACATAAAAAAAGTTTAAAACAAATGTGTAAAAAAGAAAACAAAAAAAAACAAACAAAAATCAAATGAAAATCAGACAAAAAAAGAACAAATAGAAAACGAAAAAAACCTCTTCTTCAGACTGATACCTTGACGTGGTAGTCCGGGTTCCAAGCACTCCAAAATCAAGATGACCTGTTCCGACATGACGTACAAATGTTGATATAAGTAATGAAGAGAGCATTACCTGGGGCACTAGAAAACACTTGTGGGATTAATTTTTGCTCTTGCGCAACTTCAGAAATCTCAAAGAAGATGGCGGATTGATAATTACAAAATTATGTTTTACAATGGTTATTCTCCGTTAAAAAAAAAAACTATATAACCTACCGATCTGATTTTTGGTATGTATACTCAAAAGATATACGTGATTCTAACTAAGCTATTGGTATTTTGGAAAAGAATACTTTTTTTGGAAAAAAATAATTAAAATCAAAAGGTTGATATTTACGTTCTAAAAATTTCGATATGCGGACAACTATGTTAAATTTATGAAATTCTTATATACAATTGCTTACCAAATATAGTCCATATATTGAAAAAGTTTTTTTAAAAAAGATCATGTCGATAACGTATACAGTATTTTGTTTATGATTTTTTTATGAGGCGCGTAATTATGCAGCATTAAAATAAAAACAGTCTACACGATAATTGGTACAGTGTAACAGTAAAAAGCACTATATTGTTCAATATAATTGCAAATTTGAATTACTTTATGTTAATAATACAACAAAACGAATGAAAGTAGTAGTCGGGCGTTGCCGATTGTGGCCACTCATTTAGAAAAATAATAATCGATACAAAGTGAATTGTGTGTTCGAGAAAAATGTTAATCAATTAATCAAATAGGTAATCGCAATTGGCCATGTCCGAGTATAACTTCTACTCGTTTTTATATTGTTTAAGAAATAAAACATTAGTGAGAAATATTATTTTGGGTATTTAGCATATTTAATAGAAATCAGAAAAGGGAGATATTTTAAATAAAACATTAATGTTGTATATTATGTAATTTTTGTGTATAACTATTCTTACATATTAGTCAGAATCACTATCATTATAAAATGATGCATATTGCTTTTTCCCTTAAAACAATTTTCAGGAAAAGCAGCACACGAGCACGCAATTGAATACCACCCACAAGAACATTTTGTGTCGCATTTTATTTTACAGTTGCACTTTTTAATTTAAGTTCAGATAAACTTTTTTTTGTCGACATTATCGGTACCAGCTCCTGATTTCCAATTCTGCATCCAAAATTTTGTGCCAGAGGTAATTTGAATGACGGTTCACAGCACTGTTTTAAAAAAAGTAATATTTGCAAGCATCTCTTCACATGTTGTTGAAAAGCGTCTTCCGTTGGTGGGAGGGAGCGTAAATATCTTTTATTAAATTATTTTACCTTTTAATAATTTTCAAACATATACATATTATAATACATTTGTAAAGTTGACGTGGTATGTACATTGAAAATATTTTCAAAAAACTGATGTGGGGGATGTAAGATGAGTAATGGAATACATTAAGACAGATTTTGGATTTTTTCTCTGTTTGTCTGCTTGTCTGTTTGAACGCGCATCACGCAGAAACTACTGAACCAATGAGGTTCATCTAAGCTTGAAGTAACATTTAGTTCATTTTAAAAATTCACAACTCGAATACTATATGCAATATCAACTTAGTTCTTGTGTTAAAAACATTTTCGGTATATTGGGTATGTTTTTTAGCATAGTTTATACAGAAAAAAATTGAAGTACTTGCTGGTATGTTGAAATTCTTACTACAATATTTTATAGTTACAGATTTCATATTTCTTTTCCACAAAACTAAACATATTTAAACAATTCCATCGAGCCTCATCCAAGCGTTTATGTCTTTAGTGTACACTATAAAAAAAATTAGATGGATAGCACTCATAGTTTTTTTTACAGGACATATTATGTATTAAAAAACATTTTTTTAGGAATCATCATTTCGTCTCTTTTTTTATCATTTAAGAAGTTATGCAAGAGCTGATAAGAATCCGACAAGTCATTTCTGGTGTCCTATATAACCCTTTTTGCAAATCTGAAGTTGAAAAATGTACGTCATGTCGGAACAGGTTACTTGGAATTTAGAGTGATTTCGTACTGTTGGACCCCAGACTATGGTGGAAGGCTTACAAATTGCAAAATATATTCAAAGTTTTTGAAACAATTAACTAAAGCCCTTTGATTCGGTAGTCAACTATCAATCTATTATTACATTATTCCTCAATTTAAACCACTACTGGAAAACATTTTTTTTAAATACTCAGAAAAGAGTTTGGAATAGCAAGTCACTGAGAATTTTTTGAAATTTTTTAATTGTATGTGGTATATCTCCTATAAACCGATATCAGCTGAAATCCTAAAAAAAGTAAATATAAATTTCTTAAACCGTTAAAGGCGTAATCTTTTTGCATTTTTAATAATATTAGTATCCGTATGTATCTGTTTCAGGTCGTTAATTCAAATCTGATATCAGTAATTTTTTCAATACACCCAACTAGAAATAAGATGGACTTTTATTACATGTCATTGATCACAATGCTCCTCAGAGTTGCAACTCTTTCAAATCCTGAGCAAATATTTTTAAAGACTTTTTGCTAGGACTTCTGGTCAAATATAATAAAATTTAACTTATAATCTAAGTAAAAGAAACAAATTATTTAAGTTCTTACCTACTAAAACTATTAGTAGCTTTATTAAATTGAAAAAGCATGTGCCATTACTCAGCGTTCATCAAACATCTAGTTGACAGCTGCCAAAATCGTTAATCTTACTTAAAATTTGAATGCAGCGACCTCAAAACCAAAAAGTTATAAAATTATTTGAAGTTTTCAATAATTAATGGTAATTTGACATTATTTTGATAGCTGTCAACTGTAAAAATTCTTAATCTGACGACAAATTTAAATACAGCAACCAGAAAAATATAACAACATTTTTCAAGATCATTATTATAGATTATTTCAAGTTTTTGAATTGTTAATATTGACTTGACAGCTGGTTGACAGCTGTCAACTGTCAAAATCGTCAGTTTACTATTAGATTAGAATTGAAATATTTGAAACACATGTATACGGACTCCTTTCTAAGTATCAAAAAAAAAAAAATTAAGTCAATAGCACAAAAATAGTTCTCAGAGTAATTTTTGATCCTCTGACCACATTGGGCGCCATATTGGATTTTATATTTTTTTAAGAAAATATCTGTACAATTATTTTATCGAATTATTCACTTTTTTTCCTTATTCTGACCGAAGTTTTAAAGCCGCCATATTGAAAAACAAAATTTAGGCAACAAAACTGAATTCAATACCCAAATCTTTTAGTGTATCAAATTTTGTAAATTATCAAAAATAGGCCTCTTGCATGTGCCGTATATTTTAAATTAATCTATATATATTAATATAGTGTTACTAAACATTAGCAATTATCAAATCTGTTTTCATAGTTTCTAACTGGAAAGTATTTAAATCACCGACTAATATCCAGGAGAAGGGGCAAATCTCAGAAAACACTCATATTGGATTTGACGTCACCTGTGACTAGTTATATCGCTGAGCGTGCATGCGTGCAATGGTTGCGTTCATCACGCGGCAGCGCTAACTAAGCGATCACTTATCATTTACGTCATTGATCAGTTGTGTGCTGAACGGTGTATTCTGTCACTATGACACATGATAGACAAAGAGCAGCTGTAATCTGAATTAGCATGCAAAGTATTAATTGGGATTATTAGTACCGCAACAACTTTATCGAATTTAAATAAAGAATAGTTTAATATAGCCCCAGTGTCGAGAGCTTGATTTATTTGGCCATCAAAATCTAAAGAAAATAATATTTCATAATATTCACATTACTAAATAATTTCCAATTTTTCTTGGTTCATTTTCCCAACCTTCCGATTAACCGGCACAAACAGAAAATGTTTGCTTAGGTTTTTATGTTAATGGATAAGACAAATGTTGTGTTCATGTCCAATTTTTTCTAATTCAAATAACTGATCAGTGATCACGGATCATGAATGGAATTAATTTAAAATGTACGCTGGCGCTGTGCGTAACCTGACACATGACGTCACACGTTGTTTGCGCGCCTAAGGAATTTATTCAAACTTTATTGGTGAATACCGTCTGTAAAAGAAAAAATAAGAAAAAATCCTTTACGCACTGTATTAAGTAAAGATTCTAAAAATGCCAAAATTATATTTTATGCAAGAGGCCTATGGCGTGGTGACAGATTTTTAACGCCTAATTTTACAAAAGGCACCACTGTGCGGCTGTAGAAGTGTAGGTGTCTGTGAAATTTATTACCGCATTGTGCCCTGATATAGAGTTTATACTCTCTTTGTGTTTTAACTTCTAGAGTTCTTCTTCAGTACTTCATTGTGTACGTTTCTGTTTGTCCTTTATGTAATTGTCTCTTATATATGTAAATATTTTATGTAGTTGTTTTTTTTCTTGTTCCTTTCGCTTGTTGCTCTTCTCATACTTCTTCTGTTGCCTTTTGTTGTCTTACTTTTAACTCCATATGTCATCGTTGGCAGTATAATGGCTATGTATATCCTCTCAGGTGATTTCATTTTCTCGATAAAAGGTAGAATTGTTCTTGTAACTCTGTAAACCGTTTTAATTCTCTCCTTCACAGTTTTTCTCCTTTTTAGTTGGTTTGTCAGATAAGTTCAAGTATTTCAATTTGTTTATCGTTAGGATGCAGAAGAATAAGCCGTTATTTCAGATGTTAGCAAAAACATTTAGTAAAATTTGACAATATAATTGGCACTGCGTGTTGAAAGAAATAAAGAAAATACAATATAGTGGAAATTGGCTATATTGTATTTCAACATTTAAACTAAAAATACAACGATTTTTCTAAAAATGTATGTGCAATAACATACATTTTTATTTTTACAATTTTCCCGACCTCCAATGAGGTTGTCTATTATTAGACCAGTAGAATTAGTAAAAAAAGTCTGAAATTTATTGTAATTCGTTTCAGGAAGCCACGCGGATTAAACGATAGTTTTATTGATTATAAACATGACGCTGAATTTGGTCCACTTTTTGACCCCCGGAACATTGTTTATTTAACGATTTATTGTTGAAAAATTCCAAAAAATCGACTTTTTTAAAGATAAGCTCAAAGACCTTTAACGATAGGTTTCTCAATTTGTAGATACTGTTAGAACTTTGGAACACGGTTAATTTGAGAGGTGGTTCGTTTAAAACACTTCAAAATTTGTTTAAATAATTGCAAAAAACCGCGAAAATTTTCGTAATTTACAAATATTTTTCATTCTTTAACAAAAGCACTTTAGTACTTGAAATTTTGACAAAATAAAAAAATTTCAATTAGTTTAAGAGATATTCAATTTGTTTATTAAAAACATAAATAATGTAAAGTGCAAATTCACCCAGTTCCCGTTATCGTAGAGGGTTGATCCGGGCATCATTTTTTTCGTTGAGACTTCAACTTTATGTTTTCATTAATGGTAAATCAAATTTGCATTATTTTCAACTTCAAAATGACGTTTGAAAAAGTGTCACATTTTGAGGTTATGTTTTTTGCCAATAGGCCAGTCCAACACGCTGTCACTTTGCTTTGTTTGTACTACAGCAGCCATCTTTTGTTGGTAAGTTAGGGTTTTCGACAGGCCTAAAGGCCACCATACACGTTCAGTAATCTCATTACCTGAATTTTCGCATTTTTTCAATCATACTTAATTCAATAATTATAGCTAGATATGCTTTTTTCTTAAATAATGGACATGTAAGGTGTGAAAAATAATGACAGGGTATGACGGGGAAATTTTTAGTAATGATATTTCTGTAATGATCTGCTGGAGTGACATTATTGCTGAACGTGTATGGTGTCCTTTAGGCCTGACAAAAACCCTAATTTACCAACAAAAGATGGCTGCTGTAGTATAAACAAAGCAAAGTGACAGCGTGTTGGACTGGCCTATAACTATTAAACAAATGATGATTTTGCAATATCGTCCTCATATCTCTGTTGCTGGGTTCTTTTCACATATTTAAAAAAAAAAATGGCTCTGCAGCCTTACTAGAAGACGAGATGTTTTCTTTTAATAAATTCGTAAAAATTTTTTTAACAAAAAATAATTGTTTATAACAAATTATTGTTTAATTATAAAAAAATCGACATGACAGATATTATTTCATCACGCTACCCCAGATTAAAAAAAAAAGTCAAAATCGGAGAAACGGTAAATTTTTGGTTGACGGATTTGAACTCGTCTCGATCATTTTATGAACATGTTACAGATATGACTCATGCTTCTCTCTCCTATTCTGACACTGATTTAAAATTAATTATTGTTATCGTTGAAAATTGAATTTTTTCCCTCAAATTCTGCTCTATTACAAAGATAGACTATTAAACTAGTTGTTCGCCAAGTTTCAGCTGTTAATGTTTATTAATAAACAAATTACGAATTTATTGAAAAAAAAAGTCATCTCGGCTTCTAGTAAGGCTACAGAGTCATTTTTTTTTGAAAATGTGTGAAAAAACGCCAGCAACAAAGATATGAGAAGGTTATTGCAAAATCTTCAATTGTTTAAAAGTTATTAGCAAAAAACCTAACCTCACAATATGACACTTTTTCAAACGCCATTTTGAAGTTGAAAATAATGCAAATTTGATTTACCATTAATGAAAACATAAAGTTTAAGTCTCAACGAAAGAAATGATCTCCGGATCAACCCTCTACGAAAACGGGAACTGGGTGAATTTGCACTTTACATTATTTATGTTTTTAATAAACAAATTGAATATCTCTTAAACTAATCAAAATTTATTGACGAAATTTTAGGGCTAACTTTGGGATAATGAAAGACATATTTTGTCAAAGTTTCAAGCACTAAAGTGCTTTTGTTAAAAAATGGAAAATATTTGCAAATTGCGATAATTTTCGCGGTTTTTTGCAATTATTTAAACAAATTTTCAAGCATTTTAAACGAAACCTCTCTTTATTAACCGTTTTTCAAAGTTCTAATTGTATCTACAAATTGAAAAACCTATCGTTAAAGGTCTTTGAGTTATCTTTAACAAAGTCGATTTTTTTGAATTTTTTAACAATAAATCGTTAAATAAACAATGTTCCGGCGGTCAAAAACTGGACCAAATTCAGGGTCATGTTCGTAATCAATAAAACCATCGTTTAATTCACGTGGCATCCTGAAACGAATTACAATATGCATATTTTCTAATTCCACTGGACTATATGTATATTCAGATTACTATTAAAGGTTCCCGATGTAACTGGATAAATCCCGAAGTCCCTTGATTTATCTAATATAAATCTCGTAAAAGTACTCTAACTATGGGAAGGTATAAAAAGCTATTCAGTTCTACCGCAATTAACTTTCAACATGACAGTTATTTTCTGTTAATCCAGGAAATGTTTTAGTGAAGGTTACTATGGCTGTCCGTAAAGATAACGTTTCCCAAGTTAGTTCAAAAGCCACCCACATATATGTTGGAAAATTCCAATATAGAAACTTTCACAATGCTACAGTATAAATTAAATAATTTTTTTATTCGAAGTTGTTTACTTCAAGTGAATTTTTTTTTTATTATTAATTATTTCCGTTTATAACATTAAACATTTATTATCCCATTAACATTTTTGCAAATTGTAGTTACAATGTGACAGAAAAATGGGAAACGAGGATATACCGAAAATAACGTTGAAAATATGTAAACGGATTTCACGTAATTCTTCAATGCCAGTCGAAAACTTTTTATACTATGTCTGCGTAAATCTGCATAAATATCTATTTGTGTATTAAGAGAGCGCAAAGTGCCTCAATGTTGCGCGGCGCGAAGCAGAGTGCGTGAAACACTCGAGAGCGACAATGACACTTTGCGCTCGAATTACAGACATGGTTTTATCTATAATCATTTGAAGATATCAAAATAAAAGGAATAATTAAGTAGAATTTTGGCTGAAAATCATTCCCTGAATTTTCGCATTTTTTCAATCATACTTAATTCAATAATTATAGCTAGATATGCTTTTTTCTTAAATAATGGACATGTAAGGTGTGAAAAATAATGACAGGGTATGACGGGGAAGTTTTTAGTAATGATATTTCTGTAATGATCTGCTGGAGTGACATTATTGCTAAACGTGTATGGTGTCCTTTAGGCCTGACAAAAACCCTAATTTACCAACAAAAGATGGCTGCTGTAGTATAAACAAAGCAAAGTGACAGCGTGTTGGACTGGCCTATAACTATTAAACAAATGAAGATTTTGCAATATCGTCCTCATATCTCTGTTGCTGGGTTCTTTTCACATATTTTTAAAAAAAAATGGCTCTGCAGCCTTACTAGAAGACGAGATGTTTCCTTTTAATAAATTCGTAAAAATTTTTTTAACAAAAAATAATTGTTTATAACAAATTATTGTTTAATTATAAAAAAATCGACATGACAGATATTATTTCATCACGCTACCCCAGATTAAAAAAAAAAGTCAAAATCGGAGAAACGGTAAATTTTTGGTTGACGGATTTGAACTCGTCTCGATCATTTTATGAACATGTTACAGATATGACTCATGCTTCTCTCTCCTATTCTGACACTGATTTAAAATTAATTATTGTTATCGTTGAAAATTGAATTTTTTCCCTCAAATTCTGCTCTATTACAAAGATAGACTATTAAACTAGTTGTTCGCCAAGTTTCAGCTGTTAATGTTTATTAATAAACAAATTACGAATTTATTGAAAAAAAAAGTCATCTCGGCTTCTAGTAAGGCTACAGAGTCATTTTTTTTTTGAAAATGTGTGAAAAAACGCCAGCAACAAAGATATGAGAAGGTTATCGCAAAATCTTCAATTGTTTAAAAGTTATTAGCAAAAAACCTAACCTCACAATATGACACTTTTTCAAACGCCATTTTGAAGTTGAAAATAATGCAAATTTGATTTACCATTAATGAAAACATAAAGTTTAAGTCTCAATGAAAGAAATGATCTCCGGATCAACCCTCTACGAAAACGGGAACTGGGTGAATTTGCACTTTACATTATTTATGTTTTTAATAAACAAATTGAATATCTCTTAAACTAATCAAAATTTATTGACGAAATTTTAGGGCTAACTTTGGGATAATGAAAGACATATTTTGTCAAAGTTTCAAGCACTAAAGTGCTTTTGTTAAAAAATGGAAAATATTTGCAAATTGCGATAATTTTCGCGGTTTTTTGCAATTATTTAAACAAATTTTCAAGCATTTTAAACGAAACCTCTCTTTATTAACCGTTTTTCAAAGTTCTAATTGTATCTACAAATTGAAAAACCTATCGTTAAAGGTCTTTGAGTTATCTTTAACAAAGTCGATTTTTTTGAATTTTTTAACAATAAATCGTTAAATAAACAATGTTCCGGCGGTCAAAAACTGGACCAAATTCAGGGTCATGTTCGTAGTCAATAAAACCATCGTTTAATTCACGTGGCATCCTGAAACGAATTACAATATGCATATTTTCTAATTCCACTGGACTATATGTATATTCAGATTACTATTAAAGGTTCCCGATGTAACTGGATAAATCCCGAAGTCCCTTGATTTATCTAATATAAATCTCGTAAAAGTACTTTAACTATGGGAAGGTATAAAAAGCTATTCAGTTCTACCGCAATTAACTTTCAACATGACAGTTATTTTCTGTTAATCCAGGAAATGTTTTAGTGAAGGTTACTATGGCTGTCCGTAAAGATAACGTTTCCCAAGTTAGTTCAGAAGCCACCCACATATATGTTGGAAAATTCCAATATAGAAACTTTCACAATGCTACAGTATAAATTAAATAATTTTTTTATTCGAAGTTGTTTACTTCAAGTGAATTTTTTTTTTATTATTAATTATTTCCGTTTATAACATAAAACATTTATTATCCCATTAACATTTTTGCAAATTGTAGTTATAATGTGACAGAAAAATGGGAAACGAGGATATACCGAAAATAACGTTGAAAATATGTAAACGGATTTCACGTAATTCTTCAATGCCAGTCGAAAACTTTTTATACTATGTCTGCGTAAATCTGCATAAATATCTATTTGTGTATTAAGAGAGTGCAAAGTGCCTCAATGTTGCGCGGCGCGAAGCAGAGTGCGTGAAACACTCGAGAGCGACAATGACACTTTGCGCTCGAATTACACATGGTTTTATCTATAATCATTTGAAGATATCAAAATAAAAGGAATAATTAAGTAGAATTTTGGCTGAAAATGGCGATTCATCAATATTTTATGAGTATGCTTTGCATATGTGATCAAAATAAACAGGCGAACAAAACACAATCGCTGTCAATTTATTTAAGTTTTATTAACTATACTGGGTTGCATGCGCGTGACGTCACAGATCTCAGATCTTAGGAAAAACAAACCGAAATTCTTAAGCTGTCAAATGGTGTCTGAGTGAACTTTTCGTAACATTAATACTGGTTAATTGTATTATTTTGTAGATTTTAGAAGAAAATACATGTGGCAGAGCATCCCAATAAGAAAAAGAGAAAAATTAGTGTATTTGTGTACATTGTATCCTATAAAAAGTTTTTAGTGTATTATTAATTGTGGAAGTGTGATGATACAGACAACGCTAGTATTTACAAAATTATTGATAGAAAATACTATTAAGAATAGTTGTAGATGTTAAATAATCCAACATTAAATTTTTAAATGGCATAAACACAGCAAAAGTCGCTTTAAAGAAACACGTTTAATCGGCAGATGACCCGATAACAGCTGTTTATTTTTTCTAAGGTCTCAAAATCTGTGATGTCAGCGCACGCGATCCATAAAGTTCATATTTTTCATATAAATAAATTACTTCATTAATTAATTGTTACTCTTACATCAACTTTAATTATATTAACAACAGTTTTGGGGCACTATCATTTCATAAAAATACATTGTCAATGTTCCCTCCAAACTTGGGTAAGGACAGGTGCACTCGAGCGAGCGTAAAAGTACTTTGCCACTCGTCATAGGAGACGAGCGATAAAGTGACATTATGTATAGCTCCTCAGCAAACGTCAACCTTGCGGTTTCAAAACGTGAGCAAAAAGTCTACTTTATATTTTCATTGTACTAATGCAGTGTGGCCAACTAAAATAATTACAAGCATCTGGCATCTGGCATCTGGCATCTGGCACTTCCGGTTATACCGGAAGTCGATACCAACTTGCTTATTTAAAATGGAACACCCTATATATTTTATTGTTGAAAAGTGCATAAAATTCTGAGTCAAAAACATACCTAAACCCAGCCGTTTCAGAGATATTTGACATTTTAAAAAAATTTTGACGGATGTAATGGTTTACAATAACCTTTATAACTTTCTTCGTGTAAAAGATATTCATTTGCTTTTTGGCATGTAGAAAGAATACTAGGAGAGCTGTACTCTACAATTAAATTACATTCACTAATAGTATACCAAGTGTTCCATTTTTGACGTTACATTTTGTAAACTTCAAACCGTCAAAAACTTGTTTAGGTCAAATGGAACACCCTATATTTTTTTACATCAAGTTATGTAAAGTTAAATTCCTTTTTTTCTGATATAAGCATTGTGGGGGTTTAAGTTACAACTTTTTGAAATATTTGCGATTTTCTTAGAAATCTTAGTAAAAATTTTATCAAATTAGGCATGATTAGAAACAATCAGTAATGCCATGATTAGAAACAATCAGTAAGGCATTAGAATTTTATCACGAAAATTTAAACAGTAACTTTCTTCTTCTGCTAATATGTATAGTTAATTTTTTTGTTTTTGTTTTTGTTTTTTTTTTAAGTGAAAGATACTAAATATTTTACAAAATTTGAATAATAACTATTTAGAAAATGTACGTCTCGCCGAACAAAGAAACATCTTTTATCAGCACGACGGTGCTCCCCCACATAAAGCGTATTTGATAAATAATTTTTTACAAGGAACTTTTTACATTCAATGGATCGCCAATAATGGACTTTTCCTATGTCCTCCTCGCTCGCCCGGTTTATCAATTCTAGATTATTTTGTTTGGGGAACTATTAAAAATAAAGTTTATGAGAGTCCATTAACAACTATTGAAGATTGTATGCAGAGAGTAAGAAATGCGTTTAAAAACTTATCAAAGATTGAATTAGGAGAACTAATCCGAAGGTGCGAAAAATGTGTGGAGGTTTCAAGGCGGAATTTTGAACAATTATTAAATTAAAATGGAATCATGTTTTTAGTTGATTTCATCTTAGCTATTTTAGTTTATGCAAAGTGTCTTCAATCCAATTAATAGGCATGTGGCGGTGTTTAGTGTTATTTTTCGTTTTTGTGGATATCTAGTAACAAATGTACTACAAGTTCTTGATATTACTTTACCACATTCTGCATAAATAATAAACAAATTCAAAAAGTATTCGTGGGTGTAATTCAAACGCGGTGGCATTTTTTGACATAAGAGAATGATGACATTACTGATTGTTTCTAAAGATTTTTTGAATTTCTAAGAAAATCGCAAATATTTCAAAAAGTTGTAACTTAAACCCCCACAATGCTTATATCAGAAAAAAAGAAATTTAATTTTACATAACTTGATGTAAAAAAATTGGTTGACTTAAACAAGTTTTCGCAGTTTGAAATTTAGAAAAAATGGAACACTTGGTATACTATTATTGAATTTAATTCAGTTGTAAAGTGTCTCCTTGTGTTCTTTCTACATGCCAAAAAGCAAATGAGTATCTTTTTCAAAAAGAAAGTTATAAAGTTTATTGTAAACCATTACACCTGTCAACATTTTTTTTAAAATGTCAAATATCTCTAAAACGGCTAGGTTTAGGCATAGGGTACCCCTATATCTAAAGAACGATAGTACTGATAGATATATGTTTTTGACCCAGAAACCCTAAAATTTATAGTGTGTTCCACTTAAAATAAGCAAGTTGGTATCGACTTCCGGTATAACCGGAAGTGCCAAATGCTTGTAATTATTTTAGTTGGATTGGCCACACTGCCATTAGTAGCTCCCTAAATTTTCAAAACTGTCTGGTCTGTACTTTTCCTTATATCGATCGATGCATTTCTTGGTGAGACACCCTGTGTACACATACGGCATAAGCATGCACTGCAACTCAGAGGGTTTCCACACAATCGCCTACGCAGATGATGTAACAATACTGCTCAACGGAAAATTTGAAGGAGTCCTCTGTGAAAGGATGCAGGAGGCTCTAAGAATAATTGAAAAATGGTGCAGAGAACACTCGCTGTCTGTTAATCCCAGGAAGACGGAGATGGTTCTCTTCACAAGAAAAAGGAAACCAGGAGCACTGAAAGCACCAGTTCTCCTGGACACAACACTAAGTTTCGCATCAGAAGTGAAATACCTTGGGGTAACCTTTGACGCCAAACTAACATGGAATCTTCACTTAGACAGAAGACTAAAAAAGGCTTACATTTCTTATGAGCAGTGTCGCAGGACCGTGGGGAAAACCTGGGGAATGAAACCCAAAGTGGTCATGTGGATATACACTGCCATCATAAGACCAATGATAACCTATGGAGCTGTGGTCTGGTGGCCTAAGAGTAAACAGACTACAGCGAGAGCCAAGCTCAGCCAAGTGCAGAGAGTTGCCTGCCTAAGCATAACAGGAGCTATGCGAACAACGCCAACGAGAGCAATGGAGGTAATGCTGTGTTTGCCACCACTGGATTTACATCTAGGAGAAGTGGCCTTAATAACAATGGCACGCCTCAAGTCCGTTGGCCTACAACCAAATGTAGGCTGTGGGGAGACCAGAAGTCGCCTGTGGAACGAGGCTGTCAGGAAGACGCCTCTTCTACAGGCATGCACAGATGGTATCTCTCCCCGATTTGTCTTTGATAGACCCTACACAATACAGACAAACAGTGAAAACGAGACCGCTGGTGAAGGTGTGATTAACATTTTCACAGACGGATCAAGGAAGAAGGAGGGGGCAGGATGTGGAATATATTCCAGAAGCCTGCAAATCCAATATAAATGGACTATGGATGAGCGAGCCAGCATAGTACAAACTAAACTGGCGGGCATAACCATAGCTGCAAAAGAGATTGTCCGCAGACAAACTACGGGCAAAACAATCAGGATCTACACAGACTGTAGACAATCACTACTAGCCCTGAGAAGTTACAAAATAACCACAGGAGCAGTATGGGAATGTCATCAAGCACTTGTGGGTGCCTCCAGTACAAACAACATCTCGGTATACTGGGTGAAAGGACACGCACAGTGCAGTGGCAACAAAAAAGCCGACAAACTGGCCAAGAAGGCAGCAGGCCAACTTATTTTTGGACCAGGCCCGGCCAGTCTGTTACCGATTACGGCGATAATACAATTAATTAAGGAGAACACCCACAACGAATTTAAGAAGCTGTGGGATGAAACAAGCAGCTGTCAGCTTGCTAGGGAACTACTCACGTATCCCAATAAGAAAACAGCAATGGACAACCTGGCAATGACCAGAAGGAATCTACGTTTTATAACAGGAATCCAGACTGGACACTGTCTGCTAAGGAAACATCTATACAATATGAGATTAAGCGAAACACCTCTTTGCAGAGGTTGTGAACAAGAAGATGAGACGGTTCAACACGTACTCTGTGACTGTTCAGCCGTCTCATCAATTAGAGAATCCATCTTGGGAGAGCGTTGGCCTACCTTGGCCAATGTAAGGGAGATGCCCCTAGGCAACACCACCACCTACTTCGAAAGAATAGGTTGGTTGGAGGCCTAGGCGAGTGTCTGCCTAGAGGGAGGATGTACAAGGGGTCCAATGGGGCCTAAGTGCTGTGGTTTTTGACCACCCTCCTGCTAATTCAATACTCCATACTCCAAGCATGCACACCACGTCAGATCCTATCTAACAGTGCTATCTTTCTTTAGATCCAACGAAAGCTCTATTCTCAAGATGCTCTTCGTGAAATCCTTAATTAATGCACCCGTCACTGAAAATTTCCACTTATTTCTCTCTCTCTCTCTCTTCATCTTCTAAAAAAATATTTATAATATAAAATTTCTACCATTTTTTTCAGAGGCTAGTGTTTTTCGAACTCCAAAAAACTCGTTTGTTATGAAACACTTATTTTGAAAATCTTACGACTTGAGAAACAAAATAACGGCTCCAGAATGGTTGAATTTAAGCTCAAAATCCAAAATTCAATAAGTATTCATATATACTGTGTATCAAAGTTCAAATATTAGGGTATTGATGTCTTTACACTTACAACTAATGTGATAAATGGGATAAAAATTCAAGATGGCGGGTACGAATGCAGTACCAAAATCTATAAGTTAATAAAAAAATTATGCGAAATTTGATAAATAATTCTAAATGTTCAACTAAAAAAGTTAAAATATCATAATATGAGGGTTCATTAACTTTGCAATAATTATTTTTTACGTAGATCCCTCCATTTTCATGTAAATGAAGGCTACGAGTTTGACTTGAGTTTAAATGTGTGTTGAAATGTGTTTTAACCGCCTTCCATCTCACCTCAATGACCCTCTTAATCCTAGGAGATCTAGATTTGTCTAAGTAAAGAAGACAGGGCCCCACAGTTTATAGTAGATTCCAAACCATGTCCTGGGGATAGTTTCCTATGAAAGTTTTTTTGCTATGTGGGGCTCAAACCCACTTCGCTAGGTACACTTAAAGTGCAAGTTAGGCGCTTTAACCATTGAGTTATGGGCCCCTGTTGCGGACTTATTTCTTGCCTAATAATTGTGTTGCGTCTAAGGCCAAATGCATTGTTATTATTAAAAAATAATATACATCCTATTACAAATAATGCGGCAAACTCTTGAATAATCATTAAAAATAAAATGTCTATTCTTCACAAAAAAAAATTCTATTATTACCGGTTTCATGAATCAAAATGTATTCCACATCATCATCGTTTGTATATTATTTGTCTTAAATTCACCTCTGCAGGTATCTAAGTGTTTTATTTCAGCCATAAATGAGTTTTTGCGTGATAAAGATCCAGTATATATGTATGCCGCCTCCCCTATTTAAATTTCCATATTTTAAATGTAAGTATTCATTACCAAAATGTGCTACACGTACGGTATCTCCTTTATGTTTGCAATGTGCAGATATTTTCAATGCAAAATGACTCGAGGCTAATTTACCACAAAGTGATTCAATATGAGTTCCATAATTTAATATTACATTTAATGTTACTTTCAGCATTTTACAATAACCTTTTATTTTCATTTCACGGCATTTGACTAGATAGAGAAATAGTCTGGTAAGGAAAATTAGGCAGTGAGTTTTCTCTAAAGAACACCGCACGTTTTTTAGGTAAATTGATGGCCTGTCAAATTTGATGAATTTTTGATATGTTGTAGTTCAACCGATTCTAAACAATAAGTTCCTTTGGCAAAACTTCAAATTATGGACAGTTTCTACGGTAGATGGCTCCAAAGATTGGACCTACCCCTCGATACTGCATCAACGATTTCTCAAAACGTACTGCAGGTATTGAAGTGATAACTACTGAAAATGAATAATCAGACTATTCACCATTATTTGGCTTTAGATTGATGCGCCTGAACTTCCGGTTTTGACGGAAGTGACGTCAAATCAAGTTTTTCGAATGCATAACACCCGTTTACTTCAATTTAATGCATCATATATAAGTAGCTTTATTAAAATTCACTATCTTAGTAAATGAGTAAGTACGTGCACTCCTTGATAGAACATTGATGCTAGCTTGATACCGGGTACATCATAATCTTGGTACAAAACAAAGTTATTTTATTTTTTAAGATATAAAATTGCAGTTGTGTCTAGTCAACGAAAACTAATTATTTGTGATATCTTTAAGCAGAATAGGCAGTTTTTGTTTAGCATACATTAATCTTTATTATTTTTACCAAAAATTGCATAGCTGATTATTTTTATTTTTTTAAATATTTACTTATTTTAATCATTCATTAATAGAAATCAAACCAAAAAAACTTTATTTCAAATTAATTAACAAAGAACAGCATTCCTCCCTTAGCACATATCGGTGCCAGCCAGACATACACAGTGCGAATCGCACATCAATAAGACCAAATAATGGTAAATAGTCTGGTTATTTATTTCCAGCAGTTATCATTTCAATACCTGCAGTAGGTTTTGAGAAATCGTTGTTACAGTATCGAGGGGTAGGTCCAATAATTGAAGCCATCAGAAACTTTCCATAATTTAAAGTTTTGCCAAAGGAACTTATTGTTCAGAATCGGTTGAACTACATCATATAAAAAATTCATCAAATTTGATAGGCCACCAATTTACCTATAAAAAATGCGGTTCCTTTAATGTCATATCAAGTAATGTAAAGTAGGTACTTAATAATTTGATTACTTAATCGATTTCACAAATTTTAAAATCTCTGTGACAGTGAAGATAATACTTAATACTTAATTGCCCTTCGGCACCGCCTTGTCTTTGTCGTGTGTTCATGTTTATTTAAAAATATTATTTTTGGTATTCAGTAGATAATTTTCAAAGAAACAATGTGTTCTTTCCATATACTATTGATCCAGGTCCGATCACGTTAATATATGCTTACAAGACACCTTATCAACTTGGCAAAAAATGGTAACGCAAACGGTACATTTTTTCGAAATGACATCTCTAAGCAAAAACATTTTTCATAAAACTCTTCAAATTTTAAGTCTAATTTGTGAGTGGTGGAGGATGACAAATAATATAGTAAGTGTTAAAATGCTATTTTACTCGTTTCCACACCACCCATGAGGTAGAGTAATCGACGTTTTTTTTTATCGTATCGTTTATGGTATCGCTTGAAGGCCTGATCCACAATGTAGCTCAATTTTCGGGTTATGCATGCAAGGGACCATGTTCTATTGTCACATCTTCAGGAACTTCTTCAGTTGTTATTACTTCAGGGAATTCTTCGTCAGTCTGTGCCTTTCTGCGGTTTTCTGGAGTAAATGAAACTGTCTATAACATTTTCGATTTTGTTGTCAACGTTGTTGTCATTATTTTGAGCTTTTAGGTCTGCTGGGTTGCTGCACGAATCTCCATTGCAAGAAATACACATTGCAAATATTTCAAAACAGCTTTTCGGCAAGTGCATGTAGGACCATATCCCTTGCGACATTTGCAGAAAATATATTTCAGGAGGTTGGCCTGAGCAAGTTTCTTCATCGATGTTGCTACGATCTGGCCAACTTTGGATGTTTTCTGTCCCCAATCGAGTGCATTTTTCTCTACACTAAGCTACTGTTGAACCTGATGAAAAAATTTGAAAAGAATGTTGCCGTGGGGCCTCGACTATTGATGATAGAGAAGTGAGATGGAAAGAGGCTTTCGTTGCACACTTTAAGAAAAGCGTATAGCGAAGCGAGTTGAGAGTGAAATTGCCATTGTAATTTTTGTCATATAATGCGACAAAGAAATTTCCTCCTGCGTCAGCTATGATTTCTGGATCAGCATCACGACACTTGAACGCGAAAATTATATCACCAAAAGAAAGCGAGTTTTGGAGTACTTATACTGAGGAATTTTACTCTACCCTGGCTAAACCCGACAGATGTTCTGTCGCAACCGTTGAACGCATACAGAAACAGAATGTTGTCTACTACGATTTCCTCGAATTTCAAACTGTTCGAGGTAAATATTTTCTCAACGATTTTGTCTTTTCCTAGTTTTCTGAATTAAATGTTGTGTTGAATGTGTCCTAGAGCCGTTATCAGAACAAAAAGGTCGGTATTTTCTCCTACAATATAAACGCAATGCCACAAAGAGGGTAGTTCCGACTTTTATTTGATTCGTTGAGCAAAAAGCGCTCATGAGATGAAGTCACAGACATGGCTTCATCGACAATTACCACGGGGAGCGGCTGTGGACAATTCGCTGGCGCTTCTCCCGTGAGAATGTCGGAAACACGGGAGAACTGTCCAGCATCGCGCATGCGAAAAAAAAAATCTTTGTTTTTATTGGATTTACAAAGTGAGTTTATAGACTGGCGGTACATGACCAGTCAGGTGCAACGTTTTTAAAATGCATGCCAATGATATATATGAATGTAATTTCCATGAATATGCCAGAAACGCAAATTTTAGGCAGTCGTCGCGTGCAGAAGGGTGTGCAAATCGATTTTTTTTGTTTTTTTTTTTGTGTTTTTTTTTTTTAATTTTAAAATGGATGCCAATAGTGCCAAACGAAAAGCCGTGAAAAAAAATCCAGCGAAAATTCATTGGCATGCAGTTTCCGCGCGCAAAACAAATTTTGGTGCGCACATTAAATCGTAAAATTTTTTGATATTTTTGATTTTGGATGATTTTAATTTTGGATTTTTTTTCACGGCTTTTCGTTTGGCACTTTCCATTTTAAAATAAAAAAAAAGCAAAAAAAAAACAAAAAAAATCGATTTGCACACCCTTCTGCACGCGACGACTGCCTAAAATTTGCGGTTCTGGCATATTCATAGTAATTACATTCATATATTGATTGGCATGCATTTTAAAAACGTTGCACTGGACTGGACTGGTCATGTACCCCCGGTCTAATAGAATATAGTCAAATAATAAAACGACAAATACTGCTGATAAGATACAAATCGAAAGTACAATTATTAAAACAATCATAAAACAATTTTGAACATAGACAATAAATAATACATGTATTGTATATAAGGGTTAAGTACAGATAGACATATTAAAATAATAAAATAAAATAAGATATATAAATTAATACATTTGTCACTTATTCTTCCATATTAGGACATTTCAAGAATTCAGCAACAGAATAAAAGTTATATTTTAACAGCACAATGTTTACTTTATATTTGAAAATTTTATTGTCTTTCAATAATTTGAGGGAAATTGGTACTTTATAAAATAACTTGATTGACATGATCAGCCATTAACGGTAGTCTATGTTGAGGTACATCGACACTGTACGTTAGTCTTAAGGAATAATTATGGATTTCATTTCTGTTGGTCACGAACATATGTGGATTACACTTTAAATAACAAACACAGTTTAAAATATATAAACAAGAAATGGTTAGAATACCAACCCGTGAGAATAATTTCCTACAGGAATGTCGCGAGTCTTTGAATAACATCGTACGTATTATTTTCTTTTGCAGAATGAACAGTTCATTAATATTGTTGCTGTTTCCCCAAATCATAATACAATAATTCAACCTCGACTGAACGTATCCAAAATAATACATTTTAAGTACATCTAAACTAACATGACTTCTTAATTGATAAATGGAGAAACGGGCAACTTTAAATTTGCTTATTAAGAAATCAATATAATTTCCCCAAGATAGATGGGAGTAGATGTAAAGCCCTAAAAATTTGACATAACCACCTTGTTTCACACTTTGCCCATCAATTCTGACGAGCAACCTTTTATTAAGGTTTTTTGATGAAAATAAAAGGCAATCTGTTTTTAGGTTATTAAGCGCAAGTCCGTTGTCACTGCAGTAGTTTTGAATCGAAGATGTTAAATTGACTTTATCTCTAATATCATGAAAATTTTTACCTGAAACAGACGATGTGGTATCATCTGCAAATATTGTGATGTATGACCCATTAATCATATCAGCTTTAACAATGTCATTTATGAATATAATAAATAAAAGAGGACCCAGCACACTACCCTGAGGGACTCCACTGTGGGTAGGACTGGGAGAAGATTGAAATAATTTCCCGTTGTACTTTAAATTAACTTCCTGTGATCTATCTTTTAAATATAATTTAATCCAGTATAGAGGAAAACTTCTTACTCCATATTTGAAAAGTTTATCAACTAACAAATTATGGTTTATCGTGTCAAACGCACGACTTAAATCAAAGAATATGCTGGCTGTTTTTTCTTTTGAGTCAAAGCTATTCAACACGAAATTATACAACGCTAACGCTGCGTCCTGTGTAGACAAACCTTTTCTAAAACCGAACTGATTATTATTTGTAAGTACCTTTTCAGCAGTTAAGAAATTTGACAATCTGTTATAATATGCTCTTTGATAGACTTTGGAGAAAATGGACAGAAGTAGAGAAAATGGACAGAATTTGAGATTTTTCAGATTTTTTGTGAATTGGTACCACTATAGATTTTTTGAGGGCACTAGGAAATATTCCTTCACAAAAAGATGCATTTATTAGCATACTTAGAGGACTACAAATGTAATCAATTATATTTAATAGTAATGAACCGGTGACATGATCAAATCCGGCCGAATTCTTGGCGGCTATGGATCTAATAATATCCTTAACGTCAACGCTTGAACTTATGAAGTAATCATTGAAATTCTCGGCGGGACTTTTAAAATCTGTTATAATAATATCTTCCGTATCCGTAAATGATGACGGTAGGTTATTATTTTTTGAGTGATCATTGTTTTTAATAATATTCCAAGCTGTTTTGCATTTATTTTTGGAATTTAGCATTAACAAATCATTGTACATTTTTTAGTGTATTTGATATTTTTCCAGTGATTTTTCTTTAATGAACGCGTGACGGTGAACCCATCGACTTCCGGACGGTAGTTGAAAACAATGATTGAGTTTGAACCGTAGTACTTGTTAACATATTAAAGGTATTTGGTACAAACAGATGCGAAGGAGTCATTAAGACTTTATGCAAGAGGTGTCCTCAGTACCTTCGAAATTATCGATCGTATAAAAAAATGTAAAAGAGCAAAGTTGTAGAGAATTTTATGGAGAATGTTTTGATTTGAAATGTTACTTCGATAAAATATACCGTTACGAAGATATAGCCATAATTCTAATTACAAGAAGAAACTGCATTTTAATGTTTCAAAACAAGTATATTGGTACTCTACACATATTTCGGCTTATTAGGCCTTTCTCAGGAGTAAACACAAAGATTACTAAGTAATCTTTGTATTTGCTGTATCTCCTAAATTATCTACCTATCGTATAAAAAATTTTAAACAGCAAAATTGTACAGAATTTTATGAAGAATGCTTTTGATATGAGGTGTCATGTAGACAAAATGTCCGTTACGAAAATATCTCCATTCTTTTTGTTTTCGGCGCTATTTTTTCAAGATAGTGTCGCAAGCGACGTCATATTCGCAAATTCAGAGGCTTATTCAGAACATTAAAATCTACATTCCTGCAAAATTTCGAAACTTCCCGACCTTTTGCAAACAAAACGTTTTTTGTGTATACAGGGTGTCCCACTTAAAACTCCCGGCACCATTTTCCCGATAACCAAAAGCGATATTTGAATTCTGTAAGAGGTATCTACTAGAATATATAAATGACTTCAGTTTTGAGTAAAAATCGTTATTTTACACATTGAGGCGTATAGATGGCGTTGCGATACAAAGACATTTTTCGGTCGCAGGAACGATGAAATGAGTTGAATGAAATGGAGAATTATATTCTAAGCAACTTTTTTAATGCGAACAATTTTCGAAAAATCACTGGTTTTCGAGACATTTGAACTTCAATGTAATTTTTCAAGTAACAAAAATTCCATTTTTTTTTTTCATATGTCTACAATTTATAGTGTAAAATTTAGTAGAATATACAACATGAACATGACGCAAAAATTAAACAATACACAATAAACAAAAATGTCAAAATCCAAATTTCCAAATAGCAGTTACAGCCCCAATGTTTTACTTGAAAAAAAAAAGTATTTTGTATTTTGAAATAAATGTTTCATTGCCATCTAAATGAGGAAAAATGTCACAAAGGACTTAATGTTGAAAATGTATTTTAAAAAAGTTATGACGATTTTTATTCTAAAAAATTATATTGAAGTTCAAATATCTCGAGAACCACTGATTTCTCGAAAATTGTTCGTATCATTAAAGTTGCTCAGAATGTAATTCATCTCATGCAACTCATTTCATCGTTCCTGCGATCGAAAAATGTCTTTGCATCGCAACGCCATCTATACCTCAATGTGTAAAATAACGATTTTTACTCAAAACTGAAGTCATTTATATATTCTAGTAGATACCTCTTACAGAATTCAAATATCGCTGTTGGTTATTGAGAAAATGGCGTCGGGAGTCTTAACTGTATACTGACTGGATTCATTGTTCAGAAACACTTAAATGTTTTATATTTAATTCCATCATTTTAGAGTATATTTAATTGTAAAAACTTTACAAGCATTTTAAACTTTCCAACACTGTTACAACCTTATCGCCTATTTGAGTTACATTATTTCAACCTAAATAAGGGAGAAAGAACAATGTTAAAAAAGGGCTTTTTTGGCCCATCCGTGATAAAGTGTGGAAGCCATCTTTTTTTTACTAATTTTGGGCTGCTGAAAACAAATCCGTCGCCCGTTTTGGCGAAAAATCTCGGGAACACAATTGTTTTTGGGAGTGACATTGGAAATGTAATCAGAACTTGCCAATGGAATTAGAACTACAAGAGGTTATTCTTTTGCAGGAAATTCTCTTAAAATACTAAGTTTCTATAACCAAGTAGAAAAAGAAGTAAAAAAAAACAAATTCACCCCTTTAACCCTCCTCGCCAAAAGTCAAATATACAAAACAAATAATATTTTCTGGATAGTGACATGCACACCGTACACCCCAAACTCCAGGTGAGAAATATTCATCTGAATTGACTAAATCACCTTATTGTGAAAAAAAAAACATCAAACTGGGTGATTAGGCATTTCTTTTGCAATTAAAACCAATAAAAACTCTAAATAGAAAAAATCCACCACCTTAATTAGCGGGGATAGGTGTAAAAGTATTCAGAAGTAATCACCTGATAATAGCCATTTAACAAGGAGTTTTGTTTTTTTTTCTTTAATAAATAAATAACCGTATATAAGATATTGTAACTTACACCGTTCTTATGGGTGGTGAAAGGTGAGGCAAAAGAGGGAGGGGGGGGGAAGGGGGGGGGGTGGACTTAGAATTTTTGCTTCTCTTTCTACTTACCTAACGAAACTGTGTATTTTGAAAGAGTTTCCTGCATTAAAGAATAACTTTCTGTTGCAAGTTTTAATATCAATTTCAATGCCACCCCCAAATAAGGGTTGTTTTTTTACTGTCTTCCCGCTGTTTTTAGCCAGTAAATGGTCTAAAAGGTCCCTATTAACAGACGAAGAAAGCGTTATTTAGCGCGTTTGAGAACAAGCACATAGTTGGCCCTCAGACTATGTGAACAAGTGGTCAAGAAGCACAAAGCAATCAGCAGCATTTGAGTTTCAATCCTGCTGGGTTTACGAACCCTTATCTAATCTCTCAGGTATCTGCTACTGGCATCACATTCGCTTTGATGGTGATTAAAATAAGGTATATAGATTTGCGCAATAAAAAGACTACGTACAATGTGTATACATGCCCGAGTTGCTAATGGTGATATATATGTACATGATGCGCTCATAAGACTCATCTGGTTAGTACGATATTATTTGTTTTCAGTATCAGAATGTATCCATTTTATGAAACGAGATGCCGTTTCATTCTGTTACTGCAATCTGTTAATAATTTCATCTACTCGATGTGTGACATGACCTTTCATGTACTGATTAACAATGTTTCCATGTAAAATGAGACCTTCATGAAATGAATAAATAGTTACGTAGAAACATGGGTGAAATAATTAAATCAGAATTTTTAAGAGAAAAAATTTATTTTATTAGAAACGTACCAAAGAAATTTTATTTAACTGGAAAATTAAATATTTTAAAACAAAAATACTGTATAAGTTAAAAAACGATTAAATATTCTTATCGTTACGGTTTCAAATTCAAGTGAACTAGCGGCAATTTTTTTTAATGAATTATCTTCGCTTAAAATATAAATGAGGAAATAATGCAACTAAACGTATTCTTCAAAGTATTTAATGGCAAGAAGTAAAAAACTAGGTATGCGCAGTGGTACAGTCTGTATGTCCTGAATTAATTAGTAGTAATGAAAATTAATTTTGCACTATGCCGTTTTAAACGCTTTCCCCGAGTGTGTATGCAAGTTTCTGAACTCTGTTGTCCAGAAAGAAACGCCGACATCTTCAAAAAGGAGCTGAGTTTGTTTTTTTTTTTTAATATCTCGCTTGTCGCCAAAGCTACTAAAGAATATACACACAGTTTTGTAGTACTGGAAATTCTCTGTGATATTGATTGTCTTACATTTTTTTATGGGATTAATATTTTACGATTTATAGCGCGAAAAAAATAAAAATTAATTTGTTGAGAGATACCTTTGTCCTTTTTCGCGACTTTGGTAAGTTTTACGTTAAGAATAGTTATCATCTTCTATATTTAACATGGAAAAAGCAGGGCTTGGATTTAGCAAAGATCCTGAGATGAACTTGAACCAACGGGGAAGATGCATGAAATTTTAAAATGCTTGAAAGTGATTTGCTCGTAATTTTCATTACGCAGAAAACGGTTATAATAAAAGAAATTCAAAATAAAATTATCCGTAAAGTAAATATTTAGATTATGCGGTAATTTGTAAACACAACCACGTGACTGCAAACGGTTTCTTGGTGTCAATGATTGGTGTCTAAAAATTTTTCGAAGAAACTGATTATAATAATAATAATAATAATAATAATAATAATAAACGTCTTTATTTGCCAACTACGGTTTTACAATAAACTTATAGATATTAATTTGCATATGGCATTAGGCGAAGTTCAAATCTATAATCAGATTATAGATTTGTTCTACCACTTAACCTAGATTGCTGCACCATGTGCTACTAACTATGCTAATAATGTTTCTTGGGACTCGAGAAAAAGAAACAAAACAGAGGATTAAACAAGAACAGAAAAGTAGATAAAAAAAAAGAAACTAACTAAAAGATCTAACTTTGTTGGCATTGCTGATTAAATAAAACTTTTTTATAATTCGATTTAAACTGACTCAAACTCTTTCTACTTACCTAACGAAACTGAGTATTTTGAAAGAGTTTCCTGCATTAAAGAATAACTTTCTGTTGCAAGTTTTAATATCAATTTCAATGCCCCCCCCCCCCCAAATAAGGGTTATTTTTTACTGTCTTCCCGATGTTTTTAGCCAATTCGGATGACAGATTCGTATTCAGCGCCCCGCAATTAGTAAAAAGAACTTTCAAGTTGTTTGGAAGACCATTGTAAACATCGCATATTTGATAACTGAAGGACCGTTTAAAATATTCATGATGATAAATAGGTGGTGTTAATAAACCCTTAAATCTTATATTAATAGTATGAGCATCTGTTCTAAACTGTATTTTGTTATATAGGTAATGAGGTATTTTACGCACAATAATTCTATGATATAAACTTGCTGAGTGTAAAATTCTGCGGCGTTCCATATTTAACCACCCTGTATCAATTAGTTTATAGGTTATTCTCTCATGCCTGCGAATACCATAGATTAGACGCAGGCATGAATTTTGAATTTTTTGAATTTTATGTTTAAATACAGTGGTTAAATTAGGTCCGTATAGGGAATCTGCAAAATATAACAATGTCAACACCAAGCTTTCACATAACATAATTGTAGTTTTCCTTGAGAGGTAGTGCCTGTTACCATAAATTAACTTTATTGTTGCATATGATTTTTGCATAAGTTTACTAATGTGAGTTTTAAACCTGAGATCACTGTCAATTACAACTCCCAAATTTTTTGCTTCTTCCACCACAGAAATTTCGTTCTGATCTATAGTTATTTTGACGTTTTGATTTAGACTATTACGAACGTTTTTAGGACCAAATGTAATAATATTAGATTTGCTCGGATTTGTAATCAAGCAGTGATCCCTGGATAAGGCAACAAACTTATCAAGGTCATGATTAATTTGGTAGCAGGCTCTATTCACCTCATCAGGTTTAAATGAAATATAAACCTGGGTGTCATCGGCATATAAGTGGTGTACACAATATTGAAGACATTTAATTAATTGGCTGGTGTATATAGTAAACAGCAACGGGCCCAGAATGGAACCTTGAGGAACACCAGACTTTAAGATTATATAATTTGATTCTTTATTTTGAATTACAACTTTTTGCTGCCTGCCTTCAATATAATTTTGAATAAGTTTAACTGCACTATCTGTTAGTCCTATATATTTTAATATGGATAATGAAATCTCAAAATTTAGGGTATCAAAGGCCCTACTAAAATCTAATAAGATCAAGATAGTGCATAAACCATGATCTGTCGCTCTCACTATATCATCGACGATATGGAGAAGCGATGTAGAGCAGCTATGCCTGGCCTAAACCCAGACTGTGCTAGAGGTAGTAATGACACTTCAGAAATATACTCCCTAATTTGAGTTTCCATTATCTTTTCAAGTATTTTTGATAAAGTGGGAAGTATACTGATAGCCCGAAGATCCTTTAATTCCTCTGGATTAGGCTTCTTGGGCAGCGCAGTTACCACAGCACTCCTCCATACAGTTGGAAAAACACTATCAAGCAGACATATGTTCACTATATGAGTTAAATAAGGAATGATATGTGGACGGCACAGACTTATCATCTTTATATTTAGTCCGTCACACCCTGTAGCATTTGTTTTTATTTCATTAATAATTTTTAACACGACAAATTCGTCTATTTGCCGGAATTTAAAGTTGGGATCAAATAATGAATCATTTTTATATTTGTCTAGAACAGAGTTTGATGCGGATGTAGAAGGTAGGGAATTAACAAAAAAGTCGTTAATTTTATTAGCATCACTTAAGTGATCCGGAATATTGTTTTTGCAAGTGGGAATAATATTATTTGATTTTAAAATTTTCCAACACTGCTTTACGTTCACATTGTTAATATTAAAATTAAAATATGCTTTTTTCTCTCTAAGTACTGCTTGAGTTGTATAATTACGTAACTGTTTGTAGTATAACCAATGCTCATTATTATTAGTAAGTTTAAATTTGCTTAACGCGCGATCTCTTAGTTTCATCATTGCTTTTAACACGTCAGTAAGCCAAGGTGCGTGTTGTTTTGTACATCTCGATGTTATCAGTGGAGCATGCCTATCAAACAATTGTATTATACTGTCTACAAGAAAATTAACTTTTGAGTCTATATCATTGAAATAAAAAATTCTATGCAAACAAATCTTGTTCAAAATTATTATAGTTAAATTTTTTAAAGTTTCTGTAAGTAACCATTCTGGGCTCGCCATGCCTGCCATATACTTTTACCTTGCAATATACTAGCTGATGATCCGATAGCTCACTGTCGATGACACCACTTTCTAGAACATTTTCTGCATTTAAAACAATTATAAGATATATTAACGTAGCGGTCGTGCTGGTAATTCTCGTAGGAGAGTTAACTATTTGAGAAAGATTGAATTCATCCAGAATCGAATATAAAATATCAACATGCGAATTATTTAAGTAATATAAGTTGATATTAAAATCTCCAGTACATATAATATTAGTAGCATTAGATGAAATAATACCCAGAGTGTCCTCAAACTCGGACAAGAAATATCCAATATCTTGAGACGGTGGCCTATAGCCAACGCCAATTACAATATTTTCCCTTTTTTTCTTTAAGGATATCCACAGTTGTTCAATGTTATCGTTTTTGTAGATTAGTGAAGTATTCATAGAGTTACTGGCGTAAATACATACCCCACCACCTCTGGTTCCTCGATCATTCCTATACAGTTTAAAACCATCAATATTAATTAAATTATCATCTATACCACCATGCAGCCAACTTTCGCAAATACAAAAAATATCATATGAATTGAATGCAATTAAGCGTTTTAGTTCAGGTAATGATGGTAAAAGCGATCTTATATTTATGCTACCAATTTTTATAGATGAGAAACACAATTTAAAACAGAGTATCAACACTAGTAAAAAAGAAATGAGTTAGTCTACTGAAAAAGTTTAATAATTGAATGTATAGATAGATTCAAAGATTAAGAAAGGTACAGATTAAGAAAAAATGTAATGAAATGGCTGTAAGTACAAAAACAAAAAATTATAATAGCAACAAGAACCTAAACTGGACACTATCTGTTGTTTCTTTAGCCCATGCTGTTTTTTTAATAAAATTTATGATACATACAAAACTAACATACTACCATTATTAAAAACATGTAATTTTAAATTTATTTAATTACAAAATTAAATTTTATGAATGACAATAACTTATCGATCAAAAGAGTTTTTTTTTGTTAAATTTTATGATACATCAATACTAACATATTACCATTATTAAAAACATGTTGTGAATAACACAATAACTTATTGATCAAAAATAATATTTTCAATGTCATTCTTTGAACGAATTTTAACAATAATCTCTTCAATTTTTGCAAAAACATTCCCTTCATTGGTCCATACCATACCATTTCTATTACCAATTTTTTCTAATGCCATTTTTACCAGCTTCACCCTTTCGACTGTTAGATCTTCCCTGACGACCACTCCAGTGCCTTTTAAATTTCTTTTGTTATTATAGATATTACGTTTTATATCAAGGCGGGTAAGTTTTATAATGATGGGGCGATCTTTACCAGTTTCATATTTTCCTAATCGAAAACAATCCTCAATTTTTGTCTCCTTTAGGGTTACACCAATTTTTTTAGATAAAAAATTAATTACTGCCTTCTTACAGTTTTCATTTTTAGACTCCTTTAGGCCATAGATACGAAGAGATTTGTCCTTGAGTGTTTGCTCACATTTTTCATTTTTAGCAAGTAGATCTTGATATATTTTTTTTAAATTAGAATTTTCCTTTTCTAAACTTGATATTCTTTCCTCATACTGTGCATTAATAGTAGCAACGATCGATTTTGTTAATTCATTAATAAATTCTTCTGATGTACACAATTTCAAAACCAATGTTTTCACAACGGACTGTAGCTCATCCTCATTTTTATTTACATTAGTTTTGCCTCTATTAGACATTTTTAAGAAAAATATGTATTTAACAGTATATAATCAAATTTTCTTACTTGTTTTTATATGTAGGTGGAGTATTGCACTAAATAATTCAACTAGAGTAGGCAAATGTAATTAATTTGGTATATTTATTATCGAGATATTCAAGAAAAAGGAAGAAATTTCACGTTTTCCTAGAAAATACATGTTAACCTTAAAATTTTTTTCATTTTTTCCAGAAACGTTTGTTCAAAGGGCTGATATTAATGGAGCGTCTAGGTAATACATGATATTAAGTGGACATCGTATTTGAGTTCGATTTCAGTTAATTACCGATTAATTACGGTGACAAAATAGCGAAATTTTACCGAAAATAAAAAAGTCCCCCACTTCCGCCCCTTCTAGTTCCCTCATTTTTTGGCATAGGGCAAAACATAAAACAAAAACAGTTTTAGCAAATAATTCTATTTAAAATGGTTATAGCAGTTTCTTGGCCTAGTAGTCAAGTTTAAGGAGTTACCTAGGTTTTAAGCAAAAAATGTCCGATGTTTGTCGTACATCAACATTTCAGTAAATATCTCCAAAACGGAAAAAATATCAAAACTCTGATGAAATCAATAGACTCGTAATTAAATGATTGAATTTTACGACCTTTTTATTTCGAGCAAGCTCTTACCGTTTCGGAAATATCGGCGAAAAATAGTAAAAAGAAGCATGCATTTTGGAGTCGAAAATCGTACAAAAACACGCAATCTTAAAACGTTCATATTTTTCAAAATACACTAGCGAGACGGCCCTATGATGTCAATACGGAAAGAGCTGTATTACTCCGCATCATCAACTGCCTGGAAAATTCGGCCAATAGGAGCGAATCAAAAATGTCATTTTTCGACGTTTACTGATTGTTGATGGCAATCACGGCGACGTTTTTGGGGAATCATATCGGAAAACGTCACAGTTACTGCGACAAATGCGTTTTAAAATATCCAAATTCTTCATCGAAGAAATTTTTTTTTCTCTGCAACTTCCCCATTGCTAACACAGCCGATCCCACACTACTAGAGCACTACTCAAATCAGTACCTTACAAATGTGAGGCGAACTGTGGAGCAGTTTGTGGTTGTCGCAAAGCAGGCATGAAAAGTTACATGATATGAAAACGAAATCAACGAAGAATGCACTACTCTGATGGAAGAAACAAAAAAATTCAAAACAATGGCTTATTAAAAAAAAATAGTTATTTTGCCACAATGAGAACAAACCATGGATTATCTTTTGAGAAGACCACGTAAAAAGGCGCCATGAAATCTACCGCTATCGTTGTGTGGAAAAGAGTTTTATTCGAATAATTTTCAGCACAGCGTAACGCTACGAGAAATGGTTTTAAGGTTCCGCAGCTACCTGACGACCTTTGTAGCGCTGTAAAAGTATATGTATTGATATTAATCAATAATAATCAAGTAAGATACAAATATCATACACATTTTTTTTTTCAGTATCTATACTCAATAGTATAGATATTGAAAAATTATGTATGTGTCGTAACTCTGACAGGAAGTGATATATTTAAAAAGAAAACTAAATTCAATCATTTGCACACAGACTCTGGAAATAGACGTACTACAGGCTCTCGGAAATCTTTCAGAATGGAGTATAAACCTTGTACAATGAGCGATTTTCACCTTCCATCTTTCCGTAGAGTGAGGTACCTGAGGGTACCTCCAAACAACCATGAAGGAACCACGTGGAAGCTCAAGAGAAGAAATCCTGTACATCCCCATGGGAGTGGGGGCGTATCTTCAGTCTTAAGTGGGAAATAAATCCAAGACTACTCTCTGGATGTACACCATCATGGTTAAACATCTCATAACATATGCGGCACTTGTGTTGCGGCACTCCTAGAAGCGCTCCATAATCAGGGCTCTTCTACGTCAAATGCAAAGATTAACTTACCTAGAAATCAGGAGTAATCAGCACCACTTCAACGGCTGCAATGGAGGCAATCCCTTACTTGTCGAAGTGGAACTGGAAGCTAGGAAAGCAGCAAAGAAACTGTTTAAGAGTGGAAGTGGAATGCGACGGGATGTGGGCTGGGGAACACTTAGCTCTACACGTAAGGGACCAGGTCGTTGTTCAGTTAGAAGATGACCGGTGTCTCCCTGTTCCATATCCAGTCATGTTTGCTAGTAGAGACGGCTGGGAACGCGATCAAATGAATTTTCTGAGTTTCGGAGGTCTGGAATGGTATAAAGATGGATCTAAGACTCAGGAGGGAACCAGTGCTGGTGTACACGAATGCAAGCCAAGGGCTCGTATATCGACGCCACTTGGTAAGTACCGTAGTATATTTCAATCTGAGGTAGCTTTGAGTGCTCTTGCATCATAAAAGGTGACCTCTAAGCTGGTGCTGAACTGTCGAAACATTCTGACTGAGCTGTGCGAATACAACTCAGTTAAACTTATATGGATGCCAGGACAGTGCCATCGAGCGCAACGAAGAAGCAGATCGTTTGATGGGTGAAGAAGCAAAATCTCCTTTCCCTGATCCGCAAAATCTCCTTTCCTTGGTCTGCCAAGAAGCCTGATTCAATCGGAGCTGCAAGACTGGGCTACGACACAGCTTAACAACTATGAGGCAGTCGAGGCTCTATATAAAGAGGCCTTCGACTGACTCTACCGTAAAGGGGCTGTTTGGGCTCGATAGAGAACGATTCAAATGGATGATATGCCTGATACTAAGTCACTGTTCTCTGAACAAACACCTACATACAATGCGGTAGAAAGATGATCCTACTTGTCAAATGTGTTGAGTAGAGGATGAAATCATCACTCATATTCTATGCCATTGCGTACCAATAGGAACGTCAAGGCAGTTTCTAGAGCAGGAGGAAATACGGGATCTACCATGGAAAGGACTGCCCTCCTTTGTGGAGAGCACTGGCCTTTTCTATGAGATCCTAATGTCGTGAATATACAATGGGACGATAGGCCTGAGTACTGCGGATCTTCAGATCTGCTCGCGTTTCTGATAATAGACCTTGTACTATAAATCGAAATCCATTTAATGAAAAAAAAAATGATCCATGATAATTTAATAATTATTTTTATTTACTCTCTCTGAAGCAACTTGGACTGAGATACGAAATTGTCATAATCCAAAAATAACCACAATTACTTTTGTTTCTATATTATTAAAATATGTACTTAGATAAAAGCACAAAAAAATATAATTAAAAATAAATTTTAAAAATTGAACCTCATGTTAACCCAGGTATTCTAGAGTCCATTGAAACAAGAAATAAGTCGAAAATGAAATAAATAGCAATTTAAAGAGTAGAGGAGTTGCTATAAATTTAAGAAGTATAGAAACAAATTAAACATAATAACAAAAAATGAAAGACATAATTATTTATTGCGTAGGTTGCACACGCACAGTTCTTCCAATGACCGTAAAAAATTGTGGGATATAATAAAAGAGATTACTAACACATTCAAACATCAACTGAATAACATAAACATTAAGAGTAACGAAGGGGATAAGGGGATATAGTTATTGATTAAAATGACTAATTTATTTAAGGAGTATATTATTAACGTAGGAGTACAAATGGCGAATTCAGTAGGCAATGTAAATAATTATTATATTAATATTACGGAAGATATTGTACGATAATCTTTGTATCTTTCGCTTATGAAGGAAAAGGAATTAATTATTGAAATAAATTACTTAAGAAATAAAAGTAGTTCGGGGTTAGATCAAAATATCTGTATAAAACAATCACGTATATATATATAGGGCGATTCGTGAGGAAAGGGTCGTATTTAAAAAAATAATAACTACTAGGCGAGTTATGTGATTCTAAAAGAGCGATTATTTTTTTTAAATTTTGTTATATCTGTCAAGTAAACAAATATTTCCTGTCAGTTTTTTGTTACATGAAAATATTTTCTTATCATTGTGTAATGATAATTTTGTTTCGAATGTATTTCTATGCCATCACTGAAGATTTCTAAATAGAATGGAAAAGGTTGATCAGTTTTTAGGAAGTTGAATAAGTCGAAAGTAGAAGGAAATATTTTATTTATTAAGATATGCATGCGGTGAGTGAAATTTTATACTCATTTTCTTTGTACTTTTTCATAATTCTTGGCTTTGAAATGTAACAAATGTTTTTTATGGTGGAGTATCCTCTAAATAAGGCTAGAGGTACTTGAAAAGATGTCTCAAAGGGGCCCCGTTTTTCGAGATACAGGTGTTTGATAAATTTTGGAAGAATTTTGGTTTCGCTGTACAGTGCAGTGCATAAGCGGAATCAAATGAAATTTTGCGTCTTAGTTACAGTAATCATTCACTAACCATACCATGCCTTGAATATTAATAAAATATCAGGACAATAAAAATACGCTTTTAATTTTTCATAGAAAATACTGCTTGTTAAATATTTGTTATTAATATTTCAAATTGCACCCAATAATGATATAAAATTCCTTAAAATTTTTTTTTGCCACCATGTCATTATTTAAACAAATAAAAAAGAATTAGTAGGGTTAAAACAAACAAGCTAAAAACGTACTCTTCGCCAATTTACTCAGCTTTTTATATATAATTGCTACACATTCTATAGGATACTCTTCGCAGTTTTCTTGTAAATAATGTTAGTTTTAGGACATCCTAAAATTTGTGATACCATCTTTGTTGTGAAAAAAATTATATGAAAAAAAAAATGAAAAAAAAATATCCAACCTGTGTGGGAGTCGAACACGGGACCTTTGGATTGCAACGCAAAGCTTTAGCCGCTGCGCCACCACATATTGCTACGAAAATTGATTGTCTGTGATATACCTATATCTTTCGACAATCATACATATTTCAACTCGTACTTCTATGAAATATATATTAGTAAAATTTATAAACAAAAAAAATATATTGTGGAAATAATATTTCGCAAGATTTCCATTTTAGTACAAGCGAAAAAAATTAAGAGAATATATTTTTTTTAAATTAAATAATTAATAAATTTTTTACTTACCGATCGATTTTCTTCAAAAACAATAGCTAACACTCACTTACTTTCTAAATTTCAATACAATCGGAGTTTTCTTTCTTAAGTTATCGTGCTTACAAGAAACGTGACGGACGGACGGACGGACATTTTGAAATTTGTTCAGAATTCGTTCACTAACACAATGATATGAAATTTTTTTCTCTACGAGCGATATTTACGATTTTAGAAATGTGCCGATGAAATACAATATACTCTTCGTTCTTGAGAAGAGTATAATAAGGAAGGAATATCGCGCCACATAACCCAAAGAAGAAATACCATGCAGTTACAGACACGTGTTTCGGAATTATTGTTCCTCATCAGCGTAGCGTAGCATCAAAAAGGACCTGGAAAAGACAGATAAGAACAATAATTGAAGGTTGAAAGCACAATACACAGTACTCTTTATATGCATTCATATCTAGACCGGCCTAATTTTAGGGTTTCACCGACAGTCGGCACGTAGAGCCCTATGTGAACTGCCCATCTCAACCTGGCGAGATAAATGAAATAAAAAGTAATTAGTAGGGTTAAAACAAATAAGGAAGGAAAATCGCGCCCTAAAGAAGAAACATCAAGCAGTTACAAGCGCGTGTTTCGGAATTATTGTCATCAAAAAAGGATCTGGAGAAGACAGATAGGAACAACAACTGGAAAGGTTGAAAGTACAGTAGAGAGCGTTTAGATCCTTTTTGATGCTACGCTACGCTGATGAGGAACAATAATTCCGATACACTTGTCCGCAGCTGCTTGGTGCTTCTTCTTTAGGGTATATGGCGCGATTTTTCATCCTTATTTAAGTAAATTAAATTGGCGAATATGTAATAATTTTCTTTAACCAAATGGAAAATTGAGAGAAACAAATTAATCCAGCTCTTAACAAAGATCACTGTAATCGCTGGGACAATTTTTAATTTTTATTATTTATTATTTTGCTGAAGGACCCCGTACAAATCCTTATATAAAAGTGGCTTCCGTTAAATTTTCTGGATTTTTGATATGTTCTATATTTTGGGCCCCTGATCAAATTTCTCAATGAGTCGGAGGTCCGAAACCACCAGGGTTTCAAGATATTTGACATTTTATAAAAAATTTGGCAGGTGCAACGGTTTGCAAGAACCGTTATAACTTTCTTCGTGCAGGAGATCCTCATTTGCTCTTTGGCACGTAGAAAGAACACAAGGCGAGCTACACTCTACATTGAAAATAAATTCTATAATAGTATACAAAGTGTTCCATTTTTCACGTTACATTTTGGCAAATTTAAACCTCAAAAATTTTTAAAATTTAAATGGAACAGCATGTATTTTCTTACATCATGGTATGTAAAATTAAATTTTCTTTTCTCTAGTATAAGCACTGTAGGGAATAAAGTTGCAACTTTTTGAGATATTCGCGATTTTCTTAAATGTTTTAGAATTTTAATAAAAATTGCCATCAACTTAGCCATGAGCAGCAATAGGAGAATTGATAGTAGATGTCGAAAAGTAGACATTAATAAAAGGAAGAATAAAAGTTATAAGAGTGCTTATATAGAGAAAAGAGAATTTAATTTTACATAACTTAATAATAAACAAATCTGAAAGGCTTCGTCGGTGTAATTCAAAAGTGCTGGTATTTTTTGACATACGAGAATAACTGACATTATTGATTGTGTCTAATCATCGCTAAGTTGATGGCAATTTTTATTAAAAATTCTAGAACATTTAACAAAATCGCGAATATCCGAAAAAGTTGTAACTCCCGTGCTTATACCAGAGAAAAGAGAATTTAATTTTACATAAGATGATGTAAAAAAATACAGGGTGTTCCATTTAAATTTTAAAAAGTTTTGAGGTTTGAATTTGACAAAATGTAACGTGAAAAATGGAACACTTTGTATACTATTATGGAATTTATTTTCAATGTAGAGTGCAGCTCGCCTTATGTTCTTTCTACGTGCCAAAGAGCAAATGAGGATCTCCTGCAAGAAGAAAGTTATAACGGTTCTTGCAAACCGTTGCACCTGCCAATTTTTTTATAAAATGTCAAATATCTTGAAACCCTGGTAGTTTGGGACCTCCGACCCATTGAGAGACATCTCATCAGGGACTCAAAAATAGAACGTATCAAAAATCCAGCCAATTTAACGGAAGCCACTTTTATATAAGGATTTGTGCGGGGTCCTTTGTTAGTTACACATTTATTAGAAAATATTTGTATTATTACTTCCACATCCAGTAGAAGTATAGTAACGACAAAAAATTTTTTTAAAATTTTTATTGTTCAAATAGGCTTAGAATGTCATGAAACGTCGAGATTTCAAGTTTGAGCGAAAAAAAAATTTCTGTCTGTCTGTCGGTCTGTAACTTTTTTTGTGCGCACGTTTACTTTGGAACCGTTGGAGATATGGACTTGAAATTTGGTACACATATGTACTTTAACGAGATCTAGAACTAGATTATATTTTCATCTTGTTCCATCGAAGGGTTGGGGGGGTAAATTGGGGTAAATTTGGAGTAAATAGGTAAATCAAGCATGTAAGAGTTCATACAATAGATATTTAATATAGACAAGAGAAGCTAAGGTCTCAAAAAAAAATTTGGCATTAACCACCCCCATTACCACCCCCACCCCATTATTAAAGGGGATGAAAAAAAATGTGATTTAGTGTGTGTACAAGAACCAGAAACCTCAAAATATCTTTTTTATTTTATCCACCCCCCACTCCAACCCCCTTTCACCACCCCCACCCCACTACCGATGTGGGGTATCGTTTTATGGGTTTTTGGGGTAGAGGATTTGAAATATTATGTTATTAAAGTTCCATAAGCAATTATTTCCAGATACAAAATTTTTTCGTTGTGTGACTTGGATAGAAAATCCGGATGTGGAAGTAGTGATTCCTTGGGCAGCGGTTTTTTACTGGGTATATATGTGATATGAACAAAAATTATTGTAAATAAGAATAAAAATAGTTAATGTATTGTTAATATCTCTTCAACTTCTCGCTTAAGAAAAAACATTGAATTTCCGTGCATATAATTTTACTTTCACATCCAGTGGAAGTATAGTAACGACAAAAAAATTGTTAAACATTTTTATTTTTCAGATAGGCTTAGAATGTCATGAAACGTGGAGATTTTAAGTTTGAGCGAAAAAAAAAAATTCTGTCTGTCTGTTTGTTGGTCTGTCTATCGGTCTGTCGGTCTGTCTCTCACTTTTTTGTGCGCACGTTTCCTCTGGAACCGTTTAAGATATTGACTTGAAATTTGGTACACGTATGTACTTTAACGAGATCTGGAACTAGATTATATTTTCATCTTGTTCCGTCAAAGGGTTGGGGAGTAAATTGGGGTAAATGGGGGTAAATAGGTAAATCAAGCAGGTAAGAGTCCATAAAATTGGTATTTACCATTACCACCCCCACCCCATTATTAAAGGGGATGAAAAAATGTGTTTTAGTGTGTGTACAAGAAACAAAAAACCTCAAAATATTTTTTTACTTCATCCACCCTCACTACCACCTCCTATCACCACCCCCACCCCACTACCAATGTGGGGTATCGTTTTATGGGTTTTTGAGGTAGAGGATTTCAAATATTGATGAGTGACTACTGCAGTCAAAATACAAAATATTGTTTTATTCAGATTACACATTAACAGATCTATTGAGAAACAAAAATTCTACCAAAATGTAAAAACCACCCTAGCCATTACCATACTGGGATTAGAGATCATCTTAATCTCTATCTGTTAGTAAAGTACGTCTTTCCTCACAAATCATTTTTAAGTGCTTCGTAAAATCAGTCACAAAAAAAATAAAAATAAGCATAAATTACAAAGCGAATTTATTCATGAAAAACTTGTAACCGGGCACAAAATTTGGTGTCACAGATCGATTTAAAAATTTTTGAGCTTCTCTTCCAAAAATAATGATATTTTGTAGTACATATCATTAAACTTACTAGTATGGACAAAATTTTCTAAATGGCGGTAACTTTTAAACTCTCGTTTTAAATATTTATTCCTCTTTTAGTCCTTCTTTCTCCTCAATTTTGTGGTCATGACATCATATTATCCACCAAAATCATTCCACTATATTTTATCCAAATAAAAGACTAGCTGTTTTAAATTGGACTCTCTCATGTCACGAGTTTTGCAAGAAATTATAATTTGGACGGATTGTAGAAGTAATCTTCATATTTAAAGCCCGCTGCCTAAAAAAATATTTATACTCTCCACCTGTTTTTTAGAGTGATTTAACCATAGAATCATTGGTCTTTGCAACTAAATATTTTTTTGTGTCATCCTCCTTTACTTCACTGCACTGCACTTTGTAGAGATAAATCCACACTATTGGCTTTACACCTTTAAAGTTTCCATTGATATCTTCAGACTGCCCCATGTTTCTTCTGTTAGTGCGCTGTTTCCTTGTACCTGTTTCCATCCATGCCCCGAAGATTAAGCTTAGTTACTTCATTATTAGGTGACTTGCCTAACTGAATTATGTCAGTCATTAACTTTTTTTATGATTTTCCATATCAGATAAAGTTTGCTTCTTTGGTGACGATCTAGGAATATTTTCCGATAGTGCTGATTGATTCTTAATATTCCTTTTTTAATTTCTGAATATTTATTTGGTAACATTTTTGAAGGATGGTTCATTATCGCAGCTTCAGACTCTTTGTTTGGTATCACTGGTTGGTTTGTATTTAAAACTTCCTTATCTGTTTCTGGTTTTCGTGAAGGCATGTCTCTGTTCATCATATTATTTTGATTGTTTTCTACTTCTTGTGAATGATATATTTTGAGTTTTAAGTTGTGTAAAATTATTTTAAAATAATATTTGCAATGTTTTTATGGCAGAAAGTATTTGCTTCTCTAACGCTTTTGTTCGTTGGTATAAATTGTTTCCCTTAAAGTTATTATTTTAATTTCCAGGTTTTCAGTTTTTTGATTCAGTAAGTAATTCTTTATTTTCAATTCATAATTCTTCAGAACTACAATTTCTGCTAGTGAATGTCCTTGATTTTCTTAATCCTGTGGATCTTCACTTATGTCATTTTGATTTCCATCAAATTACTTCTACTTCCCCCAGTAATTTTTAGATTTTTATTGGCGTAACTTGGATTAAAAATAGAATTGCAATTTATGCAATTAATTTTTTTATTAACTACAGGTTTTTACATTTACCCTCACACTTTCATTGCACGCCATCTTGGTTACATCTGTGAAAACAGTATTCATATTGGACAGGTAGTTTTGAACATTTGAAGCAACAAAGACAAACATATAAGCGAAATGAGAACCCCCTTTGAAAGTCCTCATGTAATAAAAAAAAACTAAAAGGAACAGAAATAAATGCTTACAAGTAATATTATTTACATGTATGTCGTCAACAGATAATAAAATTTTAATTGTGAAACAAGCCCGTCTCTCCGCATTATATAGTGTTGCGTTTTAGAAAGCAGACAGAGGCATTTGAAAAATCATTGACCCGCAAATGTTGAATTTTTTCATTTCTTTTGAATTTAAGGAATTCATAGCAGCTTTTTGCAAGCTGTCAATACCAAACCAACAATTTATTATTCCATATTTTTTTGAATATCTGCAACTAATTCCACTATACTATATTTGATGAACATATATCCCCTTTAGGAATAGAGCGTAGGCAATCTTCCTTAAACTATTTTAGTTGCAAAATTTTAAAACATGTATGTTGATATTATAAAACTGTTTCATGTTACTTAAACTTACGTTATATTAGTTTTACAAAGTGCACAATCTAAGTAAAAACGTTACTGACCATGATATGGAAAGGTATTAGCACCCTTCCAATTATAACAAATTTCAGTGAGTGCATACAATGTTCTAATTTACGATATTGCAAAATATTTACAGAATATTTGTAGGACACAGCGAGTGTTCCTGCAAGACCTCGCTAGAAGACCAAGTTACATAAGGTAAAGACAGTCACAAGCACGACTAGGAGAAATGTCAATAATCCTTTTTGAAGGACTGTTATTGATTATTATCTAGAAAGTGAAGTAAAAGTAACTTATAGAACGGTCAATAATGGATTACACAGGATTGATTTAAGAGCTGGATAATCATGAAGGTCTCAAACCTTGAATATGAAACATGGCATCTACGAAATTGTTTGGTGTTATGCCGAAAAAGAATTGCGTTGAATGGCATTTGGCGAAATGCTATATTTGCTAGAGAATCAAGGGTAAGTGAATCGAAATTTTTAAAAGTTTCAAGGTCATCAGTCGAATGTAAACGACCTGACATTATAGAGTAAGTTGTACCATTTGGTGATGGTACTGTTATGACACGAAGAGCAGTCTTTCTGTGGGGGTGCGCTAACCTGTAAATACGCGAAGAAAAAATCACAATAGGAACGTATAGATCCGGATTATTCTGATAACTGAGACCAATGAAGTTTACTACGGTCTCCAGACCTAATCCCTATAGAACTTGTATGGGATTTTATAAAACATATTCGGCACTTACCTCTACCTACACCTATAACTCGACAACCATGAATATCACAACAAATTTTAGACTTTATATATTTCTTAATAGTTATTTTTTATGAGAAAAATGGTTTACTTTGTATTGTGGCTTGGGTTCAACTGAAATTTGAGCTTCTATATTAATATGTATAAAAAAGTTTTTTGTAAATTCCAATAATCTTAAATTTTTCTCCAATATCCTTAACCTATCAATGTCTGAATAATACAGTTGCCATAACCTTATGTGCGCATTATTTATATTACAAAAAGTGAGCGGTGAGTGCAAAATATTTAAAAGAAATTCATTTACTGTAGTACTAGTATATCAGAATGACATTATTCAACTCAAGAAATAAGAGAAGAAATTCCTTTTTATTATTATTTTATTCGTACTACTTATTTAGCATGATTAGAGAATATTATTTAGGTATTATGCAAATCACAACTTACACACTTTTTTATTTATTATGAAAATACCTACTTTCTGTAAATTGTTGCCCTAATCTGGGCACGCTAATATACTAGTTAAGTAAATACTTTAAAACACTTATTATTGGAGAACCAATCAAAACAACTACTCTCCCAGCTAATACCGATGAAGTATTGAATTACATGATAGGATTCTTAGCATTTTAAAGAAAAAAAAAATATTGAAAATACTTCAATCATTTATTTACATTTAGTCATTCACACTTTTTTTATTTAATATGAAATTATCTACTTTCTGTATATTGGTACCTTAACCGGGTCACGCTAATATACTACTTAGGAAAACACTTTAAAACACTCATTATTGGAAAACCAATCAAAACAACTACTCTTCTAGCTAATACTGACGAAGTATTGAATTACATGATAGGATTCCTGGCATTTTAAGGCAAAAAAAAATATATTGAAAATACTTAAATTATTTATTGAAATTCAGTCATTCACAACAATTATTATTGAACCTTACATTCTATTTCAACTCTAGAAGAATTGTACAAGTTTTTCGAACTCGTTAGTTCTCATCAGTAGAGTATAGAAACATTTATTCGTTATTTATAAGCCTGTTCTTGATTTATTTTTTACAATTAATTATTTTTTATTTATTTGCTTTTATCATGATTAGAGAATATTATTTAGGTATTATGCAAATCACAACTTACACACTTTTTTATTTATTATGAAAATACCTACTTTCTGTATATTAAGGTACCAATATACAGAAAGTAGATAATTTCATATTAAATAAAAAAAAGTGTGAATGACTAAATGTAAATAAATGATTTAAGTATTTTCAATATATTTTTTTTTCTTTAAAATGCTAAGAATCCTATCATGTAATTCAATACTTCGTCAGTATTAGCTAGGAGAGTAGTTGTTTTGATTGGTTCTCCAATAATAAGTGTTTTAAAGTATTTACCTAACTAGTATATTAGCGTACCCAGATTAGGGCAACAATATACAGAAAGTAGGTATTTTCATAATAAATAAAAAAAGTGTGTAAGTTGTGATTTGCATAATACCTAAATAATATTCTCTAATCATGATAAAAGCAAATAAATAAAAAATAATTAATTGTAAAAAATTACTTATTTAGCGTTTTACATACGCATAACTTTTGATTTTACCTTTCAAATCAATGACTACGTAAATATTACACTCAAAAAACTGATTTTAACAATATTTCTATTCAGTGACGTACATAGGGGGGGGAGGGTGCCCCCCCCCAATAGTTCCAAAATTTTAAAATTCTTAAATAATCACAATAACCTTCAACATTCCCAAGCAGCTTGGGAATGTTGAAGCCCCCGCCCCCAAACAAAAATTTTATGTACGCCACTGTTTCTATTTAAACTGATAACAATATATTACTTAAAATTGTAGGTATTCTTTAAATTGCCAAATAGTATATGTAAGAATAATGACGAGAATTTGAAGTAATTTTGTGTTAATAATAAATAGTTTTATCTATACAAGTCGTCGCTTCTGTTGGTGGAAAGTCTTGGGCTATGCTATGCAGGCAGTCCGAGTTTAAGTACTTGAAGTCGGTTTATTTAGATCTATGTTACCTTTAGAAACGAGAAGAAATTGCAGTCGGATGAGACCTACTGCGAATATCTGTTTGATCAACATTTTTCCAGCATGCGTCGAAATTAAGTTTTACGAAGTGGCACTGAGAGTAAGTACACAGCAAACATGTTTTTTATCTTTATCGTCCAAGCAGATACTCACTCATTTTGTAATAGACTTACGAAAAATACCAACATTTTAAAGCAAAATTGATATTACGTAGTTAACATCAAATTCGTTCAGTTCTGGAATATACGATGTATATTATATTTTACGATATCTTTTGCCTCCTCGTATTGTATGTGCTTGATCAACAACTTTAGTAACAATTTAACAAAATTATATTTAAGTTTATATAAAACATGATAGTCACCTGTGAGACGAATTAGGCTCAATTTCAATAGGGAGCATTCTTTTATACTATAATACATATCTAGCGAATCGATCTACAGACATACATGTACAATGTACAATGTACATTCTACATCCTCACACGCATACATGCATACGTCATACACAACACGTACCGGGTGACACAAGAGATATGCAACACCCCGTAGCATGTTTATTTAAAAAGATATTATTTTGAAATTTGGTAGACTTATATAATGCGTGATTGTCCTTTTATTGGTGTAAACAAGAATTTTTTTCCATCTACTTTGTTATTTTAAATAGCACCCTGTATATATTTTTTTCCTATCTGATTCTACTTAAATTTCTCTTTTCAACTATGTATACCAAGACGACATTCGTTTTTAAAATGGCTGCTGAAAACCATTTTATTGCACTGAGTCAAGTTGACTATGGAATGAAATGTGGCGGTAATTAATGCTTAATGTGCTGCGATATCAAAAGAACCCTGGTACACAATTTTGTGTTTCATATTTGTTTTGTTCTAATCAGTAGCCGAAGAGACTTTGTAAAATTTTTAAATTAAATAAAAATCTCTAGACTAAATCCCCGAAATCATAAAAACTAAGATAGAAACACTAATTTTAAATTTGACCCATTTGTAAAATATTTATTCATCTTTCACTTTTATCTAATGCAATTCATTGTTATGTCTGATTCTGCTTGCTTTTAAATAAAATTGTTTTCGAAGAATCTCAAAATGTTGGCCATTATTTTTCCTGCAGCGTCGAATTCTTGTAACCAGTACCTCTAAGCATATTTTCTAACTGCAGTTCAGTAAACTAATTTATTGCTAACCTAACTGTAATTTTTAAGTCTTCCCTATTTTGCAGTGGAGTTTTATAAACCATTTCCTTGGGATGGCCCCATATGAAAAAAATCAAGTGGCGTAAAATCCGGACACCTCGGGGGTCATCTAATTGGTAAAAGTGAAATATGAATAAATATTTTACAAATGGATAAAATTTAAAATTAGTGTTTCTATCTTAGTTTTTGTGATTTCGTGGATTTAGCCTAGAGATTTTTCTTTAATATAAAAATTGTACAATGTCTCTTCGGCTACTGATTAGAACAAAACAAATATGAAACACAAAATTGTGTACCACGGTTCTTTTGATATTGCAGCACACTAAGCATTAATTACAGCTACATTTCATACCATAGCCAACTTGACTTAATGCAATAAAATGGTTTTCAGTAGCCATTTTAAAAATGAATGCCACGTTGTTATACATAGTTGGAAAGAGGAATTTAAGGAGAACCAGATAGGAAAAAAATATATACAGAATGCCATTTAAAATAACAAAGTAGATGTCACTTCCGGTGAAACCGAAAGTGGAAAAAATGTCTTGTTTGTACTAAAAAAAGGAAAATCACACATTATATAGGTCCACCAAATTTCAAAATAATATCTTTTTAAATAAACATGCTACGGTGTGTTACATATCTCCTGTGTCATCCGGTACTATTTTTTATTCTAAATTTGAATACAGCGTAAAATGGATTTCTGTCCAACATTTTTCCTATCATGATTATTAAAACTTTCTATATTATAACTAGAATGGACTGACGCCCATTCTAGATCTTCCAGAGGACTACTCGGGCTACGCCCTCACTGTGATGTGAGTGCATTTTCTTTGCACTCACGTAGGGTTCTGCAGGCCCCTTTTTTGTAAAATATGAACATTTTTTAAAATTTGACTTTGTTTTAATGACATTTTTCAAGATAGAAATTTTTTTGAAAATTTTATATTTTGTTGCAAAAATTTTTCATTTTTGGGACGTCATGTCTATTTTTCATTCACTCGGATTCCCTCTCTGTTCAATAGCAAAATTACTTAAATTTTCTGATACTTTTAAAAATATCACCCTGTCTATCACTTTTCTTTTAGTGGAATTCAAATCATAGAAATTATCTTATCATTTTTCCACCAGATTTCCAGTTTGCAAATACATGTTTCAGAAATTTTAAAAAATGCCAGTTATATTATAATACTTATTATATGTGATTAAATCAAATAAGTATGGTAAGGTTTTACTTAATACTTAGTTTTTAGGAAAACATATGTTGCCCAAATATCTTTTAATAGAAATAAAATAAACGTGAAAAGTGAGATGAAGAAAATTTTATTACTTACTAAATTCGGAGAGGAGTGAAGATAATTCCCGACTATCTACTTATTTATTAGTTTATTAAACCTACTTGATTTGATCAAACAGATGCTTTATAACCTGACCAACATTTTTAATAGGCATCGTACAAGAAAAAATATGTACAGAGCTCCGTTTCATAACACGCTGTACTCAAATATCGAATAAAAAATATCTGTGTGTAATATATATTATGTGTGTGAATGTATGTAAACACATTATCTACTTGCGTAGACCATTCCTCGTAAACACGATAACTTTCAATGAAATTTTATTTATTTCTTTGGAGCATATGTAAAGTAGCATGGTAGAGTGAAATTACTTAGAAAGGATAACATCGTCATAGAATGCGCAGAGACCGATTTCATTACCGCCTGCTCGTTACCTAGGTAAAGATCCTATTTTTACAGCTGCATGGGCGTCGCACTGCCTATTACCATTAATATTGAAATAAAAAATGGATGACACGGCACTGATATTATGCCAACCGTTATACGTGCTGCGCGAAGCCGTTATCTTTCACTCTACTTCCTTCTGAAATTGCTATTCGTCATGCAGGGTCATTGCCAAAAACGTGTAAACTGTTACATTTTATATAAAATGTTTTATTCTAGTTATAGAATTTAAATGTTACTAAGTTTATTGTTTCAGCACACAAAAATACGAAGATATCCAAGATATTAAGATTATAATATACATCTGTATTTCTACGTTAATTTTAATTTTAAATGTTAAGGAATTTTAAATACCACTACGGGTTCATCTAGAGACCTTACGGGGAATAAACGCTTACTAGAAACGCTGATTTAAATCGGAAAGAAACCCGGTAATAAGCTGGCCCAAATAGGTCAAAATTACACCTGTGGTCAAGTGAAAAATTGTGCAAACGGTGGTGGTGTCAGAATAACAACAATTAAGTGATAAGTGCAAATATTTCATTAATACGGGCGATTAAATTTTTTCAGTACAGTGTAAAAAACTGAAAACAGTTGACAGATATCAAGTATCGGACTCAACTCATAAAGGAAGCCATAAATCAGTCAAGATAAGTCCATCTAAACCTTTAAAGTATTTACGTCTTAGGTACTTGTAGAAAACTTAAAGAATTTCATAAACAAACCCGACGCAGGTCAACCAATAAATTAGAAATAAATAAGTTAATAAACAAATAGCAAATACTATATCAATATCAGGGGCGTACCATTACAGTAACAGAACACCGCGCCAAATTAAATCAATGTAAAATTAATAAAAATTTGATTAAAACTGTTGCCCATTAGCTTGGTTTCAGTACCATTAAAATTTAAAAAATCGCATGAATGCTATAAAAACATACTGACTGTTTACACTTCGATTACACTTCTGGTACAACTCTGGTAAGGCTAAGGAATTTTACTAAAAAGTTTAGGTCCCTAGGAATAAGCAAAAAGTAAGCCAGAAATAATAACTCTCCAGAGAACACAAGAATAATATATCCGCTACAGAACGTAAGAACGAAGACACCTCAGCTACTGGTACAAAAAATCGACGGCGACGGGAACTGTCTATATGGAGCACTAACCCATCAGCTAGAAGCTGAAAACATAACAACCCCGGCATACACCAACGCTATGAAAAATCTACGGAAACAAGTAGCGGACTATATACAAAACAACATAAATTATTTCACCCCATTCATGTTGGCATCCATCAACGAACTGGAACCCCGCTACAATCAACAGAGCACCAAAAAGGAAAAGATAAGAGGCGTTCATCGGAGATCTGGGAAAAGACGGTTTTTGGGGTGGGCAGGAGACAATAGCAGCAACAGCAAACTTTAAGAGGAGGACAATAATAATACACCAAGAGGAGGGCGAATTCATAACTTTTCACCCCAACATACAACAAGAAGACGACAATATACCAATTGAGATTGTGTACAGGAAGCAGAGAAACAACAGAAATCATTACGACAGCGTAATCACTACGCAGACAAGAAACGAACTAGAACGATTAGAAGAAATAAACTCCCCAAGCAGAGCAATAACGCCTCGCCCAGAATAGGAGGAAGCGACGAATATCAACAGGTACCAAATATCTCAAAGAACGGAAGAGGGACACAGTCAGGAAGCACCAGCTGATTGGATAACTCTGGTGACATGGAACGTCAGAGGATGCATACAGAGACCAAAAAGGGAAAATAATCGACGAGACCTTGCAGGCAGAAAATATCGACGTCGCATGTATACAAGAAACACACATGATAGACGGAGCAGCAATCACACAAAATTACGAATGGCAACTAAGCGGAGGGGGGGGGGGGATGTCAATAAAAGATCAGCAGATGAGTAGCATGGGCAACCAGACGAGAGAGCCCCATAGAAATAAGGACGGAAAATATAAACGAAAACATAGCCACGGCAATCACAAAATGGAAAGGGTATGATAGGAGCCCACGTACCCTCAGACAAGAGAGCAGGAAGGGTAATCAAGCAGCTCGCTCAAGAAACCAGAAGAAATGAAAAAAGAAAAATGCCTATTATACTATTAGGAGACTTCAACGCACATATAGGAAAAGACAATCAGACGGAGGAGGATAAAAGCATCTCATGAAAAACTTTACTCCACACATGGTCCAACGAAAACGGACATGCGCTGAGCACACATGTTTGACCTAACAATAAGAAACGCATGGAGCAAAAGCCAAACCTGCATTGACACCTGGAGTAACGGAAGCTCAATCTCACAAATAGATCATATCCTGGTAAGCAGAGAGATAAGAGAAAGGATCAACAACGTTAAAGCAAAAAGGGCAGCAGAAATCAGACCGCACTACAGACCACAAAATCCAATACAGAAAATTGGAAATAAAAGAAGAAAAAAGAAGTCAAGGAAACAACAAAACACCACACAGTACCTGGAATAATTCTCTACTATAGCGCGAAGACTTTCAGAAGAAATACGGTGAAGAAATAGAAAACCAACTGACAGGAAAAGAATTAGACTGGACATCAATGCTTGCTGCAATAAAAATTGCAGCAAGAAAAACGTTAAAAAGGGACAAATCACCTATGTACCCGACAAGAAAGGAAAAAAATAATAAGTACGAACAGCTAAAAAAAAATGAAGGCCACAGGCAAACAACAACCGACGGGGAACTTAAACGAAAAGATAAAAGAAGCACTGGAGGAAGAGAGAGAAACCACAACGAGGAAAAATGCAGATCATTCTTCGAAAACATAGAAACACACCCAACAGGACAACGACTAAACCAAACCTTCAGATATCCGAAAAAATATAAAATAAACAACAGTACCCACAAGAGAAAATGCATACCAATACAACATGGACCAAGAAGCTGGAGGAAGAAGAGAAGGCAACTAAAGAACAAACAAAACTAATAAAAGAAATGGACCATTGGCCCTTGGACAAGCCACCATCAAAAGACCAACTGCTAGAAATAACAGCCAGAGCTAGAAGAAACACCGCACCTGGAGTAGACAAAATAAACAACGATCTAATACACTACGGTACGGAAAGACTAAAGGAGCAAACCCTAGAAATCATCACCAGAGTATGGACAGAGACCACACCTCTGCCTACAGAATGGACTACGACTATACAAATACACCTCTCCCAAAAACCATCTCGCCACTGAATATAGATGACTACAGAAGAATAACACTCTGCAGCATAGGATACAAATACTACGCACAATTCCTGCTGGAGTGACTAGGGAAGTACTTTGAAAGACCACCAGACTACCAGACAGCATTCATCAAATTCAGATCAACGGACGACTACATGTACGCCACCAGAAGAATACTGGAAGAAAATGGAGAGAAGGGACAAAACTGCACATAGTCGCTATAGATCTCCAAAAGGCATTCGATACCATCAGTCACGAGGCCATATTCAACACCCTATATAACAATCTAATAAACTATCTAATAAACAAGATAATAAAGGCTTGCCTTCATGAAACCACCGCCATACAATTGTTCGGACAAATGACCAAAAACAGGCAAAAGAACAGAGGAGTCAAACCTATCCCCCCCGACTATTCACCACAGTCCTAGACCAAGTAATACAAAGCACAATAAGGGAAACACCAAATCTCAAAGAAGAGACGGAAACACTGAGAACCCCAATCGTACTAGCATACGCCGATGACCTTCTAATTGTCGCAGAAGAAGAGCAACAAATTCTTAACTTCCTAAAAAAACATGAATCCGCATCTGGACACATCTGGGCTGAAAATAAACTTCAAGAAAAGTCTAATAATGGAGCGAGACCCATCAACAAGAGAAAGTCGGATCAGCGGAGAAGAATACAAAATAGGTGACTACTCCCTAAGAACAACGAACAAACTGAAATACGGAGAGAAGGAGAGAAACAGTAAACGAGAGAATAAAAACAGCATACAGAGTCACAAGGGCAATTATACCGTTCATCGAGAAAAACAAACTATCATGGGGTCTGACCAAACAGCTGTACATAGCCATTATACTGCCAACGATGACATATGGAGTTAAAAACGCGGCAACAACAAAAGCAACAGAAGAAGTTTGAGAAGAGCTGAAAGAGACATCATCCAACTACTCAGAAAAACAACAGGACAAAAACAGCGACATAAAACATCAACACTACTAGAAGGGAAGACAATCACAAAAAGGATAGAAATAAATGCAATGAAGTACTGGGGATACGTCCAAAGAAGGGAACCAACACATGTACTGAAGAAAGCACTAACACTGAATAGCAGCAAACTAAAAATAGGGAGACCATGTTACACGTGGAAAACAACAATCGAGAGGATCATGAACAAACTGGGAAAGGACCAAACATACTGGAAAAGAAAAGCAAGGGGAAAAAATGAATTCTACAAAGAAATCGGAGCAATGTATACTCTACCAGAATCAGAACGGAGGAATCAGAAGGCTCAGAAGAAGAAGAAGATTTTTAGAAGCAGAAAAACAAAAATAGGAGCACAGACAGCAGCGACACAACGCGGCAACATATATCACAAGAAAATCCAGATGAGGCAGAAGTCCAGAACCAACAATACAAAAAAAAGGGAGCTTAAACGCTCCCTCACGGCACAATGCGGTAACGCATCTCACAAATACCTACACCTCCCATCCCACATTCCTTTACCATGCGCCATGTGGCACTCGCTGCTGGCAACAAGCATGACCCTAGTCCAACCCAGCGTGGACGTAGCAGGCTCAGCTGTATAATCCTTGGGAGTGGCAGGAATCTTAAATATCATTACGGAATGCCTGAGAGTTACACTCGAGCATTACTCGCCTCGACTCGAGCGAATGTTTACTTGAACAGAAAGCAGCATTGAAAATATATTGGCTATAATTAATCTTAGGGACACCATGTAAAATATATTATGGCTATATTCGAGCAAGATATTAATCAAATATGTTTTCGCAATTGGCCACTTTCGACTACAACTTCTACTAGTTTATTTATTTAACCGGCATGTATATTTACAACATATAAATACACATTGTAGTTGAGAATATTGGCAGACATAATACATATTGTCTCTGATATTGGGAATAATATAAAAAAAATTGAATTCATTCATTTACATCTCCCTGTTGATAAGATTATTTCCGACATAGAGAATCCTGACATATTCCAAGCCAAACTAATAGACAATTTAGAGTTGTCTCTAAGGGACATGAAAATTTATTGGGGCTAATAAATCTGGACAGTTAGTAGAATTGTTACATAATTTATAGACCAGTATTACATCGACAATATCAGCAATTATCAAGGTCATCTGGTACTAGTTCATCAGTTAGTCTCATTTTAAAAGAGATTTAACTTAGAAAACGTTCTTAGAGCCTCTCTGTACCCTACTTGATAAATACAAAAGGTAATAAATCTCTCAAGCACAGACCGGCCATGAACGAATTACTTTTTTTTTCATAACATTCATATAATGTATAAAAATTTAAATAAAATCATTTTATATACGTCTGTTTGAATTATCCATTTACTTCTATTTCTTTCTCTCGCCCCAGTTATACGGCGCACAGTGGCACGAATCGTGATTTTTTTCGTTCAATGTTATCTAGAGCACTTGCTTCTCAACCGATTGGGATAAACTTTTTTTTATAATACTCGTTATTTAATTTCCAAAAAATGTAAAAGAGCCGATTTTTTAATTATGCTAACCAAAATTATTAAGCTTAGCCAAAATGGCGATTTTATATTTAAATCTTCATAAAACTAAAAAATAACAACTTTTTTCCTATCCAATTTACATAAACCGGGGGTTTTTGAGGCCGCTGATTACGAATCTGATATACAAATTGTCATAAACCAACCTGCAAGAAGGCGGAATCAATGCTAAAAAATGATGGAAAATGAAATATTTTTGTTAAAGTTTATGTCGAGAAGTTTTGAATATTTCTGATAAATACTTTTAAGTTAAAATAGACTTTTTAAGTTCCAGTAAGAAATTCAAGATGGCGGATCCAATATGGCGGCAATAAGATGATGAAATTAACTTAAAATAAATTAAATGTATTAAACTAAACAGGCTATTCCTAAGAATTTTTAAAAAATTTAAAAAGGAAAAAAAATTCTGAAATTTTCAAATATATTCAATATGGGTGATATACATTAATTATTAGTCATAAATATGCGATTTAGTCCTCCATTAATTTTGAATATAACCTTAAGTAGGTCATATTAATATTTTTTCTTGTTATCTGTTAATAATATTATGTAAAAGTATTTAGGATAATTAATGATTAAAAAAATTATCAAATGGATGTATCAATTTGGAGTATTAATATTATTTAAACAACACAAATTAAACAGAGAAATTTAAGATTTAAATAATGATGAAAATTTTTTGCACTAAGTTAGGTTTAAAGTTCACGGTGTAGAACTATTGCCTTAGGTTATGTTAGGTTTAATATTCTTGTTTTAATGTTCTCTTGGTGTTAGGTATTTATTATATTATTAACAGATAAAAAAAAAGAAATATTAATATGGCCTACTTAAGATTACGATCAAAATTAATTGAGGACTGAATCGCATATGTATGCTATAGCGTTATCGCTATAAATAAAATTAAAATCGAAGTTAATATACGTATATTTGTTTTTAATACATGTTCATAGTATATTGATATTATATTTTTATATCGAATGTTTTTTTATTTTTCCTAGCGACTCCATGGAAACTTCTCCATTATGGATCGAGTTTTCCTTTTTGTTTCTTAGCGACTCCATGGAAACTTCTCGATTTAGAGTGAGTGAGTCGCTATAGTCGCTATATACACCCCCTCGTTAAAAAAGAAAATAGTCAATCAATCAACGTGTCGATTGCAAAACGTACTTTTTTAATCGGGGTAGGCAAAGTGTCACATCTGTCAACTAATACAAAAGCCGGTTTAACCCTATCAATATTGACAGTTATGACTTTGGCTCCTTTCTTAAAGGTAAATAACTTATCTGAACGAGATAAAACTTTAAACGGTCCTTCATATAAAGGAGTAAATGAACGTTTTAAACGTTCAATACGAACGAAAATAAAATCGCAAGAGGCAAGATCTGAACTAACAAAAGTTTTGTAATTGCCATGCGAAGTTGGAGGAACAAATTTTAAATTATTAAAATAAATGCGTAATTTGTCAATGAAATAAGGAATATCTGGGGAATTATACGATTCAACGAAAAATTCGCCAGGTAAACGAAGGGTTTGACCATATATGAGTTCAGCAGGTGAACATTGCAGATCTTCCTTGGGAGTTGTCCTAAATGCTAATAAAATGATGGGTAATTCATCTGTCCAATGTGATGTATTGGCTCTAGCTAACAAGGAAGTTTTAAGTGAGCGATGAAATCTTTCAATTAAAGAGTTGCCTTCTGGGTGATATGGAGTTGTACGTATTCTATGAAAACCTAAAAACTTTGCAAATTCATTAAATAATCTTGACTCGAATTGTACTCCTTGATCAGTCGTTATTGACAAGGGAACACCGAATCGACAAACAAAGTTTTGAAATAAAGTACGCGCAACTGTTTCTGCTGTGATGTCGCGAAGAGGGTACGCTTCCGGCCACATAGTGAATCGTTCAATCACCGTAAGAATGTAAGAGTTACCTTTGGATGGAACTAATGGTCCTACCAAATCTATGTGGATGTGGTCGAATCTGATTTTCGGGATGGTGAAGTTCCCGAGAGCACTTCGCGTATGTCGACTGACTTTGACAGCTTGACAGATAATGCACGATTTTGACCATAAATTGCAATCTGTGTTCATTTTCGGCCAAAAATAGTTATTTGAAATCAACAGTCTAGTGGCTTTAATACCAGGATGAGATAAGTTGTGAAAAATATCGAATATCGTTCGTCTGTAAACAAGTGGGACAAAAGGTCTGACTTTTGCACGAGAAACATCAAATAAAATCATTTGAAGATCCGATCCGCAATATCTAGAATCTCTTTTGTGTCTGTTTTCCCTGAAGCTGTAATGGCAATATATACTGTTTGAGGCAAACGTCTTTTCCATAGCTTTATCAATAAATCTTGACTAACCATGCTGAATCCTCCAACCATATTCAGCATGGATCTATAGAAATCTGAAGGTTTCAGATCGCCCATTTGGGAACCTGATAACAGATCATTCAGACGTTTTTCCTCACTCGATGATAAACGTGAAATTAAAACTTTCTTTAAATTTATAAAGAGATCCGTTTCCGGGGGATTAGATATTATATCGTATATATTATCTATCACATCTAATGGCAAATTAGCTATAACCTGATCATACTTTTTCTTGTCATTGACAATTTTTGCAACAGAAAACTGTGATTCGATCTGGGTAAACCAAATTTCTGGTTTTGATTTCCAGAATAGGGGTAATTTGACAGAGGTGACATAATGGGTTTGAGGAAAATCCTCGTCTGAAGGTTGTCTTTGCATAACTAATCGATTGTGATTGATTGATTGATTGATTACTCTCTTAGATAAAAAAGGAATGTACTTTAACTCACTCACCGACAGATGACAGTACTTGTAATGTACAACTTCAGTTGAATGAATTAGGAAATTACCATAAATTATAGGAACATCTATTCAACTTTGGAACCTCTATTCAAAATTCATCGGGAAAATTCTTCTCTTCATAAAATGGTCAATTTATAACGGTAGTTGATATATTGAATCTCTTCTTGAAATTATTGATAATAATTGTTCCAAAACAGGAAAGTGTTGTACTTCGGTAATTATATCTGAGATATTATTCTATCTTTTGAAGTGGAAATGATTTTATCTCTCCTTCAAATTAATTAAATAACGTAGATTTCATCATGTAAGTTATAGGATAACTTCGGACATATATCGATCACTTCTGGTATATATTCTGGAATATATCACGTTGGACCTAAAATTTTCACTTCTGGCATATATTTATGACGTTGGACATAAAATTTTCACTTCTGGCATATATTTATCACGTTGGACATAAAATGATCACGTCGGGGTCACCAAATTTATAGCGTTATCGCTATAAATAAAATTAAAATCGAAGTTAATATACGTATATTTGTTTTTAATACATGTTCATATTTTTATGTGATATTAGTATTTTTAAGTATATTGATATTATATTTTTATATCGAATGTTTTTTTATTTTTCCTAGCGACTCCATGGAAACTTCTCCATTATGGATCGAGTTTTCCTTTTTGTTTCTTAGCGACTCCATGGAAACTTCTCGATTTCAAGTGAGTGAGTCGCTATAGTCGCTATATATGCCAACCATATTGGATATATTTGAAAATTTCAGAAATTTGTTCCTTTTTAAATTTTTTAAACATTCTTAGGAATAGCCTATTTAGTTTAATGCATTTAATTTATTTTAAGTTAGTTTTATCATCTTATTGCCGCCATATTGGATCCGCCATCTTAAATTTCTTTCTGGAACTTAAAATTTAGTCTAAACTTCTCGGCATGAACTTTAACAAAAATATTTTATTTTGCATCATTTTTTAGCATTGTATAGCCGCCATTGATTATGCCCTCTTGCAGATTGGTCTATGACAGTTTTGATATCAGATTTCTGTTAATCTTGTCTGGATTAAAGCACATTGTGATCTGCATCAAAATGAAATGGTCGACAAAATGGCTAAGGAAGCCACGATAATCATATTTTCCTTGGTTGCGCTTTACACACCCCTGAATCATTAGTGCTTGTAAGTGAACTAAGACATTTGGGTTTTCAGCTACCAATGAATCTTAACTATGTTCTCTCAAGCAAAATTTAAATGTATATCTATTGATCTATAATTTTTTATCTCGGTGTGGGACAGTTGTTTAACAATATGCCTTTGTTCTTTATAACCTTTGTGGTTTAACCTACCATCCGTGGTCCAGTCTATGTGTAAACTTAAGTCGCCCTGATGGACCCCTGGGCGTGAAATGTGTCTATCCCTTTACTTCCCTTTCCCCTATCTGCGTAGCTGGCTGATTGTACACATCCAAGGCCAAAAACGAGGGAAAAAAAATTGTCACTAAACTATGTAAATATGAATAGAGAATATTATTTAGGTATTAAGCAAATCACAACTTAAAATAAAAATACTTCTTCACCACATTTTGATCGAAACACACGAAAAACACTTATTAACATTAATGGCGTATTCTGTCAAAAGTGCTAAACTGAGATTATGATAATCGAACGAAAGCGATGGTGCCCGAATCGGCCGCGAATAGATCGACTAGCCAATCAAGAACTTATGGGAAGAAGAGCCTCAGATTGTGAATCTTTCAGGAACACATAAACTGATGCCATTATGTATCTAGATATAAGTTCTTTAATCGGAGGTTTCGTAACTGAAAATTCTAATGAAGGTGAAAGACCTATTTTTATGCACTATAAACAACAAGTTTTGAAATTAGATATTTTTGCAACCTGTGGTTATCAACAGGTCTACAAAAAAAAAGTCTTGTCCTAAGGTTCTAATCTAACTTTTCTGAAGCATTTTGACACGCTGAAGCCAATTTTCAAGAAAAAAATTCTATAATAATAATAATAATAATAATGTCTTTATTTACCAAGATTGAAAAAAATAAAGGTACAATCTAATACACATATGGTACAGGCGAAGTTCACCATTTTACGCAAGCGTAAGGTGCTCTATCACTTAACCTGAACAATCAATTTCATAATATATGTATATATAAATAACCTAGCCGAACGGATGAAACAATAATGATATAAATTCACAATATGGAATAAAAAAAGTTAAGCATGAGAATAATCATGAGAATAATGGTTAAAAAAAGAGAGAAAACTATAAAAAGACAAAATATGAGAAAGTCCGAAACAATATATAAGTTTAGGTCTAACAATTAATGATGTATTGAATAATAATAGTGGTCTTTATGATTTTAATTAAATATAAACTTGTTGAACAATGAAACTTTTTTCAAATATTAATTTTTTCAATGCGGCTTTAAATTTTTTATCATTCATAGTCTTTAAATTGTTTGGAATTGAATTATACAACTTAGTGATGGTGTAGGAAAATGATTATTGATATAGAGCAGATCTGTGTGGTGGTGGGGTTAACAGAGATCGATTTCTTGTGTTCAAATCATGAACACTGCCTCTCGTAACAATTTTATCAAAAAGATATCGGGAAATTTTACTATTTAGAAGTTTATTATAAAAGCAGCATGTGTGTAAAACTCGTCTCTGTCTCATTGTGAGCCATTTCAATTCTACAATTTTCTCTCTAACGGAGTCATATCTTTTGACTCCAAAAATAAAGCGAACACACGAATGTTGCACACGCTGCACGTTCGTGCCTGATCTTGCTTTGTGAGACAGGGATGATAAACTATATCTGCGAAGTTAAAGTGACTTAGGACCAACGCATTACATAACATCGCCTTTGTCTTGCCATCTATTAAGGTAGAAGAGCCATATAATAATTTTAGATTGCAATATGCTTTTTTTATATTTTTAGTAATGTGCTCGCTAAACCTTAGGTTGTAATCCAGGTAAAGTCCAAGGTTTCTAGCAGAATCAACAAATTGTAGTTCAATCGAGTCCATTTCAGTCTTAAAATTTTCTAGACATTGTGTCCTTTGAACTTTACTTCCGAATAAAATAACCTTGGATTTATCTGGATTAATTGACAAGCAATGATGCTCAGAGATCTCGAACAATTTTGCTAAGTCGTTGTTGATTATAATGCGTGGAGCCTCAGAGTTTTCGAAATTGAAGGAAAAGTAAATCTGTGCATCATCTGCATAATAGTGGAATTCACAATCACTCAAAAAGGAGGAAAATTTGAAAGTGTATAAAGTAAACAATAATGGTCCCAATATTGAGCCTTGCGGAATCCTACTATTAATAGCTAAGAGTTCTGAAGTCTTTTCGCCCATTTTGACTAGTTGGTGACGATTACTTAAATAATTTTCAATCATGCCCGTGGCACTGTTAGTAAATCCAATAAAGTGTAATAAGGCCAAGAGTAACTTATGATTTATCCTGTCAAATGCCTTTGAATAATCCAGTAATATTAACGCTGACAATTTATTATTATCACTTGCCGACAGGATATTATCGGTTACCTTCAACAAAGCGGTGACACAACCATTATTGGGACGAAATCCTGACTGATTGTTCGGTTAAATATTATAATTACTAAGATACTCTCTTATTTGCCCATTTAATACATATTCCAGTAATTTCGAAAATACCGAAAGAATGCTTATCGGTCTCAAGTCTTTCAACTCCGTAGGATTATGCAATTTGGGCAGAGGTAAAACGTGTGCAATTTTCCATTGTGATGGAAAAATATTATATTCTATGCAGTAATTTACTAGATGAGTATGATAAGGAATAATCAAAGGACAACAGTACATTAACATATGTAGAGAAATACTATCAGAACCCATTGAGTTAGTTTTTATATTATATAAATAATTTTTAATGTGTCAACCGTTCGAAAATAAAACTCTCCAACATTTGGTAACAGAATAAAAATTTAAAGTGTCTTTATTCGGACTTTTCGTCCCCTCTGCTGTGTTTACAAAGTATTGGTTAATCTTATTAACATCTGAAGTATGATGAGGAATATCTACATTTTTTCTTTTTGAATGAATGTTCAAATCTCTCAATGTTTTCCATGTTAGTTTTTTATTAGAATTTAATTTACTTTCAAAATATCCTTCTTTTTCATGTTTCATTGCCCGAATTGCATAGTTTCTTAATCTCTTATAATCTTCCCAGTCTCTAATGCTTTTAGTTTTTTTAAATTTGGCTAAAGCCTTATCTCTCAATTTAAATATTATTTTAAGATTTTCTGTTAGCCATGGGGCGAACTTTCTTGTAATTCTAGTTTTGCGGGGTTTGTTAAATAAATCATTAATGGTAGAAATTTTAGTATTAATATCATCCATGTAAAGTATTTGGTCAAAATTAACTAACTGTAAGTCTTGATTAAAATTGTCTTTTAAAATGCTTGAAGTTTCTATAAGTATGCAACAACTCTAATTGACCTTCAACATTGCACGCGATAGTGAACGAAATGAGACTATGATCCGACATATTTAGCAATTCTTTTACAGTACAGTTTAAAATATTAATATCTTCGGAGCATATAAATAAATCTAATAAGGTAGCGCTGGTAGAGCCAACCCTCGTTGGTTCATTAACTACTTGACACAGTCCAAAACACTCTAGTAATGTCATAAATCGATTATGATGACTAGCAGATATATTTAAAAGATCAATGTTAAAGTCACCACCACAGTATAAATGATCATATTTGGGGGAGAGAGTGCTAAACATGTCTTCAATATTTTGCATGAATTCCACAGTAGAAGTTTGCAGCGCCCTGTAGATGACACCTATACACGATTTAACGTTATTCATCGTAAATGATAACCATAATTGTTCTAAATTATTTACAGGCAAATTTTCAATTAACGAAGATCTAATATTTGACTTGACATATATAAGCACTCCCCCACCCTTCCTATTTTGCTCTCTGTCATTGCGAAAAAGTATGTATCCATCCAAATATATGCTCTCATCTAAAATATTATTATGCAACCAAGTTTCAGTAAGTAAAACTATATCAAAATTACATTGTTCAACCAGTTCTCTGAAATTATAAAACTTTGTTAATAAGGATCTTATATTAAATATTGCAATATTCAAATTTTTATTATGCATCAGAATATAAAAATACATCTACAAAAAATCATAAAAAACACTACAAATAAATCAATTATATTATTAAACATTTTGAAAGTCATTTTCCGATTTTATTATTATTATTTTAGAATTCTCAGACTTTCTCATATATATGTTACAATTTTTAATCCATAAAAACTTGACATTGTTTTGGTTCTTATATTCTTTAGCTTTAAGATACAGTTTTTTATTCGAAGACGTTAAAAACTCATTAATATAAATAGCATTATGTTCTTTAACTAATTGTTTTAAGGCGTTATCTAAGTGCATTGTAGAAAAATCGGATTTTATTTTTCGGCATTTTAGAACCTCCTCTTTATAACTTTTTTCGTAAAACATACTATAATCTTCGAGCGTCCCTCCGTAGTTGATTTCATGCGGAAACAATCGCCAACCATAGATGAATCTAATTTGAATCCCAGCGCCGAACTAACTAGTTGAACCCTTTCCCGGGCTCTGGAATACCAGTGATCTCCAAACAGTTTACTCGAGATTGCTGACTGATGTTATTCAGTTTGTATTTATTCTCAATTTGTAATAGGGACACTGCAGTTTGTAGGTCGTTAATATTAGTTTTATTTTCATTAATGTTGTTTTGTTGATCTTCATATTTTCCTTTTAAATTTGTTATTTATTCGTCATGTTTGGCTAAAGTGCTCATGAATGATTTCTGTTCATTCAATATTTGCTTAACAGTGGCAAATACATCTGATATTGTAGGTTCCGAGTTATCAGTAATATCACTGTCACCACAGGACATATTAGATTTAGCAGTATTCATTTGTCTTTGCATGGTTCACATAGCCAAAGAGCTTCACCAGATGTAAAGAGTGTTACATCTTTCTCTGATACACCAACACAAGTATTATGAAAGTCCTTGTTGCAACCTTTATAATTAATTTTATTTTTTGTATTTAGTCTCCTGCCACAACTTCTACCACAAACCGACAATTTTAGAAACACTGGCACATACAACGATTGTTTTTTGTAAAGGAAATTAGCGACTTTAACTCACTGCATTTAACCAAATTATTTAATATCACAGTACATATGTACTTACTAACTATAATATACTAAATTCTTGTTACTTGCACTACACTTGGGTAAAAAGTAGACTTTTAAACTTTGATTTTTTCATAGAAAAATGTCCTTTTAATAAGAGCTCAACTAAGACGTGTCACGTCGACCATGTACGTTATAGACTCCTATCTGCTCAGTTTCCCTCTACCACCCCCTTCATCCCCTAAAAAGTGCAAAAATGCTCTTGTCCTAAGGTTCCCATCTAACCTTTCTGAAGTAATTTGACGCGCGATAGTTTTGGACAAAAAAAATTAGGTGATGAAGGAGGTAGTAGAGGGAAACTAACCCCATAGAATTTTTTTGTCCAAAATTGGCTTCAGCGCATCAAGATACTTCAGAAAAGTTAAGTAAGAACCTTCGGACAAGACGTTTTTTTGCCCTTTTTTAGGGGGTGGTAGAGGGCAACTGTTATGGTAGAAAAAAGTATTTTGTCCAAAATTGGCTTCAGCGCGTCAAAGTACTTTGAAAAAGGTAGATCAGAACCTTGGAAAAAGCAAGGCCTCATTTTTGCTTTTTTAGGGGATAAGAGGTGGTGGTAGAGGGAAACTGACACGATATAGATTTTTTCTATCTAAAATTGGCTTCAGCGCATCAATATACTTTAGAAAAGTTAGATTAGAACCTTAGGACAAGACCTTTCTTTTGTCCTTTTTAGTAGGGGATAAAAGGGGTGGTAGAGAAAAAATGAGACAGAAGAAATTTTTTTTCCAAAACTGGCTTCAGTGCGTCAAGATACTTCTAAAAAGTTAGATGAGAACCTTTTTTTTTTTTTTTTTTGTAGACCTGTGAATAGATAATACGCTTCTTTCCACTAATAAAATAGGTACACAGATATTTGTGAAATTTTATTTATTACTTTTTAGAGATACTTTTAAAAAAAAATTTTGAAGGTTCTATTTTTTTTATTTTTTCAACCTTTTCAATAGGTCCTTTTATTTATTTAACTTCTACATAGTGAAGGAAATTATTGTGAAATTCTCTTTATGTTGGACACCATGTGAATGTTACTACAAAAATAATAACCAGTTTGTAAATTAATTGATATTACCGGCCAAATCTTCTAATAAATATTCTCGTAATATAAAGTTAGTTAAAAAAAATTGCTCTTAATTCAAAAAAATATCCTGACGCGATGGAGCAAAATAAGATTCAGATTCGATTTTAGTAACCCCAAAAATATGTCTTATCCGATGCACCCCGCAAAAATATTTTCTGATCCTGTGTTATTTATCGTATTATAACCACTATTATTATCGGCTACACAAGCAAACTATTTAAGAAAATAACCAGAACGTCATTGTTACGTATATTTGAGGCAATTCTGTCGTTGCTATTATTTGCCGAGTTGATTATGTATGGTCAATAACCACATCGTATAGTGACAACAAAGCTCATCAAGGAACTTCTAGTTTAAGTGAAATATGTTATTAAAATTTACAAAGTGATTTCATCAACGTTTAAAGGATCTGCTATTTAGGGCAACAAGTTTTCAGGGTTGTATTTGACTTCATGACATAGTGGAAAGTCCTGTTGTCTACTACAGATATGGTAATTTTTATATTAATATGCAAAGCCTTCTCTTACCCCTAATTTTCTCGGTATCATTGAGGATAATCTTCACAGTAATTAAATAACCATATAGTTGTGGTAATATCAGTACTATGGAAAGTAATAGCTAGAACGTGACACAAATTTTTTTGTTTATATGTAAATATATAAATATGGAATTCAATGTATATCTTTAATGTATTTTCTGAATAGTGAACTAGTTTTAGGCATTTCAGGTGATCCTGTTGATAATATGTCAGGCAAATAAGTAAATATACATAAATAAAATAATGTAAATTCTTTTAGAGAAACTATACACGCGAAATATACATGATGTTTTAGTGACTATAAGCCATTTATACGGTAGTAAATTGAAGCAATTCTAAGTAAAAAAGTCTTAGTAATGACGGGTCCGCAAATCCACCCTTACATAATTTTAAACTAACTAAATTTTAATTTTAAGAGTTAGTCTAATATGAAATGATCTAGTGTAATGCACCTGTTGAAACAATTTGTTTCAAAGAGAATAAAATTACTCATCTTTGGGTAAAGGACATAAATTGAGATAGCTCGTTTGAAAAGTTCCTGAGCTAGTCTTAACTCGTGCCACTCTAATATGTCCGTCAGGCCCTCGATGAATTCCTTGAACTCTACCTAACTTCCAATTCAATGGGGTTGCATTATTGTCTTTTAGTAAAATCATGTCTCCTAATTGCAAATTTGGTTCCACATTCCACCATCTGTAATGTTGTTGTAGACTATGGAGATATTCACTTGACCATTTGTAGCAGTTGTGAATGATTATCTTAATTTGATTTCTCTCATTAATAGGCCAGAATTTTTGTCTGATGTCATTGAGAACAGCTTGTGTACCTGAGTGAAATGATTTGATGTCCTCATCTTTTAAAATATGCTTGGTAAAATTATCTTTATTTGGCAAATGATTGGATGTTTGTTCTCAAATTAAATGTCTGCTCTCTCTATTCTGGGTCCTTTGTTACTGCGACGAGGCAATCCAAGAAAACCAACAATCGTTAAATCTTACATAGCCCTATTTATTCGTATGAGCACAAAAACAAGACATTTAGAGCTTGTTTCAAACTTGTCCACTATTGCCTTTTTGAGTGCTTTACGCAGATTTATAGCAAGGAGAGGAAAATGTCTGAACATATTCAGTGACAATGGTACGGATTTCCAAGGTGCTAATCGTGAACTGGAGCATTTGCAAGCACATATTAACGATACGAAAAACTAATCTGAGATTATCAGTGGGGCTTCTTTAGCTTCTTCTAAAATGGCACTTCATACCTTCATGTTCGCCAAACTTTGGAGGACTCTGGGATGCTGGTATTGAATCAGTTAAGTTTCACATAAACAGATCAATACACTTCTAATACAAATAGAAGTATGTGTTAACTCACGTCCACTAACTCCTAAATATGACGATCCTACTGACTTTTGCCTTTAATTAAGAAAAGATTAATGCTTCGAAGGACCTTGTTTATTAGATTAGTAGCATACAAATTATTGCTACAAAGATAAATATTTCAAAATGACTGAGTATATCAGATCTTCTTATTAAGAAGTAACACTAGCCTCCATTGATACTTGCCTAGAGAAATCAATAAACAAAGTTAGATAAAAATGAACTAGACATAAAGATTATACTATTCGCTGGATTATTAAATTTTCCATATAATTTTTGAACATTCTGTAGTATACTCTTGGCAGTTTTTACAAATAAGTTGAAATTATTTGTAATTTTAATCATCTTGTAGATTCACTCTAAAATCAAGGAAATACAGGGTGATTCTTTTAAGACGGTCATTAGAATATTTTCCGCTTGCAGATAAGATAGACATTTGAGATTTGGTACCCTATTGTAGTCTACCATTGCGAGTCCGAAAATAATAATTTCAAAATGGTGGCACTTCTGGAAATACCGGAAGTCGATACCAACTTTCTTATTTTAAATGGAACACCCTATATATTTTCGACTTTTCGAAATGATCATAAAATTCTGAGTCAAAACATGTAGCACACCCTAAACCGAGCAGTTTCGGAGATATTTGACATTTTATAAGAAATTTGACAGGTGCAATGGTTTGCAAGAACCGTTATAACTTTTTTCGTGTAGAAGATCCTATTATATTTGCTCTTTGCACGTAGAAAGTACATAAGATGAGCTACTCTCTACAATAAAAATAAATTCCATAATGGTATACCAAGTATTTTATTTTTCACGTTACATTTTGTCAAATTCAAACCTCAAAAACTTTTTTATTTCAAATGGAACACTATGTATTTTTCTTCACCAAATTATGTTAAATTAAATTCCCTTTTTTCTAGTATAAGCATTGTAGGGGTTAAAGTTACAACTTTTGGAAATATTGGCGATTTTCTTAAATGTCCAAGAATTTTTAGTAAAAATTACCATTAACCTACCCATGATTAGGAACAATAATTAATGTCAGTCATTCTCTTATGCTAAAAAATGCCAACACATTTGAATTGCACCCACAAAGATTTGTTTATTATTTATGGAGAATGTGATAAAGTAATACCAAGAACATTTAACACATTGTCTACTCGGTACCCACAAGAACAGAAACCATCCACTATACACTGTAAAACGCATATTGTCAAATGGCACGTGCCAAATTTTATTATGGCAATCGATGTAGAATTAAATTTGAGGTGGACTTATATCAGCATGTCCTATACCTAACACATGTACTTATTTAATTACTCGCAGGTTTTTGTTGAAAATTATAATTTATTCAAAAAAAAAACATAGTAGCTTATGAGACAATTGAAACAATAGAAACAAAAGGACACAAAATAACAAATAAACTTAGATAAGTGTATAATACAACATACTATGTAGATATCTACCTATCTAATTCAATTTGCTAATATTTTGAAAATACTTGATCTAGCGTAAAATGACTACTAACTGTGTATAATACAGAAGATGTTTGATATGTGCACCGTTTTGGTTCAAACACTCAATAATCTGACGCTGGACGTCTGTGGTAGCATTTCTGATTTCATTTCCACCAATCTCATTCATGACTTGTGTTATTTTTAATCTCAAGTCTTCCCTAGTCGCGGGTGCAGTTTGATAAACCAAATCCTTAACTTGCCCCCATAAATAAAAATCTAATGGCGTCAGATCCGCTGATCTTGGGGCCAAAGAAATGGACCTCTATTGCCCCACCATTTGTCTTCAAACAATTCTCTCAGTCTTAAGTCTACAGCATTTGTTGAATGTGTTGATGCTCTATCTATTTGATACCATGAATGGACGGCAATAATAAACAAATCTAAAAGTCTTCGTGGGTGTAATTTATATGTGCTGGCAATTTTTAACATAAGAGAATGACTGACATTAACGATTGTTTCTAATCATGGGTAAGTTGATGGCAATTTTTACTAAAAATTCTTGGACATTTAAGAAAATCGCCAATATTTCAAAAAGTTGTAACTTTAACCCGTACAATGCTTATACTAGAAAAAAGGGAATTCAATTTAACATAATTTGATGTAAAAAAATACAGAGTGTTCCATTTGAAATAAAAAAGTTATTGAGGTTTGAATTTGACAAAATGTAACGTCAAAAATAAAATACTTGGTATACTATTATGGAATTTATTTTAGAGAGTAGCTCATCTTATGTACTTTCTATGTGCCAAAGAGCAAATAAGGATCTCCTACACGAAGAAAGTTATAACGGTTCTTGCAAACCGTTGTACCTGTCAAATTTTTTATAAAATGTCAAATATCTCCGAAACTGCTCAGTTTAGATATAGGGTGTGCTACATGTTTTGACTCAGAATTTTATGATGATTTCGAAAAGTTGAAAATATATAGGGTGTTTCATTTAAAATAAGGAAGTTAGTATCGACTTCCTGTATTTCCGGAAGTGCCACCATTTTGAAATTATCATTTTCGGACTCGCAATGGCCAACTATGGTAGGGTACCAAATCTCAAATGTCTACCTCATCTGCAAGTGGGAAATATTCTAATGGCCGCCTTAAAAGAATCACCCTATATACTTATTATAACCGAAATATAAATATTAAAAGTGCTAGTTTTTATACATAATGAAAGAACTGACTACAAAGTTTAGCTATATTCACCAGTATTCAACACGAAATAAAAATAATATTTGCATAGATAATTTTTTCACATCATCCATAAAAAGTCACCTTATCATCCCGGAACTTTTTATTACAACATGTTCTCCACAAAGCTAAGGAATATATCGTCCACTTCCAGCTATAAAAATAAATTCAAAAACATCTTGCTACAACGCTGCTTTTATGATCTATGAATTTGTATTTTTTCTCAAAGCAACAAACTAAATATTGTTTGTTTATATCTACAACTTAAAAGTAGTGGTATAGAACATTTTATGTATTATTATTTTAGCAATATACAAAAATTCTTCTTTTTTACTCTCGTTTCTTTAGATCTGTTTAAGCCACAAGGCTGCTACTAATTCATAGCATAGAGTCGTATCTAGTGAACAGATCTTCGCTTGAATTATTTGTGATTTTTTTATATTAATTTTATATGTATTTATTAACTGGTGTTATCCGCCTTTAAAAGAGTTTACAAATGTATATTCGGCGAAAAGACTCCCCACCTTGTCTCTACATATATAAATGATTAACTGCGCTATCACAAACATTAATTGCTTTCAATCTGTATCTGTCGTGCACAGCTATGAAACTAAACAGAGAAACTTACTATTAATCCCCTCGCACAAAACGAAAACATTTAAATACTTCCTGCTCCATAACTATACAGTTTAGTACCATAGCTTACCAAAAGAAATTAAAAATGTATTTCTAAGACATAGCCCAGAGGACAGAGACAATTTTATTGTGAAATCTCCAAACACTTGAATATATATTTTTTAACGAGTTCGTGAAAGTGTATAAAATAATATCGTGAGTTTACATTCCGCTCGGATGCAGAACATAAAAAGAAAGCGAAAAAAAAATTTGTTTCATCAATTTTTTAAAAATTTTGAAATTAAGCCATGGTAGGAAAAAATAAAAAAAACAGGTGGATAGACCTGCGCGGCCAAGCGTACGGTTAAATGCATACTATGGAACCTCTAAAAATTCTTAGGGGTTCTAACGAGTAAAATAAAGCTTTTTTCTCCTTCTGATTGCATATTTTTAAATAAATAGTGAGTATTGAGGGAAAATATATAATGATAAACGCATTCACAGACACCACACAGCCGCTGGATCGAAGCAGATCTGCCGCGCCGTCACTCGCATGAATTTTTAACTGCCTTTACTATATTGTATTATATTTATTACACACATTATCCACATTTCAACTATATCCAATGGATTCCTTATACATTTGTTATTGTACTGGAAAAGGTTCAGAGTTTATATTCAAAACTATAGAGAGAGATAAGGATAAGATCGTGAAAATTCCCATTTCTGATCATGATGGGATTGATCATATTTTCGAAAAAATACATACAAGTATACGAATTTGTGTTTGAACATTTGAAAAGTACACATTTTTTCCGAAATAGTGATATTTTATTTCTCCAATGAGTCAAGTTCTCGACAAGTTACAGCCTCCTCTTTATTTCGACTATTGAGTTCGGACGTGATAATATATTTTTCCCATCCATCCTTTGCTTGTATTGTTTAAAACAAAAAATGTATCGGAAAGCTACAATTTCTATCTTTTAAATGAACCAACACTCATATAGGTTGAACAAATTCTGATTTAGTGACATGTAATTCAGTGCGTTTTTGTCGCAGCCATGCGTATTCAAGCGTGCGCACGCATGGATCTTGCTCCGAGTAATAACGTAACTTGTCTATTTTTTTCCGGGAATGCCGTGGTTTTAGCGATAAATTCTGTTGAGATATTTTTTGTTCAGAAACACGTGATCTATCCATCTGTATTTTTTATTTTTTCCTACTTTTATTTTTTCCTCCTTAATTTCAACATTTTTAAAAAATGGATGAAGAAAAATTGTTTTACTTCTTTTATGTCCTGCATTCGAGCGAAATGTAAACTTTTTTCAGGACATTATTCTATATACACTTTCACGAACTCATTAAAAAAAGTTATTCATTTTGCAAATTTCTGGAGGTAAATACCGTCAACGACTGGGCTAATAATTCAGACTAGAAATATCAACACATCTTTTAAAAGATGAAGTCTTAACCATGGATGAGTTCTTAATTAGAAGAGGTAGTAGTAAAACTTAATAATCACTATTTTCATTTTAATCCTATCATACCTATTTGATGTAGTCAAGTAGATATATTAGAAATTGAAGATTTTTAATAATCCTCTCGGAAAAAAATTTCGTACCGAAATGCATTTCATAACTCGTTAAAGTCAAATATCAAGAAATAGTGTCTGCGTGTGTTCATGTGTAGACCGTTTATTTTAAACATAACTCCTCTTAGACTTAAAATTAATTCAAATTTGAAACAAATGTAAAATAGCAAGACAGAATACACTGTCTTGAAATTGGGCCCAGGTGCGTGTGTCTCATGTTTTGTATAAACTATGTTTTACATAATGCATCAAAATGTTACTAAAGTTTTTAATTACGTACCTACACGAAAATACGATATGGTAAGAAATATCGAAAGTGCAATATACGGTATGTCTCTCAGAATCGAGCGAATATTACATAGGTATATTGGCTGTGAATATATTTAATTCTTTCATTTTATAAAAGATTTTCTACTAATCTGTTAACTTTAAATATTTTTTGCACGATCGAGCTTATTTGTCTATTTACAAGATCTGTTTCCAAGACGGTAGGTTATATTTACTGGTTGCTAGGCATAAGACGTCGGTAAGTGATTTACTTACCGACGTCTGAACGGTAAGTAAAATTAATATAATACATATGTAATTTCACAAAAATAAGAACAGAAAATAAGGAAATTTCTATTTATTTACTTAAAGAACGAACATTATTTAAATAATAAACATATGAAAACCCACAAACATTATTTAGAGACATTAAAATTGAATGTACAATTGGTACAATTATTAATTGTAATGCCGCTCGTACTTGCCGTGTTGGTTTTCAGCGTATTCAGCGAAACTTCAGTACTGGAAAACGAGGCACCATCGTGTAGAATTTTCTCGACAAATTCGATTTTATTCTGCAGAGAATCTTCCACATAGCTCTCTGCTACCGAAGAAGATCTCCATTCCCCGTGTTTTTTGAGCCCTAATATATCAACACCTTTATTGGCCAACAGTGTTGCCGAGGTCCTTCTAAAAAAATGGCCAGTACAACATACAGGGTGCTCTAATTTCAGATATTTGGCAATTTCTGATGGCCAACTTCCAATAGTCCCCCTTCCCACCACCTGCGTACTGCATTTTCCACGTCGATAATTTAGAAATAAATGTTTGCTTTTGGTATGAGTTGGTCGGAGCTCACTGTATTTTCTCAAAAGATCTACGTAGTGGATTTCTTCATCTATTTTATTTGTTACGGTAAAAGACCGATGCATATTGGTTTTCGTATTTGGAATTTTTACAATGACATATTTTGATGATCTTATATGTCATCTATCATCATACTATATAATTCGTCCCTTCTGCATGTCCCTGCTATTCCTAAGATCAGTCCTACCTAAAAATACAAATATATTTAACTTGTTGTCATTTAATACTAATATAACCATAAATACCTTAAGGATTAGAAATTCATCATCGGATGCTTCATTTAAAAACTGTTTAACGTCTTCGGTGAATACACTAGCTTTCTTAGGTCTGTGTCCAATATTTTTCCTTTTCAGATAAGCAATCAAGGTAGAAAATTTTGAAATATCAATAGCATCTTTAAGAAAAGTTGTGCTTTTTAACATTGAATATTCCGCCCATAGACTACCAGGGGATTTTAATGCATTATTCCGATGAACAAAATACGCCACCAACACTTTTTTATTGATGCTGGCTCCGCCCTTCTCCTCACACCATTCTTTGAACATTTTACAGACTTTTTCATAGCGATCCTTTAATTTTTCTGGAATTATTGTTGCACATCCGTTCTCCACGCATTTCCTATTTCACTATTGCCTTCAGAATCAGTCATTGTAAAGAAAACGTACTCTTCGCCAATTTACTGAGCTTTTTATATAATTGTTACACATTCTATAGGATACTCTTAGCAATTTTATTGTAGATAATGTTAGTTTTTGGACATCCTAAATTTTGTGAAAAAAATTATATGAAAAAAAAAATGAAAAAAAATATCCAACCTGTGTGGGATTCGAACACACGATCTTTGGATTGCAAGGCAAAACTTTAGTTACTGCACCACCACATTTCGCAAGATTTCTATTTAAGTACAAGCGACAAAAATTAAGAAAATATATATATTTTTTAATTAAATAATTAATAACTTTTTTATTTACTGATCGATTTTCTTCAATAGGGTTCTTCCTCTAGCTAACACTAACTTAACTTCCAAATTTCAATACAATCGGACTTTTCTTTCTTAAGTTATCGTGCTTACAAGAAACGTGACGGACGGATGGACAGACAGACATTTTGAAAGTTGTTCAAAATTCGTTCACTAACACAATGATATGAAAATTTTTTCTCTACGAGCGATATTTACGATTTTAGAAATGTGCCGATCAAATACAATATACTCTTCGTTTTTGGGAAGAGTATAATAATACAATAAAAATTTATTGCCAAATTAAATATGTTTGCTTGTTTGTAAATGACACCAAATATTGTCTTGGAAACACATAGCACAGCCGTCTAATTTTATAACAAAATAAAAATATCACATTTGACAAATTGGCCACGAAATATAAACGTCACTTTGGACTTTTTGTTTATTTCCTAGAAATTGAATCATTTTAATTGAAGTGTAATTCAATACGATCGTGCAAAAGACAGTATGAGCATCCCGAACGTTAAAGGTTGTACCGATTTCCGGCAAAATTGGACATTGGACATTGCCGTCGACCGGAAAACGTACCTTATCGTTCTTGATACTCAATATACTATTTATAAACCAGTGAAATTAGACTTTTCTGATCTAACAAAATATATCCTTAATTTTTTTTTAATCGATGTATTTTGGTGTTTTAAAGAAAATATAAAAATCGGCAACGAGATCACTACGGCATAAAAAATTATTCAAGGTCAAAGTTCACAAAAAGCGTTTTTTGGCGAATATCGCGCTTTTTATGGCTCGGAGGCCAGTTGAGGTTAAATGAAGGATAATGAAATTGCACACAAAAATGATCTCTTCCATTTTTTATGTACAACGAACGGTTTAGGCAAATATGTGCTTCGAAGTTTCCGCGCTGGGCATATAATATGCTCCATTTCATATAGTCCATGCGTAGAATACGTGCTTGTTCTATGTATATTATTAGCTGATCGATATATATTTACCGTCATATACAGTAACATTTGCTAAATCTTCACATTAAAATTTATTGGTTATATATTTACAGTGTATTTCACTTGAAATGGTAACACCAACTTTATCATTTTTTTTTTCAATTTGAATCAAATTTTACTTAAGTATAGAATAACTTGGGATCTACTTATGCAGAAAAACATTCGCCTCCTACAAATGCAAAGCCACCTACGGTACCAAAATATGCGGAGAAAATCAAGAAATCATATAAGGCATTTTTTTGGCGGAAAATTTTGTTAATGAAACTTGTTCAGAATTGTTCAAAAAGCTTAAGTTCAAAATTTAATAAAAATAAAAATATATATGTCATGCCTTGCGCGGAAACTTCGAAGTACATTTTTGTCTAAACCGTTCGTTGTACATAAAAAATGGAAGAGATCATTTTTGTGCGGAATTTTATTATCTTTCATATTCATAATAACCTTAGTTGGCCTCCGAGCCACAGAAAGCGCGATATTCGCAAAATATTCATTTTTTGTGGACATTGACCTTGAATAATTTTTTATGCCGTAGTGATCTCGTTCCCGATTTTTAATATTTTCTTTAAAACACCAAAATAAATCGATTTAAAAAAAAAATGAAGGATATATTTTGTTAGATTAGAAGCCATATTTTTGTCTAAAATGACTGGAGTATTAATACTTACATAGAATAATTATATATTTTGTTACATGACTTACTAACCGTAGATTTTAAGTATCATTAGTCGATAAGAACCTCCCTGTTTGAGACAGAATCGTTTATATACAACCAATATTTATTAGCACCTTCTTGTTTCAAAATACTCCAGCTAGTTTTACTGTAAATATTTTCTATAGTCACTGATAAATGTATACGTATATTTTCAAGTTGTTGGTGTTATACATGAAGCATTAAAAATGTAATTAAAAGTGACTTCAATTTTTATAGCAGCTTAATCCTATTGTAACGCTAAAGCAAATCTGATTAACATTAACTATTCTGTAAGTCTCCACCGAAGACACATTTTTTCATTATAACTTTTTTCAAGGTTATATTTCCAATTACTTTTTAGACGTGCTTACTGACATTAATTCTGAGAAAAATAGGGTATCTATATTAGCACTTCCCTCACGAACTCTATAAAAATAATTAAATTTAAAATTGCATGCGATGAAAAGTTCCAATTTTACATACAAGCTATATTTGCATTACTATGGGGACCAGAATATTGTAAAAGTGTTTATGTAAGAGATGGTTTAGGCATCACCCTTTTAAATTTACTTAATAAGATGTTTCACACCGACTAATTATTTTTCAATATTAAAGTGAAAATATTACGAACTAGCTTATGCCCGCGATGGCGCACAGTGGGGCAAATAGCTCATTTTTTGGACAAACGATAATTCCCAAGCCTGGAATTAATGAAACTTATTTTTTTTTTTAACTATTCGTTATAAAATTGCCTTTAATTCTATCGAACCCGAATTTTGAAATTTCAAAATTAAAGATGGCTAATCCAATATCGCGGACATAAATTTTGAAAGTAAATTAAAATTTTATCAAAAGATTGTTTAAAATTATAAAAAATTGTTACTTGGGGGTTTTTTTTGGTTTCTAATCTCATTTCTGATCCCCGAATATTTTTTTAAATGAAATGTACATGCACAAACTGTTAAAAATTGTTACTTAGGACTTTTAGGACTTTTAACAAAATGGCGAATCCAATGTGGCGGCCATAATATTTTTTTAATTGACATGTAAATGCGCAAGTTGTTAAAAATTGTTACTTAGGGGTTTTAGAGATTGCTGATCATGAATCTGAAGTCCAAATTACGTAATATCGAAATCCAAGATGTCGGATCCAATATGGCGGCCATAATATTTTTTTAAATGAGATGTAATGCGTAAATTGATAAAAATTGTTACTTCTGCTTTTAAGGATTTCTGACCATGAATATGTAGTCTAAATTATGTAAAATCGTAATCCAAGGTGACGGATTCAATATGGCGGATCCAATATGGCGGCCATAATATTTTTTAAATGAAATGTACATACGCAAATTATTAAAAATTGTTATTTAGGAGTTTTAGGGGCTGCTGATCATGAATCTGAAGTCTAAATTACGTAATATCGAAATCCAAGATGGCGGGAAATTTGTGAAATATAGTATTAATATTACTGCTCGTTTGTGACTTGACTAATTAGGTTATTTTAAAGGATTTGGTATATGTTATGTTGGGCTTAGAGCCCCTTTCTACTCAAGTTTTATTTTCTACATTAAGTCATAATAGGTTTATAGCCTACCTGCTCCTTTATGATTTGACTCATGAAGTTATATTAGGTTTAAAGATGTCAACATTTTTGATTGATTATCTCATTTTTTTATAAGATGGCATATTCGAATCTGCCATCTTAGAATTCGAAATTACGAATGCGTAGTCAGCAATCGCAAAAACCTGCAAGTAACAATTTTTAACTATTTTCGCATGTACATCGTAATTTTAAAAAATTTATGGCAGCCGTATTGAATTTAATTTTCTGGTTTGCAAAATATCGAAATTTTAATATCCGAAACGAGATTAGCAAACTGCGAAACCCCCGAAAAACAAATTTTAACAGTTTTCTTCTTGATTTGTCATTCTTTTTTAACTTACGGACACCATATTGGATCCGCCATCTTGGATTTCGATATTACGTAATTTGGACTTCAGATTCATGATCAGCAATCTCAAAAGTAACAATTTTTAACAATTTGCTCATTTACATGTCAATTAAAAAAAATATTATGGCCGCCATATTGGATTCGCCATTTTGGATTACAATATTACGTAATTTAGATTTCAGATTCTCGATCAGAAACCCTTAAAAGTCCTAAGTAACAATTTTTAACAGTTTGCGCATGTACATTTCATTTAAAAAATATTATGGCCGCCATATTAGATCCGCTATCTTGGTTTTTTGAATCGCAAAATTCGGGGATCAGAAATGAGATTAGAAACCAAAAAAACCTCCCAAGTAACAATTTTTTATAATTTCAAACAATCTTTTGATAAAATTTTAATTTACTTTCAAAATTTATGTCCGCGATATTGGATTAGCCATCTTTAATTTTGAAATTTCAAAATTCGGGCTAGATAGAATTAAAGGCAATTTTATAACTAATAGTTTAAAAAAAAAATTAAGTTTCATTAATTCCTTGGGAATTATCGTTTGTCCAAAAAATGAGCTATTTGCCCCACTGTGCGGCGCCTGAACGGATCTCTCATCTACCTTCTCCTCCTTCCCCACCATCTTCTGTCATCTTTCCTCTCTTTCCCACGATGTTCTCTTTTCACCACAATCTTTCCCTACCATCCCGCAAACAAATATTCGAAAATTCTTAAAAATAAATAGAATTATAAAAATGCCTACCTTCACAGATTTATTTGTAAAAATAGAAGTAAGGCCCAGTTATAAAAGAATCTTCTGCAATTATATGTTTGTTACATTTTATTTTGTCGATTATTCCAACTTTTAGAATTGCAGAGGTATTGCCTTTAATACTTGACCGGGAGGTATTGTGACGTACCATTTTCTGCCATGACCATGACTTTTAATGGCAAGTATAGAAAAAGTTCAATAAAACTCTCTGAGGAAAGGTAAGGTTGCCCCAAAAATTTAGAATCGTTGATAAAAACAAAAATTTATACCCCGCATCTTGCTTTATCTAACGGGCTATTTCCCTGTATTTCCCGCAAATTACTGAATTTTAGTCGTTGTATTTTCCAGAATTCTCTCATTTTGTGGACACATCAACCGAAGAAAGGATATTATAAAACGGTTGGTAGTTTAGGTAAGACCAAATGGCAAGAGGGGAACATCGTTGAGCTGATATCACCAAGAACCTAATGTGAAAAAGCTTTGGTGACTCTGTGCACATAACAGGCAACCGTGACAAATGGCGTGAAGCTATCTGACGTACTATACAGCAAGCGGAGATTAACTAGAATATATTAATCACGAAACGCTTCAAACGTTGTGAATAACAAGAAAAATACCGCGTTATGAATGCATAAGTTGGATAAACAGAGAGCAAATATATTAGAATGAAATTCCTGCATCTGATTCAAGATCTTACAGTTGGCGTTATAAGATCTACACCCATGCCTCTACGATAGACCAAGAATACATCAAACCATATCAAAATTGGTTCACTCGGTCAGGCACGATTTGAATATTCAAGTCAGACGGCGCCGGCGCGCAGTGGTCATGTAGAAGAACCTACTACGCAGCATCTGAGTGACGCGGCACCATGTGTGAGATATTTGACAGCTAGCTAAGAAATAGGTCAAGGCTGCACTACCGACGATTATTAACGACACTCTCTCTAAAAATTGTTTTTTTCTCTAAATGCAATTTTTTCTTATTTACCTAATGGCGATAGATTTTATGCTTAAAGATCTCTGAATTGTTTTGATAAAACAATTCCTCTCGAGCTTCTGTAATGTGACCGTGGCATTGAGATACAAACTTGCTAAATCCTGAGACACCCGATTTATTCAATTCCAGCCTATGAAACGAAAACCCTCGAGAAATGAGACTTAGAACAAGTCATCCAGTCAATAAAATGCAAACGTTCAAAGAATACCATTTATTAATTAGGTTTAAAATAAGTACCGTTAAAATTGTGCAATATCCCATCTAATTAATTATACAGGATGTCCCGAAACTCCCGCCTTTCCCTTTAGGTGCTAATTCTCCATGCAAAAATAGTAAGAAAAGTTCCTATAAACATGTGTCCGGAAATGCTTCCTAAGGGAGCTACGGTCCTCTAAGGATGGCACAAAAATAGGTGTACTAATTATCTCGGAAATTATTTGGGACAACTTTATGAAACTTGGTTAACTTTTTTCGATTAATAAAAGTTATTGTTTTACGCCTACTTTAAAAAATAAATAATGCGCATTTAGCAAACGAATACGCAATATTTCGTTTAGACCGCTTTTACTCGAAAACGGCTTGCCATATGGCTAATTGTAAAGAGGCCTTTTTTTATGCAGAATTAACCAGGGAATCATAATCAGGGATTAAAGTACTAAAAATGTCAAATGGAAAATTAATATGTAGAAACAAAGAACACCGACCTCTCGTTTCTCCGCCCCTGGATAAAATTAATTTTGGCTAATACTGTAAAACAATAACCTTTAATAATCAAAAAAACGTAACCAAGTTTCATAAAGTTGTCCCAAATCATTTCCGAGATAATTAGTAAAAACACCTATTTTTGCGCCATTCTTAGAGGGCCGTAGCTCCCTTAGGAAGCATTTCCGGACACATGTTTATAGGAACTTTTCTTACTATTTTTGCATGAAGAATTAGCACCTAAAGGTGAAGGTGGGAGTTTCGGGACACCCTGTATAATTTGAATAGAATCTCCTCCCCCAAGTAGGGCAAGGTCGATCACCTCTTCAAGAGAGTTTTTAATGCTACCATACAATAGAGAGCGTGCGCTAGCAATCGATTTGGTAGAAAATATTCACACAACTTCCCTAGAAATTGATGAATGCGTCTTTTTTTGTTTTTTTTTTGTGGCTGACTTTAAATAATATTAAAATATTTTACTTCTAAAATTCTGAGTCGCTTCTGATTAGCTTTATGATTTTCATCGTGATTATATCATTCAAAAAAAACGGAATTCCATATGAATTCAACTATATATGAGCTTACAACTTTCTGTCAGTCTCACGACGTACCGGTCCTCATATAGGTTCAACATGTGACACGACTTCGCCTTCGAGCGACTTTTTGGCAAAATGGCTTTTGTCTTATTTATGCACAAGGCAGTTTTCTCTATAACTGTGTCATTTAGAAAGATCTGCATTTGGCTTTCCTACTATCGCTTTCTACTGATTATCCAACGAACTCGTATAACTGACGAGCCGCTGGATGAATTCAAATTTGTTTTATTTCGCCCTTTCAGTACGTCGCATCGTTAAAATTTTGTATTCATTCTTTCGAATGATATCCACAATGACTGTATCTCTGGTTTCATTGAGTTTCGTGGAACGATTAAAAAGTTTAAAATATTCACAAATATTTTTAACGTAGTTCTTAAAAAGTATATTTTTTTCTTCTCCCTGTCCATAAAAACACTTTTTCAAACTTTGGCGCACTTTTCAAAGTACAATATATTTTTGCCTTTGACCAAAATTATACTTTTATTTTCAGTATACTTTCCCATGACCATAATATACTTTTACTCTTACGGCCTGGCCTGGACATAAACATATTTTCCTAAGTGAATATTTGACGTTTCTTCGAAATTTCACCTAGTAAAACCTTACGTCTCTGCGAACGTATATGAGTTCTTTTGCGCCAGTTTTCGGCACTGATGCCTTTCAATATTGTATTTTATGCTCTAAAATATTTTTAAATGAATGTTTACCTAAGTCGAAATTTTTATTTAGTCTTCGACTAATTGTTCTGTTCTCGGATGTTCTATAACAGTCACAGATCTTCACCTGAATGATCGAAAATATAAAAAAAAACCATGTCCTATGAACTTCGCTACCAGGGAAAACTTTAATAACAACTATATTCTACAGAATAACAACTGATTTTTTTGTTTTCTTTCTATGTCCCTTATTGCATAGCATATAAAAAGTGGTATTGTGAATCTCTGCGACGACGAGCTTTCGTAATAATTAATTGGCATCTAAACTCCATGAGCACAGTGACTAATTGCAATTCCTGTTCCCTGGTTCATGGATTCTAGTAAACCAGGTAACAACTTTTAAATACATAAACAAACACAAAATTCATTTGTACTAGTATATTTATAATAACATGTAAATAACTAGCAGATTCCTTCATAAAGGCTAGAAAAAAATGTATGGGTGATGATTGGTTTGAATTAGTAATTTGTCCTGTAGAATACACCCTCAGGTGTTATCTTGTATTACAATTAAGTACAATGGACTGCGATTCATTCTTTGAATCTATATCTTTCAGCCTTGGCAAGAGATGTCCGTCGGAGAACATTGGTTGACATGTGACAAAAGTGATTATAATCCAAAAGTTCGATGTGTTATTAACTTTATAAAAAAGTAACAATGATTTTAACGCTTACTATAAAGAATATCAGTGCATGATTAAGAGAACTATAGGTAAGTTTTGTGAAAAATTGGTGCAATAATGGGATAAGTCTTTCCGTAATGTAAATAATTTTGCATCCAAAAACATATCGTGGCTTGAAAATAGTTTTAAATTTTTTGACCTCCCACCCACACAGTCTCTTACATCTCCCGGACGAACTACAAAAGAGTTCGCGAGATGAAGTGTAAAACGAAGAAAAGTTCTTCCGCTTATGAGTATAACGAAAAAAATTGTCGTTTGCCATTAACATGACTTTCCGCTCAAAGGGAAAGTAACTCGTTATTCATAAAACAGAGCAACGAATATTAATAAAAGTTTCACGTGCTGATACTTTCATTGAATCCGGTTATTAGTAGTATGAGGAGGAAGGTTACAAAGAGAAAAAGGCTTGTTGCTCCAAAACGTGATCCAAATGTTAAAATACCCTAAACATTGCTAATGAAGACGGTGCGGATGATGAGTCAAGGAATGAGTTACACGATGACAGTAGCGATAATGGCACAGACTGGATTGTTTTAATAGACAATTTTATTTAAAAAATTATTTTTATGTGGTTCTCTTGTGGACTGGAAAGTCGTATAAAGCATTCTTGCTTTTTAAAAAATAGAACCATGGATGCTTTAATTTTCAACATTTATTTGAATCATTTTAATGATCATTGAGTGCGGTAATATTAGGTTTTCTTATAAATATTTTCCACCGTGTTGTTTATTGTTTCGCGTTCCGGACCACCGAAGTTCTTGATGCACCATATTGCTTGCCAGACCCGATTCTTCATTACATCTGTAATAATGATCTTCGAGGTGTCCTATGGCTGGAATGTCGTTATCAAATCTTCGAGATTCTCAATATTTGACAACTTGGCGCTCCTTGCGCGCCCAATCAAAGTTTTCCTAATTCCTTAAGAAAGGCAATGATCTTGAAAAAGACAATTGCATATCTATACTCAATATATTTTCCAAAATAATTGAAAAAGCCATATACAATAAAATGAATACACTTTTATTAATTAATAATTACTGCATCATAACAAATTCGCAACATGGTTTTCGTGAAAATCGGTTCACGGAGACTACAACTAATCAGTTTTTACAATATATTTATGATGAATTAGATAGAGGTCACTATGTCATGGGTTTACTTTTTGACCTCAATCGCGCTTTTGACACGGTTGGTATCGGGTTTTTAACTGAGAAATTATACAGACTGGGTTTCAGAGGTACTTTCCTAGATTGAATTATATCCTATTTATCTAACAGGCTAATGCGAATTAAAATGCCAAATACTATATCAAATGATCATCATATTTATCTGGGAGTTCCACAAAGCTCCGTGCTGGGACCTCTACTTTTCTCACTATACATAAATGGCCTTCCATTTCACATAAAGGGAAAAATTGTCATGTACGCGAATGATACATCTGTCATGACCTCAGCACCGAGTCTTCTGGGATTGCAATTTCTCGCAAATTACTTCAACTTATGGTGCTCTAAAAATTGTTTAATACTAAATATTGCCAAAACTGATTATATATACTTTTCTTCTTGAGAAACAAATATTGCTGATAACTTTTTTAACGGTAAAAATATTCAATTCAATATTCAATTCTCCAGTTCCTTTAAATTTCTTGGCACATTCGCACCTAACGTGGAATGATCAGGTAGACCATGTAGCTAAAAAAATTAATAGCTCTCTTTACGCTATTTCCTCATTAAAACGGAATTTACCTTGAGAGTATCTGCTTAATATTTATTATGCTATGGTGTATCCGCATCTTTCTTACAATGTTATGGTATGGGGTAGATCACCCACTGTTAAGAGAATCCTAATACTTAATTTAATTTTAATCCTCGGGATCTAGTTTTATGTAAAACAATATAACAAATAATAAGGGAAATAGTTAGGTAACTACACTACATAATACTCCAAAGAAAAAAAATAAACCAATCAATCAAAATCAAAATGTTTTAGCCACCAACGCAGCTGGACGATCTGTAATGTCAGCTAATAAATAAGCTGGTTTAGTTCTGTCAATGCTGACAGTCATTTCTTTTCCCTGCTTAAGGATGGTGATAATTTTAGCTGTACGTGAAATCACTTCGTAAGGACCTTCAAAAATAAAGGTGTGAAAACAGGTTTAATACGCGCCTTACGAAGAAATACAAACTTGCAAGTATTAACATCAGGACTTACGAATGATTTCTGAGAAAAATGATTAGGATTGGGATTTGTAAAATCTAATTTGTCAAAAGTGTCATGTAACTTATTAATAAAATAAGGAATTTCCGTACGAACGTGTGATTTAATAAAAAATTCTCCAGGGAGACGTAATGCTTGACCAAATACCAGTTCTGCAGACGAACAAAGTAAATCAACTTTGGGCATACCTCTCAAACCTAACAAAATAATAGGGAGTTTCGAAACCCAATTAATGAGCGGTGGAAACGTTCCACTAATCCGTTGCTTTGCGGATGGTAAGCAGTCATGCGAATACGATGAAATCCTAAAACCTTCGAAAATTCGCGAAACAATTTAGATTCAAATTGCATCCCCTGGTCCGTCGTGATATGAACCGGAACGTCAAAGCGACAGATGTAATTTTGAAACAACACTTTGGCCACCGTCTCGGCAGTGCGATCTGAAATGGAGTAAGGTTCAGGCCAACGCGTAAAACGCTCAACGATGGTGAGAATGTAAGAATAACCCTCTGAAGGAGGTAACGGTCCTACAAGATCCATATGAATGTGTTCGAAACGACCTTTAGGTACATTAAAATTTCCTATCGGAGTCTTTGTATGTCGACTGACCTTAGAAGTTTGACAACTTATGCAAGTTTTGGTCCATAATGTGCAGTCAGAGTTCATTCTGGGCTAAAAATATTTATCAGAAATTAATTTTTTTGTAGCCCGAATACCTGCGTGAACTAGGTTATGAAAAATGTCAAAAACAACATGACGCAAAGTTTTGGGTACATAAGGACGACATTTAGAATTAGAGACGTCACACCAAATAAGCTTTGTTGAAGCAATATTAATTTCTTTAAAAAGAAATGTACCTTACTGTGTTTATTTTCTTGCGACTGTAATAGAAAGGTAAGTTCTGAATCCTTAGACTGTGCAGTTTTCAAAAGCGTTAAATTAAATTCATTAGAATTAATAGCAGACATCAGATAATTTCGATGTATTAAAGAACAAACTCTTGATAGATAACATGACAAGTTTGTCAATTAATTGTTACGTCAAAAAGTTTCCTTTCATCTCTCCCAGATTGTTTTCTGTTGAAAATCAAGATACCAAATTGTTGAGCTCTTTTCCTCATCTAATTAGCACACCGGATTACTTTTTGCCTATTAAACATTCTATGAAACATTATATAGTTACTGAAGGACATTTACCTTTTAGTCGCCCAAGACGTTTGGACACTATTAAATTTAATATTGCAAAAAGTGAGTTTGATCATATGGTTTAGTTAGGTATTTGTGAACCTTCTTCTTCGTCTGTTGCATCTCTATTACATATAGTTGCCAAAAAAGATCCCGACGATTGGCGACCTTGTGGTAATTATAGACAACTAAATGTTATCACCATACTTGATCGATATCCACTGCCACATATTCAGGATTTTAATGCTCAATTATTTGGTTGCTCGGTTTTTTCTAAGATGTAAAACAATATAACAAATAATAAGGGAAATAGTTAGGTAACTACACTACAAGTGACTGTATATTCCAGATTCGTGTGCCTTAAGAAGACGAAGGCACCCCAGGATAACTGCCTTTATGGTTTGCAGCACTATCTATTTAGAATGTGATTTTAGCGTCTCAATCCGTTTACTATGCGCCAGTGTAAAAGCCATACCCTATATTATAAAATTTATCACAGTCTATACAGGTATATTTCCATCAGTAAAAGTGGCAATCACGTTACATATAATAATTGTAAAAGCTTTGCACGTTAGTTAATAATAATATTAAACTCAAAATTGACACCCAGTGAAAATGTTATTAGCAATTTAATTATTTGTTTTAAAACTTTGTTTCGTAAATTTTTGCAATAATTTGACATAGTACGTATTATTCTATTGACCACATAAAATGCATATTCTATCTCGATAAAAGGATGTTTGTTGTTTATTCCAACTATTTGATGCATGCTCTCTAAATAAACATGGACTATGTAACGCCTACATCGCATCGTCTGCATTAAATCTCCTTACATACTTAGACTGAATTTCTTCGAAAGTTACTTTGTTCACTACAAACAACACAAAACACGCGTCTAACTTTCCTTAATAATTAGGATGAGATACAACAAATTCCCAGACTTAATGTTTCATGTTCTAGACAAATATCACAAAATCTGACAGTGAGTCAAGCACCCTAGTTGGAGAAAGAGTGATTAGTGTAATTTGGCCAATAGCCTGTCGGGTTCAAAATCCTGTTTGTGGTTTCTAAAGGGAAGGATGAAATTGAAGTATCGTTCAAAGTGGTGCGCGTTGAGGTGTGGCGTTGTTACAAACTATGGCAATAAACTACAACGATTTCTTAATTCCGTACTGAATCAAATACGGTTTGATTCGAAAATGGCGTATTTTCTCTCGTGAGGTAATTTAGGACTGCTAGGAGATTACGGGAAAAAATATTAATAAAATAATTCCCCTTCTAATTTTAGTTATCAGAAAAAAAATATTGTTATATTTGGCAACATCTCTTCGATACTGGTTGCAGATTAGGTTGTCATTATTAGGTTTGTTCAAAATCTCCATGCAAAGTGTACTTCAGTATCGTATAGTGTAATTTACATTGCCACAGGTGCAGTTCAATGTAGATGATCGTAATTTGGTGTACGTGAGTTTTACATTAAGTATCTGTGGCGTAATTAGGAGCCCACAGGGCCCACCGTTGCGTTGAGGCAGGTTCTGAGGGTCCTCAGGAATCCTTGCAAATTCTTATTCCACTCTAGTAAAAACGTAAGTTGCGTAAATTTCTCAATTTCACTAATGTCATAAATAAAAACAGGAAGGCCGGCCCTAAAGAAAACTCTGAGTAGTACAAAAGATTTAAGAAAGAGATTTGATGCCATACTATCCAAAGTAAAATTAATTTGTGAAAAGTGGGAGATTGGCGCTAATTTTTTTAAAAAGGCGTATATAGTTAAAAAGTATTTTGATGAACTGGCAACAGATCATAGATCGTTAGCATTATTGGCCATTTTAATAATAATCTAATAATAATAATGTTTATTTACCAAGAAAATAATTACAAAGAGATAAACAGTACATAAGTAAATAGATACGGTAAATATACAAAAGTGATATCACTGAATTAGATATTAGTCCACTCAAATTAGGAAAATAGCGGAGAAAAATTCTGAACAGTAGTTTCTCTGCATAGGAAGTAAGTATTCAACTTTTAGAATAAGGTTTTGCTTAAGCGCAGAAAAAAAAAAGAAATGCTTTTGAGAGGTATACATATATATATATATATATATATATATATATATATATATATATATATATATATATATATATATATATATATATATATATATATATATATATATATATATATATATATATATATATATATATATATATATATATATATATATATATATATATATATATATATACGTTTTCTCGTGTTTTTCTTCATTTAGACATATATATCTCGAAAAGTACGCGTTTTCAAGGCTAAACGAACATAAGTAAACATGTTCAGAATACGAATTTCTATAAAAAGAAGGTTCTATACATTTTTCCGATTATCCCACTGGCTTTTCCGGAAAAGCGACTTGAAAAAAAAAAAATATATATATATATATATATGTATGGTGAAAAAAATAAGTGAGTTAGTGTGTGCGTATATATATATATATATATATATATATATATATATATATATATACGCACACACTAACTCACTTATTTTTTTCACCATACATATATATATATATATATATATTTTTTTTTTCAAGTCGCTTTTCCGGAAAAGCCAGTGGGATAATCGGAAAAATGTATAGAACCTTCTTTTTATAGAAATTCGTATTCTGAACATGTTTACTTATGTTCGTTTAGCCTTGAAAACGCGTACTTTTCGAGATATATATGTCTAAATGAAGAAAAACACGAGAAAACGTATATATATATATATATATATATATATATATATATATATATATATATATATATATATAGACATATGAAGCCTCAATACGAAGCCCAAAACAGTATATTCTGCCGCTTACTCGAAGCCCACAACACACATACGAAGCCCGCCTTCGGGCTTCGTAAAAATAAGCGTGTATAAAACCTAGACTATGTTATTCTCAACAAATCCCGCCAATTGGCAAAATTTCGCCCGGGCATCAAATTGCACCTCCTTTCTCTCAAAACATACGCGATGTAGTTCAACGAATTGATGTTCAGATGGCGCTACAGTTGTCGGTGTATAAGCGATATATACAGTGAATATATTTGACGCATTTTGCAATGCCCTATTTTATTCGATGCATTATACGAATCCCTTAGTCTTGGCAACACTGTACATCTGCTTGGTAAATATTATGCAGCCAACTAATATGTCTGTATCTGTAATATTTTTGCTGTGGCAATGATAATTTTTGGCTATGATAATTAAATATTTTATGTTAATTGTGTTTATCTAATGGCTGGCTTAGAACCGGACTCGTAACTAAATAATATTTATATCTGCTATAAGATGACAAAAAAACTGTTGTTATTTAACAAAAAATCTATTGATACATTTTACTTTTTTACTTCACTAAGATTATATAGACTGTCTTTCTTTTCCGTGCGTTCAGCAGCAAAAATCGTAATTATAAATATAATTAATTTGTGATTTTAAGTACACCTATACAGGGTATTAACTAAAATGTTGAGGATATTTCTAAGTAGATTCCTTGGCAAAAATTAAGGAAAGTTTCTAGTATTAACTTTTCCAAAATTAACCCTCCCTGGAAAGCTACCCCCTTTTAAAGGGGCGAGTCCAAATCTCCTCTACTTTATATTTGTTAAATATTTCCCACCTTCTTTGTTATTTCCGTTCATTTAGTTTACATTACTTTTAATCTGAATAATTTTGAGAGAAGGGTATTAAATACATATGGAAGAAAACGGCTTATTACTTCCACGTCCAGTGGAAGTATAGTAACGACAAAAAAATTTTAAAAAATTTTTATGTCCAAATAGGCTTAAAATGTCATGAAACGTCGAGATTTTAAATTTGAGCGAAAAAAAAAATTTCTGTCTGTCTGTCGGTCTGTCTGTCTGTAACTTTTTTTTGTGCGCACGTTTACTCTGGAACCGTTTAAGATATTGAATTGAAATTTGGTACATATATGTACTTTAACGAGATCTAGAACTAGATTATATTTTCATCTTGTTACGTCGAAGGGTTGGGGGGTAAATTGGGGTAAATTTGGGGTAAATGGGTAAATCAAGCAGGTAAGAGTCCATGAAATTGGTATTTAGTATATACAAGAGAAGCTGAGGTCTCAAAAAAATTTTTGGCATTAACCACCCCCATTACCACCCCCACCTCCTAATTAAAGGGGATGAAAAAAAAATGTGATTTAGTGCATGTACAGGAACCAGAAACCTCAAAATATTTTTTTACTTGATCCACCCCCCACTACCAACCCCTATCACCACCACCACCCCCACCCCACTACCGATGTGGGGTATCGTTTTATGGGTTTTTGGGATAGAGGATTTCAAATATTATATTATTAAAGTTCCATAAACAATTATTTCCACATACAAAGTTTTTTCGTTGTGAGTGACTTGGATAGAGAATCTGGATGTGAAAGTAGTGATTCCTTGGGCAGCGGTTTTTTTATGCATGTCAGGGTATTTTATTTTTTTTTAAGCAAGAAGCAAAAAGTTTTAAAATTTTCTGATGAAGTTATAAGCTAAGTTTCAACCGTTAATAACTGTTGAAAAGTCATAAAGGGTGGTTTATTTGATACAGTTAAGGGATGCCACGGAGGATGAAAAGACTTTTGCATAAATATCATATTGAGTAAAAACTATTGATAAAAGCTTGCACTATAATGAGTCTGAAAAAAATAATTTCAAACATTATTTTAATGCACGCTTTACAGAAGGGCGTAATTATTCAGGAAAAGCTAATTTTAAAAAACTTCATATGAAAGATCCGACTTTATTTTTGTCAAGTAATCTAGTTACTTACCTAATATATGGTAGATATATATTATTCCGTAGTGTGGAAATAATAGTATATTAAGAATCATCAGAACGGTAACGGACGTTTACCGCCGGAGATTATAAGGTTCGCGATGCTTATACTGTTTTTGTACAATCGTATTAAATTGCACTTCAATTAAAATAATTTAATTTCTACTAAATAAACGAAAAGTCAAAAGTCACGTTTATATTTCGTGGCAAGTACAACTTGTCAAATAAGATATTTGTATTTTGACATTTCGTTTATTTACTAGAAATTAAATTATTTTAATGTCCTACAAGTCTGTTTTTTTTGCAATAACCACCCTATTTTGAGATACGTTAAATGAAAAATAACGCCCTAGGGCGTTATGAATATCTATAACGCCCTAGGGCATTATAAAATTATAATACAACCCAAAACAAGCAAATTATGATAGCGTCATTGACAAACAAAATGCGTTGCTATGCAACGGCGGCGTTTACAAACAATTTTGATTTTTACTCTCTTTTAAATCAAATCGTTCAGAACATAATAGATGTCAAAATAATAAATCGTAAATGTCAAAAAAAAAATTGAATTAAATAACAGACTTGCAGGACATTAAACGTTGAAGGCACCACGGGTGTTATAGGATAATGACGCCCTCGGTCGACGTACACTCCCTCGGGCCAGAGGCCCTCGGGATTGTACACTGCCGACCTCGGTGCGTTATTATCCTTATAACACCCTTGGCACCTTAATAACTATAATTGAAGTGTAATTAAAAACAATCGTGCAGAAAATAATGTTATTTTTTTTTTAATACATAGAAATGACCTTATCTTTTGTACTTATTTTTGTGAAATATCGGTAATATATATTATATTAATTTCACTTACCGGTAAGGAAATTACTTACCGACTTAGCAATCAGTAAATATAACCTGACGTCTTGGCAACAGATATTGTAAATAAACAAATAAGCCCGATCGTACAAAAAATAGATTTTTTTGAAATCGGAAAAAACCTCAAAATTGTCATTGAAGTGTTAGAGATAGTCACTAAAGTAATCAAACATTGTACGATTTCTTGTAGTTGGAGGAGGTGACAGGTAAACGTCAACATAAATTGTCCATTGCTTGTCACATAATAACATTACAAAAAATTATTGAGATTTGAAATTTAAATAATTGACATTTCTTAATGACACTTAAAATTATTCATTAAATAGAGTTGATTAACCTTAATTTCACAATTTCAAGAAAAACTTAGTTATGCACCTTGGCACTAAAGTTTCCTTTTATCATTTATGTGGTTTATTTAACTAAATTCTACATCGTGATAAAATGTTTAACTTTAGTGCTTAGTTACATAAACAATTATTATCGCGTGTTTCCAAATAATTAATAAATTATACCTACCTATTTTATTTATTACTTTTTCCGTTCATCGTGTATTTGTAGCTTTGATAAATATATAAAAAATCATTCATTAATAACCCCTATTAATAAATGATTTTCTATTAATATACGATTTTAGTTTAGGTAACTAAGGACATAATTGAAAACAGTTAATATGACAATTAATGTCAAAACTCTAATTGTCAAACGTATAAAACGCGTATGAAACTTTTATAATTAATAAAAGAGAAGCAGGTATCGCGCTATTCGGAATCGGTGCTATTGGCATATTTCTCCGATGTTACAAAAAGAGGCCTAATGAATTTGTAATTGTATTTTTGATATTTTTTAAATTCCATATGTGTTACCATAATTAAATAAATAAAGTAACACTTAGAATTCAATTTTGTGTCATAAAATAAAATTAGATTTTTTTCCTATTACTTCCACATCCAGTGAAAAAATTTTTAAAAAAATTTTTGTTGTTCAATAGGCTTAGAATGTCGAGATTTTAAGTTTGAGCGAAAAAAAAATTTCTGTCTGTCTGTCTGTCGGTCCGTCTGTAACTTTTTTTTGTGCGCACGTTTACTCAGGGACCGTTTGAGATATTGACTTGAAATTTGGTACACATATGTACTTTAACGAGATCTAGAACCAGATTATATTTTCATCTTGTTCCGTCGAAGGATTGGGGGGTAAATTGGGGTAAATTTGGGGTAAATAGGTAAATCAAGCAGGCAGGAGTCGATAAAATTGGTATTTAGTATATATAAGAGAAGCTAAGGTCTCAAAAAAATTTTGACATTAGCCACCCCCATTACCACCCCCACCCCATTATTAAAGAGGTTGAAAAAAAATTGTGATTTAGTGTGTGTACAAGAACCAGAAACCTCAAAATATTTTTTTACTTCTTCCACCCCCCACTACCACCCCCTATCGCCACCCCCGCCCCACTACTGATGTGGGGTATCGTTTTATGGGTTTTTGGGGTAGAGGATTTCAAATATTATATTATTAAAGTTCCATAAATAATTATTTCCACATACAAAATTTTTTCGTTGTGAGTGACTTGGATAGAAAATCTGGATGTGGAAGTAGTGATTCCTTAGGCAGCGGTTTTTTTTTCCTAGATACAATCAACGGAAAATTTTTGTAACTTACTCGTGTGTTAATCGGCGATTAATAATCTCGACAAATAATGCGCTCGCACGTTAAAATGTCTCAATTTATCAATCGCTCTCATTAACATACTTGTTTGTTAAATAACTATTATCTTATAGGTGTGTATTGTCTCTAGATATATGGTGGAGTGAGGTGAGAACAAATAGCAAAATAGAACATGTACTTATTTTATTTTTAAATTTTTAATTAAGTTTATTTGAAAAAAAATTCTATTTGAAAGGAAATTGACAATATTTATTTTATATTTATTGCGGACAAGGAAAAGTGGTAGAAAACTTCATATTTGATTATAGAAAGCCATTAAAAAAGTTTTCAGGGAAATTCATTCAAATCCAATCGATTTTCTAATAACTTACTTTTTTCCACTATTAGTGGAGTGAAAATAAATTTTGAATGAAACTGTTTGGCTGCTGTAATTTTTGTTTTATGAATAATAACAAGTGCTATGAGCTGTTTTGGATTAAATCGGTCCATTGCTTCTTGTAATATTTTAACAATTTACCTATTTTTAAACACTGAAATTTGCTGTTATTTTCATTAGTATCTCCGGTCCTAGTAATCGTATCGTAAAAATAAAAATAGCGAATTATTCGCAATAAAATCTTGAATAAGGCTAGGCCTATGCAAAAACTAGATGATAGTTTGTTAATTAGTAAAAAAAATAAAAACCACCAAAAATTGCCTTTTTTGATAATAATTTAATAAAAATATAATATAATAATGCATCAATTTTAACGAAAGTCCGTGGAACTAAGCTTTTTATTGAACTAAACCTGTGCTAAATTTTAGCGTAAAATAAATACTTTTGAACAAAACTCAAACGGCTAAAAACCAATAAAAATTTCGAAATTTTTATCGCTTGTTGTTTAAGTGCAGTGACTCGTGTGCGGTAAATTTTTGTTGAAAATGTAGGTTTTTACATGTATTTTCCAACAGTGTTAAGAAAAAAGAATACTCACTTAAACGGTTTTTGCTTGAAATTTATTTATTATTTTCAAAGTTACAGTTGTAAACAAATTCAAATAACTCTGGATTTTTATGAAACCAAAAGCGGGAAACGAATTATGAAAATAGATGAAATATCTAACATTTTTCTAAAGAAATTAATGATCTATTTGCATTTGGAGCCGTGAAACGTCAATTTTTGTGTTTAGGTCACTTATAAATAAACAAGTCGATATTTTTTCTAGAAATTTGGACTGATTGTTTTTCGATACTTATGTTTTTGTCTCCGCTGTTTGAAAATGAGTCAAAACTACAATTACTTCCACATCCAGTGGATTGTTGAAATAGGCTTAGAATGTTATGAAACGTCGAGATTTTAAGTTTGAGCGGAAAAAAAAAATTTCTGTCTGTCTGTCGGTCTGTAACTTTTTTTTGTGCGCACGTTTACTCTGGAACCGTTTGAGATATTGACTTGAAGTTTGGTACACATATGTACTTTAACGAGATCTAGAACTAGATTATATTTTCATCTTGTTCTGTCGAAGGGTTGGGGGGTAAATTGGGGTAAATTTGGGGTACGCGTTTTCAAGGCTAAACGAACATAAGTAAACATGTTCAGAATACGAATTTCTATAAAAAGAAGGTTCTATACATTTTTCCGATTATCCCACTGGCTTTTCCGGAAAAGCGACTTGAAAAAAAAAAAAAAAATATATATATATATATATATATATATATATATATGTATGGTGAAAAAAATAAGTGAGTTAGTGTGTGCGTATATATATATATATATATATATATATATATATATATATATATATATATATTCATCCTACTACCTTCCGAGCGTCTGAACATTAACGATTTGCTATCTTCCAAGCGTCCAGCTTCAACAGAGCGTCCGTATACGGACGCTCTGTTGTTTTGCCATAGAAACTGTGCCCACGTGATTAAAGTATTTCACAGATTCGAAATCTAAAATTTTGTTTTAGACGCCAGGAAAATAGTAAATATTCCTTTTTTGTATATTATTAGTATAACGGGTCGACCGATAGTGGCGCTAGGTGCAACTTCTGTATATTCTTTAAGGATATATTCTACTTTCAGCCTGAAGATTACCAAGCGTCCTTTGCCGCATCTCCATGTGGCAACGTGTAGGTTTACTTTATAATTTTATGCAAATAGTTTAATGCTTTGGCTGGTTTAAGGGCCTCGACTACGCCTGATCTATATTCCAGTTGCGGTATTAAAAAATGGTTCTACTTTACTGTCTATTTAAACAAATAATTATTTTTAATGTAAATAATGAAATATGTATATATGTATTGAATATAAATTAACTTCAAAACTTTGCAATTTATACTATAGATAGCAACAGAAAGAGACGCGTTTAGAGCCATGCCCACCGGGTGGTGCAGGTCGCTTAAGAAACCAGAGCGAACGCTCAAGGTCGAGAGGCGCAATTGAAATTGCAATAAATTTTAAATTGTGATAAAATAGTATTTAAAATAAAAACCTAGGTACTTGATGTAGGCTAAGTCCCTGTCGGAAAACCAAAAAGCGGCATTCAGAAGTTATAACTGTCAACAAAGAGCAAAGAAAGTTTGCCGCCGCAAAGAAATGCCGGCATCTGTATTTTTGCTGACTAGCCGACTGCCGTATTAGATTCAGAGGTGTCGATATTAGTGATAATTTTAACTTTAAAACAATACATATTTGTTTTAGAAATTGAAACACACAGCTTGAATTAAACGTAAAGTTTGAACAATTGCAGGCATATGTTGATAATTACTTCCACACCCAGTACAATTATATTAAGGTAAAAAAAAAAATTGAAAATTTTTATTATTCAAATAGGCTTAGAATGTCTGAAATGTCGAGATTTTAAGTTTGAGCAAGAAAAAATTCTATCTGCCTACCTGCCTGCCTGCCTGTCTGTCTGTCTGTAACTTCTTTTGTGCGCACGATTACTCTGGAACCGTTTAAGATTTTGGCTTGAAAGGTACACGAATGTATTTTAATGAGATCTGGAACTAAATTATATTTTGATATTATTCCATCGAAGAGTAAATCGGTGTAAATGGGGGTAAATAGGTAAAGCAAGCAAGTAAGTCCATAAAATTGGTATTTAGAAGCTAAGTTCTCAATTTTTTTTTTAATTAGCCACCCACATTACCACCCCCGCCCCACTATTAAAGAGGGTGAAAAAAATAAGTGAGTTAGTGTGTGCGTAAGAACCAAAGGCCTCAACATTTTTTTTACTTCATCCACCCCACTACCACCTCCCTTAGACAACCCCCACCCCCACTACCGATGTGTTATATCGTTTTATAGGTTTTTGGGTAGGCGATTTTAAATATTATATTATTAAAGTTCCATAAAGAATAATTTTTACATAGTGAAGTGCAAATATAGTATCAATATTTTGAGAGAGACTTGGATAGCCTATACGGTGTTTATAGATCTTTATTATTTTCTTGATTCTATAATAAGTGGGTTACCTCGAGTAGTATGGATGCGCAGTAGGTTTCCTTAAGTACTAATTAATGCGCAATGAATTTCATCGAGTACTATTGATACGCAGTAGGTTACTCCAAGAAGTATGAATGCGCTGTGGGTTTTCCCGAGTAAAATGGATGCGCAGTGGGTTTTCTCGGGCAAAATGGATGCGCAGTAGGTTTCCTCGAGTATTATGGACGCACAGTGGCTTTCCCCGCATACTATTGATGTGCAGTAGGTTTCTTCGAGATGTATGGATGCGCAGTAGGTTACCTCAAGTAGTATGGATGCGCAGTGGGTTTTCTCAAATAAAATGGATGCGCGGTGGGTTTCTTGAGTACAATGGATGCGCAGTAGCTTTCCTCGAGTATTATTGATTGCTTTACTCAGATTCCCCTATTTCCCCATATTTAACCCAACCCTTCAACAGAATCATCTCAAAATATAATCTAGTTGCAGATGTCGTTATAATACGTGTACCAAATTTCAAGTGAATATCTCAATTTTATCAACCAGGGTGATGGGGTGGATTGTAATATATTATTTCTATTACTAGCTTGATTTACTTATTTTCTGTTATTTACCCCTATTTAACCCCCAACCCTTCACCGGACTAGCACAAAATATAATCTAGTTCCAGATCTCGTCATTATTATATATGTAGTATACCGGGCGGTTCAGCCGATAGGATACTCTTGTAACTTTTGAATGAACGAATGGATTTTTTTTTTAAATTTGATGTAGTGATATGGAATAAAATTTTCAATTATATGATGTAAAGAACCAAAATGGCCGTCTTCTGGTTTCGATGTAAATGACATAAAAATCAAATTTTTAAATAGGACAACCTGTATATTTTTGCATATTTGGATCCTGATGACCAAAATACATATGTTTTGACCATCAAATATTATTCTGATTATCAAAAAAATATAGATTTTTTAATTTTTAGTTTTAATCATAGAAGGCCGCGATTTTGCCAACATTGTTAAAAGTCGGTCTGCAAGCACCTTTAAAATATTATCTCTTCAGCTACTAAAATTAAACATCGCTAAGTTCAACGATATTGGTTTTTCAACGAAAATTATTTTTTTTAAATGGAACTCTATAGGACAACTTGTTATTTAATTAGATCTTTAAATTATGAAGAAAATGATATGCATAATGTCTACTTTCTCTTTGTACTAAAATAATTAAAGGAAAAAAATTTTTTGATACTTTTTTTAAAATATTTTTTGAAAATGAAAATAATATTTGAGAGTCAGATCACATGTTTTTTGGCCAAATATATAAAAATATTCAGGTGGTCCTATTTAAAAATTTGATTTTTATGTAAATTGCATCAAAACCGGAATTCGGTCATTTTGGTTCTTTAGATCATATAATTGGAAATTTCGTCCCGTATCATTACACCAAATTTGAAAAAAATGTATTTTCCCATTCAATAGTTACAAGAGTGTCCCTATCGACTGAGCCACCCAGTATGTGTACCAAATTTAAAGTCAATATCTTAAACCTCTCCTGAGAAAATGTGCGCATAAAAGTTACAGACCGACTGATAAACAGAAATATTTTTTCGCTCAAATTTAAAATTTCGACGTTTTATGACATTCTGAGCCTATTTCAACATAAAAAAATTGAATTTTTTTTTATGTTTATACTTCCGCTCCACTACGTGGATGTGGAAGTAAAATAAAACAATAAACAATACCCCAAAATTTTGATATGTATTTTGATTAGGAAATTAAAAATACAACTTTCCGTTTCAAGTAAAAGAAAATTTAAAAATTTTGTCAGGGACAAAAAAAATGTATAAAATTTTATGAGAATTGATCAAAAAGTGAAGTTAATCAAAAAATAAGTGGCTAATATGTCACTTTCACTAAAAATAAACTTGTAAATTTCGTCCCGTATCACTGCACCAATAAATTTAGAGTTCTTAAATTTTTTTTCACACCCTGTAAATTGAAAACTATGCGTTTTAGAAAAAAAACCAAATAAATACAAATATTAAATTCTATTATTTTTTCTGTCTCCGACCTCCAGACGCGCAATGAAACGTTATTTTTCCAAGCGAAGCGAGACACGAAAAAATCTTAGAAAAAAACAAGAAAGTTGTACTTTTAATTGCCTGATCAAAAAAGAACATCAACATTTTAATAAAGAAGTATCGTGTTATAGTATTTTTTATTATTACTTTACCCGCCATTGCGCCCATTGAAAATTAATTACCTTAAAGCTTGGTCGTTATTATTCCTAAAATACATTCATATGTTTTTAGATATTAGATAATAAATATTTATTTTTTAAAAACTATAGGTATTTGAAAAATGAAGCATTTTCCGAAGATCTTCTGGCTTAAAATCAACTGTTGTGTTTCCGGACTATACTTTTAAAACTCTCCGTATACAAATTTTACTCATATTAAAGAACGGGGTGTGCCTTGCTGAGGGGGAGGGATACATGATTAGAACTTGAAGAGGAAATTTACGAAGGCGAAGTCGGAAGTAAAATGTTTATGGCCGATTCCCCCTTCCTAAATTTTCTCGATTTTGTTTTTATTTTGTTTATACAAAATTTTTGATCCCAAATTAAACGATTTATAACCCAATACCTAGGATTGCAATTGTATATTTGTTTTTAATAAGGTGCAATTAAAATGGAATTTAAAAAAAAAATATGAAGAATTTTTAAAAGCAATAAAGCAAAATTCAATACACAAAAATAAAATAGAAACGGAAAAGTTAAAATAACGTTTCGTTTCCAACAAAGCCAACTGTATACATTATCAGAATGATCGCAAGTCCCAAATATTAGTCTTCGCAAAAAGCGAAAATTCATTTTGACTCTTCCGTTTGAAAAGAACAGATTGTAGTACGAGTAAAATTCAAATTTGGCAACATTGTCAGACGCCCAGTAATTGACTGAGTGAAAGCAAAATATACGAACGGGACGCTAGGTGGCCGGTATTTAAACGTTTTTCTAAATATTTTGGACGCTCGTAAATGGTTTTATGAAAGGACGCCGCGAAATGGGTAATATAAAACTTATCAAATGTTTTCCTCGTTTATTAAATTCTAAAGGACTTTAACGATATCTACTGTTTAAAGATAAAATATATTCACTTCATAAAGTACGAATTGCTTGTGAAACTTGTGGTGGACGCTGAGAGGAAGAGTTATGAAAGGACGCCCGGAAGATAGCCGGATGTATATATATATATATATATATATATATCTCAAAAATCATGTCTCTTTTTTTTTCTGTGCATAAGCAAAAAATGTTCTAAAAGTTGAGTACTTACTAATAATTTGAATATGTAATAATACCTAGTTTTAATAGATAATATATAATAATAGATAGTTTGAGAATATAATAATACATAATTTAAATATATAATTTGAATAATGGGAATAATTTGTATAAACAAAAGAAACTTGTGAATAAAGATATACTTCTAAGGGAGCCATGGATCAATACAGATAGATAAAATCATTTTGTCTATAATCAGTTAAATATGTCAACAGTAAGGTGTCAAGTCAGGTGAGTAAATCATAAAAATACTTAAGTTCCAGCAGAAGTAGAGCTTATATAAGAATTTTTTTGATTTACGATATCATGAAAAACATGCCGGGGTGTGTGTTATCCATTGTTTTAATTTTATCTTGAACAAATTTAAACTCTTTATATGTTTAATATACACTGGAAGAGGGTCGAATAGTCTAGGACTAAGGTATAAATACGTTTTCCGTCCTACGGTTTTTTCGCTTCTTGGCTTGTGGTAGCTATTCTGTTTGTGTCGTGTTTCATAATTATGTGTTTTTGGTATTATGTTGGTTTTATTTTTGAATGTATTTACTTTAATATTTAAACAGAATAGTTGCCTCATGTCCAAGATGTTAGTTTCCGCAAACAAAGTGTCACTAGAGTAGCGAAGATTTTTACCAAATATGATTTTGATTATCCACTTTTGCAGCACATTTAGGTTCTCTAGGTAGTGATTACTTTCTCCTCAACCCAAGATGCCATACGAGAGATCTGATTGAACTAGCGCATAGTAGAGTATTTTCAGGTGTTTTTTATGTCTAAAATGTCTTTGAGGTATTTAAACCTTGGAAGAAAACCTTTATTTTTTTTAATTCTATTTTTGGTTTGTAGGTCCCGTCTTAAATGTCTGCCAAATATAATGCCTAGGTATTTAATTAAGGTAGCTTCAGGTATATTGGTGTCATATCAATATTTAGTAGTCCCACATTTAGCAAACTGTTAGAGTAGGATGTAAATGGTAAATAATATGTTTTATTACAATATAAAGTAAGTGTGTTACTCTGAAACCAAGATTTGACGTATTTAAAATCATTTTCTGCCATATGTTTAAGCTTCTGCCAAGAATTTGCTTTATATAGGATTACGGTGTCATCTGCAAAACTAAATATTGTACCCGAAGTCTCAAGAAATAGAAGGCTGTTTATATAAATAGTAAATAGTACCGGACCAAGAACTGTTCGCTGAGGAACTCCATACTTTACCTTTCTTGGCTCACTGACTTTCTTCTATAGCTACGTATTGCACACGGTCGGCTAGATAGCCTTTTAATAATTTAAGCACATTACATTTTAAACCATACTTTTCTAATTTTTCTAGTAATTATCGCTGGCATACCGTGTCAAAAGCTTTTGCTAAATCCACGAATATACAAAGAGTAGAAATTTTCTTGCCTAGAGAATTATAAATTTGAGACGTCAGGTTACGTATTGCGTCCTTTGTTGACTTCCCTTCCCTAAATCCGTACTGTCTGTCAGATAATATTTTATATTTATCTAAAAATTTTAATATCCTACAATTCAAGATTCTTTCTATAATTTTGGCAGTATTGGATATAAGTGAGACCGGCCTGTTTTTCATTTCAAATTTGTTAGGACATAGATACATGGTATTGTATTATCGTTGAAGTCTTTTGGTGTTATAATTTTCTTTGCATATTTTTCTCCTAATGCTCATTCATTTTATTAGCTATACTTCTTTTGTTTGTGATTATCTGACCGCACTCCAATTATATTTTATTTATTGTGGGTTTAGGTTTGCTTTCTGACAGATATTGTTTACAGTTGACCATATATTTTTTGACAAATTTTTGTTTTTATTAATGATTGATTTATAATAGTTTCTCTTAGTATTTTTTATTTACTTGAACCAGAGGAAGGTAAAAGAATGAACGCTTTAGAGCTGATAAAAGCTTTCGCGGATTATAGCTTCTAGAAAGTCCTTATATATATACCGAATGTCTCAGAATTGCGCTAATAGGCGATATCTTCGTTATTTCAAAAGATAAAAATATAGATTAAAAAAGGCCATGAAAGACTCCATCAGATAATGCCTCTGGACCATATTGCCTCTTACAGCCTCTAAGAAACTACCTCTAACTTTTTTTTTTCAAATGGCACTCAGTATAACTAGAGCCTGTGATATACCATACTTGATGATATACGATACTTGGTATAATACTTCCCTCTCTATTTAGCACTTCTTATTTATTCGTTATCTTTTCTATAGGATAACGTTTTTGTATATTTTCTTTATCCAAAAAATATTTGGTTTTCTTCCTGGCAATAGTGGCAATTGGATGTTCCTCCGTCGTCTCCAAATTATTTTTTTTTTTTAGTGCGACCGCACTATATATTTTTCACTAAATGTATGTCACATTTCCTTCTTGATGATAGTGTCAACTACATTTCAAATATTATTTGTTCTAGGATGACTGCCTTGTACATTTTTAACTGAAACTGTATCAATTTTCTTTCCGGCAAATTCCAAATATTATTTGTCTCTATTTTAATTATTTTTAAAATTGACCGCCCTGTATATTTGCTACATGCCAAATAGTACTTTCCGCAATCGTTTCTTAATTAATTATTTTTTAAGGTGAACACCCCCGTATATCTTTCGTTAGAAGTATAGCGGTCATATTACATGCTAAATATCCTCCATCATATTTTTTTCATTACTTACATCGGCGCACAAAAAAAATAATTCTGAACTGATAACCAGACAACATTTTATATGTATTTTGATGCTCTGAATCTAAATCTGATGATAAACAAGCTCTGCTGCTCTTTCTACTGTCAATTTATTCCTCAAACAACGGGATAAATAAGATAAATATAAAATAAACTAAAATTATGGACTGCTTATGAGTGCTAATAAAGTTCACACTATCTATAAAGTCTCTAAAAAAGCACATTCTTTTATTTATTTTTGTGCGCTGAATCTGAATCTGATGACAGAAAAGCTCTAAGTCATCAAATTTTTGTCCTATTCCAACATTTAAGAAACAAATTGACGGTAGGAAAAAATATTGATGACTTAGAGCTTTTTTATCATCAGATTTGGATTCAGCGCACCAAAATACGTATAAAATGATGTCTGGGCATCAGTTCAGAAATTTTTTTTCAATGCGTAGGTGTTATTTTTTTAGGCTGTCCCTCGGGCTGTCCAGATTGTATAGGTAGTAACGACAAAAAAAAATTTTAAAATTTTTATTGTTCAAATAGGCTTAGAATGTCACGAAACGTCGAGATTTTAAGTTTGAGCGAAAGAAATTTCTGTCTGTCGGTCTGTCTGTCGGTCTGTCTGTCTGTAACTTTTTTTGTGCGCACGTTTACTCTGGAACCGTTTGAAATATTGACTTAAAATTTGGAACACATATGTACTTTAATGAGATCTAGAAATTATATTTTCATCTTGTTTCGTCGAATGGTTGGGGGGTAAATTGGGGTAAATTTGGGGAAAATAGGTAAATCAAGCAGGTAAGAGTCCATAAAATTGATATTTAGTGTATAGAGAAGCTGAGGTCTCAAAAAAAAATTGCCATTAGCCACCCCCAATACCACCCCCACCCCAGTATTAAAGGGGATGAAAAAAAAATTGTAATTTAGGGTGTGTATAACCAGAAACCTCAAAATGTTTTTTTACTTCATCCACCCCCTATCACCATCCCCACCCCGCTACCGGTGTGGGGTATCGTTTTATGGGTTTTTGGGATAGAGGATTTGAAATATTATATTATTAAAATTCCATAAACAATTATTTCCACATACAAAATTTTTCGTTGCGAGTGACTTAGATAAAAAAATCTGGATGTGGAAGTAGTGATTCCTTGGGCAGCGGTTTTTCACTAGCAATAACGTCAACTACTTACCAAAGATTAAATTTCTCCATCAAGCGCTTTTGTAAAGTAGATATAGCGCCAATAGGCAGACACCAGACCGTCAAACAGACGTGCAGACAGACTGTCGGAATTGAATCACTTTTATTTTCTTAATCTGCAGTCTGAAATATATGAAAATCCTAATAAATCTCGGAGGGTAAATTTTTGCAACACTTCCCTTCATTAAGCGAGGGAAGTAAAAATAGGTAATTTTTTTGTTTTCATAATAAATATTAAATATTAGGTGAATAAGAGTTATTACATACCCGTTATATATCCAAAGAAACATTTTTCTTAAAAATTTACACACTTATTTTTCCGTTTAATCTCGATTATCTGTAACTGCAAGAGGAACAATATTAGGCATAATTGCCCATAAACGGAAGCTAGTAAGAGATGTAAAACAAATTTAAAATGTAAAAACCACATATCCAGACGGCAAATTGCATTAAACCTGAATGCGGAGTAAGCTTTTAATTCCGCTCCAATAAAATACCTTTTATTCCGTATATTTTTTATTGTTGTTCAGTGGTGGAAAACCGAGCTTTGAGTGTTTGAGGTCCTTAATCCATTTTAGGAAAGTTTTAACACAAATAGGAATAGAAAATTGGACGAATTCAGCAATGTATCATCTACAAAAGGGTCATAATAATTGTATTATTCTTTAAGTTCCAGTGTCCCGGATTTTGCAATTTCCAGTACTCTCGTCTAGTAACTCGAGTGGATTAAAGGGACGGACACAGTTCTTAAAAAGGTAGTATTGCGATTAAGGCGTAGTCAATTGATTACGAAGCAAAAATTTTAAGCTGATGATAATAACTGCGCCACTCTATAATATGTAACTTTACATTTGACGCAGTCTGAAGCTTCTTAATAGTTCAAAATGTTTACTAATCTTGGTTAATATTCTACTAGTTGCTCAACATTCTATATTTTGCTTGTTGTTTGCTTGAAAAGCGCAGTTTAATAAATATAGAAACAAATTAAACAAACTAATCAAAACAACTAAATATGAATATTATAAAAGTTAAATAATTGAAGCAAAAAATGACTACAAAAAAATATGAAATATAATAAACGAGGCTACAGGTTCAAAAGACAAAAACAACTATAAAAGTACTGGTCATATAATAAACGATAAGGGTGAATGTTTAACAGATAACAAAAATAATTATTCAATAACTTTTTTGTCAACGTAGGGACCAATTTGACAAAAAATATTAAATCAAACCGCAAAGAAACTAATCTAAATGTAAACAGGCTTCCAAACTCATTTTATATAACTCCGGTAACAGAGACAGAGATCATAATGCACATAAACAAATTCAAACTGCACCGGGACCAGATGGAATATCGGCTAAAATTTTTAAAATGACAAATAAATATATAAAAAGTCCTCTTAGCTATTAGTAAACTTAGTTTTTTCAAGAAGCAAGTTACCTGTCGCCTGGAAAACCTCAATTGTTACGCCGATTTTCAAAGCTGATGATAATAAAAAACCGCTGCCCAAGGAATCACTACTTCCACATCAGGATTTTCTATCCAAGTCACACAACGAAAAAATTTTGTATCTGGAAATAATTTTTTATGGAACTTTAATAATATAACGTTTGAAATCCTCTACCCCAAAAACCCATAAAACGATATCCCATATCGGTAGTGGGGTAGGGGTGGTGACAGAGGGTGGGAGTGGGGGGTGGATAATGTAAAAAAATATTTTGAGGTTTCTGGTTCTTGTACATACACTAAATCACATTTTTTTTCATCCCCTTTAATGATGGGGTGGGGGTGGTAATGGGGGTGGCTAATGCCAAAATTTTTTTTGAGACCTTAGCTTCCCTTGTATATACTAAATATCAATTTTATGAACTCTTACCTGCTTGATTTACCTATTTACTTTAAATCACCGGGCAGGGACGGTATTTTTCCTGCCCTGCTTCAACATGGAATTGAGGAACTTATCCCATGCCTGAGAAGCATATTCATAGCAAGCTACACTCTTGGGTATATTCCCCAAGCTTGGAGGGAAGTTAAGGTGGCGTTTATCCCAAAGATAGGCAGACGTCCACCAGACGAGCCAAAATCTTATCGCCCCATCAGCTTAACCTCTTTTCTCCTTAAGACAATGGAGAAAATATTAGATCAACAGATTAGAAGCGAAATCATTACAGTGAAACCGCTTCACTCGAAACAATTTGCCTATCAACCTGGAAAATCAACAATAAATGCTCTACATGGCCTGGTTAAAGGCATCGAAAAGACATTTACTGCCAAGGAACTGGCTCTGTGTGCTTTCATAGATATAGAGGGTGCTTTTGATAACACTTCCTATGAATCCATACAAAGAGCCGCGGAAAAAAGGAGTATACAATCCCCAACAATCAAATGGATACAATACATGCTAAGAAGCAGAATAATTACCACAGATATGGGGAGTGAGTCGGCCACCGTGACTGCAGTTAGGGGCTGTCCACAAGGTGGAGTCTTATCGCCCTTGCTGTGGTCAATGGTGGTCGACGATCTCCTCCATAAGCTGAGCAATTATGGCTTCAACGTTCAGGGCTACGCTGATGACCTGGTCGTTACTGTCAGGGGCAGGCATGAGGTTATGATCTCAAACCACATGCAAATTGCCCTAAACATAATATCCAAATGGTGCTCGTCAGAGGGTCTTAGTGTCAATCCGAGCAAAACAGTTATTGTTCCATTCACCAAAAGGAGAAAACTCAACTTGAGAGCTCCTATGTTGAATGGAACAGTACTGACCTTTTCCAGTGAGGTCAAGTATCTAGGAGTAATTCTGGACCAAAAACTCACCTGGAACTCACATTTAGAAAGGACACTTACCAAGGCAACAACGGCCATTTGGACGTGCCGTAGGCTGTTTGGTAAGACTTGGGGTCTAAAGCCGAAAATGATACATTGGTCATACCCATCGGTTGTGAGACCTATGGTTACCTACGCATCATGAATATGGTGGCCAAAAACAGAAGAAAAAGTAGCACAAGGAAAGTTGCAGAAATTGCAACGCCTTGCCTGTCTAGGGACTACAGGAGCAATGCGCTCGTCTCCCACAGCAGCTATGGAGGCAATGCTGGACTTACTTCCTCTGCATTTGCATGTGAGGAAGGAGGCAGCACTTAGTGCCTTAAGGCTGCATCAGGCACTTAAATTCAGACCAGGCGACCTGGTTGGTCACTTAAGGATTCTGGAGTTAATCCAATTCGAATCCATGACCAAACCCACTGACTCAATGCCAATCAAATATGACTTTGACTGCCCGTTTGATGTGCTGATTGAAAGCCGTCAGGCGGGCAGGGTCGGAGCATTGCGTTTGGAGAAAGAGTCACACATCTGGTACACAGACGGATCCAAGATGGATGAAGGGGTTGGTGTGGGCGTAGCAGGGCCTAAATGCAGGCCATCTAATGCCCTTGGTAACACCCCAACCATCTTCCAAGCAGAAATTTATGCTATAGATCTATGCGCCCAGGAATGCCTAAATAGAGGCACTCGAAGGGCAAAGATCTATATACTTTCAGATAGTCAGGCAGCATTAAAGGTCATATACCTTTGAGTCAAAAATTGCCTGGGAATGCAGACAATCCCTGAAGCAACTGGCAAAAAACAACAAGGTTACCTTGATGTGGGTGCCAGGGCATGAGGGGATAGAAGGCAACGAATTAGCTGATAGCTTCGCAAGAAAAGGGGCTGAAGCCCCGTTTTTTAGACCCGAACCGTTCTGTGGCCTATCCAGGGGACACACAACGGAGGAGGTCCTAAAATGGGAAAAGGAACAAAAAGAGTCCTACTGGAGGAACACTCCAGGACAAAGACAAGCAAAAAGGTTTATAACCTATTCTACAAAGAATGCCACAAGGCTTCTCGAACTGGAAAAGTCCGATTTAAGGCTGATCACAGGCCTTCTAACTGGCCATTGCCTCTTGAGATACCATCTCAAGAACATGGGCATGGCAGAAGATGACAAATGCAGATACTGTGAAGCTGCAACCGAAACTGCGGAACATATACTTTGTGAATGCAAGGTGTTAATCCGTATTAGGCTAAAGTACCTAGAACAGGCGGAATTAACACCTGAAGACATAGGGAAATTAACCCCCAGGAAAATCGCAAGCTTTGCAAAAAGTCTTGGAATCCTGGGTAACAACTAGATGCAGGGTAATTCACAAAAGACCTTTTAGGTCGAGGTGAAGAATGGCCAACCCAGGGCCAAGCGACCCCTTAAACAATCTACAATCTACCTATTTACTTCAAATTTACCCCAATTTACCCCCCAACCCTTCGACGGAAAAAGATGAAAATATATTCTAGTTCTAGATCTCATTAAAGTACATATATGTACCAAATTTCAAGTCAATATCTCAAACGGTTCCAGAGTAAACGTGCGCACAAAAAAAGTTACAGACCGACAGACAGACCGACAGACAGACCGACTGACAGACCGACAGACAGACAGAAAATTTTTTTCGCTCAAACTTGAAATCTCGACGTTTCATGACATTCTAAGCCTATTTGAACAATAAAAATTTTTAAAAAATGTTTTGTCGTTACTATACTTCCACTGGATGTGGAAGTAAAACTACTAATTGCAGACCTATATCGCTGATCAATAATACAACAAAAATTTTTAAATATTGCTTGAAACAAAGATTAACTGATTATTTAGAAAAATTTTAAATTCTAGACGAGCATCAGTATGGTTTTAGAAAGAAACAGAACATGCAACGAATGAACTTGTCAAGATAATCATCCATGGTTTCGACGGTAACAAAAAATGCTTAGCAATATTTTTAGACTTGGCTAAAGCCTTCGATACCGTCAACTATGATATTCTATTAGAAAAATTAGACATCATGGGGATTAGAGGAAGTGAACAAAGATTATTTAAAGATTACCTGACAAAAAGAACACAAACAGTTAAAATCGATAATGTCCACAGTGAACCATTAGAAATAACCACAGGCGTCCCACAGGGGACGGTAATTGGTCCGATCTTATTCCTCCTTATATATAAACAGTATGCTAAGAAATACCATAAATGGCAAGAAATATCTTACGCCGACGACACAGTCTTAATATTCAGAGACAATACATGGGAAAAAGCATATAACAAAGCTGAAAATGGTTTGAAAATCATAAAAAATTGGTTAGATAATAATCTTCTAAGTTTAAATGTACAAAAAACAAAAATTTCTAACATTTTCCATATTATCTGATGATCCCCCAAATTGTTGCCCATGAATTGTCCTGTGGAAATACTTTAAACTGTACTTGCGATAAAGTTACGAGGGTTACTGAAATCAAATATTTAGGGTTAATGATTAATCAACACTTAAGATGAAATGTACACGCAATGAATCTCTCAAAAAGACTTAGGAGAATAATGTATAAGTTTTATCAGCTAAGAAACACACTACACAAAAAAAATCTAGTAATTATATACAATGCACTGGTTGAGTTAATGTTAAGTTATTGCATAACAGTTTGGGGACGTTTATACAAAAATGCCTTAAAAAATCTTCAGGTCATACAAAATACAATAATAAAAATTATATTTAAAAAAAATCAGACTTACTCAACAGAACTCTTATACACAGAAACGGGTTTATTTAATATACGATTACTGTACACTTTTCAAACCATTCAACGGATAGTAAATGCACGTCAAACAGATATCCAAATGGATATACCATACAACACCAGAGCAGTCTCCAACCAAAACATAAGAATTCCTGCAATGCATAAGTCTCACACCCAGCGATATATAAATTTCTTTGGCCCCACTGTATTTTTTTTTAAATAAATTAAATTGAATTGAAAAAAAAAATGAAAAATTGAATTGTTTTCATAATAATTCTGTACTTTGGAATGAAAAGGGCGGGTGTCCATTTTTTGTGAATTTTATGTAAGAACTGTTTCTAATAGAGAGAAGCCTTATATTTCTATAATTAAAGGCCAGAAGTTGTTCATATATGTAATGTTTTAATATATTTCAACTTTAAATAGACGGTTGTCCAATACTTGCTCCACATGTCTTACAAAAATGGCCGTTTCTAAAAAATATGATTTTGTGACAACTGCCCTTTTCATTCCAAAGTACAGAATTAAGACACAGGGGGACATAATTTGAGCAAAATTTGAAAAATTCGTTATTACAAATGCATCAGAAGTGCCTTTGGATTGGGGAGGGGAAGGGGGTCGACGTTGCGAGTGCAACAGAGTTTATGGATTTCTAGAGGACTTGGTTATACAGGGTGTTCCACGAGGAAACGGACATGCTTTAATGTCAGATAGAAGACACCGAGGGTAATCATAATCATCCATAGAAAAAGCTAGCTGGGTCTTCCTTGCTCAAATACAGGGTGTTTTATGTATTTTTGCTAAAATTGCTTGTAAAGGAATGGAATAAAGTTCATATTTGGCACATATAATATACTAGTGATCCTGAATAAGTACTTATATAACACACAAAGAAAATCCAGATCCGGATTTGAAAAAAAATATTTTTGTTGTTCTTCAAGAAAACAATACTCTGTGTATGTTTTTTTTAAATTTAAATCTTAAATTCGAAAATTACATAAAAAACTGAACAGAATGGCTTCATTAATTTTTTTGCCACACCCTTGACGTCTTCGTAATAAATTCCACTAAATAATGCAATATGAGACTTTAGGAAATATCGATGAATGATACGCGCAAAAAATGCTTCCTCTACCAAATTAGACATTTACTTTTTTGTCAGCAATAATTATTATGTTTTAATTACCAATTTTATGAATGGGGTAAAATAATTAAAAAAAAATAAATGTTGGAGGACACCGAATCAAGAACCTATTTCATGCCTCTCATTTATTAAATGACTAGTAATACAGCAACATAACATACCTATTAACAACAACAATAACTGTAATAACAAAGCTGCATATTAATAATGCACATAGTAACAGAATAACAACAAAATATCAACAGAATAACTGTGCCAAAAACAAAAATTCAGATATTGTTATAAAACATACAGATTAGATTTATAATTAAATTCTCTGTTCAAAATGTCTTCCTCAGCTTCAGCACATTTTCTAGTGTGCTTCACGAGAGGGCTGATTGATCTTCTTATCACTTCTGGACTGTGTGTCTATTTTTTTTTGTGGTATTCAACAATCCTTTGAATTTAATTGCTCCATGCAATCAGTGTCCATTTTGTAGACGTCACCCTTTAAATGACCTCATAAAAAATAATCTACATGGTTGAAATCCGAAGACCTTTTCGGTCATACATGAGGACCTTTGTGGCCAATCCATCTGTTTAGATATGTATCATTTAAATGGTTTCTAATTTGGTTGGACAAATGTGGTGAGGCTCCATCATGTTGAAAGAACATACCTCGGATATTTACATTTCCTAAAAGATTCGGTAGTGTATGTTGTAAAAACCTTAATTTGAGATTTTTATCTAAACTAATTGGCAAAAAGAATAATCAGATCAGACCAGAAACTTTACTTTAAGCAATGACCTTAAACGTAAAATCAGTTAGTTTTAGATTATGAGGTCACTTAAAGACTGGACATTGACTGCGTAGATCAATTAATTCAAAGTATTATTGAATGCCGCAACGAAATTAGAAATAGTCCAGATGTTATAAGAAGATCGATTGGTCATCTCGTGAACCGCACTAGAAAATGTACTGAAACTGAGGAGGCTATTTTGAACGTACAATTTAATTATAATTCTAATTTGTAAATATGTTTTATGACAATATCTGCATTTTTTTGTTTTTGGTACAATTAATCTGTTGATATTTTGTTGTTATTTTGTTACTATGTGCATTATTGATATAAAATTTTGTTATTACAGTTATTATTGTTGGCAATAGGTATGTTGTGTTGCTGTATTACCACTCTTTAATAAATGAGAGGAATGAAATAGTTTCTTGATTCGGTCACCTCTAATATTTATTTTTTTATTTATTTTCACCTCCTCCATAAAAAATGTAATTAGAACATAATAATTATTGCTAAAAAAAAGTAAATGCCCAATTTAATAGTGGAAGCATTTTTTGCGCATGACATTCATCGATATTTTCTAAAGTCTCATATTCCATTATTTATTGGAAGAGGTGTGGTAAAAAAAATAGTGAAGCCATTTTGTTCAGTTTTTTATGTATTTTTCGAATTTAATATTGAAATTTTAGAAAAACATATGCAGGGTATTTTTTTCTTGAAGAACAACAAAAAACATTTTTTTCTCAAGTCCGGACCTGGATTTTTTACGTGCATGATACAAGTACTTATTCAGGATCACTAGTGTATTATATGTGCCAAATATGAATTTAGTATTCCATTCCTTTACAAAGTAACAACCATAAGAAATTTGCACCAAAATACATAAAACACCTACAGCAACGAGGGCCCAACTAACTTTTTCTATGGTTGATTATGATTGCTCCCGGTGTCTTCTATCTGTCATTAAAGCATGTCCGTTTCCTCGTGAAACACCCTGTATACTTTATCTACAATTGACAGACACATAAAGTAGGCTTTTTTGGAAGCGCAAAGTTGACGTTTGCCGAGAAGCTGTGAATAATGTCACATTGCCGCTCGTCTTCCATGACAACAAGCAGCAAAGTACTTTTACGCTCGCTCGAGTGCACCTGTCCTTACACAAGTTTGGTTGGAACATTGACAATGTATTTTTATGAAATAATAATGCCCCAAAACTGTTGTTAATATAATGACAGTTGATGTAAGAGTAAAAATTAATTACCTAACTTTTATACGAAGAATACGAACTTTATAATAATTAATAAAACTTAAATGAACTGACAGCGATTGTGTCTTTTTCGCCTATTTACTTTGATCACATATGCAAGGCATACTCATAATATGTTGATGAATCGCCGTTTCGAGACAAAATTCAACCTAATTGTTCCTTTTATTTTGATATTTTCAAATAATTCTAGATACAATTATGTGTGTAATTCGAGCGCATTTCGCTTCAGAAGAAGACCACGACAAGATGGTCGAAACGTCAAGCACTCAACCAAGTCTACGCGGAAGAAGACCCGGACACCAGCAGCCAGCTTTTTCTCCGTTTCGAGTCACGCGTCAACTTACACTCTCGAGCGACAATGAGGCACTTTGCGCTCTTAACACAAATAGCTATTACATTTGTATTAAGAACTGTTATAACATCACATATTAAGAGAGAATATGATTTTAGAGAAAAGTGAGTTGTTCTGGATGGCGTATTTTGTAAAGAGGTGTGCTATTGCTTCCCTAATGGTCCATATCTCAGAAGCGTAAAGAAAGATGAAGACAACTAGAACATTCATCTGATCTTTGTGCATTTCCTGATATTTCTGTCATACCTAATTTTTCTCAACTACCATGTCTCCGATCTGCATTCCTCAGTCGTCCTCGCTCCTTTGCAATATACCCTACGTATTTAATTGGATCAAATAGCATAACAACTTTTAGTTTATCATTAGCATTTTCTTTCTACTTGTTGAAATCGTGAATACCATCACGTATCAAACAGGAACAGTATATTGTAAACAGTCGCAGTCGTTCCGATTGAAAGGAGAAGAAAAAACGTTGGTTGAGCTTTCAATTAATCGAATAAACCTTGCCTGGGATCAGAATTGTGGCACATATTAACCCCTCAGTTAAGACCAATCGATAAAAACGAGATTATTGTGCACTCTCTTGATTTCATTGTGGTTGATGTCTGTTCCCTATTCTGACCATTTCGAATTAAAGTTTATTGAAAAATAATTCATTATTCACGCATTCTAGCTATCCTGCGTAATTCAATTAGTTACATAATGATAGTCAAATAGTATTTTAAACTTAATACATTAATTGGCCAACTAATATACTAATAGAGTCAATGAAAGATATATAAGAAAAGAATTGAAGAAACATTTTTTTAACAATTTAATGAATACGAGGGTTGTATTTTACAAATCATGGTTAGTGGTTGTAAGGACTCGTTCATCAAAGATGATGCTATCCTCGCAAGGATTTGAAATTCAAATTTCTTAACACGTTGGATGCTATGTGTATTACCCGTACTACACACAATAATATTTACTACAGGCCATGTGTTACACATTGACAACACAAGCAGCACGCATAAAAAATATATATATCTGATTATAATTTTGAGTATTATTTACCATGGCCTCCCACGAAGGTATATGCCCCTTTTATGATGGCAGCCACTTCAATCTTCAATAAGACATACTTATTGGAAAGCAGGAAGAATCAAATGCTCTTACTTTTATTTTTTTTCTTGATTAGCATCCTCGAAAACGGGGTTAAACCAGAGAGAGAGAGCCAAAATCAATTTTCCACCCCCTGGGAGGGTGAGACCAACAGCCTGGTGTCAATTCACTCTTACTATTGCCCTTTTCTTATCATTGAACTCCACCTGACGAGCACTGATATCGTGAAATGTATGAAAGTGGTCCGTTTCCGTCCGTTGAAGGGTGAAGGAAGGGTCGAACTGGCGTATAACCATTTTTTTCTTGATCCTCGAAAACGGGGGGGAGGGGGTTCTTTAACAGAAACTAACAAAGAAAACAATTTTACAATTACTGACAGGGTAGATTCTACCCCCAAGGGCGGTTGCGGTCCACTACCTGACATCACCTTTCACCACCTGTTATATCCCATGAAAAAACAAAAAATCCCTGAAAAAATAGTCGATGCCAAGCTGTCATATAAGAAATAAGCAAAAAAGGGTGGTTTTTGGCCATATAAAAGGGTGCGCATAATTAAAAACTTCTTTCACCCAGTTATTCCTGTTCAACACCCTCGAAAACGGAGGAAGGTTTCATAACTTTAGCACGATTTTGCTTTTTTTTTTTCGAGAAAATCCCGACTCCTCGCATCCACTAGGTATATAAATACAATTCTTTTTAAATTGTCAACATCTTAATCGCCTAACTAAATTGTATTATATGTGCGGTACAGATAATCATTTTTATACGTAGTCTTAATTAACAACAGTTAAAAATCGTAAATAAATACTAAATAAGTCATTTTTGGCAATCTTCGGGAATATTCGTAAAAAATGTAATCACATGTAAAACTTCGTAATCTTACCGAATGCATTATGGAGATTTGGTTGCCACGATACAGATTTAAAAGTTACAAGGTTTTAGTATCACTGTATCTTTAAAGTACATTGTAGAAAAGCTCCTTATTAAGCTTAGCGGAAAGGTCGCCCATTAAAACCATTCACAAAGAATAGAAAATTAGGATTTGAATGAGACAGTTAAAATTAATTGCGCATAGATTAATTTTTTTATTACGCCTTCTTTATGAACAAATCAGCATTGACGTTCCACTGGCACAATTAAAATTGAGAAAGCATCTATTCTTTTTCTTTTCAGACAGCGTCGTTTTGTATTAATTGTAATAAAAAGCATCTTTGAACAGAAAATACATAATAACGTAAGATACTCAGATGTGTTATTTTATGGTAAAAAAGCATTAAAATTTTTAAAATAAATTTTTTTTTTATTATGCATATCGAAGTAGAACGTTTTTTAAGTAAAGAGCTAAAAAAGTTTAAAGGTTTTAACCTCGACAATTTAAAATTTTAGTAAGGAACCAAACTGTCACGAAAAATGAATATACTATAAATTAAAAGGCAACAATGCAATAAACAAACGCAATGATATAAAAAATTTAAGGGAAATGTATTTCAGTTTACTAAATTAATTTAGAACACAAGACGATTTTCTTCTCCGACCTCACCAGAGTCTCCCACTGGACCGATTTTGATGCTTTTTTTTAATTGAAGCTTTCTGTCACAAATATCTCATCACTAATTTTTATTTTTTAAATTGTTAATTTCAAACGTAAAAATGAAATACAAATTCAAATAATTAAATCTACACCATTTAACTAAATATGAAAATTTGTTATAATTAGATGGTCATGCTAAATTGCATTTCATTAATCAATTATTTCCTAATTATTTATTTAGGGTGTATGCAACGATAATAATAAAATGTGTCAATAAGGTTCGAAAAATATTACTTCTAGCTAATTATGATTGTGAAAACTCACTTTCCAAAATGTCTTCGTATCATCATGTTTCAGATTATGCAAATTACGAAAATTAGGATCTTTCAATTTTCGTTAATTTGTCTGTATATCTATTGATGTCATTTTAAAAACCTGTTTGATGAATAAAAATAATATTTGACGGGTAGTTCACGTTATTGCCTGTTAACTTTTATTGAAAAATATGCACATACAGGCTGGATACCAACAAAAAATGAATCGATAGGAAGATAATATATGGAATGTGGTTGACAAGAATGAAAATTTTATGCAATTTTGGTGAACAAAAATACAAAGTGGTCACTGAAATTAACAAAATAATTAATGAATAGGAGATGTCAAATAGATTTTTGCAAATAATTTTACAAATTCCTTATTATCCCTCGCTTACTGAAGAAAAGTATTTTAATCGTAAAAAAATTACTTTTTCGCATTTGAGATTTTCTACGTTACAAAAATTTAGGTCTTTCAATGCAGTCATTCAGTCCGTCCGTTGGTCGGTCTGTTGGCACTATATCTAAAAAATACTTGGCCGAGAAAAACAATATTTGACAGGTAATTGAGATTTACTGCTATGGAAAAAAATCTAGTGTATTTTGATAGAAAAATGTAGAGGCTGTACGCCTCAAAAAAATAGTTAAGGAAAAAATGTTACGAAGAACAATAATATTTGCCATGTAGTTAACACAATTACTAAGAAGGAAACCTGTTAGAGTTTTAGTGGAAAAGATATGGTCCCTAAAAAATAAAATAATTGACTAGGCAACATTCAACGGAGGTTATATATTTGAAAATGTGAGTAAGCTATGGTATTCCGTTTTTATAAACTCGTCTAGAAAATGGTGAAACCATTACGTTGAAACGGGGTCTAGAATTTCTTGAAAATGTGAGTACTGGTAGTAATTTCAGAGGTGTGTCTCTAAAAAATGATTGCTGGGATTTATTTGTAAGCATTCCCACACCATCGAATCTCGGCGGGGTCAATCCAGTAAAATGTTTAAATCGTAATATTTCACACCACCATTCATGAACAGGAACCTCACAGTTTTAAATTCAAATATTTTGGATAGTTTGATTCCAAGTGGATCAAATAAGAAATTAATTAAAAAGGAAAAGGGTGCTTTTTCGTTAGAGGTAAGTTTCAGCCGAACTCAAGGGTTTAGAAAAAAAAGTGACTATTGGAACATGCAGATCGTCGATTTCTACCCCAAAAAACCTATACCGTTATTTTTTTTAATACCCGCCGAGTCACAGGGGGTTGAAAACGTTGATTTTTAAAGATTTTAACAAATTACTCAATAGAGAATCACATTTTCGAAAAAGTTTGTCATAACAAAAAAGTTATCTTATGAAATAACAAAAATAATTCATGAAATAAAAATGTATTTAGGCTCATCGTTGCCTAAATACAGTTAATGTTAGGTGCATTTGAACGTAGCTCTTCGAATAATCATAACTCTGGTTTAAACAAGCCGTTTAACATGTACCTTGAACCAAATTAAAGCTTATTACAGTAGCTTAAAATGATACAAGGAAAATGAAATCAAAATTTTGTTTTTTACACAAAAGGTGCGGTTTTTTTGGTTCCAGTTCCAAATTGAAGAAAATAATTCCAAATCGTGTTTTCTGTTATTCATAACTATTATGTATATGCTCAAATTTTTTTACTGTGATATATGTATTATCTAAAAGATTTTACATTTAATGTATTTTGAGAATATTTGAAAAAATGAATTTTCTTGGCTTTAAGGTTAAATAACTTAGCTGAATGTTACTTGAGACAAAAAAATTATGGCAATAAACAAAGGAACTTTTTTTAAATTTTTTTAATAAAGATAATAACTTAGGTGATAGAAGTGTTTCAAGTTAACTCTTAACGTATTTTTTTTTAATTCACGCATTTAAGATGAATATAGAAAAACTGACAACCTATGTACTGCTTTGACCTACCTGACCTTAAAGGGGTTCAAGAGCATTAAGAGGCCTTCAAAATACTTTTTTTGGATGATTTTTAGCGTTAATTGCAAAGGAAATATGACCGAAATAAGGAGCGCGCCTCGTTTCAGCAAATTACGATATTGCTCGTTTGCCGGTAAAATCTCACAATATTTTCAATCACAAAGGAATAGTCATAATTTTTATACTTTTTTGATATTCAAGCACATTTATTAAGTCGTTGGATATGCATGTATGTATTTGTGTAAATATGTATACCGATGAGAATGACTCAAACATTGATGAAGGTGAATAATTATATTAAAGGGTTTAGCCGGATAAGCATGACGAGTCGGCCCCCAAATGGCAACCTATATCGAAACTTATGTTTTAATATCGACTTGATGTATGAACGCGATTTATATGTGTTTTGCCGCCGTACTCCGCTTTGACCTTGAGATATGGAAAAAAAAATGAGCGCATGCATGACTGTCGTTCAAAGAGACATATCTCGAAAACTAATTGAGCTAGAGAGATAAAACCAACGGGAGGTTTTAGGTAACCTTGAAGGGTATATTTTATATTTTTTTTAATTTTTAGAATAATTACGCACATCATTAAAAAATAAATAAAAAATATAATAATTAATATTTCAGTGTTCTCTATGACTTACAATCACTGAAATAATATATGTTATAATACTTTATATGCACTATTACTCATAAAAGTTGCGTTAGAAAAAAGTTGGTGCAACACTTCGAAAAAGAATATAATTCGACTAGCACTACATTATATAAGGATACAAACTTGACATGGGACACACATATAAATATTTTATGAATTAGAATTATTGTTAGAAGAGACATTGAATGAAAATGTAAATAATTGTCACGTAAATATCTATTTCACACGGCGCACAGTGGCACGAATTGTAATTTTTTCGTTCAAAATTATCTAGAGCACTTCGCAACCGATTGGGATAATTTTTTTTGAAATACTCGTTACTTAATTTCAAAAAAACGTAAGAGAGCCTATTTTTGAATTATGCTAATCAAAATTATTGAGCTTAACCAAAATGTCCATTTTTTTAAATCTTAATAAAACTTAAAAAAACTTTTTTTTTCTAATCCAATTTACATAAATCTTGTTACTCGGGGGGTTTTGAGGTCGCTGATTACGAATCTGATATCCAAATTGTCATAAACTAACCTGCAAAATGCTAAAAAATTATGAAAAATGAAAAATTTTTTTAAAGTTTATGCCGAGAAGTTTTTATTATTTCAGATAAGTATTTTTAAGTTAAAATAGACTAAATTTTAAGTTCCAGGAAGAAATTCAAGATGGCGGATCCAATATGGCGGCAATAAGATTATAAAATTAACTTAAAAATAAATTAAATGCATTGAACTAGATAGGCCAATCCTAATAATTATTAAAAAATTTAAAAAGGAGCAAATTTTCAAATATATCCAATATGGCTGCCATATATTAATTATAAATCATAAAAATGCGATTCAGTCCTCTATTTATATAAATAATATATTTAATTTTTAAATGTACTATATGTTTAATATAATATAGAAATATAAAGGACTTTATTATTTAAATGTATTTAGGATAATCAACAATTAAAATAATTATCAACTTAATTGGAGTATTAATCTTATTTAAACAACACAGATTAAACAGAGAAATTTAAAACTTAACTAATGACGAAATATTTTTGCACTAAGTTAGGTTTAAAGTTCATGGTGTAAGACTCTTGCCTTAGGTTATGTTAGGTATAGAGTTCTTGGTTTAAGGTTCTATTAGGCTTAAGTTATGTTAGGTTTAATATTCTTGTTTTAAAGTTCTTGGTGTTAGGTGTTTATTATATTATTAGCAGATAAAAATAAATAATAATATGACCCACTCAGGGTTATGTTCACAATTAATGGAGGACTGGATCGCATATTTATGACTGATAATTAATGTATGGCAGCCATATTGGATATATTTGAAAATTTCAGAAAATTTGTTCTTTTTACATTTTTTAATAATTCTTAGGAATAACCTTTTTAGTTTAATGCGTTTAATTTAATTTTACGTTAGGTTTATCATCTTATTGCCGCCATATTGAATCCGTCATCGTGAATTTCTTCCTGGAACTTGTACTTATCAGAAATATTCAAAACTTCTCGGCATAAACTTTAACGAAAATATTTAATTTTTCATAATTCTTTAGCATTTTATAGCAGCCATTGATTCCGCCATCTTGTAGGTTGGTTTATGACAATTTGGATATCAGATTCGTAATCAGCGACTTCAAAAACCCCCCGAGTAACAGGATTTATGTAAATTGGATTAGAAAAAAAAAAAAATTTTTTAAGTTTTATTAAGATTTAAATAAAAAATGGACATTTTGGTTAAGCTCAATAACTTTGACTAGCGTTATTCAAAAATCGGCTCTCTTACGTTTTTTTGAAATTAAATAACAAGTATTTAAAAAAAAATTATCCCAATCGGTTGCGAAGTCCTCTAGATAATTTTGAACGAAAAAATTACAATTTGTGCCACTGTGCGCCATATGAAATAGATATTTACATGACAATTATTTATATTTTCATTCAATGTCTCTTCTAACAATAATTCCAATTCATAAAATATTTATATGTGTGTCCTATGTCAAGTTTGCATCCTTATATGATGTAGTGCTCGTCGAATTTTATTTTTTTCGAAGTGTTGCACCAACTTTTTTATAACGCAATTTTTATGAGTAATAGTGCATATAAAGTATTACAACATATATTATTTCAGCGATTGTAAGTCACAGAGAACACGGAAATATTAATTATTACATTACATTACATTATTACACACCATAAACGACAAATTCTGTTGTTAACAGATGATATAAATATGACTTCTCAACTAAGGAGTGGTTTAGTCAATAATTCATATGAAATAAGTTCGATACGAAAACCCGGAGCACTTTTGCACCAAGTGATCGAAAATATTGAAACGTTGGCAAGATATTTATCTTTTCAAGATTATATTATTGTAGCAGGAGGACACAACGATATTGACAAATACAGAATACCTTCTTTCCGAAAAATTTGTGATAAGCTTAAGCAATGTACTCATACCAATGTTATTTTTGCATCTATTCCCTACTATTCTAAAGATGTCCAGAAGAACAAACTGATTTACAAGTTTAATAGAAAATTATACGAGTTCTTAAATAAATTTAATGCACGTAGTGAAGGTCACTTCAACTTCGTCGAAATTAATAATAATCCACCAAGAAAATTCGACAACCGAGTTGCAGCCTCCAATATAGTGGATTCCATTCTTGCTAGTAAATATTCATCGAAGACATTAACATTCATTCAAATTAGTGACATTTGTAATAATGCTTCTCTGCCTGCAGCAGTCCAAAAACAACATGTTCCTTCTTCTGTTATAGTAAACCTAGATAATAGTATACACGAGAGTGATTCATCGAGTCTCACGCTAGTCGTCGATAAAATTATTAGTTCAGAAACACCTTCGTCTGCTTTTTTATACCCGCGGCTCTCACAGATGTCCCTTCTAACAAATTAAATAAAATACCTGTAAAAGGATCAGTTGACATGTTTTCTGGGAAGTCTGGAATAACGTTCCCTGGAAATTCGTTTAATGTTTTTCACTTAAATATACAAAGCCTTAGAAATAAAGTATCTGAATTTAATGCATTTTTGATGGATAATCATTTTGATATCTTATGTATTAATGAGCATTGGCTCGTTGAGGATGAATCTAAATTTGTAACACTAGATGACTATAATTTAATTTCAAATTTTAGCAGGAAAAATAGTATTCATGGCGGCGTTGCTATTTTCTGTCGGAAAACATATAAGTGTTCCCCTATAACTCAAATTAATGAACTTTCTATTGACTTTCATTGCGAACTGTCTGCTGTTGTTTGTGACAATTTTATAATAATAACAACATATAGATCCCCTACTCTTGGGGATTTTGATATATTTTTGCAGAAGCTTACGTGTGCCTTGAACTTTATCACACAAAAAAGCAAAAACGTAATTTTCTCAGGAGATTTTAATGTTCATTTTAATAACCCCAATAAACAGGTTCACACACTTATTAATTTATTCAGTTCTTTTGGTTTCATTGCATGCAATGATGCTCCTACTCGTCTCGGCAATTGTTTGGATAACATGTTTATTAACTTTTGCCTTGATAATTGTAATTTGCAATTATTTGATACGCACTTCTCTGATCATATTGGTATCAATTTAAGTATAATGAACTGTGAGCCTCCACGAGCATCAAAGAAAATTTCTTTCAGACCTATTTCCGATATAGGTTTATTTAATTTAAACAGATATCTGCAAGAGATCGATTGGGGGTTTATCGATGATTCTTCGATAGATATTGATGTTAAATCTGAATTTTTCTTAGATATAATTACTTCTGCTCTGGACATGTTTTTCCCAGTTAAGTCCAAAATCTTAACCAGTGACAAGAAAGTTAATGTAACTTGGTACACTGATGATTTGCGTCAATTGAGAGAGACATTACATTTCCTTCTTGATATTTATAAGACTAATCCTACTAGCGATTTAAAAAAAATGATTAATGACAAAAAACGTATTTATAAAAATGAAATATTAAAAGCCAAGAAAGTAGCAAACGATAACTACATACGACGAAATAAGAATCAGCAAAAAGCAATGTGGAATTTAGTTAATGTAAATAAAAATAAAACAGACAATTCGTCAGAAATTATTTCTCCTGACGAATTTAATAATTATTTTGGAAACATTGCTCAAAATTTAGTTAACTCCCTGTCATCTCCCACCGACAATTTTGAAAATTATTTTACAAGTTCCATAGAAACTGGTGCTGACAAGGATTTTATTTTTACTGATGTCACTTACAATCAAGTCTTAGATGTAATCGCTAATCTGAAAAACAAACAGAGTAAAGATGCTTATGATATCAACATTAAAATTCTCAATTGTATTAAATATATTATTATCATTCCACTCACTAAACTAATTAATGAATGCATTAGAAAGAATGTGTTTCCAAAATGTCTTAAACTGTCAAAAGTGTTACCTTTATTTAAAAAAAACTGTATTGATGATCCGGCAAATTACAGGCCTATTTCTATCGTGCCATTATTTGCCAAAATCTTTGAGGTAGTTCTCAAATCTCAAATCACAAATTATTTTGAAAATTGTAATCTTTTCAATAGTTGTCAATATGGCTTCAGGTCAAAATTGTCAACGACGTTAGCAATTAATTCGTTGATAAATGTAATAAATAAAGGTTTCGAGGCCAAAGAATTTGTGCATGTGCAATTTTTAGACCTAAGTAAGGCTTTCGACTGTGTGCCTCACAATATTTTGGTGAACAAACTAAAATTTTACTATTTCTCTGAGAGTAGCAGGAAATTGATTATGTCGTATTTGACTGATCGTCATCAATTTGTTCATTTTAATAATGTTAACTCTGGTACCATTGATATTAAATTTGGAGTCCCTCAGGGTTCAGTTTTGGGACCGGTTTTATTTCTTATTTATATTAACGATTTGCCAAACAGTAGTCCCTCAACAAATTTCACTCTCTTTGCTGATGACACAACATTGGCTCATTCCCATAAAGATTGTAACACTTTATTATCAGAAGCTCAAAACAGTTTGTCTATGGTTCACAACTGGTTCTTAAACAATAAGTTAATATTGAATGACGATAAAACAGAGACTATGATTTTTTCTTTAAGACAGCACTCTGTACAAACGACCTCTCATTGCGTTAAATTTTTGGGCATTATGTTGGACAGTAAGTTAACATGGGAGGAACACACGTCCTACATCTGCAAGAATATATCACGCAATATTTTCTTATTGCGCAATTTAAAAAATTGTTTGTCACAGTCAACGGTTTTAATGGCATATCATGCAATAATTCAATCTTCCCTCACTTATGCCATTTTAATATGGGGCCACTCGGCACATACCCCAACAGTTTTTTCACTGCAAAGAAAGGCTGTCAGAATCGTTGCTGGGCTATCATATAGAGATGATTGTAGGGATGCTTTTATAAGCCTTAAGATACTGACTTTACCCTGTAATTATATACTGCAGTGCCTTGTCCATGTTAAAAATAACCTTAATAATTACATAACATGTGAAAGTGTACATACGTACTCAACTCGTAATAGGGGCAATATATATTTGGATTTTTTCCGACTTTCAAAAACCAGAAATGGCACCTGCTATTATGCAGTAAAATTTTTCAATGTGTTACCGATTGATGTACAAACACTTGACTGTACTCGCTTTAAAAATGTAATTAAACGTTTCCTCCTTGAAAATGCATTCTATGATTTTGACGAATTCTTGTCAACTGATTTTTCTCGTTTAATTGTGTGATAATGATTGTTTGTTATTCTATGTGCTTAGTGTTATTTACTCTACTTTGTTATTTATTTGTTTTATTTAAAGTGTACTTTTTTTTTCTATTTAAGACAACCACTTTTTGTTGGTTTTTATTGCCATATTTTTTGACGTGTCAAAACATAATTTATGTATATATGACCAATAAAGATCTATCTATCTATCTATCTATCTATTATATTTTTTATTTATTTTTTAATGATGTGCGTAATTATTCTAAAAATTCAAAAAAAATATAAAATATACTCTTTAAGGTTACCTGAAACCTCCCGTTAGTTTTATCTCTCTAGCTCAATTAGTTTTCGAGATATGTCTCTTTGAACGATAGTCATGCATGCGCTAATTTTTTTCCATATCTCAAGGTCAAAGCGGAGTACGGCGGCAAAACACATATAAATTGCGTTCATACATCAAGTCGATATTAAAACATAAGTTTCGATATAGGTTGCCATTTGGGGACCGACTCGTCATGCTTATCCAGCTAAACCGTTTAGGTTACATCTCTATATAGTTATTATAATTGAAAAATATGAATTATGTTTTATTAATTTGCTACACCTTAACACAAAAACCCGATCCAAATTCGTAATCAGCAACCCCACAATAATAAATAATATTAGTTTCATTAATACATTCCTAGTACTTCCTTTATACTTATTTTTTAACTTTAGTGATGGTTTTCACCCTCTTAGGAGCAAGAGCAATTATTTTTCTTATTAGGGGATGAGTTTTATGCCTCAAAATGTAACAATCCGCTAAGAAAGTCCTAATTTCTCAAAATAAATAAAAAATCATTAATTCATCCAGCTTACCTCTTTTATATCGGCCAAATTGAGGGCGCTTCATAAAATTCTTAATTTCTGACTTCACATTCGTGATAAGCGACCCCCAAAAAACATAAATAATATAAGTTTCATTAATTTATTCTCAGTACTTCGTTACTTATTGATTTCTTGATTTTAGAGGTGGTTTTCGTCGTCTTTGGCGTAACAGCACTATTCCTTTTTAATATTTGAAGTTGATACCCTAGGTTTAAGAATCCACAAAAAAGTGCAAGCCGCTATAGAATTGGTCCGAAGTTTAGATATTTTCTGACACCAAGTGACTGACTGTACTATATCGTTAAAACACACAACCGAAATAAACCTAAAATGTAAAATTAGTGTAGACAAGTTTTATAATAATAAATTATTATAATAAAACATATCCAGTGATACTATATCTAAAATCACATAAAGAAAATCTTTGTTTTTTGAAAGTATTTCCATTCTGTGATGATGGTCAATAAGCCGAAAAATTGACTGAAAACACCAGGATACACATCAAATTAATGTTCTTATCTTATATAGGTAACTCGTATATTTTTATTTTTATTTTTATTGGACTTTTTATTATTCAACAGACAAAATATTATTGTACCTCATGAGCTTCGTAAGTATCCCAGAGTTATGATTATGAAAAATAAAGAGTAAAATGTTGATTATATCACCTTATATGTTTGGTAGTGGATGCTACAGAATTCTTCCTTGTAATATTGCCCTCATTTTATGGTGTTTTGCTTTTGCTTTTGCGTTTATATTTTCTATAAATTATGGTTTACACTGAACCTTACTTTGATACTCATAAAAGATAAGTATAAAGATGTGTGAAATTTTATATACCGTACCAAAATATTAAGTTAAATGGAATTAAGCTGATAATTACTTAGCCGGAAAAGAAGGATAGTAATAAATGCACGTAATGGATTATCAAATCAACATCACATAATGATATATGCCGTGTGACACCGTTGATAATTCAATTCATCACTCGCCTCCTTTCCCGGCTTAGGTATAGTTGCATTAAGTCTAAAGCAAAACTGTAGTTGTAATTTGTATTTCCATCGCTTGCCGAAGGGAAGTATTAATTATTGTAATTGTGAAAAATCACCCTTCGAGATTTTTCCGGATTTTCACGTTTCAACGTACGTAGATTATGAAACTTAAAGCTGTTTAATTCCGTCTGTGTGTCTCTCTGTCAGTCTTGCATCTGTCGGCGCTATATCTACAAAACCACTTGACGGAAAAAAATAATATTTGGTAGGTAGTTGACGCTATTTCCAACGAAGAAGTGGGTGACAATTCCGCTAAATATACAGCCACCCCATAAAAAACATAATTAATTTAAATATGACAGAGAACAGTAATATTTGGTATGTAGTTAGCACAACTGTCAAGGAAGGAAAATATGAAAAGAAAATACAAGGTGGTCATTAAAAAAAAATTAAGAATGTGAGGGAGGACGATAATATTTCGCATGCAGTTAACACAACGGTCGGAGAAGAAAAATGTGAAAAAAATATATACAGAGTGGCAACCCAAAGAAAAATAAAAAAATGAGGTGGAGCACGATAATATTTAGCATACAGTTACCACAAGCGTCGAAAAAGAAAAATTTGAAAAAGTAACTAGGGCGGTATCTCAAAAAAATGTCACGGAGGACGTTAATATTTCGCATGCAGTTAAGACAACGGTCAAAAATGAAAAATAAAAAAATATAAAGAGAAAATGTGTTAGAGAACGATAATATTTGACATTTAGTTGACACAACTGCCAAAGAAGAAAAATATTAAAAACAAAATATGCAGGGTGGTCATCCAAAGAAAAAATTAAAAATATGTGTCGGAGAACGATCATATTTTGCATGCAGTTAATACAACGCAACGGTCAAAGAAGAAAAATATGAAAAATATACAGGATGGTCATCTTAAAGAAATTAAAGAAAAAATGTGACGGATGGCAACAACATATCACATGCAGTTAATATAACTGACTAGGAAGGAAAATATGAAAAATATACAATATTCAAATATAGAATAATTTATGAATCATGAAACGTCCGGCAAGACGTTGTGAATAAGAAAAATAAATAAAGTATTGTGACGTGTTTCCACCCCTAGGAAGCCACCCTTGCAAATTCCGTGGATTCCAAAAATTATAACAAGAGATAACCACTAACACACTTTATTAAATAATTTACTATTTACTGGATACTTCACAATACTATTATTAATTTAAATGAACTTTACTGACTAAAGATAACAATGTTTATCACTTTGTTTTCACTTTGGAGTCTTAACCTCACTTGTCATCAAAACTACTCTAAACTTCTGGCCGAGAATACGGCCTTATATACCCCTAGCGATTTCTTCCTGAATTATTCTAGAAACGGCGCGGCGTTATCTAGAAGTCTTTTTTCTAATGTTCCAGAACGTTTCTACTGTTTCTACTGTCTCACAGATGGCATAACGTACAACATGTATTTTGTGCATGTATTTAGTGCTGCCTATCCCCAAGGGGGTGATTACTCGTTACACTGCCCCCTCCTTAAAGCCTGATCGTTCCGGTCAGGCAATTTGGAATCATCAGTGTATTTTGCCAGTCTATCCAAATGTACGATCTACATCTTGGACTTTTTGCTTCGTTGAATCCGATAAACGACATCAATAATTCGGGTAATAACAGGGTACGGTCCTTCCCCAGGAGATTGAAGTTTTGGTGACTTCCCTTTCTTTCGCTGTGGGTTATACAGCCAAATCAGATCTCCTGCCTTGAACCCTTCTGAACTACCCTTACGGTCGTATCGAGCCTTCATTCGTTCACTGGCTATGGTGATTTGGTCTCTAACCAGCTCATGAACATTTCTTAGCCGTTCACTCATTTCATCCACATAGCTGTTCACAGGAAGCTGTCCTCCGCCTGGTGTTCCGAAAATCAAATCACACGGCAGTCTGATCTCATGTCCAATTACTACACGGGCTGGTGTTTGTTTAGTAGACTCGTAGATAGCAGCTCTATATGCCATGAGGAAGAACGGTATGTGGAGATCCCAGTCACGTGGATTCTTATGAACCACTTTAGAGAGAATATGGTGTTGTTATGTCGTTCCACCATTCCATCTGATTGCGGGTGAAGGGCTGTTGTCCCTGTTTTGTGTATCCCCAACAACTTGCAGATTTGCTAAAACACTCCTGACTCAAAGTTCCTCCCTTGATCTGAATGCAGCTCCAGGGGTACACCAAACTGACATATCAAATTATCTACTAAGAGTTTGTCGACAGTGACTGTTTCTTGGTTCGGAATTGCATAGGCCTCTGGCCACTTACTAAAATAGTCCATGGCAAACAGTATATACTTGTTACCATCCTTGGCTACTGGGAATGGGCCGGCTATATCGATCACGATCCTCTCGAAACGAGCTCCGACGTTATATTGCTTCATTGCACTCCTACTTCTACTTATAGTCTGTGGTCCCTTACTGGTGGCACAAATTTTGCAATTACGACACCAAGCTTTCACATCCTGACGACTATTTACCCAATAAAATCGTTCTCGTACTTTATTCAGGGTCTTATTAACGCCGAAGTGCCCACCGGATGCTCCATTATGCACTTCCTGAAGTACTTTCAGTAATCGACACCTGGGAATCACTAAACGCATAACAACTTCCTTGCCATCCGGGCTTTCCCAAGCTCTCTTTAGCAGCACGTTCAGGACTTTAAGTGAATCCCATTGGGCCCACAAAGCCTTCAATCCAACTGCCTTGTCCGAAACATCCTTCCACGCTGGTCGAATTCCTTTCTCCTTTGCTCTCAATATAGCCCCAATCTCTGTGTCATTCAGTTGTTCTTGTCCAATCATCCGGAACCTCCATTTTAATAGTGTTGACGTACCCTGCAATTTCTCAACGTGGCGGCAGTGCTTGCAATCTTCCTTGCACGGTCTTCTAACAAGAAGCGTCTACGTTCTTATGAGATCTTCCAGGCCGATGTTCGATTTTTAAATCATACTGTTGCAGCCATTCTATCCAACCAGCCAGTTGACTTTCAGGGATTTTCAACTGCAACAGCCATTTTAATGCGGCATGATCGGTCCGAATCTTGAAATGTCTTCCATAAAGATATTTATGAAAATGGTCCACTGATTTAACGATGGCCAGCAACTCTTTCCGGGTTATACAATAATTTCTTTCCATTGTTTTGCTGTTTTTCCTGCTTTCTGAGGTCATCCAGTATATCGAATAATTTGGTAAACATTTTCTGCATCTCGGTCAACATGGGATTCTGGTTCGTTTCTGGTTGTGATTCTTCGAGAATCACAGCTCGCACTCTCGACCTTGGAGTATCTCTATATGCGGCTTCTACTTCAAGTGCACGCACCAAAGCTTCGCTACTACTTTGGTGTCTCGTCAGCCTCAGAACTCGCCTGACCTCTTCGTCCCTTATACCATCTAAAAAGGCCCCTAAGGCTAATTGTTCCTGAAATTCTCTAGGTGCAGTCGGATATGCCAGGTGTGCCAGTCTCTCTATGGCAGCCTCGAATTCTTGTAAACTTTCTCCAGCCTTTTGTGTCCGTGATTTTAGCTGGGCCTGGTATACTTAGGCGAGATGTTGGTTGCCATATCTCAAGTCCAATGCAGGTTCCAAAACTTTGAAGTCCATTTGTTTCTCCACTGGGATAGTCTGAAGTAATTCTGAGGCCTGACCCCTCAACGCCAGAACTAATGCCATAGCCTTTTCCTCGTTATCCCAGTTATTCCCCGATGCCGCTGCCTCGAATTGTCTCTTGTAGGTTGTCCATGAGCTATGGCCATCAAAGGAGGGAGGTTTTAATCGAGGGCCCGATGATGTTACTAGCTGGCCTCCTTTTTCTCTCAATTGTCGTTTAAGTCTCTCCATTTCTCCTTCGAACTCGCTCATTTTTCCTCTCATGTCACTTACTTCACCTGTTACTAGACTGACTTCAGTCTTGACTTCACCTACTTTATCTTGGACCTTATCTACTTTGTCTTCTACCTTATTTATCTCTTCTTTGATTTCACCTTTTAGTTCTTCATTGGCGGAAATTATAGCGTTCTGTTGTATTTTTATTTGATCGCTCAGGATTTTCGTTAATTCCTCCTGGCGTCTTTCTTCCAAGTCTTCCATTATTTTTTTGAGTTCGTCTTTTTCCTCTTAACGTTGTCTTTCTTGCTCTTCTTTCTCCTCTTGCTGTCTTATATTCAGGTCCTCCATCATTATCTTCAATTCGTCTCTTTCTTCTTGACGTCTTGTTTCTTGTTCCTCTTTTTCTTCTTGACGTCTTGTTCCTTGTTCTACTTTTTCTTCTTGACGCCTTCTTTCTTCGTCCTCTTTTTCTTTCTGACGTCTTCTTTCTTCATCCTCTTTTTCTTTCTGACGTCTTCTTTCTTCATCGTCTTTTTCGTTCTGACGTCGCTTTTCTTGGTCTTCTATAATTTTTCTCAGTTCGGTTTTTTCTTCTTGACGTCGTCTTTCTTGTTCCTCTTTTTCTTCTCATTTCTGCACCATCATCCTCGTAAACTCCGCAAGCAGGTCATGTATTTGTTTCTCTGCTGCCATGCTTTTTGTTTCTATGGGCATAAGATTATGTTAAAATAAATTTAACTGTCACGTCAATATCGGTAATGGAACTTTCCAGAAAACTCTCGAACCAGCACGAAAAAGTCTTATCCAGAGTCTTTTGTCATTATCCAGTTCGGAGAATTTAATAATCTCCACTAATGTCCAAATAGAAAAGTTCTAGTAATTTTCACGCACTAATACAAATGAGTTTTTTTTCAGTGCCTCTATCACTTCTCAGTTTAAAGGATTTAATTATCACACTAATGTCCTAATAAAATGTTCTACAATGTCTAAAAGAAATGCACTTAACACTATTCCTGTTCGAAAATAACCCTCGAACAATGTCCAGTAAATTAGTCCTCTGTGTTAGCACTAACCCTCGAGAATACTTCTCGAACACTGCAGCACAACTTCAGAGCTCCTCTTGTCATAAAATTCCGCTTTCTGACACCAATTTGTGACGTGTTTCCGCCCCTAGGAAACCACCCTTGCAAATTCAGTGGGTTCCAAAAATTATAACAAGAGATAATCACTAACACACTTTATTAAATAATTTACTATTTACTGGATACTTCACAATACTATTATTAATTTATATGAACTTTACTGACTAAAAATAACAATGTTTATCAATTTATTTTCACTTTGGAGTCTAAACCTCACTTGTCATCAAAACTACTCTAAACTTCTGGTCGAGAATACGGCCTTATATACCCCTAGCGGTTTCTTCCTGAATTATTCTAGAAACGGCGCGGCGTTATCTAGAAGTCTCTTTTCTAATGTTCCAGAACGTTTCTACTGTTTCTACTGTCTCACAGATGGCATAACGTACAACATGTATTTTGTGCATGTATTTAGTGCTGCCTATCCTCAAGGGGGTGATTACTCGTTACAGTATAATAAACAGACTCGCTTTACTTGTGTCCAAAACAGTGTTGTTGGACAAATAATTAAAGTTTATAACAAATTACCAAGCTCCTTAGAAATGATGCATAAAACAGTATTTAAAAAAAATTAAAAGCTCCACTGTTAACAAAAACATAATATAATATTCTGAAAATGAATATTTATCCGATAACTTAGTTTAACCCTTATTCACTTTTGCTTAAATTTTATTGTATTTATATGTATTGTTTGTTCTCATTATATGGTATTGTATTAAGTTATACTATATGTACAACAGTGTGTTTCACTAATCATGAAGACCTGTATCTTTTTTATTTGTGGCAGAATTCATTTCAAATTTTTATCAGTCACACAACTCCATAAGACGACTTTATTCATCACACAAATGCCGCCTAGATCTAAAACGCCGGCCTACTGCGATAAAAAGAAAATAGCAATTTTCGAGAAATCACAGTAGGCTTGGAGATAAACAAAAATTTTGTTAATAAAAGTTGTTCGGAATCACATCCCTGTAAAATTTTGTGAAAATCGGAATATTTAAAAAAAAAATTTTTGTTTCACTTCTCGTGAAAACACTCCTGTATCTTTTTTATTTGTGACCGAATTCATTTCAAATTTTTATCAGTCATACAACTCCATAAGACGACTTTATTCAACACATAAATGCCGCCTAAATCTAAAACGCCGGCCTACTGCGATAAAAAGAAAATAGCAATTTTCGAGAAATCATAGGTAGGCTTAGAGATAGACAAAAATGTTGTTAGTAAAAGTTGTTCGGAATCACCTGATATGCCCCCCTGTAAAATTTTGTGAAAATCGGAATATTTTCAAAAAAAAATTTTTGTTTCACTTCTCGTGAAGACACCCATGTATCTTTTTTATTTGTGACCAAATTCATTTCAAATTTTTATCAGCTATACAACTCCATAAGACGACTTTATTCAACACAAAATGCCGCCTGGATCTAAAATGCCGGCCTACTGCGATAAAAAGAAATTAATAATTTTCGAGAAATCATAGTAGGCTTAGAGATAGACAAAAATTTTGTTAATAAAAGTTGTTTGGAATCACTTGATATGCCCCCCCTATAAAATTTTGTGGAAATCGGAATATTTAAAAAAAAATTTTTTTGTTTCACTTCTCATGAAGACACCTCTGTATCTTTTTTATTTGTGACCGAATTAATTTCAAATTTTTATCAGCCATACAACTCCATAAGACGACTTTATTCAATGTCGCCTAGATCTAAAACGCCGGCCTACTGCGATAAAAAGAAAATAGCAATTTTCGAGAAATCATAGTGGGCTTAGAGATAGACAAAAATGTTGTTAATAAAAGTTGTTCGGAATCACTTGATATGCCTCCCTGTAAAGTTTTGTGAAAATCGGAATATTTTCAAAAAAAAATTTTCGTTTCACTTCTCGTGAAGACAACCCTGTATCTTCTTTATTTGTGACCGAATTCATTTCAAATTTTTATCAGCCATCATTTCAAATTTTTATACAACTCCATAAGATCACTTTACTCAACACATAAATGCCACCTAGATCTAAAACGCTGGTCTACTGCGATAAAAAGAAAATCGCTATTTTCGAGAAATTATAGTGGGCTTAGAGAAAAAATTTTGTTACTGAAAGTTGTTCAGAATCACCAGATATGCCCCCCTGTAGAATGTTGTGAAAAATCGGAATATTAAAAAAAAAAATTTTGTTTCACTTCTCGTGAAGACACCCTTGTATCTTCTATCGATTCTATCTAACACATAAAGAGAACTTTTTACAGCAAATGGAAGTCATACACAATTATTATTGAAATTACATATTATTTAATTACACGTGTATGCAAAATTTCAGCTGGATTGGATAACGGGAGGTGGGTAAATTTGATTCATTCATACAAAATACATACATACATACAGATTTCCAAGTATTACAAAACCATTGAAAAACAGAAAACAGTATTAATTTAAGTTGATGTGTAATAGTGTAATAATAAAAAGTATCCCTTTTAGCGTTTTATTAAATGCCGATTTTTGTTCACAACTTTCATTTGTTGGAAAAAGTTCTCTTTAGGTGTTAGATAAAATTGCCCTATGGAGTTGTATGGCTGATGAAAATTTGAAATGAATTCGGCCACAAATAAAAAAGATACAGGGGTGTCTTCACGAGAAGTGAAACAACCATTTTTTTTTTAAATATTCCGATTTTCACAAAATTTTACAGGGGCATATCAAGTGATTCCGAACAACTTTTATTAACAATATTTTTGTCTATCTCTAAGCCTACTATGATTTCTCGAAAATAGCGATTTTCTTTTTATCGCAGTAGACCGGCGTTTTAGATCTACGCGGAACTTGTGTATTGAGTAAAGTCGTCTTATGGAGTTGTATGGCTGATAAAAATTTGAAATGAATTCGGTCACAAATAAAAAAGATACAGGGGTGTCTTCACGAGAAGTAAAACAAAAAATTTTTTTTAAAAATATTCCGATTTTCACATAATTTTACAGGGGGGCATATCAAGTGATTCCGAACAACTTTTATTAACAAAATTCTATCTCTAAGCCTACTATGATTTCTCGAAAATTGCTATTTTCTTTTTATCGCAGTAGGCCGGTGTTTTAGATCTAGGCGGCATTTGTGTTGAATAAAGTCGTCTTATAGAGTTGTATGGCTGATAAAAATTTGAAATGAATTCGGCCACAAATAAAAAAGATACAGGGGTGTCTTCATGAGAAGTGAAAAACACTTATATGTGTTATATATTTTTTATGTGTTGACTAATTAATCTTTCATTTACAAATTATGTATACATTATTTTTCTTCGAATTTAACTCATTCTATACCGTCAAGTAATTACAGAATAAAGATATTTACTTACTAGTCTTATATGTAACACTGTGTATGGGTTTATCATTTCTGGATATCCGAATTACTTTTTAGAGTTCATTCTTCAGCTCCCGTGATTTAATCGATCTCCTGAACTAGACTTAAAGTTAATCATTCAATCACGAAAATGCAAAAGTTCAAACAATGCCATTTATTGGTGTAATCCAAAATGTACAGTAAACGTGGAAGAACCTATCTAATATTTGTAAGAATATACTTACCAAGATCTCCTTCAGAGGACATGTATCTCAACCAACATACTAGCTTGAGAGTTCGAATAGTGATTATATCATTAACAAGAATTTGTCAACTGGAGATACGTTTTACGGTAGTATATAAGATACATGAAGTATTCCTGCTCCCTTGCGAAAACACACTGATAGCATGTAACCTTATAAAAGTTTTGTACCATGTCTTCGTTTCCGAGCTATCCTTGTGGAGATGTCCATATGTACTCATTTAGGACCTAATCGGCTTTTGCTCTCATTTTCGCTAAATTTAGAGATCTGCCTTCCGTCTTTTTCTAATGACGGATACTCTTGTCCCGTGGTCAAGCCGCCGGATGGATTTAAATTCTTTTTATTTGAAAAAACAGGCTTGACAATTTTCGCTTTTTTATTTGAAAATTCCATTTAGAGAGCTCACGCTTTTGTACGTCGCACACACGTCTTCGTACAGGTGAAAAAGTCCTTTTATGGTAAATTTCGGCGTTTACGTCGGAAATTTGGTCTGTTGCGCTCTATAACGTCTTTTTCGACGAAATTTTTGGTATTTTTCGACTTAGATCGATTCTCCGAAGTTGTATAACAAAGTAGGTTCATTCGTAAACACTACATTTCCACTAAAATTTGCGTCCTGGTTTATTTTTTTCATTACTGCCCCCCAAAGCTCTATTCGCCGAATATTGTCAATGGAATGAATTTCTTTTTTTTTTTTTATTTTGTAAGGATTATATCAATTTTTCTTTAAGATACGTCTGTCGTTGCATTCGAATTTACTGCCGCAATAATATGTATATAAGAAAATGTCGGACTCTCGTTGGCAGCAGCGAAAACCATAATTATAATAATAATAATTTTCTCTGCTATCATCGACGACGGCAGACCTTTTGCGTTAGGATGGAAATGCACTGTCACGAACTCGTTAGTTCTCTTCAGTAGAGTATAGACACATTAATTCATTATTTACTAGCCTATCCTTGATTTATTTTTAGAACTAATTATTTTTTATTTATTTGCTTCTATCATAATTAGAGAATATTATTTAGGTATTAAGCAAATCACAACTTACACTTTTTTATTTATTACGAAATTACCTACTTTCTGATAAAAGCAATTAAATAAAAAATAATTAGTTGTAAAAATAAATCAAGAATAGGCTTCTAAATAATGAATGAATGTTTCTATACTCTACTGATGAGATCTAACGAGTTCGAATAAACTTTTACAACTTAACTAGAGTTGAAATAGAATGTAAGGTTCAATAATTCTTGACAGAATTTCAATAAATGATTTAAGTATTTTCAATTTTTTTTGCCTTAAAATGCTAGGAATCCTATCATGTAATTCAATACTTCATCAGTATTAGCTAGAAGAGTAGTTGTTTTGATTGGTTCTCCACTTCTGAGTGTTTATAGTGTTTTCCTAAGTAGTATGTTAGCGAGACCAGATGAAGGTACCAATATACAGAAAGTAGATAGTTTCGTATTAAATAAAAAAGTTAGAATGGGCTGAATTTAAATAAATAATTTAAGTATTTTCAACATATATTTTTTCCTTTTAAATGCTAGGAATCATATCATGTAATTCAATGCTTCGTCAGTATTAGCTAGAAGAGTAGTTGTTTTGACGGGTTCTCCAATAATGAGTGTTTTAAAGTATTTCCTAACTAGTATATTTGCGTGCCCAGATTAGGGCAACAATATACACAAAGTAGGTAATTTCGTAATAAATAAAAAAGTGTGTAAATTGTGATTTGTTTAATACCTAAATAATATTCTCTAGTAAGTTTATTGTCCGTAGAACTCACTTTTATTCCTGCCCCTTGTGTGAGATTCGAAGCGAAATAAAAAATAGCTTTGAAATTTCCGCACATCTCATCGCGACTGTACATCCCCTGTAAAACGTAAGTTGTACATACCAATACCCGTATTCGCTTCTTTGTGGTTTTATCTCTACCTCCCAGTCTTCATAAAAATTCGAACTTAAGATATACTCTGTATACTTTACAGTTTCGATATCTAGTACATCGTGTTTTTGTGTGCAAAATCAATAACCTTAGTAACTATGATTAAATCAAATAAGTATAATAACAATCCAATTTAAAGAGATTGTTCTTAAGCAAGAGAATAAGTAGAATAGCGACTGATGTGAAGTTTCAACAATACGAGCCGAAATTGTGCAAGATCTTATAACAATATTTCGCCAGCTTTGTAGTCTTTGTAATATTAGTGTAATTTGCTTATATATTACATACGCACTTTTTTTTTATTTTATCACACTACTATTTTTATGCAATCTACGCGACTTACCCTTATGGCCCAAAAAAAAGTCAATGATGGCGGTATTGGAAACTCTTGGGATTTTTAATGTTAATGTTTTTAGCAATGTTTAAGGAGCATTCGTATACATTTTCAGATTTACAATATCCTTTTCTAGTTCAAAATCTTAAAGTCCTAGGCTAATTAAATATTTTCGTATACTTGCAAAGAAAATAAATAATTAGAAATTTTTTTTTAAAACTAGAAGTCACCACAAGCCATGCGTCTATAGTACATATTGTTCATTATAAAAAATCTCTTAGATTCCTTGACAATAAAATCAACTATATGCCAAATAGACGGACAGTATTGAAAAATCTTAATTTTCATAATCTGTGCCATTTAAATTTACTCCCATTTCCATTACTTCCCTCACGTTGAAGCGAGTGAAATAACAAAATATACTTAATATATAACATAATACCAAATTTAACCTTAACCATTTTTCGTAAGATTGATTGCTTCACGAGCCTCGTTCTATGTAAAGTTCATTAATTTATATAACTTTTCCAATTATCTTTTCTTATGGAAGTCGCCAAAAATATTTTAATAAACAAAAAAGATTTTTATTTAATTTTTCTGCGGTATAGTAATTTATCAAAATAAAATTTAATTACTTACTAAAGATGTGACGTGGGTGAGTGCAATATCTTGCTATCATTATTGATAGGAATATTTATTGATCCAAATAAAACTACCTAGACATATAAACACATTTTAAAATGAAACTCAATCAACTGTGATGAACTGACACTAATAACTACAAATCACACAAAGTTACGAGCACTATATATACTCATTTTAACAATTTCTAGATAATGTTTGAAATAATTTAAGATGATCTGAAGAAGAATCGACATCATCATTGGCAACTACACCCCGTGGTGGGCCTTGGTCTCCTCTAATACTCCTTCCATTCGTTGCTATCCTCCTCCAAAATTTCTCATCTTCTTATTCTTAAGGTATCGTTCTACATCATCTATGCATCGAAGCCTTGGTCTTCCTACTGCTCGCTTATCCACATGGCCTCTCCAAGTGATTATCTTCGATAGGGTGCGATTTGCATGTAAACGTTGTACATCTCTCTTGTATGTGTTTTATTATATCCAAGTCCTGGAAGAGCTACCAGTTCTAGGTTGTAGTGCCTGCACCACAAGCCGTTGTTGACAGCACCAAATATTTTCGTCAAATTTTTTCCTTCAAAGCACCCTGAGAGAGCCTTATCGCTATGTGTGAGTGTCCAGGTTTCTGAGTCATAAGCTAGTACAGGTCTAAGTGGTGTCTTGTGCAGAGTACATTTGATCTTTCTTGAGAAACTTGATGATGAAATGTGTTTTATTAGATTGTAGTAGTATCTATTAGCCAGGAGAACTCTTCGTTGCATTTCGTCACTTATGGTTGGGCTGTTGACTCAAAATCCTAAATGTACGAATTCTTTAACTGTTTCCAGGGTACAGCCATCGATGTCCATATTGGGTGCTCTCTTTCTGGCTAATAAGTGGTGGCGGACATATATTTTGCCTCTTGTCTTTTTTTCCTTTATTCTGAGCCCCATGAGTGCTGCGGATCGCTTCAGTTGAATAAAGGTTTTAACTGGCTCTTCTTTGTTTCATGAGATTACATCTGTCATCGACATATGCCAAATATTTTCGCTGATAATAATATATCATATTTTATATATCATATTTATATAGATACATCACCCCACATTAAGATCCAATTACGGGGTGGAAAAAAAACACAATGATTTATACCTAATGGTAAAAAATATGCAAATAGACAAAAAGGAAAAAGAACCGATTATAAACATGCATAATACTCTAACAGACTGACAGATTAAAAGCATATTAAAATAAAAAACCGCTGCCCAAGGAATCACTACTTCCACATTCGGATTATCTATCCAAGTCACACAACGAAAAAATTTTGTATCTGGAAATAATTGCTTATGGAACTTTAATAAAGTAAAAAAATATTTTGAAGTTTCTGGTTCTTGTACACACACTAAATCACATTTTTTTTCATCCCCTTTAATAATGGGGTGGGAGTGGTAATGGGGGTGGCTAATGCCAAAATTTTTTTTGAGACCTTAGCTTCCCTTGTCTATACTAAATATCAATTTTATGTACTCTTACCTGCTTGATTTACCTATTTACTCCAAATTTACCCCAATTTACCCCCCAACCCGACGGAACAAGATTAAAATATAATTTAGTTCTAGATCTCGTTAAAGTACATATGTGTACCAAATTTCAAGTCAATATCTCAACCGGTTCCAGAGTAAACGTGCGCACAAAAAAAGTTACAGACCAACAAACAGACCGACAGACAGAAAATTTTTTTCGCTCAAACTTGAAATCTCGACGTTTCATGACATTCTAAGCCTATTTGAACAATAAAAATTTTTAAAAATTTTTTTGTCGTTACTATACTTCCACTGGATGTGGAAGTAATTACAAATTACTACAAAAAGATACACTTAATATTTGAAGTAAAATATATCAAGCTGTCCTTCAATAGACATGTAAGTGTTACACATAAAAAATAAGGGAAAGAACCTCAGAACATTTGTTCGTAGACTCGTAGAGTGGGAAGATAAAACGTTTTATGATTACGCGTTTCGAATGAGGGGGCATCAAAATTTAACATATTCAAGATATTAGGGCAGTCGATGAGATTAAAAATTAGCTTGTGCAAAAACAGAAGTGAACAAAGTTTTCTGCAGTCGTGTAAACTAAGAAAACCAAATCTATGTAGCAACTGCCCTTGTTCGAAGATAACAACAGGGATATACATGATCAATTTTGTATTAAACGAATTTTAGGTGGCGCCGTTGTATATTCTTTATTACAATATTTATTATAGCCTGGATTCCAAATAAGTGAGGCATATTCAAGTCTGGATTTAACAAATGCAGTATAAAGAAAATTTAATAACTCAATGTCATCAAAAACACTTGAATTTCTCATCACAAAACTCAAACTTTTATAATCTAAGAGAACAATATTTTCTATGTTTGTTAAAATTTAGTTTCGAGTTGAACAGTATCCCCAAGTCATTGAACTCATCTGATCTATTTTAATACGTTATCGTTCAACTCATAATCAAATAACAGTGGATTATTCTTCCTGCAGAAAGACAGAAAGTTACAATTGGCGATCTTTAAATTCTGATTATTTAGAAAACACCAGTAATTAACATCATTTAAATTACTTTGGAGTAACACACCATCCTCGTCGGTATCAACAGTATAATACAATTTCATGTCATCAGCATATAGCAGGCAGCTGATATCAACACAAGTCACTAAATCATTAATGATTAAAATAAATAATAGAGGCCCAGTACTGAGCCTTAGGGCACTCCGGAGGTAGCTATAGAAGATCAATTTCCCAGTCTCGTATTGCTTTTTCCAACACAATGAAAAAGAATATACCAAAAATTAAGGTAAACAGAAATCTAGCCTGATGATTAAATAACCTCAATCTTCGTACCACTGAATAAGAAGGGAGCGACAGATGTATGTAATAACTACAGATTGCTGGCACTGGTATTACACACCGGTAAAATAGTGTTCTAATAATAATATTCTTCAGCGTTATCTATCTTAACAAATACATCCTGAGCAAGCAGACTTTGTTAAAGGACATGGTAAAAGAGAGCAAATACTGAATTTACGATGACTTATCGAAAAGGTAAGAGATGTAAGAGATTATTACGTGCCTATGTACCTTCGTTTCGAAGACTACCATAAGGATTTTGACAATGTAGAATGGGCCTATCACCGACGCCAGGAGACGAGCTACCCCCAACCTGGAAATTTTGCCGAACCTCTTCCCTCAAGAAGAGTAGGGATCTTTTACTTGCCTAACATTTAATAGACAAGGGACCGCCTGCTTTACATCCCCTCCGAAGGATGGTCTGAAATTACATAACTTCCGAGTATACACTGATATACAAGCCTCTAGAAGGTGGGACGAGAACGCTGTATTTCCCAAGATGGGAGCCCATCCAAGTACTAACCGCGCTCGACGTTGCTTCAACGGAATATCGACTGATATTCACATTGAAGTCGCCTCTATGCTCGCCCCCTTATACTTTATTTTGTATTATAGTGTTTCAGCAACCAAGTTAGCATAATAAAATTAAAAATATCTGAAACTAACATAATTTATAAAAGAAATATTGCATCCTATAGAAAGTGCAATAATTGTATAAAAAATTCAATACATCGGCAAAGAGCCAGATGTTTACTTTGGCATATCAGATATTAATTTACGGAACAAAATTCTCTCGTGATTGAAATTGTTTAAATGTCTATTATTTTTTCATTTCATCGGCAGTACTTTCACTGAAAAGCTTCAATTGACTGATATCGAATTGAAACACAGATTCATCTCACAAATGGACTATTGAATTATACTGAAAATGACAAATATTCCATTTCCGTTAATCCACTCCTTTTCAAGGATTTCATTTATTAGAGTGTTTTTGAAATTTAAAATCGTATTTATAGCACACATTTGTAAAGGTTGACAATCCTTTTTTTATATATTCTCGTGGTTATTTTTTTAACTAGATATAGGTTGAATTTTGTTATTTGCATAATCATGTGTATGTTTGCTAACACAGTTAGTCATTCAAAAAGTACTCAATGAGTATACATGATTCTTCTTTTTTTACTTATTTACAAGGTCCTTGCATACGTTTCGTGACCCATACATTATGTAGTTGACCTATCCTTGCTGTATGGTACGATGACAGCATCACGTATTTTGCCATAAACTCGTAGTCCCACTAAAGCTTCATCACACCAATTTATTGGTAACAACTTAACGTTATAGAGAGTCAATCTTTTACCGCTTGCCAACTGGTAATCTTGAATCGTTATTATAGCCTCGTCTCTTTGGTGAGGTGTTTAAAGAATGATCAATTGCAGAGGAATACAATGTTGTGGAGTTATATTAGGGTGCGTATTTCTTAGAAAATCGAGTAATTCGTAACAAACAAATCTAAAATAAATAAATCTAAATCCATAGCTCGAAAGCAACAACATGCCATAGCAGTTCTTAATAGTTCTTATTATACTCTTCACAAAAACGAAGAGTATATTGCATTTGATCGGCACATTTCTAAAATCGTAAATATCGCTCGTAGAGAAAAAAAATTCATATCATTGTGTTAGTGAGCGAATTTTGAACAACTTTCAAAATGTCAATCTGTTTGTCCATCCATCACGTTTCTTTCTAAGTTTATTTCACGTTTCTAAGCACGGTAACTTAAGAAAGGAAAGTCCGATTGTATTGAAAGGACCCCGGAACAAAACCCATGAAAATGTTGATTCGGTGGAATCGGCTGAAATTTTGGTATTTTGTAGTTCAAGTCATACTGATTAAAAGTTCTTATCACATCGAGCCAATCCTATGGACAGTTTTTGAGATACAGCTTGTCAAAGTTAGATAATTTGCGTCATTTTAGACATTCAAGAACTTTTTACTCTTAAACTATTAACTTTAGCAAAAAGTTGCAAGGGTCGAAATATTTTTGTTCAAGTCCAATGGAGCTCAAGATTTTTTTTCTGAATTTTTTAATCAATTTTTAGATTAGGTAATATATATATATATATATATATATATATATATATATATATATATATATATATATATATATATATATATATATATATATATATATATATATATATATATATATATATATATATATATATATATATATATATATATATATATATATATATATATATATATATATATATATATATGTCATATTCCGGCATGCTTAGGTGGGTTTGGCTGAAATTTTGCTATTTTGTAGTTAAAGTCATGCTGATCAAAAATTTCCATTGTACTGAGTCTTTCCTATGAGCGGTTTTCGCTCCAGGAGTGCCTGAAGGTCTTAACAACGAGGTAACGGATAATCTATATGTACGTGTTTATGAATGGCTGCCAGCGTGTTTGTGTACTGTCTGTATGCATTTGTGTGTATGTATCAGTGTATACAGGGTTCTCCGGAAATATCGATGACAAACTTCTGGTGCAGATTCTACATGCAAAAATATGTTCGCAAATACCTTGAGCTACGGCCCTTTGAAAATGGCACCCAAAAATTGATTATTATTTTATAATTCAGAAACCTTTTGATTTACAGGGACGCGACTTTATACACATATTGAACAATAACACAAGCTTATTTTTATAGTATTTTTCAAAAATATTTTTTACCGTGGGTGATATTGAGGGGGGGTGTCGATATTTTGCATTAATTTCTTGTCTTTTATTTTTTTTTCACTTTGGTACAAAAATATCATTCACTAATTAAAAATACACAAAAAATGTCCTCTTTCATTTTAGTCGTAGGACTAGTGTGAGAAACATCGTTCTAATGAGCTTGATGCGGAACCGCCGAAAACACAAGCGTATTATGGTTTTTGGGGCACGGCATGAAAATCACATAAAATATCCATGAATGATTCTTCTTCGAACGATACATCATGCTGGAAACAGAGCACTTGTTCCTGAAAATTCTATGGATGTTCTCAATATTTAAAAACTAAAAAAATATATTAAAAAACAATAAAAAGTAAAAATAAACAGATAGAAAGTGAAACCAAAAAAATGGGATCACCCTGGTTGGCAATGAGAACGCTCTCATAAGAAACATAGTGCCGGCAAGAGCAGGTTCTTTGATAAAAATAATTACACACACATGCACGCACGTACACAAACATGCTGGAAGCCATTCATAAACACGTACATATAGATTACCCGTTACCTCGTTGTTAGACCTTCAGGCACTTCTGGAGCGAAAACCACTCATAGGATACATTCAGTGCAATAGGAATTTTTGATCAGCATGACTTTAACTACAAAATGGCAAAGTTTCAGCCAATCCCACCGAAGCATGCCGAAATATGTGATATATATATTTTACCTAACCTAAAAATTGATAAAAAAATCCTGAAAAAAATTCTTGAGCTTTATTGGACTAGAACAAAAATATTTCGACCCTTGCAATTTTTTGCTAAACAGGAGCATTAACCTTCCAGACGAATTACTGTTCCAGCCAAACCGGACCTGCCCCTACCCAGCCCTACATTCACCACGGCGCCACGCGTCGTCGTTGTCTGGCTGGCTCTGAGCCAGATTCCGGGGAGGCGCATAATTGTACATGATTAATTTAAAAAAATATATCTGCTTTGTTTTTTTTTGCAATCCAAAGATCGTGTGTTCAAATCCCAAATTTTCTTTCATATATCTTTTTCACAACAAAATTGGTATCACGAAATTTAGGATGCCCTGTGACGTGATTTCTTCCAGTTACCTAGTGCATAAACAAATGGAAGCGTCACTTTGACGCTGAGCTCTGTTTCGGTTAATCTCGAGCGCCACCTTTACAATTGTTTTACTGAGCCTTGGGGCACTCTGGAGGTAGCTAGAAATTGATCAGACTTAAAGCCAGGGCATTCTACGTATTTATAGAAGATATCAATTTCCCAGTCTCGTATTGCTTTTTCCAACACAATGAAAAAGAATGTGGGTCAAAAATTATGGTAAACAGGAATCTAGCCTGATGGGGCAAAGGTCCAACTCTAGCCTCTTAACACAGCATGTTACAGTAGGGCTGGGATAAACTCAGTGAAGAAACGGAAATGTCCAGAGGTCAAAACGGCAGATAAGATTTTCACATTCAACAGTAAAACACAAAAATCGGTAAATAATAATGTTTATTAAAAATATGATAAAATCGAACAGTAATAAAAAAAATGTTTATTAAAATATGGTAATTAGAAAACAACAATGATTCAGGTACTCAAATACTAAGGAGTTCATCAAAATTAAAGCTTAAGTTATTTTACATTATAACATGCAAAGCTTTAAGGATAATTAAAGAATAACTAGACCAGGCGGGGAGAAGATAGTTTAAATGGAATGTTGCAGGTTTTGTAGCTACTACTAAATCATTCTTATTATTATTATTGGTTGAGGTAAGCAAGCGGACTACAGGATGGTAAGCGGTAAAAAAAGAGAAGATGAGCAACAAAACAAAAGCAGTAAAAAACAAGCTAAAAACGTACTCTTCGCCTGTTCACTGAACTTTTTATATAATTGTTACACATTCTATAGGATACTCTTCGCAGTTGTTTGTAAATAATGTTGGTTTTAGACATTTTTAATTTTGTAGTACGAACTTATTAGTTGGTAAAAGTAAAAAGTAAAAATAAAAATAAAACTATACCCATTTGGGTTTCGAACCCGGGACCCTTGGATTCCGAGTCAAAAGCGTAAGAACTACACCACCACTTAACACGTAAAAAAACGTAAATTTTTGCATTATATGATAGAGCTAAAATTATATTTCCACGGTTGTATAGTTGTATATTACATTATGAAATGTATATTTGTAAAATATATAAACATTTAAATATTAAAATGAAATATCATTTCACCAGATTTCTGTTAAATAACAAAATCATAAAAAACAAAAAATTTTTTTCAAATTTAAATCATTAATAACATTTTTATTATTTACTGATCGATTTTATTCAAAAATAATAGAGTTCTTCTTCTATCTAACACTAACTTACTCTCCAAATTCAGTACAGTAATCGGATTTTTCTTTCTTGAGTTATCGTGCTTACAAGAAACGTGACGGGCGGACGGACGGACGGACATTTTGAAAGTTGTTCAGAATTCGTTCACTGACACAATGATATGAAAGTTTTTTGTCTGTGAGCGATATTTACGGTTTTAGAAACGTGCCGATCAAATGCAATATACTCTTCGTTTTCGTATTTGCAAAGAGTATAATAACAGGCAGTACAAAAAAAACAAGCAGCTTAAAAAAGTTAGAACAGGCAGTGCTTGAATACTAGGCAATAGTAAAGCAATTATTTACAGCAATAAATATGCATGAAATGATAATAATTATTTGATCTGGCGGTTTGCCTGTGAAAAGGCTTCGGTTTACGGAGCGACGGAGGTTGCTAGCCAAACGCTGGTTTATCAGAGCGATTACAGGAAATGTTCAGTATCAAAACATAATTTTCACGAACTACTTAAAATAAAATAATCAGAAAAACAGGTTCTAAACCACGGTAAATTGACAGGTATTATTTTATCTCGTTAAATAGAAAAACACGGTACAAGTTAAAATAATCTGGAACATACACGGTTTTCAGGTATTCTCTCAAAATGTCTACTATGTTTCTTTTTCTAGGTTTCGGTCCTGAGAAAAGTTACTGGAACATAAACATTTTGGACAAAATCTCGAGAAATTAACAGTCTCTTTCTAGAGCACAATTACTTTAAACGTTTAGTTTTACTGTGAAAAATAACTGGACAGTACGGAAAATTGGCAATCATATTTTGATACATTATAATCGGAATTATTTAAATTATTACTTGAATACAGTTATTTATGAAGACATTATTATCAGTTAGATGTAAAAAACCTATAATAAACCGCGTGGCGGAGTTACTCGATTAATAAGTTTGTTGCGTGCTTACCTTGTCGAGTGATGATTCGAAAATAAAGTTAAAATGGCTTTTCAACAACTCGATATTTTCAGTGACGCGGTCAGCGCGACTCAGCGCGACGGTGATATAATTTTGGTAAATATTTATTGATATTTCGCGCTATCTTCTATCTTCTATAAACCCACAGCGGGGTTTATTACATTTTAATATGAGGTAGAATTCTACGACGCGGTTCTTTATTTTGCATGAGATTTTCTCAGTTGCACGGATGTTGGCGAAATAAATGTGATTAATTAAAACAAGTAAATGGCAAGTAATGAAGCGTAGTGTTAATTTAATGCCTTTTGTTATTAGAGAAAACACTTTGTTACAGTCTAAAAACTAACATTACTATAGAATGTGTAACCATTATATAAAAAGTTCAGTAAATTGACGAAGAGTATGTTTTTATTTTTCTTCTTTTTTCCTAATAGGGCAACGAATTTATCTATTCAGGACGGATTCTAACAATGTCAGAATCCTTCACATGAGGGAATTCCTTATTTCCTCCAGCACGTGAAAACCAAACCGAATTGCCTGCGGCTCAAGGTCAAATTTGATAGATGAGCACCGCGAACCTCTTGTAAAATGTCTTTATTGGGTCACACCTGAAGTACTCCTCCATATTATATGGTGTTCATCATATGCAGTGTACATATATTATTTATAAAACAACCAGCGAAAATATCTAAAGTTTAAATACTTTAAGCACAACGAAGTGTATCCATGCATTGATTTTCCTCATAATTTTCTTTTAAATATGTATGGTTTTGTCATATATAATATCATAAGTGATATAATTTTGTCGGCAAAATTTAGTGATTATTAATAGAGTTTGTTGCTTGGCAATTTCGCGATTGACATTGACAAATAAAAATAACAAGCCGTTAGGCGAGTTATTTTAGTTAATGTCAAGAGCGAAATTGCCAAAGCAACAAACTCGAGTAGAATAATCATCAAATTTTGCCAGACGAAATTATATCACGAATGGTATTCGTCATGACTATTTCATGAATAAAAATTTGGAAATGGACTCTTCAATGTTTTCAATGGGTAAATCAACAAATCTTGAAAATTTGGGGTCGTTATTCTCGCATATTTTTTACAACTGACGTGAACTGACGTTTGCAAAAATTATTGTAATGATGCCGACTTGTTGAATCGGTTACTATGTTTTCAAAAAACCCTGGCAAAATTTTAAATGTTAAATTTTGTCGATGCGAAACTATTTTTTGATTAAAATGATCGATTCTGATTGGACGAAATGTATAGGAATGAAATAGTCACTAAAAAAACGAAGATTCATGTATTATATTATTTTCCTGCATAAGGTCATTAAACATACATTTCACTAGATGCATTTTACATTACTTACATCGCAATGTAACAAAAATATCATAATGATTTCGTTAGACTTTCTATATAACCACTCCCCGGACAAGCTTTCTGGAATCATTGCCAATATTTTGCTAAATTATTCAGAGTAAAGGTCAAGTTCACTATTGATATTTTCCTATGTGTGAGAAAGGAAATTAACGACAAATTCTTGAAAAATTACATGTAAATGTAAATCACATACATACACAACATACGTTCATACATAAATACATGCGAGACACATACCCCCAATGCAATACCTCGCATAGTTGAATAAAAGAAACAACTATCTATAGGCAAATGCGAGAAAATAATTTAATCAATTATTTTCACTAGTTGAGCGGAGAAAATTTCACCGTTATTGATAATAATAATATAGGCTTAAATAATAAATGTAACAAAGAACTTTCTCGTACGCGATTTAAATGGCCCTTGTATTATGGTTTCAAAGTAATAGTCTATGTAATGAAGGCAGAAATAGTGTAAATATTACCTCCCCCTCGTTTTGGAAGGTGCTGAACACGATGCAAGTGGTGGGAGAAGTTTTTGACCGCCGCAACCCCCTGAAACGGCCACCCCTGTTATGGATCCTTTTATGTTTTCAAATATAAACAGCTCTGAGTTATACTTGAAATAACATGGAAGGGGGTATAGAGTAAGTGGAATCCAGGCGGCAGGCCTAGGAGGTTGATTAAACTCTCCCGAGAGAGGTGGAAAATCATTTTTTTTTTCAATTGATTTGGTTCAAACGCGTATTCGGGGTCGCTGATCACGGGCAAAAATATTCATTTTTTTATTCCATTCCTCAAACGTGAGTGAGGAGTGGTTTCTGCCCTTTGAGGGATGAGGAGGGGTTGGAGCTAAAGTTGAATATTTTTACCATGATCAGCGACCCCGAAAACGGTGGGATACGCGTTTGAACCGAATCATTTGAAAAAAAATTATTTTCAACCCCTCCGGAGGGTTTAATCAACCCGGTCTGCTGTCTGGATTCCACTTACTCTATAACCCCCTTCCATATTATTTCAAGTATAACCCGTCGATAAATCACTCCCCAGACCCGTTTATATATGAAAACAAAGGGATCCATAAAAGGGGATTGCGGTGGTCAAAAACTTCTCCCACCACTTTCATCGTGTTCAGCACACTCAAAAATGGAGGGGGGAAGGTAATCTCGCCTTTGCACGAAATATTTACAAAAAAGTCGTCTCATAATGCTATATTACATAGACTATAATTTTAGGGGGAATACAACAAACCAATACTTAAAACAAATTGGAATAACAAAAAGCTGCAGAGCCTGCTGGAGCATTTAAGACTACTACTTGAAATTTAAAAAGCAAACCGTGCGATTTTATTCAAGAATTAAAAATTGCTCGGAAAAAATATAAAGCAGAGTTATCCTAGAAGTAAACGCAAGTTATATTAAAAATTGCCCAAAGGAGTATGTCGAGCGTTATTAACAACAATGTAAATAGGCAAAATAAAAATAAAAAACTATCCTTAATGCAACCGATTTGAATAATTATTATGTCGAGGTTGCAGAAAATATTATCAAACAGCTACCTGATATAAATCATACGGTGTCCCATCAATTGGACGCAGGTAATAGGACTCGCGACAACTAGACTCGTTGAATTGGACGCGCAACAATAGGACGAATAAGACAACTGGACGCGTAAGACAATTAGACTCGGTAAAATAGGACGTGTTACATTGGACGCGTTTATTAAAAATAATCATATTGCATAGCCTTGTCATGATTACAAAAAGTGGTTGCTGATTATGCGAACAGAAGCATTTTGGACTACTTGAGAGGAATTGCCCAACTGCAAGTGTAAATAAATTATATTTTATAATTTCTATGTAATTATATTTTGATAATCTTTTTTGGATGATTGATTAATTTCTATGTTGCATTTGTAATTAGTATTATTATTTAGGTTGGGTTAGGTTAGGTTAGAGTGCGTATACATGATTTTTTTTTAAAACGCATCCAATGCTGCACGTCTTACTTTACCACGTCCAGTTGTCATATGCGTCCAATTGTCGCGTATCCAATTCACCGCGTCCAATTGACGTAGACCCAAATCTAACATCACAAGATTACCTACCATACAAAACACACAGATGAATAGATTTAAATTCAGAAAAATGAGATTTATTGAGGTAAGAGAAACTTTAAATGAGCTGAAAAATAATTGTAGCAAAGCTATTTATGGTATGAACTACAAAATAATTAAATTCGTTAAGGATATTCTAATTATACCCTTAACAAAATTATTTAACATATGTAATAGAGAGGGCATATATCCTGACTGTTTTAAAATTGCTAAAATAATACTAATATATAAAAAAGCGAATTCAAACAAAAGATAAAAATAATTCTTACATTTTATAATTTTGATGAGTTTTTAAATGCAGACATAAATCAATAATTTTAATCGGTATCTTTGTATATTGTACGTGGTTACCACGTACTATATTTTTTGTTTGTAACTGCGCACCTGTTTTTTTTAATATTTTATGTTTTATATATATCTTAATGTATGTATGTACCAATTATTATACACTTTATTATCATTTTTTAATCATTGTATATTATACTGACGTGTCTGATTGTGTAATTACACTGAAAAGGCAAATAAAGAATTTGAATTTGAATTTAAAAAATAAGAATTCTATAGATGAACGAGAAAATCCCATGAGAGCTCAGAGGTAACTTACTTCCAATAAACAATTTCAATTAACTTCAACTTAATATCAATTAAGGCTTACAACGGACTCAAATTGTGTACCAAATGAGAACCTTGTAAGTTTCAGGGTTTATACACAAGGTATCCGTCATACGAATTATGCAGAAGAGATTATAAGGAAACCTTTTGTAAATGTGCTCTTTAGTAGTTGCTTTTCAGTAGCGAGTGAAGCAATAAAATATAGGATAAAAAACTCACAAAGCATTCTTTTAAATGGCTTGTTAGGTGAGTTTTAAGACGCGTACCCGAACAAGTAGCTTTTAAAAGGGGGAAAAGCTTCGTTTTTGTATAGAATGCGATATTGGTCATACAGGTCTCTCAACGTAGCTTGATACCCGAAATGCGCAGTAGAGGACATGGGATGGAGAGCGCTGTGTTTCGAAGAAGTACACTCGGTGCTGCCGCTATCTCACCTAAAGTCTACTGCGCATTCAAACTACGTTGCGAGACCTGTATGTCTTTAAAGAAAATAAAAGTAAAACAGGAAATATACCGAGAAAATGGCAAGTTACGTTGTGCAATTTTTCATGAAGTCAATATGCCAATTTTCAGAAAAATGAATCAGGATAACTTTGTATCAGGGTGAAAATTTCAGAACTATCCTAATTGTTAGTTGCCTGAAAATAATAACTATGGGATAATATTTAAACATACTGATATAATTATATTATTTAATTTAAATTATGAAATTTCGTAATAATACACCCGTATTTTTATTTCATATTACATCGTTTGATATAAGAAACATAATAATAAAGTTTTCCCACGCTGCTGGTGAACTGGCTGATCCTGAGCCAATGAGAAGGTTCAGGGCCTTCTCATTGGTTGCCGCTTCCTACGCCGATGACCTAGAAACTGTAGTTCGCTCAACTACCTAACTGTAGTCGGTCGATAAATTTGTATTATAAATTTTGCTTGTGCGTAGCAATGATAATACACGTACCTAAACATCACGTGCAATAGTATATTATTCAACGAGCGGTAATGTAGGTAATAACTCACGCAGATGAAGTAATTCATCAAGTGAGTTATTACCATTACCGCAAGTTGAATACTATATTTTATCTACGATTATAACAATAAATAATAAATTGAGAAAATTTTGTTTAAATTACTCAGTTTGTTTATTAATAAAATTAACTGTAAAATTTAATTTTTGTACACCCTTTTATATTTGTTGTCTTCAAGATTTAGCCACCTTTAAGCGGAGGTAGAATGTGATTCTTAATCGAAATAGTGCATAAACTGCTTGTAGACAAAGAATCAGCCTTGTAGATTAATATTCCGCGGCGTAAAATGTAAAACTTCTCCGCGAACTGCAATAGCCCGGAGCGCATATTCGATCAAAAGTCTTGTTTTTTATGTTAGAGAAAAAAATTTTAAAAAAGCGTGGGAAAGCTCAATCAATTCTCTTTACATAAGCTATCTACAAATTTTTAGAAAAAAAACGATAATTATCGAGATAATCGAGGAAATGTAGGAAATTACACGTTTTCCTATAGAGCGTATGTAAATCTTAAAAAAATAATTTTTCTCCGAAACCTTTGTTTCGAAGGGCCAATATTAACGGAGCGTCAAAGTAGTACATATTGAGTGAACATCGTATATGAGATCGATTTCAGTTAATTACCGATTAATTACGGTGACAAAATGGAGAAACTTTACCGAAAAAAAAAAAAGGTCCCAAATTCCTTCATTTTAGTCGGAATTCAAACAATAAAAAAATAAGTTTTGGCAAATTTAATTCTACTTGAATTAACTACAGTAGTCTTTTGGCGTAGGAGCCAAGATTAAAAAGTTGCCAACTGTAGAAGCTCAAAATTTGCAAATTTTTGCCGTACATGGTCAACATTTCAGTAGTTATCTCCAAAACGAAAAAAAAAATTCTGATGGTAGCAAAAGGTTCGTAGTAGAAAATACTCGTTTGACCTTGTTTTTTATTTCGAGTCAGCTCCCACTGTTTCGGAGATATCTGCGAAAAATAATATAAAAAACAGCTTACATTTCGGAGCCGAAAAAATTGGAAAGCATGCAATCTTGACACGTTCATATTTTTTCGAAAAACACCATTGGGACGACCGTACGATGTCGCGACGTAAAGACGAAGTCTTCCAGATAAACCTGAGCGTAAATTGCACGGCGAAATTCGAAAATTCGGCTCGGCACGAACGAATCAAAAGTAGCATTTTGTGAAATTTCAGAAAATCGATCTCTTTTGTAACACGTTGTTTAATTTTTTACTCATTTTTGCAACACTAAAAGTTTGGTAGACTTGTACTTTTATCATTGATACTGTCTAAGCTAACATCGGAAAAAAATTATAGATATTAACGCGAAAAATCTGTCGCTACCTCCCTGGCTACCACCTTCGTGTGTCGTGCGTTACGTCGATTGGACAGGCTAGGCATAAAGATAAAGGTGATTGGCTCTGTACCTAGTGATTTATAATAACTCACTCATTATAACTCACGCTATTTGTTTATGGATACTATTAATTGTTCAAAAGCAGTTCATTAATTAGTATATAACATAATTAGAGTAGATAGAATAATTATTTTTGAAATAAGGAATCAAAAGTTTCCCAGAAATGCGATAAAAGTAATTCTCTAAAAATTCACTGTTTTACAAGCTTTTATTTCACTTGCAATGTTTGTAACTATGTCTTTCCGGTTAAAAATTTGTCACGGAATTTTACCGCACTTCTTATTATCTTATCAAGCTGAAATTTTGCACACTTGTATAAGTCCTTTGACAATATTATTGAAGAAAATTGAAAAATCAAAATGGCGGCGCCAAGATGGCGGACCATTTCTTTCATTTATGATCCGATACGACTGAAAATCAATATCTGAGGGTTTCCGGAAACGCGGATTACGATTTCTTTTCAAAATTGAAAAATCAATATGGCGGACCATTTTTTTATTTATGATCCGATACGACTCAAAGTCGATATCTGTGGGTTTTCGGTGACGCGGATTACCATTTTTAATAAAATTGAAAAATCAAAATGACGGCGTCAAGATAGCGGACCATTTTTCATTTATGATCCGATACGACTGAAAATGGATATCTGTGGGTTTTCGGGGATATTATAGCTATTTAAAATGTCAATCCGTTTAGGAACCACACTTAAAGATAGCAAGAAAAGTTCCCATGAACACGTGATCGAAAGTGTTTACTAAAAGAGGGGTACGGCCCTATGCGGAGAGGACCGTAGTTTTTACTGATAATATCGGAAACACTTTGAGCCAACTTAATGAGATTTGGTTCACCAAGGTTTACTATTTTAGAGTGTTTACTAAATTATCTTTATTCATAAGGGGGGAAACAAGGGATTAATAACTGTGTTTATAGTTTTTCTTGCTTACGTTTCAATACTTTAGACCTAATCATGTCTAAAATACTGCATAAAACCGCTGCCTAAGAAATCACTACTTCCACATCCAGACTCCTTATCCAAGTCTCTTACAACGAAAACACTATATTTGAACCCCACTATGTGGAAATAATTATTTATGGAACTTTAATAAATATAATATTTAAAATCGTGTACCCCAAAACCAATAAAATAATATGCCATATCGGCAGTGAGGCTGGCGGGGGTGAATGAAGTGAAGAAATTCTTGATGACTTTGGTTCTTGTACACACACTAAATCACAATATCTTGTCACCCCCTTTAATAATGAGGTGGGGGTGGTAACAGAGGTGGCTAATGCCAAAATATTTTTTGAGACCTTAGCACTTCTTATATTTACTAAATGCCAATTTCATGGACTTGCTTGATTTACCTATTTACCTCAAACTCTTTAACAGAATAAGACCAAAATATAATATAGTTTCAGATCTCGTTAAAATACATACGTGTACCAAATTTCAAGTCAATATCTTAAACGGTTCCAAAGCAATCTTGAGCACCAAAAAGTTACAAGATCAACAGAAAGACCGACGTGACAGACTTTTTTTGTTCGAACTTAAAATCTTGACGTTTTATTATATTCTAAGCCTATTTGAACAATGAAAATTTTCAAATTTTTTTTGCGTTAGTATACTTCTACTGGCTGTGGGAGTAATACGCAGAAAATGGCATGTCAAAGATATATAAAATCATTGTGTGCCGTGGACTACACGATTGAAGTAAGAAGAAGAAGTACTCTACTTGAAGCATTTTCTTCGAGGAAACCAACTACGCATCCATACTACTCGAGGTAACCCACTGTGCATCCAATTTACTCGAGAAAAGCCACTGCGCATCCATACCACTTGAGGTAACCTACTGCGCATCTATAGTACTCAAGAAAATCCACTGTGCATCCAAACTACTCGAGAAAACTTACTGCGCATTCACACTACTCGAGGTAACCCACTCCGCATCCATACTACTTAAGGTAACCCACTGCGCATCCATGTTACTTACACACGGTAACCTACTACTCATCAATGGTACTTGTAGAAAGGCACTGCGCAACCACAATACACGGGGAAATCTACTGCGCATCCATTGTACTCGAGGAAAGCCACTGCGCATCCATACTACTTGAGGTAACCTAATTCGAATCTATAGTGCGCGAGAAAATCCAATGAGCATCCATAATACTCGGGCAAACCTACTGCGCATCCATACTGTTCGCGGTAACCCACCTATAATAGAATCAAGAAAATAATAGAAGATCTATAAACACCGTACAGGTTGCATGGTATTCTAATTTGAAATTGTAGAAGCTGCAATGACGAGTCTCTGACGCTATCTCCTCCTTGAAACATTGGTGTCAATTTAGCAACTTGCAGGGACGGCCAGATAGACAGACGAGCCAGGCGGTCGCGGTCGCCTGGGGCGCTGGATGATGGGGAGCGCCAAAACGCAAAAGACTTGCTGCAATTCAGTTGTAATTTCCGAACAATTAAACTTAAAATTTTAAACAAAAGCACCCACTACAACAAAACTCAGAACTGGCCTGGGGCGAGAAATTTCATTGGGCCGGCCCTGGCAACCTGTTAAAATGTCCGTTTGTTCATAGGGCCCGAATTACAACGCAACCTGTAGGGTGTTTATAAATCTTAAAATTCCACACCTAGATTTTCTATCCAAGTCTCTTACACCAAAAAATCTGATACTATATTTGCACTTCACTATGTGGAAATTATTGTTTATGGAACTCTCATAACATAATATTTGAAATCGTCTACCCGAAAAACCTATAAAACTATATGCCACATCGGTAGAGGGGGTCAGTCAGTTAGTATAACTCAAAATCTCGACGTTTCATGATATTCTAAGCCTATTTGAACAATAAAGGTTTTTAAAAATTTTTTGTCGTTACTATACTTCCACTGGATGTAAAGACACCACACCACAGATAGTAGACAACCCCCAAATCCATAGCCAAGGCTATGTGGAAAGGGGTTACACATTTGGAAAAACGCAGACATACATCCACACCCACCGGTGTTGTCAATACCGGGGCTGGGCGTCGAACCCAGAGCGCGGTAGGCAGTCGATCAGCGTATTCGCCACTCAATACGCCTTAACCGATTGGGCTACCGCGCCGGTGGAGGTAAAAATGATCTTGACAATTAATCGTAGGACAAACCGTCTTTGGGGGAAAAACGATACAAACGAGATATAACAACGGCTTCGTTGAGAAATGAAGTAAGCTTATCATGCATTAACACAAATAGCACGGTGTATGTTGCAGAAATATCTCGATATGATTATCTGCCATAGTGTTTCCCAGATGATCAATAAAACCTACTATTTATGCAATATCTGGAAGCATTTCCTGACACATTTGTACGACTTTTCTCACTATTTTCGAATGTAAAATCGGCTCTTAACCCAGTTACAGGGTGATTGAAAATTGGACGTATTCATTTGAAGGAGCCAAAGTAGAGCCAATTTGAAGTAAACTTAATCATGTGTTGTTGTTATGGTTTAAGATACGTCCACTTGGATTACTGCACCGATCACCTACTTTCTGCCACTGAGAATTAGAACACCCTGTATATTAAAGTTTGTAGAGCTCGATCGATTTAAACAGTTAATTTTAGAACACTGATTTGAGTTTAAGAAAGTATATTACAGTTTCACGTTCTCACAATAAGTAAACTTTAACGAATTATTAATTACACTACCTACGTTAATTGGAACACTGATTAACACTTCATAGTATTAATTTGTCTCCGTTGTAGTGGTTCGCGTATTTCAGTATCAAAGTACAAAGTACAAAGTATCTCGGGATAACTGATCGTGAGCATTCAAAATTCTGATTTTCAACTGAAACCAAGATATTTCAGCTATTTGTGGAAACGTTACTTGAGTAAAAACTGAGTAGAGACTCACTGCACTTATATTTTAGATTCACGTTAATTAAAAACTCTTTATTAATTATTAGAAGTTCATTAAATAAACGTTGTTGTTCGCGTATGTGTCTGTTCTTTTAGAGTAAATTTTAATCTAGAAGTTTCCAGAAATCGAATATTCTGGTATTCCAAATTGCTTTTGTGCACTGGACAGTGACGTATCGAATGATGCTAAAAAAGATTTAATTTTTAAATATAAAAGGTTTAAAAGTTTTTTCTGCACGGATCGATATAAAGATTTATTTACTAAATTTTAAAAATAATTTAAATCGATTAACATTAACATTAACGTTAACGTTAACGTTAACATTAACATTAACATTAACATTAACATTAACATTAACATTAACATTAACATTAACATTAACATTAACATTAACATTAACATTAACATTAACATTAACATTAACATTAACATTAACATTAACATTAACATTAACATTAACATTAACATTAACATTAACATTAACATTAACATTAACATTAACATTAACATTAACATTAACATTAACATTAACATTAACATTAACATTAACATTAACATTAACATTAACATTAACATTAACATTAACATTAACATTAACATTAACATTAACATTAACATTAACATTAACATTAACATTAACATTAACATTAACATTAACATTAACATTAACATTAACATTAACATTAACATTAACATTAACATTAACATTAACATTAACATTAACATTAACATTAACATTAACATTAACATTAACATTAACATTAACATTAACATTAACATTAACATTAACATTAACATTAACATTAACATTAACATTAACATTAACATTAACATTAACATTAACATTAACATTAACATTAACATTAACATTAACATTAACATTAACATTAACATTAACATTAACATTAACATTAACATTAACATTAACATTAACATTAACATTAACATTAACATTAACATTAACATTAACATTAACATTAACATTAACATTAACATTAACATTAACATTAACATTAACATTAACATTAACATTAACATTAACATTAACATTAACATTAACATTAACATTAACATTAACATTAACATTAACATTAACATTAACATTAACATTAACATTAACATTAACATTAACATTAACATTAACATTAACATTAACATTAACATTAAAACATTAACATTAAAACATTAACATTCATACATCATAATGTAAGGGTCATTTAATAGTCCAAATTACCGTTTTTCGTGATTATTGATTTTCAACTCCCTTGTTAGAGGTGGTTTTCTATTGCGCATAGTGCAGTGGGGTTTATGTTCGTTATTCAAGTATTATTTTGTTGCAATTATTATTAAAATCAGAGTTGTAATAATTGTTTTATTTTTGAAATATTTATTGTTTAAATATTTTGCACACTTAAATGTGTGTTTTCGCAAAATCTCTCTCCTTTCCCAAAGATTAATTTGAGACCAACAGGATCAATTTAGCACGGAAGTCATAATTTGTACGGTAAGTGTCATACAAAAATGATAAGTTTGTTTTTTCTTTAATTTTTTGGTTAAACATAAAATTGATGCTGGATTATTTCAGACAGGGTAACACATGATAAAATTTACTGAAAATTAGCTCTACTTTAACCCCTTCAGGGGAATACGTCCAATTTCCTGTCACTCTGTACATATAACGGATGTAGCATGAAAAGTGTTAACAGCATCTATAATGAGCAATACTTATATTGATAGTGGTGACTGCACTATTCCTAGAGTACCTGGGTAAAAAAAAATGGTATATTTAGAAATAATTCATATATGTATATGCAAATTCTATTTGATAGGTATCTTTTGAAATAAAAGGTGTTACCTTCAATCTCTATATGATCTTTACAGTTGTTCTTCCACCCAAGAGGTAGAAACTACCCCAAAATTGAAAAAATTAACATTTGGAAAATTACACATGCCCACAAAAAAAAAGTTGTCTGCGCCGGGGTATTGACCATACCTATCCCTTGTATTTTGACCCGCTGAAAACGAATCAGACCTTAGTTTTTCCCCTATACGTCAGGTTTTTTTTTTAAGCAAAAAAGTCTAATATTTACATGTTTATTTGCTATTAAAAGAAAAACCTGACGTGCTGGAGAAAAAGTAAGATCATATTCGTGTTCAGCCGCTTAAAATACAAGGGATAGATGTGGTCAGTACCCTCGCGCAGATGACTTTTTTTTGTGGCATTGTGCCACACTGAGTGTGGCACAGTGGCAACCAAAAAAAGTGGTCTGCGCGGGGATACTGACCACATCTTGTATTTTGAGCCGCTGAACACGAATCTGACCTTAGTTTTTCCCCTACACGTCTGGTTTTTTTTTTAACAGCAAAAAAAAATCTGTTGAATCGTGATATTTATATATTTATTTGCTGTTAAAAAAAAAACTTGACGTATAGGGGAAAAACTGCAAGAATCAGATTAGGTATGGTCAGTACCCCGGCGCAGACAACTTTTTTTTTTGTGGGCCTGTGTTATTGCTGATATATTTTTGAAGCGGAGTGCATTTACGTTTTTAGTGCCGCTGATTAAGAATCTGAAAAATTAAAAAATTCAACATGGTGGCTTAAGTATGGCAAATGGATTTTTTCCGAAGCAAATACTTTCAACGGGCAAAAGAAATGAGCATCTAGGTAATGCTATACAGGATGATTCAGGTATGTGGTCATTAATTTCTGGTGGTGATTTTACATAAAAAAAAATATGAAAAAAAGTTCTTGTAATTATGGGTTCGGAAATCCCTCCTAAGGAAGCTGCGGGCCTCTGAAGGGGGCACACAAAATTAATATTTTATTTAATATCTCAGGAACCCTCTGCGCTACAGTAATTAGTTTTTGCACCTGATTCGATAATGGCCATTATCTGAAGTTATCCACCAAGGGTAAATTCAATCGGGGGTAAAGAAAATGAAAATGAAAATGACGAATTCGTTAAAGAAATTCTGTTTACGCAAGAAGACTGGAAAAATTCATTTAGGTTCAAATTTCCGATATTCCGATGAGACAATTACAGAAAATTCACATTAATATTTTGGGGAGAGAAGTAAGTCCCCCCTTTCCAGTTCTGCGCACCCCAGATTGAATTTACCCTTGGTGGATAACATCAGATAATAATTTTTATTGATATCGAATCACGTGCAAAACCTAGTCACTGTCCTGAGATATTAAATAAAATATTAATTTTGGGTGTCCCCTTCAGAGGCCCGCAGCGCCCTTATTTCCTGATTCTCATATGAACTTTTTTTCATATTTTTTATATAGAATCACCACTAGAAATTAATGACCGCATACCCAATATATCAATGAAATACCTACAGTATTTGAGAATTTGTTTAATTACTGGATAATTACAGTAACAACATGGCAACATCTTTGTTAAGAAAATGTGAAAATTTACATTGCTCCAGTCATGCCTTCGTTTTTTTCCTATTACTGAAACATGAAGAAAATTGTTTGAAAGCTTAATCAATAATCTTTTATTCTGGTAAATTCAATAGTTTCTTAGATATTTAACATTTAATCTAAATATTTTGTTTTCCAAACGTTCGGACGTCATCTTTAAACACATTATCTTTGAAACTATTAATAATTATGCAGAAACTAGAAAAAACAAAATTCATCCTCAATTTATAAGCTTTATTGTTTGCAGCAAGTTATCAAATGTGATAATTTTCTAGTTATTCGACAAAAATCGGTTATTTGTTCTGGTTATTTGGTTGCCACCTTCTGAAATGAGGTGGCAACTACTCCCTACAAATTATCAAGCCCCCGCATATTATAGAAACGTTTCTTTTATGCAATCATTTACCGCTAAATTATAAAGAAACCTCTAGTTTCTGTGTCCTTTATTACAATGCCCAATTTTAAATATGCAAATAAAAAGGGAAACGTAATTTACAGAATTATTTAGCCAAAAATCAAAAGCCCTCCGTCTAACAAACGGTGTGAAATGAATTGCAGATTTTATTATAGAACAGAAAAGAGCACCGTTGGACCTTTCACTTTAAACTTCGAAATTACCATATTAGATAGAAAGAACATTATCATATGGGATTACCTCGAGAACAGGGTCATACAAACAACAGCATTATCACAACAGCCAAAAAGTTATGTAAATTCTACGCAAACTCCAATATTTACAGACGCTAACAAAGTTTAAGTGGCTGAAAGTTTATACACCTACAGGAGTATGAAAAGCGTGAAACTAATTTAATCAATTTGATAATTTTTTTCTTAAAATTGCTAGGGCATGTCTAGAGATTTACAGAAAAAAGCATCTTTTAATTTTACCACTACCATGGAAAGAATGTTAGTGTAATACACTTAAAAAAGATGCTAGTGTGGTACTTGAATTGTTATATTAATATACTGAATGTTCCACCAGGTTTTTCACAAGTATGGATTTAATACAGACGATTTAATGTAATTTTAGACAATCGACTAATATAATTTTCACACTTTCTGCCAAATTGCACAAAAAAATATATGCTATAAGGAAATATAAAATCAAACTTGGTCTAAACTCAGCAATCTCATATCATACATTATTCCATAGCTTAATCCCGTATGGTCTAATCAAGTGGGGGTACATCTAGTCATATTCAGTAAGTTTTTGCTATTCAAAATAACGCAATTAAAAACTAAGCAGGAAGTTTTGACAACCACAATTACCTCACCCGCAATAGAAATGGCGCATAGATGGCACGATAGAGGTTAACATATCCAAGAAGAAACAACTTTGGAATTACATTATTTCATTCTCTTCTAATATCACTAAGAGGTAACAATTGGAATTATTTAAGGAAAAACTGAAAAATCATTTTGTAGCCAAGGCTTCGTTAAATTTTTAATGATATATGTTACCTACATCCAGATATGATTACATTTATATGTAAAGATTATACAGGCTGTTTGGTAAGGCGATGCCGACCCTGAACAGGGGGGTAAAGGGGGTCATTTGGCATCTATACTGCCGAATTTGTAATTTTTTTAAAAATCTCCATATTTCATTATTTATTTAAGTATTACGTACTAAATTTAACATTTGATATTCTGAAATATTTTTTATCTTTATCCGAAATACATAAACTTCCAAAGAAAAAAAAGTTTCTGTCGCCTATAAAAAAAATGACATTTATTATTTATTTAAGAAAATTGTTATGGTAATTAAAACTGTCGATTTTCGAAGTCTTACAAAATGTTTTAAAATATTATATAAGATATAAGATGTTACAATTACTTTTAAAACTTCTCTATATGTTCCTCTTTAAGTGGCAATGTCATACATACCATCACGTTTTACCATTCAGTAAAAACAGACAAAAGGCTATCAATCGGCAATAATTTTTCATTTAATCAAAAATTAAATATCGTTCTTTCAACAAAAGCAAAGCTATCGTTTCAAAAACAGTTAGAACCAGTCATTTGTTTGTTAGTAATATCACTGACAGCTGTCAACGCGCACACTTCCTTATTTCTTGTGTAACGAAGTTTATAACTATCCTCAGTATTGTGTCGTTTTGTACTGATAATTCTGACATAATGAGTAAAATTAATTGCAATAGCTACTTTTAGTAACCAAGAGTATGCTGTACTCTTTTACTATGGCAAAGCAGATGGGAATGCTTACCTTGCTGCAAGATTGCATCATGAACGATTTCATCCACGTAGAAAGACTCCAGATCCGTGTGTATTCAGTAACACTTATTGCCGAATGGCGGAAACAGGTAATTTATATCAACATGAACCTGCTGCAGGACCTGCACGCCATCACCCCGAAGATGACGAAAATATTCTAGCAGCATTTGCTGCAGATCCCACAACAAGCATTAGAAAAGTGACACAGCACCTTTGATTATCAATTTGGAAGACTTGGTCAGTAATGAATACAGAAAAGAAACATTCTTACCACTATACTTCAGTACAAGACCTCGAAGAGGGCGACCCTGTACGACCTGTTGCTTTTTATTGAATGCTGATATTGACTACTTAAAATCTATTCTATGGACGGATAAATCAAAATTCTTCCGTGAAGGCATAACCAATTTTCAAAATTTCCATTATTGGGCGGACAAGGGTGAAAACCCGCCAATGAAGAAACACACATCCTTTCAGAATAAGTTTAGAGTCAATGTTTGGATGGGTGTAATTGCTGGACATGTCATTGGGCCTCATTACCTACCAGATAACCTGAACGGAGACGATTACCTCGACTTCTTGCACAACGGTCTTCCTCTACTCCTGGAAAATCTGCTAATTAACCTTCGCCACCGTATCATTTTCCACAACACAACAACGGATGCCCAGCTCACTACCGCTTGACAGTCCGCCAACTCTGAGATCGAACATATCCCGATCGGCGGATTGAGCCTAGAGTTATCTATTCTGTGGCCTGCAAGGTTCCCAGATTTAACGCCACGTTTCCGTTAGCTCTGATATAGTTTATTTGTCTTTTCCAAATATTATAACAACAAATCATCAGTATAGCATAATACGTCGAAGTCTGACTCATAAATTATCTAGCAGAATGAATACCAATTGACGTCCATATGGCTTTAACTTATAGCGAGTTTTTAATATTAATATTAAAAAGAAAAACCGCTGCCCAAGGAATCACTACTTCCACATCCAGATTTTTTATCCAAGTCACTCACAACGAAAAAATTTTGTATGTGGAAATAATTATTTATGGAACTTCAATAATACAATATTTGAAATTCTCTTCCCCAAAAACCCATAAAACGATACCCCACATCGGTAGTGGGGTGCGGGTGGATGAAGTAAAAAAATAATTTGTTTCTTGTACACACACTAAATCAAAAAATTTTATCATTCCCTTTAATTATGGGGTGGGGGTGGTAATGGGGGTGGCTAATGGCAAAATTTTTTTTGAGACCTTAGTTTCTCTTGTATATACTAAGTACCACTTTTATGGACTCTTACCTGCTTGATTTACCTATTTACCCCAAATTTACCCCAATTTACCCCCCAACCCTTGGACGGAACAAGATGAAAATATAATCTAGTTCTAGATCTCGTTAAAGTACATATGGGTACCAAGTTTCAAGTCAATATCTCAAACGGTTCCAGAGTAAACGTGCGCACAAAAAAAAAGTTACAGACAGACCGACAGACCGACAGACAGACAGACATTTTTTTTTCGCTCAAACTTCATGACATTCTAAGCCTATTTGAACAATAAAAATTTTTGAAAATTTTTTTGCCGTTACTATACTTCCACTGGATGTGCAAGTAAAACTATGTTTCTATGTAATAAAAGTAATTTGAAATTTCAAATAAACAGCATAATACAAATAAATGGAGAACTCACTTAAGATCTACACTAAGTTAAACAATTATTTTTCATTAATGGTTGTGTAGAGGTATGGAGAGTACGCTCGATTATTTAATCCAATTATTATCAGTTGACTAATTATTATCGATTTTCTTGAAATGGATCGCATATGAAGTTATTTGGAGTGTCAGCTGAAATACCCTTGTATATGATAAACTGCTTACTTACAAAATATATTTTGTTGAATTTACTAGCGGTCTTTATTAGAAATTTAATAGGGCAAGTCACTATTCGAACAAAGAAATCAGAAAATTTCATTCTTTAAAAAGTTAAGTGCTTTCTAAATGACTTGTCAAATGCAGTAAGTAGCTTTTCCGTCACAAAGCAAGTTTTTTTCAAAAGGAAAGCTACGAGTGTACAGAGTAAGTCTAGGGGAAAATTAGTCATTATATTCTCAGGCGGCCATAAGTAGCTAATAAAATATTTTAGAGATCATAATTTAAATACTGATTTACTGTGCAAATCTGTGGTAAATTAATTATGTGGCTTTTTGTAAGTTCACAGGAAGGCGATAAATAATATTTCACATTATTTTTTTATAGAGATGATACTCGATTGGATACGAGTTAGTAAGCTTCGACCTATTGTATAGATGTTTTAAAAGAAAAAAATCGGCAGCTACTGGAAGCGGCTGGAACCTCCCCACCCGGTGAATCTTTGAAGCCGAAAAGAGCACTAAACAATATGAACGATCTCATTTAATTATATTTATTAAGTTGAAATATTTTTTTCGTATTAAATCAGAAAAAAAGTCTTGCGTTCGGTGGGATTTTGACCTAAGAACTTGAGTGTTAAATTTATAGTTTGCACAACATTAATATTTTATTCAATGTTTTTAATACAAATATATGCTTCATCGGATCGTAGCCCGGGGCCAGCCAGACAACCACGGTGAACACCGCCGTGGCGAGTGTGAGGCTGGACGGGGTAGGTCCGGTTTGGCTTGGAGAAAAATAGAAAAGTAGCTCCTGTCTTCTGTAGGCAGGCTTAAAGACTAGGTTAAAATTATAATGTGTCCACATGGACCTAAAATTAATATAAAAATAAACACAATTCTATAAAAACGATCGTAGGCAAGAGCACTTAATAATTTTGATTATTGATACGGGAAACAACTAAACGAAAAAACCTGTTCGTTGGTAATGGGATGGATGGCAGGGATGGCCATCTTTGGAAAAAACCATATAACTCTTGGTGGACAGTTTCCCTGCCAGATGTAGCCAGGGTAGTGTTCATGGTGGCTCGTTTAAGTTTGAGTTGGTATATTTTGTTTTACCTTTTGGCCTCGACCAATTTTTCACTAAATCGGTCGGGGAAGTGATAGCTGTCAAATTTTTGGTTCCAATGTTTCTCTGGGGAATTTGGTATTTGAAAAATGTTTAGGTTGGTACAAATGTCTTAAATTGTTTTTAGGTTATGTAGTACTATTTTTAGGTTATGTTACCGGAAGAATTTCCGGCGGGATGCCGGAAGTGGCGGAAATAGTTTTTAAAATATAATGTCACTGTCACTTTTAAAGTTTTATTGGAAAAAACTCACCGAAAGCGTTCCGGTGGGGTTGCTTACACTTGTAGGGCTTGTAAGCAGTTCAGGATGGCCTCTCACACCATCCGTGGGCTTTATAAACGTCGAAAAAACTTGTAATCTCTCGATGCACTTGACACGTCAAAAATACTCAGCATACAGTCTGCACGCTTTAACACACTAACAGAGAACTTATACCACAATGGACCCGTAGTATTTTTTGGGAATTTTCCTTTGAGTCCATTTAATAAAATTTGACATTTTTCTGAAAATTTGACATTTTTCTGAAAAGTTATATTTTTCCGAAAATTTGACATTTTTCTGAAGTGACATTTTTTCGAAAATTTGACATTTTTCTGAAGTGACATTACTCCGAATATTTGACAATTTTCAAACATTTGACATTTTTCTGAAAGGTGACATTTTTCTGAAAGGTGACATTTCTTCGAAAATTTGACGTTTTTTCGAAAATTTGACATTTTTCTGAATAGTGATATTTTTCGGAAAATTTGACATTTTCCTGAATTTTTGACATTTTTCTGAATAGTGACATTTTTCTGAAAATTTGACATATTTCTGAAAAGTGACATTTCCCTGAAAATTTAACATTTTTTCGAAAATTTGACATTTTTCTGAAAAGTGACATTTCTCAGAAAATTTGACGTTTTCCAGAAAATGTGACATTTTCTTAAAAATCTGACATTTTTCTGAAAAGTGACATTTCTCCGAAAATTTTATATTTCTTGGAAATTAAAAAAAAAAAAAATTCGTGACTCGTCTTGTAGAAATATTTTTTTGATATCATCATCAGTTCGCCTGTTATAAGAATTTTATGCTTTTACGACGTCATCAGAACGTAGGTGTATTTTTAATTCACTCGTATTCCATCCATCTACAATATTTCCACCTACGTTTCAAACTTTAATTGGATGTTTCCAGTTAAGTCGATATCTGCACCAGTTTCTAAGAATTTTTCTTATTTGTGACGTCATGTGACGTAGGTGTATTATTAATTCACTCGTAATCCGTCCGTTTACAATATTTATACCTACGTTTCAAATTTCAGTTCGATATCTTCAACCGTTCCCGAGTTATCAGCCGAAATCACTGAACACTTCTGTCATTATTAGAATATCACCCTGTACATTGCACTGCTTTGAGGACAAAACAAGTGAAACTTTTGTTTTTTAATTTTTTTCACGGAAACCAAATCGAAAAAGTGCAAGTGTGATATATCGTTGAAATCGGAATTTTTACTGCTTTTCAATGGTTCAATTACAAATTGTAAGTAATCATAAAATAAACAACTTGTTGTGCCAAAACGGCACTAAACGTAATCCGATCTCAACCAAAACCTTTTCAGATCTTCTGGAGCACTAGAGAAACCCTCATGCAAAGTTTCATCCAAATCCGTTTAGTAGCTTCGCCGCTATCGTGCTAACATACATACACACACACACACACACATACACACACACAGATATTTTTCAAAAACAATTTTTTTGGGTTCCTGGGACCTCAAAACGTAAAGATTTGATGTTATCTCAATTTTCGATTTTGGACTAATTGTAGTAACCTCCCACAATTTTATTGTGGGGAGGTTAAAACTAATAATGGCAATCAACAGCGTAATATTCGACAATACTTCAACATAAGAGTCAATTTTAATAATGTATTATACATTAAATTAGCAGTTTACAATATTATTTTAGTTAACAGATAAATATTAACATCTCCCTTCCTTAGGTCATTTTATGAAGAAAAGTTCATATGAACATATGCCCGCAATAGCTTAAATTTTTTAAGTAGTTATTTTTACTTCCACATCCAATGGAAGTATAGTAACGACAAAAAAATTTTTAAAAATTTTTATTGTTCAAGTAGGCTTAAAATGTCATGAAACGTAGAGATTATGAGTTTGAGCGAAAAAAAAATTTCTGTCTGTCTGTCTGTCTGTAACTTTTTTTTTGTGCGCACGTTTACTCTGGAACCGTTTAAGATATTGACTTGAAATTTGGTACACGTATGTACTTTAACGAGATCTGGAATATTTTCATGTTGTTCCGACGAAGGGTTGGGGGGTAAATTGGGGTAAATTTGGGGTAAATGGGTAAATCAAGCAGGTAAGAGTCGATAAAATTGGTATTTAGTATATACAAGAGAAGCTAGGGTCTCAAAAAAATTTTTGGCATTAGCCACCCCCATTACCACCCCCACCCCCTTATTAAAGGGGATGAAAAAAAATTGTGATTTAGTGTATGTGCAAGAACCAGAAACCTCAAAATATTTTTTTACTTCATCCACCCCCACTACCACCCCCCTATCACCACCCCTTCTCCACTACCGATGTGGGGTATCGTTTTATGGGTTTTTGGGGTAGAGGATTTCAAATATTATAGTATAAAAGTTCCATAAACAATTATTTCCACATGCAAACTTTTTTCGTTGTGAGTGACTTGGATAGAGAATCTGGATGTGGAAGTAGTGATTCCTTGGGCAGCGGTTTTTAGTATCCCAGAAAGTACTTTAGATATTATTTTCAATTTTGGTATGTGTTAATAGGATATAAAACCACATGTTTTAGTTAGAAAAGTTATTTTTTATTCGAATATGTGAAAAAATGACGTTTCTCGGTTAGAAAATAAAAGCGATCTACTTCAAGTAAGCGGCCTGAAAAGACTTTTCCGGTCTAGGCCGGAAAAGTGACAGACAAAAAGATTAAGCGTTTTTAGCTACTTACTTTTTAAAATGCTGGCCCTTCTTTTCTACTGTAAAATGGTAATGCACATGCAAATATAATTTCAATTCAGGCAATTTTAATTGAATAAAATAAGAGATTTCTAAATTTTAATTGAATAAGAAACCTAGGATTATTAAACGTTGTCAATTAATTATTATAATGACTAGTAAGTATAATACCTACATGTTGTAAAACGAATAGAAATAACTGCGTATGTCCTCACCTTATAGACATGCAATACTTTTTACGTTCGAGTTTGCATAGTGGCAAGGCATAAAATTGCACAGAAAAATACTAAATGAAGTCTTTAATTTAACCTCAAAAACAGTACAACGTACAACAACAAAACCTTATTTTTAAACTTACTTTAATTTACAAAAATGTACTTATATATGACTACATTGTCTCTGAACCTTTTCTGTTAATAGTAAAAAACCGCTGCCCAAGGAATCACTACTTCCACATCCAGATTTTCTGTCCAAGTCACTCACAATGAAAAAATTTTGTATGTGGAAATAATTGTTTATGGAACTTTAATAATATAATATTTGAAGTCCTCTACCCCAAAAATCCACAAAACGATACCCCACATCGGTAGTGGGGTGGGGGTGGTGATAGGGAGTGGTAGTGGGGGTGGATGAAGAAAAAAAATATTTTGAGATTTCTGATTCTTGTACACACACTTAATCACATTTTTTTTCATCCCCTTTAATAATGGGGTGAAGGTGGTAATGGGGATTGGCTAATGCCAAAATTTTTTTTTTGAGAACTTTGCTTCTCCTGTATATACTAAATACCAATTTTATGGACTCTTACCTGCTTGATTTACCTATTTATCTCAAATTTACTCCAATTTACCCCCAACCCTTCGACGTAACAAGATGAAAATATAATCTAGTTCTAGATCTCGTTAAAGTACATATGTGTACCAAATTTCAAGTCAATATCTCAAACAGTTCCAGAGTAAACGTGCGCACAAAAAAAGTTACAGACAGACCGACAGACAGACAGAAATTTTTTTGCTCAAGCTTAACCTTTTCCGGACTGACTGACAGACAGACAGAAAGACAGAATTTTTTTTCGCTCAAACTTAAAATCTCGACGTTTCATGACATTCTAAGTCTATTTGAACAATAAAATTTTTTTAAATTTTTTTTGTCGGTACTATACTTCCACTGGATGTGGAAGTAATTACCTTATGCATTACCTAACTTGCAAAGCTGTAACGTCGTCCAGTCAATTTTAGCGCTACTTACATGTTTGTTATAATCTAAGTTCATTTTGAGCTAATGCCGACGTTGAAATTAATCTAAAAACAGATCGGATGTCGAGTTGTTAAAATATCTTAATAACATTTTAAAGCAAAAATGATGTATTACAGTTTCAATATCTTTCACGTGTAATAGTAAAATGTTGCTCTAAAATTATAATAAAATGTACATAAAGGCATGGCAGTCTGGAGATCATCCACTGTGACAAATATGGTCCAATTTCAAAACCGTGTATTCTACAATGTTAGTTTACCTATGCACCAAAGAAATAGAATTTTTAAAAACAGACAAAAGTCTTCATGTTTACAAAATACGATCTACAGACATACCATACCATACATACATACATACGTATATACATACACACAGATATTTTTATTCCATTTTTCAGTTTAACGTGTGGAATAATTATCAAGTATTGAAGTATAATTTTGTAACCTTATATGGCGAGTACATTAGATTTAGTACACAGGGGACTTTTGAGGATGCTGAATAAGAATATGAAATAATTTTTTATGTAAATTTTGACTACTAGCTTTTTTTGAATATTCAACCACTTTTTATTTCGTAAGGACTAGTGCCCCTGTTAAAAATTAAAATGTATATTCCTGAAATATTCTCCTAATAGCCAAGTATCTTTCACCGAAAAGAATCACATTAGAGCCACGAAGAATGAGACACACTGTACATTGTGTATAGTTTAGTAAAACCAAAACTAGAATCGCAACAATGTATACAACAAAACTTATAAGAAAAACAAGCGAGAACTATTTACAATGGAAAGTCAATAAAAATGATGAAACTAAATCCGAAAATTCCATAAGAATAATGAAACTAAATCAGAAAATGTAAAGGTAATGATACACTCTAAAAAGGCAAGTGAATAGTAAAATTATTAGAGGAACAAGAAGAAACTACGTATAATGTACGTCCAACAGAAATAATGAAACTAAATAAGAGGACAAATAACATCTGAAAAGTAATTGAACAAAAACTAAAAATCAGACTTGGGAAAATTCAATTTTAAAAAGTACAGAAGAACCTGTATAATATAGGGAACTCCCAGAGTTCGTTCTGAAATATCAAAGCAGGATCTTAAAAGCTTTGAAAGTGTTAGTAAAGGCTAAAAACTATTTCTCTGAAATACATAATGCGATCATGAAAAGAAATTCCGTATTACAATGAGAAAAGTCTGAATTTATAAAATAATTATCTCTTTATCTATAACTTTGTCTGGTTTCTTTTAATTCATTATTATCAACGTCTTACGCAGGTCTTGTTTACAGGAATAAGTAGCAGGTATATTTATTCGACTGGGTCAAAGATTGTTACCATTGGAAATCAAATTTTAAGCGGAAAATGAATTGCATTTAGTATAAGAGGGATGCGGAGATGAAAAGACTTCGGTTCTAGGAGCTTCTAAAACATTGCGCATAGAAGATTGAATTACTTAAGTATAGTAACGACAAAAAAATTTTAAAAAATTTTTATTGTTCAAATAGGCTTAGAATGTCATGAAACGTCGAGATTTTAAATTTGAGCGGAAAAAAAATTATGTCTGCCGGTCTGTCTGTCTGTCTGTCTGCAACTTTTTTTTTGTGTGCACGTTTACTCTGGAACCGTCTGAGATATTGACTTGAAATTCGGTACACGTATGTACCTTAACGAGATCTAGAACTAGATGATCTTATTCCGTCGAAGGGTTGGGGGGCAAATTGGGGTAAATAGGTAAATCAAGCAGGTAAGAAAGAGTTCATAAAATTGGTATTTAGTATATACAAAAGAGGCTAAGGTCTCAAAAAAAATTTTGGCATTAGCCACCCCCACCCCATTATTAAAGCGGATGAAAAAAAATGCGATTCAGTGTGTGTACAACTCGGTGTACAAGAACCAGAATTCTCAAAATAATTTTTTACTTTATCCACCCCCACTACCACCCTCTATCACCACCCCCCACCCCACTACCGATGTGATTAAAGTTCCATAAACAATTATTTTCACATACTAAATTTTTTCGTTGTGAGTGACTTCGATAGAAAATCTGGATGTGGAAGTAGTGATTCCTTGGGCAGCGGTTCTTTCATAACCACTGAAGCTATATTTTTAAATATATTTTATGAGGGTGCATACTAGACAAGTACGGGATATTTGGGACCTGCCGTATCTGTAGTTTATGCATGTGACTGAGAGCACAATATGTAAATCACGCATGATTACCCAGGTCCACAAAAAAGCGGTCTCTCCGACGGACCAGTTTATTCATGTGTATTTTGACCCGCTGAATCCGAATAATAATAATAATAATAATAGTTTATTGGCCAAAATTGGATACAAATATGTATATATGGCGTCAGGATACAAAAGAAAATACATGAAGAAGTAGGCAAAGCTACAATACTATTAGACATACACACATATAAGAGTACATAAATATTTAAAAATATATATATTACATATATACACACACATATATTATATACAAACACGCATAAAAATTTATTAAATGGAACAGAGGAAAATATGAAGCATTATTTTTTACATAAATAGTCATTCACACTATAAAAACAATTAATTCACTTTTTTTTAAAATGGCACGTATTGGGAAATATTTCGAATTTTTACAGGAAGGACATTATACATGGTAATACAATTATAGTAGGGTGATCGTTTAAATGCACTTGTGCGGTGGATAGGGATATTCAAGAGCTCGCCATGTCTCGTTACATAATTATGAAAATCTGCTCTCCTTTTGCAATAATCCAAGTTATTTTTAGTAAACGTGAGGCATTTTAAAATATAAATAGATGGAGCGGTGAGAATCCTTTTTTCTTTAAATGGATCTCTGCAGGTTGCATTAACTTTCAAATCAAAGACCAATCGCATAATTTTTTTTTGACCTATAAAAACCCTGTCAAATTCAGTAGCCCTGCCTCATGCTAAAATATTAAATGATATGTGACTGTAAGCCATCGAGTAATAGATATTAATTAAACCATCTTTATCGAGAGTTGATTTTAACTGCAACATGGCAAAATAGGTTTTATTTAATTGATTACACACATGATCTATATGCCTAGACTAGGATGATTTTGGATCGAGACTAGTGCCAAGTAATTTTGCTGATTCAGACCAAATGATATTTTCATTAATCATAAAGTTGTTGGTAATAGGTCTTTGAAGGTGAAAGTTTAAGTACACAGTTTTTTTTTTTTCATTTAGAATGAGTTTGTTTCTCTGGCACCATGTGCTTAATGACTCAATCGCTTTATTAACAATACTTTGTAGTTCCGCTGACACAGTAATTGTTGTGTCATCCGCAAATATTGTGACATGACCATATTTCATATGGCTGGGTAAATCATTAATATACAACATAAATAATAATGGACCTAATACGGAACCCTGAGGAACCCCAAGCGCAACGTCATTCACGTCAGGCTTTTCCCCGTTTAAGTTTACAATCAAGGATCTATTTTCCATATATGATATTAGCCATGAGAGAATGTTGTCTCTAATACCAATACTGTATAATTCATGACTCTGTATTTCTTTATTGACAGTATCAAAAGCTTTGGTAAGATCAAATAATAGTGAGAACACGTACTTGCCCTGATCCAAGCACTCATATACATATTCTAGCAGATGACAGGATGCTGTTTCTACCGATTCGTTTGATTTAAAACCATGCTGAGATAATGTCAGTATGTTGTTTTTTCAACAAAATTTGTGATTCTGTTGTACACCAACTACTCTTTCTGGTATTTTAGATATAACGCTCAAAATAGAAATTTGTCTATAATTTTCGAGATCAGTGGGGTCATCTTTTTTTAACAGAGGAATAACGGTGGCTAATTTTAAACAATCTGGAAAAATTCCAGTTTTTACTGACTTATTTATTAAATAGACAAAAGGTTGGAAAATATTATTTTCAATACTTTTTATAATTTTTGCTGTTAAATCATCATAACCGCTTGAATTTTTATTTTTAAGTTGTAGTATAATATTAAGAATCTCTTCTATCGTAACAGTGTCAAAATACATGGAATTTATAACATTTTTATTTAGAGTGCACGGCAAAGAAAGATTAAAACCAAAATGTTGTTTAATTGTTTTAGGCGCAACATTAGAGAAGTGACATCCAAATGTTTGGCAACTTCTTTTCTGTCACTTATGTTGGTACCATATCCTTAAGAACAATTTGGTCCGCAGTGCTCTTGTTTTCCCTGTCTAATATTTTGTTAACTATTTTCCACGTCTCTTTATTTTTATTCGTAGAACTATTTATTTTATTGTTATAGTATGTTTGTTTTGTTGTTTTTATGCTCTTTCGGTATTTTTTTTCTCTTCGTCATATTTCATTTTATACTCTAAGGAATTTAAGTTTACCATAAGCCAAAACAAATTTTTTAAATATACACTTTGTTGTTTTATTTCATGAGTGACCCATTCTTTGCTATCTTTTATGTGAGTGTTTTTTAATTTTATATTTTCTTGTGCACAATTAACCTCATAACACCATGTGATACTGTCAGTAAAGAATTGAAATGCTTTAGTGAATTCTAAATAATATATATATGACCAGTCAGTTTGACTTAAGAGATTTTTTTTTTTTAACTATTTAACGTCGGCCTATTTCCGCTAACAGGGCCTATCACCGACGCCAGGAGACGAACTACCCCCAACCTGGAAATTTTGCCGAACCTCTCCCCTTAAGAAGAGTAGGGATCTTTTACTTGCCTAACATTTAATAGACAAGGGACCACCTGCTTTACATCCCCTCCGAAGGATGGTATATCCACTACGTAATCCTCGTCCGAAATTACGTAACTTCCGAGTATACACTGATATACAAGCCTGTAGAAGGTGGAACGAGAACGCGTATTTCCCAAGATGGGTACCCCATCCAAGTACTAACCGCGCTCGACGTTGCTTCAACGGAATAACGACTGATATTCACATTGAAGTCGCCTCTACGCTCGCCCCTGACTTAAGAGATTATTAAAAGTATTAATCGTATTTTCGTTTATAATACGACGGGTATAGAAAGTAGCGTTTTCAGTCTTAGATGACTGCTGCTTTGAAACTTTAACAACGAAAGAATGAGCTAAGTGATCCGCTATATGTGGTTGTATAATATTGCAAGTATATGTGTTAGGATCCAAATTCGTAATCATGTAATCAATGCAACTACTACTGGTGCAACCATTGATGTTGGTGTAGATACGAGTAGGTTTCGTCAATGTTACAGTTAAATCAAATGAATTTATTGTATCAATTGAAATATTAGTCTGCAAGCATTTTCTGTTATAGTCAATGTTGAAGTCTCCACATATAACTATAGATTTGGATACTCTCGTGGCAATATTTAGGGCTAGAGTCAAGATAAAAGCAAATAAATTAATATCACCATTAGGAGGTCTATATAAGCAAATATTTACTATTTTTAAGTCATTAATAAAGTAACTTACGCCGCATATTTCAATGTGGCTCTCTACTGATAGATCTTTGATCGAAGTTAATTCATTAGCCCGAACATTATTATGCATTTATATTAAGGAACCCCCATGAATATGTTGTACCCTTGAGAATTGACTAATTATTTTATGGTTAAAATAATGAATGCTCTCTATGTCGTTATGTTGAAGCCAATGTTCAATAATACATAGTACGTCAAATAATTTATTATCTCTTAGAAAGCAATCAATTAAGTCAAATTTGTTTGTTAGCCCCTGTACATTAACATGGCCTAATTTGAACAAAGATTCCTTATTTGCAATTCTTAAGGTAGTGGAATCGTTGGTATAATTTCCATTCACTCTATAAATTTTATTTGCGACAGGCGAGGTTATAAAAAATTACTTGTATTTTCAACTGAAGTTTCATCTACCTGTCTTTGACTAGTCGGTATTTGATTACAAGCATATGTCATGATAGGTTCATCTAATAATATTTCCTCGAGATAAGTAATAACACAATGACTATTATTATTATTTCCCTCCAAGAAAGAGTTTGGCGTACTATTAACTGTTTTTATAACAATATTGTTAGCAGCTGTTTTACAATTATTACATGTAATGTATTTTATAATTTTGTGGCAAGCATTGCTTTTGCACTCTCTATCATTCCTGATAATTATTTGACTTAGATAATTAATAGATACATTATTGTTTAATTGACAAAAGTTTTTTACTTTATCATAAATAAAGTCTCTATAATAATTACAGTTGGTTTTCGTGGGTTTCGCACATTTTGTAAGTAGAAGTACATTTGTAAATTTTCCCAGCGGCAACACATTTCTTAAAAGTAAGGTTAAATATTTAAAATATACAATATTCTTTTCGCTGAACATTATTACGATGAAATCACTGGAACTGTAATCTTTGACCTTATAAAATATATTCTCACTTAATTCTACAACGCATGCATTAGGTTTTACACAACTTTCAACCGAATATTTTGATTGGTCAAGTAAAGAAATTAATATTTGAGAGCAACTTTTACCTAATTCATCACCAATAATCATAATTTTGTTTCTTTTTACATTATAATTTGAACTAGTGGTGCTCAGCTTCCTTCTAACACTGCTAACTTTATTTTGACCATCTAATGTATTTATTTGAGAATCTCTACTATTTATATTAGTACTATTAATAGTGTTCATTTTATTTGGGTCACTTTTTTTTAAATTGTTGCTGCTCATATTGGGTGTATGTAGATTTTCATTGGAACTATTTGCTCGTGCGTTGATGCTAACTGGTGTTTTCTTGTTGGTTTGAACAGTCTTTTTAATGATTTTGGCTCGAATTCGAGGAATACTTTCAGAAGCTTTATTATTATTATTTAAGTTAGAATTGCCATATTGGCTCGTTTTTCATTCCTAACCTCAAAAAATAGTCGTAAAAATCCGGTTTTCACCTTTCACAGTCAAATGAGTTGTTAGAAAAAATGTTTAATATGTTTACTTCATAGCCTCATAACACCATAGCCTCATATCAGTGTAACACCATAACGTAACATAACGTAACATAATCGGGGCGTGCAAGCTTCTATAACTACAAAAAACTCAAACCTCAAAAATCATATAGCTCAGAGTCTTCAGACTTTTATTCTGTAACTTCATTATACCAAACTCCATAACCCCATAACCCAGGGCATCCTTTATTGCCATGCTCCGAAGTAAGCAGGCTTTTGTCAATGTATCACAAGAAGATATTTGCTTTTCATATGTAGTACTCATCAGCTCAAATCTGAGCTTCTGCGTGTGAACAGGAAAATGAGCTGCTTATGAATTTTAAATTACATTTCTTGGATTCACATATTAACTACTTCCCCCCCAGAAAATCTTGGTAATTTCAGTTAAGAGCAGGGTGAAAGATTCCACCAGGGCCTCAAGGATGTGGAGCGTCGATAGCAAGTCAGGTGGGGTAAACATATGATGGCTGATTACTGCTGGATGCTTGCGCGAGATATGACAGAAAAAGAACGGCCATTGCACTGATCTTTCGAGAATGCGAGAATTCGATATCACAAAAAAATAAAGTAAATTGTATAATATGCTATTTACCCACACAAGCTCAGATTTGAGGTGATGAGTACCAGATCTGAAAAGCAAATATTCGCTGGTGATGCATTGGCAAAGCTTGCTTGCCCCGGAGCATGACGTTAACGGATGCACCGGGCTATGAAATAAAGAAAAGGATTAGGACTTTTCTTTCTTAAGTTATCGTGCTTACAAAAACGTGAAGGACGGAAGGACGGACGGACGGACAGACGGACATTTTGAAAGTTATTCACAATTCGTTCAGTAACACAATCATATGAAATTTTTTTCTCTACGAGAGATATTTACGGTTTTTAGAAAAGTGCCGATCAAATGCAATATACCCTTCGTTTTTGCGAAGAGTATAATAATGGTTTTACTGATTTAAAAGGATGCCTCACAATAAAATAAGAATACTAAATACCTTGTTTAAAAGATAAAAGGCCACGTAACACAATCAACAATCAACCAGTACATTTAGAAGTTAAATATTGAGGATGTATATAAGGATTTACTCTTAAATTACTATCATGAACTTCGGAACTTCTAGTCAATATACTTGATAAATTCGTTGGGATTTTATGCTTGCTTAACTTACATATGAACATTAGACATAGACGCCTACTTGATATTCGATCCTTACAGACAGCTTTGGATCAAATAATCTATTTAAATATTGTGAAATGTGATCTCCACAAAGCACATAACAAACAAATCGCGTATATTTTAAAAATTGATCGACTTACCTGTAAGGAAGAGCAATTTTAATTATCCTAGCTCGCATATGCCGAACATTTTTACCATGTAGTATATACTGGACTATGCGCTGGCTGACTCACAGGTTGAAAGAAATATAAACATTTTTTGCTGAATACTAGATCTCTACTTATCACTTATATTTTATCCATTATATTGTTGTGTGCCTGATGAGGTGAAAAGTGAATAGATCGTCAAGGGGTTGGGTTTATTATTACTATTTTTGGGGAAGGGCCGTAAAAATGTTCGGCATATGCGAGCTAGGATAATTAAAATTGCTCTTCCTTACAGGTAAGTCGATCAATTTTTAAATTATCCGTCGCTCGCATATGCCGAACATTTTTACCATGTAGCTGTTTAAAGAAATTATTAAAATAACGATCTATGAACATCCAACAAGAAAATTTATTATTGTTTCTAAATATTGAACAATTAACTCGAAATTACATTAGTTAACAAAAAATAGTTAACGGAAAAATATATATAATTAAATGTAACATTAGACACATACATTAATATATCAATTATTATCACCCAAGGATAGAATAGTATTAGCGAAGCTAGTGGAATCAGTGCACAATGGCTTATTATAAAATGTATTAAACACTTTGGATTTTTCAGACCATCCCGCTGTTTGACGAATAATTTGAATATTTAAACCTAATCGCGCAGCTGCCGATGTAGCAGCATGACGGGTACTATATCCTGTAAATGCATTTACATCAATACCACTCGTTTTTAATACGTTTTTTAACCACCGGCTCATGGTTTGTGTGGACGCCGCTTTATAAGGCTTCTTTATAGTAATAAAAAGCCTATTTACTGTTGGAGGTCTTAAATTTGTTGTCTTCTCCAGGTAGTAACATATTGTGGACGCCACACATAATTGCGGCTTTTCTTTGAAGAAAGGAAAAGTCAAGGTAGGTTGAAGCTTATTTTTTCCCGATGTTTTAATTTTATCTGGAATCCGAATTTCTATTAAGTTCTCTTTTGTAATAATATTTTCAAGTTTGATTAGAGATAAAGTTTGCAGTCTATGAGCACATGTCAGGGCCATAAGCATGATTAATTTATAGGTTAATTGTTGTAAAGACAGGTTTTCCAACGGAGACTGATTTTCTAAAAATTTAAACTGGAGAGTGTATGAATACTTTGGTACTGGGGGTTTAACATTGTAAGCCCCTTTAAAGAACCGTTTTAAGGGTAATTTATCTTTATCTGGAACATCTATAATGAATGAAAGCCCCGACCTATGGGTATTCAATGAACTATAGGAGAGACCTTTTTCTACTAGAGACCTTATAAAACTAATGACACCCTGCATCTGGTAGGAAAGAGGATCTAAATTATAATTTTGACAATGATTCCACCATCTACTATAAACTGAATCATACTGTTTTAATGTTTTATCAGAAATTGAGGCTAATATGGAATCCCTTCGTTTGGTACTCCTTTTCTCAGAAAAGCGAGCCGGACAGCCTCCCTATAGCCAGGGTAAGATGTTGGTGATTCGGATGAGGAGACCTAAAAGGGGACAAAATTAAATTTCTGTCCGGTCCTACAATAATTTTTTGTTCTAATAATAACCTATTAAATAGGGGGTACCACGGCTGATTAGGCCACTCAGGTACAACCATGATACCGTCAGCTTTGTCATTAATAATTTTATCCAGAACTCTTGAGATTATGGCAAATGGTGGAAAGGCATAAAATTTAATATTTTCCCAGTTAAGCGTGAAAGCGTCCGTTGTTTCCGAATCGGGGTCCGGCTTCCACGAAATATATCTTTTACATTTTGTGTTTAGCCTGCTAGCAAATAAGTCGATTTCGGGATTACCAAAATGTTTAAATACAACTTTGGCATATTTTTTATGTAACGAATACTCGGTCTCTACGTTAAAAGATCTCGATTCGGAATCTGCAATGGTATTGTCTGCCGATTTTATGTACGATGCGAAAATTTCAATTTTCCTCTCTTCGCACCATTGCCAGATTTCTCTAGATATTTGAATCAAATGCGGAAACTGTACACTGCCCATTTTATTAATGCATGCAATAGCCGTAATATTGTCAATCCTTAATAAAATGTTGCAATTCTCATAATGTTTTGCAAACGCCTTTAAACCGAAAAATGCCGCGAGCAACTCTAAATAATTTATATGAAACTTTTTTTGTTCCTCAGTCCAAAATCCATGAGTTCTACTTTTTTCACAAAAAGCACCCCAGGCTAATGGGGAGGCATCTGTGAATATCTCTAAAATATATGCTTTATCTTTCATATACTGTTCACTAGTAGGTAAAGTGTTAATCCACCAATTAAAGTCGTTTTCTAAATATTTAGGAATCACCATTCTATTATTATAATTATTTTTTGACTGAGAAAGGGCTATCCACTTCACCTTTTCGAATTTTTTTAAGTATAACCACCCATATTTGACAGCGGGACAGGAGGCCACTAATTGGCCTATTAAGGCTGCAAAATCTCGTATGGAACAAGAGTACTCATTTCGGATTTTATAAATATTTTTAATTATATTTTGTTTTTTCTCATCGGGTACTCGAAATTTTAAGGTATTTGAGTTAAACGTAAAGCCTAAAAAGGTAATTTCCTGGGATGGTTTTAAAACACTCTTTTTAAAATTGATTGTGAAGCCCAAACATTTAAAGATATGTAATGTCTCACGTACATTTTGCTCGCATGCCTTCAAAGAAGAATCTAATAGTAAGACATCGTCCAGAAAAACAACAGAAATATAACCCTTTAACCTCAAATGGTTTACAACAGGTTTTAGCAGTTTGGTAAAAACAAAAGGTCCAATATTTAAACCAAATGGAAGAACTTTAAACTCATATAAAACGTTTTTATATTCAAAACGTAAGTATTTCCTAGAATCGGGGTGGATGGGGACAGCATAATAGGCATCCTTTAAATCAATTTTGGCCATGAAACTACCCTTTGTTATTAATTTTAATGCTGACCTATAGTCCTCTAGTTTAAAATGCGGAGCTTGTATAAAACAATTAAGTTTTTTTAAATTAAATACAAACCTATGACCCCCATCCGCCTTTGATACTAAGAAATAGGATGATAAAAATTCTCCTTCACAATGTTTGCATGGTAATATTGCACCTTTCTCAATAAGCTGTGTTATGTAAGAGTCATATAAATCGCTTTCACTATTATGCATATAAACCCTGGGTTTCTCCTCTTGAGAGGGAATTCCCGTGAAAGGAATTTTATATCCTTGGATCCAATTTAAAATGGTGGAACTCTTGGTTATATTTTTCCAGTTATCCAGAAAATTAGCAATATTACCAGCAATATTCACACCCACCTCTATTGTCGTCTGGGTCTCCACTGATTTGAGGGATTTTTCTTGAAAGATTTCTCCGGCTTGTTTGGTACCATCGCCGTCTTGCGTGCCTGACTTGTTGATCCTCCTGCCCTCCATTCTGGCCTCTCGAATCGCCTGTACGGTTTTAGTCTGGGCCTGTTGCTTTGAGCCTTGTAGTTTAAATGACTGGAGCTGGGGTTTTTTGGCTTTACAAATGAACCCACCTGAGAAGCTGCCGATTTTGCCGCCTGCGCTTGCTTAATTTTCTCCATTAAGTTTTCTCCGTATAAAAACTTGTCTATGGGTTGATTCTCCAAGAATTTTTTAAATTGAGGATTTAGGCTAGGGCTTAATAAATAACGCCGATGCAGTGAAATTTCATGAATTGATTCGAAAATCAGATTAGCTGAATTTGCTAGATTTTCCATATCTCTTTTCTCGTTCATCGACGTTTCGATTTCTAGGTACAAGGACATTAAACCAGCCGCTATCGTAACTTGCAACTTTTGAAGGTATTTATCACTCCTAATTTTATCCTCCTTTAAAGAAATTGCTATTTCCTCGTTTAATAAAGGGGGGATTAGTCTACTACAATTTAATGCAGGAGGGTACTTTTCGATAAGTTTTTCCTTCAAATCCTTATCGATTCCGTTTGACAGTGCATGATCAAATCGGGTAGCGAGCCCGGCCAACATATCACCGCTTCTGTTTGCATTTTTTTGCGGGTCGTTTCCAAACAAATTCATAATTTCGGTTAACGGTGATGGACATTGCTCAACAGGAAAGTTTTCTTCCATGCCAATTTGATTTTCCGACCTCTGACTTGTCTGCGCTTCCGGTACATCAATAACCAATCTCACGCTACCCTCGGGAATATCATTGGATTCAGTAGGCACCTGTACAACCGCTTCGGAAATGCCGTTCTCCTCCTCTCCTTCCTCTGTAAAAAAAACAGGGAAGTTGCTATACCTGCACAACAACCATATAATATGAATCATAAAGATTCGGTGGGCTACTTTGTGAAGTACCCGTTGTTTTGTGGGTGTAACGAAAAATCATAAAGATTGGTGGGCTATTTACAAGAATACCCTTGATAACATCCATATGTGGGGAATGTTTTATATATAATACGTTTATTTATTATCCTACCTGAATCACTATCCGATGAATACACGCTACATTCCACTTGAAGTTTTTCTAATTTCTTTTTCAATTCCTCGTATTTCCGTCGTTTTTTATTTTTCATCACATCCACGTCACAATCACTAACCCTTTTCGACATTTTTAACAAGGAAACACAAATTTTCGGCACACTCGATGTGAAGCCTATCGCACAGAACAATATAATGGATAAAATATAAGTGATAAGTAGAGATCTAGTATTCAGCAAAAAATGTTTATATTTCTTTCAACCTGTGAGTCAGCCAGCGCATAGTCCAGTATACACTACATGGTAAAAATGTTCGGCATATGCGAGTGACGGATAATACGTAATTTGATTTTACGTGGAATGTTTAGTCATAGTTGGTAGAAAATTTAAATAAACTCGATTATATGTACATGTTTGCTTTAAGTGAATAAAATTATATAAAAAAAATATTTTTAAGAAAAAGCTTTTATTTGAAAAAACTACTAAAAAGTAAAAATATATTTTTTAAAATCATACACCTGGAAACCAAAAGCTTTGGGGTCGGTCATATAGCGCTATTGCATAGTTACTTTGCTCAATTGACCGCCCCCAAAGCTTTTGGTTTCCAGGTGTATGAATTTTAAAAAAATTATTTTTACTTTTTAGTAGTTTTTTCAAACAAATGTTATTTCTTAAAAACATTTTTTTTACATAATTTTATTTTTTGCTTTTTAGTCTACTTATTTTACAGACAGACAAAACCTTTTCATTTGCCATCGCCATCCACTTCTTCCTTCTCCCGTCTTCTCACCCCCCTAACACTACTTCCCACTTCTTCCCACCCCTTTCCCACCTCTCCCACGTCCGCCATATTGAATTTAGAATGACGTCACATAATTTGTCGTATTTTGCTCGTCAAACCCTGTCATTTGATACTCATATCAAGGGGGTTGTGAAGAAAAAGGCGATCCGCCAGCTTGGGACGTCCGCCATATTGAATTTAGAATGACCTCAGACTGTTTATCGTATTTTACTCGTCAAACCCTTTCATTTGATACCCATAACAAGGGGGTTGTGACTAAAAAGCCGACCGCCATCTTGGGACGTCCGCCATATTGGATTAGACCGATAATGGCTATACTATGTTACATTGTCACCGGACTTATACACGGGTGCCAAATTTCAAAGCTTAATTAGAACTAGTCGAAATTCAGCTTGCAAGATTTCACCTAAACAAACAAACTAAAATACATTCATACATACATACAAACATCGCAAGTTAAATAAAAGCTTTTGAAAATACAAGTGTGTAATCTTTTTTGCTGAAACTAAATCTTACAGAACAACACAACATTTAGAACTACGTTTAACAAGGAACCTCCAACAAAAATTTCAATTAGAAAATGGTATAGAAACTTACAAGTGATGTCTTTTATTTCCATAGTCTACTTTGTGAATCATTATTTTTTTCGTAGCATTTCTATAAAACGCAGTATTTACTTTAAAAGCTTATAAAACCATCACTCTGTATAATTTCCATGACAAATATGGACTTTTTGGGGAAACAATAGGCTTTCCAACTGTGGAAAAATATACAGGGTGTTCCATTTGAAATAACAAAGTTGCCCTGTCTCCTAAAATACGGACGGACACTCAGGAAATAACTTATCAAAATTAGAAGAAGACTGGCGAAAACTGCATTTCATTATCTCAACTAGTTCAAAACTGATATAGGTTTAAAAAGGATCAAAATATGATGGGGCATATGGTATAATCGGTGTAGAAATGAACAAATCAAACGTATTTTTAACCGACTTCATTATCGATATTAGGATTATAAGGTTCAATCCGGACGATGATAATGTTTTATTTCATAATTTTTAGTATTTTTTTAAGGTGGTTCAAGTTTTTATAAAAACTTTTTTGTATTTTGGATTCGCGATATCGAAGCGTCTAGAAAAGTTTCCAATTTTCATATTGTCAGTTTTTTCTGTCGAGGATTAAAATGTAAAAATTAATTTCTTTTTATTATGTTTTCTTAGAACTTACCTGTTCCAGAATTACACGTGCGGAAAGTTTGTTCAATATTCTTTAGGGATAATTTGTACCTCTTCTGTGTTTTAATTCAAACAGTAAACTTTTAACAGCTGTAATATTTTCCACGAAAATATGAAATTATGAAGCGTGTTTTTAAAACGTATTTACTCGATATTGAGACTATAATAAATATTAAGAGTTATCATTAGGGACTTGAAAAGAATCTATATTCAGAAAAATTTTCAATTTAATTTTACGTAATTTCCATGACAACAGATATAGTACCAAACAATGAACCAATTTATTTCCACAGTTTATTAAACTTTTTAGCATGTCTTTCATTGCGCAAAGAAAAGTTCTTACCATGATTAGAAGTTATGGGGGGAATTTATATTAATGTATTTTACGGAAGGCTCAATTTTTGGTGAAACTGGTTTGGTTTTCTTCTAGATCTTAATTAATTAATACTAGGTATTCATCATGTACATATAAGACTTAGTACTGAAGCTTTTATAAGCTAGTTTACAATTGCAATCACTTTCTGAAGTAAGTACCTAATAACTGGAAAACAAGACCCTCGAGATATGCAAAATAGTGGCCTATGCAAGTAGCGAGCATACAAAAACTGAAGCCATATTCTTATGTAAAATGACCTGCCGAATTCGATTATGGAGGTCGTGATTCGATTCAGAATTGCAAAGTAGGAAAAAATCGCATTTTCTCACTTTTTATAAAATTTCTCGGAAATACGGTATTTTGCATTTCTCGTCCCATAACTTTGTCTCTAACCATTGACTCGGCTTGAAAGTTTAGACACATATATTGTGAAACATGATGAGTCTACTGTCATAAAATTGTACCAAAGATAAAATGTCTGGTACAAGAAAAATATTTTCATTCGAGACCACATGAATTTTCAATAGCGACACTAAAAAAGTTTGTACCTAGGAAACTTTTATATTATTGAAGAAGTGTACTTTAGTGAGGTGGCCTATTGAAATTACCGTTGCTTGGCGGATAAAAGCACCAAATTTGGTATGAAGGTACATTAGGGTATACTAATAAATGTTAGCCTAGGAGCCCTCTAGAATTTCTAAAAATTTTCATGTTCAGCACTAAAATCCAAAATGGCCGACAAATAGGACAAAATATTACATGCTTGTCTTTCTTTTTGAGGCATCGCTACTGCGAAAACTATAAAAAGTGGGATTCTCTTGCACCCTTCAAGAGTCCAAAGCATAAAGCAACATCTCAGCAGGGGAAGAAACTGAAAGTGCTTTAGAATAATATGGAACTACTTAGTCAACTATATATATACATATAATATGCAGAACCAGGAATCTGTTTTGGATGAGTTTTTTGCGCATGAGATACAGTCATTCCCTCCTTCCATTTAAGACTTTGATAAGCTTCATTTGCCAACCAACAAGGCTGTAATACTGCAATGTCTTGAGCAGCCAGATCATTCAGAGCCCCCTTCAACCAATGACTCCAAATTTCTGGACGGTGCCGTTTTCCTCCACTGCCTGCCCACTACTAATGTCGACACCTGCAATCAGTATGCTGATAAGATATTATAATATTATTACCTTCATAAGCAGCTGGAGAATGCCCAAAGGTTAGATGTTGTTTGGGACACTTACATTCCAGACAGTTTAAAGGAGTCCAACTGGAAAAAAAGAGGTGAGGGAATTCGAAGGAAAGTATCACCAGACTCCCACGAAATTGGATGGGCTTTCTCCGTGACTCAATGAACAAGACGAAATTGTTCAACTTTTTGACTTCCAAGATTGTAGAGTTCAACTGGCCGCCAGGCAAAGATGTATATATCACAACAGAGAAAGCAGTTGCACAAATCGGTTCGAACACACCTATGAAAAACTCATGAAGAGACAGGCACGAGACTTGTGGTTCCTGTACCCCATTTAGTACAGCAAGGGGCAAAGAATATCCTTGAGCGTACTGTAGACATAGATTTGATTGTCATCCTTGCTGGCAGATTCTGTGATCTAATAGTGACTCAACCTTTGGCCGATATCTGGGTGGCCTTTGGCATGGGCAAGCATTACAGGTTTTACCACATCAACGCCATCTGTGCAAGCCTATGGGAGCCAAAATCACTCATTCTCTGGTTGCGACAAAACCTCCGCCTTCAAAGTTAAGAGTAAGAAGCCCATTTGGGAAACATGGCAAGTATCTCAAGACGTCACTGATACATTTGTACATTTGGCCACTCATCCATTTCAACTGCTGAAAGCTGACTCTGAACACTTCAAGAAGCTGGAACGACTGACTGTTGTTCTATATGATAAAACTGCTCCTTTCAGCAGTAACAACCAGGAGATTTTTTGTGAGAAGATCAAGCAATGGACAAACTTTCACCGACTGAGGATGCGCTTCTTCAACATATCCGAAGGGCAGTTTATCAAGCGGGTATTTGGACGACCAGCACATAAGCACAGCAAGTGATTCCTTCTCCATAGGATTTTGCTTGGAATAAGGTCTCAGAGTCGGGGGTGGTACCAGTTTGGATGACGATTCCAGAGGGTTTCCCGATCATGCAGGGAATTGATTAAATGTTTCTGCAAAGGAGACTGCAAAAACTGCAAATGTGGGAAAGCCAATCTGGACTGCTCATCACTTTGCAAGTGTAATTTATTTATAACTGTTGCATACTGAATTCCATTGAAGGAACAACTATAAATATTTTTTTCTTATTAGGAACTCTCTTCAGCGTTATATTTGGACATATATTACTGTAATAAATGATATGGATATATTTTATTGTATTTTATTTAATATCGAGGCCACCTCAAGTTAAGTGTGTAGTGTACTTAGTTGGCTTAAAGCTGGAATTCAAAATTAACAGTATAATAGATTGTGTTAAGTGATATTTTGTCGTATTTGTCAGCCATTTCGGATTTTAGTGCTATACATAATAATTTCTAGAAATTCCAGAGGGACTCCTAGGCTAACATTTATTAGTACACCATAAGGTACCTTCATACCAAATTTGGTGCTTTTATCCGACAGGTAACGGTAATCTTGAAACACAGCTTTAAACCACTTCACTACTAGTATAAGGAGTGAAAAAACAAAATTCTTCATTTGTAACAGTTTGGTGGTTACATAAATGTAAGAAGATTGGGTGTTGTACGCTCTGCATTAAATCCTAGGTTACCGATGCAATAGACCTTCATTTCAACCGCTAAAATCTCAATACGGAGGGCTTGATAATTTTTCTAAATTATGACAATATTTGCAATACTATATAGAGAAACAAACAGTAGTGTTATAAACACTCTATAAACATACTAAACACTCCATAGTCACATAGGATATAACAAGAGCTGCCAACGATTTATTTACCTCATAATCAAAATACGGTTTGACCCTAGGAATATGTAGAGGTCGTCTGACAATACAATAATCAGTTTTGTCTGATGGCCGCACATCTTGCGCATTATCACAGGCCGGGGAGTAAGAAAACATAACATTTTACATTTAATTACACAGATACGCCAAACCTGACTGAAAAGTCCCTTGCTTTCATTAAACCAGACTGACCTGAATGTGACGAAATGTTTGCATTTATTTTCCTCATGAGGAAAATGGATGAGATCTTAATGTTCCTTTAGCTTTAGGTTAGCCAGACCCGAATATATCAAATCTGACTGGTAAAGCTCTTATCAAAGGGCCATCAGACACAATTTTTAAAAAAATGTATTTTTGCTATATATTTTTTTACCTCATCAGGAAAATGTGACAATTACGGACTTATGTACAATTAAGCCGAAGAAGTATAACAGTACACGTAAAAGCACTTATCACACTGCGCATGCATTTTTACAGTAGTGGTGTAATTTTGCATCCAGTTTATAAAATTCTAGTCATTATCACTGGTCACAGAACTACATGAAGATTCTCTAAAATTATAAGAATGTTTCTTCAGTGTAGATATCATCAAAAGCTATGTCTTCAACAGGGCAAAATATGTTAACAAATTATGTAAGTAAAACCACTTATTACGAAAATGAAAACTTCCCAGAGTATTATCTTTGGACCAATACTACTTTCTATATACCGTGCTTTCATGTTTTTACGCTACACTGTAAAAAGGAATACTACAAAATTTCGGTAGTTAAAATGGGTTACTTATTGCCAGCAATATAGATTGTAAAGTTACCAATTAAGTGGAGTACTGTAAAATAGCATGATTATTTAATGCAAAATTAGCTGTCAATTTAGGGAATTTTATACGTATAAGTAAGTATAATTACATTTATTTCTGTAATACGTATGTAAAAATACACATTCCAGTGTTTTTACCAGAGATGGGTAAACTCCCGGAGTTTTGATTACTCCGAAAGTTTCCAGGAAGCTTTCCTGGAAACTTTCCATTGGGAATATTCAGAGTCTATTTTATGGTGAAATCTGATTCGTAATGCTCTAAGCTTCATTTTGATACCAAATAAGTGCATATAAATATATTATTTACATTACTTTTACAGACTTTTACCAAATAACTGATTTTATATGACACCCGCTATACGTGCCCTGTGCTATATGAAGAATATGGAGCAATTGGGTAGTTACCCAGTAATTTATTTTGTTTGAATTATTAAATAATTAAATATAAATAAAATAATTTATAGAATGTGATAAATATGTGGATTATAAAATTAAAAATGTATGTAAATGTTATATGTAAGTCGTAACTGCGCAGAAACGGAAATGTAGAAGGCAAGACAGAAATAACATCTAAATCTCATATTATAGTTATATTGAATTAAAAGTGTAAAACAAATAAATAAAATAATAAGAAAATAATACCAAAATAAATTAAACCATCCACTACTATAGCACAACATAACATTCATAATAATTTTATTAAAATAACACCAAAACTATTAAATATCTTATAATTTGTAAAAAAATAAAAGTATATTCCTTTTTAAACATTTTCGTTTTTAATGTAACAGAAAAAAATGCTAGATATTATTCATCGAGAAGCGATAGTGCGGGTAAACAAATAAAAGTAACTTATCATATGTCTGTCAACTCATCATTGATCATAGCCAATAGCATGAGATTAGAAAAATTCTGTGCCAATACCAATAGTAATAATCCGAGCGGTGACCATATGAAACCCTACGTCATCAAACATCCGATTAATTTTTGATAATTTCGGAAGAATGTCAACAAATTAAAACTGTAATTCTGGCGTTTGAGTTTATGTTAGATCATCGTGGCGGCAATTTCAAATTTATGAGAACAACTGTAAATATTCGTGAAAAATTTGGAAACTTTCCCGGAGTTTTGGAAACTTTCCCGGAATTTTGGAAATTTTCGGAATATTCAAATATTTTAAAGGAAACTTTCATTTTTATCAAAACTCCATTCCGGAAACTTCCGAAAATTTCCTGGAAACTTTCCAATGGAAAGTTTCCTTGACCCATCTCTGGTTTTTACACCATATTATTTTCTGATTATATTGATATTATCATTTGAAGAGAGTACGTGGAAGAATATACATAAAAAAGTACCTAAATACCTTATGTACGTGAATAAAAAGCTTGCTCACGTTAAATTATCATTAAAAAAAATAAATGTATCACTTTCTCTTTTTCAGCTGTCAGTTAAAATTATAATAGAATTATTATTTTACATATCTGGCATCTAAAAAAGTTATAAAATTTGCCAATATAATATAATAAAATTATATAAAAAAAATATTTTTAAGAAAAAGCTTTAATTTGAAAAAACTACTAAAAAGCAAAAATAATTTTTTTAAAATTTATACACCTGGAAACCAAAAGCTTTGGGGGTGGTTATATAGCGCTATTGTATAGTTACTTTGCTTAATTGACCGCCCTCAAAGCTTTTGGTTTCCAGATGTATAAATTTAAAAAAATATATTTTTACTTTTTAGTAGTTTTTTCAAATAAAAGCATTTTCTTAAAAATATTTTTTTATATAATTTTATTTTTTACTTTTTAGTCTACTTATTTTACAAACAGACAGACAAAACCCTTTCATTTGATACAGCCATCCACCCCTTCCCTCTCCCGTCTTCTCACACTCACACTCCAACACTACTTCCCACTTCTTCCGACCCTTTTCCCACCTCTTCCCACCTCTTTCCACCATATTCCCACCTCTTTCCACCATATACCAAATAATCATGCTAGTAAATATCACTTTAAATCAAATTTTCGTATTCAGACGAAAATTCCATATTGTTAAATATGATTAAAAGTTAATTTGTTTTAAAATTAATTTGTTTTAAAATTAGTTTGTTTTAAAATTGTGAATTTAACATAGTTATAATATAATTGTTGGATCAGTGGATCTCAGTGCGCACATCGTTAACGGCCGCTGTTAATAATGACAACAAAACAGTGTATTGTCCCCGTTATGTAGGAAATTCTTTGTTCGTGGTAGAGAAAGACATACGATATTCCTCACTGACGCAGAAAACAAACCTTCATAGGTAAAATATAAGTAAAGCAGAGATAAACATCAATCAGGATGTGGCGACATTCACGCCAAGATTCATTGATCTAACAACATAATGCGCTTCAATAAGAAATAAATTTCACGTAAATATATTTCACGTAAATATATTATTATCTAAGTTTCAAAATTCAATTTAAAGTACATTTTTTTAGGATTCAGTGATTAATAAGAAGCACTAAAACAATAATCTGATTTTTTATAATAGCACTGAATTATTTTACGACGAGAGATATATGTGACGACTGCGAATACTTATTGGAACAACAAAAATATAAAAGACATTAGTTATGTGCTTAATTTCATTGGCATCACGATCACGTATAAGTGAGTTGTTCCGTATCGCGTATTCACAGTCGGCCACGTTTTACTGCAATTTTTACTCGTTAAAAGGATAGAGCGTAGAGGCATCTTGAAAGTACACGTATTTCGATACTTAAATTGAAACAACGTTCATCACGGTTATAACTTGGATGGAATAACCCATCTGTGGAGACACGGCGATCTCGTCCCACCTTCTAGGGGCTTGTATATCAGTGTATATGCAGAAGATATGTAATTTGAGACGAGGATTATGTACTGGATATGCCATCCTTCGGAGAGGAGGTAAAGTAGTAGGTGCCCTGTCTATTAAATGTTAAGCACTCTTCGACAGAGATGAGGTTCGGCAAAATTATAAAGTTTTAAAGTCGTTTCCTGGCATTGGAAGCAGATATAGGCCGACGTTAGATTTGAAAAATAGAGCTGGCTGATTGCTCTTGACCTCCCCTGTGCATCTATTCCTAATCTAATTTTTCTTGGAGCTCCTTATCCAGCTTTGTTTTTTTGTATCAGACTCCATAGCCTTGACGAGAGCTTCTTGGTATTATAGCTCTCTGCCTTTTGGTCTTTCTACGCGAAGTATTTGGAATCTCAGTCTGGCTAGGTCTTCGAAATGGCACAGCACATGTAGCGAGGTTTCGTCTTCCTCCCAGATAGCAAAATTACGTACAATGTACGTACATGATATTATGTACATCATCGGATTATGGATGTCCATGGGAGGTACAAATATTTGTATTTTTTATGTGACTATACGTATATTGTATGTGCAAGTGTGAACACAGGGGAGGTACATTGAAGATACAATGTAGGTCCACAGTACGTACATGGTATGTCCATATCCATCTATGGGTATAGAATGTATGTAGAAAATAATATGGTATATCAAAAGGATGTATACTGTACTTAACATTTACCTACCTTCAATCTACAGTGTGTCCCAGGATAGATGTAACAAGAGGTGTAATGGATCAAAAATTTTGGAATTTTGGAATGGTATTTGGGGATTGAGTCCTGCTTGTTGTAAAACTAAAGTATGCCAAAAATGACTTGATTTGGTGTTCTATAGGGTGTTTTATAAGCAAAGTTGTCAAAATCACCACTAATTAAGTACCTTTATTTTTCAAAATATGAAAAAATTCCACTAAGAAAAGTTATTTAAAATGCAATTTTATACTTCTATACCCAATTTCAGGAATATAAAATAATTTTTTTGAAACTTCTTATTTTTTGCGAATTCATATTTAAAGTTGTGTAGGAGCAAATGTTAATCATCCACTGCTTTTATCATAGCCTATTTTTAGCTTCTACATAACTTTAAATATTAATTCACAAAAAATAATTTCTATGCAGTTTTAATTGAATGGTTCAAAATAAAATACCAATTTATTGAAGAAATGGGAAGTTTCAAAAAAATAATTTTATATTCCTGAAACTTGGTATAGAGGTATAAAATTGCATTCTAAATAACTTTTCTTAGTGGAGTTTTTTCATATTTTGAAAAATAAAGGTACTTTATTAGTGGTGATTTTTACAACTTTGCTTATAAAACACCTTGTAGAACACCAAATCAAGTCATTTTTGGTATACTTTAGTTTTACAACAGTCAGGACTCAATCCCCAAATACCATTCCAAAATTCCAAAATTTTTGGTCCATTACACCTCTTGTTACATCTATCCTGGGACACACTGTATATTCTCTAAGTATTCGTATGTATGAAAATCGTAGGTCATTGATAGATAATTATGGCATTCAATTTGGATCAATTATGTATGTACACAAATACGTGAATATGGATTGCATTGTTATGGATGTTTCTTTTAAATGTCTCAGTCTCGCGTACGTATTCACTATCACTATACGAGCGAGCAAGTGTTATGCCAATTAGGAATAATTGCAGAAGTCAGAGTAGTGCCCAACCTCAGTATAATGTGGGAAACGCCTGGCCCATATGGTAGCGTCTCATTGATCACAGCACCTTCATGCCACGTAACATGGTTAGTAGATGTCCATGTGTAGGGCTAGATCTAAGATATTTGATAAAAGCGATTGAAAGTAGATCAACAACTTAAATTTAATGTAGGTGATGCCATCTACCTGTTTGAGACTGTACTTTTATAAATCAATAACAACTTTTGCATAGGTTAATGCAACCCAACAAATCATCCTAATATAGAGTTTAAATTTAATGTCAAAATACATTATAATTCATCCATGAATTGAACATAACATAATAATATATATTGTATAAAGCCATCAATTACCTACTTACAATTTCACAATAATAAAGACTATTCAATTCATAAACAAGTAAAACTCGAAAAAATAACCACCAGCGATAAAAAATTGAGATATTTTAAACGTAAAGGTACTATGGTATTTAAAAAAACAGTAATTTTTAATTTAAAAAAAAAAATAATAATTTACAGCACAGAAATTAACAACAATTATACTTTTCATATATTTTCATAAAAATGTAATTGTTTAAGTGGTTGTAAAAAATGATATATTAAAGATAAATAATCCTTTAGAACGACATTTTGAAGCCAATAGTATGTCTTCATTCCAAATTGACAAATATTGATGTTTCATTATTTAAACATTATGGCCAAAGCACGGCACGAAAACAATTGTTTTTTTTGTCTTTCATATTACCTAGATAGAAGCAGAAATGACATTAGTATGGATTACGAACGTATGTTGATATTATTTACGATACATTGAAAACAGACAGCTTTCGTATGTTAAATGAAATTTGTTGCAACATTCATATGGATATACAGGGGCGTTCATATTTTCAACATCTTTTCATTTACATACCACATACATCCGAAGTTCAAATCAACAACGGTATATATTATTTTAATATACACATGGAAATCGTAAGAATGTAAGCAGTATGGGGAAAGAAGTTCATATGGATCTCTCTATTAGATATACACTGACGTATATTCTATGGACATCCATTTCAGGTACGGGATGTACTTTGTACTTCATAGATCTAAAATGAATAATGTACAAAATCGCTAAAAAATTCCTTGAATACAAATCTGTATAATATCCTACCTTCTAATGTAAAAAAACTTTAACGATTTTCAATTTAAACATAGAGTAAAAAACTATATTCTAACACATTGCTTTTATCCAATAAATGAATATTTAGATGCACCAAAACCCGTTGAAATTTAATAAATTTGTAAACCAAATGATATCCAGTACATTGATTTTATACATTAAGTGTGCTTACACTCATAATTTTGCTGACCATTATTAACTTTGTTTACATAGTAGATTGCCACACGTTACTTCAAAAATCCGGTTAAGTATGTACTGTGTTTTCATTTTTGTTGTACGTTAGATATATTTTGTCCATTCTAGTTTGTTGGTTAATCATTTATTGTTCTATTATATTATACCTAAAATTGTTTGTGACTATATATACGTGTATATATGTAAATCTTTCGTTTTTTGTCTCGATACATTTTTATTTTTTTGTTGTTGTTCATGTATGACTTGTGTAAATACTATATGTATAATACATCAATAAATTCTATTCAGTTCTATTTAGTACAGTACCTAGAGGTAAAAAATATGCAAAACTTCGGAATAATGTCATATTGAACGGATTTCGTTCATTTTTGGCAGTATAATAGTAAATGCTTGACAGCAAAGTTTCTATATTGTGGGGGGGGGCTTGCTAATTTATAGGAAGTGGATGCCCCCTTCTCAGGGGGTGGCACTTAAAAAATATATATATTTATTGGAGCTGAAAAAGAATCAAATTTTAAGAAGAAAAGGTTCTATGCAATTTTTCACATGAATTGATAGTTTTTAAGTTATAACGACTTAAAAAAAGGTATTTCCAAATGACTTTCGTCAAGTATCTCGAAAAGTATTGCTTTATCGAAAAAATGTTACAGACCAATTACAGAAAGTACAAACTGGGAGTTATTTATATTTTTTGTTCATTGATGTAGGATTAATAATTTCGGAGATATTTAAGTTTATATTTGGCATCCAAGTATTCATAAGATAATTATTTAGAGTGAGATTAAATATCTCAGAAACTGTGACACCTACGTCAAAAATCCTAATAGGTAGAATAATAGGTTACTAATTAAACTTTGAACTGTTTTTTAATTTGTTTCTGTAGCATAAAAAACATAGAAGTTATGACCGAAGCAATGTGCGTCTTCACATTTTTTTAGATAACAAAGTCGCCATTTTGTTACTGTAATTAGCCAGTAAATAAAAAAAAGAAATTTCAAACACTGTTTCTCATTAATATATAGCATGACGTAGATGCTCAAATTTTTTTGTTTGTATACAGCACTTGCTTTAGAAAAAATTACAGTTTAAACTATAAAGTTATTTTCGATAAAACGTAATTTTTTTCTCCTTTTCCAAATTACTCAATAAATATTAGTTTTATTGGGTTAGAGACCAAAAATAAAGCTCATAAACTGATAATGAATTTCGATTTTTCATTAACTTACATAGATTTAAGAGTTTCGGAGATATGAAAGTTTACTAATGGCGTCTGAACGTTTATGAGACGAAAAATGTAGTTTAAATGTTAAATATCTCAGAAATTGTGACACCTACGTCACGCATACTAAGAAATGAAATTAAAGACAATTAATTGCGCTTTCAAATTATTTTTTACTCGTTTCTGTAGCATAAGAAATAAAGAAGTTACGACGGAAAAATGTGCGTATTTATATTTTTTTATATAAAAAGGTCGCCATTTTATTACTCTAGTTAGCTAGTAATTTAAAAAAAATAACCTCAAAGACAGTTTTTCATTTAAATGTAGCATTACCTAGATGCTCAAATTTTGCTCATTTAAAGCACTTGCTTTAAAAAAAATGAATTTTAAATTTTAAAGGTGATTTCGAAACACTTGGATGCAAAATATAAACTTAAATATCTGCGAAATTATTAATCCTACATCAATAAACAAAAAATATAATTAATTCCCAGTTTGTACCTTTTGTAATTCGTCTGTAACATTTTTTCGATAAAGCAATACTTTTCGAGATACTTGACGAAAGCCGTTTTTTTTAAGCTAAAATCGCAATTTTGAATTCGTTATAACTTAAAAACTATCAATTTATGTGAAAAATTGCATAGAACCTTTTCTTCTTAAAATTTGATTCTTTTTCAGCTCCAATAAATATATATATATTTTTTAAGTGCCATCCCCTGAGTAGGGGTGGCATCCACCCCCTATAAATTAGCAAGCCCCCGTACAATATAGAAACTTTTCTGTGAAGCATTTGCTATAATACTGCCAAAAATGAACGAAATCTGTTTAATATGACATTATTCCGAAGTTAAAATCTCTAGTTACTGTACTAATTCTATTCTATTCTATTCTATGTCCATAAGACGTCGAATGCTATCTGGCAGAATCTGCATGGCATCCTCTGCCAGATCCATTAGACACATATGTCTATTAAGCCTGCGGTGTCCAATTTGAATTATCCTAACGGCCTTTCTATTTTGTCGTAATAGGATTTCCGTGAATTTGGCCGATTGGTATTTAATGAACTTTTTGGCCTGTCTCTGTCGTGGGAAACTCTGCCACCAATCCAGAGATTTATTTTATACCCATTCCTTAAAGGATGTTCGTATGCATGGCTTAGCCACACTGCAAAAGGATTCGGGTCCTAGTAGGGTCCTAGACGCGCCTTCCCGGGCCAATTCAATAGCCTTCTCATTTCTACTATGTTCCTCTTGTTTTGGTATGCATGTCATGGTAGCCTGACGTTAAATAAATAAATTTAAAAAAATAATAAAAAAATACTTGTTAAAAGTTGGTATTCCCGATTCTATTAATTTATGATAATTCTATTAATTCTAAGTGAAATTGTTCATCAGTTTATCATGAAATTGAAGAGACAAGCAAGACCCTGGATGAAAATTGTTTAAACAGAAGTTTTAGAAAATTTCATAATCTACAATATTAATAATAATGAATTACTGTAGCAATAAGGGAGACAGAAGAAATTACAACAGTCTGCATGTAGCAAAAATGTTCACCCTTTTGGCGCTGTAAATCGTAAAGTATTAACAATAGAGAAAAATTGTTTAAGTACAAGTTGCAGTTTCTTTATTCGTTGCAATACTTGTAATACCTAATTTTAGGATAGAACTAAAAGAAAACAAGATAATCGAGAGAAACCATCATTTCTCCAACATGGCGACCGTAGCGGCAACCATATTTGTATGAGAAACATTAAATAATAATTGTGGCAATCATCCCTGTATTATACAAAAAAAAAATGTTTCAGGAATTATTCTCGGGTCAAATGACAGATTGACTGTGTTACTATAGTTCAGCCAGTATGCATTATTTTAAAAATTCTCGACTTTTGGAGGCCCCAGAACAAAAAGTTCAAGTTTCTAAATTTTTTGGAAGGGCCAGAACGTGAGAATCTCTCTTTTCCTTGTAGCCGTCATACTGGATCAGCAATATTGAATTTTTCTGGATTTGTGATTTTTCTTATTAACTTAGGTGTCTGTAGTAAATTTCAAATTCCAAAGTGATTGAGAATTACCAAGAAGACCCGGGATTTTTTTTGTTAATAAGCAGAGCCACACGTAAGATTTTTTTAATAAAAATATTAATTTGTCAGTCTTTAGACACAATTTTAAGTTGAAATGGACTGAACCCATTTTTCATAGTCAAGATTGTGGCAGCAAGATATTTATGAGATCGTCAATATTGGTATATATTTGTACTTTCCCCGAATGCACGAACATGAGGGATGAAACTTTATTGTGGGTGCATTTGGCTAAATTCAGCTAAATTCACAACTCCTGCCTTGGCAGTCTTGTGATCCATTCATTAGTCTGGTGAACTTAACTTTGAGCAAGTCTGACAGCCTCACACCGTCTGTGGCGATTGCTTGTTAGATTCAGGGCCTCACCAAAGCTCTTTTCCATCAGCTCAGCTGGTGGTATCAGCCTAAAGTTTTGCAGGGCGTCCTCCTTGCCTCTCATAAGATTAACAAAGATGCCTCCACTTTGACCGATAAGACCTGTTCAACAGGTAAAAATTTATCTGATAGGAAAGAAATGAAAACCTATAGTAAAGTTGTAAACAAACAAAAAGTCATAAATCGCAGCAATTCTCTAGCTGTACAGGGTGACAACAATAATACAAATGGGATTAAATGTGCTCCATTAAAAAATAATAATAAACCTCGCAAACGACAAATTCTGCTGTTAGCGGATGATATTAATATATCTTCACAACTTAGATGTTTGGACTTAAATGTATATGAGCTTACAACAATTAGAAAACCTGATGCTCTTCTGTATCAAGTTATAGAAAATATCGAAACACTAGCAGAAAATTTCTCCCTTCTGGATAATATAATTATAATAGGAGGAACCAACGATATTGAGATGAACACAACACCTTCTTTTCGCCATATTTGTAATAAACTAAAATTATGTTCACATACTAATGTTACGTTTGCATCTGTTCCCTATAATAACAAATATTCTTCGAAAAATAAGCATATTTATAAGTTTAATACTAGACTTTATGAGTTCCTAGAAAAATTCAATTCATGCAGTGAGGGATATTTTAATTATGTTGAAATAAACAGTCAACGCTCAAGAAAGTTTGATAATCGCATAGTGGCCTGCAATATAGTTGATGCCTTATCTGCCACCAAACGGTCATCCAAAACGTTGACATTCATTCATTCCAGTGACGTGAGTGAAAATTTCTACATGTCTACAGCAACCACTGGGAACCTAGTGCCTACTATAATAACTTTAAATGATAGTGTTGATATTGATACTGCTTTAGTGGTGACTTCAAACAATAACAACCATTACGCTAACGTAGGGAAGAATCTTGCAAAAAAAATAACCGTCCCTGAAAACTATATCGACCACCTTGACAGGAAAAATAATTCCATATATCTTTACCCAACTAACCCGGTAGAAGTAAAAGACATTATTATGAACTTAAAGTTAAATAAAGCTCCAGGTCAAGATGGTTTAACAGCGGAAATTCTAAAAGAAATCAATGATATAGTGTCAATACATTTTGCACATTTAGTAAACAAGGTTATTGCAGAAGGAATATTTCCTGATGAATTAAAAGTAGGAATTATTAAGCCACTTTATAAAAAAGGGGATAAAACAAATATTATAAATTATAGACCTATTTCATTGATTTCAAACCTCGCAAAGGTTCTGGAAAAAATTATAAAAAAACGAATTACTAACTTCACAACGAAATTTAAAATCCTATCCGATATGCAATTCGGTTTTCAAGAGGGTCGCTCAACACAGGATGCTATAGTATACGTTACGCAAAAAATATATCAAAAGCTAGATAGTAGCGAACCTACAATTTGCATATTTGTTGACCTAGAAAAAGCGTTCGACACGGTCAGTCATTCTAGATTATTAAACAAATTAGAACATTTAGGGTTTCGTGGTAATGCACTTAAATTAATGGAGAGTTACCTTTCAAACAGAGAACAATATGTACAAATTGAGCAGTCACTAAGCCAACAAAGAATTGTAGAATATGGAGTGCCCCAAGGTACAGTTTTGGGACCTATACTGTTTAACCTCTATTTAAATGATCTGTTGACATTACCATATAAAGGAACGATACTTAGTTTCGCGGATGACACAATCATTATGCATAGCGCAAAAACCTGGACACAATTAAAGCAAGTAATCGAAGAAGAATTTAAATTAATAAAGAATTGGTTCGATAAAAATCTACTAACCATCAGTTGCGAAAAAACTAAGTATCTTCCTTTTACATCATATCAATCAAACTTACCTAATCTTGGTCCATTACAAATTTATCCTGAAAAAAATAGAAATCGAAGAAGCCGAATATATTAAATACTTAGGAATAATAATTGATAAACATTTTAGATGGGATATGCAAGTAAACAACACTATAAAAAAAAATAAGAACTTTACTTTCAAAATTTAAATACTTGAGACAATTTCTAGACTTACCTCAGATGTGTGTGTTGTATTATGCCCTTATTCAATCTCAACTAACTTATGGCATTATTGGTTGGGGAGGAGTTAATAACAACTACCTAAAAAACTTAGAAATTCTACAGAAACGCTTCTTAAAAATTATTTTCCAAAAAGATAACACCTATACATCCAATAATTTATATAAAGAAAGCAAAATATTCGACATCAGGCAGCTTTACTGTCAAAGCATACTAATATTTCAATTCAAACATAAGAACGAATTAAAATATAAAACACATAGCCACGACACTAGACACAAGAATACCATTAGTGAGAGAATAAAGATCAAAAAAACAATAGGAGAAAGAAGTTATAAATACCTGGCACCTAGGATATTTGATCTTCTTCCATTTGAAATAAAACATATAAACTCACTAACAAAATATAAAAAGAAAATAATAATGTAAATAATGAAAAGACTCACGAAACTCAAACGACAGATGATAAGTTGGGTAAGAAGCCAAAAAAAGGTATTTATAAACTAAACGCTTTTTACTTAAATATTCAAAGCATAAGTAACAAAATAAGTGAAGTGGAATATTTTTTGCATAAAAATGAGGTAGATATATTGTTTCTTACTGAAAGTTGGGCATCCGAATCAGAAATTCAAAATGTTGTTTTCCCAAATTTCAAACTAGTAGCATACTATTGTAGGAAAACGTCTGTTCATGGTGGTGTATGCGTCTTTGCTAGAGAACTGCTGAAAATTAAAACTGAAGAAATTAGTGAATTTTGCGTAGACATACATGCTGAATTTACGTTAATTGAATTGGTTAATGAGAAAATCTATTTTTTGTGCACATACAGGTCTCCTGTAGGTGATACGGATGTTTACTTTAATGCACTCAACAATGTAATTGAGACGATACCCGATAATAAACAAATTGTTGTGGTTGATGATTTTAACTTAAATTTTAATAATTATGATAACATAGATGTTACTGAGTGTACAAACATCTTGTTGACATATAATTTAGAGGAAAGAATTAATGAAAATACAAGAGTTACTAATACCAGTGCAACAAAAATTGATAATTTGTTTACAAATATAAACTGCAATATGTCGGACCACAAAGGTATTTGGTTCACTATAGACATAACCTCCAAACCGAAAAACAATTTTATTTTATGTAGACCTATGACTGAACAGAGAAAAAAACAATTTATTGAACGTTTAAATAATGTTAATTGGTGTACATTTTATGAAATACAAAATCCTAACGAATCTGCTAACTTTTTAGTTAATGTTTTATCAGACTTTTATAATCAATGTTTTAAGGAGAAACTTATAAAAAAAGCCTAGTTCAGAAAATAATGTCTTTACTTTTGACAATAATTTACAAGAATTAAAACGAACATTGGACTCTGTCCATGTAATCGCTTGTTCTACCAAAAATGATAATGATGTTCAGCTGTATAATACTCTAAAGAAAGATTATAAAAGCAAAATAAATCATGCCAAATTAGAATCAAATAATAAGCGAATTCTAACCTCCAATAACAAACAAAAAACAGCATGGGACATTATCAACAAAAACAGAAAAAATAAAAACACGTATGTAACTTCTAACTTAACGGCTGATTATTTCTCAGACTACTTTGTTGATGCTATAAATAACTTAATGACTAACTTTGATAATGTTAACAATACAAAGTTTTCAGATTTTCTAAAGAATGCACCTAGTGCAAATATATCTTTTTTTCTATTTCCAGTGTGTGATCTGGAAATTTTAACTATTATATCACAATTGAAAAATAGTAAATCTAAGGATATATATAATCTTAATAGTGAAATTTTAAAATTAGCTGGTGATGTTCTTGCAAAGCCTATTGCACATTTAATAAATATATGTATTGAAAGGGGAATTTATCCTAATATATTCAAAAAATCACAAGTTACACCTGTATAGAGAAAAGGTGACTTTAATAATACCGACAGTTATAGACCTATCTCTATTATACCTATTATCGCAAAAATATTTGAGATCGTTCTTAAAAATAGACTGCTAGAATACTTCGAAAAAAACAGTTTACTAACTGATGCCCAATTCGGCTATAGACAGAAGAGATCCACTATTGACGCAATCTGTGAAATGTACGGAAATATTATAGAAGCTTTTGAGAAATGTGAACTGTGCACTGCAAAATTTTACGACATGTCTAAAGCATTTGATACAGTTAACCATGGGGTTCTAATACAAAAATTGGAATATTATGGGATTAGAGGAAAAGCCTTAAATCTATTTGTCTCTTATCTTGCGGATCGTCAACAGTGTGTTAAATTTAATGATAAAGTATCAAAACTTTCTAGTATTGATTATGGAGTGCCACAGGGGTCAGTTCTGGGCCCTGTGCTGTTTATAATTTACATTAATGATATATCATTCAATTGTGCTACTGAAGTGTCTCCAATAATGTATGCTGATGACATGACATTTTTGCTAAGCAACGAGCTGTTTTCCAACCTATGCACTAAGGAAGAAGAAGCTGATAATTTAATAAAAAACTGGACAAGGAGTAATTATCTTACCATAAATAATGGCAAAACAAAAACTCTAAATTTTGCAGTGAAAAAAAGGGAAATAAATAACGAACCTATTAAACTCCTCGGTGTGCATTTGGATAATTCTTTGAACTTTCAATTCCAAATTCAGAGTTTATCAAAAAGGTTGTCGACTTGTATTTATATAATAAGACAACTCAGCAACAAAATCACAGCAGATTGCTTAAGAATAGCCTATTTTTCCATTTTTCACAGCATAATGACGTATGGAGTGATAGTATGGGGGTCATCTTGTCATTCGAACAAAATCTTTAAATTACAAAAAAGAGTTATAAGAATAATGACTCAAGCTAAATATGATGACCACTGTAAACCCCTTTTTAAAAGTCTCCATATATTAACACTGCCGTCATGTTATATATATGAATGCTTGTGTCATATTAAAAAATTAAAAAGTAACAAAATCACCAAGCAGGAGGACATACATAACCATGACACTAGGACAAATACAAATCTAAGATTGCCCAAATATAGACTAAGTAAATCTCAGAATTCCTACCTATATCTATCAATTAAATTTTTTAATGTGTTACCTAAAGATTTACAAAATCTTGATATGAGTGTAAACACGTTTAAGCTAAAAATAAAAAATATCCTTTTACAGGATGCCTTCTACTCATATGACGAATATTTTGAATATTTCAGCTCCTTGCCCATTTTATCGTCTGTCTAATTAGATTCATTATATTTAACGTTATATTTTAGCATTTTTGCATTAATTGTTTTTTCTGTGTTTTTGACAATGTTACATTTTACGTTTTTTCCTCTACTTGAGGTACTAGTTTTTATGACTACTACTTATTTTATATTGTGTTATCGTGACTCTGTTTTTTTATACTTGTTTTTAAATTAAGTCGTTAGTTTTTTATCTCTGACATATGCAAATATTATATATATGTATAGCATGAATAAAATTCTATTCTATTCTACCATTTGATTTTTCATGAATTATCAACTATTCAGTATTGTCCTCTCTTCAGCTGACATGACCAAAAAGTGCATGTTTCGCCTACGCCAAATTTTGTTCAACTGGAAAATTGCATTTTATATTCTTCGTAGAATCTCTTATTCCCAAAGCCCAGTTGCGTATTTTGTCGGTAAGGGTTAGAAGGTATACCATCTTATTTATTGTCTCACAATCACCTTATCTTTGCGGATAGGATTTTGCAGAATGAGAGGGAAATATGCGTTTATTTTTGGTTTATTATAAATATTGAAAAAATCATAAATGATATAAACTTTAAAACAGTTTCAGATACTTCCCATTGCTCGAAGAAATGCAACTATATGTATAGTTTTTATCATAAATTATGTATTTAGTTAATTGCCATACTGCAATAATGAAATTAGGAACTATTTTCATTGAAAAACTGAAATTTATAATAAAAATTATATATAGTTGTATTCGCTAGAACAATAGCAAGTACCTTAAACAGTTTGAAAGATTATAGTATGTTCGGTTTCTTAAATATTTATAATAAATCGAAAATAAAAGCATATTTCCCTCTCACTCTACAAATTCCTATGCTTAACGTATATGACAGATTATCTGTTATTCAGTATAGAATCATAATTTTCGTTTTTTATAATAGCATTAAATCGTAACCAGAGTTTATTGTGTGAAGGTTGCCTAGCAGGTGTATGAAGTCTTCCTCACTTACTGCAACTAAGGTGGTACCATCTACAAATCTCAAGTTTAAAATTTTAGTTCCATCTATAGCTACTTCACCCTGCCAGCACCCAACACATCGTATTACGTGTTCGCTATAAATGTTACAGAAGATTGGTGACAGAACACTGTCTAAAGCATTTGTCAACTTTATATTTGATCGAGTTGGTATTGTCGACTTACTCCAAAGTAGAGTTCTCTTCATATTGTCGGTGAATAATATAGACAAGACGAAAAAAAATGTATATAACTATAAGCAATATTTTTTATATAAACATAATTCCAATATCGCTAATATTTAATGAGCTATAAATTAAAAAACTGAATCAGAGCACCATTTTTCCAAGATGGCGGCTTCATCACACCAGTTTGAGTTCAAAATTTTTAGTATTTTTAATAATAGGCCCTAATGAACATCTTTGCAAAGTTTCAAAACTTTACCAGTTATTTCCGTTAAATATCAAAATGATCCTATCTAACTGGGATATAATAATATGTAGTGGTACGAATATTGAGGTTCTCCAGTGATCGGGCCAGATTCTAATCTCCCATAATTTTTTGTAAGAATGTAAAGAATTACCACTCCAGCCTTCGCTTGGGCTATATGATGTACAGATTCGGCAAATTCGGGTAATTTTATATACGGGTCCTGAGATAAACGAGCCTAAGAAAGAAAACAATTAGGAAAAGGCAGATACTACAATGCATAGGCGGTTAGAAGCGATAGGCGATGTCCTACGTTAACACACGCTAATGCGATAAAAATAAGATTTCACGAAATGTGGAACGTGCTGGGAAGCAGTACATCCGTCTTACTTTTCCATATTTCTCCGTTTGTTCTCTTTTTCCCGTTTATCACAGGATATACAGGGTGCATCATGGTTAGTGGTGTTTTAGAAAAACTGCAAATAATTTGCTGAGAGGTGCTCTATTTTACGAAAATAACCACGTATGTGACACTTCCGGTTATACCGGACTTGAAGAAAGAAAAGTTAAACTAAAAATTGAAGACCTTGCGGAAGCGCATGTTCTGGTAAATTTTTTCAAATCGGAAACTTTTTTTTTAAATACACGTTTTTTGCCGTAACACTAATATACAAAAAAGTAATTCCTTAATTTTTTCACGAAGAAAAGGAGTTAGGGGGCTGAGATTTTTTGAGGTAGGTGAAGTAGAAAGAATTGATGGAGCCGGACGATGGAAGTGATGGGCAAATTAGGGGAAGGGGAGGAGGTAGGGAAAGGAAAATTATTCAACCCCCCCGAACTTTTTTCCCTATCGTGCGATTTTGAAAAACCTAATTGGAATTTGTTCACTGTTATCCCTAGTATTTGACTAATTAATTTTTTAAATTTTTTTCAAATAAACAAGTTTGTGGGAGGGGATAAACTTTTTGCATTTTTTTTCAAATGCGTTTTTTTACGTGGGAAAAGGTTCAGAGGAGAAACTTTTTTACAGGTAAGTGAGGATCTTTTCATCTTTATTTAAAAAAAAGATTATCCCAATCCAAGTAACAGGAAGGGAGCGTGGGGGCATAATGCGTTTGCGGGAATGAAGGGTTAAGGAAAAGAGATAGGGACTTCGGACCTTAATATTCGGCAATATAAATCTTTTTTCCATTTTAATATTTTGTCAATGTACCCTTTATCAAATATTAAACTGCCGAAACGGCAGTTTATAAATAAGTTGCGCTATTACTATAGTGTATATATTACACAAACCTTAGATTCGGACGAGTACTTCAACAACTAAGTTGGCGTTATAACATTAAAAATGCTTAAAACAAACATAATTTGTTTTTTAACAAAATCGATCAGTATATAAAAAGTTATTAATCATTTAAAATTAAAAAAACTGTTTTCTGATTTTTTTAAATTTGTAATTGAAAATCATTTATTTATACATTTAACTAATATATATTTCATAACAATATAATATTAAAACGTAGACATGATTTTCCAGTGTAGTAGATAGAATTATAGCTTAAAATCCAAGGATCGCAAGTTTGAAACACAGGCAGGTTATTATAGATTTGCTTTTTTTTTATACTGACAAGTGTTTTATCAAATAAAATATAAGATTTAAAATGTTCAAAAATTTATATTTCCAAAAAACTGGGAAGAGTATGCGCAACAATTATATAAAAGTTAAACAAATCGGCGAGGAGCATGATTTTTACTCTAGTTTTTTAAGTTTTTAATTTACCATCCGTGAAGGAGTGACACTTTTAGAGATTGAAGAGGGAATATATGCAAAACTTATTTAATGATAAAGAGACCATAAAGAACATAGAAGTCTAATAGCAATTAATTGCAGTACCGGGCCAACAATCACTGATTTGCAATTTTCTCGAAAACTGCTAAAGCTAGAAAAAAAAATTCAAATAAAAAAGTTACGCCAATCTTTTATCTTCATATACTTGGTATCTATTTTGAAAGATAAAATGTTTCGCACATGTTACATTTGGGAATGCAAATTTTCGGCATAGCCTTAGAAAAAAAAGTAATGATTTCCACACTTATTAAAATTTGACCTATATATTAACACATTTTATTAACATATATATACAGTAATAACACGATAAAAATTTGAGAGTAATCCATTGTGCCGTTTTTGAGTTAGAGCGAGTTGAACGGAAAAATAATTGTTTTATATACCCAATAGATAACTAAAACTAGAGAAATGGGCCGCGAAAACTCGTGACGGCGTTAAATAATTATTTATAATAAGTTTATTATTCAATAAAAGTAGATTGATAAAATATTAGTATTAAGAAAAGATTTATATTGCCGAATATCAAGGTCCGAAGCCTCTATTCCTTTTCCTTAACCCTCTATTCCGCAAACGCATTATGCCCCGTCTCTCCCTACCTATTGCTTGGATGGCGATAATTTTTTTTTTAAGTAAAGATAAGAAAGATCTTCACTTACCTGTAAAAAAGTTTCTCCTTTCCTACGTAAAAAAAGCGCATTTAAAAAAAAATGCAAAAAGTTTTTCCCCTCCTACAAATTTGTTTACTTGAAAAAAATAAAAAAAATTAGTCAAATACTAGAAATAACAGCAAACAAATTCCATTTTGGTTTTTCAAAGTCGCACGACAGAGAAAAAAGTTCGGGGAGGTTGAATAATTTTCCTTTCCCCTCCCCGAATTGGAGCACCACCTCCATCCTCCGGCTACATCAATTCTTATCTATTTCACCTATCTCAAAAAATCTCAACCCCCTAATTCCTTTTTCTCGTGAAAAAATTAAGGAATCTCTTTTTTGTATATTAGTATTACGGCAAAAAAACGTGTATTTTAAAAAAAAGTTTCACGAAAAGCTACCGTCCGATTTGAAAAAAATTACCAGAACATGCGTTTTCGAAAGGTCTTCAATTTTTATTTTAACTTTTTTTTTCGTCAAGCCAATAATAACAAAATTATCGTGAAAAAACATGTTTTTGCGAATTATAAATGCGAATTCCTGCCCCACCCCGTGTGATTAAGCTGAACTAACTTGATAACTTGATAAAAGAGAACGCGTGTAACCGAATTGTCAAAAAAAAAAATTAAAAAAAAGCAAGTTTCATTTCAGAACCAGATCCGCTCCGCTAATGAGAGATGGAGCTTATATGGGATCAAGCTACAAATGCTCTAAAATATACAGGGTGTCCGGAAATGAGGTCAAACTTCGACCTCCATTAAATCGCTTATTTCAAACGGAAAATACTATATTTTATAAACCTATTCGCTTCCCTCTTTTATTACCTTTCAGCAAATATGTATATTCCCTATATCCAAAATGTACGCTTATTGTGTTATTTAAAGTTATTTAGAAAAATGGTTAAATTAACATCAATATCGACAATATACGTGTCATGGAGAACCCAGTAATTTACAATAATTTTGTAAAAGAACCACAGTAGATTCATTAAAGCTGGTTAAAGTTCGTCAGGGATGGTAAACAATTCGATTTATTATACTCTTCGCAAATACGAAAACGAAGAGTATATTGCATTTGATCGTCACATTTCTAAAACCATAAATATCGCTCGCAGACAAAACATTTTCATATCACTGTGTTAATGAACGAATTCTGAACAACTTTCAAAATGTCCGTCTGTCTGTCCGTCCGTCCATCCATCCGTCCGTCCGTCCGTCCGTCCGTCTGTCCGTCCGTCCGTTCGTCTGTCCGTCCGTCCGTCCGTCCGTCCGTCTGTCCGTCTGTCCGTCTATCCGTCTGTCCGTCCGTCACGTTTCTTGTCAGCACGTTAACTCAAGAAAGAAAAATCCGATTGTACTGAAATTTGGACAGTAAATTAGTGTTAGCTAGGTATTGTTTTTGAAAAAAATCGATTTGTAAATAAAAATGTTATTAATGATTTAAATTTAAAAAGAAAAATTTTTGATTTTTATGTTTTTGTAATTGAATAGAAATCTGGTGAAATGATATTTCATTTTAATATCTAATATTTATTTATTTTACAAATATACATTTCGTAATGTAATATACAACCGTGAAAATATGATTTTAGCTCGTGTCTTATAATGTAAAAATTTGCTTTTGACTTAATATCTAAATATTTATATATTTTACAGATATACATTTCATAATGTATCGTGTCTTATAAAGTAAAAATTTACATTTTTTTGCGTGTAAGGTGGTTTTGTAGTTTTTACGCTTTTGACTTGGGATCCAAAGGTCTCGGGTTCGAAACCCAAATGGGGTATGTTATAGTTTTTTTTAATTTTTACTTTCTTTTACACCAATTTTACCAATTAAGTTCGTACTATAAAATTAAAAATGTCTAAAATTAACATTACAAAAAACTGCGAAGAGTATCCTATAGAATGTGTAACAATTATATAAAAAGTTCAGTGAACAGGCGAAGAGTACGTTTTTAGCTTGTTTGTGTTTTGTACTCTCTTTCTCTCTAGAAAAAAAATTAAATGTGTAGAAAATACATGTATAATATCAAATAATTTCCTACTGGGAGAAGAAGAGTAAGGAGAAGGTAAGGATCCAAAGCCAACTAAAGAGAAAAATTTCAACCATTTTCCTGTTGTAGCATGCATATTGCTGCTTCATAAATTATAACATAATTTAACTCAAGCGTGAAAAATCGCGGAAGTTTCAAATATTGTTTCTTTAATTTACTTCATAAACAAACACAACGGTATGCAACCAGAGTTACGTCTAAGCTGTACTCAAGGTAGCTGGGTATTCTAACTTAGCTTTAAGAGTGGAAAGGGTAAAGAGACGACACGATTTACATAAGAGGAGTAAGCAAACAGAACTAAAATTATCTCCGTTACATGAAGGTACTTGGTACTTCGTATTTTGTCTGCTAAATTTTTGAATAGTGATGTGTACTCATTAAGTTTCTTTTTACGACTTCAACATCGAAAGGGTTGATAGTCCCTTTTCATGAACATGAAGCAGGCCTAATTGCTTTTCACCGGTTTAATTCGTAAGTAATTTATAAAGAAATAATTTTTTTTGTAACTTAAATTTGGCAACGGCCATTTTGCAGCAAGTCACGCTTACACTTCATTTCTTTCCAGGTTTTTAAATTTGGACGCAAGTTTTTTACAATTTAGATGCAAATCTTTTCAATTCAGATGCAAATCTTCTAATTTTGGATGCACATCGTAGATGCATTTATTTTAATTTGGGTTGGAAACTTTAATTTTTTTTTAACCATCCAATGGGGTTGTCTTTCTTTTCCTCTACGTAATTAGAAGATGGAATGTATATATTAGTCTAGGACAACTTTTTACGGAGATTGCGACGATAGTATGGTAGAATAGATGCGATTTGTCCTTATGGAATTTCTGGATGCGTCGAATATGGTATTGGGAACTTCTTGACTTAATATTGGGCTCATCTAGAAGTCAGCGATTACGTCAATGTGGGTTGGATTTCACCATCATCATCCCTTACTTGGAGTCACTACTTTTATTCACTGAGAATTCCAGATAAGTGTCGCAAATAAAATATTTATCTGATTTTTTTTTATATATATCTCATATTTTTATGCTTTAACATTTTTAGAATTCTTTAAAGTATCAAATTGCAAATGTTTTTTTTGAAACTATTTCCATTTTCAATTTTATCTTTAATATGTTTTCAACGAACAGTTAGTATTTTCAATTATTATTAAGATGTAAATTATCGGCGTAACGTCTAATTAAAAACAAATATATAAAAAGTTCTGTAAAGACTTTGTGATCACAATTTCTAATAAACGCTTATATTTAAATAATAAATTTTGACCTTTAAACACCATGTTGTCGGTTCATGTTTAAGACAATATTTTAAATAATATCTACAAACATATTATCATCCATTCGTTTTTTCTTTTGTACATAAATTTGTTTAATTTTAAGGCCCCAGTTTAGTTGTTTTCTAACAAAAACACATCCAGTTTGATTGGTTTATAATAAAACCAATTTTATAATCACATTGTCCACTTATTTCAGGCATTTTGAAATAAACTATTTTTATACAAACTATTTTGAAACAAACTATTTTTATACAAACTATTTTGATACAAACCATTTTGATAATATCTTTAGGATTATTAATTTACACCTTTTTTTAGTCAACAATTTATACTTTCTTTATAATTTGATTAGTTTATCTTTCTTGTAATCAAATTTCAGTTTTAGCGTAAATTACAAATATAAAGATTGGCGCCCCGCCTCTCTGGGAAAATTATCTTTATATGAGTCAAATTAACATCTTTTTAAGAAAAATTATAAAAACATCTGTCATATATTAATTACAATCTATCAAACACGTAAAACCATTTGTAAAGTGTTTTCTGACCCATGACTCATCTGCCGAGTCTCTGAGCTACTGGGGTAGTAACATTTTTTTCTCTAAATAACATAAAGTTCAGTTTAAATCTCGAACACGTTACAAAAAAATAATTAATTTATTAAACAGCGAGGATTAAATGTTACACTGTCTAAGTGAGCTAGTGAAAGCAGTATAAAGAACACAGTATGAAATTTGTATACATTTTAATATCTTCAACAAAAACAATGCAACAAGACTTTGAGAACGTTGATAAAAATAAGACGGTTTTGGATCACTACCTTCTGGGTGGAGGTTATGGAGGTTATAATAAGCAAAATAATGTCGGAGTTGCTGGATGCTTCTAAATGTATTACTATATGCAATGACAATCAAAGTATTCAGAAACTTTAAACCCTGTCTGTCACAAGAGGTGAAAACACATTAGATGTCTGCTACTATTTCATCAGAGAAGCTATTTCGAATAAATTAGTTGAACTTAAGTTTTAACTCACGGATGAAATGACAGCTAAAGCACTGTGTTTATGAAAACATTCAAAGTTTAGTATTGAAATTGAACTATGTTTGTGTAGTTAATATTGTTTAGATAAATGAGAGTATTGATATTATGTATGTAATAATATTAACATTATGGTACTTGTTGCCCCATCTATCGACACTGCTGAACTTCTTTGTTTCTATCCTTGTTTAGGATAATAAATCTTTCAGTTTTTTCGAGTTATCAATCTGAGCAGTCGTTCTTTTATTTTCGTCCCTGTTTCGCCCCCAAATTAAACAGTTATGTCGTAACATTGACTGGAAAAAGACACTTCCGATAAAAATTTACCAATTAGTCTTAATTTAGATTTCAGTTTACGTAAATAATATCAATTGATCTACCTCATACACAATTTAACGAAAGCAGCGAGTGAAAAATTACTAAAAAAAAATCTACCAACATGACCTCTTCTTCTTCCAGTAGGAAATGATTTTGATATTATATGTGTATTTTTTTCCAGAGAGAGAGAGAGAGAGAGAGAGAGAAAGAGAGAGAGAGAGAGACAGAAACAGTACAAAACACAAATAAATCGAACTTTTTACCATCCTTGAGGAACTTGTAAAGTATTATAGATCACTGTATTCTCATGTCACACTATTGTGGATATTGATGTTAATTTAAACATTTTTCTAAATAACTCACTAACCACACATTTTACCTATAAGGAATGTACATATAGGTTGAAAGGTAATAAAAGGGGAAGCGAATAGGCTAAAATATAGGATGTTCCGTTTGAAATAAGCGATTTAACGGAGGTCGAAGTTGCAAAAGTTGGACCTCATTTTCCGGGCACCCTGTATATTTTGGGGCATTTGTAGCTTAAGCCCACATAATCTTCATCTCTTATAAATATATGGGAGGAAAACTGGTTATCGGAATTTTATTATTAATTTCCAACTATGGGTTGGTTTCCGCATCAGATTTCATTAAAATCGAAATATCTAAAAAAACTATTGGTTTCTTAGATAGAGAATGATATTGAAAGTGACCTTAAAATAATGAATAAAATTCTAATCCGGCATAAAAAATATGGCATCCGATTTAAAATAAGGAAGTTGATGTCAACTTCCGATATAATCGGAAGTGCCACGTGGCGATTCATCAAATCCTGAAAACTCATCTTCGTAAATTTTCAGCTTTAAATTATTTGTAATTTTTCTAAAACATCTAATAGGCCACTAACCGTGATGCACCCTGTATAAAACTACATTAGTCGAATCTGTATGTGTGTTGTATATTCCAAGGCGATAAGAATTCATAATTTTTATTTCAGTGAAAAAAGCTAAGAATTAAATTAAATGGACCTACCGGTTTGTTAAAGTAATATTATACGTCAAGATAACGACACGAACGCAAAAATTTTCATTCATTTCTATCTAATAAAATTTTCTTGTTGGCTAACAACATTCGGAGTTCCGTGTAAAAGGTATTGTTTACTTGAAATATAAAAATTAAATGATAAAACTTTTCCCCATTTGGTATGCAAACGAGAAACTGTATACGTGGTAGAGAACCAAACCAAAAGTCTAGAAATTGCGTTTATTACGCAGGACCTTTTACCCTAAATAAATAACAGAAAGAGAAGAATATAGATTTGGATGGGAACTCAGATTACTTTGGTAAAATATTATATTTAATAATCTAATTTCTAAAAGCTGACAAAAGTTTCAGTAGAATATGTAAATGGATGTCCAGTGTCCACTTTTAACTTATTATTATTCGGTGGTACGTTGATTTCTCTAGAGTTCTAGAAAAACCTGTCTCATATTTATATGCTCTGATTATAATTGTGTTTGTTTATCTTCTGTCATCTCATGTTTTAGTTTATTATGTTATGATTGATGGAGGAGTAAATAAAGGAGTAAATATGTGGTAAAGTGAAATTTTGTAATAGAAACTGTTTCAAAAATTACATTACACACAAATTATAAATCGAATTATAAAACACATTTTCAGTAGAGTACCATTGTTTTACATTATGTAGAAAATGCTGAATATGTCTTAGTATTTATTTTTATTCCAACCGAATACTCCAATACAATGACTACTTGTTTGTCGATATTGCAAACAGGGGCAATGTGTTCTAAAAATGAATAATGTTCTCCCGTTAAAAAAGCGTGATCTTCAAAATTTTATTAAAACATTGAAAAAAAGATTGTTTATACAAAATTATTTTTAAATACATGTAATTCTCAAAAAAAAAAAAAGGTAATTTAGCCATAAAAACACAGAGGCTGTGTTTTTATGGCTAAACCGAATCCGAAGTCAGAATTTTCCGATTGGCTGATCACTTTTCACTTTTTTTTTTGTGTCTATGTAATATATATTTGTATACGCGATTTTCTATAAAATGGCGGAGGATCCGGTGATACTCATATACTACACAGACACACACACACACACAAATATTTCTAGGACTCCATTGGGCAACCCCCATGTATTTCGACATACTGAATACGAATGAGGTATTCGCTTAGCTCCGTTACCCACCAATTTTTAGTAAATCGAGAGGATAACCTAAATTATGAGTTTTTCTTTTAGGTTATTTTCGCGATTTACAAAAAAATGGTGGTCAATGGAGCTAAACGGACACCTAATAGGTGTTTAGCACGTCGAAATACATATGGATTATCCAATGGAGTACCAGAAAAAGGTCAATTTTTTATTTTGTGTGCCTATGTAATCAATCAAATAATAAATAAGAACTTAATTTTCTTACTCTACATATTCTGAAGTATGATAATAGGAATAAATCTTGGAAAGCAATTTTTTTCACGATTACAATACTTCCCTTCAGTAAGCGAGGTTAAAACCGTTACAAATATCCAAATTTAAAATTTACTATGATAAAAATAAATTAAAAATGTAATTGTTTGTTCGACGATTTTCTTGGGTTTTCCTTCGGCAATGTCTAGAAAATAATTTAGACAATTCTGGTTGGTATAACCGATGCAAGCTGCTTCATACACTATAACGTTCGCAAAATGCCCTGCGTTATTTTAAAAGATAATGTTTACTCTACAAAAGGTTGCACGACTAGTTCATTAACTATAAGGAGTTAGAAATAAAATCATAATTAATAACAAAAATATATTACAAAATACCACAAAGAGCAATTGACATCAGGGTGTGGGAGAAAAGATAAATATCGCTTTTACCATAAAGAGACAAATACACAATATATTAACATAATACCAATAAAACAAACAAAGTATACTAAAATCTTAATAATGGCCGGCCGACCTGGAAATAAGCTTAATTTACTCATTCATTAAACAAAAGTATCTAATAAACAATATATCTGAAAAGTTTAAGTACAAAAAATTGTAAATCAAAAAACTTTAAGTTTCATACAAAATCAGCAGACATCGTCTGCGTATTGAACAAAAGCTTTTTTGCACATAACACCAGTAAAATAGTTTGTGTCATGTGGAAATCAATAAAACTTAAATTTCTTTTACTCAAAAACAAAAGGTAACGAAATCATTACACCGAGACTGCACAAAAAACCACAGCTGGGTATGGCGTAAGTTGTCGAAAACTAATGCAACAGGTCTCTGGACGCCGGAAGAAAATGTCTCTCACTCACTATTATAATCTAATTAACAAACCAACTGCAGAACGTAGACAGCTATATGTTCGTTGATATTAAGAACTGCAATCTTGACAAGACGTCATATGTAATTTTTCGTTAAAGTAGGTAATTAATTTAAAATTAATAATTCTCGAGTCACTTCACTACAGAACTTCCTCTAATTTTTACCGTTATTAACTTATTACTCCTTACTTTGCCCTCAGTTACTCGAATCTAAAAAATACAACTCAACAAATAAACAAATTAAGTGACCGGCGTATGCCGGCCACAGTGCCGGCCACATAACTTCTCTCTCGCCTCTCCAACCCCGGAATTCACCATAGAGATGGGTCGTTATCTCTGTAACGCTATTTTGTCGCGGTATTTTTAGGTAACGTACCGTCGCGCTACTAAATGATAAAATAACCGGTTACTCGGAGCGAACGGTTGGTGCCTGACTGCGCCTGCACATAACGCTGCCTGTCACCGTTACCAGCGACCAACGCTTGTAAACTTTAACCAGCGACAAGCTGGAAAGATGCAATGCCGTACCAGAGCTTAATGTTAAGCTCTTTACTGTGCCCCCAACTAAACTAAGATAGGTTTTATATAGTGTTGCCAAGCGTTGTATAGTTATTCCACTTTTGCATCTTTTGACCTGGCTGTGTATAATTTTCTATCCCTAATAAAAATCTGTAAAATTTGGTAGGTATGTTTTCAGTTTGTCAGAAAAATTAGATGTTTGTTAAATTTTTACTTCAAATATGTAAGAATTTACAGCACAAATTTTAGGGCCACAGAAAATAAATGTGGTATCACTTTTCGAATTTCAAATCGTCGATATACCGGTTGCATATATAGTGTTTACCATAGATAAAATACCAGTGTTTACTTTTACTGTTTAGTAAGAAAATGTAAAAACCTAATAAACCTATATAACTATAAATTAACAAGAATTCCCTGTGCATTGGCGAAGCGCGAATAAGCAACTGCATAGGATAGATTACGTTACATTACATATCCTACCCTCCGTTGCTGAGTTTGGAAAATACCACACGTTACACGACAAACGCGATCTCTTCTACTCAGTAGGCGCGTTTGATAGAGCGAGCCGGATCATTTTACTTCTGTCGCGTCGTTCCAAAGTAGCGGTATTATGTCGCGTTATTTCTCTGGAGCGATCGCGATTGTAACGCTACATGAGTGGAACCGCTTTTCCCATCTCTAATTCACCATGGTCGCCTTTCTTCTCAATATTTATCCATTTCCCCCGTAAGATGACCAAGCAACACGACGCGGTTTCGCGTGACCAATCAAATTTGAATTCCCTTCATCTTCCCATATATCGGTATCTCACGGTCCCCCGCGTAACGTCTTTATTTTGCCTAGCGCGGTAACCAAATTCCGGAAGGAGCCAGGGATAGCAGTAAGAAGTGTAAATAATAAACTGATCATAAAAGACAATTTCTGGTACAATATACTAATTTAATTAATAGTAATAGACCCAGCAAAATTAGCACGTTACAACACCTCTTGCATCCGCAAGAGAGCATTTGGGATTAGTTTTCGAAGTTAGTTGCCTAATCATAATATTTGCATTTCAATGGATTTAAATTCTAAATGATTAATTTTACAGTTGACTCTTCTTCTCTTTCTTCTTCTTCTTCTCATTCGCAGCATATTGCCAAACCTTTTGTGGTTCATGCATTATTCTAGTTGGTCCTCTTTACTACATGGCACAACTAATACAATCACACTATCTGCCGTTGTTGCCTGTTAGACGTATGGCCTCACCAAAATTTTTTCCCACCATCTTTTTACAATATCAGCCCAACATTTTGGAAGGGATTATCTTCAACTGCTGTCATCTAGTTTTTCCTGAATTATCTACCATTTTATAATATCCTCTCTGCGGGTCATGTAGCCAAAAAAATAAGAGGATTCGGGAAAATACGATACTGTATAGTCGCTTTGTGGTACGTATTTCTTGGAGAATCAACCTCTAGATTCATATTTCACTAAAGCATCAATGCGCTTGTCTGTCTGCCTTCCTAACTGTCCATCTTTCAGAGTCATAAAGAAAACTAGGGCGTTTCGTGATATTTCTGCATCGGCAAATTTTGCTAGAGTCTTCAGAAAATGTTGTTTGCGGGTTGTCCAGCAAGCGTATAAGCTCTCCCTCGCTTCCTGCAACTAAGGTGGTATTGTAGAAGATCTTATCACACTCGTCTGAAGGATTTATTAAGGGCGTCAGCCGCCCTCCCCCCTTTGACAGTGTATGGTTACTTCCACTCTCAGGTGAATTCTTGAGGTCTTGAGACGTGATTTAGGATCTGGGTCCTTTGACAGACGAGAAAGGGAAAGGTTGTACTGTGTGAATTGTTAACTGCTCTCTCTCCAAGGCGGGCTTCTTTTACAATGCACTGAGCTTAAGTTATAACACTTCAAGATATCTTAATTACTTTTACTTCCACGTCCAGTGGAAGTATAGTAACGACAAAAAAATTTTTAAAAATTTTTATTGTCCAAATGGGTTTAAAATGTCATGAAACGTCGAGATTTTAAGTTTGAGCGAAAAAAAAAATTCTGTCTGTCTGTCGGTCTGTCTGTCGGTCTGTCTGTAACTTTTTTTTGTGCGCACGTTTACTCTGGAACCGTTTAAGATATTGACTTGAAATTTGGTACACATATGTACTTTAATGAGATCTAGAACTAGATTATATTTTCATCTTGTTCCGTCGAAGGGTTGGGGGGTAAATTGGGGTAAATTTGGGGTAAATGGGTAAATCAAGCAGGTATGAGTCCATGAAATTGGCATTTAGTATATACAAGAGAAGCTAAGGTCTCAAAAAAATTTTTGGCATTAGCCACCCCCATTACCACCCCCACCTCCTTATTAAAGGGGATGAAAAAAAATTGTGATTTAGTGCATGTACAGGAACCAGAAACCTCAAAATATTTTTTTACTTCATCCACCCCCCACTACCACCCCCTGTCACCACCCCCACCCCACTACCGATGTGGGGTATCGTTTTATGGGTTTTTGGGGTAGAGGATTTCAAATATTATATTATTAAAGTTCCATAAGCAATTATTTTCACATACAAAGTTTTTTCGTTGTGAGTGACTTGGATAGAGAATCTGGATGTGGAAGTAGTGATTCCTTGGGCAGCGGTTTTTTAGAATCCCTTTCTTCAGCCTTCGTGATCTGACCGGTCGTCTGAATTTCAAACGGTTGAGGATCCTGTTATTCAGTGCCGATCCAACATACAAAACCCGATAAGTTAGACTTGAAGTTAATCATTCAATTACTAACGAGTAACACCATTTATTGGTTCCAAAATATACAGTAAATATGCAGGAACGTATCTAATACTTGTAAGAATCCGCCTCCACAAACAGGGCAAGGACGAAGACCTCCTCTAGAGTATCTTAACCACCATAAAATGGAGAGTGTGTAGTAACAATTGTCTTGAGATAAAAGATTCACATCTTCGTAGAAGAAATGAAAGCGCTTTGACTTGGGACTGACGGGTACTAGAATTTAGGGACATTTGTGGTTAGATTTATAGTTCCAACAGTGATTAGTATCATTCATAAGAGGTTGTCATTTGATAATGCGTGAAATGCGTATTACAGTGGGAAATTATGGACCTTTCTGACAAAATTCGTTCGGCAACAGAATTCGCAACGAAAGCTAACATTTTTTTTTTAAATTACATAGAAAGGTTGTCACTACAACATGATTCTGCTACAAAATGACTAAAATTAAATCTGACCTGCAAAATCTTAAAACGATTCTTATTAAACTTTTCAGTCTAGTCAATTTTGGGTAATTTTGGCGTTTTTATCAAATTATTTCAAATACAACTTTATTACAAAATCCAATGAAATTATGTTTTTTTGGGTCGATTTGGCTCATTACGAATACAATAGATATTTTGACCAACATTGGGCACATTTCGAAATATTAGCCATTTCTGGGTATTTTTTAACATCCTTATCAAATTATTTCAAATAATATAACATATCTTTATCTCAAAATTTATCGAATTTATGTTTTGTGATTGATTACTAATACAATAGACATTTTGTCCTAATAATTTCATTGGATTTTGTAATACAGATATGTTCTCTTTAAAATAATTTGATAAAAACGTCAAAATATACCCAAAATTGACTAGACTGAAAGATTTAATAGGAATTGTTTTAAAATTTTGCAGGTCAGATTTAAATTTATTCACTTTGTAGAAGCACCATGTTGTAGTGGCAACCTTTCAATGTAATTTTAAAAATATATATTAGCTAGCTAAAATTTCCCACTGTGTGACGTACTGACGGCATATAACCTAATTTAGGTTTTGTGCCGTGATATCGTTTTTGAGTGGCCTTTATGAAAATGACTCCTTGAACTAGCTCATGTAGAAAGCGGTTTTTTCTCTAATTTGGTTTATTTTAAAGACCAGCTTTTAGGCATCTAACTACTTATTTCTGATGATCCTCCGACGCTCCTGCCCCATGGACAAGTCGTCGGATGAATCTAAATTTAGTTTATTTGAACAACCGGTCTTGGCAATTTTCGCTTTTTTTGTCCAATAATTTCATTTAGAGCATACACGCCCTTGCCACTTTTTTCATTTCACTTCTTAATACTTTGCCAACGCCAAAAATTTTTATTGTTATTGTCTTCTCTAAGTCCATTGAATAGTATGTGCCCAATTCCTCCATGTGTTGTGAAGCGACTAAAATAAAAAAGTCAAAATTTGGTGTTTTTAGAATTTTCACTTTTGGTGCCCCACGTCTCTGCAAACGTGCAAAGTCTCTTTGTCAGTTTTCGGTGCTGATGAATTAATTATGGTTAGTATGCTCTAATATGTCTTTTTTGATACCTTTTTTCCTAAGTCGATCTTTTTACTATTTCAACTTAGATCGATTCTCTGAGTTTCTACTACAGTAAGTATCACCTGAAAATCTAAAGTTAGAAATCTTAGTTCCGCCTATAGCTGTCCCTCCCTGTTGGTCCTTCAACATACGTCACATCACGTGTTTATTATAGATATTAAAGAGGATTGGTGACAGAACACAGATCCTTAACTAAAACAAAGCGATAAAAATACGACAAAGCATATTTTTCAGACGTACATCCATCTGTGGTATAAAAAAAACCTTCCGTATTGAAACATTAATTGAAACATTTTTGCTCAGGAACTAAAACTACTTGAGTTATCTGCAAGAGACGACTAATTTATTTTAAAAAATTCCACAAAGTCAATCGCGGCACGCTTTTTAGATTATCATATCTACCCTTTTCAATAATTCGTTCGCAAATTGTCAACTCAGGAGAAATTTTTGCGAAACTGATATTTAGTTGTAATGGACTACTATAATAATCCGTGTAATTATTAGATAACATCTAGTATATACTGATTTATGCGGCCCACATTTGAGTAAAATTTTACTAAACCGGGTACATGCAGTCGACAACAGTCGTTGCAGTCGTTTTGCTCGTTGAAGTAATAATTACATCCTAACTGTTAGTCTTGATCAATATCAATTTCGTACTAATTCACTAATTTATAAATGATTGTTAGAGATTTATCTGTCTCCTCTCTATATGTAAATTATACTAAACAGATCAGTAACTGTCTTGGTAAATTAATTATCATAATTTATATCAACCTGGCCCTAGTCGATAATATATAACAAACTTGTAGCAGTCGAGGTCTGAAAATTTTCAACAGAATTTACGTACAAACTTGTGTGCGTCTATAGACGTATTAGGTATAATTGTTGTTAAAGAAATTACTAAATTCGTTTGTAAAATTTTCGTTTTAAGTTAGCATTTCATTTTAAATTAACACGGCCCGTGAGCTATTTTTATTTGACAGAAATTCTGAGGGAGTGTTTGATGAAACTTTTAATTTAGTCTTTCAGATAATAATGTCAAAAAATTGCCACAGACGGACATGCAGACACAGAAATACAAACATAAGCGTCTTTATAACTTAAAAAACAACACGTCCACTATACCTCAGACTACAATGACTAGTGATGAAGATCAAACTAGCATTGAAAAGTTCATTTGTAAGTTGTATGTAGCAGAATTTCCAAACACGAGGCGCAAAGTAAAAAATCTGGCCCCTACAAGAGCATCCTTGTCACTTTTTAACAATGGAAATGTTTAAGGAACCGGTAGTATAAGCTAGATGGAAAGTATGTAGAATCTAATAGGGGGACGGACCGTAGAAGCCATATACGATATATTCCATATGAGTCGGTATGAGTCGCATAAAAGTAGTATGGTTCCACCATTATGAGGGTGGTAATGGTTTTTTGGTTTTTTTTTTAAGACTCTGTCGATGTTTAAGTGCACTATAAGTAAACTTAGCGTGAAAACTAAGTTTTCCGAGACATCTATGTTATGGGATAATTTCGTGTGTAGGGATGGCAAGTCAATACATGGTTTTCGAAGGTGAGGAAAAATGAAAATATATAACAATGACTTAGTAGATGATATCGAGTGTTGTTAATATGTAGATGAAGGGTGTGCGGTTGGTTGGTTTTCAGAGTTTCTTAGTAAATTGGGGTAGGGATGTTCAACTGTACTTATTTGCGTCTATGTTCAATAAATCAGTGTATGTAGCAGTGAAGTGGTGTTTTATTTTCTTCATGATAACTACGTTCATTTCCAATTTTCAAGTTTGCTTGGTGGCGAATTCTGTAAATGTTATTCTTAGATCACATTACCAAGTTATGGAATGGCGTCGCGATGATCAGCAACGCCCTAATCTTCAACCACCGTCTAAATTTGGATGATAAATGAGAGACAATGCCTATTTCCCTGATATACGTATTTTCTAATGGGCACCTGCATCGATTCTGAAACTAATACGATGTTCCTGTGTAAAAGATATACTGTATCCTGTAAATGCAGAGATCTAAACAATTTATGCACTGAGTTATACGAATGTGATAGAGAAGATCTATGACCAAGAATTAGATATTAATGATTCTACAGATGACTAATATCAAGTTGAAGATCCTTGAACGCATTAGATATTATATTATAATTAGATATTGAAATTAACAATATATTTAATGAATAAATGTTATTTTCCAACATAAATAAATAAATAAATAATACATTTATTCACCAGTACAAAGTACAAAGCAAGAGAGTACAAATTCGGCCGCTCTTCGATTTGCCCAGCACATACATATAAGCACAAAAAAAACACAACACCATTATTTACTTAAAAACAAAATCTAAACATTTTAAATAGGTTCCTATACGTGTACGTAGGTATACTTGTTCAAGTTCCGGTGGAGTAGCTCTCACTATATCCAGTGGTTTGAAGCAAACAGGTGAGAGAATTTACTAATTTTGTTTAAATATGTTTTTCAGGTTCTAGAAGAGAAATATGAGGTCTAAAAAGACTTAGAGGCAATTCCTTCTGTGTTGCCCCATCAAAATATAAAATGGGTGTCGATTGTGGGTGTTAAAAACAAATAATTCGATACAAAAAGAAACATACCTCAGAAATAAGATGCAATTATGTTTTCCAACAAATAATTTCCCCTTTATTTAATAATTTAATATTATACTTTCTTCCGTAAGGAATTAAAAAGTTATTACTTTCACGTCCAGTGGAAGTATAGTAACGACAAAAAACTTTTTAAAATTTTGATTGTTTAGATAGACTTAGAATGTCATGAAACGTCGAGATTTTAATTTTAAGCGAAAAAAACATTCTGTCTCTCAGTCGGTCTGTCTAACTTTTTTGTGCGCACGATTACTCTAGAACCGTTTAAGATATTGACTTGAAATTTGGTACACCTATATACTTTAACGTGATCTGGAACTGGATTATATTTTCATCTTATTCCGTTGAAGGGATAAATTTGGGTAAATGGGGGTAAATGGGGGTAAATAATTAAATCAAGCAGGTAAGAGTCCATAAAATTTGTATATAGTATACACAAGAAAAGGTATAAGGTCTCAACAATTTTTTGGCATTAGCCACCCCCATTACCACCCTCTATCATCACCCCCACTCCACTACCGATATGGGATATCGTTTTATGGGTTTTTGGGGTAGACAAATTTCAAATATTAAGGTTCCATAAACAATTATTTCCACATACAAAATTTTTTCGTTGTGAGAGACTTGGATGGAAAAGCTGGATGGGCAGCGGTTTTTTACTTTCTCACGGAAGTTACGTTAGGTTAGGTTAGGTTCCATAAACAATTATTTCCACATACAAAATTTTTTCGTTGTGAGATACTTGTATGGAAAATCTGGATGTGCAGCGGTTTTTTTAATTTCTTACGGAAGTTAGGACATAATTAAGGTTTTTTGAGAGTGATATCTGAGAGGGCTGATCTAGCGACGCAACATGAAGAAACGGATACCATTGTCGTACAGCAACTTATTCACGAGATTAAAGGAAATCCAGACATCGTCGTAAATGTTTTTGTCTTAATTGTCTATTATTATAATTTATTAGATTTGAAAAACGAGATTTCTGTGGTTTCTCTTAAGTTACTACGAGCCACTACAGATATTAGGGCCACGGTTTTAAAACACAAACAAATCATACCATGTTTACCAGCCGCACATTCTTTATCTGGTTGCGACACGGAGGCTGAGTACCATGGGATTGGAAAAAACGGTCATCAAATGTTTAATGGATGGTCGGGTTTTCACGCATTTGGGTAGATTAAACAGCAATATTGAGGATGTTTTTCAAGAATGTACAATTTTTGTAGTTTTGTGTTTGGAGTAAACAATGCTAGCAAAGTGACTGATGTTAGAACTTCTCTATGGGCTAAAAAAGTTGGACAAGCCCAACTGAAAGCACCGCAATTCTCTGCTCTTCCACCAACTACTGAATGTTTTCAAGAAGACGTAAAAAGGGCACATTTCCAGACATTTTTGTGGTTGTCTGTAGTGGATTTCTCTTGATCAAATATAGATGCCACTCAGTACGGCTGGCAGGCTGACGAGGATACAATGGAATTACATCCGATCGCCTTGCCAAAAAAAAAAAACAAATTGCCTATTTTTTTTTTGCTTCAAAAATGAATTTATTCTTCGAATCACTTAATAAAGTAAGTTAGTAACACTTAAAGATTACTTCCTACACGATTTTTAATCTCAAATACTAATTCACAGACCTTAAAAACATATAAAACGTTGTGCCACACACGAATATAATGAAATATTTGGAAAAACCTGTTTTTTCACTCTAAGCCAGTCACTATCTTGAATAGCTCAAAATGCCCAAAGGTGCCAAAGTGGCATCAATCGGAACCGTAATGTTGACCCTTTGAAGAACCAAAAACAGCCAAAAAACAGCCAAAAAACCTTTACTATACCCTACTTCCAGGTTAGGGTAAAAATCCTTATTTAGCACCCAGACTAACAAGAGTTCTGTACTTTTTGAACAGTGTTTTTTTATTAATATATTTTTATTAAATTATACAGTTTTTTTAATCGAAAATTTTAAAGCTTTTTTTGTGCTCAGCAACCCCCTCTCCTCCCCCCCCCCCCAAAAGTAGTATGTTTTTGGAACTCCATTGGATAACCACCATATATTTCGACGTGCTGAACACGAATGAGGTGTTCGTTTAGCTCCATCCCCCACCAATTTTTAGTAAACGATTCGTATTCAGCACGTCGAAATACATGGGGGTCACCCAATGGAGTTCCAGTAGCAGCTTATTTTGCGCATCTGTGTAATTAATACTGTACCGAATAAATTCCAGATTTTACATAGACATAATATTATACTGTGAACTTAAACACCTAATAAAATGTTCCTAAATAATGTTAAAATGAATGAAGTATAGTAATATCAGTAATATTTCATCTCCTTGTTTATGTTGTAGAACTCTCCAAAATCGTCCTAAGTTGAAGACAATCAAAATTCGACTTAGGCAAAAATTTCATTTAAAGACATTTTCGGGAGTCTGCAGAGGCGCAGATCAGTCCACAAGGACCGTTTTGGGTTCTATAAGACGTTGGAAATGACCAGGCGAAAATTCGAAGAAACACCGAATTTTCACTTAGGAAAAATGTTTTTGGTTCAGAATATCAGAGTAGAAGTATATAATGACAAAGATTTATGAATAATATACTTTTTCAAAGGTACCATAAATTGGACTTTGAAAAATAATATTTTTGGAAGGGCGTCAAAATTTGGCCCAAGAATCGATTTATCGAAAGTACGCCAAAGTTTCACTTGCAGACTAATTTTTCAAAACTGCGTTGAAATTTGGCTTGAAGATCGATTTTTCAAAAGTACGCCAAAATTTCACCCGCAGATTAACTTTTCAAAAGTACCTTGAAATTTGGCTTGAAAATCAATTTTTCAAAAGTACGCCAAAATTTCACCCGCGGATTAACTTTTCAAAAGTACCTTGAAATTTGGCTTGAAAATCGATTTTTCAAAAGTACGCCAAAATTTCACCCGCAGATTAGTTTTTCAAAAGTACCTTGAAATTTGGCTCGAAAATCGATTTTTCAAAAGTACGCTAAAATTGGTCTTAAACTGGATTTTTCAAAAGTACCACGAAGTCAGTTTAAAAAGTACCACGAAAATATACTTTAAATTATTTTTTATTTTTTTATTCCTCAACCAAAGACATTGACCTTTGAGGTACGATCATTGAAAGCCCAATTCTAAAGTATGAGCATAAAATTTTAACGATGCACTGCATCCAAAAGGCAAAATAGAAGATTTTGTCAAAGCCGGCGTAGTGCCGATAAGCAAAAATTGATAAAAATCAATGCACATGTACAAGGCCGGTTTCTCGCATGGAAAGAGTTTGGATTGACCCAGCGGCTCGCAATTTGGCCGAGCGCGTTGAGTAGTCCAGACAAAGCGATGGTAGAAAAGCCAATAACGGGGCTTTTCAAATGACAAAGTTATAGAGGAAAACGCCTTGTGCATAAAAATCCAAAAATTCAATTTTGCCTAATAGTCGCTCGAAGGTGAGACGCTGCCAAATCGATATTATTAATCGACTGTGATAAGGGTTAGTAAGTCGTGGACTGATCGAACGCCACTCAACTTATGCAGTAATAAGTCCTCAGAATGTGTTTGAGTACGTGAATTTCCACGATACAAGAACTTTAAAGCTAGGTAGTCTCTAGCGAAACTAAATTCATTTAGTAAAACTTTTTTAAGTTAATTTCAGTCAGCCTTAATTATTCATTTACCCAGAGTCTGAAATGATTCTAAAAGCTCGCATTTTGATTCTGAGAAGGTACGTATGAATCTTTTCTACCTAATCGATCGTTAGCGCGAGCGCTCTCGCTTGTATGGTCTGAAAGTCACTACCTTGATTGGGGAAGGCACGATTCTTTCTTGAGAATTTTGTATAACCAATTCTGTTAAATAAACGGATTCTTTGAACTAATGTTTCTTAATTGATCTTGAGGCCTGTTGACGGTCTATAATCCCTGGAACTTTCGTATAGAAAACCGGATGTGTCGAGTTAATTCGCATTAACGTTCGACCTTCTGGTTGTTGTACGGAGGTTCGATAGGGATTTTTTTATGCGTTTTTTGAGAAATATATTCCGTTATTAATGGACCAAAACGCGATTTTCGCGTACCAAAACTAATCCCTCCGCAGAGAAATTCTTCGGTTGGGATTTTTTTATGCAAAAATTCAGGAAATTAAGAGGTGCCTAAACCCCTAACGAGGGAATTCGGGTCCAGAGAGAGCGTAGTTTCCGATCTGTGGTAGTGCAGCCTTGGTCCCGCTTTTCGGCTACCGAAGTCATCTTATCTCGAACCCGCCTGGGAGGTAGAAGAACGGGGTAATACGCGACTGGCGCCCCCTGAGAAATAAATTGGTGTCGCGTCATTTTGACGCCCGGTAGTGCGTTCTTCTACATGGCGCCCAACGTGGGGCGTTGTTAGTCAGCAGGGCTTTCTGGAAAGGATATGGATGAATCAACGCCTTTCCAGTTTTACGACGAGCCGACATCTGTGATGGACAACGTCTCTAGAGGGTTAGAGAGGCCGTGCGCGGAGGATGTACTGGGTAGTTCGGGGGTTGGCCCGAGTACCACTGAAGGAGTCATACAGCCCTCCTCAGAACAAGTGTTCGCCCAAATGGCAGCAGGTCTTGCCAAAGCTCTAAGCGAAGCCACGCACGAGCATAAGTATCGGTCGAAGCATCCAAATGCGGAATTTCATGGCTTCGAACACGAAGACCCTGAAACCTTCATTTATCAAATGGAGGAATTTTTCGTCCGAGTACGAATTACGCAGGATAACGACCGACTATATAAAATATCAGAACAGCTCAAAGATGATGCTAAGAAATGGTTCGAACAATATCGAACCCTAATTACCACGTATCCTCTATTCCTCGAGCGGTTCAGAAGCCGTTATGATTCAGGTGAAGTACTCACCGAAGCAGTAGCTAATTTATATGGCAAGAAACAAGATGCCGAGGAAAATACGTCAGTATTTATTTCAAGGAAGGTATGCCTCTTCAAGAGGATCGATCCGTTTAAGCCGGAGGCGATGAAGGCGGCTACCATCTTCAATCAGTTGAGACCTGATATGAAAATGCTCCTAAAGAGTGCCGTCATACTAGATACAAATACACTAGTGACGATGACCGAACAAATGGCCAAAATCATGGATGAGAATAAAGAATTCGAGATTCTGCAAAATGCAAAGAAAAGCAAAGACCGAGAAGCGTCCACCTCTACCGCTTCAGCTCAAGGGAATCAGCAATCGAGCAGTAACTGGAGAACGGAACCCTCCGCATTAGCGAAGCCGTCCTCCAGTTCCTTTGGTGCATCTAGGACACCATTCAATGGATCTCAAAGAAGAGATAATCCGCCAGCACCAAGGGTGCATTTTGCAAATAATATTTCCTCGCTGCCTAGAGGGGATATACCGAGAAGGGGTACTGGAGACGTAAGGAACTCCCGAGTCCCGTATCGCCCTTGCAGATATTGCCCAACGGAGCAGTGGCATTTTCATGCGGAATGCCCAAACAATCCCTATCGTAATATGAATACGGGAAACCAAGCGGGGGTCAGAGGCGATGGCCCAGGCCGAACTGTACCAGCCCCGCCTACCAGGCCCCAGCAGGCTCGAAGCGACCCTCGGGGAAGCTCCGAAGCAAGAAGTTTAAATTAAAAAACTTCGATGACCTTCCTGACCTTAATTACCTGTTTAAGGATCAAGAAGTCAACCTATCTCCCCACCGATTCACTCCATTAGAATCTATCAATCAAACCAACGACGCTTTCCCTCTGCCTCGCATTAAGATTATAATTAATAATCGAGCGGTTAACGCTTTATTGGATACAGGTTCGACAAGGAATATTATCCAACCGAAATTTTTGAACGACATTGATCAACTTACAGCTCCCCAAACTTTTGTTATGGCTTGTGGCGATGGTTTAGTAGAATCCCTCGGGACTACGACCATAAACGTTAATGTACTAGATGTACCCTTTCAGACCACGTTTCAGGTCATTCAAAATTTAAACGAAGAGCTCATTCTGGGAGCCCCCTTTTTATATGCTCACAATGTCGTATTCGATTATCAACGTAAATGTGTCTACGTCGGCACCGAAGAGCGAATAACCGTCTTCTGGAATCAAGCGGCACATCAGGCAAGGAAGCAATGCCGGCTTCCCGAAGAACTGATCATCGAAAACGATAATTTAAAACCTCTATTCGAGGAATTTGCTGAATTGTTCACCGCGGTGCCTACCCAAGCTACCACGGTGACAACAAAACATAAAATAAAAATTAAAGATGACCGCCCGTTCAATATCAAACCCTACCCCATGTCTCCTTCTAAGAAAAAAGTTATGTACGATCAAATTGAAGAGATGCTGAAAGCCGGGGTCATAGAACCGAGTACCGCTCAGTACAGTTCGCCTCCCATTATAATTGAAAGGCCCGGCAAGAAGCCTCGCTTCTGCATTGATTATCGTCACTTAAATGAAGTAACGGAAGACGAAGCATCCGTCTTACCAAAGATATACGAGAGTATAAAGGATCTAGGAAACGCCAACATATTTACGGTGTTGGACCTCAAGAGCGGATATTGGCAAATCCCTCTTGAGGAGTCGTCAAAAAACTATTCTACGTTTACAACATTAGATGGAGCATCTTACCGATTTAACGTGATGCCTTTCGGATTGAAGACCGCTCCATGTACATTCCAAAAATTTATGGCAAGAGACGTATTGACCGGCTACTTGCATCATTTCTGCAAAGTATATCTCGATGATATTATCATCTACAGCGAAAATATAGAACAGCATGTAAACCATCTGAGAGCCGTCTTTGAACGCCTGCGTTTGCATAATTTAAAGGTGTCACCGGAAAAATGTGTGGTAGCCACGTCAAGCATAACCTATCTCGGGCATCAAATAAATGCCAACACCACTCAACCATTAGAAAAACACATATTACAGATACAAAATTATCCGGCCCCTACGACAAGGCGCCAGCTTCAGAGTTTCCTTGGTCTATGTAATTGGGTACGTGAATATATCCCTAATGTTGCAATAATTACAAAGCCCTTGACCCGACTACTCTCGAAAGACTGGCGCTTCAAGTGGAATCCGGAAGCCCAAGAAGCTTTTATTTTACTAAAAGAAGTATTGAATAAACCTCTAGGACTGCACCGGCCAGATTTCAATAAAATGTTCATACTGCAGACGGACGCATCCTTAATAGGATTATCTGCAGTATTATATCAATTGGGGGATAATGACCAGAAGCACATCGTCTCTTATGCTAGTAATACGTTATCTCCGACGGAGAGAAAATACCATATTAATGAATTGGAATGTTTGAGCGTCGTTAATTATATAAGAAAATACAAAATATATTTGGCAGACCGTCCATTTATAGTCAAAACCGACAATCGAGCTTTACTATGGTTAAATAAGCATAAGGACGAGAAAACGAAATTTACTCGTTGGTCATTATTACTTCAGGAATACAGCTTCACCATAGAACATTGTCCCGGCAAGGAAAATATATTGGCTGACTATCTTAGCAGGAATCCTCAAGGCCCAAACGTCGAAGCAGACGACGAAGAGGAGAGAATGTACCCACCAAAATTCTCGTACAAGGAACGAATATCAGTGATTACCACATTGGAATTAAACGATCAGGTCAGAGAAGCGCAAACGCACTCCAGAGATATCCAAGACCAAATTGAACGATGGAATACTCTAGTGCGACAAGCAGATAAAACCGAGGCAGAGGTGAAATTCGTCAATACAAGACAAGTGATAGGCGGCACACTTTGGACGAGAGGCGAAAATGTTATAGAAAAATTATACGTACCAAAACGTATGGTCATGAGAGTAATATCTCATTTTCACGACCGACCGGAAGTAGGTCACCCCGGCCGCGATGAAACTGTTAGAATCATCTCGGGCCGCTATTATTTTAATAATTTGTCGAGACTAGTTAACAAATATTTAAATGAGTGCATTATTTGTAATTCCGTAAAAAGCAGACAGTCACAACCGAAGGCTCCTCTCAGAAGCCATGCTCCATCGCATCCGTTCGAAGTTCTAAGCGTCGATGTAATCGGACCGCTTCAGCGAACCAAAGATGCAGATAACCGATATATATTAATGGTAGAGGATGTATTTAGTAAGTGGGTCGAAGCCAAGGCGTTCACCCAAGTCAGTGGAAAAACAATAACACAATTTATCGAAGAGGAACTAGTGGCGAGATATGGCGTTCCGAGGGTCATCATTTCCGACCAGGGAGGCCACTTCAATTCCGGCTTTTACGATACGTTCTGTACACGTAACAATATTGAAAGATTCTTCACAGCAGCTTACCACCAACAGGCTAATCCAATAGAAAGGAGGGTGCAAGAAGCTAAGAAGATCTTAAAAACCTTATTATATGGTTCACCCAACGACGAGTGGGATCGACATGTTAGTCAGATGGCATATATCTTGAGAACAAGAAAAAACGCCGCTACGGGGCATACGCCCAGTTTCGTAGTGCTCGGCTATGAATTACCGCAGATTGGTGATTGGAATATGTTCGCTTATAGACAAGAACGTCGTAATCAAGCGGACGTTCCCCGCCTTGAAAGAGTCAAGGAAATTCGTAAAAATCAAACAAATTACCAATGGCGTTACGCGCCCAAAGTGGCGGTAACGCCGGTCGTATATAAAGTGGGAGATATGGTAATGACTAAAAGGATCAGGAAGGATCATACCTTCACACCGTCGTGGAGTGGGCCACACAAGGTTTTAAAGAGATTGTCTAATGAAGTTTACCTCATTCACAAGGGGGTAACTTCGACGAGGTTACATGTCGATGCCATCAGGCCGGCACCTAAGGGAGACCCCGATGTTGAATTGGAATTGTCTGAAGAATCAGAAGATAGTCCGGATGAAACTCATCTTAGTGACGACGCTTCCTCATCAGACAATGAGATCGCGCCCAGGTCAGAGCGACGTAGCGATACCACACTAGTTCAAATCAATGTTCCCGCAAGTGCTCAAGATGAGCCGGATGTAATAAGTCGAGATCCCGAAGATGCTCGAGATGAGCCAGATATAGAAGAGTCACCTCTAGATATTTCTGAGGTCGACCACGGCTAATAGCCGTTTTCGCTTTTTTTTATATTTTTTCTCAAAATTCTAAGTGGCGATTTTGACCTGTATGCGGTCGAATCGAAAATTTAAAGTCTACCCCATGAGCAGACATGGAAAGACGGCGAACCCGACGCAAGAGCGCGATCCGGTAAGCCTAGCTTCTCAAGAGCGAGAGCCGCCAAGTTCGAGTAATGGACGTAGGCATAAGTACGAATCAGTACGAGTTTCGGAAGCTGTTTTTCTTATGCAAGAAGACAACTTCAATTTTAATCATTTTAAGTCAACAAAATTAACGTATACCCCAAATGGAAACTACGAGTTTCAGAAGCCGTTCTTCGCTCAAGAAGACGCTTCAATTTTTTTTTTTTTATACTTTTTTCACAAGTCGTGATGACCGCACGAGTATCGTAAGCCGATTTAATCTACCTTACGAAGTAGAAACTACGAGACGAGTTTCAGAAGCCGTCCTTCGCTCAAGAAGACGCTTCAATTTTTTTTTTTATTTTATACTTTTTTCACAAGTCGTGATGACCGCACGAGTATCGTAAGCCGATTTAATCTACCTTACGAAGGAGAAACTACGAGACGAGTTTCAGAAGCCGTTCTTCACTCAAGAAGACGCTTCAATTTTTTTTTATACTTTTTTTCACAAAGTAGTGATGACCGCACGAGTATCGTAAGCCGATTCAATCTACCTTACGAAGAACCAATTTCTAACCATTATAAGTTAACAAAATTCATGTTAGAAAAATATTTCATTAAAAACAACACATTGTGTTTGTTAGTCGACGCGTTCCAGTCGACGACTTGCTAAAAAGTCAATCTAGTTGCAGAACTGCATTTTCCATGTGCAAAAATGGAAAGATGACCCAGCCTGTCGCAAGGGCGCGGCATGGTGAAGTCTGGAACTCAAAGGCGAGGACCGTCCAAGCTGCGGCATGGAGATATAGACAGCCTCTTCTAGAAAGGACCGAAGTTAAGCAAGAGCGAGACCAGGGCAAAAAAGCGAGTGCAACGAGTTAGTGAGAGTGGACGCTAATCAAAATTGTGCTACGCTTCGCTTCGCTTCGCACCTCGACGCGGGTGTAATTAAGTTGATAAAAATGTTGTATCAACTTGTCGTATTGTTTAAAAAAATGTATTTATTTTAAGTTAGATAGGCGAATCAGCCGTCTGCCCCAATTAAGGCCGTTATTTTTAAAACATCTGTACCATAGGTCAGACCGTCAAATGAAGGCATACAGACATACAAGTGAATATGGAAATTAAAGGCAATCGATGAGTAGAAAAGATTCAACCAAAGGAGGGGAGTGTTGTAGAACTCTCCAAAATCGTCCTAAGTTGAAGACAATCAAAATTCGACTTAGGCAAAAATTTCATTTAAAGACATTTTCGGGAGTCTGCAGAGGCGCAGATCAGTCCACAAGGACCGTTTTGGGTTCTATAAGACGTTGGAAATGACCAGGCGAAAATTCGAAGAAACACCGAATTTTCACTTAGGAAAAATGTTTTTGGTTCAGAATATCAGAGTAGAAGTATATAATGACAAAGATTTATGAATAATATACTTTTTCAAAGGTACCATAAATTGGACTTTGAAAAATAATATTTTTGGAAGGGCGTCAAAATTTGGCCCAAGAATCGATTTATCGAAAGTACGCCAAAGTTTCACTTGCAGACTAATTTTTCAAAACTGCGTTGAAATTTGGCTTGAAGATCGATTTTTCAAAAGTACGCCAAAATTTCACCCGCAGATTAACTTTTCAAAAGTACCTTGAAATTTGGCTTGAAAATCAATTTTTCAAAAGTACGCCAAAATTTCACCCGCGGATTAACTTTTCAAAAGTACCTTGAAATTTGGCTTGAAAATCGATTTTTCAAAAGTACGCCAAAATTTCACCCGCAGATTAGTTTTTCAAAAGTACCTTGAAATTTGGCTCGAAAATCGATTTTTCAAAAGTACGCTAAAATTGGTCTTAAACTGGATTTTTCAAAAGTACCACGAAGTCAGTTTAAAAAGTACCACGAAAATATACTTTAAATTATTTTTTATTTTTTTATTCCTCAACCAAAGACATTGACCTTTGAGGTACGATCATTGAAAGCCCAATTCTAAAGTATGAGCATAAAATTTTAACGATGCACTGCATCCAAAAGGCAAAATAGAAGATTTTGTCAAAGCCGGCGTAGTGCCGATAAGCAAAAATTGATAAAAATCAATGCACATGTACAAGGCCGGTTTCTCGCATGGAAAGAGTTTGGATTGACCCAGCGGCTCGCAATTTGGCCGAGCGCGTTGAGTAGTCCAGACAAAGCGATGGTAGAAAAGCCAATAACGGGGCTTTTCAAATGACAAAGTTATAGAGGAAAACGCCTTGTGCATAAAAATCCAAAAATTCAATTTTGCCTAATAGTCGCTCGAAGGTGAGACGCTGCCAAATCGATATTATTAATCGACTGTGATAAGGGTTAGTAAGTCGTGGACTGATCGAACGCCACTCAACTTATGCAGTAATAAGTCCTCAGAATGTGTTTGAGTACGTGAATTTCCACGATACAAGAACTTTAAAGCTAGGTAGTCTCTAGCGAAACTAAATTCATTTAGTAAAACTTTTTTAAGTTAATTTCAGTCAGCCTTAATTATTCATTTACCCAGAGTCTGAAATGATTCTAAAAGCTCGCATTTTGATTCTGAGAAGGTACGTATGAATCTTTTCTACCTAATCGATCGTTAGCGCGAGCGCTCTCGCTTGTATGGTCTGAAAGTCACTACCTTGATTGGGGAAGGCACGATTCTTTCTTGAGAATTTTGTATAACCAATTCTGTTAAATAAACGGATTCTTTGAACTAATGTTTCTTAATTGATCTTGAGGCCTGTTGACGGTCTATAATCCCTGGAACTTTCGTATAGAAAACCGGATGTGTCGAGTTAATTCGCATTAACGTTCGACCTTCTGGTTGTTGTACGGAGGTTCGATAGGGATTTTTTTATGCGTTTTTTGAGAAATATATTCCGTTATTAATGGACCAAAACGCGATTTTCGCGTACCAAAACTAATCCCTCCGCAGAGAAATTCTTCGGTTGGGATTTTTTTATGCAAAAATTCAGGAAATTAAGAGGTGCCTAAACCCCTAACGAGGGAATTCGGGTCCAGAGAGAGCGTAGTTTCCGATCTGTGGTAGTGCAGCCTTGGTCCCGCTTTTCGGCTACCGAAGTCATCTTATCTCGAACCCGCCTGGGAGGTAGAAGAACGGGGTAATACGCGACTGGCGCCCCCTGAGAAATAAATTGGTGTCGCGTCATTTTGACGCCCGGTAGTGCGTTCTTCTACATTTATTGGCCCGTTTTACCGTGTTATTTGTGAAAAGGCCGCCGAAGCTGAATACTTTTGTGAAAATCTTGAATCTCTACCTCTTAAATACTCCACCTCTTTCACAGATATGCATAAAATAAGGACAAGCTCAGTGGCTTAGTTCTTATGTATTAGGCTGGATAAGAAGAGGTTCCAGGTTCGAATCCTGTATACAGGTATTTTTCACGTATTGCCGAGACGGTAACAGTGGGACCGCGGTTGTGTAAGAGAAAATGGGTAACGTTGTCATTTATTTGTGCGTGTTCTGATTGAGTGGTGGAACAGCTATGACTTTAATTAAATAAGGTGGTTAAAAAATAAGCTGTTATTATTTGTTACTAACGGAGTTACTCACGTGAGCTGCTGGAAGAATTTTGGAGGAAGCATATCAGACTGTATTTCATATAACATATTTTACACTTGGTCTTCACAAAATAGCTGAGACGTACTATTTGGAAGTGCCACTCTAATGTCAATAAATTGATATCTTTTGTAAAGATACTTTTTCTTAAAGCACCAGATCGTGTACTATTCAATCAAATTTTTCCATTTACCTCCTTAGCCTTCTTTAACACAATGTACAACTTAGCTACAGACAGCTTCGTTCCTTTATTCCATATTAATTTAATGACTTTTCTATTGTTCCTGTATTTTTCTTTGTTAGCGCTTCTTTTTTTGTATTGTCTGACTTGCCATATATACATGTATGTATCTGAAATGGTCAATAAATTACTATTACTATTACTATTACTATTACTATTATAGCAACTTTGATGGCGTCAAATTAGTAATGGATTAGTCAGATCCTGATCACTCAGTTTTTTTAATTATCGGGAAACGTTGCTGAGACAGTAAAACAAAAATTCGAAAACATAAAAAAAAGCAATCTTGGATTTTCTACGATGTCAGATATATCAACATTTCAATCGGCAAAGAAGTAAACTTTTGTACATAGAACAGGACATGCATCTTGTCGTCTCTGTAAAAGTATGTGATAGTTACACCTGTCGAAGTTGAACGATTTTTCTCATAGTATAAAGGTGTTTTCAATAAATGGAGCCAAAATTTAACTTCAAAATGTTTCAAATGAATATTATTATTATACTTTTACTCTTGTGATTGTGACTGGTAGTTAAAAATACACATTTTTATAAAAGTGTTACATACATAAACACTCCACACACCACATGTAGTAGACAACACATCTGCTAATACTTTCAGTCCTCTTTGAAAAATTATTTATTATAATTTGATCGTATTAACGTTGTATGTTGCGAGATTCGCAAAAAGAAACTACAAGATATTGAGTCATACATCCATGAAATTTTTTACGCTGTGACGCATTACTTATATCCAACCCTGGATTTATCTATTTGATCTGGGCTGTAATACTTAAGCTTACTACACTGAAGTACTTATACATCGATATAGTTAAACTAACTTTTATATATCAAGATATATTTAACAATTTTGTTGAATACGCAACTTTCCTCAATTTAAGTGTATCGTTGGGAGTCGTAATTTAGCAGAAGAAATATAAAACAAAAAGTGACTAGGTAAGGGATATTTAACACCTAACAGGACTCTTTTATCGGAAAAATGCCATATATAGGGTGATTTTGTAATTGTACATATTTTTCACATTGAAATAAAATAAAACTACTAGTTAATTGAATATAGAAAATATTATCAAGTTAAGATACATTTAATTAGCTCTGTATCAGCTTTCCTTATTTGAAAGCGAATATGAGTAATTTTTTCATGACAATTAAAAAATAAATGACATGGAACAGAAAATTAAATTGTGACATTTTTTAAAATTTAAAAACTCTTATTTAAAGCCGTATACATTTCTTTGCGATCGAAAATTTAAGCCTAACCTAATTCTTGAAGATGAATCATAAATAATTTTGGGGATACTTATCTTCTTTTTTGAAAATAACTTTTTTGACATATTAGTTCCTAACTGAATATATCATACTGTATTTTTTTAAGTGTGAAGGAACTCGTCTAAGATAGAAATTACGAAAAAGGTACCAATATCATACCGAACTACCTCGAACTACCTGATTCTTACAAAATAATAAGTATTCTAAAAAATAAATACTTTACTGTTGTTAAAAGTTTTATAACTTTACTTTAATAATAATAATAATATTTATTCACCACCAAAAGATCAGAATTATAATAAAATGTGACATATGAAAATTATGTAGGTGAATAAACACAGAAAATCCACAAAGGAAGACCTGCACGTGGATTAAACTGCGCTTCGACCTGTATGCATAATTACATTTTTATTTAAGTTTGAAAGCGATGTGTAAATAAACTATCTTAAAGTAATACATATTGTTTAGCCTACAATATTTTAATTTTAATGTAAATTAATCTTAATATTCTATATACTGTTTAGCCTAAAATATTTTAAATCAACTAAATGAAATACTATCAAAAGTGCTTCTGTCCTTTGACCTGTGTATATAATTATATTTTGATTTTAAGAGTGGAAGCGACATGTTAAGTGAACTATCTTAAGGTAATACATATTGTTTAGCCTACGATATTTTAATTTTAATGTAAATTTATTTTAATATTCTGTATATATTGTTTAACCTACAATATTTTAAATCAACTAAATACTATCACAAGTACTAATATTTGTTTTAACTATATTCGGTATATATACATATATATATATAATATACACATACATACACGCATTCATAGTAACTGTATACATTTCTACAGTGTCTTTTTGTCTATATACATTTAATTCATTTTCTTTAGGGTTGAGCGGGATTGTTTTTTTTTTTTTTATTTCTCAATCATAAGGTGTACTGATGATCGTGGAATTTCCAATATCCATTTTTTTAGCTTTCCTTTAAAGAGATTAAACGAGTTTATACTTTTTAGAATCGTTGGGACTTCATTATATACCTTGGGAGCCAAGTAAATGTGACAGCGTTGCCCTATGGTTTTTATCATTTTGGGTACTGCAATTGATTTTTCTCTGTGACGCGTATCATGATTGTGAGTAATGATATCTTTTGTGTTTAGGTTTCTATATTGATATAAAATCAAGCTCTGAAAAAAACATTGCCTTATATCCATGATTTTAGATTCTTTATACAAATCATCACTCGGGTAAACGTAACTTCGGCTAAAAATTATTTTTAGAATCCACTTCTGCATTGTTTCAAGGCTTTTTATATAGCAGTTTGTTATGCCTCCCCAAGCAATGATACCATAATATAAATGTGGCTGGACTAGAGCAAAATATATGCTTTTTAGGTGATCTATGTCTTAAGGTATTTAAATTTTGAAAGTAGTGATCTTAATTTTTTAACTAAAAAATCTACATGTTTATTCCACCTAAGGTGACAATCAAGCATGACTCCGAGATATTTTATTGACGTGACAGATGATATTTCAATATTGGTGTTTTTATAGTTAATGTTAATAGCCGAGAAGTCTGGAAGTTTATGAGCGTAACTAGTAAATGGTAAGTAGTGTGTTTTATTCATATTTATTGTTAGTAATTTACTACTGAAAGAGTCTATTATTACTGGAAAATCTTTCTGGATGTTTGATTTTATTACATTCCAGTTTTTTCCTCTATAACACACAGCCGTGTCATCGGCAAAACTAATCACTTCCCCTGGAAGTGGAAGCTTAAACAAGTCGTTGACATACAATGTGAATAATACTGGGCCCAGTACGGTACCTTGCGGAACACCGCAAGATACTGGTTCCATACCACTCACTGTATTACCAACCTTTACACATTGTGCCCTATCGCTTAAATAGCTCTTCATTAGTTCGTAACTAGTTCCCCTGAAACCCATTCTCTCTAGGGTTTCTAACAAACTTGAATGACTGACAGTATCAAATGCTTTTGCCAGGTCAACAAAGATGCATATAACCGGTTCAGAAATATTGACTGAGCTATATATTTTTGCGGTTAAATTAGCTATTGCATCCTGTGTTGATCTGGCCTCCCTAAATCCATACTGTTTGTCAGACAGCAAGTTGTATATATTTATTTACATTTCATCCAGAATTACGTGAATTACGAATATGATATATACGTATGTCCGAAAAATTAGTCTCACGAGAGAACTACATACGAGCATCTTGTAAAAAAGGAAAACACTGAACAATAATATAAAAGAGTGGAAAGTAATAATGAATGTAACTTTTAAATTAAACATGAACATTCCATGTAGATTGGTCTTCAATTTTGGAACAGTATTATATACACTACTGGCATTTAGAAATCTCTATAATAAGATGGAGTAAAATATAAATAGCAAAATAATGTACGTGAAAGAAAGGGATATATTAACATTGATGTCAGAGACTTCAGCACGGAGGATGAAAGTAACTAAAGAGAAAAGTGGCAACAGCGTAGGTTAAATCTGTTTCTTTTCAGCATATTATTGGTCCATTTCTCTTCTCTTCTACCTTACATTGGCACCGACTCAATATTTTAAAATGCCACTACTGTAAATATTGCAGTTGTCAATGTTCTAGGAAATTCGTTCATAATATACAGTGTGTGCTATTTAAGACCACAACACCCCGTTATTTTGACCGATTTAAACATTTTTTTTTATATAGTGCTCAAAGAGCTTTATTTGACTGTTTTGAAAAATGTGTAATTTTCATATTTTCAGGGCCTACTATAAGCTCCTTTAAACGGGTCGAAATTTCGATATCGACTATTAGGCAATTTTTTATCGGCAAATTGGATAGCGTATTCGATTCGCAGTTATCTCAAATATCTCCATACAAAATTTTAGCTCGACACCTCATATAGGGTGTTTGTTATTCAATAGCCAAATTTAAAATTTCTCACTTTTCGACTGACCCTGTATAAAAGTCGGTTAGGTTTACTAAAAAGGTAAAGTTGTCATTCGACTTAAGGAACATCAGACACTAAATGAGGAAGAAAAAATAAAAGTTTTTCTTTAAATAAACAGTGCTTCTATACATTATTCGGTTGCTGTACGTATATGCTTTAATGAAAATTTTTCAAACAAACTTCAACTTTCAAACAAACACTTTTATTGTATTGTATTGTATTGTATTGTATTGTATTGTATTGTATTGTATTGTATTGTATTGTATTGTATTGTATTGTATTGTATTGTATTGTATTGTATTGTATTGTATTGTATTGTATTGTATTGTATTGTATTGTATTGTATTGTATTGTATTGTATTGTATTGTATTGTATTGTATTGTATTGTATTGTATTGTATTGTATTGTATTGTATTGTATTGTATTGTATTGTATTGTATTGTATTGTATTGTATTGTATTGTATTGTATTGTATTGTATTGTATTGTATTGTATTGTATTGTATTGTATTGTATTGTATTGTATTGTATTGTATTGTATTGTATTGTATTGTATTGTATTGTATTGTATTGTATTGTATTGTATTGTATTGTATTGTATTGTATTGTATTGTATTGTATTGTATTTAGGACCATTGTAAGGTGAAATGGTGCATCTAGGTGAAATGGTGCCTATTTACCATGTAGATTATATTTCTATGGTAAATAAATATATTATTATCATTATTATTAAATGGATTAGACGACCTAGCTTTTATTTTTTCTTCCTTATTTAGTATCTGATGTTGATGTTACTAAATAAGGAAGAAAAAAGAAAAGCTATTCCGTCCAATCCATTTGTTTGAAAAAATTTCATTAAGGCACCTACGTACAGCAACCGAATAATGTATAGAAGCACTATTTATTTAAAGAATAACTTTTCTTTTTTGTTCCTCACTTAGTGTCTGATGTTATAGTCCAGGAATTTTAGTTTTTGACCCGAAATTAATTATTGTAAAGCTGAAAATTTGCAGGATTGCAGTTTTGGTCCAGGAAAACACGTACCAAAAAGTCCCCTACTCTCCCCCGTGGGCTTCCCTGTTTTTTGGGTGCAACAATGGCCTAAGTCGCAAACATTGCAGGGCTGGCTATAAAGTGCAACAGAAAGGTCATTACTGGTCTAATTTAGGTCGAAGTGATCATACAAGATTAAAAGAAGCATATCCGTTCATATTTCAGATGTTCCATGCATATGTTTGTTCATCCGTGTTAATTCTGTCAAAATTTCAAAAATTTTAAAAAATTTAGAAAAATTTAAAAAAATTTAAGAAAATTCCAAAATGCGCCATTGCGGATAAATGAAGACTCGGAGGGGAAAACATAATCCAATAAACATTTCTCTTCATACTTTGGGCTTTCCATTGGTATGTCTACCTTCTCTGTAGTGTCACCCGTTACGGAGTTACGCCATTCTGAGTATCGCAGCGGCGACACTCGGACATTTAAGTGCGTTGATTGTTGCGTCTATCACGTCTAGTCTAAGCAATCAAGAAAACGCAAGACGAGCTATACCCCAAGTTCATTAACTTTGACAGTTCTCTAAGTGTATGCATTGATTCATTGGTGCGGCAAAATTGAGTGATCTTAGTTAAGTCATGTAGCACAGGAATTTTAGTTTTTGACTTTGAATTAATTATTGTAAAGCTGAAAATATGCGGATTGTAGTCTTGATCCAGGACAACACGTACTAAAAAGTCCCCTACTCTCCCTCGTCGGTTTCCCTGATTTTACGGAGCAACAAGGGCCTAAATCGCAGAAATTGCAGAGCTGGCTATAAAATGCAGCAAAAAGGTTGTTACTGATCCGATTTGGGTCGAAATGATCATAAAAGCTTCGGAGAAGCATATCCGTTCATATTTCACATGTTCCATGCATACTTCGTTCATAATTTTCCGTTCAAGTGCTGTCAAAAATACAGAAATTTGAAAAAATTTCGAAATGGCTCTCTTGCGGATAAATGAAGACTCGGAGGAGAAAACGTACCTGAATAAACATTTCTCTTCATACTTTGGGCTTTCCATTGGTATGTCTACCTTCTATGTAGCGTCAGCCGTTACAGAGCTACGCCACTTTGAGTGTCATCGCGCGGCTGCCGCGCCCATCATGTGCCCGGTGGAACTGTCCTGGCTGCGCTGAGACCAGTTGCGAATTCCTGTTTACATATTATTGGTGTTTTATAAGTTTTATTGAATGAAATTTAACTTGTCAGACTCAGAAAATGCTTTTATTCGGCTGAACAATTGACATTATTAATCTACTGAGAAGTAGGGTCATCTGTATCATCATCCATATCCACGACTGGCTGTTTGTGCAGCTGGATTCTCTACAACTTCGGCACATGATGCTGCAATACGAACGGATATGCTTCTCTGAAGCTTTTATGATCATTTCGACCCAAATCGGACCAGTACCAACCTTTCTGTTGCACTTTATAGCCAGCTCTGCAATTTTTGCGACTTAGGCCCTTGTTGCTCCGAAAAAACAGGGAAGCCGACGGGGGAGAGTAGGGAACTTTTTAGTACGTGTTTCCCCGGACCAAAACTACAATCCTGCAAATTTTCAGCTTTACAATAATTAATTCAAAGTCAAAAACTAAAATTTCTGTGCTACATGGCTTAACTAAGTTCACTCAATTTTGCTGCACCAATGAACCAATTCATACACTTAGAGAACTGTCAAAGTTAATGAACTATAGCTAGTCTTGCGCCTTCTTGATTGTTTAGACTAGACGTGACAGACGCAACAATGAACGCACTTACATGTCCGAGTGTCGCCACTGCGACACTATGAGTGGCGTAACTCCGTAACGGGTGACACTACAGAGAAGATATACCAATGCAAAGCCCAAATACAAAGCCCAAAGTATGAAGAAAAATGTTTTCCTCTGAGTTTTCATTTATCGGCAATGGCGTCATTTCGGAATTTATCCAATTTTTTTTTAACTTTTTTTAAATTTTAAAATATTGACAGGACTAGAACGGAAAATTATGAACAAAAATATGCATGGAACATCTGAAATATAAACGGATATGCTTCTCCTAATCTTTTATGATCATTTCGACCCAAATCGGACCAGTAACAACCTTTCTGGTGCACTTTATAGCCAGCTCCGCAATTTTTGCGACTGTTTGCCGATTGTTACTACTAAACGTAGTTCATACAAAACATCACGTTTTACACGCCTGTAGCAATCATCCGGTGGGAAATGTTCTACCATGACTGATTTTTCAAATTTTAAATAAACACTTTAAGTCTAAGATAAGTTATCATGTTTACAAGGAACATACATGGCATACACGTATGTACGCATACATTCATACGCATTCAGTGTGTAATAAAATCGCTTTTATTATGTTAAAGAATAACAGAGTTTAGACTCTACCTCTACGGTGGATGAAATTCCAGACAGCTTTAGCAAGTAGTTTTTGTTTGTTAACTCAAACATACTGACAGTTTATAAATTATCTGAAACAGGTGCTTGCTACGATATGTCGCACCGAGGTAATGGTGAAATATATCACAATATGTCCAGAACAAAGCTAATGCCCAAAACGTAATTTCAGTACAGTCCCATATATAAGGCAGGAAATAAATCTGACGTCTAAAATTACTATCCAATAGCTATAGTGCTAAAGTTTTGAATAAAACAATTTATACTTGTTCACAATGTTCACTGAACTATTTTAGTAAATTAGTTATGATTCCAAATGATTGACGGTTTCTGATTTATTTGCCTTTAGTCATTATATTCTCGAGGCCTTTGAACTCAGATTACTGATACATATACAGAGTTTCGAAAATTTTGAAACAATTCTAGATTTGGATTTTGTAAATAAATTCATTTTTGAAATATTTATTGGTTGATATTTTGAAGTCGTACCTATTCATGAAGGTGGATCCATTACGTTAAGAAATTTCAGACCCATATCTTTAACGCCTATCATACCAAATATTTTTTAAACTTTTAAACTCTAAAAATTCAAATTATAAAACATTTTTAAAACAGAAAATTATCCTATCCTATTCAGTTCTGGTTCAAGTCTAATAAATCCACAAATGACCCTATCATTCACCTTGTTAATAATATAATTATAAAACAAGAAAATGAAGAGTATACCGGAGTAACCTTTTGTGATTTACAAAAAGCATTTGACTGTGTTCCACTATGTTTCTTCGAATAAATTTAAGCATTATAAATGCAGTAAGATCAGTTGTCAATTAATTAATATCTTCACATCTTTTAACAGACAACAACATACTTTAAGGGTGGAAACGTCTCTAGCTTACATTAAATAAATGCGGTGTACCTCAAGAATAGGTCTTGGGGCCTATAATTTTCTTGATCTATGCAAATTATGTGAAAAAGAGTAAGCCTAATGCCGAAGTTTTAATGTTTGTCGATGACATCACACTGATAACAGGACAGAAGGACTTGAGTAATGTGTTACAGTGTGCTGCCTGATTATAATACTTCAATGTGCGTTTCTTATATAAACCTACAAATGATTTTAATTATCCTGACAATGGAGAGTTTTCAGGTGTCATGTTAGGCCCTAAATTGAATATCCTTCTAACAGCTCATCACAATTTGAAATGCCTCACATATACTATCCTGATTAATATTACCTTATTACTCAATATTAACATTGAAATAATTTTAAAATACATTTGGGTTCGCTATCTGCACCGATCTCAATAGCTATATTAGCTGATAAAATCCAATTAACCGGGCGTCTGGGTGAAATTTAATTTCATAATTTTTAATGAACTTTTTTTATAAAAATGTTTTTTCACACCTTTTGGTGGACTATCTGTTAACTTCTACATAGTGAAAGAAAGTATTGTGTGATAATAATGTGCAAAAGTTTCATCATAGTCAGGAATTTACATAAATACTTCTAGACATACCAAGGAAGTGTTGAAAATTTGTGATATATGTAGATACTATGCATGTGCTTCTGAAACCTTTTCTATATTCTATAGTTCTCAAGATAATTGCCATTGCCTAGACCAAAAGATGGAATAGTGCACGCAAGTTTCTCTCTCTGAGTCACTTTCTTTAGTCGAGTGCACCTTCCAGTTTGTTATTAATTTTGATGGCCTAGATGCAATTGTGATAGCCATTTTGAATTTTTCACTTTTGGCATCAGATTCGATATCAGCTACTTCAAAAATAAATACCTAACCAATAATTGTAATATAATTCCGACAAACCCAATGAAATTTGTCCACTTTTTGAGAGCCTGGTCTACTGGACATAGCTTGATGAAAAAACTACAATGGAATAATAGCGAGCAATTATATAATTGATTTTAAAATATTATCATTGTTATAAATCGAAAACAGAGTTTTTAATTGAAATCACTAATGTATTAAAAATTTCTTCCAACTTATATTATATATGTACTTTTGTTTGAATTGGAGTGTATTATAGATTTTCTAAATTGTGAGGCAGTGATTCGGTTTGGAAGTGCAGGAAGTAGCAGGGAGAGGAAATCAACAGCGGCGGCTGGTGAAATTTCAATATTTTTTTCTCGTCTGTGGCGCATGGGACCCATACGAAATTTGGGAAATAACATCTAGAGAAGCACTTCTCTAATGACCCCTAAAAAATTTTGAAAAAGCAGTTTGCGAAAAAATTTTTGAAAATTCGTTAGCCTCCCCTGGGTCTATGAGCTCCTGTTTATTTTTATTTTTTATTGTCATATGCATTTGACTTTTCATAAGAATACAACAACAGATTTTGGAGTTTATGAAAATATTTTCATTACTAACTGAGATACAACGAATTGAAATATTGTAATTTGTTAAACTGTAAATTACAAAATTTCAGTTCATTGTATTTCAGTTAGTAATGAAAATATTTTCACAAACTTCAAAATCTATTGTTTTATTTTTATGAAAAGTCAAATGCATATGACAAAAAAAAATAAAAATAAACAGGAGTCCCTAGACCCAGGGGAGGCTAACGAATTTTTAAAAAATTTTTCGCAAACTGCTTTTTCAAAATTTTTTAGGGGTCATTAGAGAAGTGCTTCTCTAGATGTTATTTCCCAAATTTCGTATGGGTCCCATGCGCCATAGACGAGAAAAAAAATATTGAAATTTCACCAGCCGCCACTGGAAATCAAACAGGTTGATTGACGAACTGTTAAAGAAGAAGGGACGCCACATTTGAATAGGTTTCTTGCGGCAGAGACGTCTGTGTGTGGTGAAGCGAAATAGAGAAAAAGTTTCATAAATAATAGTTGAAAAAGTGAGGTAAGAAAAAAATAGTGTTATAGCAAGGCTGGAAGCATCTAATTCTATACTCCTAATACAAGCACCCCAAATAAGATAGACGGTGGAGCATAGGACGACGGACGACTACTAAATTCCACAAACACTGAACCCTCAAGCACGTCAATCCCGTCGAATAAGTAATGACAAATGTTTTACTTCTTCATGTGTTGTTTATTTAAGACGAAATACCTAAGTACTAAACATGACTATGGTCAGTGTTAGTTGTAGAGTGACAAGTTAAAATAAATCTGATTAATTTTAATTTTTTATTTGTTTCTTTGACGAACAACGTAACCACAATTAATATTCCCTGACATACAATAAAATGGGCATCTCAACCTTACATTAGAAGTAGCTTAATAAAACTGCAATGGAACACTCTATACCTTATAGTTTGAGGCAGATTTGACAGAAGTCGCTTAAGCTACGTCAGAGCAATCATTAAATATATGCATCCCAGTAAGCACTGCTACATAATATTCACGTAATTATTAAATTAATACCTTATCTCCCTTATCACATTTTACATAACATGTGAGTTAAATTCATGTATGAATATATCGTCAAATATCCGCAACATGTGTACATAATTTTTATATAAATAATATATTACTCTATTACGTAAAAGTTATATAACACTTTCATATATAAAATACTTCATTTTCTTATGTAGAACATCTCTACTTATTTTACATAAAAAAAATATATTACTTTATTATGTAAAATTTATATAATAATAATTCATCATTTTTTTACGTAAAATATATGTATCGTTGGCAGCATAAATGTGTATTTTATTTACATTAATATATCTAATATTGTTTACTATAATTCCAATTTAGTCTCGGAAGGGTAGCCTACAAATTATAATGTTTATTAAATTATTTTAATTTAATTTTATTTTACTTACTTACCTTTTTACCAATTGCTGTCAGTAAGGATCGCACCTGCATGCCTGTGTTGTTTCTACATCATTTCTGACTCTCTTACCCACTGAGCTATCTTGGTGTCCGTTAGTTTGTATGCTAAAAGTAGCATAATCATGTGTGTGAAATATTTTTAATGAGATTAACAGTAATAATAAGTCTTTATTATGTGAAATTGAATTTCTAGCCTTACTTAAAGTATGTGAAAATCTTTCAGGTTCTCTTTTTTTTTTCTATTTTTTGTTTGTGTTCCCAAATCTGAATTTTTCCTGCTACTACTATTTATATTTATTTATAGTTATTAAGAGGAATTTATTTAGTTTCTAACGAAAAAACTGTGATATTGTGATCGAACTGTTACCAGTGTCACCTGAGAAGTACGAGTAGTTATCTATCCATTGTCGCATTGCATTAATATGTCCAAATTGAAATAATATAATATACCTACGTGATGCTTATTAAATACAAATAGTAACTGTATAGTAATAATGACATGATATTTAAATCAGTGTACGACAAAAAGACAAGTAGGTAATTGGTTTTTTAAACATTATTACATACATTAATAAACTGCCGAATGCACATCTATAATATATAAAATAGGCGGTATACAAACAGACTGCAAAACATCCTTAATTCATAAACGTCAAACGATTTTTTTTTTTAACTATTTAACGTCGGCCTATTTCCGCTACCAGGGCCTATCACCGACGCCAGGAGACGAGCTACCCCCAACCTGGAAATTTTGCCGAACCTCTTCCCTTAAGAAGAGTAGGGATCTTTTACTTGCCTAACATTTAATAAACAAGGGACCGCCTGCTTTACATCCCCTCCGAAGGATGGTATATCCACTACGTAATCCTCGTCTGAAATTACGTAACTTCCGAGTATACACTGATATACAAGCCTCTAGAAGGTGGGACGAGAACGCTGTATTTCCCAAGATGGGAGCCCATCCAAGTACTAACCGCGCTCGACGTTGCTTCAACGGAATATCGACTGATATTCACATTGAAGTCGCCTCTACGCTCACCCCCACGTCAAACGATACCGTAAAGAATTTGTAAAGTTCTTTTGCCATGTCTGTATAGATATTCTTTATGCAATTAGATCACAAGTTTAAAAGAACCCCGACACAAAAATATCGACTAAATAACTAATATAAAAAAAGTAAATTAACACAACTTTAAAAATTATGAAATAATTTTGATTCCATATACGAACTCTTATGCTTTATTTAAATCCAGCTTAGGTACATTTTCTTTATGTCCTCGAGATTTGCTTTCTGCGAATATCAATTTGAACAATAAAAATAAAAGATACATTGGTTGCGTACTTAATGTCTGAGACTGAATATTCTCGTGTTATTTTGAGACGCGCTTGTTTTAAATTGACCTACCTATGTTTTCATATTCTGTTTATTATATTTATATGTCGTTTTTATTACTTGGTTGCAGTTAGACTTGCACATCCTATATACCTGGTAAGATATACTCTAGAATTCTCAGCTGATAACATAGTTTGAATACCATAAGGAAAGGGAGATGCGGACGAATAATTGGGATGCCAAGGTCGGGTCTTCGTTATTTTTTTGTTTGAAAGATGGATAAAATGAAATTCCTGTGTTACCAGCTGTGGTTATAAATTGTGATTATAAGCTGTGGATATCAGTTAAGTTTCAAGAGTGATATCCGCAAACGAGGAGAACTTCATTATAATTCATACAGAGATCAGTTAATCTTTTTAAAATAGGTATTATGAGAGTGAAAAAGATAAAGCCATCAACTAAGGGGGTTTTAGAATTTAGCTGTCAAAAAATATTCTGTTTAAAGTTGTAAACTAAAATATACCTATTTTTACGTTTCCTGGTTATTTGTTTTAGTTTGAGCACATCGATGTAGATTCTTAGTTGTAAGTGATATCATAATTATTGTTAAAAACTCACCAGATATCTCGTTCCTTAGTGGACATTATACTACACTACATATTTTGAATTTTTATTCACAAAAGAAATTAGCAGGAATTTTTGTAAAGACTTTATTTTTTGTTATTTGTATTTTATTACTCTTATTATAATGGGGAATTTCAGCAATTTTTTTTTAATTCTAAAATGAATTCTTTAGATTAAAAAAAGAGACCCGTATTTTTTTGTTTTTTTTTTAAAGCAATATAAACGTGAAAAAAATATGTTAAAGTTTAGTTATATATTTTCCCCTAAAAATTTATGACGTATGTAAACGTAATTAGAAAATTTTAGGCTTACTATAAAAAGGATACCTACCCTGGCCAAGGAGTAGAGAAGAAGAAGATAACCTAAAGTTCTTAATTGTCATCTGAATTTTATAAGCTTTTTGACAGCGACAAGTGTCAGTCTATGGCAGAAAATAACATGAAAGTAGATACAATTACGCAGTATTTGCAACCGTCACCGGTAAATCAAAGAAATTTTCTGCTACATTTGTCTACGTCACAAAACGTTTAGTGACTTTTTGAGACCAAAACTTATGGGGCTTTAAAAAATACAACGAACTGAAAATAATTGTTTAAAATATTACTGGTAAGTTCTGAATATATTATATTTTCATATTAATACTTGTTTTTAAATATTTAGATTGAACTGAAATTTCCCATTGTCTGGGACCTTTAAACTACAATTAACATTTAATTTTTATTAAAGATGTCGAAGACTTACCACAGGAAAATATTCAAAATTACAATTGTCATAAAATATGTATTACCCACATCATTTATCAGTATGTGACTCGACGGAAACTTATACCACCCACATCCATTACTTTCGTAAATTACTAACCGCAATGTAGTTCACTGTCTATTTTTCCTGGGTTCAATTCGTAGTGCAGGCAAGTGGTAATGCCGGAGGGAATGGTTGTATTTCTACGATTTTTCAATTATTATATTTTGGACAACTCTGGCATTTGGAGGTTTTCTGACTTATGTGATGTGTTCTATGTTGAATTGAATTCAAATCTTAAAACGAATATTCTTGTAAGGAAAGCAAAATAGCCGACGAGCAGAAATATCATATTACAGTTATATACGGTCATTGAAAAATGTATTTGTAATTAATTTTAAAACAATATTCTTTGGATATGTATAATACTTTATCATTTTTAAGAGAAAATCATCTAGGTACCTACATGTAGTTAATGTTCATAAATACCTAATCATGTGTACAAAATATACAGCTATATAACTAGCTGGTTCATGTACTATTTGTAATTTTTTAACATTTTTTGTATATGTCTTAATTACTCTATTAGTTCAGTCAATCAATGCCTAAAAGGAGATTGTGGAGAACATGGAGGAGGGGAGAATTTTCCTCTTCAGGAATGTGTTTGGAGGAGGTAAACATACTAAAAGTCCCCGCTTCATTGAAGTGGGTAGGTATTATTTAAGTGGTCTCTAACTGCATTTAAGTAATGTGGTGGAGCACCATCTTGCCGAAACCACATCCTATTTCGAATCCTTTCAGGAAGATTCACCAATAATTAGGTGTTTTCAATGTATGCAAATATTCTTTTTTGATATTATTAAAATGAAGTACTCCATACATTAAAACACTCACCAATATTTAAACACTATTCTTTCATCTATCAATTCAAAATTTCAACAAATAAATAACAAAACTGAATAACTGAACGGGTATTATACAAAACGGGATGTGACGTCATCGATTGCATTAACATAACCTCAATTTTTAGGTTTTTTTAAGTTTATTGTCATTTTTAATGATTATATCCGCACTTCTCATTTGAAATCAGTATGGCTCCAAGCAAACTTTTAAAAATTGACGCATATGATGTCTCAATATTGTTGATTACTAAAAATGGGCTGCTAATTTATAGGTTGGATTTCCAGCCTACAAAAAACACCTTATTTTATTGAGAGAAGATATTTAAAATTTTATGAACATTACATTGAACAAGATTTTAGTTAAAAATACGAGAACCAAGCGAAAATTTTCATAATAGTGACATATTACTCGAAAATTTTTAAAAGATATGTATTTTTGAGGTTAGGTGTTTATGACCGATGACGTCAACAATATCGCTTAGTGTTTTTAGCGGTAAAATTTTAATTCAAATTTAAAAATACTTTTTCTTGGATATTACTCAACTGGTTGTGAAAATTCAAATGTTTTTAGTTATAATTAAGTATTACCTTCACAGTCAATGAGATTCTAAAATTTGTGAAAACACCGAATTGTGGCAGATAGATTTGTACAAGACAATTTACACCAAACTGAGATTTTATTGCTTGTCGAATAACGAAAACAGGAAAAAAATGTACAAAAAAACTATTACAGTAAGGGACCAGTGAAGTTCTGTTTACCCACTTCAATGGATTGGAAGAAATGGTCCCACTAAATGGTCTCATTTCAAAATTGCATAAAGATGTGTGTCAATCAACATGTGTAGCACTTATTATAATTTTTATTTTTATGAAATATATAAGTTTATTCTTGAATTTTGTACTTATTGCTCAATAAAATGGAAATGGTTGCAATTAGCCCTAGGAAAGTACTTACAAAAAATGTTCGTTTTTCATTCCTACAACACATTGTCTAAAAAAAAAGTTCTTAACTGAAAAACAATTTCTTGCCACCCTGTACATTCTTAGAAAGTAAAAATGATTCAAAAACATCAATTAGAGATCTTGTAACTAGTATTCATATAAGTTTTTCTTAAAACCCATAATTGTGACTTTGTTGATTTTTTTAAATATGCACCTGCAAATGGCATTATTTGGGCCGCGAAGGTCATGTTTTTTCCACGGTACAACAAAGCTACCTCTCCATTTTACATCTGAATAAATATTTTATAAAATACCAAGTTCCAGTAATTTTATTAATCTGAGATTAGAGTTTTAAAACTTTGAAACTTAGTTAAAACCTCATTATGGTACCGTTTGATAAAATAAGCTTTATATTGCGTGATCATATTTCTGCAACTTAAACACTAACCTACGTCAACTCTAATCGACTCAATTAATATTAATTCCAGTTTAATACGACAGTTAACTTCAGATATTTGCTTCGATTAGTTGCAGAGTCCCTCCATTAAAAGCTTCACGCAAATTCACAGATATTAATAGCAATCTGGCACTTTGCAGAGATAATTTATTCATAATTCCCACTGCAGCGATAACAAAGTGTATCCACGTAATTAGGAAAAACGGGCAGCTACAAACTGTAATAATATCATTTGTGAGGCACTAATACCTCGTAACCTAAAGAAAAACTAAAATTGTGGATTTTCTGATTTCCGTTTGCTAAATTAAAAACCTTAATAACATTTTGCTCTAAAATTATGATAAAACAGTTTACATAATAGATGACAGTTTACCTATATGTTATATTTTGTATTCTTTTACTTTTAGTTTGAAATTTATACTTATATTATTTTAAACATTTTAATTTGTACATTTTACATTTTGATTGTGTCTAATTGACTAGTCCTATGCCATTTGTATGGTCTTTTTTGATAATAAATAAAGTTGTTTAGTTACAAGCCTCTAGCGATCATCCTGTATAAGTGATATGGCTCAATTTCAACACGGAGTATCCTACCATGCTGCCTTACATATGTTACGCAGTTTGAATACAAATTTTAAGTCCAACAGAAGTTACATTATTTTCTGTTTAAGTTTAATATATTGAGAACTGATTTTTGTACAATTTAACCTCCCCACAATAAAATTGTGGGAGGTTACTACAATTAGTCCAAAATCGAAAATTGAGATAACATCAAATCTTTACGTTTTGAGGTCCCAGGAACCCAAAAAAATTGTTTTTGAAAAATGTCTGTGTGTGTGTGTATGTGTGTGTGTGTGTGTGTGTGTATGTATGTTAGCACGATAGCGGCGAAGCTACTAAACGGATTTGGATGAAACTTTGCATGAGGGTTTCTTTAGTGCACCAGAAGATCTGAAAAGGTTTTGGTTGAGATCGGATTACGTTTAGTGCCGTTTTGGCACAACAAGTTGTTTATTTTATGATTACTTACAATTTGTAATTGAACCATTGAAAAGCAGTAAAAATTCCGATTTCAACGATATATCACACTTGCACTTTTTCAATTTGGTTTCCGTGAAAAAAATTAAAAAACAAAAATTTCACTTGTTTTGTCCTCAAAGCAGTGCAATGTACAGGGTGATATTCTAATAATGACAGAGGTGTTCAGTGATTTCGGCTGATAACTCGGGAACGGTTGAAGATATCGAACTGAAATTTGAAGCGTAGGTATAAATATTGTAGAGGGACCGATTACGAGTGAATTAATAATACACCTACGTCACATGACGTCACAAATAAGAAAAATTCTTAGAAACTGGTGCAGATATCGACTTAACTGGAAACATCCAATTAAAGTTTGAAACGTAGGTGGAAATATTGTAGATGGATGGAATACGAGTTAATTAAAAATACACCTACGTTCTGATGACGTCGTAAAAGCATAAAATTCTTATAACAGGCGAACTGATGATGATATCAAAAAAATATTTCTACAAGACGTCACGAAATTTTTTTTTTTTTAATTTCCAAGAAATGTAAAATTTTCGGAGAAATGTCACTTTTCAGAAAAATGTCAGATTTTAAAGAAAATGTCAAATTTTCGGAGAAATGTCTCTTTTCAGAAAAATGTCAAATTTTCGAAAAAATGTTAAATTTTCAGGGAAATGTCACTTTTCAGAAATGTCAAATTTTCAGAAAAATGTCACTTTTCAGAAAAATGTAAAATTTTCGAAAAAACGTCAAATTTTCGAAGAAATGTCACCTTTCAGAAATATGCCAAATGTTTAAAAATTGTCAAATTTTCGGAGTAATGTCACTTCAGAAAAATATCAAATTTTCGAAAACATGTCAAATTTTCAGAGAAATGTCACTTTTCAGAAAAATGTAAAAAATTCAGGAAAATGTCAAATTTTCGAAAAAATGTCAAATTTTCGAAGAAATGTCACCTTTCAAAAAAATGTCACCTTTCAGAAAAATGTCAAATTTTCGAAAAAATGTTAAATTTTCAGGGAAATGTCACTTTTCAGAAATATGTCAAATTTTCAGAAAAATGTCACTTTTCAGAAAATGTCCAATTTTCGAAAAAACGTCAAATTTTCGAAGAAATGTCATCTTTCAGAAAAATGCCAAATGTTTGAAAATTGTCAAATTTCCGGAGTAACGTCACTTCAGAAAAATGTCAAATTTTCGAAAAAATGTCAAATTTTCCGAGAAATGTCACTTTTCAGAAAAATGTCCAAAATTCAGGAAAATGTCAAATTTTCGGGAAAATGTCAAATTTTCGGAAAAATGTCACTTTTCAGAAAAATGTCAAATTTTCGAAAAAACGTCCAAATTTTCGAAGAAATGTCACCTTTCAGAAAAATGTCAAATGTTTGAAAATTGTCAAATTTTCGGAGTAATGTCACTTCAGAGAAATGTCACTTCAGAAAAATGTCAAATTTTCGGAAAAATATCACTTTTCAGAAAAATGTCAAATTTTCAGAAAATGTCAAATTTATTAAATGGACTCAAATAAAAATTCCCAAAAAATACTACGGGTCCATTTGTGGTATAAGTTCTCTGCTAGTATGTTAAAGCGTGCAGACTGTATGCTGAGTATTTTTGACGTGTCAAGTGCATCGAGAGATTACAAGTTTTTTCGACGTTTATAAAAAAATATACGGATGGTGTGAGAGGCCATCCTGAACCGCTTACAAGCCCTACAAGTGTAAGCAACCCCACCGGAACGCTTTCGGTGAGTTTTTTCCAATAAAATTTTAAAAGTGACATTATATTTTAAAAACTATTTCCGCTACTTCCGGCATCCCGCCGGAAATTCTTCCGGCAACATAACCTAAAAATAGTACTACATAACCTAAAAACAATTTAAGACATTGATACCAACCTAAACATTTTTCAAAAACCAAATTCCCCAGAGAAACATTGGAACCAAAAATTTGACAGCTATCACTTCCCCGGCCGATTTAGTGAAAAACTGATCGAGGCCAAAAGATAAAACAAAATATACCAACTCAAACTTAAACGAGCCACCATGAACACTACCCTGGCTACATCTGGCAGGGAAGCTGTCCACCAAGAATTATATGGTTTTTCCAAAGATGGCCATCCCTGCCATCCATCCCATTACCAACGAACAGGTTTTTTCGTTTAGTTGTTTCCGAGGTTGTTTCCCGTATCAATAATCAAAATTATTAAGTGCTGTTGCCTACGAACGTTTTTATAGAATTGTGTTTATTTTTATATTAATTTTAGGTCCATGTGGACACATTATAATTTTAACCTAGTCTTTAAGCCTGCCTACAGAAGACAGGAGCTACTTTTCTATTTTTCTCCAAGCCAAACCGGACCTACCCCGTCCAGCTTCACACTCGCCACGGCGGTGTTCACCGTGGTTGTCTGGCTGGCAACGGACTAGGATCCGATGAAGCATATATTTGTATTAAAAACATTGAATAAAATATTAATGTTGTGCAGACTATAAATTTAACACTCAAGTTCTTAGGTCCAAATCCAACCGAACGCAAGACTTTTTTTCTGATTTAATGCGAAAAAAATATTTCAACTTAATAAATATAATTAAATGAGATCGTTCATATTGTTTAGTGCTCTTTTCGGCTTCAAAGATTCACCGGGTGGGGAGGTTCCAGCCGCTTCCAGTAGCTGCCGATTTTTTATACAATGATTATTTTTTTTTTCTTGTTATGAGATACCTACCTACCTACCTAACGGGTGGTCCCTGGGAACGGAAAGTTTTGAAAATGTTGTTATTTTGTAACTATGTATAGCTGGCCATGGATTTATTTGTCATATTGTCTGTCATTATATGCCATTTGGTAATCGTGGCCCGGTGAGCAGCGTGCTTTTGCAATAAAATCGTAATTATAAAAATAACGACAGTGTAGTTGCTGTGCAGCGGCAATTTCTACTGCACTTTGCGATTCCTCGTCATGGGAGAATTCCTTCCGCTCATGCCATAAAATGGTGGATTTGTAAATTTGAAGGAACAGGTACAGCCAATAAATCCAAACTTAAAGGACAGAAGTGTTAGTCTGAAAACATTAAAAAAGTCAGAGCATCTGTTCAACACAGTCCAAAACGCTCAGTTAGAAAATGAGCCCGGGTGAATTTTCTTTGCTTAGAATTTTACACAAGGATCTGAAACTTCATCCGTATAAAATGCAAATAGTTCAAGAAATAAAACCAACAGATTTCCCAAGACGTCTACATTTTTCTGAAATTATTTTAGAACGTGGAATTAATCACAACTTGTGGTTTTCTGATGAGGCTCATTTTCATTTATGTGGCTACACCAACAAACAAAATTACAGATATTGGAATTCCGAAAATCCACAACAATTTCACCAAAAACCGTTACATAGCCCGAAGGTAACAGTTTGGTGAACAATTTCTTCAATGGGAATAGGGAACTTTCTCAGAAAATAAAATTAATTTAAAATACTCAAAATAGTAAACTAACATCATTAAAAACCCCAGAGACAACAAAAAAATTTTAAAAAAAATCTCTTCCAGAAATATAAGCGATTAAAATCTGCCCGATTTTACCCACTTCTGAAACGTGACGTCAGATCGAGAAGGACGGATGATGGCGTCAAGCGACACCGATTCTGCTTTGGATTTGATCATTCCGCATGCGCATGTACATTTGTCAGAAACAACTGGCAGTGAACACAATCTAACTTAAAATTTAAACGTATTCGTTGGAAAAACATCTTCAACATTCTGAAATGTCACAAAATGCTACTTTTGATTCGTTCATGCCGAGCCAAATTTTCGAATTTCGCCGTGCAATTTACGATCAGGTTTATCTGAGAGACTTCCTCTTTACGTCGCGACATCGTATGGCCGTCTCAATGGTGTTTTTCGAAAAATATGAACGTGTCAGGATTGCTTGTTTCTACAATTTTTTCGGCTTCGAAATGTAAGCTGTTTTTGCTATTTTTCGCAAATATTTCCGAAACGAGTTAGCTCGAAATAAAAAATAAGGTCAAATGAGTATTTTCTACTACGAATCTTTTACTACCATCAGAACTTTGATTTTTTTTGTTTCGGAGATAACTACTGAAATGTCGGCCATGTACGGCAAAAAATCGCAAATTTTGAGCTTCTACAGTTGGCAACTTTTTAATCTTGGCTCCTACACCAAAAGACTACTCTAGGTAATTTAAACAGGCTTAAATTTGCTAAAACTCGTTTTTTTATTCTTTGAATTCCGACAAAAATGAAGGAATTAGAGGGGCTGGATTTGGAAATTTTTCCATTTTGTCACCGTAATTAATCGGTAATTAACTGAAATCGATCTCATATACGATGTTCACTTAATATCATGTACTACTTTGACGCTCCGTTAATCTCGGCCTTTCGAAACAAAGGTTTCTGAGAAAAAATGTTTTTTTAAGATTTACATACACTTTATAGGAAAACGTGTAATTTCCTACATTTCCTCGAATATCTCGATAATTATCGTTTTTTTCGAAACATTTGTAGACAGCTTATGTGAAGAGAATTGATTGCGCTTTCCGACACTTTTTTAATTTTTTCTCTAACATAAAAGACAAAAGACTTATGACCGAATATGCGGACGTCTCAAAGCTAACCGCCGCCCAGTCGATTAATTAAGGTGAAGTCGTACCGCTCGGCTAAAGTTCGCCATCTGTGGGTCACCAAGTAAGACTAGCCCTCTCGATCTGACGTCACAGTGCTTTTCGTGAGGAGTGGCGAGGATCTCAACTTTAATTATTTATTGCAAAGTAAGTACTGCTATTTAAGAGCTGATGTTGAGTGTGGCGTGTTTTTATACATAAACACACTTTAATGAAATTTTAAAAAAATGTGCAAGTTCCCCATTATCTGCCCCTATTTTTTTGAAAACAATGATGGAAATGCCGTGACAGTCAATTCTGCACGCTATACCGAAATTATCAACCAGTTTTTGACGTCACAATTAAACATGTTTCCAGGGATTCAAGATTGGTGGTTTCAGCAAGATGGAGCTACTCCACATACCACAAGAGAATCAATAAATGCATTGCAGAGATTATTTCCTGGTCACATTATCTCCAGGCGTGGAAACATTGAATGGTCCCCAAGGTCGCCAGACCTTACGGCATGCGATTACTTCTTGCGGGGCTACTTGAAGCATAGGGTTTTTGTTGACAAACCAAGAAATATTCAGGAGTTGAAAATAAAAATCCGTGAAGAAATTGCCAATATTCCGTTAAACGTGTTGCATCATGTAATAGAAAATTTCACCAATCGTATTCAAGAGTTGGTAGAGATAAGGGGAAGACATTTACCAGGAATTATTTTTAAGAAATAAAAATGCATATAATTACCTAGCCATTGTTATAATCTTATTTTAAATAAGTAAAGTTACTTTCAAAATGTTTTCAAAACTTCCCGTTCCCAGGGACTACCCAGTATTTAATTAAATCAAATCAGTGTAAAAATAGTACTTAATGAGTCAATTGAGTCGAAAGCTTTTAAGCATTTTCACAAATTTCCTCTGTTGACCTTTCCTTCCTCACGTCTTAGTTCTTCAAAATATATTTCTCATGGGTATTTATAAATTCCTCAGTTACGTGAAAAGGAACATTTGGCCAGGAAACCACAATACACTCCCCCTGAAAGGCATCAAAAGGAAATTTATAGCTAATGAAAACGGCTTTAAATGTGGAGATAAAATGGCCAGAGATAGACTGGAGCGTAAATGTTCGAAATGCAGGTCATATTAAAATTCAAGATAAATGTCTTTTCCCATATATCGTAGATCAGGAAGGACAATATAGTTGAATAAAACGTTTTACACTATTAAAAAAGCAGCTGAAAACAGTTAGCGTATAACTTATTTTCCGAAATATTAATAGCAATTTATGGATTAATAGGTATTTATTTATTAATCCATAAATTGCTTATTGTTTTCTGATAACAGATTGCAATAATAATATACCGGGTGGCCACCAATAAATGTACGCCCCCAATTTCTTAATTGCTTTTGAATTAAAAAATTTCGTTTTCGGTATACATAAATTAGACAAAAATGAGCTACTTTTAGACTAACAGGAACGAAAATATCACTTCCGGTTAAACCGGAACTGATATTTTCAACTTTTTTTTCTTAAATAGAATAACTATATATTTCCTTATGGTTTATTATTAAGCATAAAATTCTAAGTACAACAGTTTTTTATGATTTAAAAAATTCCAAAGAATAAGTGAGATACGAATTATTTTTTATTTTTTTCAAAACGGCCGCATCAGATGACGCGATAAAAGAAAATTACTTATTAGACTATGGAAATTATTAGTGAGATTGTAGACTTGACTGCAAAGAACAAAATAGTTATTTGAATTACTGATAGGTACGATTATTTTTAAGTTTTTCTCAAGAGACGGAATTTCATTTTCATTTCCGTAGGATAAATTTTTATTGGGACCGTGCTATTTTCTTTTAAATAATGATTCATAAACTTTAATTATTTTCATTAATCATTTCTTAACGATATCCTTCGTAATAATAAATGAATTTTAAAAGGTAAACACAAATTAAACAAGAAATAATTTTAATAAAACGTAACAACCATAAATAAATAAAATAACAAAATTATTTAAAACCTAAATTATAATAAACCATCATAAGAATTGTTCAAACTATTCACCGTTTCGATTAATACACAGCGGAGCGCTACTTATTGTTGCACATCTAACATTAACATTATATAATTGTTGAGGTATTATTTGTGCAATTTCGTGTCTAACTCGCTCTTTCAGGTCTTGCCTTGTTGGAGCAGTCGTGTAGACTCTATTTTTCAAATGTGCCTAAATTAAGGAATCGACTGAGGTTAAGTCAGGAGATCTTGCAAGCCATCTGACTGGACCATGGATCCCGATCCAACGAGCTGGAAACAATTCATTTAGGTAATCCCTAACGATAATAGCATTGTGTGGTCCAGCTCCATCTTGTTGGAAGTAAACCTCGTCAGTATTGGTATTGGGAATTTGAATAATTTGTGGAATTATTATATTTTGGAGAAATTCTAGATATCTTCGTCAAATATTATTCGATTTATGATATGGTCGCCCCCCCCCAACGAAACATTGAAGCTAAACCGCTCCCAAAACTGCCCCTGTCTCATAATTTGAGGATTTTCAATTGCCCAATATCAACCGTTGTTCCGATTAAATAACCCAAGTTTTGTAAATCTCGATTAATCAGAGAATAAATTATTTTTGATAAAATTCTCAATTCTTCGTTGGCGGAACTCCAACCAATTACAAAAGGTTATTCTTTGTCGATAAACATTCTCATATAAAATTTGATGCAATTGATATTTATTTGTAAGAACGATAGCCGTATTTCCTTAAAATTTTCTTGGCTGATTCTTTAGAAATTCGTAATTCATGTTCAATTTGTCTTATCGAAATACTTGAGTTAACATGCACTAAAGCTAACACATTAATTTCCATTTCTTCATCCACAATAAACCTTTCTCCAATTTCTATATCAGGTTCAGTTTTAAATTGATACTCCAACCGGGCGAAATAGTTTTTTGGAGGTTGTCTTATTTCTGGATATCTCTGTTCATACAGAGTTTGTGCTCTAGTTGCGTTACGTTGTCAACTTTTTCACCTCTTGAATATTTTTCAGCCATTTTATATTAATTTACTTGTTTGTAACAAATATTCAATACACTTACTTCAGATAATCAGTGAGTACTGTCAAGAATAATTCAATTATTGCTAATTTCTGTCGTTTTCATGGCTACCTGCAATTTTAGATTTAAATGTAGATAGGTTAAGAAAAGATTAATGCTGAAAAAAAATTAAAGTTTATGAATCATTATTTCTGATTAATAAAAGAAAATAGCACAATCCGATTAAGAAATTTTCCAGGAAAGACTTTGATAAAAAAAAATAATAAATATAAAAATATGCATATGCTGGACAACGTCATATTTTTTAATTCTGAGCAAGTGTTTCTTATAAGTAATAAATTTTTCAATATCTTGCACAGAAATGGCAGTTTACTTGAAGCGAACTTGATTTTTAAGCTGTCACCAGCGCCCACTATATATTTATGAAATTTTAACGTACTGAAAATAGGTTTTGGGTCAAGCAAGAACAGAATACAGAAAATTGTGTTCATAGTAAAAAGAAATTGTTGCTTACACCCATAATAATATTGCTTTGCCATGGACATGTGTCCACTGTGTAGTACATACTACTATGTAGTACTATGTAGTACACTTATTTATATTTTGGATGAAGTTAATAATCCCTTAATTGCAATTAAAACAATTCGTCATCAATGATATTAGTATGTCCTCACTCTTGTGAACTTTCTTATTTTTGATTTGCCGCTAAAAAGTCATTCTTTATAAAAAGTTTTGCTTATCTTAGGAAGTCATAAACAGTGGTCAAACTAAATTATATATGGTCTTATAAAAATTAGAAAATACGAATTTCAAAACTATTCCACATGTAGACCTCCTACTAGTACATGTTTTTCTAATCTTTTTCTAAATTCTTCATAGACAGATGAGATTACACCAAGTAATTCCATGGATCAATGTCAATATCAGTGTAATCATAATAATAAATATTCGTATTTTGTATTTTCTATAAAAATATGAATTACAGATTATTGAATAATGCTAACCTTAGAACAACGAATTTACTTGGTCAAATACTATGAAATCACAAATGTTTATTTTAAATACACAATGGAAGTTGATGAAGAGAGATGATGCTCGTCTTTTGGACTTCTATTGAACTATGAGTGAGAAAACTTAGATCATTTCATCGAAACATTTTATTCACGGACGAATCTACTTTTACCACTAATGGGGTAATTTCTTCTCAAAATTGTAGGTACTGGGCTCACTACAATCCTAATTTCCGAATTACCACTAATGGTCAAAATTTAGAAAAAGTAAATATTTGATGCAGTATAATACACACAGAATAATCGGTCCTTTTTTTATGGATGGAAATTTAAATCAAAACACTTATTTAGAATTTTTGAATAATTTTGTTGCTACCTCACCACTGGCTTTACAAAAATTTAATTCAGAAATACCGGCTAAGATAAAGTCCGGAAAAGATTCAGATGAAACGCAAATGGTGTATGCGTACGGCTAGCCGATCTATTGCGGGGCCGAGTCGTGGGTTCGATTTTTATTTTAGGTAAGTATATCTTGCCAAGCCAGTTTGTCCCAACACTTAGGGGTAGTGATGTTGAATTGAAGGCGCCATCCACAGAAAAATTTAAGAGAATTTAACTACCCTGTAACTGTTGAAACCAACCGCTGTGGAAAGATCCGATCATATTTATGAGACAGACACAAACAAGAAAAATAAGAAAATAAATTTAAGATAAAAAAAATCACAATTTGTTTTAGCAAACTTCAAAAATGACGAATTTTACAATTAAAGCAAGAAAAGTGGTGGTAATCAAAAATCATCAAAATTTTAGATCATTAAAATATTTTTGTTAATTATTATTAAGATTGTATCAGTAAAAATGATGACAGGCGTTATTTGAATCTTAAATAAATAATTAAGTGCAATGAAATATTAACTTTAAATCACATAGAAAATTGACAAGCATGTTATGACTTAATAAAAATTCGTTGATAGTAAAAATGTCTTTATGCAATAAACTACACAACTTAACTAGAATAATGAGATTTACACTTTCTCACCGATCCCTGAAGAAATGGACGCTACAAGATGGATCCTGGTGGGTTCCGGCAATTTCTGTCAGCGACCTCATTAACACGGGCAGCTCAAGATGTAGTCAGTTGTCTCGATCACTTATATACGCTGGGGTTTTGCTGATACGTCTAAACTGAAGTTACTCAAAATCTACCAAATCTTGACCTCAAACTGACTAAAATGGTATATAACGTTTATTTAACCAACCCAACTAAACTGAACCAAATGATTTCTTTTAACTGCTGTATGTTTATCTGATTACATCGACACGTGGAAAACGTGTTTGTATGAATTCCAAAATGATTGAACTGGATTAATCAAATAATCCACTTTAAAATAATATTTGTTTTTGATTATGTGGAACCCCACAGTATTCAACTTGATCAATCAATTAAACAACAATTAATCAATTTATATTTTAAATAAATATATTAAATAAATTAACAGCAAAACTCCTACGTTTTCAGGAAGAAAGAAAAACAATTTCGTTAGCATGTGCTTGCAAAACTGAGGTTATCTTCACACAATTTAGATTTAAAAATGGCAGTGAAAAATATGGCTTGGAGCCGTCAAATATTGGAGAGATAAAATTAATAAATAATTTTAATTACCTTTTACTGTTCGATTCACTAAAGTAAAACTCGATAATGACAAAAGTAGCAAAATGTTTGCTTAATTAATTATCGCGAACTTTGGAGTGACAGAACTGGAGCTACAGAACTGGAAATAAAAATGAATCTCTCTCCGTGTTAGCTAGTAAGATAGCCTCCTCTCCAACTAGACTAATGCTGCCATATTATAATATTTCGAAAACTTCTAGATATCAAATAACCAGATTTGTCAATCTAGGGGATATATTGCTCTACGGAACCCACTACACTACCCAATGTATTGTGTGTAAGATACAGTATGCAAAGGGATAATTAAATGTGAATAAATTCGTATCGCGTTAATAGGCCAGGTGTTAATGTGTTGCTAGCAAAAACTGTAACATTATAACAAATAATGGTTTAAATAAAAGTATACAAAAGGTATCAATCTTAAATCTAAACACAGTGTGCAGGATAATATGTCTGGGCAGAAATAAATAAAAGATGGTAAATACTTTTACAGTATTTCTTAAAATTAGGTGTGATATATAGGAATTTAATAAAAATACGTAAAGTTTCCATGTGAACGCAACATTGTTTTGGGCGAACTAAGCAATGAAAATTTAGAATTAAGAATAAAAATAATTTTTCAGCAAGATGGATGGATGCCCACCGCATTCTACAATTCTAGTTAGATAATGGTTAAACAATTATTTCCACGACAGATGGATTAGCCGTTATGGATCAACAACATGAGTAGCCCGTTAGCCCAATCTAATCCCGTTGGATTACTCCTTGTGGGGTATTTAAAGCAAAAAGTATTCGCAAACGATTTCGAAGACGACATAGATTTATTATAGCAAAAAGTTGTAGATGCTGTTGTAGCACCGTAAATGAAAATGTGATCTCATCTGTCTACGAAGAATTTAGAAAAAGATTAGAAATATGCGTACTAGTAGGCGGTCTACATGTGGAATAGTTTTCAACTTAGCTGAATAAAATTGAAAAATATTGTAATCGTGAAAAAATCACCCTCCGATATTTCTCCGGATTTTCAGGTTTGAGAGTACGTATATTACGAAAATTAAAGCCATTTAATTCCATCAGTCTGCCTGTCTGTCTGTCCGTTTATCTGTTGGTACTATATCTACAAAACTGCTCGACGGAGAAGAATAATATTTGGTAGGTAGTTGACGCTACTGCCAATGAAGAACTGGAATACCTACAGTTGCTTTGAAAAATATAATTAAGGAGAAGAAAATGGCGGAACACAGTAATATTTCACATGCAGTTACACAACTGTCAAGGAAGAAAAATATAAGAAAAAAAATATAGAATGTTCACACACAAGAAAAATGTAGAAAAAAATATACTGGGTGGTCGCTCAAACATTTCTTTTTTAATGTGACGGGGGACGATAATATTTCGCATGTAGTTAACACAACTGTTGAAGAAGAAAAATATGAAAAGAAAAAATGTACAGGGTGGTCACCCAAAAGAAATTTGAAAAATGCGACAGAGGACGATAATATTTCTCATGCATGCAGTTAATACAGCTGTCAAAGAAAAATATGAAAAAAAATATGCGGGGCGGTCACCCAAAAGAAAATTAAAAAATGTGTCGAGGAACGATAATATATCGCATCTAGAAGAATATGAAAAAATAATATACAGGGTGGTCACTCAAAATTGTTTTTAAAAAATGTGGAGGACGGTAATATTTCGCATGGAGTTAACACAACTGTCAAAAATGAATAATATGAAAAAAATATATCTACTTGGAGGTCGCCCAAAAGAAAAAAATAATAATAAAAAAATGCGAGAGAGGGTGATATTTCGCATACAGTTAACACAACTGTTAAAAATGAAAAATATGAAAAAAATATACATATAAAAAGATAATGAAAAAATGTGTCGGAGAACGATAATATTTGACACATAGTTAACACAACTGTGAAAGAAAGATATAAAAGAAATTGTACAGGGTGGTCGCCCTAAAAAAAATCATAAAAAAAGTGAGGAATAATATTTCGAAAAACATGAAAAACAAAATTTGCAAGATGGTCACCCAAAGAACAATTTAGAAATATGTGACGAAGGACGATAATATTTAACAAACAGTTAACACAGCTGTCAAAGAAGGAAAATATGAAGAATATACAGGGTGGTCACTCTAGAGAATTAAAGAAAAAATGTGACGGATGGCAATAATATTTGGCATGCTGTTAAAAAATATGGTCACCTTAAAAAAATAGTAAAAAAGTGTGGCAAACTGAGAGGGAAGTTTTGGGTAAATAGCTTTACCAATTTTTGTTATATACATGCAAAACTTTGATTTCAAAATTTCATAAGATTTTATTTCTATAATAATTTTTGTTCCGATATATCCAATATACTTTCCTAAAAATTCGCCAAACATTACAGGAAAGGAATATATTTTACTTTTACTAAGTAAAAAGATCCTTAAATACGCCTAAATATTTCTACCTGTTCAATTATGACCTAAAAGACCCAATAATGACATAAGGTCTCTAGTTTATCGTAATTATCAATGACTTTATAAAACAGAATTTTCGGCCTTTTTTGAAAATCTTCAGTACTAAGGAAGATAATTCGGTTTCACATCTTTATTGAACATTAAAGCACAGCAAGCACTTTTGTCTAATTTAACTTACTAAAATGCTGATAATGCCAATATGAAAATTAAGCTACCTCGTATAGACAGTATTACGATATATATTTTTTTTAATTTTTAAAGAAAAAATATAAACTAATAATGTGAAAATTGATTTCTGGCGTGCATTTATGATCACAGGAACCAAAACGAATTTTAATGTATTTGCCACTGTCTTCTAACATTTCATTTTAGTTGTTCATTTTCAATGGAAATATGCTAATAATGGCTAGCTTTTATATATCTAGTAACCTTTACGTGGCAGATTCTATAAAAATGTCTCTGTTGTGTTATATTAGCTATTAACAGGGGTTCATTCAAATAGTAGGTAATTCCGAAGTGTCGTTATCAAAGACAGTTAATTTTTATAGGAGTTATAATAAAAATAAGCATTCTTTTTAGTGCTAAGAACAGTAAAATCGGGAATCGATGGATCGGTGTTAAGGATATCCATTTTCATTAAAACAGAAATTCATGGAGACTCATAAAATACTTTCAATTATGAAAGGTTTATGTTCAGAGAGTAGCCTTATAAATATATAAACACGCGAGTATCTGAAATAAGCTTCATTAACAAGTGAGAAAGTCATCACTTATTTCATTCTGACTTAATCTGACAAGTCAGTTTTGTTTTAAATTTATTTCTAGACATCCGTTTTCATTCATGATTTATCCGACGACCAACCCTTAATGTTGCCGAATGAAAGAAATAGGATCAAGTCAATTTGCAATTCAAAAACGATCAAGATTATATAATAAAAATGTGCTTATAAAGTAAAGAAGTAAAGTAAATTCAGATACATTATGTGAACAAAAAGAGTTACAATCGGACTAGAACACTTCCTAGTCCGACATAATTTGTTGATCATCATATCATTTTATATAAACTATGAGTTATTATGACTTTAGAGAAAAATGTTCCAAAGATTTCTTATTACGAACATAAAAATGCAAAAATGTACAAGATATCTAAACTGCAATATACAGTGCGTTTTTCAGGTTCGATCGAACTTTATGAATGTTAGACGACATAACAATTTTACCTTAAAATGTTATTACGGTATTTTTAGTAAAACTATTAGCAATACAAATATAATTTGCACTCGGGCATTACCGAATGCCTAATAAACGCTATGACATCTGATAGAGAAATGGCCGACTATTACGAAACGAACCATAGTTGCAGTCAAGCGTTACCGACCTCGAATATCTATTTCAAAAATAAATCGTTCTTTAGATTTTCAATAAAATTGTGAAAAAAGTTAGTGTGCATAAAGTCGATTTAATATTTTCTAACTTTTAGAATGCCCTGTACAATTTATCTTATGTTTGACAATTGTTTGCGATCTCCTAGGGTAAGCATAACTTTTTATAAAGCATAACTTTTTCTCGGCAAATCGAAAATAAGAAAGTTTACAAGAGTGTGGTATTCCATCCGGAGACACATTGTATATACCCTATTATTGGTTTCGAATATGGACAGTTGCTAAATAGATTCGGTCTTCTTAACTTGATCGACTGCATGAACCTCTGTTCTCTTGTGTTTTTGAACAAGTTAATTCATAACCTTGCCGATTGCCCGAATATCATGAATATGTTAAATTTTCATGCCTCTTCATTTTCAATACGTAATCATAAAACCTTTGATCTTTCCACCCCACGAACATGCTTTCTGAGTTCTCGCCTTTGTACTTTTTGTATAACACTTACCACTTACATGTCTATGGTAGATCAGCTCAATATATTTCACTCAAATTTTGCAAATATAAAATGTATCCTTTCTTAGCCATTTCTGTATAACATTTGAAGTGTTTCTTTAATCAGTCGATTTATTATGTATGTTTTTCCTGTATGTATATTTAGACGTATATATTGTGTTAGATCCTCTTATCCACTCGGGTCCTCATTACAAGTTTATTCCATTACAATTATTATAAAACCACGTTATTTGAAATCTTAACGAAGAATAAATCTATATACAAAAAAATCATCATATCATATTCATTACTTAACGTCTAAGTGCGCTGTCACCTATTACTAATAATAATATTCTCTTATATCATTTACTGTTATACAGAGAGTTTGGCAAGGCGATGCTGATCCTGAGGGGATAGAGATATAGAGAGGATCATTTGGCATCTATACGACCAAACATACCTATATAAAAAATGCTACGGGTTTTTTTACACTGTCGATTTTGTACTTTAAAAAAAAATCTCCATATTTCATCATTTATTTAAGTATTACGTACTAAATTTAATTTTTTATACTCTGAAATATTTTTTTCTTATCCGAAATACATATAATTCCAACAAAAAAAAAAGTTTCTGTAGCTTGTAAAAAAAATGACATTTATTAGAAGAAAATTGTAATGGTAATTGAAAGTGTCGATTTTCGAAGTCTTACAAAATTTTTCAAAAAAGTCATCTAGATATTATAATTACTTTCAAAACTTCTCTATTGTATCCTCTTTAAGTGGCAATACATACAGTCCCTAAAAATAGACAAAAGACTATCAGTCGGCAACATAATTTTTCATTTAATCAAAAATTAAATATGCGCGTTCTTTCAAAGCAAACAAAGCTATCATTTCGAAAAACTTTATTTAAAACAAAAATTATTATTTGAGAACGAATTTATTATTTTTGCTGTACTAATTTCAACAGTAGTTGTCCTTAATCTTATTTCTTGTCGCAGTTGCAGATCGGCTCGCTCTATTTTTAACCCCCGACCCCAAAAGTTTGACGCGTATGTTTGTATGTTTGTCTATCTGTCTGTCTGTCTGTCTATCTGTCTGTATGTCTGTCTGTCTGTAGCTTCATATCTCTTTAACGGGTGATCCGATTTTGATGAAGTTTTTTTTTTATTTGAAAGAGTATTTTGTCGAGAAGGTTATAGGTCATATTAGATTTTGATGTTTGGTCGCCGTCTTGAATTCGCCATGTTGAAATTCTCTAGAAATTGTCCGATTGAAGTAAAATTGAAAATGTGCAGACAATTATGGTAGCCGAACATGATTTAGGCCTCATTTTGATTCGGTCATATGAAACTGGTACGATTAGATACATTGATCGGGGGTTTTTTAAAATTTTCAATTTTACTTGTTACTACTATTTGAACACGTTTTGTATTTCCTCATTATAACAAGCTCCTTCATCATATTCCATACGTAATAGTCCAGTGGCGTTAGATCTGGGGACTTTGCAGGCCACAGACTTTAACGTACGATATAACGCATGGAACTGCCATCGCAACAACGCCAATGGCAATACTCTGTATGATTACGTGAATAATCATAATGTCGTGCTGCAACATCTGGACAATCCCACACATTTTCCGGATAACGGTACAACACCTACCACCCTCGACATCGTGGTCAACAAGGGTGTGAGGAACTCCACGCCACCAGTGGCGCTGGAGGAACTCGCATCCGACCACAATCCAATTCTGTTAGAATTGAATAACATGTCGAGAGAAGACACCACACGAAAAATCACATCTTATAGGGGCGCCGATTGGCGCCTCTACAAGACACACATCAACACACACCTGACACTTACTAACAATATTACCACACCCGCCGAACTGGAAAATGTGGTGGAGTTCACAAGGGTAGTGCAGCGCGCCAAACAGAGTGTTGCAACTACGATAACGATCAATCCTTACAAAGACCGACTCGACGCAGCGGTCATACAAGACATTCAGGAAAAAAATAGACTTAGACGGCTTTGGCAGCGAAATCGCGATGTCGCCGCTAAGGCCGAGATGGGCAGACTGCAACGGCAGATCAGGACCGCCATCAACACCGCAAAAAATCGGAAATGGCGGGATAGGCTGGAGACGTTAAATCCTCGGGACAACTCGCTGTGGAAGCTGACGAGGGCCATGAAAAATACGCGGGTAGCCATACCCGCACTGACCAACGCTAACGGACGGACTGCGATGACAGACGCCCAAAAAGTGGATGACTTAGCAACCCATTTTGCTGACATACATAACCCACAAATACCTAACGATTCGGGAGACGACCGCATTGAAAATGACATTAACGAACTGATTGGCCTTGACATCCAATTGACGAGACGCGAATTTTTAAAAGTCATGGCCAAGCCTTCGGAGGTCGCAGGAATTGTCCGGACTCTACCTAACGACAAGGCCCCGGGGGCAGACTGTATCGAATACAGGCTGCTCAAATATCTTCCGCGGAAAGGCATTGTGCAATTGACGTACATTATCAACGCGATCCTGCGGCTACAACACTAGCCCAGCCGGTGGAAGTGCGCCGTGGTCGTGCCAATACTGAAACCGAACAAGAACCCCAAACTCGCCGGCAGTTATCGACCGATCTCGTTGCTGTCGGCGATCTCCAAGTTGGTGGAAAAAGTCATCCTGGTCAGACTAGACGCTGCCCAGGATGAACTCCACAACGACGATGAGTGTCAGTTCGGTTTCAGGAAGGGCAGGGGCACTGTACACCAGGTCGTCAGGATCGTCAATGACGTCAAAGTGCAATGCAACCGCGGAAAAAGCACAGTGATGGTGTTGCTCGATATTGAGAAAGCTTTCGATACAGTATGGATCCCGGGTTTACTCTACAAACTTAATACGCTTGACTTTCCTACGCACATCACCAAACTTATTCACTCTTTCCTGACAGGCAGATCGCTGCAGGTCAGGGTGAATAATAAACTTTCAACTCGAAGGGATATTCGTGCGGGCATCCCTGTCACCAAAGGTATACAATCTATACGTCTCCGACTTCCCGGAGTTCCCGAATACGAATCTTGCCAAGTACGCCGACGATACGGCCATGTACGTGCATTCGCATAACGCACAAGCGGCGAACATGCTACTCAAGGCGCACATGGCTCGTGCCACGGCGTATTACGACAAGTGGAAGATTCGGATCAACGCCGAGAAGTCGGAGTCCATACTCTTCACGCGCCGATTTACCGAAAATCGGATTTTAACGCCACTTTCGATCGGGGGTAGAGAAATTCCAATCAAACGGTGCGTGAAGTATCTGGGGGTCAACTTGGACAGGAGACTGACATTCAACACGCATATAAACGAGACTATACGTAAGGTCTACTCCACGTCCAGGAGTCTGTATCCGCTCTTGGCGCGGGGCAGCGGACTAAACAGGAATAATAAAAAATTATTGTATACGATGGTGATCAGACCGGCCATCACATACGCGGCGCCGGTGTGGTGCAGCATCCCGGCCACGACAATGCGGAAACTTAGAGTTTTAGAACATAAATATATGCGCCTCATTTCAGACTCCGGTAGGTACACCTCCCTCAGAGATCTCTATGCACGTTACCACGATATAACCCCACTAGCGGACTTCGTCCGGGAAATTTCCCAAAAATTCTACCAATTCAAACTGGGCGAAAGTCCGCTAACCCGAGACATCACACGAATCAGACAGCATAATGCCATACATTTCAACCTGAAACACCCATTACCATACCAGGCGTTGCCTATCTTTCGGCAACCTCCCTAGCCACATCTTTCCTATACCACAATTTACTTTCGCCATCTTTTATTTTCACCACCTTTTACTTGTATCCCCTCTATTCCCCCATTAGTTGCATTTTTATTATTTTTGTCAATTTTTGTTCTTTTGTCCCTTTTTGTTCTTCTTCCAAATTCCCTTTAGACCAATAACTGCTAGTAAACCCCAACTTTTAAAATCATAATCTCCCCTCACCCCATCCTTCCAGAGGCAGGTAGACCACTGGATAAATCCGTGACTCTCGAACGGGTTTTTTCACGTATACAAGTTTTCCCGTATGGACAACAAGATTTTGTTCATAAATTTAATGCGCGCGTGCGACAGTGCGCGTGTGTTAAAAATGCAATTGTTTCTTCGTAGTTCTAGCTATTTCTAAGTATTTTAATATCTTCCCGGATTATTGTTCAACGAAATTGTTAGGTTTAAATTTTTTATATATGTTAAACAGGAGCCCTAACGCCCAATTGCATCTGTCGTTACAGCCTCCACCCGATCACCTACTTACCGCGACGTTGCACGCCGCGGACCCAGCTGAGGCGCATTCATATCTTTAAACTTTAATAAATATCTTTGATTTGATTTGATTTGATCGGGATAGATAGATAGGTAGACATTTATTTAACTATATAACATATAAAACACACATATAAAATGTTTATAGCAAGTCACAGTAAAAAATAAATAAACGATACATTTTAAAAATAGCTATTTTCTAAATGTAAACGTAAATTATTACAATAAAACTATCAGTCTTAATATAATTACCTAGAAAGAAAAGAACGCACACAGACAAAAAAAATAACAAGAAATAAAACCTAAAAATCAATGAAATAATATGGTACAAAAGGTCAGAAGGAAAATTGTACATATATTTTTATATTCTCCAAATTACAATGATTAGTCTATTAGTAGTGATTTAAAATAACTGAACAAGAATAAAGATTAAAGATTAAAAGAAATTAGCTATGTTCTACTGAGGTGTTCATATATTCGTTTATTAAATAAAAACAGTGTTTTTGAATGTGGCACTTAGCCTTAATTTTGAATTTATTATATTCAAGTGTTTTCAAACTTCTTGTGAATTTATTGTATAAATTTAGGTCCAACGAATTTCTTGCCGATTTTGTGAGACGAAATTTTGATGAATATGGCTATAATAAACATATAAAGATGGAATTGGCATTATTTAAAATTGAATGAATAGAGGCCCACAATGCTCTAATGGATGGACACCGGCAATTACTTTCATACATCTCTTTTGCAGCACAAAAACTTTATCAGCATCAGTGGAGTTATCCCAGAGGATAATACGATAGCTCATGTGCGAATGGATAAGTGCGTGATATGCATTCAATAGTGTTTCCCTATTCACTAATTTTTTAAGTTGGCGTAAAAGAAATACATATGCTGATGTTTTATTGCACAGCTGATTAATATGAGAGGACCAGTTTAGCGAATCATCTAAAATAAGTCCAAGAATCATTACGCTTTCACCCACAGTGAACGAATTATTTGAAGAAAAGATCATCTTCTGAGTTTTATCCCTGTTAACTTTAAGTAAATTATTATTATACCAATGTTCAGCAAGATTTTGAGTTTCGTTTATCATTAGTTTTAGATCATCCATATTTTATTCTGATTTATTAGTGTTGCATCATCGCGTACATTACAACGTTGTTTGGGAAAAGATAAAAAAATAAATCATTTACAAATATAATAAATAATAGAAGACCTAAAACTGACCCTCGAGGCACTCCGTGTTTTAAGGTTCTGAAAACAATGTTTACGTGTACTCAGATATGATTGCAACAGTTTTAAAGGAATATCTCTAATGACATAGAAATTAAATTTCTCTATTAATAAGTTATGGGGGACACAGTCAAACGCCTTGCTAAGATCTACCAGCGTAAGTGCTGTATACGCTCCCTCCTCAAAGACTTGGACAATGTTCCTAACAACTCTATAGACAGCATCCACAGCTGGACATTTTTTTCTGAAGCTAAATTGGCATTTATGTAATAGGGAATATTTTTCGAAAAAGTTCATGATTCTATATTTAATATGATTTCAATAATCTTGCCAAACACTGGTACGATAGATATCAGTCGATAGTTGTCAGGAATATTAGCATCTCCTTTTTTAAAAATTGAAACAATTCTGGTTATTTTAAATACATCAGGGAAAAACCTTGAATAAAACATAAACTTATAACATGGGTTAAAAAGTTCAGAATGATATCTAAAGTGCCTTTTATTATACTCGCATTTAAATCGTAGATGTCTAAGCTACTAGTATTTTTTAGACTCTGTACTGCACTCAGTACTTTATATTTAGTGACTGGTTCAAGAATAACGAGAATTGTGTAGATGGAACATATTTTGAAAAGTTTATTGCGTCCTCATTTACGGCTGGCAATTGACTAATTAGATTATCTGCAACTTACAAAAAAATCAATAAACGAATATTAAACGTTATAGAATATTCCTTATTTTTATTTTTGTACCACTGTTTCTTTCATAATTGATTATTTTCGAAATATCCCTAGATTTAAACGTTGACCTTTGAATAAATGAATCATAAGCTGACTTTTTTGTGAGATTAATTGCCTTTACATATTCTTTACGAAAAGAATTGTAAATAGTCATATCAGCAGAATTTCTTGTTGTATTATAAATTTGCTTAATAGCAGTGAGCGTATCTCTTATATTACGCAAAATATGTTCGATCTAGGAATTGGCGGACTGTCAAGAGGTAGTGAGCTGGGCATCCGTCGTTTTGGAAAATTGTACGGTGGCGAAGGTTAATTGACAGATTTTCCAGAAGTGTAGGAAGATCGTTCTGCAAGAAGTCGAGGTAAGCGTCTCCGTCCAGGTTATCTGGTAGGTAATGAGGCCCAATGACATGTCCAGCAATAATACCCATCCAAACATTGACACTAAACTTATTCTCAAAGGAAGTTTGTTCCTTCTCCGCCGAATAATGGAGATTGTGGAAATTGGTTATGCCTTCACGGGAGAATTTTGATTTATCCGTCTATAGAATAGATTTTAAGTAATGGGGGTTCTTAATATCAGCATTCAATAAAAGGCGACAAAACGCTACTCTTCGAGGCCCTTCGAACCTAATGGTAAGGATGTTTATTTTCTGTATTCAATACTGACCAAATCTTCCAAATTGACAATCCAAGTTGCTGTGCCACTTTTCTGACGCTTGTTGTTAAATCTTCAAAAAATGCGGCTAGAATATTTTCGTCATCTTCAGGGTGATGGCGTGTAGATCTTGTAGCAGGTTCATGTTAATGTAAATTACCTGTTTCCGCCATTAGGCGATAAGTGTTGCTGAATAGACGCGGATCTGGAATCTTTCTACGTGGATGAAATTGTTCATGACCCAATCTTGCAGCAAGGTAAGCATTCCCATCTGCATTGCCATAGTAAAAAGTATGTCAGCATACTCTTGGTTACTAAAAGTAGCCACTGAAATTAATTTTACTCAATATGTCAGAAACTTAAAACAGTTTATCAGTACAAAACGACACAACACTGAAGATAGCTATAAACTTCGTTAAAAACACAAGAATACGAAAGTGTGCGCGTTGACAGCTGTCAGTGATATTACTAACAAACAAATGATGATAGTCTTTTGTCTAGTTTTAGTGATTGGTAAAACTTGAGGTATGTACGATATTACCACTTAAAGAGGATACAATAGAGAAGTTTTAAAAGTAATTGTAATATCTAGATGATTTAAAAAAAAAATTGTAAGACTTCGAAAATCGACACTTTTAATTAGCACTACATTTTTCTTCTAATTTTTAATAAATGTCATTTTTTTATAGGCGACAGAAAGTGTTATTTATTTTTTTTTGTTGTTGGAAGTTTATGTATTTCGGATAAAGAAAAAAAATTCAGTATATCATTAGTTAAATTTAGTACGTAATATTTTGCATATAGGTCTGTTTGGTCATGTAAATGCCAAATGATCCGCTCTACCTCTCAGTTCAGGGTCGGCATCGCCTTACCAAACACCCTGTATAATAATGCAGACTAACAATTATTACCTTTTTATACTTTATGTGTATAATTACATTTTCCTTATTGTTCCCATCCCCGTAATTAATTTTTACCGTAGGACGTAACTAAATAAATAAATAAAGATAAATAATAAATAATACCATTATCGTCTACTTTTAGGATTTTTATGATTAACCTTTTAGAAAACACGTAACTAGTTGCTGTACACATTTTCAGCAACTTTAGCACTAGCAAGGATATTTTCCCCATTCTTTACTTTTGTTGCTCATTTAACATGTGTGACGAACTTTTAGTTCCTGCTTAAACTGTTTATCCGCCAAGGTTAATAATGAGGGACAATGAACCTTGAGAACATTTACCGTCATTTCACGACATTCTTGTCGCGTCTGATATTGACATAAAGTTGTAAGTAACACAAATAAGTTTTGTGCCTAATGCCCTCCGGGAAAACCTAAGTATACAGAAGACAACAGAATTCACAGAAAATTATTGTAACTTATACTTGTATAATGTTTCGAGGAAATAGTCATTTGTCTTCATATCTTTGAGTTTGTCTTATGTCTAGAGAATCTAACACTTGTATTTGTTAATGCAAAATATCTTTAACTTTTTGTATAGGGTGATTCGCGAGGAGAGGGTCGTACTTTACCGAAAGATAGAGAACATTGAGGTGATCTTAAATCCCTATACAATAATGGCAAAAGCGGCCCTGTCTTCGAAATACAGGGTGTTTTATATTTTCTTTCGCGATATATCTGTAATGCGTAAACGAAATCTAATGATATTTTGCATTTTGGTTACAGTAGTCATTCACCATCAAATGCCTGTGTAAAATATCAGAGCCGGACTCAAAATAAAAACAATTTTAAATTATTCCTAGAAAATAACACTGTATACTGTTTATAAAATATTTGATAGTGAAATATTAGTTTACACCTAGAAAGACAGAAAATCCCATAAAAAAATAATTTGGCACCATTTTGTTGATTAAATAAAAAAATTAAATTGTTGAGGATTCCATTTTTTTAATGAGAAATTGCGAGAAAAAAAATCACTCCAGGTGTTAGTAACATATTTTTTGTTCTCTATTTGCACTGCCTTTTACTCATATCACATATACTTAGTAAAATAATAAAATAAACTGTAATGAATGGGTAATTAATAAATAAAATAGTAAATAATAAAAATTAAAAATTTAACTACAACATAAGAAATTCTTTAGTCATTTACTAAATCCAATTAAATTTTTTGAATTTTTCAAAGTGACCACTGTTCAATACATTTTCTTGATGGATTTGTCATTTGATTTATATTTTTTCTAACAATCTCTAAATTGTTTCTAACTTCATTGCAAAAGTGCTCAATTCTTACAATCAGCTATTCTCTGATGTTTATTTCTTCTTTGTATACTTCAGCTTTTAAATAGGCCAACAAAAAATAGTCAAGAGCTATGAAATCTGGCAATCTCGGAGGGCATGTAACGGGACCACCCCGACCAATCCAGCTATTTGGATATTGTTCACTCAGATAGTTTCTGACTCCCACCGAAAAATGTCATGTTGAAACCACAGTCCTCGTATGTTTACATTATTTAATAAATTTGGTAGGATATTTTAAAAAAAATCTAAATAATTCTCACCATTTAAGCAACCTTCAAAAATATGCGGATCTATGAGATTATTATTGAACATCACACATTTACATAAAATCAAGGGTTTCTTTAAGGGTTTTTTAGCGCTGCAAAGGCAGGAAGGTCAAATGTAAGTGAGGTAGGTAGAGGAAAATTATTGGTACTATATTTCTAATTACCATTTATATTATTGCATTTCATATTTTTTATATTGACTATTAATATATTTTTCGTTAATAATAATCTTATTTATAATTAATATACAGTGTGTCCCCAACATTTTTTTTTACCTATTTACCTCACTTACCTTGTTGTCATAATTCATTGGAAGTGTGCAAATAGAGAGAGATTTACATTAGAAAAAAATAGTTGTCCTATTTAATTTTGCTCATGACAGTACCTTAATACAATATCAAAATTGTGTAGTAAGACTGTATCAAAAGAAAGTCTTCTAAAACTAGAAATTTCGTGAGTTCACTTCGACCGACGTTGATAATTATTTTAAAAGAATACAGATTTATTTCATTTCTTAACAATAGGATCCCAATTATTAATATCGGTTGATACTATTAATGTATAGGAACTTTTAAAATAAACCGTTTGCAGGTGTTAAGTTTCTTACACTAAAATGGCTTCCAACTTATTTCCTCCTTACATCGAGAATTCCTTTGGTTAAAATATTCTCTTGTATAATGCGGAAATGGGCAGACTGAACAGATTACAGATTTCCGTATTTGAGGTGAAATTCTCATTCACCCTTATATTAAGTAATTTGACAGGGTCAATGGCAGAGCATCCACCCCATAGTATTATATTAAGGAAGTAATTTAAAATTTCACTCCTTTTAATATCATACTAGTTCAAAACGAGTGATAATTTTAAACAAAATTCGTATGTACCTAAAATTATATTTATTTTATAGCTGTAAGAATCCATTATTGATAAGTATGAAATATATAAATTTTATTTCATATTACCTATGTAATAAGAACTTGATTTGTAATATTTGCTTTCTTGGAAACCAGCAATTCTTACAACTGAATATATTGTTTAATTGAAATTTCAGTAATTGAATGAAGTTATTAATAACGATAAAAATAATGTATACAACTGTAAAATAGAATAGAACTAGAGGATGACAAAGCAAATTGCACAATCGGTTTAACAAACTAACACATCGAAAGTGGCAGTTAACTTTGTTGTAAGTGATTTAATATTTATCAATATTTATCGTTTGTTGATAGAAATTAGGGGTTCAATTAGTACCCCAGTCAAACTAAAATTCGACGTTTGACGGAAAAAACTGATAAAGTTTTGAAACTTGGCAAAGATGTTCATTAATGTTTACTAAGATTCTGTTTTTGCTTATATCTGTCTAACTATTTACTACGGGAGCCCACCCTAACTGTCCACCCGATGCTTGGGGACAATGTTTTTTATAAAGATTAAAGCCTAAGGAACAAATGTACTAAAAAAAAAGATGGAGAAAAACTTTCTGCAGAAAAAACGAAGTACATAAAATTTTCTACAATTTTGTTCCTATAGAATATTTAGATAGGAGTTATCATTTTCCAGATAAATTATTCGGCTCTTAAAATAAAATATAAAATTCAGTATAAAACATCATTCGCTTTCAGATTCACTATCGCAGTCTCCCGATACATCGAATATTTCTTCTTCGTCTATCGCTTCATTTATTATGATCGTTATCATCTTCACTTTCGTCTATTATGATTTGATTTGGAATCATCTCCTGAAGAATTTCAGGAAGCCATTGAGGCAGTGTTTTATCTGCTGAACACCAAAGAGGTTCTCCATTTTCTTGCCATCCATAACATAGCCACACACACAAGAAAAAAAAGTTCTGTGCAGCAGTGGCGGTCTGGCCAGGTCGGCTAGTCGGCAAATGCCGACTAGTGATGTGTCGTTCATGAACGACCCGTTCACAATGAACGGATCTTCCAAAAGACCCGTGAACGATTCGATCACTCTCCGTGACCCTATCGTTCATATGACCTGACCGAACACGGAACTTCGGATAGTGTTCTCTTAATTTTCTACTAAGATATTCACGATCGGTGCGCGACGAAAGAGAACTAACAAAATGAACTCAATTCAAATCAACTTGTCTAAACATAACTAATTATTGATTATTAAACATTCGGTTTCGTGTTTGGGTTTTGAATTTGTAGAAAATATATATTATTATTTTCAAAATGTTTCATAATTCAGGGAGATGAAATGCATAATTTATAAACTTGGAAATTGATAATGTTGACTTTAAATAGTGTCGGTACCTCTTGTTGATTTATTCAAAAAAATATAAAAGTTCCGCGCTACTCACACTAAATTATATTCGGCGGAAAGTGCTTAATACAAAAGAAAAGACATCAAAGGGCCCGCCGCTGAACGAGAATGAACGATTAAGTTGTTTCCAAACAGATCTCATCGCGAGCTGCGTCTCTCTCTAATCCATGACCATGTATGTACCCACCGGGTCATATGAACGAATCTTCGTGAACGGGTCATTTGAGTGATTGACTTGGTAAGACCCGGTTCACTCAAATGAGCCGGGTCTTACCATCACTAATGCCGACTGGGCCCTAGGGTCGTGTCTAACGAGGGGCCATGCTTATCAAAAAAAATTTTGGGACGACGTTTAGATACATGCGAAGCAAAAATTTTCAAATCGCTGACGAACTGAGTTTGAATGTTTATTGTAAAATGCCGACTAAGCCCTAGACACCCAGACCGCCACTGCTGTGCAGCGGATCAAATTATATGGATATGATGTATTTTTGGATGCTGAATCCGAATCCGTGGTCAGAAGAAAAATCTATTGTGTCAATTTTGTTTTTTAGTGAAAAACATCCCTTAAAATTGTGTAAAATCATAGAAATAATGTAATAACTTAATGAAGTGTGAAAAATGGTAGATGTTTTGTAGTCGAGAGTAGAGAATGTAAATTCGAACCACAGTAAGCTATTTCTATAAATTAAACCGAAATCCGCCCTTGGGGGGGGGGGTGAAAACTACCGCTAAAACTCAAAAGACGCAGTTGAGTGTAAATAACATGTACAAAGGACACATTTTTGAATCTCTTAGTGTAAAATATTTGACTCTGGTGCGACAACCAGCCATTACTCTCAAAGGGTAGAGAATCAACCCTATGGAGGGTTAAAACTACCCCCACTCCTCATAGATTTGAAAACGGGAAAAAAAATTGAGGCTTTTGTAGTTTTTAGCAGGGTGAACAAATATGGAGTGAATTCGTTCCAATCACCGACACATGACTAGAGTCTACCCCCATGCTCAAATGATGCATATAGGTGCTATTGAAATTCGGAAAGGGTCAAATACTTGTAGCTCATCGTGCCAAATATACGAATGTGATACGACAACCACCCAATCTTAATAAGGTTGAAAATTACCCCTATTGGGGGAGGGGTAAAAACTACCCCCCTCAGACGGACGGATTTCATTACTTCTAATATCCTGGAACAAAAATTCAGGCATTTGTAGTTTTAGGCAGGGTAGATAAAAATGGAGTAAAGTCATACATTAAGCAATGACCAGTTGTGTTTTATTTATTATACCATATCTGCTTATTCAGCTGTTTATCTTAACATTATTTATCAACTTATCTATCTTTTAATCTATGTAAAGCTATTCTTTTTCCTATTTATACCATACTTTGAACCACCAATCCAAATACTTTCTTTTCTTATGATTTTTCTCTCTTATCTTCAAAATATCTTTTCCGTAGTTTTCTTTTCATATTTTTTTAGTCACAGATATAGGATGTTATCTCTTCAGTGACCATTTTTTTCTATCTATGTAAGCTGTATACCTAAATTAACTAAATTTCCGTCTATGTATTTCCGTTTGGGTAGTTTTTACCCCCACCCCAATAGGGGTGATTTTCAACCTTATTAAAAAAAATTTGGTGGTTGTCGTACAAAATTTATATATTTGGCACAATGAGCTATAAGCATTTGACCCTTTCCGAATTTTAATATCACCCATATGTAACAATTGAGCATAGCGGTAGCTCTTACCACCCTTAGTCTCTATTCATGTATTGGTGGTTGCAATGAATTTACTCCATATTTGTTCATCCTGCCTGAATTTTTTCCCCCGTTTTGAAACCTAGGGTTGATTCTCTAACCTTTGAGAGTAATGGCTGGTTATCGCACCAGAGTCAAATATTTTGCACTAAGAGATACAAAAATTTATCCTTTGTACATGTTATTTACACTCACCTGCGCCTTTTGAGTTTTAGCAGTAGTTTTCACTCCCCCATAAGGGCGGATTTCGGTTTAATTTATAGAAATAGCTTGCTATGGCTCGAATTTATATTCTCTACAAACTCTCGACTACCATTTTTCACACTTCGTTAAGTTATTACATTATTTCCATGATTTTACACAATTTTAAGGGATGTTTTTGACTAAAAAAACAAAATTGACACGATAGATTTTTTTTGACCACCGATTCGGATTCAGCATCGAAAAATACACCATATCCATATAATTTGGTCCGCTGCACAGAATTTTTTTTGTGTGTGGCTGTGTAATCATTCCAAGGCTTTGGAATATTGTGAATACCTTCGTCAGAAGTGAAATTAAGTGAAAAATTCAAAGTACCCAAAAATCAAGGGGGAATCGCTTCCCGGGGGCTTTCGAGGCCGCTGAGTCCAAATCTGACATCTAAACTTACCAGGGATGCTCGAGGGTGGCTCTTCCGGGGTGAAATATTCAAAGTCCCCAAAAATTACGGGGAAATCGCTTCCCGGATGCTTCCGAGGTCGCTGAGTCTAAATCTGACATTGAAACTTACCAGGGATGCTCGGGGGTTGTCGCAAAGAAAATAGTCTCGCACGTTTTCGATCATCATGCACCCGTGCACTAGTATAGATATACATTGAAAAATTCCTTTCGTTTTGGAAAGTAACGATTAATTGAGTTAAATATTCTGTATATTCAATGACTGATTGTAATTTGTAGTCGTTAAGATGGATCTTTGTTGTAAATAACCAAAAAAAATAATGTAGAGTAATCATGCATGTACTATTCAAGCAATTTTTTTCATTTATTCGATATTGTTTTCCAGATAATTAATAAGCATTTTAGGTAAATCCGTTATCATTTAGATGATTTTATAATCGATTGACTGTTATATCATGAATACTCTCTGACAATGATGTATTATGTTTGTAAATATCATATCAAATAATTTGTTTATGAATAGTAATATGTGAAGTATTAAAAAAAATATATTTTTGTCACTTTAAATTTTTCACTCAAATTCACCCCCTCCCACCCCCGAGCATCCCTGGTAAATTTCGATGTCAGATTTGGACTTAGCGGCCTCGAAGGCCCCCGGAAGCGATTCCCTCTTGATTTTTGGGCACTTTGAATTTTTCTCTCAATTTCACCTCTCCCACCCCCGAAAAGCCACCCTCGAGCATCCCTGGTAAGTTTTGATGTCAGACTTGGACTCAGCGACCTCGAAAGCCCCCGGGAAACGATTTCCCCGTGATTTTTGGGCACTTTGAATTTTTCAGTCAATTTCACCCCCTCCCACCCCCGAGCATCCCTGGTAAGTTTCGATGTCAGATTTGGACTAAGCGACCTCGAAAACCCCCGGGAAGCGATTCCCACGAGATTTTCACGGCTTTCTATCAATTTCTATAATTTTCCAAAGAATTATGCACTTTAGATGCATTTTATGCACCCCCTATGCAATTTTCTTCGGACGGATTATTCACTATATGTAGACTTTTTTCCTAATATTTTCCCGAAGACGATGCCGAAAACCGCACCTCGATCCGAGCTGTATGTCAAAATTAAGTTATTTTTATCTAATTTCCCTGGTCTAATGTTAGGACATGTCTTAAATTGTTCCGTAGGCTTTAATCTTTATGAAAAACATTGTCCCCGCGGATCGGGGGGGAGGGGGTGCACGTACAGCTAGGGAGGACTCCCCGACTAATTAGCGATATTGAAATTATGTTGATATAAAAAATGAAACTGATAAAATTCTCTACAATAGAGCCGTAGGCGAATGTCATAATGAATGCGAGTGTCTTAATAGCTATTAAATGTGAGTTGCATAGACTATTTTTTCTACGACCAGCCATAATAAAATAGAAAATTAAATATTATCAAAACTAAACTTAGGAAATATTACGGATTATTATTTCACATTCACTATCAAACATGTCCACTGATTTTAATTGCAAGAAGCACAAAGTTTGAAAATTTGCTAGGTAACAGTAAGTATGACTTGTCAAAATTGATAAATTTTAAATATTGCTGTGTGTTGCGTTTCTACTGGTTACAAACTTGTATCGTAATGGAAAATTTGTATCTTAATGAATCTCATTAAAGTACAGGTAGGGAATCTCTAATAAACGAATTAAAGTATGGGAGTAGAAAAAACATGTTAAATACATCTTTTTCGAACCTGTTATTATACTCTTTGGAAATACGAAAGCAAAGAATATATTGCATTTCATCGACACATTTCAAAAATTGTAAGTATCGCTCGTAGAGGAAAAATTATATCACTGTGTTAGTCATAGAATTTGCAACATCTTTCAAAATGTCCGTCTTTCTGGCAGTTTGTTGGTCTGTCCCTCTGTCCGTCACGTCTCTTTTAAGCTAAATAACTTAATAGAGAAAAGTCCGATTTTATTGAAATTCGGAAAATAAATTGGTGTTAGTGAAGGAAGAATCCCAATTTAAAGATTTGAAACATATTAAGAAAAAAATGCACCTGATGATTATTATAATCTCTGATAAAATTCTATAAACACAAAAATACTGCTTGGTACACTAATCAATGTTTTCATACTTCGGGGGACTAACCGTGACCCCGGAAGAAATAGCCAGAGCTCCCATTGACTCTCCTTTTGGGAGGAACGGGATTAATGGGATAACGAGACTATGGGGTACAATAAGCTTAAGCTTCAGTACGGCGGGGCTTCGCTGTAGAAAAAGAGAGAAATCAATGTTTCGAAAATCAAGATGGCATCATCGGGAGATATATATCTAAAAACTTTACTTATTTTCAAAGAATTGCGAAGAGGTTACTAGAGTATTCAACAATTATATGGAAAACTCAATAATCCGAAGAAGAATGTAATGCCTTTATATCTAATTATTGCTAGAGTAGTACAAGCAACTCAAAGAATACTTGCAGAATGAACATGGATAAGAATATTTATTAGTATACCAAGCAGTATTTTTGTGTTTATAGAATTTTATCAACGATTACAATAGTCATCAGGTGCATTTTTTTCTTAAAATGTTTCATAGCCTTTATATTTACTGATCAATTTTTTCAAAAACCCTGTGGTTCTTTCTCTAGCTAACGCTAATTTATTCTCCAAATTTCAATAATCCAATAATCTTAAGTTATTTAGACGTGACGGAGGGAGGGGCAGGCGGACAGTCGAACGGACTGACAAAAAGGCGCACATTTTCTAGCACAGGAATATCATAATTTTTTTCTCTACTAGCAATATTTACAATTTTGAAATGTGTCGATAAAATACAATATAGTCTTTGCTTTCGTATTTCCAAAGAGTATAATAACAGATAGTAAAGTTCTAGAACTCACAGAACGGACACCTGCGTTGCATAGCTCAGCAGTAAGGAGCCCGGTTATTACCTAAATTAACAATTTATGTGAACATTTGGTATGTAAAGGGTGTTTTTTTTTAGAAGTTTGTTTTTTAAATGGGCGACACTGTTTCTAGAGACAGTTAATTTAACAACTGACAGCTGATTTGTGCTCAATATGTTTTGCCATTTCACCATGAATAGACTTATGATATAACAACGCTTGCAAATTGTGCAAATTTATTTCGAAAATCATGGTTCAGTTCGCGAAACTTACCGTGTGCTACGTCCATTTTCCGGTCGACATAATCGTCCATCCGAGCAACTCGCTCGAACAACCATGAATCGTTTTCGCACCACGACATAATCGTCCATCCGAGCAACTCGCTCGAACAACCATGAATCGTTTTCGCACCACGCATACTCTGATTGATAATGTACATCCGCAGAGACGTCGTACAGTGCGCACCCAAGTAGTTGTTGCTGCTGTGGAGCGTAGTGTTGAGAAGGATCCGACTGAGTCGATTCGCCGTCGTGCATTGGAGCTGTGTCCATCCATCTTGTGGAAGATTTTGAGGAAAGATCTTGGGTTACGAACTTACAAGATTCAGCTCGTGCACGAAGTAAAGCCGCTTAACCATCATTTGCGTCGGACGTTCGGTGAATGGGCCGAAAACAAGATTGTTCTTGATCCTCATTTTCACCTAAAAATTTTGCGTCGTGGACCTGTGAATTGGCCTCCACAGTCGTGTGATATCACGCCTTGGATTATTTTCTGTGGGATATGCGAAGTCGCTAGTCTACGCCGATAATCCAGAGATATTGGACCATTTGGAAGCCAACATTAGACGAGTTATTGCCGACATACGGCCCCAGCTGCTCGAAAAAGTGATCGAAAATTGGACTTCCAGATTGCCCTACATTCGAGCGAGCCGTGGCACCCGCATGCATGAGTGCTGTAATTCATCAAGTGCGTTATTACCATTACCGCAAGTTGAATACTATACTTTATCTACGATTATAACAATAAATATTAAATTTAGAACATTTTGTTTAAATTACTCAGTTTGTTTATTAATAAAATTAGTAGACCTCGGGCCCAGGCCTAAAATAAAAAATGAATTACCTCACTGCTGAAACTTCGTGAACGTATTATTGTCAGCAAGTCGGACAACTTTTTCCTCTACGAAAAATTTCGGTAGCGGGGCGTCTTTTCGTGGAAGTGCTTCCTTAACTTTAAGGTGTCGGACAACGAAATTGCCCAAAAATTTTTGTCGGACAATATTGCCATTTGATTTAAAATATTTTTAATAAGCTCTCCTGAAAAATATAGAAAATGTATTACCTCACAGCTGATTTTTTCAGGATAGCTTATTAAAAATATTTTAAATCAAGTGGCAATATTGTCCGACAAAAATTTTTGGGCAATTTTGTTGTCCGACTTAAAGTTAAGGAAGTTAAGGAAGCACTTCCACGAAAAAACGCCCCGCTACCGAAATTTTTCGTAGAGGAAAAATTTGTCCGACTTGCTGAGAATAATACGTTCACGAAATTTCAGCAGTGAGGTAATCATTTTTTATTTTAGGCCTGGGCCCGAGGTCTATAACTGTAAAATTTAATTTTTCTGAAATCGATCGGCAATGTCTACATTTTCGACGCGATTTCAGATCGAAAAATGCACAATTTCGGTACTTTAGTCCGTTGCTAAGAAACTATCAGAAAACAGACCGGAAAAGATCCGTTGCCAAGCAACGATCAACCAAACCGTACGGAATGTTACTTTCCCGGCCTAGGCCGGGAAAGTAACATTCCCGTACGGTTTTTATGTATATTTTAGACAGTAAACAAATACACGCAGACAAACTGACTCACATTAAAATTGTATTTATTAATAAGTAGTTAGATTGTAATGAAGAAATGTTATGCATTAATATAAATTGCTTAATTTATAATAATATTGATTGTTATTTCAGAAAAAATAGTATGTGTACGTCGGTGTGAAAGCACATTCCCAGACTTCGATGCTTGTTGGCCTGGGCTAGCGCCTCTGCCAACAATTTGCATCGTCGTCCGGGAATGTATTGCTTTCACACCTAAATACACAATATACTATTTTGTACACACTTTTATATTTGTTCTTCGATTTTTAGGGTAATAAATTATGTATTGTATCATTAGCTACTTGTCTACTGTACATATTAGTTCATCTCCACTAACCGAATTCATCATTTTTGGCACAATGGGGTCATTTCCGGTAATTTTATATTGCGATTTTTTCAACATTATCTTAATTTGTTTAATATAAAAATGTTTCTATACTCTACTGATGAGAACTAACGAGTTCGAAAAAACTTGTACAACTTTTCTAGAGTTGAAATGAATGTATGGTTCAATAATTGTTGTGAATGACTGAATTTCAATAAATAATTTAACTATTTTCAATATATTTTTTTCCCTTAAAATGCCAGGAATCCTATCATGTAATTCAATACTTCGCCAGTATTAGCTAGAAGAGTAGTTGTTTTGATTGGTTTTCCAATAATGAGTGTTTTAAATTGTTTTCCTAAGTAGTATATTAGCGTGACCCGATTAAGGCACCAATATACAGAAAGTAGATAATTTCATATTAAATAAAAAAGTGTGAATGATTAAATTTAAATAAATGATTTAAGTATTTTCAATATATTTTTTTTTCTTTAAAATGCTAAGAATCCTATCATATAATTCAATACTTCGTCAGTATTAGCTAGAAGAGTAGTTGTTTTAATTGATTCTCCAATAATGAGTGTTTTAAAGTATTTACCTGACTAGTATATTAGCGTGCCCAGATTAGGGCAACAATATACAGAAAGTAGGTATTTTCATAATAAATAAAAAGTGTGTAAGTTGTGATTTGCATAATACCTAAATAATATTCTCTAATAAAAATTAGTCATACAAAATTTCAGGCCTTTATCTATGATAGTTTTCAAAATATTAAGCCCCAAAGTTGCAGCGGACGGAAAAGAAATTCGTGCCCGCGTGACGTCATTAGGCTTAAACCGACAGCAGCAGCAGGTTCATGTGCCCGCGCCGCGCCGTTTTATTAGTGAAATTGTAATAATTGTATGTATGTGTTATAATGTAAGGTAATGTGTAATTATATGTGTAAAATTTATATGTGCATAAAGAGACGTGTAGATGGATATTTTTTTATACTTTGTGCTTCTTTAAAAACAAAAAATGTGCGAAAGGAGCTTTGTAAAAGCAGATTCTTCTAATCTTCCGGAGGTAGACTTGCTAATGGTTATGGAGTATTTTACTTCCAATCATGAATATTTAAGTGCAGAAATGAGAGAAACTAAAATGCAAAGGTAAATAAGATTTTATTTTATTAATACATATAAAAATTACTTAATTGTACAGGATTTTCAAAATAAAACTAAATAGTATACCGATGAAATTTAATAAAAATAAAAAATTTTACAAAAAAAGTTCTTATTTAATAGTCTGCCGACAACAAGCACATGGACAGTAAATAACCATCTTAAGGGCGAGTGCGGCAAATAATTTTCTAAATTATTCTTGTGGAAAACATTATTACCTGATTAATCCCTACTGAATATTAGTGAGAATAATTATTGTATTAATTTAATATATTTTTACGTGAATTGTAATTATATAATAATATTGTAGAGGTAAAATGCGAAGATTATGCAGCTTCTGAGGGTGGTTGGAAGTATGCAATAGCTTTTCTAATGTGGTTATATCGCCGAAGTGAAGAGCCTTCACCAACCGATATACAATTTGCTACTGGAAAAAATCTGGCATGGTTTATTTTTCTACAATATAATAGATAATAAAATATAATGTATTACTTAATAGATAAAACATCTTTATTCTCATGTAAATTCATGTTCTGGCATGATTAATTAAGATTTCTAACTCTTGTGGTAAAGTTACGCGAGACGCGAGTCGCCCCTATACGAAATAGGTAAGAAACCTTTGTGGCTTTTATGTTCCCTTCTAGTCGTGGACACAGAGACTAACTTCGAATTTATCATTATTTATCGGTCAGTGTTTCGAACGCGAAGGACGGTTAGTGGTATTATTATTCTAGATTTAGATTAGGAATTTTCGTCAGTGTATCAATGTTGTGTATAGTTTGTGTTTTCCACGGTTTTTACATTACATTTTAGCGGATTAAATCTCTCATATTATTATTTTCATTGTAGTACGAAAAAAATTGAAGTACGGCTCTGGGCAGCGGTGAACTTAGCCAGCATGTAAATGACTTTGACTGTGATATTTTTTTGGCTTTTTTTTCTACTAAACTTCTGACATAATCTGTACTTACTTATTTATTTAAAAAATATATCTCTTCTAAGTTTTATGTTTATTGGTATGTATTTACTTTTATTTTTTATTAACCTAATTAACTTACATTAAAATAATCCTGACAGCAATAGGCTCCTGTTTTTTAATTTAACAGGACAGCCAGACGGATTGCTTGTTGCCAAACAACTATTTTCTTTTTGCCTGTCGGCAAACGAATAAAATATTTGTCTGGCGTTGACGCCGTCGTGCTTTTGCATTCAGGAACAATACAATAGTTTATTTATTTTTGGTGTGGTATGATGACATTTTTATTCAAATCACAAAACAAAATAGTTTCGAAGTTTAACAATGTCTTTATTCGATGATTAACAACATTGAACTAACCTAATGAGAGCAATAGATATAGCACGCCCTGTGTATTGTACGGGAGTCGCCTCACAGCTTTAAGCCTAATGACGTCATTCGGCTAGGTCGGATTTGGATGCGCCGCGCGACTTTAATAATTTTTTTTAATATGATCGAATTGACAGAATTTGCTAATTTTTGGTAGATCACCTTTTTAAAACTCGTTATTCACGAAAATAATGTTTTTGGAATAGGTCGAAATGACCCCATTTGATTTGAAAAGAATTTCTCGCGGACAGAGCCATCTTCGTGTCGCGCGTTACGTCAATTGGACAGGTAGGCATGAAGGTGAAGGTGATTGGCTCTGTACCTAGTGATTTATAATAACTCACTCATTATAACTCACGCTATTTGTTTATGGATACTATTAATTGTTCAAAAGCAATTCATTAATTACTATATAACCTAATAAGAGTAGATAATAGTATATTATTCAACGAACGATAATGTAGGATATAACTCACGCAGATGAAGTTTACAGCACGAGCCGCAGGCGAGTGCTGTAATTCATCAAGTGAGTTATTACCATTACCGCAAGTTGAATACTATACTTTATCTACGATTATAACAATAAATATTAAATTGAGAAAATTTTGTTTAAATTACTCAGTTTGTTTACTAATAAAATTAACTGTAAAATTTAATTTTTGTACGCACTTTATATCTGTTCTGCGATTTTTCAGGTAATAAATTATGTATTGTATTATTAGCTACTTGTCTTCATTCTGGCGGTGTACATATTAGTGCATCTCCACTAACCGAATTCATCATTTTTGGCACAATTATTACTTAACTTGACTTGAAAACGTCGAAACTATTCAAACATGATAAATTACCTTCCTCCCCTCAATAATAATGGCCCGCTCTATTTCACCGTATCGGAAAAAAAATTCTCTCGGACAGAGCCACCTTCGTGTCGCGCATTACGTCGATTGGACACAGGATTTGTAGACTATGAGGTTCCCTAATATACAGCTTTTAGGCGAAACGTGAGTACGCAGATGAACTGTCAGACCATCCTTGTTCTTCGAACGCGCTGTAGCGGCCCAGTTATCTCACTCTAGAAAGACAGTACGTACTGGCCGGAAATATGGTCTGAAGTATACTATGATCTGTAGTGCTACATTCTACAACTTATCGTGATTACCACCATGCAGAGCAGTGACTTAAAATGCGAGGATAATTATCCCCGACCTCAAAAGCGGGTCATTGCAAGCCCGTTCCATTTACGAGTTCTCTGCTTAATTAACATTACACAAATTCTTACAATATTTTGAATAAGGCCCTGCATCTGGTGTGATTTCACACCAGCTGTTCATTGGCTAATAACATTTTTTGTCGTGAGTTATTAAGTAACCTTATACTCTAGAAATCTTGGATTGGACAGGCTAGGAATGGAGATACAGGTGATTGGCTCTGTACGTAATGATTTATAATAACTCACTCATTATTACTCACGCTAGTCACGCTATTTGTTTATGGATACTATTAATTGTTCGAAAGTAGTTCATTAACTAGTATATAACCTAATAAGAGTAGATAAAGAAATTTTACCTACGATCACTACTGTAAATAGTAAAAAACACACTACTTGCGATATATGTAACTTGAATTTTATATATTGTAAACAAAACGCACTGTAAACAAATCGCACGGTAAACAAAACGCACGGGACACGCAAATATAGGTGGCTTAGTTCACTGACGCGGGGTTTAAAAAAACAAATGCGCCTACGTAATTTTCAAACGCTGTCAAAACTGACAATATTTGTTGAATAATATTGTTGACTAGTAAACTAAATTCACACTTTACTAAATAAATAAATAAATATGATCGTAGGTAAAGTATAGTACATAATTCTAGTTGTAAAACAATTACGCACTCATGGAAATACGCACTCGCCGCTACGCGGTATCGTGCGTAACTTTTCCATTCGTGCGTAATATGCTTCTTACAACACTCATTACGTAATATACTATTATTTAGCATTGTGAAATAAAACTCATTAGTTTCTATGGAGAGAGCAATAGAATTTAGTATATTTTTACAAAATTATATTATTTTTTAATTTCGAATGGCGATACAAAAAATTTTGTATATAACTCGAGACTAAAATGTGTTGTTTTTTACTCGTGTGGTTTATAGCACTTGCCTTCGGCTCGTACTTGTAAAAAAAACACCATTTTGGCCACTTGTTATATAAAATACTATTTTCGAACTTAAATATACTGGATGAAAGCAAAGATAATAATTTTAAAAATAAAGGAAACCTTATAACACACCGACAAAATTTTAAATAAAAATTACTTGCTAGATACTCTGTATATTACGGCAGATCCTAAATATGCCTATTGAGGAGTCTGCGTTTAACATTCCATACATAGTAGAAATCGGGATGCAAGTAAATGTAAAGGGCAGGCACAAAAATAGAACCTTCAGCTGGATTCATTATAACTAATGATAAAATGAAGCTTTATAAATAATTCTAGTCACTGACTGAACTCAGATAACTCTTTAGTTGTTTCAGACAGCTGTTACTGATGCGAAAGGCCAGAAGACCCTAAGGAAGTACGTGCGTCTAACTTCTATCTGGAAGGTTTTATTGTTTTTGCCAAAGAATAACTTTTTTATGCAATTTTTTTTATAGTACTCATACTCATATGCTTTTATGAGGAAATATGTCTATTATAATTTGTTTTAGATGTCCAAGAAATTGTTTTGTTGCAACCAAATTGCAGTTCTGTAAAATCACAAATCCACAAGTACTCTGCAGCCTAAGAAGCACGAGACATTTTTGTATACTGTCAACTCTGTATAATTTCACACTAGGTTTGTAGATACATACATATTACATATGGCTAGATTTGTACTCCGGATTGCGAAACTGCGATCTCTTATTAAATGTTGACGTAAATGCGCAGAATTGCCACAGTGTAGGTACAGTTAAAGGGATTTTGTGAAAGCAATGTTTCACAATTTCTTCGGCGTTGCCTAATTCAATTAGATAATAAAGCCGCATTAGTAAGAAACATAAAAAAAGTACTTTATCGCCTTATTCACTTTATCACGTTGTGTATATTTGTGATGCACACGACACGGTACAAGGCAGTTTTATGCCATTAATCATTAACTTTGTTTGTTATGTATGATTTAATATTACATAAAAATGGTTTATTTTATCGGGAGAAAAATGTTTTATGTTGCCAACAGCTTATTGAGTTTTTATATTCAATTATTATGAAAATAAACATAATAAACACGCCACAGATATTAAACAGAATAGGAAAGTATGAATTTTTTTTTATTTGCTGGATATCTGTTATATGTTTTTGTAAGAATCTTTGCCTTTTTAGGTTAAATTTATTACCAGAAATAAATTGTAGCTGGCAATTATGAATATTTCACCATTTCGTTATTTTTCTGAAAGTTTCAGTGGGTGTTTGCAATATGATATTATGTCTATATGAGAGCCGTCTCTGGCGCCGAGATAAAATTCCAGAGCCCTGGTTATATGTGATATTTTTTCACTTTCTTGCGTTTTAGTATTATTAAAGTTATATATTTTTGGTACTACCTTTAGCATCATGTTACGAGATGATAGTAGAATTAATGGTGTCATAATAAACAAATAAACAACGTTGTATTGCAGAATAACTAATAATTCGCCATCCATGCTTTAAAAATAGCTATATATTACAACATATTATAAAAAATTCAACAGATTTACAGGATATGTGTTTAATTATCCAGGTATATTTCATTATTGTAGGTTTCTTATACGGACTCCAAAACGTGGTAAAATACTGTCTTGCCGAGATCGTAGTCTATCAACATTTGAAAATCACTCTGCATATGAATTATGTCAATTTGTAACAATTTGTATTTGCATAAATCAATATTTAAGATATTTGAGCATCTCCTGTTGATGATAATATACCTACTTAGTCATTTGTAACATAACCCTATTTATTATATTATATTTAACGATATCAATGAAACTTTATTTCAGTATGATGATGATGATATACAATAGAACACAATTTGCAATATAAAGGATGAACAAAAGAGTTAAATCGAAATGAAGCTCTGATAACACGCTAAAATTTCCCTTATTAATCTCATGAATATCATGTTTAAAAATTAATTTTTCATTTAAAATGGAATTACTGAAGTGGTAGAAATAATACGAAATACAGAGACAGCTAAGTGGTATTTAAATAAGTTTTTTATTTTATCCGTCCTAGTTATTTAATTGTTAATGTCACTCTACAAAAATTTTCTTTAGTACAGAGACAAAACAATATGCAGAATATAATGCACATACGTCGCTAAAGGACTAATTTCCAAGGCCAGAAATTCAGAGGAAAAAAAAACAGAGACAAAACAATAACAAAATGAAGAAAAATAGATGATCATTTCCTGTTTTTTTAAGTTAATTTTTTTTTTGCTTTATTCCACACATTATACCCAAATGTTTATTTATTCAGCCTTTGGCAAACGATCGTTCTAGAAATCACAAAAATAGTAATTAGTGTCATTAATGCATCATTCACCTGTTATGTTCTAATTAAATTTTAATATATACAAGAAGGGAATGACCTCCTTTAAAGGTTTCTGCTATTAACTTTTCTAATCTTGAATATCTATGGATCTTTTATTGAAATTGCACATTCCTGCCGATGTTCAAGGAAGCGCATTAAATTCTTGTAAACTGAGCTCTCTCATGTCCTCATAGCAGAAAGATTTTAAACTAGTTGAAATAAATTGAATTTTACTATAGCATTAACTACTTAATATGAACTTCTGACTATTTCATTTTAACGAAAAGTTCACAAAAATGTTTTGTGACATATTTCTTACATATTTTATTATGGGATGAGTATATGATACTATTTACTTTTTTTAATAATAAGGTAGCCATATCTCCGAGAGAAAGAGAGTGAAAGAAAGATATATCTTTTTTCTTAATTCATATATTGCAAAAATACTATACGACTACCTAAGTAAATAGCAAGTATAACAATATTGCAGCGATGTTATAAATTTTCACTTAATAATTTCAATTGTTTGCAAAATCGTTAGATTTAATTATAGTCTGGGTGCCAAATAAGGATTTTTACTCTAACCTGGAATCAGGGTATAGTAAAGATTTTTTGGCTGTTTTTGGTTTTTCAAAGGGTCAACATTACAATTCCGATTGATGCCACTTTGGCACCCTTGGGTATTTTGAGATATTCAAGATGGCGACTGGCTTAGAGTGAAAAAACAGGTTTTTCCAGATATTTCATTATGTGGGTGTGTGGCACGTCGTTTTATATGTTTTTAAGGTCTGTGAATTAGTATTTGAGGCTAAAAATCGTGTAGGAAGTAATCTTTAAGTGTTGCTAATTTACTTTGTTAAGAGGGCGGCTGATTCGGAGAATAAATTAATTTTTGAACAAAAAAAAAACCGCTGCCCAAGGAATCACTACTTCCACATCCAGATTTTCTATCCAAGTCTCTCACAACGAAAAAATTTTGTATGTGGAAGTAATTGTTTATGGGACTTTAATAATATAATATTTGAAATCCTCTACCCCAAAAACCCATAAAACGATACCCCACATCGGTAGTGGGGTGGGGGTGGTGATGGGGGTAGCGGGGGGTGGATGAAGTAAAAAAATATTTTGCGGTTTTTGGTTCTTGTACACAGTACACACACTAAATCACAATCTTTTCTCATCCCCTTTAATAATGGGGTTGGGGTGGTAATGGGGTGGCTAATGCCAAAAAATTTTTTGAGATCTTAGCTTCTCTTGTATATACTAAATACCAATTTTATTGACTGTTACCTGCTTCATTTACCTATTTACCCCCATTTACCCCAATTTACCCCCCAAACCTTCGACGGAACAAGATGAAAATATAATTTAGTTCCAGATCTCGTTAAAATACATACGTGTACAAAATTTCAAGTCAATATCTTAAACGGTTCCAGAGTAAACGTGCGCATAAAAAAAGTTAGAGATAGACCGACACAGACAGACCGACAAGCAGACAGACCGACAGACCTACAGACAGAATTTTTTTTCCACTCAAACTTAAAATCTCGACGTTTCATGACATTCTAAGCCTATTTGAACAATAAAAATTTTTAAAATTTTTTTTGTCGTTACTATACTTCCACTGGACGTGGAAGTAATAGTACCTAGTTTTGTTGCATAACGAAATTAGGCTTTAAGAATACGGGTAACACAATATCCTTAAAAGTGGTATGCATAGGGGCGCGTACCCCTGAGATGCTTGAACGAGTTGAATGGACTTTTAAAAGCATTGGTTAAAAGACTAGCTCAAAGCAAGCTTTTAAACAATTAAACAAACGTAAACTTAATATTCTATATTTTTTTTTAGGGTGGAAAGACTTGATCATCCTTTTTTATTTTATATTTTTTTAGGATTTACTTACTTTTTTTATTTTTTTTAATTCTTATTGTAGAAACTGTAAACGCCGAAACGTCAAAACCAATTTAATCTTCTTCGGAATCCTCACTGTCAGAAGTTGTATTTTCATAAATTCTCGTATGAAGATTCTGGCAAGAATGTTCTGTGCTTAATTGCAGACAATTGCACATTAAACTGCATGACAAGCCATTATGCATCGTGTTGTGTTATACGGATTTATTGAATTGCGTGAGCATTTTGCTAATGCCAAAATGTAATCTGGGTCAATTTGAATCTTTTTTTTGGCAAGGCGATCGGATTGTTGCAGTCAGATTTTCCCATAGAAATAAGTGGTAAACAAGTACCTTATTTATGGCAATTTATTTAGCTTAATTCCTTCGACAATTTTTGTTATGGTATATTTTTACGCAAGAAAAAAAAGGATATATTTGTAACCTATTTCTAATTTGTTATGAAAACTATAGACGTAACTTTGTATAGCATTTATTATCACTGAGTAGTATGTTTTACTGGTAGTATTCCACAAAAGTAAGAAACGCTTATTAATTTTCGATTTTTCCATGCTTCTTGGCGGGTTAGGTTCGGTAAAAATTCTTTTGGTTTGGCCTTTGCAGTTATCTGAAAGTGTAGGAAAACCACGATATAAAAATTAGTGAGCCTTATGTAAATATTGTATATTGAGTAGGTTTAGTTAGTAATTTAGTAGTGAGTATAAGTCTTTAAGGGCACATCTTTGTGTATGTTTGTTATATTTTTACTTACCTTTTTCCATAGCTCGTTAGTTTGAAATAGTTTACTCCGGATTTTGTATGTGGTTTAACTCATGTCTTAGGGCTTATATGATGGCAATGTGAGGTTCAGTAGTTGTCTTTGTTGGCACAGAATATCGTCCTAACTTATTTGTCTTCTGGAGGCATCAAATCATTCCTACAAATCTAGGGTTAGAATTTACAATTATTCAAATAAAACAACAAAGCTTTCCTACCTTTAATGCCTTCTACACAGATAAATTATCATCTTTTCTGTGGATTCAGATCACTGTAATCGTGCATTTAACGTATGTAGCATTGGCTCCGATTAAAGAACTTATATCTAGATACATAATGGCATGAATTTTATGATCCCGAAAGACTCCCAATCTAAGGCACTTCTTCCCATAAGTTGCTGATTGGCCCATCGGCGTATTCGCGGCCGCTCGTACACGGTCGGCTTCAGTTCGATTATCATAATCTGTTTGACAGTTTTGACAGTGTCATTAATGTTAATAACTTAAGTGTTTTTCGTGTTTTTCGATCAAAATGTGGTGAAGAAGTCTTTTTATTTTAAGTTGTGATTTGCCTAATACCTAAATAATATTCTCTGTTCATATTTAGTGACAGTTTAGTGACAATTTAGTGCAACATGCAACAGTGCTGTGCCATTTGCAGAAATCGATCGTTTCATAAGTAAGTAGGTCATAGTCGTAACATGATGAGGTTCAGTTTATAGTTTTAATAATAATATTATAAATAATATCCTTCCAATGCATATTTCCCTTGAATAAAACATCTTTACCTATTGTATTTTTTCAATCTGCGTTAATATTCCTAGAAGTTAACCAATAATTATCACATAAAATAGGTACAATATTGTACATTTTCCCTTCTACACACACAACGCCACTGTTGCCTATGGGATGTGATGTTCATCTATCCATTTTAATGGACATATAATGTGACTATGTTAGGAGCAAATAAGGTATATGAAGAAAAGGTAGCCATTATGTATCTAGATATAAGTTCTTTAATCGGAGAGCATTGGAAATACGTAAAATATTCTCTAGACCGTGTTTGTTTACTGGCCGGCCGGTCGGCTGTCAACTGCACGAAATCGTATGATGGCAGCTAGACATACGTACCTGGTTGTGTTTTGGGGACGATATAATTTTTCTGTTAATAATTGTTAGAAATTACCGAGGGGTCAACCACCATCGGCAGTCGCTGTACAAATTCTAGGCAGTCTATCTGCAGTCTAGTAGGCAGTCGCGGCAGTCTAGTCCGCAGTCTCGGCAATCGTACCGGCAGTCTTGTCGGCAGTCATGACTGGCGCATGCGCGCCAGCGTAATATAAGCGCTTCTTCTGAGAATGTTTAATGGTGTGCATATTGTGCAATTACCAATCACCAATTTATAAAGCTGTTGAGTTATTTTTGTAGTTGCATTTAGACTGTTAATATTTGCAATATGTGCATTGCCACTTACCTTTTTTTAAAAATAAAAACTGTAAAAATTACAGTTTTTATTATTAGGTAAAGAAAAGTAAGTACTAGGAGAGTGAGATAATTTTATTATTATTGTTGTAATTAGCAAAAATTAAGTAGTTTAAGACTAAAGATAAAATAAATAAGTTGTTGACAGTTGTAGTTTTGTAATAATTTTTGGAATGTAGAAAAATGTCTAGTTTAATTTGGTGTAATAATATTTTCAAAAAAGTTTAACCCTCTACCAAATACAAGGCAACCCGCTTTTTTCGTGGTTCTTCGCTTATAACTTTTTAAGCAGGAAAGTTACGAGGTAGCGAACTTGAAATTTCTGTTCAGCACCCTAAAAAACATAAAGCAAGATAGAGAAAAAAATGTCTCCAAAACTTTCCAAACAGAATCCTAAATTGATTAGCCTGTAAAAATACCTGGCTGGTTCAAACTTTGCATTCGCATAGGTAATTACGTATATTTGACGAAAAAAATTGTTTGAGTGAATCATTCACCTGCCGGATGTAGGGGGTGCAAAAAATGCGTTACTACGCGCTTTTTAGTAAATATCTTTAATATTAATTTTTACAAAAAAAGTAAGTAACGCTTTTTTGTAAGTGATAAAATTATGTTTAATTTCATTTTTTTTTGTTTCCCTACAACAAAAATTGACGGAGATAGATTTTTTTTGTCAATACGCAGTTTTAACCGAAGAAATATCGAGAGAAATATACTTGTAATTAAACATTTCCGAAACTATTATTTCAAAAAATGTTGCTGATAGCTTATAGTCTTTTAAAGCTTTTGAAATTACCTTTAATTTGGCTTTTTTGATAATAATTGTGCATTTAAAAATAAATGCAGTGAAGTATACAAATAAGTAGCTTAAATAACACATAAACAAGAAAATCTATGTTTTTATACCTTTAAAAATATTATTTTTCATATTTAATAAATGTTTTATTTGTAATACAGAATTGACAGTTGACAGCTGTCAATATGGATAAGAACTGTTAAAACAAATATGAAAAATGTTAAAAAATCATTTATGATAAAGAGCATAGCAGGTTAAGCATGTGTTAGCTACCCCCATACCAATCGGGTCGAGATTTTGAGCACAAGTTGACAGTAGTGTTAGATGAAATTTCCCAAAATATTATTTTTGGAAAATCATTTTTACTGGAGTTATGGGGGTGAAAAGAAAAATGGAAAAAAAATTTCTCAAGAACGCATAAACCGATTTTCATGAAAAAAATATAAGTATGTTATGGCTTTTGATGGCACAAACGTAGGAAAAAATTATTAAGTCCATTTGTCGGAAAGAAGTGGTGAAGAATTTTTTTCCAAATAATTTTTTTTTCTCGAGGCTCCACCCATCACTTCCTTACAAATAAATGCTTATATGCCCCTATCAAACATATCCAAGTTTCAAAGCGATCGGAAGGGTACAACGTATTCAAAATTGATAATCGCTGGCGTACTGCGGGCGTACATTGGAGTTTTTCGTAGTTATTAGTCCCAAAAACGCCTAGAGCCTATCAAAGTTGACCAATACGATCCCTGACGAGCTTACTGATAAAAATTACTCTGCATTAATAGAAGTTGGTTTATAGTCCAGTCAACGGGGGTTTTCACCTCGAATTTAAATGCTATGAAACCTTGTGCAATGTGTTTGTAATGACGTTAATAAAAAAGTTGAAAAAAAAAGATTAGAGTAGGAAATGATCGGAAGAACATCCCTTTTATCACAGGTTTCGTAACTTGTAGAATTAGGTCAAAAAGGAAAAAAAAAACAATATATTTACATTTTTTGGCCCAAAATAAGATGTTTTTACTCTTGTGAATTTTTTTCGAAAAATGCATATTTTTCGAGATATGGCCATTCGAAAATTCATAAAAGTGGGGGAGGGGAAATGTAAAAGTTGACAAAAAATCTGAAAAAATCCAGGTGAATGTATCATCGAAATACAAGACTTTTTATTTGCAACTTTTCTGTAAAGTGCGTTTTCACCGAGTCTTTCCGGAAAAACATGAAAAACTGCCCCTTTCTTTGAAATTGTAGCGCTTTAAAACTATACGTAATTTAAACGTTTGAAAAAATTCAGACGTATGCATTGAGGCCTTCTAAACATTTTTTATCTCTTGGAATTTTCTTGTAATTTGCTAATTTTTTTAGTTACAGGCAGTTTTTCGCGATAAATAATGTGCTACATTTTTTGCACATTAAAAAATACATGAAAATTCGAAAAATGAGTGTCATTTATATATATTATTATAAAAAATATGAGTATTTAATAAATATTTTGTTTCATTCTAATGATTCATTATTTCACTCATTATTTTTCGTAATGTCAATTCCCAAAAGTCGCAGTAGTCTCTTCGGCAGTCATGGCAGTCTCTTCGGCAGTCAGAATAGCTTCTTCGGCAGTCAGAGCATTTTCTTCGGCAGTTAGGGCAGTCCGCTCAGACCTACGTTCCTCGGCATTATTATCGCAATTTTAACGTTATTTGTTCATAATTAATTAGTTGAAGATTTTTAGTTATCATACAACTTCCTTGTGGGTACTTCTCAAGTCGCTTTTTAATTTTTCGAGTTGTTGCAAAGTTTTTCATAATCTCAGTAGAACGACCTCTATTATGTTACCAGGGAATACTTGGGTAGGGTAGTTTTTTTGAATATTTCCGGGTAGATACTCGCCATTCTAAAGTTCGGCTTGACGGTGAGAAGAGGCAAATTGATCTGCGATCATCAATTAAGGGATATATTCTTCTACCGTTTTAAAAGTGATTTTCAACCTGTTTTATGGTGCTTTGTGATATATTGTTAATAGTCCAGTGAAAATCGCTCCAATTTTGGGATGAAATTGCCAACTTTATAAATACCACGTTCTTCGACGAATTTTCGAATATTTTTTATTTCTATTGAGGAAAGGAAAACCCTTTGGGAAAAGGTAACGTTTCTTTGTTTATTAGTACTTATAGTCGGGTAATCTGGGAAAAATATTCTGTGTTAGTATCCAATCACGTTGGTATTTTCGGCAAATACCTTACTATTTGTGGTTTCTTTAGGGTTTTTTTTTATGGGACGTAATTTGGGAAATTCCCCCTCCTGGTGCTACATCTGCCTGCTGTCGCCTAGTCTGTGTTTTCCTCCCAGCCAGCCAACCTTTATGTGGTGGAGTTGCTGTCATTAATCCACTGAAGTTCTGGACCAGCCCAGTCAGCTACAGGGAGACGATAGCTACGACGTGACACGCAAGTTTTACACACAGTTTTGTTTTTTATTCTGATATCTTTTTCTTAATTTTAAGTGGGTGGGGTTACCATATTTCTTTCATAGAAAGAAATCCGCGATCCGATAGTTTAGTGTATATAGCGGGTTTAAATTTTTTTTATTGAAATATATTGGGTATTTTTTTTTATTTCACGCTGATACCTATTAGTTTTTTTTTGTATCTCATTCTGAGATTAGAAATCAAACTCAGGTTGTTTTCTTAGAGACACAAACAGAGGTCTAGTGTACATATAGTTTTTTTTTTTTAATTTTTATACATGTTATATATCGCTTTTACCATAATGATTTATACTTAAGTACCCTCTTATTAATTATAAGTGATATAGTACTACTGATTATATCCACTAGTTTATCTGCTGTGAGCCGCACGATATAGATCTATATCCGGGACGAAAACCAGCCCCATGAAGGGTATGTGATTTTAAATATCTTTCTCTATAAATTGGAAAGCGTATGTGCTCCATGATCCTTAAAGTGAATCATTACTTAGTCAATTGCTATTTTACTTCATTCTCTTGTTATTTTTATTAAATAAACTTAATTGATGATTAAATAAACTTAATTTGAAGCATAATTTTTTTTTTATTTGTATTTTTTTTGTGTGTGTGCTACGACACCTCTGCTAACCGAATTAAATAGTATATCACCATTTCGGGTTTTTTAGGGTGGTTACTCGTTGATATTTGGCGAACCTTTTACCATCACAGGTTATCGGTGACTCTCTGGTGTAAACCTCGTGGCGCCCATTTTTTTATCAATATTTTATATGCCCAGCCCATCTCCAACTGTAGCTGGCGGCCACCAGAGAAGGTCACAAAAGGGGGTTAATCGCTATTGTTTTTTTTATATATATATATATTTGCTTAACTTAAATCTTTTTTTTTTGAGGTTAAATTTTTTTTTGTTTTGTCATTGACGCTAGGCGGCGCTATAGGATGTAATTGCATTTTATCCTCGTCAGCCTGCCACCCGTATTGAGTGGCATCTATATTTGACCAAGAGAAATCCATTATATACAACCACAAAAATCTTTGGAAATGTGCCCTTTTTACGTTTTCTTGAAAACATTCTGTAATTCATGAAAGAGCAGAGAATGGCGGTGCGTTTAGTTGGGCTTGTCCGACTTTTTTTAGCCCATAGAGAGGTTCTAACATCAGTCATATTGCTAGCATTGTTACTCCATAACACGAAGCTTCGTACAAAAATTATACATTTTTGAAAAACATCCTTAATATTGCTGTTTAATGGACCCAAATGCGTTAAAACCCGACCATCCGTTAAACATTTTTTGACCTTTTTTTTCCAGTCCCATGGTACTGGGCCACCGTGTTGCAACCAGATAAAGAATGTGCGGCTGGTAAATATGGTATGATTTGTTTGTGTTTTAAAACCGTGGCCCTAATATCTGTGGTGGCTCGTAGTGACCTAAAAGAAACCATAGAAATCTTGTTTTTCAAATCTAATAGATTATAATAATATACAAGTAAGACAAAAACATCGGTGTCATCACTTATTACATTTACGACGATGTCCTCTGGATTTCCTTTAATCTCCTGACTAAGCTGCTGTACCATAATGGTATCCGCTTCTTCATGTCGCGTCGCTAGATCAGCCCTCTCAGATCACTCTCGAAAAACATAAACTTAAATTATGTCCTAACTTTCTTCCGTAAGAAATTAAAAATAACTTTTTAAGTCCTTACGGTAGAAAGTTTAATATTAAATTATTAAATAAAGGGGGAATTATTTGTTGTAAAACATAATTGCATCTTATTTCTGAGGTATGTTTCTTTTTGTATCAAATTTGTTTTTAACACCCACAGTCGACACCTATTTTATATTTTGATAGGGCAACACAGAAGGAATTGCTCCTAAGTCTTTTTAGACCTCATATTTGTGTTTTCGAACCTGAAAAACATAGAAAACGATGTATCACATGCCAATATTTGGTAAATTCAAATTTTTAAAGACTTACACCTTAGAGAAGTCATCTTGAATATCTCAAAATACCCAAGGGTGCCAGAGTGGCATCAACTGGATTCTTAAACTAGATCTAATAAAGTGCCGATAACCGTAAAAAAATCTCTACTATACCTTACTTCCACCTTTTTTAATTGGCACCCAGATTATTATGCCAATTTTCATGTTTAGTACCTTTAAATCCACTGATTTTGCAATTATTAAGTGGAAATTTATAACGGTACTCTTAATATAGTTTTACTTAAATAGTATTTTAGTTTTTCCGCAATACACATTGCGAGATAATTTTAAATTAACATTATATATCACGATAAGAAAACATAATTTATCACTAACTTCTTACACTCCTACTATTTTCCCATACCTTCCCATCTCACTTTCTCACGATCTTCCTTTACCCTCCCTACTTTTCTGCCATCTTCCCCTATCTCCTCGCCAACTTCTCCCACTACATTCTCACTTTCTACCATCTACCCTCACTTTTCCCATCTAATCTTCTCACCGCTATTTTCATACTAAGTAACGGGTGGTCCCTGGGAACGGGAAGTTTTGAAAATTTTGTAACTATGTAAAGCTGGCCATGGATTTATTTGTCATATTGTCTGTCATTATATTTGGTAATCATGGAACAGTGGTCCGATGAGCAGCGTGCTTTTACAATAAAATCTTATTATAAAAATAAAGACAGTGTAGTTGCTGTGCAGCGGCAATTTCGACTACACTTTGCGATTCCTCGTCACGGGAGAATTCCTTCCGTTCATGCCATAAAATCGTGGATTCGTTTTGAAGAAACAGGTACAGCCAATAAATCCAAACTTAAAGGACCCAATAGAAGTGTTAGAACCCCTGAAAACATTGAAGAGTCAGAGCATCTGTTGAACACAGTCCAAAACGTTCAGTTAGGAAACGAGCCCAGGCGTGGCGCTTAGGTAAATCTTCTTTGCCTAGAATTTTACCCAAGGATCTGAATCCTCATCCGTAGAAAATCCAAATAGTTCAAGAAATAAAACCAACAGATTTCCCAAGACGTCTACATTTTTCTGAAATTATTTTAGAACGTGGAATTAATCACAACTTGTGATTTTCTGATGAGGCTCATTTTCATTTATGTGGCTACACCGACAAGCAAAATTACAGATATTGGAATTCCGAAAATCCACAACAACTTCACCAAAAACCGTTACATAGCCCGAAGGTAACAGTTTGGTGTGCAATTTCTTCAATGGGAATTATCGGTCCCTATTTTTTTGAAAACAATGATGGAAATGCTGTGACAGTCAATTCTGCACGCTATACCGAAATGACCAACCAGTTTTTGACGCCACAATTAAACATGTTTCCAAGGATCCATGATTGGTGGTTTCAGCAAGATGGAGCTACTCCACATACTTACCACAAGAGAATCAATAAATGCCTTGCAGAGATTATTTTCTGATCACATTATCTCCAGGCGTGGAAACATTGAATGGCCCCCAAGGTCGCCAGACCTTACGGCATGCGATTACTTCTTGTGGGACTACTTAAAGCATAAGGTTTTTGCTGACAAACCAAGAAATATTCAGGAGTTGAAAATAAAGATCCGTGAAGAAATTGCCAATATTCCGTTACACATGTTGCATCGTGTAATAGAAAATTTCACCAATCGTATTCAAGAGTGCGTAGAGATAACGGGAAGACATTTACTAGGAATTATTTTTAAGAAATAAAAAATGCATATAATTACCTAGCCATTGTTATATCTTATTTTAAATAAGTAAAGTTACTTTCGAAATTATGATGTTTTTAAACTTCCGATTCCCAGAAACCTCCCAGTATCATTATTTTCTCCTACCTTTAGACGTACTTGCTAGTCGATCAACTTCCCACCACTTTTCCTACTTTCTAACAATATTCCCACATTTCCACCGTCCACACGTGTACATAATTTAATCAAAATATATTGCGTGCGCTTTCGAGTTATGATATTATGATGTTATGATGTTAGTATTGAAATTCTTGCGCGTAAACGCACCTTTATATAACTTGGCTTAGTTTTGTCAAGCCTACTAAATGCGTTAACACTTCTAACTAAGCAAAACTGAGTTAAGGACTACGCGTAAACGATTTAACCTGCTTTAGTGTACGCTACAGTCGCTAGGGCGCATGTCAGTTCTGACACAATAGAAAGCCTAACCTAAAAAAACTAAAACAAAGATTATTGCCAAAGGCCACTTACTGTTATAATTATTCTCCAAATTGTTTTTTATAAATATTAATGAAGGCGAGTAAGTCATGTTAGGTAAAGTTACGTATTCAACTAACAACCTTAGTAACTGACTGACATCTGGTTGGTGAATCTTTACGAGCATAAACGCTCTTAAAAACTACTACTATTATCGACGTTAGAACTCTTAGCATCTTCGCGTAAACATGGTCATTGTTTTCAAATAAGTGCAGTAACAAATATCAAAAACTTATTTAAGCGTATGAATTATTATTATTATGACTTATGTTTATTAGAAGTTTATTCGTTAAATTTTCTTATGAGATGTATTCATAAACTATAATTTAAAAGTGTGGAGTGGAGGAATGCGAGTTGGGGCTCTTAAAAGTGGAGTGGCACGTGCCTTAGGATGCGTGTGGCACTGCGCACGGCCACTGAGTGGGCGCGGGCGTGCCGCTACACTTTCAAGAGCCCCAGCTCGCATTCATCCACTGTCTACACTTTTAAATGATAGTATGGAAAGATGTTGAAGTGCATGTTTGTTTTCAGTTTTCTAATAACAAATTACAATATAAATTCATTAGAGAGTTTTATTTGTACACTGGTTACAGAATTTCTCATTTTGCAATAAAGATCCAACCCAAGTTTTATTAAAAATTAAGACACAATAAATATTTAAGTCATATAATACATTGGTGAACATTACTGGTGCTATGTAGAGTTAAGAACTGCAGCTAAAAATCAACAATGTGCACGGTGCACGTCACAAATAAAGAACCCCCAAACTTTTTTACGCCACTTTCTCAGATTTGTGTTTATGCGGATTGGTTCCCTGTTGCATAATACCATTCAATTAAGAAAGTCAGGGTCTTGGAACACAAATGTATGCGCCTCATATCAAATTCATCTAGATGGACCTCCCTCAGAAATCTCTATGAATGCTGCTATGATATAACATCTGACTACATTAAGGTTACATGAGAAATTTATCAGTTCAAACTTGGTGATAGCCCGCTAACAAACGAAATCATGCTTATAAGGGAACATAATGCACCGTTTAGTATTAAACACAAATTGCCATATTAGCCCAGGAGTTTTAGTCAATATGTCGCTTCTACCCGGAATTAATTATTGCAAAGCTGAACATTTGCAGGATTATAGTTTTGGTCCAGGACAACACGTACTAAAAAGTCCCCTACTCTCCCCGTCGGCTTACCACAAGGCAGCCAGCTCCTGATAGCTTGCTACTGCTAATTTTCTGTGCCTGCAAGGCTGACTGCGGTGTTCGGTGCGAGTGCATGAACTCTGGTCTGAACTGCAGCATCATGTGCAGGAGCTGTAGAGGATCCAGCTGCGCGAACAGCTAGTTAATTGATATGGATGATGATCCGGATGACCCTACTTCCCAATAGATCAATAATGTCAATTGTCTTGCCGAATAAAGTCATTTTTTGAGCCTAACAAGTTACATTTCATTCAGTAAATGTTATAAAATACCAATAATATATAAACAGGAATTCGCAACAAGTTTCTTAAGCGCAGCCAGGGCAGTTCCACCGAGCGCATAACGGACGCGGCCACCGCGCGGCGACACTCGAAGTGGCGTAGCACCGTAACGGGTGATGCTATAGAAAGCCCGAAATATGAAGTGAAATGTTTATTCGGGTACGTTTTCCCCTCCGAGTCTTCATTTATTCGTAATGGCGCCATTCCAGAATTTTTTCAATTTTTTATTTTGACAGCAGTATAACGGAAAATTATGAACAAAATACTCATGAAACATATGAAATACAAACAAACATGCTTCTCCGAAGCTTTTACGATCATTTCGACCCAACTCGGACCAGTCACAACCTTTCTGCTGCACTTTATAGCCTGCTTTGCAATTTCTGTGACTTACTCCCTTGTTGCTCCGCAAAAACAGGGAAGCCGACGGGGGAGAGTAGGGGACTTTTTAGTACGTGTTGTCTTGGACCAAAACTACAATCCGACGAATTTTTAGCTTTATAATAATTAATTCCGGGTCAAAAGCTAAAATTCCTGAGCTATATTAGGCGTTGCCCATCTTCAGGATTCTTAACTAACTAATAATCTACCATCTGTACTTACTTAGCTTCCAACTTTAACCCCTTCTGCGTTTCCTCTTTTCTTGTCTGTCATTTTATGTTATACGTTGGTTTTGCCATTTTGAATTCCACAATTTTGATTTATTAATAAAACATTTAAAAAATATGGAACATTTTAAACAGAATAATATGTGGCATAATTTAACCGCACGCGTTTTCGTAATGCAAGCAAGGGTTTTTGGATTAGCGATTATTCCCTGGCCGTCAATGATACTTTTATACATATCTTACAATAGCGCCTTTTGCATATATTAATTATTTTAAGTTGTTTTCTTTACATCTTGGTAATTTTTTAGTCGCTCTACTGAGAAAGAGGTTTGTGTTTACATTTTCAGTTGTTTGTAATCCGATCTGGCCTCATCTCGTCCAGCTTGACATCGTGGATGTCTGATTGGATTGGGGGGGATGTTATTTACTATTTTATTTAAAACAAAATTTATTTGGTTTGATTTAATATGATGAACTACCCCTATAAGGTACCACATTACAACACTCATTACTGAAATGTCAACGTTGTTGAAAAATATTGTTTTGAGTATTTAGCAGATTATTTTCATATACTTATCTAATTTGTAACATGAAAACCAGGAAATACCTATTCCTCATATATACTGTCGATCTAATACAGCAGTATTTGATGAGTTTCTTTAAAATATTCCGGTTTTCAATGAATTTTATAGGGAATTATATCTGGTGATTCTGAAAAACTTTTATCAACAAAATTTTTATTTATATCTAACTAACTATAATTTCCCGAAAATTGCGAATGTCTCTTTGTAGTAGTAGGCCAGCGTTTTAGATGTATACGACATTTATTTGTTGGATAAAGTCGTCTTATGGAGTTTTATAGCTGATAAATATTTAAGAATAAGTAATATATTTTTTCCATATTAAGTATTAAACACTGAGTGCATGAAATATATATGCAAAATAATATTTTTAATAATTGTGGAGACAGAAGGAATAGTATATTGTTTTATTAGGAGTAAAAGTGATGCTTTTGTGACGAGTCTGTAGGTTTGTAGGTAATTACAGATGAGTCACAATAAGTGGTTTTACTTCAAATAAAACATGCTATTACTTCCACATCCAGTGGAAGTATAGTAACGCCAAAAAATTTTTTTAAAATTTTTATTGTTCAAATAGGCTTAGAATGTCATGAAACGTCGAGATTTTAAGTTTGAGTGAAAAAAAAAATTCTGTCTGTCGGTCTGTGTGTAACTTTTTTTGTCCGCACGTTTACTCTGAAACCGTTTGAGATATTGACTTGAAATTTGGTACACATATGTACTTTAACGAGATCTCGAACTAGATTATATTTTCATCTTGTTCCGTCGAAGGGTTGGGGGGTAAATTGAGGTAAATTTGGGGTAAATAGGTAAATCAAGTAGGTAGGAGTCCATAAAATTGGTATTTAGTATATACAACAGAAGCTAAGGTCTCAAAAAAAGTTTTGGCGTTAACCACCCCATTGGTAGTGGGGGTGGATGAAGTAAAAAAATATTTTGAGGTTTCTGGTTCTTGTACACACACTAAATCATATTTTTTTTTCATCCCGTTTAATAATGGGGTGGGGACCCCATTATTAAACGGGATGAAAAAAAATGTGATTTAGTGTGTGTACAAGAACCAGAAGCCTCAAAATATTTTTTTACTTCATCCATCCCCACTACCACCTCCTATCACCACCCCCACCCCACTACTGATGTGGGGTATCGTTTTATGGGTTTTGGGGTAGAGAATTTCAAATATTATATTATTAAAGTTCCATAAACAATTATTTCCACATACAAAATTTTTTCGTTGTGAGTGTCTTGGATAGAAAATCTGAATGTGGATGTAGTGATTCCTTGGGCAGCGGTTTTTTTTTCTTCAAACGTCGATTAGCTGTAAAAAAAATAAAAATATAAAATCTCGAATTTCACCACCAAAAACGCAATGTTTAATATAGCATGGCCATGGTCATACTTTTTCTGCCGCTCACAGCATCAGAAAATAGTATATTATATTACTAGGAGTAGAACGCACTCTTTTTTTGTGTTGAGCCCAGGATTTGCGGCTGAGGCGAAGCCGAAGCCGCAAACTGGGCGAAACACAAAAAAAGGCGTTCTACTCCGTGTAATATATACTATTTTTTCTTCAAGCGTATTAAAATGCAAAAATTCATTTATTTATCATAAATGTACAAATATTCAAACTACAGTCTTACATGTTGACACAATATGACAAGTGGCTAGTGGATAGCGCGCCACTGGTGGCTTTCGGTATTAACATTATGTTACTAGTAAAACAATAACCACTACGGCGGCGCTTTCGGAACTAACATTATGTTACTAGTAAAACAATGTCCACTACGGTGGCGTTCGGTACTAACATTTTGTTACTAGTAAAACAATGTCCTACTTCTACTTCTGTTCTTGGTGACATAATTTAAACATTTTAATACGCTTGAAGAAAAAGTACTTTTTTCTTCAATCGTTCCAAAAGTAGGTACTTTCGATACTATTTTTTGTACCGAAAGTAGCGTATTCTAGTACTAGTCCCGGAAGTAGCTGTTGCGGGTACTAGTACTGTAAAGTGACAGATTATCTAAACGTCAATGACAATTTGCAGGTTATATTTTACTATGAATCATATTCGTACTCGACGCTAAACAGTCTTGTTGCTATGGTAACAAAATAATGACGCTTAAAATTGTCAGATAACAGTTATTTCAAAATGGATAGTGATGGCAGTACAATTAATATTGATATTTATAAATAGTCAAAGTATATCCATTTTTAGTTTCATTAAAGAGGCGATTGAAGAAAAAATATTGTAAGTAACACGCCCCGAAAGTGCTTTTATTGGGCTCACAAGCTTGCTTACTCGTCCAGTAAAAACCACTTTCGGAACTTGTTACGTAAATTAACATTACCTCCGTTGTTAATGCAATGCAATGCACAGCCGTCTAAAAAGTCAAACCTTAATGTCGTGAAATGAGTTAAGACATGTCATGTTTTTCTGACGTTTGAAGAAAAATAGTATATTATTCAATGAGCGGTAATGTAGGTAATAACTCACGCAGATGAAATAATTCTTCAAGTGAGTTATTACCATTACCGCAAGTTGAATACTATACTTCATCTACTATTATAACAATAAATATTAAATTGAGAAAATTTTGTTTAAATTACTCAGTTTGTTTATTAATAAAATTAACAGCCCAGTCAATGAACGGTCAATGGGGGAGTCTAGAGGGAAATCCCGAGATCACAATTTTTGACTTGAGTGTTGTGTTTGGACTATTTAGGAGGTAAACATACCAAAAGTCCCCGAACGTAGGAGGGGGGGGGGATGCAGAGGGGCACGAAGAAGGTCGTCCCGGTTTTTGGTTTTTCGCTCATATCTCGAAAACGGTTAGCTGACTAAATTTTCTACAATAATGTTTCTATTATTTTTTTTTGCATCTATTGTGGTTCAGTAATGAATTGTGTATCTTTTGACTGTATTCTATCTTTATTATAAATTTATTATAAATCGAAAATAAATTTTAATAATCATCGTAGAAGAAAATTTCTTGCACAGATATCCGTTTCACGGCAGACTGAACTAAAATATCGAATAAAAAATGTCTTTGCGTCTGTAAGTGTGTGTGTGTGTGTGTATGTGTGCGTATGTGTGTGCATATATATCTATGTGTGCGTGTATACCGTTTCTTGTAAAAACGATAACTTCTGTTAGACTTAAAATATTTGATTTCAATTTGGAACATATGTAAAACAACATATTACCATAATCCCTATTGAAATTGGGCCATATCTGTAATACATGGTGATAGCCAGAAGCCTACAAACTCTCATACGTAAAATACGTTTTATTTTAATTTCAGAACAAAATATTACTAAGCATACAAAAATAAGAAGATGTATAAGATTTCTGAACTGCAATATACCGAGTGTAAGTTAGGCAAACCAACTTTATTTAAATTAGATGTTATATCAGTGTTATCCTAAAATATGGAACGTGGTATTTTTAATAACATTATTATGAAGTGAGAATTGTAGGCCTCTGGTTATCACCATGTATTACAGATATGGCCCAATTTCAATAGGGATTATTGTAATATGCTGTTTTACATATGTTCCAAATTATAATAAAACATTTTAAGGCTAACAGAAGTTATCGTGTTTACAAGAAGCAGTATACACGCACACATAGATATACACGCGCACACACTAACTTACAGATGCAAAGACATTTTTTATTCTATATTTTAGTTCAGTCTGCTGTGAACCGGATATCTGTAGAAGAAATTTTTTTCTACGATGATTATTAAAATTTATTTTCAATTTATAGCAAATTTATAATAAAGTTAGAATACAGTCAAAAGATATACAATTCATTACTGAACCATAGCAGATACGAAAAAAAATAATAGAAACATTATTGTAGAAAATTTGGTCAGCTTTAATTTTGCATATAATCACTTTTTGATTAGGGCTAACCGTTTTCGAGATATGAGCTAAAAAACAAAAACCAGGACTTTCTTCGTGCCCCCCTGCATCCTCCCACCTCCTATGTTCGGGGACTTTTGTATGTTTACCTCCTAAATAGTCCAAACACAGCCCTCTAGTCAAAAATTGTGATCTCAGCATTTCCCTCTAGAAACCATTCATTGACTGGACTATAACTGTAAAATTTAATTTCTGTAGACACTTTTATATTTGTTCTGCGATTTTTCAGGTAATAAATTATGTATTGTATCATTAACTACTTGTCTTTATTCTGGTGGTTTACATATTAGTTCATCTTCATTAACCGAATTCATCATTTTTGGCACAATTGTTACTTAACTTGATTTAGAAACGTCGAAACTATTCAAACATGATAAATCACCTTCCTCCCCTCATTAATAATGGACCGTTCTATTTCACCGTATCGGAAAAGAATTTCTCTCGGACAGAGCCACCTTCGGCCGCGCGTTATGTCTATTGGACAGGCTAGGCATGAAGATAAAAGTGATTGGCTCTGTACCTAGTGATTTATAATCTCACTCATTATAACTCACGCTATTTGTTTATGGATACTATTAATTGTTCAAAAGCAGTTAATTAATTAGTACATAACCTAATAAGAGTAGATAAAGATATTTTTATGTATATTATTTTTCAAAAAAAAATACCCTCTACCCATTCCCTTGACATACAAGTTACAAACATACAGGTTATTTCTTAGTGAAATACTGAATAATTGTATTACTTGGTAGATTCTTTGGATTTTATTTTTTAAAGAGGGTACTGTAGTAGAAAATCTCAAAAAACAAGAGGAAAAAAATTAATATGATACCACAGTGTACACTTCGTTCTGTGAAATTACAGATTTTCCTCTATGAGACATAATATAAAAATTACAGTTATTAAATGTTGCATTTTAAAAAGTTAAGACGCCATCAAAACTTATTAATTGCCGAGTTATAATTCTATTTAGACATAAAGCATAATTCACAGTATTATTACAATAAAGTATCAAGCTAATAAAATATCTGACAATTTGCATTCAGGTTAATACGTCTTGCATTTCATTAGAATTTTATTCAGTATTCTAATTTATTGTACAAATAAGAATTTTATTACACTCTAATAAAACTCTGCAATTGCACATGCAAGTTCGCTGCTGTAAAATTATGTTACACTCACACATCTCCGTTTCATTTAAACCAGGCAGTTGCAATTACATGGTTTCAGTGTTAATGTTTATCGGAGTTGAACAAATGTAAATCGATTTCCATTTTAGTGCACTGAATTTTTTATCCTATTGAAATAGAAGTAATTCTTTGTGACATCGTGACAACCGGATTTGATGAAAATGTGATTCTTTTTATATTTAAAGGACCCTCCTGGAAACATATTATTATTGGAAATCGAGTTCTTCGACTTCAGAAAACACTGCTACCCTCGACTTGACAGATTGTCTGGTACAATATTGGAATTCCTGTAAACGGCAAAATAAATTTTGAATAAGTGTAACTTAGTTAAATTTAAGGCTATCTTCAACTAATGACTAAAACCATTTTAATATAACTTATAAAACTTATAATTTATAATTTTATTTTTTTAATTAGTTAACAAGGGATAATTTATTTTATAATATCCTTTTAACCCTTTTTCAAATATATATTTTCCTATTTTTTTTTTTTTTTAGTTGAAACATATCTTTTATGGCTTATCTGCGGCCATTAGTTTTCTTAGGTCGAGGTCATAGATATTAAAAAAATTAAAGATAATAATTGATAATTGAATTGTGCATCAGACCTATTTCACTTTCAGTGATGCTATAGTTATAGAATTTTAATAAAAATTCTTAAATAAAGAAATGAAACAGAGAAAACTGGAAAAGGGATCCTCCAATATTTGCACAAATAGGCTGGTATACGGACACTTCAAGACAGAGCAGAGATTTACGGGATATAGTCAAAAACAGAGATCCCGATAAGTCTGCATAGATACGTCACAGTATTTCAGGTTGAAGTAGCCACAATAAAGTGATGAGCAAAGGAAATAATATGGCAAGGAAATGTGAACCAATCGATTAGGTATCATTTTTTCCGATAGCCAAGCAATGTTAAATAGTTGGGGGGCGTAACACATACCGTGGGAAATTTGATGATAAAATTGTGGGACCAATTTTAATACCTTCCTTATGCCCTCCACAATCATGCTTTACCAGGCGCTTTGCTTGATTTTGTGGCAGACGGCCTATATGACGTCGTATATCCAAGATGGCGTCCACCCCAGACATAATCGGAAGTTCTCGATTAAAACTCTTGATAGAGCCATCCTATCAATATTTTGTACTAAACCTTTTTTATTTACAAGGAAATTCTCTATAAAGAAGGGAATTTATCGATATCTTTTATCGTTCAGGTGTTTTGTATAAAAACATTTTTAATTTTGTCACTCATATCATTTCAAATTAACTTAACACAAAAGAAAAATACTTTAACACGATTCTTTTTAACATCTCCTGAGCTAGCAAGACTTCCTACAGAAACCAAAGCAATGATTGGAATAGCAGAAGAAGTAAAAACAAAACACCACCATTTGACACGATCTAGAGGAAAGCGACAACATGAAAAATATGAAGATGTGCAATGTATCTATAACACTATCAGGACATCGACCAACCCTATAACATATGAAGACAGTGAACTGATCAACACAACAACAAAGTGTGTATTTCATGAAACCATACAAACGGATAGATTAAGCATTTTAGAAAAAAGTTGTGAAATGAACACCGCGTTAAAAAGAACCGAATTGAAACTGACAGTATGAACTCGTGAGACCCAACGAAGAAAGGAAAACTTAATTTATGTAAAGCTACACGCAAGACAAGTTAGCTGACACTGTAGTACAATTCGACCAATCATTATTCACACGCTTGCTAGTTATATCGAGAAGCCGTACTGATATTGAACTAAAACCATCAAGTAATTATGAATTCTCGGCAGTTCCATTCTCCATATTTAATCTGAATGGATCAATGAAGTTGTCTACAAATAAATATAAACTAATGAAGATCTTAGAAGAGCAACACCCTGCAAAAATTGATAATACTGTACAAACGTCTTTATCTATACCTTTGGTGGATTCAAATGTAACAGAGCATCTGAATGCAAAATCCCACTGTGTCGCTGTTGTTGATGGAATGGCAAAGCTGCAGTCGTTGAAAAAATCAGTGCAGGTTAAAACATGCAATGATCTAGCTTTGGAGTTTAACAATCAAATCAAGGGAACTCTTAAAATATGATGAAATTCACTTGGTGTTTGACATATATATAAAAACAAAGGATAGCTAAAGCGTATCTTGCAAAAAAAAGATTGTTGTAGGTACGCAATATTGAGAGAAGCCTAATCGTAAGCAGGAGGACTGAAGCCAAATCGTCTTTCGGAAGTGACGTAAGTGAACTTCAAAGTAGTCATGAAGAAGCTGACGTTAATATAATACTGCCATTTTGCCTCCCGAAAAGGAGCTACTGCGATTCATATATATTCGCCTGTTAGAGACGTATTTCTACTAGTATTGTCTAAGCATGTTTGTCAATGGTATAGGAAATAATCGAAAAATGATTGACGTTGGCGGAATTTGCACCGTATTAGGACCAGAAAAGATAAAAGGGTTATAAGGTCTGCATGCTCTGTCAGGATATGATGTCACAGATTCACTTGAAAAGAAGGGAAAAATCATCGTTTTGGAAGGTTTATAAGAACGTAGATAATGACATTTTTGGGAAACTTGGATCCATTGTAGAATTCGGGGATGAAGCTGAAACCTGAAACTATCATTGAAAAATTAATTCGTAAGGTATATACACCAGGGAGGAAGATTTCAGGCATTGGGGAGCTTTGTTGGTTGATGTTCTCCAAGCACAAGACGCAAAGTGAACATCTGCCTCCTACAAAAACGTTACTCTCTTCTTTTATTCGTAGAGCACATTACCAAGTTATGGAATGGCATCTTGCTGACCAGCACCCTAATCTATCAACAGTTCCTTGTACACCTTAAATCATTTTAAAATAATTATTTCGGTGTTCATAGGTAAAAGGGAAATGTGATGTATCCTGTAAATGTAAATCCGAAAACATTATATGCACTGAGCTTTATATGTGTGAACCCGATGAAAACATGCGAGAATCATGGCCAACATTGTGATATCGATGACCTTTCATATGAAGAGTATTAAGCTGAAAACATTTTTCATCCAATACAACCTTACAATTAATTCAATAAAAATATTGATATAAATATTAATTTCTTAACTAAGCCTTAACTGACTATAACTGGTAACCGGTAGGTTATACCACAAAAACTATTATAGCTTTTTTGTTTAAAATTTTATTTAGAACAAAAAAGATTCAGTACAAAATATTACTAGGGTGGGCCTATCAATAGTTATAATCGAAAACTTCCGATGATGTCTGGGATATCATCTTGGATATATGACGCCATATAGGACGTCTGCCACAAATTCAAGCAAAGCACCTGGTAAGGTATGATTATGGAGGGCATAAGGAATGTATTAAACTTACTTCCACAATTTCATCATGAAATTTCCCACGGAGTGTGAATTTCATTAAGTATGTCCCCCGACTAAAAGGCAATCGGTTCCTTGCAGCTCGATTCAAGACTAGCATAAGACTGTTTAAATGCCCTTATAGACATAACAAGTCAGTAAACGTGACCGTGGCATGAGTATTAGGACACAACAGACACAGGAAAAATGAAAAGCTGATTAACTGGCCAGGAAAGTGCGTCTAAGCCCCCAGTAGGACCCGACCCTTTTACGGTGTAGCTAAGTCATACATACGAGCATTCGTTGATAAATGGATATAAAGTAAATGTCTGGAATAGTGCAAAATTTAGTTTTCTATAACAGAGTTATTCCAAAGAGTTTTCAATAGGAAACGCTAGACTAAATTTACGGAAGACCTTCTACGCCAAAATATCCAATTAGAAAGACCAATAGGATAATGGTGGGTCTTCTAACTGCACACTATCGATTTAATAAGCTAACGCACCTGGCAGAATAAGCAGATGCAAATTTTGTCAAGAGAGAGAGAAAATCTCGGTCCACATGTGAAGGTCTAGCTGGATTCCAACTATTTGGTGAGGAAAAACCAAAGGTTGATAGCTATACTAAGAGACCCCCATCCATGCTGTGAAGTCTAATACAAAGGACAAAGCTAGATAAGGAGCTCTAAGGAAAACTAGAATGGGATCTCCACGATAGATCCATGGGAAGTCAAGGCCAATTAGCCAATGCTTGTATCTGTGGACATTAGTTTTCACAACTTGCTGTTGTAAAAAAACAAAAGATTAAACTGAACTGAGTAACACTTATTGTGAAGCATGCATCTCTTTTTTCCGGGTTAAACATTTATTAACAATGACTTTTTTTATTTTTTCATGAATATCTTCAAAACTAAGCGAGATAGGGTGCGTATCGTTTTGGAAGAGTATTAAGTTCTCTAAAATAATGGAAATGACATAAGTTGATAGTTAAGTTTATACCGGCTGCCAAAGCACCAAATATGGAATTCACTATGATTCCATCGGTCATTTAAAATGCGGCTAAAAATCTGAAAAAATCACATGCCATCTGTAGACCCCAGAAAGCACTTTTCATTGTACAACATAATTTTTTTATATTTGTTGCATCATATTAGGTTACTATTTTCTTACATGTGCACTTTACGATGTAATGAAATTGTACTTAAGCGGAACATTTATATTTAATAAAATAACATCAATTTTACAAAAAAGTGCCTACTACCTTACTCTAAACATTTCTCAGCATTGTTTTTAAATGAATCGAAAACATTTTACATAATTTTGGATTGGGAATGGTCAATGTCAGGAATGGAAATAATTGAAAGATTGTTTTTTAAGAAAGGCCACAAAACGAAGTTGCGTGGAGTAATGTCACATGATCAATACACTACACCACAGACATTAGACAAACGCTAAATCCTAAACTGAGCTGTTCAGAGAGAGGTTACACATTTGGAGAAGCTCAGACACACTTTCATTACACACTGCGTATCCTGGAATGTGTGTGATCCCCAGCTCTGACAGTGGCAAAGTCAATGTCTACTGGGGTGGGCCGAAAAAACACTTTTTCTTCTATCTCTACCCCGGAAGAATTGCCTGTCGCTTAGCTAAGCCAAAAAAAAAATTTAAATAAAAAAATATCTTCCGGTGACGCATCGCACCCAAAGTTTAAAAAAAGACGAAATTTGCTGTTTTTTGTCATTTTTTTATAATTACTAAATTCACTACTATTGAAACGCTATAGGTTTTAATGTGGTTTGGGGCATGAGGAATACGAAAATAATTGAAACCTGTAATTTCAAAATATTTATTGTTCGCGCAAAAAGCTCAAAAAATACAATTTTTAATAGAAATGGCAATATTTCGTAATTTCTGCTAATTTTATTTTTTCATTTTTAGTAAACAAATGGCGAATATATTTATCATTTCTAATTTTGTTATTCAAAAGAGTGCACTTTAAAGTCAATTTTTGGGAAAATTCTGACATAATAGATCTTGATAGGTGGGTCGTACTAATGATGCTGTCTCTGGCGTCAGTGCAACACACTTCTTTAGGTGTGTCGGTCGTCCATTTGACACACCGTTCTATAGCTTGAATTTGACAAGGGAAGCTTTGGAAATTCGATTGCAGCGGTGTGCCAGTCTGTACTATATTTTTGATGTCCTCATTCGTGATGTTCCTTAAGAGTGAAGGATGAGAGGGGAGATAGTGCAACTATCCCACCAAATTATGTTGATATAGTCTGTTGCTTCGAAGTAGAGTTTTGGCAAGTTTCGAATAGTCTTTCCCTTGGAAAGTGATCGAGCTTTCAACACTTGGCGCAGCCATAGCTCCCTCTTCTTTCTTCCAGAATCATTGCAGGGATCAAATTTTCGGGGTGAGCAAAGAAAGCGTTTCGCTCAATTACTAGGTTAAAGACAGTAAATTTTGAGTTAGGTACCGTGATGTTCTGATGACTTCAAAAACTATCTTTGGACCATCTGTGAAATTTTTGCTGGTTTTAATTTTGAAGCAGAGAAGCATGTAACATTTCAAAATAAAATGTATGAACTGACTAATTGTATCAGTAGGTCTTTTGAGTTCACGTATAGTCTGAGAACTCCGTTTGCTCTCATCAACCATCTTGAGTGTGAAAATGGACCAGAATACCAAGCTACTAAATCTTCTTAAATTGTACCTGATTTTATGGCAGCAGAATTATCAGGTAGGTATAATTGATCCTTGCTCAGCACTTTTCTGTCTATTTGAGGAATGGGTATCCAATACAGACTGACACACTGCTGCAACCGGATTTCCAAAGCTTCCCTTGTCACATCCAGGCTGTAAAATGGTGTGTCAAACTTGAGACCGAAAAGAAGTGTGTGGTGTTGACGCAAGAGACAGCTTCATTAGGACGATCCTCGTATCAAGATCTATTATGCCAGAATTTTCCCAAAAATCTGTCTTTAAAGTGCACTCTTTTGAATAACAAAATTAGAAATGATAAATATATTCATCGTTTGTTTACTAAAAATGAAAAGGTAAGCAGAAATTGCGAAATATTGCATTTCTACTAAAAATTGTTTTTTGATCTTTTTGCACGAAAAATAAATATTTTGAAATCACAGGTTTTATTTTTATTTCGTATTCCTGATGCCCCAAGCTTTACATTAGAACCTATAGCGTTTCAATAGTAGTGAGTAGTTACAAAAAATTGACGGAAAATAGCAAAATTTTGAGTGCGATGCGCGACCGGAAGATATTTTTTTATTCGATTTTTTTAAATTTTACTTAGCTCGGCGATAGGCAAAAGATATTTTCTGTTTTCTCGGCTCACTCTATTGTCTACGTCTCTTTCAATATGTAACCCCATTCCTGACAGCCTTGGCTTTAGATTTGGGGCTCTCTACCATGCGTGGTGTGTTTATTTAGCATTTAAAATTCTGATATTCTAATAACAATTAACATAAACAATGAAATGAAACCAACCGAGATGACAGCAAACTTTGTCGGAAAAAATATATGCCATTTAACTAGTCATCAAAATTGTTCAAAAATTCTCCAAAATTGTCCAAACAAGACGATATGGAAACTACCTTCTTTAAAATAACTTAATTGTTTAGACGTGATTGCTATACAAACTGTAAACTTTCGCACCCATAATTGGTGGTAGTTGGATGAGTACTCTAAAATAAATAAATAATGGACGCATAATTTACTAGTGAAATATTTTTATCGAACTCCTCTATACGTTTCCTTAAATATATAAGGAATAAAAATCATACTGCAACCAACAGCTATTCTCCGGACTAATGCCCCGCTGAGCGCTGAATTACGAATTACAAGCCTGGCCGCGTTAAGTGCAATAACTGTGTATTGCCACAAAACGCTAAAGTTTCGATTTTAATAGACACCAGCCGAAAGACTTATTCCTACTTAAAGGAGCTCTCGTGCCAGCCACCCCATACCACTTGCAGACTGCAGTTTCGAGCTATTGACTCTCTTCAGTGCAGTCGAAACTGCAGTCTGCAAGTGGTATGCAGTGATGTTAAATTACGTGAAATTTATGAAAATGTAATTATACGCGGTAACATTTCACGAAAGTTACAAATTTGCTTGTAATTTATGTAATTTATGAAATTTAAAATTTACTGCTCGTTATTGTGTACTATTAAAAAAAACCAATACAGTTCATTACAACCATTAATATTATTATAAATTCAACTTAGTAAATAAAGTTAAAACGTTGTTTTTACAGCTTACCTCACTGGTACGGGTATCTGGTTCACTTTTTAACAACTAAATAATCTAATAAAAGGACACTAACCACACGGTACACGTTAACCGCCTTAAGACTCAAAGTAAGAATAAAAGTGAGGTTATGAAACATTAACTGCCAGAGTAAAATTGGCGCGATATTTAAAATTACGTGTAAATTAACAATAATTACAGGAACTTACGTAATTTGCTTAGTTACAGAGGTTTCATAAATGACATAAATTGCACCACAATTCATGAGGTATGTAGTATTACGGCAATTTTACAGTAATTTATGTAAGTGACAAATTGTCATTTTACTATTCACATCACTGGTGGTATGGGGTGGCTGGCACGAGAGCTCCTTTAAGTAGGAAGGAATAAGTCTTTCGGCTGGTGTCTATTAAAATCGAAACTTTAGAGTTTTGTGGCAATACACAGTTATTGCACTTAACGCGGCCAGGCTTGTAATTCGTAATTCAGTGCTCGGCGGGGCATTAGTCCGGAGAATAGCTGTTGGTTGCAGTCTGATTTTTATTCCTTATATATTTAAGGAAACGTATAGAGGAGTTCGACAAAAATATTTCACTAGTAAATATTTTGCCCTCTAAAAGCATACCTACTAACCTTGCATAATGAAATCGTAATCTATGATATGTGAAAAAAAAATTGTAACCCTTTTTATACGTCGACTTGGGATGCCTTCATTGCCTTTATAATTATCCTTTCAGAAATTTACATCTTAAGCCATTTGATTCTTAAACAGCGAATGATTTTACATACATAGACTAGATATGCGAATAATTGAGAGGCCATAATTACGTTTTTAATATTATTATTTTCACAGCTGAACTAAATATTTTCTTTTTTAACTACCAAAGATCACAAAATGAATAATAAAAGAAAGACGTATTTTTAAATAAATGAAATACAAATAAATTATTTGACAAGAACAAAACGGTTTTTGATATTAATTAAATTGGAAAAACATAAGTCCTTATTAAGCAATTTCATCAAATGAAACATTATGTATTAATAGGAAAAATATATTTTCATTTACTCACAGTATTTCAGAAGTTTGTAAACAAGTTTCCGTGTTTACGTGCCATATTTCACATAACTCCATTAAATTAATGCGAGCTTGAAATAAATACTCCTTAAAAATCTGTTAGCCTGTCAAAGGAAAATGTAAGCAATTTGTACTTTTTTCTCGAAAAGGTGATTTTTTCTTGTGAAATATTATTTAATTCTCTCCTTTTTAACATTTACATGTATCAATTTCAATTGATAGAATGACTGTTAAAAAAAAATTATACTTTTTTCATTATTAGTCCATTGAAATGTTACATTTTTTAAGGCTAAGCTTGGATTTTGGGTACGACAAAGTAGTTTTTCAGTTGTGTAGGGGGGAGGGGGGCGGTATAAGTTTAAAATTGCGTTTTCGGGGTCGGTGGCCAATACATTTGGCCACCATCTTGAAAAAAGGTGCTAATAGTTTTTGCCCGGAGATATAGTCCGTAACGATACATCTTAAAAAAAATTACAGAAAGGTTTCTTGCTTAGAATTGATGAATTCTCTACAACTGTACTAGATAAACTTTTTGTCGGAAATCGAATAATTAAAAGTTGGAAGTTGGAAGATTTGTCACAAAATTTTCTTTTAACCCCTAAAACTTTTTTTTCTTCAATTTTAACAAGAAAATACATCACATGTTTTTTGTAGAGGATTTCATAACGAATAATTTACATTTATACTTTCTTTAATTCCCTTAATTATGAACGATTTTACAGCGCTGCGAAGGGATCAAAGTGACATCATGGCTTGTAAATTGAGAGATCTACGCGGCCGGCGGTTCGATTCCTACACACTCCGGACTTTTTTCGTTAATAATATAAAAATTGTTAGAGTGAAATTACTTAGCGAAGATAACATCGTCATAGAATACGCAGAGACCGATATCGTTACCATGTGCTCGTTATCTAAGTAACGATGCTATTTTTACAGCTGCATGGGCGTTAAGACTGCCAACTACCCTTGATTAATATTTAAATAAAAAATGGATGGCACGGGGCACTGATATTATGCCAACTTTCATAAGCGATGTGCGACTTGATGTTATCTTCTCTAAGTAATTTCACTCTACCTCTAATAAAGGGCGACTTCAGGTGGGTGCTTTGCCCCCAAAATGGGGCCCCGTAGTTTTTCGAAGTGGCCGCCATAGTCCTGCGTCGGGGCCCTCTTCTCAGACCCATTTTATTTAGTCTTCACTCAAGGTGAGTGCCTTTTTTCAGTGGGGCCAATATGACTTCACTCTGCGTCAACCCATTTCTCTCCTACAGCCGATAAGACATTCCTGGTGTCGTCTAGTGACCAATTCTCAAACTGAATATTTATAAGCACCTAATATATAATGTTAGTTAATCTTGTAACATTATTTATATTTTTCCGTAATTATTAATATAGTTCTTAACGAAAAAAATCCGAAGTGTGTAGAGATCGAACCGCCGATCTTTCGATTTGTAAGCCAAGAACTGTCATCTCTTCGCAGCGCTGTAAAATCCTTCAGAATTAAGGAAATTAAAAAAAAATATAGATGAAAATCATTCGTTTTGAAATCCTCTACAAAAAACATGTGATGTATTTTTTTGTTAAAGCTGAAGAAAAAAGAGTTTTGGTGCTTAAAAAAGAAAATTTGGTGACAAATTTATATCTTCCAAATTATTCAATTTCCGACAAAAAATATCCTTAATAAAAATGTAGATAATTGAATTCGAAACAAAAAAACCTCTTTATAAATTTTTTGTAAGACGTAGCATAACGGAGATATAGAGAAAAAACTGTTTACCACCCCCTTTTTCAAAATGGCGGCCAAATGGGATAGCCGCCGACCTCGAAAACTCCATTTTAAATTTACGCCGCCCTCCTATCTACACAAAGAAAAAAAACCTTGTCCTACCCAAAATTCAAGGTTAAATGTGACATTTCAATGGACTATATTTGTTATGCCCAAAACATAAGTTTATGATAATAACAAAAAGTACAAATTGTGAAAGAACCAGCATTATTTCACTCTAGCATATACCTGTATTAGAATGCAATTTCGCTTTAGAAAAGCCAAATTATGGATTTGTGTTTTGACATTTAAGTTGAATCTGAAATTATTTATTTAAATATGGACACTAAGGACAATCGTAAAAAAAATATCGTATGATCCTCATTAGGGTGTTTCATTTTTCCAAAGATGTGATTTTCATCTGATGTTGCTCACGCCCCGAGTCTCAGAGATGTAAAACATATATATGCCAAGTTTCAAGAAGATTGGATAATATTTTTATCTGAAACTAGTGAAATTCCTAATATTGAAGTGCTTTGTACTAATGGGCTTCTCATGTATTTCTTTCATCTTTCTTGTAATTGAACTTTAAAATGGGAACCAACAGAGGAATTTGTCTGCTAGAAAAGGTGTCTAGTGGTGAGTTTTTAAGAGCTCGGCTCCCTTCAAAGGAACAAGTACTTTTAGTTTTTATTTACCATCACAAGGAAATGAAAAAAACACTTTCTGATGCTCCTAAATCCATCAGTACTAAACGACAGGAAGTGTGGAGGAAAGCCTTTCCTCCACACTTTCAAATTACACAGATTTAGCAGCATCCGAAAGTGTTTCTTTTATTTCCTTGTGATGTAAATAAAAACTAAAAGTATTTGTTCCTTTGAAGGGAGCCGAGCTCCTAGAAACTCACCACTAGGCTCCTTTTCTAGCAGCAAAATTCCTCTTTTGGTTCCCATTTTAAAGTTCAATTACCTGTCAAACATGAAAGAAATACATGAGAAGCCCATTAGTACAAAGCACTTCAATATTAGAAATTTCACTAGTTTCAGATAAAAGTGACCAATGTGTTCAACCTCTAAATATTATCCAATCTTCTTGAAATTTGGCATATACATCTTTTACATCACTGAAACTCGAGGCGTAAGCAAACTCTGCAAAAATTTTACATTTTATTTTTTGCCTTACAAAATGAAACACAAAGGAATCATTCGTTCCTTTCATATATCATTGATCTAAATCTGACCAAGCTAGAATATCAACGAGGAGTGCCCTTACGAACTGACTTGTCAATTTCTTTATACATTTGCTATATCTAACATTCAATATGAAAAACAAGAAAATAACCATTCTTTCTATATATTGAAGATCTAAGTCTGATCATGCCAATATATTATAAGAACTCCTCCCTTACGAGGAAATCTTTCAAGCATCTCTAGCCCTACCTAGAGGATCCAAACAAACATTTGTTACATTTCAAAGCCAAGAACTGGGAAGGGAGGATTTCTTATAATATATTGGCATGATCAGACTTCATCAGATCTTCAATATATAGAAAGAATGGTTATTTTCTTGTTTTTCATATTGAATGTTAGATATAGCAAATGTATAAAGAAATTGACAAGTCAGTTCGAAAGGGGACTCCTTGTCGATATTCTAGCTTGGTCAGATTTAGATCAATGATATGTGAAAGGAACGAATGATTTCTTTGAAAGTTATCTGCTGAATACCCAAAGTAATATTTTATAACAATGATGTAAGCAGAAATACAAGATATTTATTTTTAAAATGAAACACCCTTAACACTCATGCATAAAGTGTGCTTTTTCGCTAATGAGATTGTCAAGTTTCGTGGAAACAAAGTACCACTTTATGCTCTAGTTGCATAAAAATAGCTGATATTATGAACTTTACCATGAGATTTGATTGCTATTTTTTAAATATCTAATTTAGTTTGTATTGATACTATTGGCACTGAAATGTACTTAATACAGCCGATAGCTATTTCCTTCTTTCCAGCAGTATATAAAACAGAACGTTGTCTGTAAGTTTATTTCTCATACAATGAAGCAAACACCATTTGACTGGTCGACTTAATTTTACATCCACGTAACCTCTCTGTACTGTATGGCACGTCTGACTGCATCACACAATCTCTCTCGGTAGTTTGTTAGACGCATAACCACCTACCTCACCCACCCGCAACCCCTATATTCCCCTCTCTCTGGTTGTTGTCTCCAAAAACTAATGATTCAGAAGAATATTAAGCTAGAGTCTCTGCGGGGCAGTGTTGCCAGGTCTAGTGAAATATGGTGATTGCCTTGGTGATTTTTTTTTTTTCAATCCAGTGATTTTGTGAAACTTTAATTCAGTCATCAAAATTGCCCTTTAGAAATAGACAAACATTAACTTCGAGTTGTGAACCATTTATTACAAAACTGTTTACATTAATCGTTACAACTGAATAGCCAAAGACTTGTTGCCCTCTAGCGGCTCGTAGACTTTATTTTCTAGTTACGGACTATTTAATACTGTTACGTGTTTACACCCTTCTTGTAAACACCCTGTATCGTGGGTTTGGAAATTATAACGCCAGGGTAACACTATACACTAATTTATTAACTTACTAATTACAACCAATTAATTACTTTACTTGTATTACACTGTGTACTACAATTCACTACTTCAGTCCCTTGATCTGTTCTGCTCACTTTCTGCTTATTCATCTGACCATTAGAACTGTACTAACTTAACTGTCTCACACACAGCTTGTCATTCCTTTATATACCAGAGGTTATGTTATGTCTCTAGAGGGTTGAAACACATAACAATACTATACAGAGTACGAAATAATCAGATAGAGAGTACTAAAAACGCTTATAAAAATACATATCCTTCAAAATACAAGTCTTAGTTTTGTAAAAAAAAAAATTCTTTCTTTTTTAAATCGGCACTACAGAACCTCAAGTCATTTTTGTCATACCTTCCTCGTAAGTATACTCTAATTCCATTGTTTTGTCGATCGTAAGGGACGCTTTATGTACCAGATACTTGCTGTCATTATTTTTCATAACGTCCCTCGGGAAATAAAGTAAATTTGGGAAAATTTTCTCTTTTATATAACAAGTATTAGATGTTTTAACTTTACTATTTGGTTAGCAAATATGAAACCTGACTCAAATAATTATAATTTTCCACTAGTTTTCTCAATTTTTTTTAGTTCTAGTTCTAGTTATTGAAAAATACAGAATGCACCGCGGGTCGTACAGTGCGATTTTCTGGTCTCGAATATTTGCAAACCTTGACCCTACGGGTCTCGGCTTACAAACTGTATTCTCGACCAAAATAAGTGCACTCAGAACCCTTGGTACATAAATAACTATAAAGTCATTAAAGTGCTAGAAGTAGTTAGTAAAGTAATCCAATATTGTACGATTACTTGTAGTTGGCGGAGGTGACAGATATTGCTAAAAAATAATGGTTTTCTTACAAAAAATTATTCTTATACACTCGTACCTGACTGGCAGAACCCTGCAGGTTCGAGTGAGTATCAAACTATCTACAGAGCGGGACATTCGAGCGGGCGTCCCGCAAGGGTCGGTCCTTGCACCCAAATTGTATAATTTGTATGTTTCAGACTGCCCCACATTCCCAAATACCAAACTTGCGAAGTACGCTGATGACACGGCCATGTACGCTCATAGCCATAGTGCACAAGAAGCCAACATGCTTCTCAAGGCATATATGCCATGGCGTATTATAGCAAGTGGAAGATTCGAGTAAATGTGGAGGTCGGAAGAAATGGTCTTCACGCACAACTTTACTACAAATAAAATTATTACACCTGTTTCGATCAGGGAAAATCAAATTCCAACCAGGAAGTGCGTGAATTACTTAGAGGTTTACCTTGACAAAAGACCGACATTCTCCAAACACATTAACGAAACTGTACTGACAGTCTAGTTTATGTCCAGGAGTCTGTACCCGCTCCTGTCCAAGAATAGCAGACTAAGCAGACAGAACAAAAAATTAATTTACACCGTTATAGTGAGGCCGGCCCTTACATATGCAGCACCGGTATGGTGCAGCGCATCGATGACGACAATTAAAAAACTAAGTGTCTTGGAACACAAATTTATGCGCCTCATATCAAATTCATCTAGATACACCTCCCTCAGAGATCTCTATAAACGTTGCAATGATAAAACACCACTAGCGGACTACATCAAGATTACATCTGAGAAATTTTATCAATTCAAACTTGGTGATAGCTCGCTAACAAACAACATCACGCACATCAGAGAGCATAATGCACCATTTAGGATAAAACACAAATTACCATATCAGGCGTTGCCCATCTTCCGGCAACTTAACTAGCCAATAATCTCTCTTCCATTCTCACACAACTTTCAACTTTAATTTTTTCCTGCCCTTTCTTTTACTTTTTCATTTTTTGTTATTCACTGCAACAATTTTAAATTATTAATAACAATTCTTTAATAAACAGAATATTTTTAATAGAAAATTATGGGGCAAAATTTAACCGCACGTTTTTTCGCATTACAAAAAAGGGTTTTTTGACTAACGATTTTTCCCTTACCGTCAATTATGCTTTTATACATATTTTACAATAGCGTCTTTTGCATACATTAATTTGTGTGAAGAGACATTTTCGTAATAAACAAATTTTAGCTAAAAACTTTCTTCAATAGAAGTGTAGTATTCATTTACTTACAAGATTTTTTTTTCAGTTTAATAACGCCAGCCGTTTGTCTAAAAACTGCTTTTTCCCAGTCTAGACTTTTAGTACAGTGCTTTTTAATAGATGGTGCCACCTACAGCAGCATCTGCATCATGTAACCAACATAAACTTAAATTTTAAGTTTTTCAAGTTTATTCTCATTTTTAATGTTTGTACACGCATTTTTAGCTTTTAGCCGTACTGGCTCCAAGCAAATACTTAAAAATGTACGTAAATAATTTCTCAATATTGTTAATTAATAAAAATAGACTGCTAATTACAGGTTAGATTTCCAACCTACAAAAAGAGTCCTATCTTATTAGGACAAAGTGTTTAGAACTTCATAAACATGACACTGAACTAGATTTTAGTTGAAAGTACGGTAACCAGGCAGAAATTTTAACAACAGCCTGAAACACATATTTTTGAGGTTAGCTGTGACGTCACGTGCAGATGCCCTATAATAGCCACACTGCCTACCCTTCACCCCACTTCAGCTTTAGCTTTACCGATAGAACTTTGTGATTGGTATTGTCTCCTCTTAATTTCCCGATGTCTAAATTTAAAAAAAAAATTAATATGCTCCTTGGCACTAAGGTTTCTTTTTATCACGCATGTGGTTTAATTCCACATCGTTATCGAAAGTTTAACTTTAGTCCCTAGATACGTGAATAACTATTTCCACACAATAAAAAGTCTTTATTCTACAAAAAGAATTTTGAAACTCCTTCTCCTTTAATTTCAAATTTAGGGAAATTTTAGGCAGATCTAGTAACTTTTTAAGACGTCGTCTGATAACTTTTAAAGTTTTGACCTGGCAACACTACTTTGAGGGTGTATTTCTTCAACAATCGAGATGCTGCTGCGATGGTCTGTCCAGGGAATTCGCAGTCTCTATACTCTATAAAAGTTCTTTGACAAATATCTATTATAAAAGATACTTTATGAGAAATGTGACAGTGTAATAGACCAAATTCTATAAAATATCACCCAATTTTATAAAATATTACACATTTCTCATAAAAAATATCTTTTATAAAAGATTTTTGTCAAAGAACTTTTATAGTCTAATGCAGGCTTAACAATTATGAAATGATAATACGGTAAAATTTGAGATGTATTCGTTGTCCCATTTTTTAGTTAGCTAAATAATTGTTTCTACTATTTTACAATTTTCTCACATCTTTGGCTCTATCTTTTATCTCGACCAACCAAAAGAGTCGTAATTTTTTATTTCATCGAAAGATAAGCTTCTAAACAATTCGGTTGAGGTGATTTTAGTTTACATTATAAAAATAATGACCGCTGAACTAGTTTTTACGTAGCGTAGCGTAGTAAGTTACATAGAGAGACTGCGGTAAGGCTGCGGTAAGGCTGCGGTAAGGGACCTGTGCGTGAGAGCGTACCTTGTATTTCATAGTATCATGATTGGAAACCGTCTTATTTTTCTTTCTGTTGCATTGTATCCATTCCAAAAGTTTTCCCATAATTCTTAAAATGACTTTAATTCTAGAATAAAATTGCTATTTCACGATAACTTTTGAGAAAAATAGATTAACTGCATTGAATAGTCAAAACGCTGTGTAATAAAATCAAAGAAATGGCGAATGCGCAGGGAATAAAGTAATGAAAACAACGTTAGCGTTAGTTCCTTTTCTAGTGGAGTCCTGAAACATTTTAAGACTATGTAAATTTTAAGAAGCTCCTAAGGCTGGTTCCCACCACTTCTGGAAGAGTGGACGAAAAATTAAAAACCAACAATTGGATCTGATTAAATTTTAAGAAAACAAGATAATATGGAACTATTTATGAAAACATATTTTCCCAGGTCTATCGATTTAAGATTGCGATTTTAGTACCAAAAAATTGGCGCCTGGAAATGGTTTTTCATAAATAATTCAAAAAGTAATGACTTTGTGTTTCCCTTACTTCTATAAGATGAATAGTACTAAAAATATGGCAATTTAAAGATGGCTCTTGAACGTTTATAACTCGAAATATGATGTTTAAATCTCAAGTTTCTCAAAAAGTCTATCGTTAAAAATGCACAAGACAGAAATTACAGGTCTTGGAATTCCTTTTAAAATATTTTTTATCCATATACTTTTAAAAATAATGAATCTATATGCAAAACGATGAACGCTTTTTAAGGAAGAAAGGTTTTACTGCTGCATTAGTGGTAGTGCAAGTAACGAGAAGCAGCAGTGGGTAGCTTTCAGCGAGAACCTGAAGATGTTAGATGTGATTCTGCCAAAAGGTTATTTAGACAAACCTTGTCGCCTCTAGGGGGCCTACCAACTATGAAGGTCTACACCCGGAAATTCAACAACACTTCATGTTATACCTGCGAAAGCCTGAAAACCAACCTATACCGGGTGGCTCAGCCGATAGGGACACTCTTGTAACTCTTGAACGGACGAATGAATTTTTTTCAAATTTGGTGTAGTGATTTGGGATGAAACTTCCAATTATATGATGATGAGAACCAAAATAGCCGACTTCCGGTTTCGATGCAATTGACATGAGAATATTTTTTTTTAATGGGACAACCTGTATATTTTTGCATATTTGGATGCTGCTGGCCAAAATACATATGATCGGACCAGTGACCCTCAAATATTATTTTGATTTCCAAAAATTATAGATTTTTTAATTTTTAGCTTTAATCATAGAAGGCCGCGCTTTCGCCAAAATTGTTAAAAATCAGTCTCAAAGTACTTTTAAAATATTATCCCTTCAGATACTAACACTAAACACGAATTATTCTTCATTAAGTTCAACGATATTGGTTTTTCAATGAAAACTATTTTTCTAAATGGAACTCCTATGGGATAACCTGCTTTTTAAATATATTTTTAAATTACGAAGAAAATGATATGCATACCGAAAAAGTTAGGAATAAAAATATTCACATTTACAAATTTACCAGCATGTTGAAGTTAGCCAAATTTTGGCCAATTACTTCCACATCCAGTGGAAGTATAGTAACGACGAAAAAATTTTTGAAAATTTTTATTGTTCAAATAGGCTTAGAATGTCATGAAACGTCGAGATTTTAAGTTTGAGCGAAAAAAAAAATTCTGTCTGTCGGCCTGTCGGTATGTCTGTCTAACTTTTTTGTGCGCACGATTACTCTGGAACCGTTTAAAATATTGACTTGAAATTTGGTACACGTGTGTACTTTAACGGGATCTGGAACTAGATTATATTTTCATCTTATTCCGTCGAAGGGTTGGGGGGGGGGGGGGGGTAAATTAGGGTAAATGGGGGTAAATAGGTAAATCAAGCAGGTAAGAGTCCATAAAATTGGTATTTAGTATGTACAAGAGAAGTTAAGGTCTCAAAAAATTTGTTGTCATTAGCCATCTCTATCCCATTATTTAAGGGGATGGAAAAAATTATGATTTAGTATGTGAACAAGCACCAAAAATCTCAAAATATTTTTTTACTTCATCCATCCCCACTAACACCACCCCCACCCCACTACCCATGTGGGATATCGTTTTATGGGTTTTTGGGGTAGACAATTTCAAATATTATATTATTAAAGTTCCATAAACAATGATTTCCACATACAAAAGTTTTTCGTTGTGAGAGACTTGGATAAAAAATCTGGATGTGGAAGTGGTGATTCCTTGAGCAGCGGTTTTTTTTATTGCTTCCTAAAAATAAAAAAAGACCGAAACATCTTGAAATTCTAGCTCAAAAATTTTTTTTTCAGTTTATACAGTGTCCGAAAATGTTTCATTTGGGTCGGCAATGAGAGCAAGCGAGAACGAAGCAACTAGGCTATCCTTTTTTATCGTATAACACATCCTACTCGTGCCACCTGCTTTCCCCACCACATGTACGTGGGCAGCTCTGTCTGCGGGAAATATAAAGAATTATTTGACTCGTTTTGAAAGTATAACGAGTTAAATAATTTTAGTTAGTAAAGCACGTAATAATATTACCTATACTGAACAGAGCCAACTACAATAAATGATACTGAAATTTTTAATAGCAATGATGTACGTGTTTTCCTGATCGCGCGTCATTATTTGCTCCCTCTACTAGAGCACTGGTACACGCCTTTATTATAGGCGGTCTGTCAAGCCGTTGAAACTATGCCTGCCACCCAAATCCAAAATCTTCCGATACTGTATATCATATAACTATTGTTTCTAATCATTTAATAGTTAAAAAATTGCATTAAAAAAAATATCATCAATAAATTGAATATGCAACCTTTTTGGTTGTGTTTTAATATTTTTTAATATTTCCGGTCTAGAAATAAAGATAAGACTTCATATTAATTGATTATACCGTTTAAAATTATACTATATTCCTCAGGAAAAATATATTTTTTTAAAATTTGTAAATAAACTCAGATCAAAACTCATTATTAAATTGTTTCATTTTTTTTACTTTTGTATTGAATTTGTAGAAATATAGTGACTTTTATAATTTTTTATGATATAAAGTTGTTAAATCTTTTTTCATAACATGTCAACAATTGACAAAGATCTACTTAAAAAAATTTGAAAAAAAAATTTTTTTACTTACACAATCTCCAAATTACAATTTTTTATATGTTAAAAAATGGCAAATACATATTCAAAAAAATTGGGAAAAATCAATTTTTACTAACACGACTTTAAAAACTCTAGAAATCTAGTTACTTTTGTAATTTTCTGTGGTGAACAATTGAAAAATATCTTTCATTTGCTTACTTATTTTCTTAGATATGTCGACAATTGGCGAAGATATTAACGATTATATAACGCATTTTCTAAAAATTAAATTTTTCTTATATTTTCAATATCGATTTTCTCGAAAAATGTGGCATATATAAAAAAATTACAGAAGGATTTTTTTTTAGGAAATTAGCCAAGCTTTCTTTTATTATGAGCAATGTTTTTATATCTTCAACGGCTAACTCGTTAGTAAAATAAGGCTTTTTTCACCGAATGGGTGGTTTTTTGGGGGGTTGCACGGCACCCCCAGAACGGATTTTTGTGGTTTTGTGATGTATAACACCTCCACTAACAGTTACTGAAGGAAAATCTCAGATAACATTTTTTGTGAGCTTCTGGTGTATTTTTTACTTTACCGACTGGACTATATTTTTCCAGCAGTATCCAAATATGCAAAAATATACAGGTTTTCCCATTTAAAAGTTTGATTTTCATGTAAATTGCATCGAAACCAGATGTCAGCCATTTTAGCTCTTTACATCATATAATTGAAAATTTCATCCCATATCGCTATACTAAAGAACAAGATCCATTCGCCCATCCAAAAGTTACAAGAGTGTGTCTGTCGGCTGAGCCACCCGGTATGTATACATCTCAAACCGCACTCTTAGTAGTCTCTACGTGATAGCTAGAAATCACTGGAACTTTAATGGTTCCTGCAACTGGCTACTGTTACGTAATCCTGTTACCAAGTATTTACCAAAATGGTGAATAGGTATTACATAGCAATTGCTATTCCGAAACTTCTGCTGACTGAGGACTAGGTTATTATCTAAACGGAACCTAACCAAGTAGTAGAAATAACTAACTTTTGGAAGAGCTCTGCTGATAGGGGGTATGAGAGTATATTTTCGCTGTTCCTCTCATTCGAATAGCAAATACAATGACTTAGTGAGTTTGAGCACAATATGTTCAAGATCCAAATGAAATTGATCATATAAACCATGATGTTTCTCGACTTTGAACGTGGAAATTGAGGGTACACTTGTTTCCTGTAAAATGTTATTATGATACTTCGATAAAAAAAATAATCTTGTAAAACATGTTTGCACATGACCATAATTAAAAATATATACAGGCTGTCCATTTTATCAGGGCTCTCGATGATATGTCGCATAATATCAATCGTGCAAAAAAATATTTTTATAAAAATTGTGCCGATTTTTATAAGACACAAAATGGTATTAAATAAATTTGAAATCCATGGCCTGCTTTAAGAGTTGTGACGGAAAATGTCGAAAATGCGAAATGTGTCTAAGTGATATCTCCGATATTTGAAGGGATGCGAAAAAACTTTTAATATGATTTTCTTTGTAAGATAGTCTTTTATCAGGATTTCGAGATTCACTTTTCATGGACTTAAAAAAATTTTCGAAACAGGCGGCAAATAGTGGCACTAAATGGAGTATTTTCCCTCTTTTCAACGATATAGCATATGCCATATTTATTCATTAAAACTAAGCAAGTAATTACAAAAATATTTTTTAAATCAGTAAAAAAAATTTTTAACTAACCGTACCATGAAGAGTAAATCTCTAAATCCAGAGGTTCTAAAAAATTTAGATAGATAGATACCTGGTTAAAAGACTCGTTAAAAGACTCTTTTGCCGAAATACATCGTATTAGAAGTTTTTTCGTCTCCTTTCAAATAATGGAGATATCTGACACATTCCGCCCTTTCGAGATGTTCCATCATAACTCTCAAAGTAGGCCATGGATTCCAAATTTCTTTAAATCATTTTTAAGTTTATAAAAATCAGCACATTTTTTTTTCATGATTGATATTAAGCGAGATATCCTCAAGGACCGTGGTAAAATGGACAGCCTGCATATTTCTAGAATTAGATATATTTTTATTTATGTCAAAATAGCGTCTTCATTCAATAACAGGAAAGTAGCGCTTTTAATTCAGTCAGCCACTTTGTAGTGGCATAGTCTACTAAGTATTTGTCATTTAACGGCATGAGAAACCCCAACTTTATTTTCCTTCAAAATTATTCAAATTTAAAAGTTTGTAGAAGTATCGTTATCTTTTCTTTGAATGTCACTAATAAGTTAAGCAGCAAAGTTCTAGAAAATTTCCCCAAAAACTTCACAGATATTGTAAATTCATATCATGAAAATGTTGTTTCTAATAAATGTGTTTTTTTTGTACTTCGGAAATAAGAACTCAAAGATAGTAGTTAAGAAATAATAATTTAACATTGAGGTGTGTGATTTATTAACCAAGATTAAACATTTTATTGTTCGATTTCTACAATTATTAAAACAGGTTAATATTCAATTCAGTGATTATAATATAAAACGTTTGTAAAGACACGATTTCAAAGTGGCAATTAAGAAAGCTTAATATTTCAAAGTAGAATTTCCGGCCGCAATGTAATTTAATTTCGGTGAACCTTTCAAGTAATTTATCAGGGCTATAAGCAAATACCTCTGGACCTGTATGAGGTATTTCTATCAACGGTAAGGTAAATATAGCACCGCTAAAAGGAAAGTTTGTTATTTAAACATAAATATGTTTTATTTCTGTTTACACAATTATTGAAAAATATTATTTTGGATATTTAGCATATAACATCGGAAGAAACCATTCATTCTTTTCATGTACAGTTGATCCAAGTCCAATCACAATAAACATCCTTTAGATAACCATTCATTCTATATACGGATGATAAGATAAAGGATTCAAAACAAAAACGGAAGAAAAAGGTGCCCCTTCTCTACGCCCCTGGGTGAATTTGAATTTGGTCAATACCATGAAATTATAGCTCTTATTAATGCGTACCGCAACTCGTCGCTGCAGCACAAAGAGGTCTTGAGATATTAAAAAAAACCTACTATAGGGCTCCACTTTCGAACGGCCCTAGCTCCCCTAGGAAACATTTGTGGACATATGTTTATATGAACTTTTTTCACATTTTTGCATAATAATATAGATACTACAGCAGAAGTTTGTAACCAGTTTTTCCGAACCCCCTGTATGAATAACACAGCCAAGTCAGGTTTTGCTCTAAGTTTCATATCGTGTTCGTATTCGCTTTATCACAAAACAATTAATTATCAAAGTGAAGTTTATGAACGCAATAAATTTTAAAAAAATAAATTTCGCTGATATTATATAATCGTGTAGGAATATATGTGCTTAAATTGAAGTAGAGCTTTCGGCAACTTCGTAATACCTACTGAATTTTTAACAATATCCAGTTTTTCCAGAAGTATGTAATTTTTGATATTATTATCCGAATTGGATTTCGACAAATTTTATATAAATTAGCTTCATTTAATCAGACTTTCTTACTTTTGTGTGTTATATCATTTCATTAACGATAACATCGAGAGTATGCTGCTGCTAGAAGAAGGATTATCTTTTGAAAATCTGATCTCATAACCACTCTCCGCATTAAAATCATCCAAAGTGGAATTTAATATTAGAGCTCTAAACATATTATGTAATATCAAAGGCACATAATACAAGCTAAATATGGATCATTCATTGTTAATCTCTTGTAATGATATCGTACACAAATCTTTACAAAATCAGGATACCCTTGTGCTTTTAATTACAGTTCTGCGAAAAATATTTATTTTATAAGTAAAATTTACTAAACGAGGGGAGAAAATTATATATTTAATTTAATATGATGTACATATTAAAGATGTCATATAGGGCGTTAGAAATATAATGGTCATAATTTTAACAGGGGGACTACAGGGGCAATGTGCTCCTGTCCCACAGCAGCTATGGAAGTAATGCTTCACCTACTTCCTCTGCATCTGTATGTGAGGAAGGAGGCAGTACTTAGTGCCCTAAAGCTGCATCAGGCACTTAAATTTAGGCCAGGCAACCTAGTTGGTCACCTAAGGATTCTGGGGCTAATCCATTTTAAATCTCATGTCTCAATACCAATCGAGTATGACTTTGACCGCCCCTTTGATGTGGTGATTAAGAGCCGTCAAGGAGTAGGGTCGAAGTACTGCGGTTGGAGAAAGGGTCACTGATCTGTCATCTGGTATACAGATGGATCTAAGATGACCAAAGGGGTAGATGTGGGTGTAGCGGGGTCTAAATGCAGGCCATCTGAAGCCCTTGGCAACACCTCAATCATCCCTTAGACGGAAATCTATGCTAAAGATCTGTGTGCCCGTGAATGTCTTAACAAAGGCATTCGAAGAGCAAAGATTTATATACTTTCAGACGGCCAGGCAGCACTAAAGGCTCTCAGGTTCTATACCTTCGAGTCTTAAATTACCTAGGGATGCAGGCAATCCTTGAAGCAACTGGCAAAAACAATAAGGTTACCTTGATGTGTGTGTCAGTGCATGAGGAATTAGATAGAAGGTAATGAATTAGCTGAGAGCCTTGTAAGAAAAGCGACTGAAGCCCCAATTTTTGCACCTGAACTGTTTTGTAGCTTATCTAAAGGACACATAACGGAGGAGGTCCAATAATGGAAAAAGGAACAGAAGAAGTCCTAGTGGAGGTATATGCCAGGACAATGACAAGCAAAAAAGTTTATAACCTATTCGACAAAGAATACCACGAGGCTTCTCGCACTCGAAAATTCCGACCTAAGGCTGATCACAGGCCTTCTAACTGGTCATTGCTCCTTGAGACGCCATAAATCAATAAATAAAAAATACTCCAGGAATGCAAGGTATTAATCCGGATTAGGCTAAAGTACCTGGAACAGGCGGAATTGACCCCTGAAGATATAGGAAATTAGAATCCAGGAAAATCACAAGCTTAGTTGTAGGGTAATTCTCAAACGATCATTTAAGTCCAGGTGAAGAAAGGCCAATTTAGGGCCAAGAGGCCCCTTAAACAATGTACAGTCTACAACAGGTGATATATTTCTTAAATTTAATTGAATTGGTAGCACTAGTACTCCAGCCAGCTAATCTTAAACCTCATGTATTTTTGCACATTTCATATGCGGATATATTTTTTGTACTCCACCCGCCACCGTACTTTTTATTATTTATAATGTTGTGGTGTTTTTTGTAACTTCCTTCTACAGCTCTACAGTGTGCATTGTGTTTTTTACTTTCATGCGTTTTATGTGATATTCTGTCATATTTGTTAATCATAAATATATACTTACAAGCAGAAATTTATGCGTATTTTTTGTAAAAAAATGAATTACTGAGCTAAATATTACTTCTGCTTGGAGAAGCGTTAATTTTTTATACGTGTAGGTGTGATCTATTAGTAGGATATATATGTATGTAAACTTGTATTCACATTTATATTATATATATTTATTATAATTTTCTAAATAGGTATGTACTTATATGTCACCGGTATTTCATTACTCTCTATTTACTTTTATACCGGAGCGTTAGTAGGACGTATGCAAAGCACATGGTATAACTTCTCACATTTCAGATCTTTGTGTACAGGTTTTGATCTTTTCTCCGAATTAACAACAGGTAGCTCTCATGATGTCTTAGGTCTCTCTGAAACTTGGCTCAACCCTGATCTGCCGAACTATGGTATATCTAATCCAGGTTATCAAATCGTTAGAAAGGATCGTGAAGGCAGAAGCGGAGGTGTAGCATTCTACTTAAAAAATTGCTATAAATATACTATTGTGGATGTTGGTAATCAGGAGAGCCCGTTGGAAGAGCTCTGGATTAGCCTTAAAATAGCAGAAAAAAAATTGTGTCTCGGAACTTTGTATAGATCACCAAATACAAATTTTAATTTATGTTTAGATCACTTAGAAAATGTTTTAGTAAGTCTATTGCCGGAATTTGATTATGTAATATTTGCAGGTGATTTTAATGTGGACTTCTTAAATGCGGCTTAGTATAATTTTTCATTGTTCAACAAATTTTTACTTAAATATGGATTAAACCAAATTATTATTGAACCTACTCGAATGACCGATACTTCACAGTCTCTCATAGATATCATTATTACGTCATGTCCTGAAATATCTGCCAATGCTGAAGTGCTTCAAATGGAAAATATTTCATGATTTACAAGGTATTTATTGAGATTATATTTATAACTTGGAGGAAATTGATGACATTGTTAATTTTGTACCAATATTGTGTACCTATTTGATATTCATGCTCCCTACAAAACTGCTAGAATAACTAAACCTCCAGCTCCCTGGCTAACAGACAATCTCAAATTTATGATGAGATTGTGAGAAAGAATTAACTAGGTATAAAAGACTAAAAACTAATGAGGCAAGAGGAGAATATACAAATCTTGTAAATATGGCTGTTATATCAGAAAAGAAAGCATATCTACAACATGCATTTAAAAAAGAACCGAAAAATGTCTGTCTTAAATATTTAAACATCTGTTCTAATACAGATAATTCTTCTTCATTTCCTGGCAGTGATTCGCCTGATAACTTTAATAATTTTTTTGTGAATAACTTACCGCAACCAAATGTCATTAACGAGGATTTTATTGAACCCACCTGTAAGAATAAACTTTAGCCAGGTTTATCGAAGCAATTTCATTTTACAACTGTAACCGTGGATCATGTTGAAAAAATATTATTTAAAATTAAGTTTAATGCAGTGGACATATCTATTAAAATGTCATTATTTTTAATTCCATCCAATCATATTACTTTTATTATTAATAAATGTTTGTTAACATGTGAATTTCCTAAGTCATGGAAAAATGCAAACGTTATTCCTGTACCTAAGAACACCAATCCTTCTCGTCTTTCTTATATTAGGCCTATTAGTATTCTACCAGTCATGTCTAAGTTACTAGAAAAAATTGTACAGAGCCAGTTAAGTGACTTCGTAAATAAAAATAAAGTTTTAGCTCTGACTCAGTCTGGTTTTCGTCGTCATCACAGTACAGCTACTGCTTTACTTAATGTAACTGATGATCTGTTTCGAGCTAGCGACAACAATAATTCATGTCTAATATTACTGGACTACAGTAAGGCTTTTGATACTTTAGATCATACTACCCTGAGAACTAAACTTAAATATTTTGGTGTCAGCGACATAGCACTTCAGTTTTTTCAAAACTATTTAAATAATAGACATCAAAGGGTTGTTTTAAATAACAAGTTTTCCGAATTCATTGTTTTAAATAAGGGTGTGCCTCAGGGTAGTATATTAATACCCTACTGTTTTCCCTTTATACTATAGATCTATACAAGTATTTAAAATTCTGTCAATCACATCAATACGCTGATGATACGCAAGTATATTACTCCTTTACTTATGATCAGTTAAGTTCAGCCATTCTTCAGATCAACTCAGATTTAGACATGATTGGTAGATATTCCTGTGCACATGGGTTAATCCTTAATGAGAGAAAGACGCAGATTTTGGTGTTCGGTCGAAGTCGTGGCTCTATTGTCAATCATCCTTTGTTTAAAATTGTTCTTAACAATGTTGAGCTTGAACTAGTCAAAAATTGTAAAAATCTCGGTCTTAACATGGAACCTTAGATTTACCCCTCATGTACCAAATATAATTCAAACTTCAATTAATAAATTACAAATTTTGTATAATGTATAGGGATAGTTTTAGTACCGAAGTCAAGTTGAGATTAACTAATTCTTTGATACTCCAACATCTTGAATATTTTAATATTGTATATTGACCAGCTTTACTGCAGAGAGATAAAAATAGCCTTCAGAAAATAAAAAATATGTGCATTAGGTTTAGTTATAATATTAGAAAATGCGATCGTATATCCGGGGCATTGAAGGATTCTAAGTGGTTCAAGCTCGAGGAACGTTTTCAAATTCACATTGCCTGCTTAGTCTACAAAATAGATAATCTTAAGCTACCTCAATACCTCCACAATAAACTTATTAATGGTAGTGACACTCATGAGCGAGTTACACGACATCAAGAACTATTCACTGTTCCTAGACACAATTCGGTCTAGCTTTTCTTACAACCCGAGTTCGCATTTGTTATTATTAAAATAGTGGCTTCTATGTATTAACTTGCAATGAGATGGTTGTATGAGCAGCTCTGTTAGATACCGCCACCTCCCATCATACATTCTTTTGTTGTTACTTTTTGTAGCTGATAAAGACATATTATTATTATTGTTACATTAAAAATGGGGCAACAAATAATCTTATTTTTTTTTGCGGTCGCTTACCGTTATTAGGTAACTGAATAATAATATTTAGCCTTTTCAGGACGGCAGCGGACTGCGCTTGCGGATTTGTCAGTTTGCAACCGCGAACCGTACTTTTTAATTATTTAACAAACTCAATATTTTTATGAATTTAGGGGAAATGTCAATAAAAAAATACTAATAATAGAAATAAGACTTTCATTCAATTCACCAAATATAAAATATAAATATATAAAATAGCAACAAAAAAAAATACGGTATGAGGAGTAAGAAAAGGGTTGAACTAATAATGTGTAATAGACGGATACGTATGTTTCCAGTAATTAAGTGCACCTCTTGTAGTGCGTAGATATCCGGTTCCCGGATACAAGAGATACGTACCTAGTAATTCGCATGTGAAACGCACTTGCGCCAGTTACGATAATAATATAAATAATGTAGCCTTGAACATGAAGGCATAATAGTAGTTGTAATAGGTTAGTCTGTTTTATATGATTCAATGTTATATTATTTTATGATTTTATTGAGGATATAGTAATAATTGCAAAGTGCAATGCAAGCCAGCTTTGTTACAACCATATTTCGTGCAAGTGCATTTTAAATTGCCTGGGGTCTTTAGAAACCTCTGGAAGTATCAACCATTTTGGCAACCAAGTATCTTCTTGCACATATTTTCATCCTCAAGTGAACACATATCTATTCTAACCTTAACAGATATGTGTCCACTTTGGTAACTAGCTCTCAAAATGTGTTTCTGAAAGGCAGATCTTGATGGCTCTTCTATTTTTGTATGTAATCAGTTTCTTTCGAGTTTCATTCACTTCAGTGCAAGCAGAATTGCAGAACAAAAAACTTGAAATAGATTCAAAATTTTGTCGGATATATTTTGTTGGGGCTTTGAAATGGTAGCGGAAGTTTCTCTTACCCATGGATACATAGCCCAAGTTTTCCAAGCAATCACTTTCCATTTCCAGAAAAAAAACAGCATCACATCCCAGTAATACAACACACCTACGTTCTTGTCCTTCTTGTTCTATATCTCGCACGAAGGTTTACTAAGGGATGTATCCATCCTGAATAATGCCAATGTGATGCTCAACAAAACTGAGTAGAGCAAGTACAAATACAAGGACCTCTAAATAGAAGTTAGCTGAGTATAGAATGCAAAGAAAAGTGGCGTCAGTAATTGTAGAAACCCTCGAGCCATAAAGAAAGGACTTGACTGGAGTCTACAACAACTACCTCGTCAACCGAGCGCACAAGAAGTGCAGAAGATCGCACTATAGGTAACGGTGTATATTTTAAGGAAAGTGTTGAAGTTTGAAGTCTCTGTGATGTCTTATTGGGGTTTAAACTCGCGCTTAGAGAAGACATCACTTTGCCTGTAAGGCCCAAAAACCTGGAATGGTCTCCACAGAGCCGAATACCAGTGGCGCACGAGAAGTCGATAAATAGTTTCCAGCTATGACTAAGAAAGTATATCGCTTATGCCTATAATAATAATAATAATGAAATGGCGTTATTTAGGAATAAAGATTCAACATATTACTAAGCTAATAGTTACTCAAATTAACCTTTCATAATAATTTATTTAGAACAGTCAAGTATTTTAGAAGGAAAATTATAAAACAGTTGAATATTATCAACATACTTCACCATAATTAATACTCTGGATAATACCGGCTCCATAAACTAAGAAGAAAACGACCATTGACACTTGTGAGGCGCCCGATGTGATGGAGTAAATATTTGAGAGCTCGTCGCTTAATGAAACGATTTGAGATTTGATTGTTAAATAAGATATGAAAAAGTCTACTGCAATTTTATCGAAGTCATAAAGGGAGAATTTTTCAATAACATAATATTATAATAACACATCACACACGACATGTAATACAACCCCCTTTATTCCTGTACACCTGGAATAACTTTATACAGAATGGGATCATACATTCCGAAACAAGAGACGGTGTAACGAAGCTATTTTTCCGATGCTAAAATGCATTTAATTTCTACAGTATTTCGTTACTAACACCGCTTACATTCGAATATTTATTTGAAATTAATTACTGTGCTGCCGACTTTCGCATATTAGCGAAACTAAGACTGAATATATAATGTAGCTGCTAGGATTTTGGAAGGTTTCTCAGAAATAAATTTAATTACCAAAATTGATACGCGTAGCGCTAACAATGCGAACACGACGTCCCCGTGGTCAGACCACCATTTTCAATAAAACATTACCGCTCCAGACTCGACCGAGGTAACACGCTATTCGCCCGCTGCTGCCACCGTATACCGATTCCCAGCAAGGTAAAACTCAAATATCAAACACCATTATTATCTTGCTGAGCCAACGCTATCTTATCATCGTTTTCTATTCAACGTGAATTAATGTATAAACGTATTTATTGAAAATTATTTCCGTTAGCAAAGACAAAATATAATTTCAGATTTTCGTACCGTTAAAAATGTTATTTCAAAGTAGTGGTAAAGTATCACATTCCAATCGGCTATGTGAAATAAATTGTTGTCTTGGTTTTTTTTTGTGTAACCATACCTGATAAAAAGGGCATAACAAATATTTCAAGAAAATATCAGTAAGTTAGTTCTTTTATTTAATTCAGTTTCAACTCGAACCGTGGCTACAAATTTCACAGAGTTAAAATGAAACCCGACATTTTACTGAAGTGACTAAGAATCCGTTTTAAGCACATTTTATTTTGTTTTTAATCACAGTTTTGCAAACTAGAGTAAGATCTGCAATTTCTATAAATTTTATAAAAATTGTCATAGTCCGGGAACTTAGTCCGAAAATCTGAAAATCCGGGAAAATCATTTCTAATAATTATTCTGCTACCCACGTCATTTCTGACAAGATACCGTTTATCTGATAGTGTCAACGCGCTACCGCTGCACTTTCATTTAATACCGAGACCTGCAGAATTTGGCAAATGCACACCAAGTCAATTAAACGTAAACTCATTCTTTAAATTCCTAGAACAAAGTAATGTATTACAATTACTATTAGTCCGTCCGTCTGTCTCTACGAACAAATCTCAAATCGGTTATAAAAATTATTGTGTAGTAAAATCTGTTTTAACTAGTTTTGCCAGATTCTTCGTTTTCTCTTATGCATGATTTTTAACTGTAAATATATACTTTCGTTTGCCTGGTATTTGAACACTGCCTGTTTTTGCCGCTGATTAATATATTTTTTTTTGCTTACTGTTTGCTGCTTACTTTAACATCTCTTATCAAACTTTTTTTTGCTACCGTTGCTACATTCCTGTATTAACTTTTTTTTTATAATTACCTGCTTGAGTATCGCTTAATCAGCACTGTTAGTAGTCAATCGTAGCCTAGTAAATAATAATCTGCGACCTTCCTGAATCCGACTTAGTCAAATGAGTTGATATGTACATAACATTTTTTTTTTTAGTTTTAACAAGGACAACACTCCTTATGAGTGCCTCTGATTTTATCGCATTTTTTTTTTAATTTATTTTGTTATTGATACCTATTTTCCTATTTTAATAAACGTTGTTATTTACCGAACTTTGTGTTTTACTGTTGAATGTGAGAGAAGATCTAATCTACCGTTTGACCTCTGGATGTAACCGTTTCTTCACTGAGTTTATCCCAGCCCTACTGCAACAGGCTGCGTGAGGAGGCTATTGTGGGACCTTTGCCCCACGTAAAAATTGTAAAGGTGGAGCTCGAGTGAAACCGAAGTTGATCTCGGCGTCAAAGTGACGCTTCCACTTGTTTATGCGCTAGACAACTGGAAGAAAGCACGTCACAACACATACTTAGTAATTCGGGTATAATTAATTTCTTTTACTGAAAAAATCCCAATACTCGAGACTCCACGGTGAGAAACAAGTAAAACTATTTTTTTTTAGATCACACAGTTATATTATGTCAAACTTTAATAATATGGGAATAGTACGATATTAACTTTTACTCAATTCTTTCCTTAGGGAAATCTATGCGGACTCTCTCAACTCTGACTTCTAATACACCATGATATATACTTTTAATTATCATTGCGCAATATTTTTATTAACATATGTTGTATAGCTAGTTATTAATATATTAAAGATACTGTTTCGTTAGACAACAAACTTTAACTTTCCATTTTTGTATTATTTGTTGTTGACAACTTTAACTAACATTGTTTTTTGTACTCTTGTTACACTGTTTGTTATAAATTTTGTCCTGTAGATGGAATTTTGTTAAGCAAATAAATTAATAATAAATGCATGTACATTCCGATTTAAGAACGCACTGCAATATCTAAGGGCAGAGATTTCAAAAATTGAATTATCAGTACCAAACGAGCCATGCTCACTTGTATTATTACTAGAAAATTTCACTAACAAATTATGACAAAATTAAGTCGTTTATGCTGAGGCAAATTAAAAACAAACAAATATTTCTTGTGCATTAAAATATGTGATTTTGCAGTTTCTTTCACGAAAAATATTATAGATTCACCATTCCTACATTCCCTATAAATGGATTTACATTTTGTGTCGTATTTGTGAATGAGGCCGAGGTATCAGTTTCAGTACATTTTTTCGATAATGCTTTTCATTTGCAACGCATGTCTTATGAATTTGCTATTTTGTGTCTGTAATTTGAATAAACTGAAATTAATAGCTTTTTCTGTCAGTTGCAAAGTAATTCTGGAGCATTTCTTAAGTAGATATCAACTGCCATCCATCAAATTATCTTTATCATTCGCACTTCGTCGGGTATATTACTAAATACACTTCACCAGGATCCGATATGTACAAAAATGATAAGTAGTTTAAGATGTATCGAGTTATTTAAATTCTTTTTTTATGTGTCTCGTTCGGTTTATAGGATAGAAGCTATGTCTTTACCATGCTCAAATTTAACTTGAGATCTATCTTCCGTTTTTTGTATATGTTGCGCACAAAGTTATTGTAATTATGTCAAAAAATACAAATTGTAATCAATTAAAATGATTATAATTGCAATAACTTTTTGCTCAATATATATAAAATCGTACGCAAATTAATAACTCTCAGACAGACCTCAAAATAGATTGCGCCAAATTTTGAAAAGAAGAAATCCTTCATACGATTGAAAGTTATAAGTCCAAAACACCTGCAATTTCTTTCAAGTTTATTTCTATGATTCACTGTTTTTTTCAACTACCTTAATGTGCAATACTATAAGTAAGTCTTATGGCCAATTTCACCTTAGTTGATCATCTTTTCGATTTAATAAACTGCACTTAAGTTTTTTCTTAACTATTTATTTAACATCGGCCTATTTTCGCTACCAGGGCCTATCACCGACGCCAGGAAACGCTACCCCCAACCTGAAAATTTTGCTGAACCTCTTCCCTTGAGAAGAGTGGGGATCTTTTACTTGCCTAACATTTAATAGATAAGGGACCGCCTGCTTTACATCCCCTCCGAAGGATGGTATATCCACTACGTAATCCTCGTCTTGAAATTACATAGCTTCTGCGTGTACGCTGATATACAAGCCGCCAGAAGGTGGGACGAAATCGCTGTTTTTCCCAAGACGGATTTCACCCATCCAAGCACGTTGCACGTTGATTCACTGGGGTATCGAAATATAGCACAGTCAACACGCATCTATGCTCGCCCCCTGCGCCTAAGTTTTTTTTTTATTCGGGAGCCGTCTAACTTTCGTTTCCGGAATAACTACAGCCTCTTGGGCTTATTGTGATATTCTCCCATTTGTATTATGATAACCAATTCAGTACTCTGGTCCCTTGCACTAGTTTGTACAACCCCATCGCTGGTTTGGCTACATATTCTTCTGGACTCAGTCTTGGTTGTCCATATATTGCCTGTCTTCTGTGATCCAAAACCTCACAGTCGCACAGGATGTGGTGTAGGATGTCTCCGTTGCCCTATTGCATTGTCTGCATTTAGGTCCCTGCTGAATAATCCCATTTTGTGAAGTTGTCCTTTCAGAGCGCAGTGCCCTGTTAGGAAGCCAGTGATTATGCGGAGTTGGTTCCTGCTTAGTGACAGCAGTTCTTCAGTCTTCTTTTTGGCTGGTTCCTTAATAAAGGTTTTACCACATTGTTGCACGGTTATTTTGTCCCAGTATTCTTTATGTTGGTTCTTGATCTAGTCCCTCATTTGGCCCCGTACTATGGTTTTAGGCACTTCCGGGGCCGGTTCTGGGCCAATATATGTAGCTGACGATCCCTTTCCACAGAAGAGGCCATAGAACACCTCCCCCCGTCAACCCGAGCTACCAACGTTTCCCCCATTATGGATGTGTATATCAGCCTTCCTCTAAGCATGCAGTCTATCCACCTGCAGCTGGTCGCATCGATCCCTTTTCTCCTCATTGCTTTCCTAATAGATTGTAGGGATGTGTTGTCAAACGCTCCCTCAATGTCCAAGAAGGCACATAATAGTACCTCTTTGTTTTCGAGAGCATATTCAGCTTTATTTACTAGCTGATGCAATGCTGTTTCTGTTGACATACCGGCTCTATAGGCGTATTGGTATGATGTAAGGGTTGATTTACCAGTACATCATGTCGAATATGCCTATCCAATAGTTTTTCTAAAGTCTTTAGTGCAAAAGACATAAGACTTATCGGTCTTAGGGACTTCGCCCTTTCCTGTTCCTTCCCAGGTTTCGGTACGAATATCACTCTAATTAGTCTTCAGGCTTTTGGTATGTATCCAAGAGCTAAGCTGCTCGTGAATATCACACATAACCTGTGTAGTAGGAGATCCGGTCCCTTCTGCAGCATTATCGAATAAATGCCGTCTGGTCCCGGCGATTTAAATGGTTCGAATGAATTTATTGCCCATTTTACTTTGTCCACATTTATCACCGACTTTGCTACCTGCCAATCCTCTCTGGATGCCCATGTAGGGTGATCCAGATCTGTGTTTTGCCAGCCTTTCGGTGATAAATTGGTGGTTTCGGATCCAGGGAAGAGCACCTTTAGGAGTTCCCTTATGGTTTCCTCCCCTGTATTCGTGTATTCTCCGTTATCCATTTTCAGAGTATATATTGAGCTTTGGGGATCCTTTGAAAGAATCTTGTGAAATCCGGCACATTCTGGAGTTCCTTCTATGTCCTCACAGTATCTCCTCCACGATTCTCTCTTGGATTTCCTCAGAGCTTTGTTGTATTCAGTGAGGGCCTGTGTGTAATCATCCCACACCGTCTGCTTAGCCAAAGTTAGTAGCCAATGTAATATCAATCACCTCTTCTCGCCTTAAATTTATGAAAGTCGGTTTGTTGCCTATATTTAGTACATTTAAGTTATTAGTCATAATAAACTGTAATAAAGACTCACCTCGTTCGTTGGTGTCTGTACTGTCCCAAGTCGTGTAGTGTGAATTTGCATCGCAGCCAATGATGAGTTGTGGTCCTCTTCTCCCGCAGCTCCTAACCAGCTCCTCGACCTCCCTTGTTGGTGGTGGACCGGGTCCGTCGTATGGAAGATATGCTGAGAATTAACTCGCTCGGCATATCCTCGCTCCCTGTTTGAATTTTGACCGCCGTTAGATCACTGGAACAAAAATTAATTAACGGCAGTATCTTTAAATCTCTCTTGACTAATATACAGATCCTGGGGATGTTGGAGGATCTACTGTAGATGAGTTCTCCCCCAACACCTCCTAACCCCCTGATTTTGCCCCCGTTTACCCTGAATGAGTGTCACTTCAAATTTCCTCATTTGCGCAGCAAGGACTGCCGTAGCTCCCGTGTTCTGCTGCAGGTTAGCTTATTTTCCCTTCCATCTAGAAGTTAACCCTTCCCAGCTTGTAAAATGCTTGGAACTGGTTTCTTTCCAAGGCCTCAAAGGAGGCCTTGTCGATAGAGTAGGCCAGGACTACACCTTCCTTCTCTACTTTTCTGCTTAGGAATAGCCAGCCTCCCACTCTTAGTCCGGTGTTCTGCCTTTCCAAGCGTGTTCTGACTCGCTCTTCTGCGCCCTCCCGTAGTCCGCCAAGCGTACTTCCTAAGCCAGCTTTTTTTCTTTGAATTATAGCAGGTCATCCATAGGACTTCTCCGCTCAAGGTTGTTCTGGTGAATTGCACTGGATTGTCACTCCCTGTAGGAGTGGCATCCAGTGCCACCACCAGTTGGTTCTGGATAAGGTCTGCTTGGCCTTGCTCCAGAGTCACTTCCGGATTGCGTCTGTCAATCACCGCCATACGAAGTTTTGACGCAATCTCACTATAAGTCCCAGTCTGCTTGCTGGAGCTTCTGGGTCTTTTAGAAGATTGCGGTGGTGTTTTAGAGTGTACCCCACTGGTGTGATCCGTTGCACCTCTACGACAGTGTTTTGTTCTGGAGTCCCTTCCGAAGAGGTCTCTTTTTGCCCTCCTGGTTATCTACTTTTTTCCCATCTTTCGGTGGTATTGTCTTGCTGCGGTCCGTTGTGGGCGGTCTTTTGTCCGTCCACGTACCTTCAGCAATTCTTTGTGCTTTCGGGTCCTTTCTTTGCTGAGCTCCGAAAAGTCTCTTCCTCTGTGTTCCGATTTCAGTAACGCCAACAGAGATTGTGTCAGTGGTCCCTTGAGTGCCCACTGGTGTGATCCGTTGCACCTCCACGACAGTGTTTTGTTCTAGAATCCCTTCCGAAGAGGTCTCAGATGCCCTCTTCTCCCTCCGTTGTTCTTCTTTTTTGTTTTTATTTTCTATTAACTCATCCATGTTTCCACGAGTATGGCGGAAAGGTTGGTCCACACCGGCAGTGCCCCCTTTACAGGTGTAAGGCTAATTACTCTGGAAGGTCACCCAGTATCTCAGAAGCTCCGTTCTTGACACCATTTTTACCCCCGGTGCCATTCATCCCTCGGCACGGGTCGCGTGACACCTTGGATTGGGGTTTTTTGCCAGTGCTCCTTTAGCCAGCACTGCGATTCGCCTCTGGTGGAAGTCTAAATACCTCCTTTCCAAACGGCGGCCGCAGTCTGTTTCCACACAACACCAGCGAGGAGGCGGAGTTGGACTTCTGAAGGGCCTGCGCCTAAGTTAGTAAATATACAAATGCGTTTCATGTATCTGGAAATCCCAACAATAACTCTGTTAATGGCTTAAGACTAAAATAGAATAAAATGAAAATTATAGTTGTAGACCAAGCCAATGATAGCCATCCAGCAGACGCTTTAAGGGTAACTGATTGCGAGTTAGTAAATAAGATGGAACCCTTGTGGACAATACTGCGAGTATGAGACTTGGCGAAGAATATAGATCGGCAACTTGCCAGTTGAGCAAAATTGTTGAAAAAACAAAGTTCATTGGTAAATTCTCAAGCTCATTTTCAATTTCATTTCCTAAAAATTTCAAATATCTAGGACTAGGTATTTATTTGGACATGAAAGATAATTATCCCACATTATTCTGTCGGTTAAACATGTCGAGGCGGGTAAATCTTGATTCATTGGAAAATACAAATATATTTGAAAGATTTTGTCCATAAGTCCTACATAAACAGTTGCAATTTAAAAGCTGTTTTTCCTCAATAGTCTTAAAATATCATGAAACGTCGAGTTTTTAAGTTTAAGCATAGAAAAATTGTGTCTCTTGTTCTGTTAGTCTGTCTGCCTGTAACTTTTTTTGCACACGATTACTCTGGAACGGTTTAGGGTATTGACTTGATATTTGGTATACGTATGTATTGCAACGAGATCTGAAACTAAATTATATTTTGATATTATTCTGTTGTGGAGTAAATAGATAAAGCAAGTAAGAAAAAGTCCATAAAATTGAGATTCAGTGTATGTAAGAGAAGCCATGGTCTCAAGATTTCTGTATTATTTTCATTCCACTGGATTTCTAAGTAAATTTCCTCAATGTTCATGACTTCTAAGAAATTCGTAAAATCTACGTCTTGTGTCAGATTGCTTTGTTCCTCCATATGAAGTATAGAATTTTGACAAGATAATTATTACAAGCGATAAAGCAATGCAGTCCAATTTTCCTGCAACCACGCTTTGATCCACACTTTGATCCACCTAAGTAAAAAGTTTTATTGCGTTGCATAGACTTACCAAGTAAAACATATCTCAAGGTATCTATGGAATTCTCATGTTGTAGAGCGCCGTACATTGGCAAAATCGTTGGAACTCCATTATCAAAAATTAATTCAAGCGAACATTCTGACAATTTAAAAAACAGTGCTGCATTTCTAAAGTCGACACTTTTCTCCAATAATATGCTTTAGATTTACTTTTATTAAACAAAGATCCGCATACAGTAATTGTGTGCAAAAACACAATATGATCTTTACTCAAAATATTTTGAGGAATAAGTTTCAGATAATAAATATCTCTATCAGAACTTCGTACAACCAACAGTACTAAATTTTCTGTCTGTTTATTTGTAACTTATTTTCTGTGTACACGATTACGATTACTTATTATAACAAACTCTGGAACTACATTATATTTTGGTCTTATTCCGTTGAAAGGTTAAATGGGGATAAATAGGTAAAGTAAGTAGAAGCCCGTAAAATTGGAATTTAGTGTTTAGTAAATTTTTTGGCATCAACCACCCCTCCCCCCCCATTAAAAAATAAAATTTAGTATGTGTATAAGAACCAATGGTCCCCAATATTTTTTTGGTATTAGCCACCACCACTACGCCCATTAATAATGGAGTGGGGGTGGTAGTGGGGGACTTGGAATGTGGAAGTAGTTATTCCTTAGAATTGGTTTTTATTACATTTGTACCTGTATTTTTCCAAATTCTTCTTGCTGATTTCCAATTCATATCTAAGTCTACTATTTGCCGTAAGAAAACAGTGGGCTCAAATGCAACGCAGGCTAGTACATGCGTTCAGTTTCTTCGCTAACTATAAATAAAGTTCTCATCCTCTTCATTATTTAGTTCTGTCCTGAACTAGCTTTCAACCCCACCAAACTAATATTTGCAAGATTGTCTTCTGCCTAGATACCTTTGATGATATAAGGAGTATGCCATAGTGGGTCTCTTAAGAGACTGGTCATAAATTAATAATATGTCTACCTTTTAGTGTCTTGTAAACATTTTCGACAGGATTATTTTAGATAAAAATATTTTTATGCTACTGAACGGTTTTTAATAATAAATTGATTGCGACTATCAGTAACAACAAAGCACTTTTGTTTTTCATCTACGTCTACTAGAGAGTTTCAATAAGATAACATCCTCAAGGTTTATAAGTACATATCCTGTCTACATATTTACTATATGTTATTATTTTGTTTAAGAAAGTACAACATGGTTTTATATTTGCAGCAAAAAGTTCAGTGATCCAAATAATAGATAAGAAAAATCGCTACCTAAGAAATCACCACTTCTACATACAGATTTTCAAGTTTCTTATAATGAAAACAATTTAGATACTATTTGCTGGTCCACTATGTGGAAATAATTGATTAACTATAATAATATAATATTTAAAATCGACTACCTCAAAAACCCATAAAACTTGCTCTTGTTTTACCTATTTACCTCTATTCAACCCTTAAACGAAACAAGATCAAGAATATAAACTATTTCCAGATCTCGTTCAAAGTACATGGTTGTACCAAATAAGTCAATATCATAAACGGATCCAGAGTAATCGTGAGCACAAAAAAAGTTACTGACACACACACAGATCGACAGACAGAACGACAGATATAAATTTTTTATTGCTCTAACCTAAAATCTTGATATTTCATGATACTACATTCTAAGCCCATTTTATTTCCACATCCACTCTACTACGTGGATGTGGAAATAAAATGGGGTCTTCTTTTTAAAAATAATAATTTAAAGAGACTTCTTTTCAGTAAATTTTTAAGATTACTTTTTTTCTTATAAGACTTCAAAATTGGCATATTAATTTAAAGAAAAATGCAGTGGTAGTATTGTTAAAATTTTTCTACGTACTGTTCTACGAATACTTCATGCCCAGCGTGTTAAAATTTTAGTTCCTAAATATTTTTTACATGGCATTCTTTCCAAACTGGTAGCAAAGTAGCAGAAAAACACGTAGCATGTCAAAAGTAGCGCATTTATAACTCAAACTCGCCTACCCTAATTTGAAAATTTTATTTTGAAAAATAAAAAGAGTTACAAGATGCTTCCTGTGTCCTATATCAACGGCTATATAGATAGATATATTGTTATACTGCTTAACATAGTTTTTAAACAATTTTCCATATCACAGTAACTAAAACTAAAATAAAATACATTTGATAGTTTTTGATAATTTGTGCTTTTTTTTCAATCATACCAATTTTCAAAGAAAATACAAAATCTGTATTATTTACTTACGAGAAATAGCAACAAAACAGCGTCCTCTTTAAAAACCAATTAAAAGGTTTTAAAGTTCTACAAGCAGCATCTTAAAAAGTGTCTGTTAAAATTAACCTAGATTTATGCGCCTCATTGTTATAGTGCCTCTTTTTGCATGATTTAATTAACACTTATAACTGCTAGCAAAATTATTTAGCAACAGAGTATAGTACATAAACTATATTCTAGTAATCCAAACAAGGTTTACCTTTGAACTCAGTTACGTTATTATTAAGCAATTGTTCACATGATAGAGCTACTGGAATGTAGGGGGATACAAGAGCTCTTATTCGCAAACCTTAAACAAAGCCAAGTTATCTAAAGGACGTATACAACGAAGTTCTCTTTGATAACAACAAAAGCATTTGACGCAAACACCTGGACATCTTAAACTAACTATCGTTTTACCCAGCACGACACAAATTAGAGCTGCGGAGATTAAGTTTACTTAACAGAACAAACTTTGGTAAGGAATTTGTAAGGAAGCAAAATAGATTATCTTGTTTTATAATTACATATGAATATTTAGAATAGTTAATAAAACAAAATTAAATTGGCTGTATCCAGTTACATTCCACTTGGAACAGTTATCGTTGATCATATCTAGGCTTTGGTGACAGTGGAATTACCTTTCGCGTTCAATAATACACTGGTGCAATTATAGGCCAAGAATTTTAAGTCTAATACAGACCTAATCAGAAGAAATTTTTAGTAAAAGTGAGAGTTGTTCTCATTGGTACGCCTAACATTATATTCCCATGTTGACTTCCGGGAATTCCATGCATTTAACCCTTTGTAGGCAAGTAAATACCCTGTGGAACCAATTTACGCACGCAAAAATGAACTTTAACAACAAATAACGGATTAATGAAATAATGAAATATTGTGACAAAAAAATGTATCTTCTTTTTCATTATCTGAAACAATGTTGAGAATCGTTTGTCAAATGTTGCTTGATTTTATGTATTCGGTAGAACAATGATGTGTCGGGGTTTTACGTGTAGAGGTACGCAGCACTGAAGATCCACTACTAAAACATATTTTAATTGCGAACAGTCCATTGGAAAAAAAATGGATAATGATATTAGTAGAACTGGCAATACCTTCACCACGAAAAATTTTTCCAACTCAGAGAAGACATCCTTACGTATATTGATGATAATCATAAGATTCATAAGGGCTACAATCGTATCTCCTATCGGTTTTTACCAGTCCACAAAGGGTTAAACTTCTAGACCATTGGATAGATGTAAAATAGTACTGAAATTTACATTAGGAGTAAACGGTTGGACAAATGACCTTCAAATGGACACAAAGAGAGAGAAGGTGGGGTAGGTGAATCGATGCCTCATGGCAACCGGTCTTGCAAGAAGTGCCTCAAACTAGCGAAATTCAAAAATGTCTCGCTTTATTTAGAACGTTTTCTGGTGGGAAATAATCTATCCGTAGATACCGTTGGAATGCATATATATCGCGCAGCTACGGATTCCTAAATGAAAACACGCGTCAAGCATAGGATGATTTTACATTTATGTTATTTATTTATCGTATAGTTTAGTTATTTTGCGTATGATCTAGATGATTCTTGTTTAATATTTTTGTATTTGTATTTTATTTTAATGTATTCTCTTGAAATATTTTCTGTAAGCGGATGGTTGTATGGAAGAGCATATAACATATGAATACCGCCATCCTTCTCTAATTTGTATTTTTCACTTATGTATCTTTCATCCCAATAAAGACATATTATTATTATTATGTGTTAAATTCTCCATCCTATTTACTGGTGGGTAAGTACACAAGTGTCGGCCGTGGCAAGACACTTGGAACTGGTGCATTTACAAGTGACAATTCAGAAAGGAACGTACGGTTGATGTAGTGCAGAGTATCACGGTTTTCTGTATAGCTGCGATTTTATTTGCTAAGCCTAGCTTCGTTAAGTTGATTACGAGATTTTTAGGGACCACTCCGGTTGTTGATATGATCAGTGGAATCACACTCACCCTCTCTTGGTGCCACATTTGTTGGATCTCTTGCCCAAGTCTTTGATATTTACCATCTTTCTCGGCGACATAGTTTTGGATGTTATGATCATTGGGGATCTCTATATCGATTATGCTAGCCTCCTTTGCAATTTTATTAATTAGGATTATGTCCGGTCTGTTGTGGACGATTGTCCGATCCGTCAGCACAGATCGATCCCAGTATAGCCTGTGGGTGTTGTTTTCCAAGATTGGACTTGGGACATACTGATAGTGAGGCATCTCTTCTTTCAACAAGCCGTGTCGCTTTGCCAGCCCTTGGTGCACTATCTTAGCTACTTATTATTATTTTTTTTTTTTTTTTTTTTTTTCGGTTTCCCGCTGCCGGACAGGGCTTCCGTGGCCTCCGACACCACACGGTAGCCGCGCCGGCTAATTCATTACAGCCACTCTCCACGACCTGTGGAGTTAGTGACTGTAAACACCTGAATCATGTGCCCTAAGCAGACGAAGGGACCCCAAGATAACCGCCTTCTGCATCTGACCTGCCAACCATTCTGCCGAATTCTGACAGGCCGGTATGATCTTTAATTCTGAGAGCAGCGAAGGCTTCATCCCTCCGAGTACGCCGATTATTAGGACGACCATCTTGACCGAGTAGTCTGGGTACAGCACTTGGAGCTCATACCGGAGATCACGATATTTGGTCCGTTTTTCCCCCTCCTTCAAAGCGATGTTTGTCTCAGCAGGTGCTGAGAATTCGATGACAAACATCACTTTGTTCTGATGGTCGAGGAGTACTATGTCAGGCTTGTTGGCTTGAATTAGCCTGACGGTCGGGAACGAGTAGTTCCAATAAATTCGGCACCTCTCGTTCTCGACAACGGACTCAATATCTCCGGGGATGTAAGGCAGCACTGGTGTTTGATCTACCCCGTACGAGTGCCGTAGGTGATAGTATAGCACTCGTAAAGCCGCGTTATGGCGGTGGATGTAGGCCGAAATCGCGTATATCGGGCATGCTGAAAGCAAATGCATCAGCGATTCCGGCGCCTGACGGCAGGTCCTGCAGTTGATATCAGGGACCTCTACACCCATTACGCGGCTTCGGTAGACCAAGGTGTTTATTACACCATCCTGCCAGGCCACAATGAATCCCTCGGTCTCCGACTTAAGCCCAGCTGACCTTAAAAAGGCGAATGTCAGCCTAGTCGATAAACCCAGTGTTTCTATGTTCTTATAGTACACACCGTGCATGGGTTTATCGACATGCTGCCTGAACAGATTCTCCTGTTCGGCAGCTTTTATTTGGGCTTTCAGACGATTTGGCTGAAGCTCGGTGACTGACTCTGGATCAGCACCGCGCCGGCCACCTCGCCTGATGTCGAATACGAGACCAAGTTCATCTGCGGCTCTTTTTGCTGCCTTGAACAATCCTGCCATTTCATGATCTCTCACTAATAGCAGGAGCGGATCCGAGCTCCTGAGAATGTTACATGCCATACTCAGTGCTACTCTGCCATGCATACACTCCAGACTCAAGAGTCCTCGGCCCCCCCGATGACGTGGGAGATAAACACGAGGAACGGACGATCTAGGATGAATACTCCTATGGATGTTCATCATCTTGCGGGTATCTCTGTCTAGTTGGCGCAGCTCATCTACCGTCCATTTTACTACCCCAAAGGAGTAGAGCAGAACAGGAACGGCAAGCATGTTAGTGGCAGACGCCTTATTCTTCCCCGAAAGTTCGGACGACCAAATCTTTCGGAGTAGGCGTCTGTACTTGCCGCGGAGAGACTTCTTGATTTGTTGCACATCCTGGATGTGGTGTTGTTGCACACCCAGGTATGTGTAGGTCTCTCCAGCATCCAGATGTCTTAGGATGCTTCCGTCTGCGAGCTGCGCGTCCTCAGAAAATTCCCCGCATCGCCCTCTCTTGAGGTGGACGACCGCGCACTTGTCCAACCCGAACTCCATACCAATGGCCCGCGTGTACTCCTCGACCACCCTCAGAGCGTTTTGAAATTCTCGCTCTCCGGAGGCATACAGTTTTAGGTCATCCATGTAGAATAGATGAGTGACCTTATGCCTCCGGTTGCTGGGTGGGCCACAGAGGTACCCGCGGGTTTGGCGGAGCTCAACAGACAACGGCAGCAGTGAGATGCAGAAGAGGAGGGGACTCAGAGAATCTCCCTGGAAAACTCCTCTTCGGAATGCCACCTGCTCTGTCGTAACCCGCTGTGCACCTGATGTTATGGTGAAGCGGGTCTTCCAGAGTGGCAGCAGTTGTTCAATGCATCTCACTAGTGGCTCTGCTACCGCAAGACATTTGAGCAAATGTAACAAAAGTTCATGTGATGTGTCAAATGCCTTACGATAGTCAATCCAGGCCATTGATAGATTCCGCTTGTATTGCACAGAATCCTGTGTAATACAGCGGTCTACCAGCAGGCTGTCCTTACAACCTGCCATGCCCTTCTTGGCGCCACGCTGTTCGTATATCTGCTGGAAGACCGGATCAACCTGCCGTAGTGTCCGAGCATACAAGATACGTGTAAATAGCTTGTAGCAGGAGTTCAGACAGGTGATTGGTCTATAATTCCTTGGATCAGACAAATCACCCTTTTTAGGGATGAGCACAGTACGTCCCTCGACAAACCAGTCCGGAATCTGCTGCCCCTCGTTCAACCATTTGTTGAAAACTCGGGCCAGACGACGGTGGGTGGAAGGAAATTATTTCCACCACCAATTATTTATGCCGTCTGGCCCCGGAGCAGCGAAGTTCTTGGTGCCAACAAGAGCTTGTTGGACTTCCTCCGAACTGATTGTCGGGCACACTTCTTCTGGCTCTTCAAAGGTTCTGTGGCACAGAGCCTCGAAGTGTGCTATTGCTGGAGTGTCGCTCCTGAATGGACGTGTCGTTTCGTAGATTCCTTTCCAGAAGCTTTCGACATCGGCTACAGTCGGCGGATTGTCGACAACACGCTGTGGCTCCTGAAATAGGCGGGTAGGATTCGTACGGAACAATGTGGTTTGCTCCATACTTCGTACCCGCCTATTTAGCTTCTTCTTAATAGCCATAAGCGCTCGAATCCTATCTAAACAGTGCTGCTTAATGGTGAGCATCACTGTCAGATTTAGAGTGTGGTGCTGGTGTCTCAGTCCGTCTGCTGTTCGCCGAACTTTAGGCGTAAATGCCTTGCCAGTTGTTACGTATTCCACCACACTCTGGATTCGAGAAGCGTGTTGTCTAGCCAACTGTATTTTGCCTTTGATCTTTTGTACACGCCGCTTAGCCTTTTCGATACCGTTCGAGGCATTATTTGTCCTCTCGCGGGGCACGAGTTGGCTAGCAGCGTTGTACACGGCAGTGTTGATCTGCCAGATGTCGGCGTCTTCTGGTAGTTCCTCATCGATGACAGCGTCCATCCGTGCCAGGTCTTGTGGCTTTAGGGTAGCCCTGCTGTTAAGGCTAACCCTCGTCCTTAAGTCAACATCGGCGTATCTTACAGGATGTTCCCCGTCAGCTATTTGCCGCGGTGGAAGTGCGGCTGGCACTTCTTCCTGCTGCCGGGGTGCCCTTACGTAACCTGTCCTGCGCAGGAAGGATACTTGATCTCTGAGCTGTTGCTCAGAGAAGGCGCGATGCTCTGGATGCATGTCGCACCAGATTTATTATTATTATTATTATTATTATTATTATTATTATTATTTTATTTTTTTTTTAGCTAGCTAAAAACCAGTCACCCTTCTCTGTGGCTCCGACCCTCACAGAGGGGAGCTGGTAGTACCGGTAGCCACTCCCCACGCCCGTGGGGTAAGTGACTACTGGGTCCGGGAATCGTGTGCCCTGAGCAGACGTAATGAACCGAGAATGACGGCCTTCTGCATTCTGCCGGCTAAGATCTCTGCCGAATTTCGGCATGCCGGTATGATTTTGAGTTCCGAAAGCAGTGTGTGTCTCGTTCCACCGAGGGCTCCTATAATCAGTACCACTATCTTAATAGTATGGTCTGGATAGAGTCCGCGGAGTTCGAAGAGCAGATCTCGATATTTTGTCCGTTTTTCCTCCTCCTTCAAGACAATGTTGTTCTCCGCGGGAGCCGAGAACTCCACGACGAACATTGTCTTGAGTTGATGGTCGAGGAGTACTACGTCAGGCTTGTTGGCTTGTATTTGCCTGACGGTGGGAAAAGAGTAGTTCCAATAAATTAGACACTTCTCATTTCCCACAACGGACTCAATATCCCCCGGAGCGTAAGGCAGCACTGGTGTTTCGTCTATCCCATACGAGTGCCTTAAATTGTAATAAAGCACTCGTAATGCTCCGTCGTGCCTTTGGATATAGGCCGAGACTGCATATGTCGGGCAAGCCGACAGCAAGTGCATAAGTGTCTCTGGCGCCCTGCGGCAGGCCCTGCAGCTGACATCAGGGACCTCTATACCCATGACACGACTACGATAGACGAGGGTGTTAAATACACCATCCTGGCAAGCCATTATGAATCCCTCGGTCTCAGACTTCAGCCCGGCTGACCTTAAGAAGGCAAAGGTCAGCCTTTCGGATAAGCCAAGGTTTCCTAAATTTTTATAGAAAACTCCATTGGCTTATCCGTGTGCAGCTGCAGAAAGTTGTTGTGTTCTGCAGCTTTAATTTCGGCTTTTCGCCGAGCAGGTTCCAACTCGGTGACAGAGTCGCGATTTACCCGCTCGACGTCGAAGGAGAGACCAAGTTCATCGGCTGCTCTCCGTGCTGCCTTAAACAGAAAGGCTCCTACCCCTGCATTTTCATGGTCTCGGACCATGCAGAGGAGGGGATCCAAACTCCTGATGACCTTACAGGCTCCATCCAGAACCATCCTATTATGGAGACTCTCCAAACTCAAGAGTCCACGGCCTCCCCGATGTCGTGGGAGGTATAGCCGTGGAACGGACGATTTAGGATGCAAACTCCTATTGAGATGCATCTTCTTGCGAGTTCCTACGTCGAGTTGACGCAACTCTTCTTGAGTCCATTTCACTACGCCAAAGGAGTAGAGAAGGATCGGAACGGCAAGCATGTTGGTAGCAGACACCTTGTTCTTCCCCGACAGCTCTGAAGACCAGATCTGTCGGAGTCGGTGCTGATACTTGCCGCGGAGAGCGTCTTTCACTACACTCACTTCTTGGGTGGAGCGTTGCTCGACACCCAAGTAAGTTTACGGCTCTCCGGCATCTAGATGATGTAAGATGCTTCCGTCCACGAGCTGCGCGTCCTCTCCGTAGTTCCCGCATCGTCCTCTCTTGAGATGGACCAGTGCACATTTGTCTAACCCGAACTCCATGCCGACAGCCTGCGTGTACTCCTGTACCACCCTGAGGGACTGGTGTAGGTCCCTCTCTCCGGAGGCATAAAGTTTAAGGTCATCCATATAAAACAGTGCCTTAAATTGTAATAAAGCACTCGTAATGCTCCGTCGTGCCTTTGGATATAGGCCGAGACTGCATATGTCGGGCAAGCCGACAGCAAGATGGGTGACCTTATGCCTCCTATCGCCAGGGGTACCGCAGTTGTATCCACGGGTTCTCCGGAGCGAAACGGATAATGGCAGTAGTGAGATGCAAAATAGAAGGGGGCTGAGGGAGTCTCCCTGAAATACTCCCCTTCTGAATGTTACCGACTCCGTCTGGACTCTATCATTACCCGATGTAATGGTAAAGCGAGTCCTCCAGAGCGGCATCAGTTCTTCGATGCATCTCACTATGGGACCAGGTACCGCAAGACATCGGAGCAAGTGTACAATAAGCTCGTGCGATGTCATGTCAAATGCCTTGCGGTAGTCGATCCAGGCCATGGAGAGGTTACGCTTATACTGCATGGAGTCCTGCGTGACACACCTGTCAATCAGCAGGTTCTCCTTGCAGCCAGCGACACGTCTCTTTGACCCTCGTTGCTCATACATCCGCTCGTAAACCGGTTCAACTGCGTGGAGCACTCGCATGTACAAGATGCGCGTAAACACCTTGTAACATGCGTTTAAACAGGTTATCGGCCGGTAGTTCTTTGGGTTTGACAAATCTCCGTTCTTCGGGATCAGCACTGTCCGCCCCTCGACAACCCAAGAAGGAATTTGCTGCTCCCCATTTAGCCATGAATTGAAAATTCTGGCTAAATGGTGGTGGGTACTGGATAATTTTTTCCACCAAAAGTTATTGATCCCGTCGGGACCTGGAGCAGCAAAGTTCTTAGAGCCCTCAAGAGCTCTTCGAACTTCTTCTGGGGTTATCGGTTGGCACACCTGTTGTGCTTGCTGAAACCTTTCACAAAAGGTTTCAAAGTGTGCCAGGGCTGGAGAGTCTCTGTTGAGTGGAAGCTTCTGTTCGTACAACGTTTTCCAGAAGTTTTCCACCTGATCTGCAGTCGGCGGGTTTTCAGCAACACGCTGAGGCAGTTCGAAAAGGCGCGAGGGCTTTTTGCGGAAAAGTTGATTTTCCGCTAGCCCCCTCGCCCGCCTCACTAGTGACTTCTTACAAGACACTAGCATCCGTATCCTGTCCAGGCAGTGCTGTTTGGTGGTTTGCAGCACTGCCCCATTGAGTGTGTGATGGACGCGTCTTAAGTTGGCAGCTACTCGCCGCACTTTAGGCGTGAAAGGCCTATTGGCCGCCATATAGTCCATCACACATTGGATACGGGATGCGTGTTGCCTCGCCGACCGGATCTTGGCTTCCATCTTGTGTATGCGCCGTCTCACTCTCTCTTGGGGAGAAGCACTGTTCCGCCTCTCCACCTGAGACAAGCGTTGAGCGGCAGCATACACGGCACAATTTATGTGCCAGATGTCAGCCTCTTCTGGTAGCGTTGCACGAAGTTCTGCATCCACTCTGGCCAGATCTTGTGGCCCCGGGGATTTTATGTTGTGCAACCCGCTTCTGGTACTGAGGCCCTCTGGTACTGGTGGAACGACTGGGACTGCAACCTCAACCGGTTCATTCGGTGGACCTTCGGCCACCTCATTCATCGGTTGAGGAGCAGTTCTCACGTAGCCCCTGCGACGAAGGTGGGACACATAATCACGCAGGTTTTGTGGCGTGAAGGCGTTGTGTTCTGGGTGCCTTGCACACCACAGAACATGCATTCGCCCCATGTATCCCCTTCGTGCAGGCTCACTGCTTTCGTAGCACTGCATAAGGTCGTCCCTCAGTTCATCTGTCCACTCAAAGCGTCCTTGTTCGTCGCGGTCGTCAACAATGGGCTGTCGATCTTGTTGGGCCCCACCACCTTGCCCTTGACCCCTATCCGAACGGGGTCGATCGTGGGGGCCCTGTCCTCGGCCAATAGGAACCGGAGGTTTGGGCTTGTGGGTGGTTAGCCCAGCAAGCCCACGACCGACACCAGAGGGGAAGACGCTCTCCCCTCCCGGATGCGCTAGGGCTGCCGGTCCAATTTTGCATCCCCAGCTGGAGTAAGTGGTGGCGCTACTCACCAAAGGCTAGATAGATGACGGTTAGCCCCTCCTGCTTAAAATTATTATTATTATTATTATTATTATTATTATTATTATTATTATTATTTTTTTTTTTTTTTTTTTTTTTTAGCTAGCTAAAAACCAGTCACCCTTCTCTGTGGCTCCGACCCTCACAGAGGGGAGCTGGTAGTACCGGTAGCCACTCCCCACGCCCGTGGGGTGAGTGACTACTGGGTCCGTGAATCGTGTGCCCTGAGCAGACGTAATGAACCAAGAATGACGGCCTTCTGCATTCTGCCGGCTAAGACCTCTGCCGAGTTTCGGCATGCCGGTATGATCTTAAGTTCCGAAAGCAGTGTGTGTCTCGTTCCACCGAGGGCTCCTATAATCAGTACCACTATCTTAACAGTATGGTCTGGATACAGTCTGCGGAGTTCGAAGAGCAGATCTCGATATTTTGTCCGTTTTTCCTCCTCCTTCAAGACAATGTTGTTCTCCGCGGGAGCCGAGAACTCCACGACGAACATTGTCTTGAGTTGATGGTCGAGGAGTACTACGTCAGGCTCGTTGGCTTGTATTTGCCTGACGGTGGGAAAAGAGTAGTTCCAATAAATTAGACACTTCTCATTTCCCACAACGGACTCAATATCCCCCGTAGCGTAAGGCAGCACTGGTGTTTCGTCTATCCCATACGAGTGCCTTAAATGGTAGTAAAGCACTCGTAATGCTCCGTCGTGCCTTTGGATATAGGCCGAGACTGCGTATGTCGGGCAAGCCGACAGCAAGTGCATAAGAGTCTCTGGCGCCCTGCGGCAGGCCCTGCAGCTGACATCAGGGACCTCTATACCCATGACACGACTACGATAGACGAGGGTGTTAAATACACCATCCTGGCAAGCCATTATGAATCCCTCGGTCTCAGACTTCAGCCCGGCTGACCTTAAGAAGGCAAAGGTCAGCCTTTCGGATAAGCCAAGGTTTTCTATATTTTTATAGAAAACTCCATGCATTGGCTTATCCGTGTGAAGCTGCAGAAAGTTGTTGTGTTCTGCAGCTTTAATTTGGGCTTTTCGCCGAGCAGGTTCCAACTCGGTGACAGAGTCGCGATTTACCCGCTCGACGTCGAAGGAGAGACCAAGTTCATCGGCTGCTCTCTGTGCTGCCTTAAACAGAAAGGCTCCTACCCCTGCATTTTCATGGTCTCGGACCATGCAGAGGAGGGGATCCGAACTCCTGATGACCTTACAGGCTCCATCCAGAACCATCCTATTATGGAGACTCTCCAAACTCAAGAGTCCACGGCCTCCTCGATGTCGTGGGAGGTATAGCCGTGGAACAGACGATTTAGGATGCAAACTCCTATTGAGATGCATCTTCTTGCGGGTTCCTACGTCGAGTTGACGCAACTCTTCTTGAGTCCATTTCATTACTCCAAAGGAGTAGAGAAGGATCGGAACGGCAAGCATGTTGGTAGCAGACACCTTGTTCTTCCCCGACAGCTCTGAAGACCAGATCTGTCGGAGTTGGTGCTGATACTTGCCGCGGAGAGCGTTTTTCACTACACTCACTTCTTGGGTGGAGCGTTGCTCGACACCCAAGTAAGTGTACGACTCTCTGGCATCTAGATGATGTAAGATGCTTCCGTCCACGAGCTGCGCGTCCTCTCCGTAGTTCCCGCATCGTCCTCTCTTGAGATGGACCAGTGCACATTTGTCTAATCCGAACTCCATGCCGACAGCCTGCGTGTACTCCTGTACCACCCTGAGGGACTGGTGTAGGTCCCTCTCTCCGGAGGCATAAAGTTTAAGGTCATCCATATAAAACAGATGGGTGACCTTATGCCTCCTATCGCCAGGGGTACCGCAGTTGTATCCACGGGTTTTCCGGAGCGAAACGGATAATGGCAGTAATGAGATGCAAAATAGAAGGGGGCTGAGGGAGTCTCCCTGAAATACTCCCCTTCTGAATGTTACCGACTCCGTCTGGACTCTATCATTACCCGATTATTATTATTATTATTATTATTATTATTATTATTATTATTATTATTATTATTATAATACTGATTTCAAATACGGCGCGTCCAAACTTTCGTAACTATCCCATTAAACCTTCTGACAATATTTTTCTACGATGATTTATGATTATTGCAGTCACATGCTATTTAAAAAACATAAAAAATATCTGCTATTGCCACATGTCACACATCCTAAGAAGATCAGTCATTAACTACATCTAAATCGTCAATGGATGGTCACTGGATGGTATTAATCCATTCTTATTTATAAGCAATCGATAAGTCCTCAACAAGTGTGAATAGTATTATGAAAAGTCGTACTTGGCGTGTTTTTCTTTGGTCTTTTGCAACATTTTCATTGCATTGTCTGCAGGTTGACTTGATAATGGAAATATTGTTGGAGTCTGGCATTTATAACTCCAGTAAATGTTTTCCACTTGGATCTGCTCAGTAATTATCCAGATAAAGAACATGTACGTCATTTGTGGTGTATAATCTAGGAATTATTAACACTGCCTTTTCGCATAGCGTCGACGATCTTGTTCGGTACAAATATATAAACGTGTCTTTCTTTCTACTACATTTTACATCTTTATTATAACACTTTTCTCCGAACATCTACCTCACCAAATTGGGCTTAACTACAGTATGAAGATTAATGGTTAGGTTTCCCATTGTTAACAAGCGATATCTAACGCATTCAGGTTGATGGAAACATGGTACTTCAGAGCATGTAAGACTGCATCTGGGCCAGATAGTAAGATTATATGACCTTTCCGTGTATGGGGTACACTGAGGCCTTAGTTCAAGGGTTTCTGTATGCTCCCTGGTCTTTTTAAGTATTGCACAATATGATCTACTTCTATATCTATCTCTCTATCATGTGACGTTCGTCACCAGGCCAGCAGAAGTTCTTTGGATCCTCATGCTTTCATTTATATACCACCCATGCTTAGCTCTAGTGATTTTCACCGTCACTCAGTTAGTTGAACCTTATTACCTAATATCGATATTGAAGGCGGTTAAAAATAGGTTTGAATTCGTTATCTGTTCATTTTTACACCGACCTCATTCCTAGAGGCTACCACGTAACGCAAGAGGTCTAAAGTTTATAAAATGGAATTTTTCCATATTTTTTTTGTAATGAAGGATGATGATTTTATTTTTCGAGTTGAAAAATTTTAACAATGGAGTGTTAAATGAAAGTATAAAAAATATATTACTCTAATGAAACGTTTAGGTCTCCTGCACTTGTCCTAAAATTGAGCAATTTTAACAAAGGCTTGTTTTCGTAGTCCATATAAGTTAGTATCAATGGCGCAGGGAACGTCAAATCTAACAGAATTTAACAATAATTGTTTTTAGTGGAGCGAAAAAGAGGTCAAATTGTGTCGTTTTTTTTTATCAGCTTAGAACAAGATCAGACACAGTGGGTATTACCGACAACATCATTTTACACATAAAAATACGAAATACGACATTTTTTATTTAAAAAAAGTGTAAAATTTGATTTTTTTTTTTAATCATGTTTTTTTGTACATCTATTGCCATATCTCAAAAATGAATTGAGCTATCGATGTGAACTTTTTTTTGTTATAAAACACACACTTAAGCGCTTCTTTTTATACATGCTAATAAAAAAAATGTGAACATGCCAAAAACGTAGATGACCCTAAAAGGAATTAAATCGTTTTTACCCAATGCGTATCCAATGATCATAATATTTTACTCCTCTTTGACCAGGTAAGTAATGAATAGCATGCGATAATTGGATAACAAAGAGATTAACCTGATCACCAAAGAATACTTGTAATATTATGGTTATGCAGATCGCCAAGGAACTGATTGAAAAGGAACTTGGTGAGATCGACTGATTAACCGTCGATTACAACAGTTGTGAGACGTGCTATATAACGAAAAGAATCCAACTAGAATAATTTATGGGTCACAGAAAGTCTGTCAGAGCGTTGTGTACATTATTGTAATTCATCATGTCGCGGCGGCAAAATTTCTGTCGATGTTTTGCAGTAACATCACACATTGTCTCCATTACGATTGTTAATTCAGTAAAAATAAGAAAAATTCATTTTTTGCTTTAATATACTGTGAATTATCTCATAAAAGTCCATACTTATTAGTATTAGCTCGAAATATACAGGTCGAGCGATACAAAGTCAGTGACTTGTAAATAGTGCGAGTGGTTCCCTCCAACGGCATCTGTTGCAAACACTTTATATGAGCATCGACTAGGCATGTGTTACTAATGAAGTAAAAATATAGAGGAATGATAGATACAGTTTATGCAGTGTCGTATTTCTCTTGGTTTCCTAGTCTACGATTAGGATGTGATTTCTGAATGATATTGTCATCATTACTAGAAACCAGCATTTGGTTTAAAGCACTGCATTTCTAGTAATGATTATAATATCATTCAGAACACACATCCTAATCACAGAATTAGGAAATCAGGAGGAATATGTCAAAACCCTGCATTGTACATATATTTTATCTAAGATTCCTCTATATTTTTCTTCATTAGTAATACATTTCGAATAAAAGTTGATATCATTTGTAGATAAACCAAAATCCACTCTGTATGCTAACACCACGTGTAATACTACTTATCCCTGAAAGCTCTGGAGGAGCCTTGTGCGTAGAGACAATGGACACTAGAGTGTATGAAAAAAACTTTTTTTGGAAATTCAACATTCCAAGTTGATAAAAAGTTGTCTCTATGGACCCACATACACCACAAAAAAATTTGGCCCAATTGAAAAAGAATTAGGTCTCCCGCAAGAGGTCTAAAGTTTATAAAATGGAATTTTTCCATATTTTTTTGTAATGAAGGATGATGATTTTATTTTTCGAGTTGAAAAATTTTAACAATGGAGTGTTAAATGAAAGTATAAAAAATATATTACTCTAATGAAACGTTTAGGTCTCCTGCACTTGTCCTAAAATTGAGCAATTTTAACAAAAGCTTGTTTTCGTAGTCCATGTAAGTTAGTATCAATGGCGCAGGGAACCTCAAATCTAACAGAATTTAACAATAATTGTTTTTAGTGGAGCGAAAAAATTGTGTCGTTTTTTTTTTATCAGCTTAGAACAAGATCAGACACAGTGAGTATTACCGACAACATTATTTTATACATAAAAATACGAAATACGACATTTTTTAGTGGTCACAGATATTCTTATTTAAAAAAAAGTGTAAAATTTAATTTTTTTTAAATCATGTTTTTTTGTACATCTATTGCCATATCTCAAAAATGAATTGAGCTATCGATGTGAACTTTTTTTTGTTATAAAACACACACTTAAGCGCTTCTTTCTATACATAGGGTTGCTAATAAAAATGTGAACATGCCAAAAACGTAGATGACCCTGAAAGTTTAGAGAATACGCCATCAAATTTTCACTAAGCGAGGAACTTTTTGTTTTTGAAAATTTTGTGTAACATGCTATGAAGAAAATGAAGTCAATAGACTAAAAAAGTTTTTAGAAAAAAGATATTTTCATTATTAGCAACGGTTTGCTAGTTACGAATTTTTTAGGATGGAGGAATTGTCGAAGCGTACGCGCGCGGCACTTAAGAATAATCATGATTATGTATTGTGTGTAACGGAACTTTTCATTATTATTTTTTTATGTTCAGGACTGTTTTATCACGTTTTAGGATCTGAAAGGATAACTTATTTTTTCTAGTGGCGCATTAACGACTAAGGTTGAAGGCAAAAAGGAATTAAAAATCTCAAATAAAGTATCTGGGATAAAAATGCATTACAGGGATCTCGAAAACGGTAAAAAATAATATTATAGTAAATGGAAAAAAAGTTGCGCAAGGGGGCTAATAAAATTTCATAAACAGAAGTTTAGGAAAAGTAATAATTTTGGAGTGTTTTGATAAAAAGTAAACTATCGAGTTTTCCTTTGCGTTATTATTGGAGCTAAATAAAAAAGACAGTTTCTAAAAGCACTTTTTTTTGAACGTGGCAATCTTAATATTTGTATCCGACATTTCCTGTGTCAGAGTCCCTATCCGAAATTCCCATGCATTGCATTTTTACCCTAGATCCACACAATAATTGAGTAAACGTGTTATTTTCGCCTAAATTAGGTAACAAAAAAGAAAAAAATATCCTAAATTAAGTCTCTTTTAATTTCCGCAGCCCTAATTATAGAAACTCTGTTTCCATGGCTTGTGCACAAGTTTATCGTTCTCCTCTATTACTACGCCACATAAAATCCACTCCATTTTACAATGAAACTTAGATTGCTTTTTTATCTTAAATATTTTTTTAGCAGATAATCCACGCATAATTCGCACAATAGCCATACGTTCTACAATATAATACAAGTGGTAATAAGGGAAAGAATATCGTTACACTATACGATACTATATGATACGATACTATACTTCCACATCCAGTGTAAGTATAGTATCGACAAAAATATTTTTGAAAATTTTTATTGTTTTTAGAATGTCATGAAACGTCGAGATTTTAAGTTTGAGCAAAAAGAAAAAATCTGTCTGTCGGTCTGTGCGCACAATTACTCCGTAACCGTTTAAGATATTGACTTGAAATTTGGTACACGTACCTATTTGTTTTAACGAGATCTGGAACTAGATTATTCCGTTAAAGGGTTGGGGGTAAATAGACAAATCAAGCAAGTAAGAGTCCATACAATTGGTATTTAGTATATATAAGAGAAGCTAAGGTCTCAAAATTTTTTTGGTATTAACCACCCCCATTACCAACTCCCACCCCATTATTCAAAGAGGCGAAAAAAATAAAATTGTCATTTAGTGTGTGTACAAAAACCAAAGTCCTCAATTTTTTTTTTACTTTATCCACCACTACTACCACCCACCTTCCACCACCCTCAGCTCCACTACCGATGTGACGTATCGTTTTATAGGTTTTTGGGGTAGACGATTTCAAATATTTTATTATTAAAGTTCCATAAACAATTATTTCCACATTCAAATTTTTTTCGTTGTGAGAGACTTGGATAGAAGATCAGGATGTGGAAGCAGTGATTCCTTGGGCAACGGTTTTATAATTTGACCTTCGACGAAAACGAATAACGTTGATCGTACACCGCCCTGAGATTAGTTAGTTTTAGTGGACGCGGGCGTATTAATACTCAATTTCTGCAATTCGCGCCCTCCAAAAAAATCACTGTACCTAAACTATCAAAGATACAATAAGAATTATGCTATCAAAAACTTTTTTGGTCTTTTGGCTTTATTTTCTTCGCAGCATGTTATACAAAATTTCCAAAAACAAAAAAGTTTGTAGCTTAGTGAAAATTTGACTGCGTATTTTCTGAACTTTCAAGGTTATCTAAGTTTTTAACATGCTTAAAAATATTTTAATTAACAATACTATACACAGATAGAAGCGCTTAAGTGTGTGTTTTATAACAAAAAAAAGTTCATGTGGATATCTCCATTCGTTTTTGAGATATGGCATTAGATGTTCAAAAAAACATGATTAAAAAAAAACAAAATTTCACACCTTTTTAAAAATAACAATGTCCGTGACCACTAAAAAACGTCGTATTTCATGATTTCTAATGAACATCGACCTACTTAACGAAATGGTATATATCTAGGTTTGTTCTAAGATTAAAAAGAAAAACTCGAAAAGGAAGCGACTTTTCCCCTGTTTTTTACTCCACTATTTTTCCAAGTGACAAACATCTTTAATACGATCTGAAGGAAAATAGAACGTACTATGAGCAAAGCATAGGCGAGACGTAGGCGGAAATCAGTTGCCGCACTGTTGCGCCGCACAGGTGGCGAGAGCCATTTTGTGCGCTAGCACTAGCAGTTCCTGTCGTAAGTGCTCTTGTGCGCTACTGCCTCTTATTAATTCTTTTTTCAAAGTTAGTAATTATAATTATTGTTATTTAGTGAATTGAGGGTGGTTTCAATGTGTACAGTCGTGAGTAAAAAAGCTCACTCAACGTGAAAAACTACGGAAGTGCCGATTATTATCGATCAACTCAAAGATATAAGTGATTTCAGTGTACTGCCAACTAAATTAGACATTTTGAACTATTTTGAGTGTGTTCGTAATCAGTTGAAATCAGCCAACAAAAAAGATAATAGCTATGCGAGCGGCTTTAAAGCTTGAAGAGTTATGGAAGAAAGGAAACATCCAAACACCTTCAAATAATCTGTACATTTCAGATCCAATACTGTAAATAGGCTGGTCGATATTTGTTCTTGTAAATGTGATCTTAACAACTCCCTCTGCCCAGCTGCAAAAAGGGTTCCGCCAATAGAGCGTGAGTTTTTAAACGACCAACGTACTTTTAGACTCATGACTATTGAAGGTTGTGATGAAAAAGGAAAAGAAAACTCGAAAAAAAAAATTGAATATAGGTTAAAATATTTGCAACCAGTGATAAATGTAAGCCCCCAACAAGCTGAAAATATAACGTCAACAAGTGAAGGTCATCCTACTGTAAATGAATCTGATTCGGAAAAGGAGCTCCAGTTCTGCTAGAAATACCTTTGCTGTCATATGCTTGTTAATTCTACATTTTCAGTTTGTTGGGGGCTTACATTTATTACCGGCTGCAACGATTTTAATCTCCTTTCAATTTTTTTTTTCAGTTTTTTTGTTTATTATTTATCACAACCAATAGTCATAAGTCTAAAACTGCATTGGTCGTTTAAAAACTCACATTCTGTTGGTGGAACCTTTTTGCAGCTGGGCAGAAGCAGTTGTTAAGATTTGCAAGAACAAAGATCGAACAGACAATTTAGATATGTCACTTCTGTAGTTAAAAAAAAGAATTAATAAGCGGCAGTAACATACAAGAAGCACTTACGACAGCAACTGCTAGTGTTAGACGACAAAATAGCTCTCGCCACCTGCGCGGCGCGACAGTGCGGCAATGTATTCTATTTTTTTAAAGGTTATTTAGGTTCTCTTTACCTGCTAGGAAAACAATACACATTCATGTATCCCTACTCTGAGGACTAACTAGGTCAGAGTTTACCTTTGATTTCATTTAATATAAGAGTGTAATAAGTGTGAACGGATTTTATTTTCTTAAGATTCAGAATAATACTTTTCTAATACACAGTTTGCCTAAAGAAATTTTTATTTGTTTTCAGAGACCATATATTTCATCCCTTGACAATTAAAAGAGGTGAGTAGAATTTTTAAAACAGCTTCACTATATATTACAGTAATAGTTTAATGATAAAGTTTTAGGGTAATGAAATTATGTGTGAAGAATTGTTAGAATTACTTTAAGTAAAACATATTTTTCAATGTTTAATCTCAAGCATCATTACAAATCTCAAGACATGAGTATTGAATATATGACATAGTACAAGGATTGACTAAAATTTTCCGTCTGATTTCCAATTAAATCTAATCTACCTCAATGTAGTCCGTGTAAGTGATGACATTATCGTTTAACCAAGTACTGCACGCCATATCTATTCAATGATGAGTCAGCTGAGTATTCTCTAATTACCATCCAGCAAACAGCCACGATGATGTCCCTGCAATGATTGACGAACCGTAGAACACAAACGGTAAATTGACAACAACCCAGGAACCAATTTGCATTAATTGAGAATGCTAATAGAAAGTGGTGGAACTAGCTAGGTGAACTTTACTTGCAATTAATGCCCCCTTCTCACTGAAGCAGCCGCATTACTGTGATTAGATATCGGCAGTGCTTGAAAATAATTTGCCTTTATGATCGACGAATCGTTTGGCTTGCCAACTAACTATCCTTATTCGCAGCGTATCAAAGAATTCGCCTTTCTTTTATTAAAAAATAAAGGAAAATTTTTCTTTCCGATTGAATCGCAGCGGAAAACTAAAACGTATAGGTCGAAAGAGTTAATATTTTTATAAGTTTTTTAAAGTGTTTGGGACATATTGAGGCATGTTGAGGAATAGTAATTTACGTAATAAGTCCGGTAGGTGACTTATTACAGTACAAGTTATTTCACGGACGAAACGACGCAGGAGCCGAGTCCAGAATATAGACGAGTACTGTAATGAGGCCTACCGGACGTGTATCGCATAATATTTTATATCACACTGTCTTTAAAAATGAATAAAAAGTGATAATTATTGAAATTTAAAAAATATTAGTAATCGTAATCTAACAAGCGCATCACCTTAACTATGTGATAGCCCATTGTTTTCCTTAGCTAATTTTACATAGGCCTACAAATTTTCAACTTTTGAAAGTTGATTTAGACCCGACAACTGATTTTGGGTAATTTGGTCATGATGTTTCCGAATATAACTTCCGTTCTTACCTATCACGTAAGGATTTTGAACAACTGAACGGAAACGAGAAATTCAAACAAAATAATAATAATAATAATAATAATAATAATAATAATAATAATAATAAGAACAAAATTTCAATGTTTCGCAAAGAAATTTCAGTACTATGTGAGCTGAGCAAAGGAGTAACAAGCAAATCGGTGCATGAAAAGGCAGACCGAATAAAAAGAAATTACGAATATACTACAGTAGCCGATCTAACAAATACCCTTAAAATGAAACTCCAAGCTAAAGCACAAAGGCTACGGAGATACACGAACAGATCGGAACAATTCCATCAAAACAGAGCTTTTCAAACTGATGCCAAAAAGTTTTACCGAGGACTTAACAAAAAGGACTCGAATATAATAGAACCACCAACCCAAGTTGAAGTTGAAAATTTTTGGCGTAACATTCTTGAGGATGAGAAATCACATATTAGAGAAGCCCCCTGGATAGCTCGAGAGCAACAAAACTTCCATTCCATAACACCAGAGGAATGGAGGGATTACTCTATCAATGAGATAAAAACAGCTATAAAACCACTTCAGAGCTGGAAAGCCCCGGGGCCCGATAAACTCCAGAACTTCTGGATAAAAAACTTTGATTCTCTCCATTACCACCTTGCAAGAGCACTTAGTGAAGTCACTTCCGATCCACACATACTACCTGAATGGTTTACCACCGGCACAACATATCTGCTTTCCAAAGGCAAAGACACAAAGGACCCAAAAAACTATCGCCCAATTACGTGCCTGCCTACAATGTATAAGATCTTGACCTCTTCGATTTCTAACCGACTCCATGAACATCTCTCAGATAATAATATAATACCACCAGAACAGAAGGGATGCCGCAGATCAACTCAAGGCTGCAAAGACCAACTGCTAATAGACAAAATGATCATAGAAGACGCAAAGAAACGAAAAAAGAACCTGAGTATGGCCTGGATAGACTATAAAAAGGCTTTTGACAGTGTGCCTCACAGTTGGATCATAGCCTCTCTAAAAATATATAAAACTAGCCCAACAATAATTGGATTCCTAGAAAGAACTATGAAACAATGGAGGACGGAAATGCAGCTATATCACTCCACGGGATCTATAAAAACTGGCAAAATAAATATCAAAAGAGGCATTTTTCAGGGAGACTCCTTATCACCTCTACTCTTCTGTCTATCTTTGGTGCCACTCACTAACATGTTAAATAGTGGCAAACTGGGATATGAGGTAAAAAAAGGATCATACATAAATCATCTGCTTTATATGGATGACCTCAAGCTCTACGCGATAAACAACAGCCAACTGGACCAAGAGCTAAATATCGTCAAAATGTTTAGCGATGATATACATATGGAGTTCGGCCTGGACAAGTGTTCAAAAATAACAATAAATAAGGGAAAAATTAATTTAGGGCCCAAAACTCAACTTAATGACGGTAAAGAAATAGAAAGTCTGGATCAAAATGAAGCTTATAAATACCTAGGCGTAGAAGAAAGTGGTGGCATCCATCACGAGAGCATGAAGCAAAAAATTCGCAAAGAGTACTACAGACGATTAAGACTTATCCTGGGTACACAACTAAACGCAAAAAATAAAGTCCAAGCTATCAACAGCCTAGCAATACCAGTGCCACAATATAGCTTCGGTATAATTGACTGGAAAGAGCAGGAAATCCAGCAAATAGATAGAAAAACTAGGAAATTATTGACAATGTACAAATTCCATCATCCGAAAGCAGACGTGGACAGACTATATATACCCCGAAGCTCTGGTGGGCGTGGCATCATGCAATTAGAAAATGCGTTTAAAAGTACAGTAGTGGGACTTTGCGAATACATTAAACAAGGTAAGGACAAGTTCATTAAACTCGTGGAAAAGCATGAACGAGCGAAAGCAAAGTATTCCCTGACAAAAACTGGTGAAAAACTACAAAGAACTTACTTGAAACCAGAAGATGGAAATCCAACAGCTGCAAGCTTAAAACAAAAAATGAAGAATGCGTTGAAGATGGAAAAAATTTGTAACCTAAAATCCAAGCCACTCCATGGTCAATTCTACAATAACCTAAACAAAAATAACGTGGATGCGAAGATGACTATGAAATGGATGGGAAGCGCGGGATTAAAGGTAGAAACGGAGAGCCTAATAATAGCCGCTCAAGATCAGGCACTAAACACTCGATACCACAAAAGAGTAATTTTAAACCAAAATATTGACAGCAAGTGTAGGATGTGTCATCAACAAGAAGAACATATAAGCCACATAACATCTGGTTGTACCGTGCTAGCTCCAACGGAATACACGCAACGACATAATAAAGTCGCTAGCTACCTCCATTGGTCAATGCTCCAACATATAAATGTACCCGTTCCTGGTCACTGGTATGAACACCGACCTGAAAAAGTAATTGAAACAGGCCAAGCCACTGTTCTCTATGACAAGGCAGTTATCACAGACCGTACAATCAGAGCAAATAGACCTGATATTATTTATCACGACAAGGTTAAAAACCAATGTCTACTGATTGACGTATCAATACCAGAGGCCAGAGGCCGAAAAAATAAGCAAGTACAAAGACCTCGAGATAGAGATATCGCGTATGTGGGGCACTCAAACTAAAGTGATATGATAAAGTGATGATGAGTTATAGTAGGGGCATTGGGAACCGTTAAATTTGGATTTCTGAATAACATCGAAAAGCTACCAGGAAAAGTCTGTCCATTCCAAGTACAAAAAATAGCACTCCTCGGTACCGCCCACATTATTCGTAAAGTACTGTCTATAGAGTAACGGACACAGTTACCAACATTAAACCTTAGGACTCAGGTAAAGTCCCGGTTAATAGGGAACCAGTAATAAGCTGAGAAAAACATAATAATAATAATAATAGTAATAATAATAATAATGTTTATTTACCATCAATAGAAAAACAAAAACGGATTGTACATAAGGTAAGCAGTAATAACAAATAGAGGAAAAAAATATAGTATAAAAATAATATCAAAAGTTTTGTTCAAAATCAACTAAAATTGGAATTGTAAAATATGGGTACCTAATAGTAATAATTTACATATAGTGAACTTCGTAAATAAACAACCCACAAAAGAAAATCTTGTGGTGGGTTTATTAACCTAACTTATAAATTTACAATCTTTGATATTAATATAGTTTTATTAAAGTACATATAAAATGCATTACTGATATTTAATGGTAGTTTGATTCTGGGTGACGAATTTTGGTGAGGTGACATATATTAAGTAGTTTAGTATTTAAATTAATATTATTTTTATTTTATTTTTTTTTTTTTTTTCGGGACAGTAATTTAAGGCAGTTAATATATATTTTCTTATTTACTTTTTTTAATTTATTCATTATAATTGTTTTTCATATCAATTAACTTGCGCGTAAATGTTCTAGTTTTTGATAATAACCATGATTTGATTTTAGATTTAAACATGGAATTGGAATTTAATAGTCTTAAACTAAGTGGTACTTGGTTGTATACTTTCGGACCTATAAAGTAAAAGCATCGTTGAGCTATCGTTTTTGTTACTTTTGGTATTACAAAAGAGATTTGTCTATACCTTGTTGTATAAGAGTGCGTAATACTAATTTTTGATTTAGATTTTTCTGTTCTAAGATTAAAGAAGAGCAGTAAAGTTGTTTGATATCTAATATTTGTGCCAAAGAGTAGAGTGAATCACTGGGATATAACAAATTTTTAGAAAATATTATTTTTAGAATCCATTTTTGAATAGTCTCTAAGTTCTTGATGTGTACATTGTAAGCTCCTCCCCAGGCGATTATCCCATATCTTAGTTAGGATTCGACAAGTGCATAGTATATTGTTTTCATTTGTTTCAAATCTAATATTTGCCTAAACTGTTTAAATTTGGATAAGAGACTTCTAACTTTTTATACTAAGGTGTTTATGTGTTTGTCCCATTTTAAGTTGTAGTCAATTACGATACCTAGATATTTGATATCTAAAGTTTGTAGAATCTCAACAGAAATATCCTCGCAGTCGATTTTAAGTGCGGGAAGATCAGGGATTTTAGTTTTATTTATGGCAAATGGTAAATACTTTGTTTTATTAAAATTTATAGTAAGCAGTCGGGAGTCGAACCATTTTTTATATTTTTAAAGTCAGCTGCCACCTTCTCTAGGAGGGTTTCCCAGGTATTATCATAATAAAAAATGGCTGTATCGTCTGCGAAGCTTATTACTTGCCCTCTGGAACTCTGCAAAAATAGATTATTAACATATATATTGAATAATATCGGGCCAAGCACCGTGCCTTGAGGAACTCCACAAAGTACAAACCTTTCATCACTTATTGTGTCATTTATAGAGACCCTCTGAGTTCTTTGGGACAAGTCATTTTTAAAAAGATGCAGGCTTTTTCCACGAATTCCCTGGTCTTTGAGAGTATCCAGCAGTATACCATGATCCACTGTATCAAATGCTTTGGCAAGATCTACGAAGATACAAAGTGCAGGTTTACCTCCATCGAGGGCCTTGTGTGCATTTGACGTAAGCTGCATAATTGCGTCTTGCGTAGATTTGCCTTCTTGAAAACCAAATTGAGCATCTGATAAAACCTTGTACTTATTAAGGTAATTAACTAATCGATTTTTTATTAATGTTTCTAATATTTTAGTAAAGTTGGAAATTAAGGAAATGGGCCGATAGTTTGAACATTCGGTTTTTTCGCCACCCTTATACAAAGGTTTAATCAAGGCTGATTTAAATACGGATGGCCATGTACCTATTCTAATAATATTATTAAACAGTAGACAGAGAGGTTTTGAGATATAATCTACAATCATTTTGAGCGTTTTGGAAGATATTTTGTCATCACCTGGTGCCTTATTTAGTTTAAGGTTCAAAATAATTGTCTTAATTTCACTTTCATTAATTTCGGAGAGATAAAAGGAGTTACTCAAGCGATTTTTATGTTCATTAAAATTCTTTGGCTTTTTGATTTTGTTTGCTAGAGTTGGGCCTAGTTCAGACTAATATTTAACAAAAGAATTTGCTATTTGTTTAGGATCATTGATGATTCGATCGTCTATTTTAATTTCCTTAATACAATTTTTTTCGTTACTTTTTTTAGGGCAATTCATTTAAGGTTTGCCAAAGATGTTTTGAGCTGTACTTGTTTTCTTCAATGACACTTTTGTAATGCTTATTTTTAGTTTCTTTTATTAAATTATTTAAAATATTTCTATAATTTTTAAAATTTTTGCGCAGGTCTGTCCTCTGGATTTCGTTGACACATTTTATATAATTTATTTCTGTAATTTATGGATCTAATTAAGGAAGTTGTTATCCACTTTTTTCTTTTTCTTTGTGATACGTTTTTGAATTCAACAGTACAGTGGGAAATGAGATTTTTAATTTTTTCTACGAAATTTTTTGTTAATAAATGAATGTCATCAGTTTTAAAGTTAATGTCATTCCATGTTTCCAAACGAAATTTCTCAATTAGCTTATTATAGTCAATAATATGTCTAGTTTGCATGTAGCTGGAATCTTTTACAGTATCCTCTATTTTGAACTGATATATATAGTAGTATCATGGTCTGTTATTAAAGTTTTAAGAATGATTGGTATTTGACTTGTACATATATTTTTTACAAATATGTGATCTAGACATGACTTAGATTCTCCTTGTACCCGGGTATTCTCGTTTATGGTAGATATAAACCCCTCCTCACTTAAAATATTTAAGTAATCTTGACAGAAATGAGATTCAGCTAAAATATTTACATTGATATCTCCTATGAAAATGCACTGGTCGTTGCCTCTTGGGTGTAGTTGTATATATTCCTTTAGATGAGTGTTGAAGGTATACGGGCATAATGAGGGAGATCTGTATAGGCAGTTTATGATTAGATTTTTATCGAGTGATTTAATAGTGAGTTTAATTACAGATACTTCATTAATTTTTAAAATTTCATATGTATAATTGTGCTTACTTTTGACATATGCCACCACACCATCATTTTGATTTAATTTACTTTCGCTGTATATTTTGTCATATCCATCGATATTAAATAAGGCGGTATTGTATATATGCCAGGTTTCGGTCAGAACAATACAATCAAAATCTAATTTAAATTCATTTAGTAGGATTTGAAAATCATCAAAATTTTTTGCTATACTACGTATATTATTATGAATAACTCTAAAATCATTAAAACTACGTAATGCATTTTCACAATTAATAATTTCATCGTGAATAAAAGTCTTCTTATGGTTTCCACGGAAATCTCTTATAAAAGGATCCATGATTCTTAGTTATTTATAAAGAAAGAAGAAACGGGATAAAAAATAAGATTAAAAAATAATAACAAAATAATCTATAGATTTCTAAAAATATTATTTACGTTTGAATTTTCCTGACGTAGCTGGTCCTTTGGAGCCTCTCGCGATACCTGCCACACTGCGTAAGCTGTAGTTGATCTCACTCCGTTTACTCGAATTTGGTGTTTTGCTGGGTATTTTATTTATCTCTTTTTTTGGTGTACTATTTTTGGGTTTTGAATAAGTGATTGACTCTTGTTATCATTTATTGTAGCTTCCTTCTCTAAAGTATTCGTTCCAGTTTCTTCTTCAAGACTTTTTAGATCCTCAACGGTATAGACGAAGTTGTATATAAAAGTAAAACATATACAATATTTATTAATCAGAAAAAATACAGGAAAAAGCAGTCAAAACTCACAAAACACAACATATTGATTCACTAATTTATTATCTTTTGTTTCTTGAAAAATTTCTTCCTCTTTTGCAAAAAACTTCGTTTTGTAGTTTTCCTCTTGCAGTCAGTTATAGAAATATCCCTTTTAAGCATCCAGCAGTAATCTGCCACCATTGCCACATCCCATCGACCCTGATAACCTCTTTTCCATATCTTTAATATCTTGGTGAAATCTTTCACCCTGTTCCTCACTGACATCACCAAGATTTTCGGGAAAATAGTTAAGATGAGAATGTAAAAAATGAATTTTAATGCTCATATTACAACCAAGTTATTTAAACTTATCGAGCATTGTATTGACAATATTTTTATATTGTGGATCTTTAAAATTTCCCAAAAACTTATTGATAACATCTTTAAATGCCGTCCATGCTTCTTTTTCACGTTTTGTCATTGTATTTTCAAACTGTTCGTCTCTCATCAAATTTCTTATTTGAGGCCCTACGAAAATACCCTCCCTTAATTTTGCCTCAGAAAAAGATGGGAATTTGCTACATAAGTATTTAAAGCAGTTGCCATTCTTATCCAGTGCTTTGATATACTGCTTCATTAAACCTAATTTAATATGCAGTGGTGGCAAAAGAATTTTTTCCGGATCAACGAGACTTGCATGCAATACGTTTTTAGAGCCAGGTGTTAGATTTTCTCTTTGGGGCCAATACTTCTTCACCCAATGCTGTTTTCTACTCCTGCTGTCCCACTAGCATAAAAAGCATGGATACTTTGTATAATCTGATTGCTGGCCTAATAACAAGCCAAACATTTTTAGATCGCCGCATACCATCCAGTTGTCGTTTTTGAAGTTGATTTTTTCCAGAAGTAACTTTATGTCAGATGTACAGAATGAGCAACAGGAACGGATGCAAAAATATTTCCTTTATGGAGTAGAACAGCTTTAAGATTCCTCTTAGAGGAAACAATAAAAAGTCTCCACTCATCGGCATTATAATCTGGGTCACCAAGTTGAATTATAAGGCCAGCAACATTAGTACAGTAGACCAGAGGGCCACTTTGTGCAAAAAAATTTACAAATTGAGGTTCCCTATTTCTGTACAACGAAATTTTAACATCAGAAGCCAATAGATTTTTGTTTTTATGTCTAGATCCCAAGGTTTCTAAAAAAGCCTTCATTGGTCCCTAGTTAAAGCACTTAATTCTGACTGTGAAAATACCTGAGGCTGATTGGAAACTGCTACCATGTCGCTGCTGTCACTAAGGCAATGTACATTCTCTTCATTTTCAGTTTCAGACGCAGAGCTGCTTGAAACGTTGTCTACACTGATGGTTTTTTCAGGAACAGGAATATCTAGACCATGTGCAACAGGTCTGATTGCAGATGGAATATTTGGATACACAATGTTTTTCAGATTTTTCATATTATATCCATGAATGTTAGTTACATAAACAAAAGTAACAGTCATCGTGGTGATTTGTGGGTTCCCGCCAGACCATTGGTATCCCAAAAGGAAGTGATTTTCTTGTTCTATGATACCAATGATATAACAAAACATATTTGGGTATTTTTACAATTTCTGGGCATTTTATAACAGAGTATAAGACAGTGCAATATCAAGCGCACGCTTAGAGAGCCAACTTTCTACTACCGGCATCTTCGTAGTGTTTGCCTATGCCTGCGACTTCCGCCTTCTTCAGCGCTTATCACGGGTTATCTTATATGGCATAACATGGCTTGCTTCTGTGAGCTGGCTGGATATGTGGATTTATCTTCGGTTTGGGTCGTAGTTTTGTATGTTTGGTTTGCTATTATTGTGGGTTGTAGGGTTGTTCTTGCTAGGCTGTGTCATGCACGATGCTGTTGTTTCTCGTGTTTGTGCTGATGCCGGTAAGGTGGTATGGTGTGTAGTGTGGAAAGGGTGGGATGAAGCGGTTTTACATTTTGTGTTTTGTGGTCCGGGGTGTTAGTATGCTGCCAATGGCTCTTTTCGAGGGCTTGGGTATATCTCTTTTTTTCTTTGTTTATTTTTTCTTTTTTTTTCCCCAGTTGCCCAGGTTAGTGGTTTACATTATGTGCTTTAATGGGATAGGCTTTAATTAAGTAGGGATGTAACAAAATCCACTATCACAAGAATCTCGTCGATGGGGTCTTCGCTATTTTTTAGTTTGTTAACGGCGTTTACCAAGTTTGTTCAAAAAGTCTTTGATATCAAAGTCTTTTAGAAAATTGAGTATTTCCCTTAGCGGGTTGGTATTTTCTGATTCTGGGTCGCTTCGTGGATGTCTGGTTATTTTTTACTTTTTCGCTGTAGGTTTGTTTTTGTTTTAACTGTGGAAAGCTGGTAATGTCAGGGTTTTTATTTATATTTGGGGTTTGGTTTGTGTTGGTAGTTATTGGGGGGTTGTTTGTTCTTGTGTTCTGGGTATTTTGAGGCTTAAGTCTGGCCATCACCGTCAGAAAGGCCGGACACCCTCTGAAGTTTGAAAGGTGGGCTGCACCGCAGTTGACGCACTTGCACGTCGACGCGGTACATTGGTCACCCTCATGCGTTTGCGCGCACCTCACGCAGTGTGGGATGCGGTTACACAACTCAGAGGAATGACCGAACCTCTGACAGCGATAACACTGGGGGATCGTCGGCCTGATGTACTCCTCAACTCTGATCCTAATAGAGCAGAGCTCCCTGAGGGCGTACATCCTGTCGGCGTCCCCTTTGAGCAATGTGACGAGGATAATTGGGAGGGGTTGTTTTGTCCCAGTCTTGGAGTTTGTTAGTCTCACTATTTTTTGTGGGTAGATATTTATTTTATGGATGTCGTTTAATATTGAGTGAGTTTGTACGTCAGTTGGTACGTATTTTATGACTAATTTAGTTGGTCTGTTATCTAAATGGTTGTAAGTGTGAAATTCGATTTCATTCAATGTTAGCAAGTTAACAATAATGTTGTGGTCCTCGGATGTAAGCGGTTGGCATGTGAGGGATGTAATATTGAATTTAAATGTTGGTTTTTGACTAGTATGTTTGTTTATTAAATCGATAAGTTCTGTATGTCGTTCTGTATAAATGGATACGCTTGGTACAGTTTGGTTTTGTGATGTTTTTGGTCCTTTCTAGTTGAGTGAGGGGGATCTGTAATTTCAGGTTGGGTTTCATGTGATATAATGTGAGGTTGTTAGATTTTTTTACAGTGGTGTTCGAGTGTATGATTATTGGTGGGGAGTTTTGTTGGTTTTTTTCTTTTTTAAGGCTGGGGAAAGTACGGTTTTTTATGTATATTTTAGACAGTAAATAAATACACGCAGACAAACCAACTCACATTAAAGTTGCATTTATTAGTAAACAGTTAGATTGTAATGAAGAAATGTTATGCATTAATACAAATTCCTTAATTTATAATAATATTGATTGTGATTTCAGAAAAAATAGTATGTGTACTTCGGTGTGATAGCACATTCCCGGACTTCGATGCTTGTTGGCCTCTGCTAGCGCCTCGGCCAATAATTTGCATCATCGTCCGGGAATGTACTGCTTTCACATCTAAATACACAATATACTATTACCGGACAGTGACAGTGAAATGAAATGATTTTTTTATAAATGCCCATAATGTTTGACCTGTTCAGGGTAAAACGGTTTTCTTTTTAACTGAAACACGTTCTTGATGATCGTGTACCTCAATATGAGAAATGAAATGAAAGTTTTGTGGCTCTCATTTCACCTCTGTGAAGTTGATTCCCCCATTTTCGAAACTAAAACATGTTTTAATGCGAATCATTTTCTCGTCGTTTGTTCGTTGCTGCTTATTGGTAGGTGCGGTACGACTTTTTTTTTACTGCACTTTAACTCTACGGGATGCCATTTGGCATGGTTGGTTCTTACAAAAAGATTAATTTTCGATGAGGGTACGTTAGCATTTTCCCTTAGGAACCAAGATGGCGGTCATTTTTTGAGAAGAAAAACTTCGAACTGCCATCAGTTATGTTAGTCCAAACTATAAGTATGTAGTATAATTTTTGTTTAAATGATATCTGATGAACACGAATATGGTGTATATTTTTAACCGACTTCAAGAATTTACAAAATGAGGAGGTTCTCAATTTGGCCCGTATCTATGTTTTTTTAGGTTCGTTCAATCATCACTTATAGATTCACTTAAGAGATTTCTATGAAATCTTCTCAAACTGTAAGGTATGCCTTAGCGGGGGTCCCACAATAATTTTGTCAAGCTACGTGTAGTGTAAGGCGAGCAAAATAAGGAAAATATTTTTTTTTTAGTCGAAAATTTCGAGAATATGCCGGATGCGCCCGCAGTAAGAAAAATGTAATATTGCTATAAAAAATTCATATGTGCATATATTGGCTTTATCAACTAATTGTTCTACTTGCCGTAATAGCGACAGCATAAGCGCTAGCAAAAAGGAAGCCTAAGGAATTGTCAATTACGTTACTGACGTCAATGTCGTCATGTGCGAAATATTCGATTAGTTTTTATTTTCAGCATCGTAATATAAAATATGGCGGCCATATTGATTTCTAACGAAAAATAAACATTATTTTCATGTTTAGGTGGTCAAAGTTAACGAAAAGTTGTAACCGAAATGAGAGATTTAGACAAGGTAATCAAGCCATCTTGATTCCAAAAGTAAAATGTTGACGCGTCCTAATCGCAAATAAATCTGCTTGGAGTAAGAAACAACCGTGGACAACCCCGACTGCAGGTTTTGCGGGGACGAGGAAGAAACCTCTATCCACGTCCTAACTTCTTGCCCTAGTCTTATGAACTTGAGGCACAAACACTTCGGTATCGGTTTTCCGGTGCTGGAGGAAATAAGGAACGCCCTCATAGGTAGAATTCTGGCCTTTGGATTAGAATCCGGCCTGAACGGGGATACTCCATAATTTCGTAGCAGTAGCACAATGGGCCACAGGGCCTGAGTGTGGCGAATTTAGGTTGCCCCGCTAAAAGAATAAGAAACAACCGTGCCAGATGGCATCCCATGAAGTTGAGATGCCGCACAAAAAGTCGTACCGCAACCACAAATTTCATGTAAATATGCAAAAACTGCAATTATTATAACCAAATCAGAATTGCAATTTTGAATTTTTAACTTTTGACATCGGATTCGGTATCAGCCACTCCTAAAATACCCAACTACCAATTTTAATTTAATTCCGACGAAATTTGAATTTTTTTATCGCAATATTACATTTCTCTTATTACGGGCGCATTCGGCATATTCTCGAAATTTTCGACTAAGAAAAAATTATTTTCCTTATTTTGCTCGCTTTCCACTACACGTACTTGATAAAATTATTGTGGGACCATCGCTGAGCCATATGTTACAATTTGAGAAGATTTCATAGAAATCGCTTAAGGGAATCTATAAGTGATGATTGTACGAACCAAAAAACAAAACAAAACATAGATACGGGTCGAATTGTTCTTCTTGATCTGCCGCAAGAAAGACAGCATAATTGGCAGCAAAAAGGGAGCATAATGAATTGCCAATTACATTACTGACGTCCATGTCGTCATGTGCGAAATATTTGATTAGTTTATATTTTAGCCTGTTAAAACTTGATTATCCACACTTTGCTAGAGTAATTCTTAAATTTTCTTCTGCCAGTAAGAGACAAGCAGATAATTTAATAATAATTTATATATACATGGCATTTTGGGTTGTATATTATTTATCTAGTGTAGGTATAGACATCCTTACATAATAATGCCAACACCTTATTTATCCCTGAAAGCCTGTAGTGACTGAGCGAAGAGGGGCTATACTTTTCGAAACAAGGGACACATATCCAGTATGCGAATATATCTGGATTAATTTATTCACTACTACAGGAATCGAGTCCAGGATTTTAGGATGACAGTTAACCTCCTAACCAATCTACCACGCAATCATTCAATGGAATAATATATCATCGTATTATTGATTTTTTAAGCTTATACAAATTATTAATTAAATTGAAGAGACAGTCAACATAATTTTGTTAATTATTGTGACTAGGGCAAACAATGAGCAAATCTATAAGTACTGAAAAAATATGTTTATTAGGGTGGTCCTTAGCTATACTTGACGATATTTTTTTTTCATACAATTTTTTCGGAATCACCCCCTAAAGTTTTTCCAATTATTTAAAAAATGAAGTATACAAAATTTTAACTTGATCGGATAACGCTAACCCGTGCCTCAAGGCAATTAAAATTCACCATCAGACGCAATTTTCATCGATATTTTTTTCTTACAATTTTTTCGGCCTCACCCCCTAAAGTGGTTCCAATTATTTAAAAAATGAAGTGTACGAAATTTTAACTCGATTGGATAACGCTAATCCATACCCCAAGGCAATTAAAATTCACAATCAGACACAATTTTCTTCTATTTTCAATAGTATCTCGTGAACTATTGATTACATCGAAATATTATATATATGCATAATTCGGTGTTTTCACAAATTTTAAAATCTCACCGACTGTGAAGGTAATACTTAATTATAACTAAAACCATTTTAATTTCCACAACCAGTTGAGTAATATCCAAGAAAATGTATTTTTAAATTTGAATTAAAATTTTACCGTCCAAAACACTAAGCTATATTATTGACGTCATCGGTCATAAACATCTAACCTCAAAAATACATATCTTTTAAAAATTTCCGAGTAATATGTCACTATTATGAAAATTTCCGCTTGGTTCTCGTATTTTCAACTAAAATCTTGTTCAATGTAATGTTCATAAAGTTTTACATATCTTCTCCCAATAAAATAAGGCGACTTTTTGTAGGTTGGAAATCCAACCTATAATTAGCAGCCCATTTTTAGTAATCAACAAAATTGAGACATCATATGCGTCAATTTTTAAATGTTTACTTGGAGCCATACTGGTTTCAACTGAGAAGTGCGGATATAGTCATTAAAAATGACAATAAACTTAAAGAACCTAAAAGTTGAGGTTATGTTAATGCAACCGATGACGTCACAGCCCGTTTTATATAATACCCGTTCGGTTATTCAGTTTTAATATTTATTTGTTGAAATTTTAAATCGATAGATGAAAGAATGGTGGTTAAATATTGGTAAGTGCTTTAATGTATGGAATACTTCATTTTAAAAATATTTAAAAACCAAATTTGCATACAGTGAGCACACCTAATTGGAAGAAAATTAATTTTTATAAAACGTCATTTCTTTGCATTTTTCTCATATGTTTTATAGTTGAATAAGAATAATGAAGCTTTGGTTGGCACAAACAGGTACCAGAACATTCATGTCTGCCCAAAAAAGACAAAAGACAGTAAGTAACAAAACATCAAATCTGAATAAATCGAACTTTAATGAAAATGGCCCTTCCGTAAAAATAGTGCAATAAAGTAAAATTAGGGTCTAAAATAAATACAAAAATCACCATTTTTTTATTTAACCTTAATGGAATGTTGCACTCTTTAATTTAAGAAAAAAATCACATACTGCTTTCTGCCTCAGGTTTTCTGTAATCATTTGATTGAAAAAGTCAGCAGTAAGTAATGAAATTTCGAGTGTTGATCTTGAATGTCACAATAGTCACATTTTTCGTTCTCCAGTTTCGTAAAGCTGATTTTTAATGCTAGATAATTAATTCTGAACATTTTGAAGTGGAACGAAAAACCTTTCATCTGCGAAAGTTCTTGCACATACTGCCGTTTGGCCAAATACAACATTTTAAAATCCGAATATCATACTAATAGTACAGCAGTACCAGAGGTAAAAAATATGCAAAACTTCGGAATAATGTCATATTGAATGGATTTCGTCCATTTTTGGCAGTATAATAGTAAATGCTTCACAGAAAAGTTTCTATATTGTGCGGGAGCTTGCTAAATTATGGGGGGTGGCATCCACCCCCCTACTTAATAAAGATATATATTTATTGGAGCTGAAAAAGAATCAAATTTTAAGAAGAAAAGGTTCTATGCAATTTTTCACATAAATTGATAGTTTTTTTGTTATAACGACTTCAAAATTGCGATTTTAGCATAAAAAAAAGGTATTTCCAAACGGCTTTCGTCAAGTATCTCGAAAAGTATTACTTTATCGAAAAAACGTTACAGGCCAATTACAGAAAGTACAAATTGGGAATTAATTATATTTTTTGTTTATTGATGTAGGATTAATAATTCGGAGATATTTAAGTTTGCATTTGGCAACCAAGAGTTCATAAGATAATTATTTAGAGTGAGAGTTAAATATCTCAGAAACTGTGACACCTACGTCAAGAATGCTAATAGGTAGAATAATAGATTATTAATTAAGCTTTCAACTGTTTTTTTGCTTGTTTCTGTAACATAAAAAACATTTTGTTACTATAATTAGCCAGTAATTAAAAAAAATTAACTTAATTAATATATAGCATGATGTAGATGCTCAAATTTTTTCGTTTGTATACAGCACTTGCTTTAGAAAAAATTACAGTTTAAATGTATTTTCGATAGAATGTAATTTTTTTCCTTTTCCAAATATCTCAATAAATATTAGTAGAGACCAAAAATAAAGCTCATAAACTGATAATGAATTTCGCTGTTTTAATTATTTACATAGATTTAATAGTATCGGAGATATGAAAGTTTACAAATGGCGTTTGAATGTTTATGAGACGAAAAATGCAGCTTAAATGTTAAATATCTCAGAAATTGTGACACCTACGTCACGCATGCTAAGAAATGAAATTAAATACAATTAATTGCGCTTTCAAATTATTTTTTACTTATTTCTGTAGCATAAGAAATAAATAAGATATGACGAAAAATGTGCGTATTTATATTTTTTTATATAAAAAAGTCGCCATTTTGTTACTCTAATCAGTCAGTAATTTAAAAAAATTATCTCAAATACAGTTATTCGTTAAAATGTAGCATTACCTAGATGCTCAATTTTTTTTTGCTCATTTAAAGTACTTGCTTTAGAAAAATATGCATTTTAAACTTTAAAGGTAATTTCGAAACACTTGGATACCAAATATAAACTTAAATATCTCCGAAATTATTAATCCTACATCAATAAACAAAAAATATAATTAATTCCCAGTTTGTACTTTCTGTAATTGATCTTTAACATTTTCTCGATAAAGTAATACTTTTCGAGATACTTTACGAAAGCCGTTTGGAAATACCTTTTTTTAAAGCTAAAATCGCAATTTTGAAGTCGTTATAACTTAAAAACTATCAATTTATGTGAAAATTTCCATAGAACCTTTTCTTCTTAAAATTTGATTCTTTTTCAGCTCCAATAAATATATATATTTTTTAAGTGCCACCCCCTGAGAAGGGGCTAAATTAGCAAGCCCCCGCACAATATAGAAAGTTTTCTGTGAAGCATTTACTATTATACTGCTAAAAATGAACGAAATCCGTTCAATATGACATTATTCCGAAGTTAAAACCCCGGTTACTGTACTACTAAGGTAAATCGAAGTAATTGCTGTTCATGCACATACTGCCTTATTCCTCTCAATTTTTTAAAATAATGCCACATACTGCTGTTTGCCATTCCATTTTATTCGGTTATATGTAGAAATTCTTAAAACAGGATTAATTCAGAAGCTGCGTCACTTACTGCCCTTTCATAATCAATAAAAATGTAATTTTTCAACATTTATCACTTACTGCCTCTTACCTTTTTTGGGCAGATGTTCTCGTTGGAATGCCAGGATACACGTTTTGTGTCCCATGAATTAATCGAATTAGCTTCCCCTTATTGTAAGGGATGTCTTATAGCAACGGTATCGGTCGCGGTTGTCTGCTAGGCTTACAACTTCAACAAACTCTTTTTCATTGGTCGCTCTTTAGTAACAACGATTCCGTGCGATATTGCCATCTGCTGCAGCTAAGGCTCGAACTCAGTAAAGTAAAGATAAGAGCGGCACTAAACATCCATCCTCAAATCAAGAAACCTGTGGTCTCAATGCTAACACGTACCCACTGAACCACTGAGTCGATTAAGTTTCTTTCAGCATTTACCATCTGATTTTCCATGAACCGTTAACCGTTTCATGTTTTCCTTTTCGGTTGATGTGGCGAAAAACATCATAGGATGGAAAGTTCTCGTCAGTAGTGAGACATAGCGGACCTCCGATCGGCTTCACTTGTTCACAATTATGGTCACATATTACTGAATTCACCGGTCCTGAGTCTTCACGGAGCTGCTAAAATCTTTCTATTTAGAGATTTTACTAATCAAATAGTCGGCAGTTAATTGCCATTTAGCAGACAAGTTTTAAGTGAGTCTATTTCAATTTCAGAGAAGTTAAAATGACAATTTGTATAAGCGTATTTGTAAAGCATATTATTTGCGAAATATTAATATTTTCGCAAAAAGTCTGGATATTAACGTGTAATAAACAACATTGTCCAGAGGTAACCTTATATTCGAGATAGAGATGTCTATAAAAAACATTTGAAAGTACAACCAAAAAAGAAGAGAACTTTTGAGGAAAATTAGATAAACTCTCACTTTTTATCATGTCAACCAAAGAGTGGATAATATAAAACAGTTGATATTTCAGGAAAACTAGACAGCAAAAAGCAGGCCGATCTGCTGAACGTTGTGCTGATACCAGCAAGGAGTTGATGGGAAAAGCTTTTAGTTTGAGACGAGGGTTTAAATTTACGTCATCGCCTTTAAAAAATTTGACTACTTGAAAACATGTCTAACAAGCAGCCAATTGGAGAAAAAATTGTCCGCCAGCGCATTAATTAGCAGCGGTCAATTCTTAAGGGCCGTAATTTATTATGTCAATTTACGTCATACCTTTAAGAATGAATTTTGCTTGATTGCTTGTAATTAATAAAATGTAGGAAAAATTGTCTGCCAGGTTGCAACTGTAGCGAACCTGGTGGCAGACACGTTCAAAATGATTAAAAATGTACGTCAATTTACGTCATTCCTTTAAAGTCAAAATTTGCACAGAAAAATTCCTGTAATTGTTTACGAAGAATTTATATTATGGCAGACAAAATTTTCGAAAAATTGTTTACTACGTACTGCAGGTAATTTATATAAGATATTTTGAATTATGTACTACCCACATTATAATTTTATTCTCAGTAGATTTTAATAGTTGCCCGAAATATTTTCCTTTCATCAAATTTAGCAAAATTATTAGTTGATGATTTACAAAATGAAGGATTTCATGGATTTAAAAGTATATTTGATATTTCTGAACAAAAATAGTTATGATAAACATTAAAGTATTGGAATATAAAAATAAAATATATTAATAATATTGAAATGAAAACATAACATTTGTAAAAATAAATATAAACTTCTTTAGATCAAAACATCAGAAAATAAACTGTTAAAACTTTTCCAAAAAATTTTTTCACTCAGTCTCATCACCACTGCCCAACTGGTCATCTTCTAGTAATAATGTAATAATTAGGGAAATATGTAGGTATTTGAGTTTGTTAAATTCTTACCTTCTTCAGCTTCGAGTTCTTCCTCATTAACCATCACATCTGCTACTGTTGAAAGTGCCTGATCACCTTCATACCACAAGACTTTCTGCTTTCGTCTAGGCACCACCCACATTCTTCCGGTACTAGCCTGTAGGTATTTGCTTGTCAGCTTTGTACCAAATTGTTGATACAAATTGGGTTCTTTTCATTTTTTGTAACAGAACCCGATATGATCAAAACTCTTAAAAATTTCTCATTATCTTTTTTTGGCACGTAATTCTTGCAAAAAAGTATCTCCCTAGCTTCACTTACTGACGATGTTGCCTTTACACTATACATAAGACATGCATATTCTTGAATATCATTAACTATTCTGTCAGGGTCTTCACCTTCTCCCAATAGTTAGAAAGCCCTTTGAAATTTTTTAGAGTTCTGCAGAATATTAAAAGGCACTTTCTTCCCTCTTTTGAAAAACGCAGCTGTATAATCACATCCAGTGAAGGAATGAAAACTTGGAAGTGCTCTACATAGTGTTTTCAAATAATGTATGCACTGCAATGTATCGCAGATTGTTGTTTCTTTTTGTACCATCTTGCATCCATATCTTGAGACTGTTTCGAAATTTATAGTAGTTTGCTAAAAGAACGACTAACACACCAGTGTCTGCTGTTCTTACAACAATATTAGTGGTTTCTTCTTGCAATCTACTTATATGGAAAGCTATCCCCGTATCCGTTTCTTCATGCAGACAATAAAAGTCTTCTTCCTCGGAGCATTTTTTTTCCATTTACTAATTTAATGGAGTAGCAAATGTTTTTGTTTGTGATATAAATGGTTTCATTTTTTAATAATTCAGACACTTCTTCAGAACTCCAATGTAGAATCAGAAAATCAACAAGGGCTTCTTTGAATTTGCTACTTCTTAATGATTTATTGAAATCCACCGACCTGACTTGATCTGACTCGTTTATAATATACTGACGATTCATATCCATAAATTCTCCCCTCTTGTCTCTCACAATGTCTTTAATGCTTGGATTACGATACTGGTCAAATATAACGTGGATACTAATTGCTTGTGTTTGAGTTACAGTTTGCAAAATTTTAGTGGACAGTTTTCCAAAGGTTTTAGGAACATCCTAAATCAAATGAAGCAAAAAAAAACCCATCTGAACATTGTTTTTGTTAGGAGATTCGTTCTCAACATTGCTTTCTAAAATATGCATAAAAACTGCCTTATAAGTCTTGTGCATGGTTCCATCATTGTGGCATAATGCAGGTGGAGCGAGAGTTAGTGGAAAACTTAAAATTTTATCTGCAGACATTTGTTGTTTATGCAAAAATAAAGCTATTTTTCTAAGCAACTTACATCCTTAAAGGAATGACGTAAATTGATGTGTATTCTTTTGGCTTTTGAGCATATCTGCCACCACGTTCGCTTCAGTTGTCACGTGACAGACAATGTTGTCTACATTTTATTCCTTGAAAGAAATTATTTACCACAAAATTTATTCTTAAAGGTATGACGTAAATTGACATACAAAATGACGACCACTTCATTGGCCATCCCTAATTAACGGATCAACTGTTCGGCGGCAGACAATTTTTCCTCTAATTGACTCTTTGTTAGATATATTTTAAAAGGGTTAAACCATTTAAAGGCGATGACTTACATATTTTCCCCCTAGCTCTCGGATTATTTGGAAAGGTTGTGCGGCACTGACCATGCCGGTGGGTTTGGATGGATGTTTGCAGACAGTCTTGGTTTTGGATTTGGGGGTTGTCTAGTTATATACGGTGTTCGTGTTTGTGCAGAGTTAGATTTGACGTAGATAACTGAAAACATATTCTTTTTTATTTCAAGCAATACACATTTGAGATCAGTTTGAGGTCGTTTGGAAACGACGTAGAAAATGAGCAAATAATGTTTAAAGTCAAAATTACACTATGAAAATTTAAGAGGCCAATTTTATATGGCCAGTAGTAGTGTACAAAATTTCGATTATAAGGTATTATTGAGAAGCCAATTCGAATAATTCATGGGATCTAAAACATCTGCTAAGACGTCCATAGCGAGAATATGAATGTTCTAGTACCTGTTTACGCCAATCAAAACTCCATTATTTCGAAAAGTATTAATTGTACGAGAAAAATACAAATAAACGAAGTTTTAGAAAATGAAATCTTCGTTAGATTAAATATGTAGAAAATTTCAATATGATCAACCGGTAACGAGATACTTTTCAAAACAGGTGAAAATTGCGTATTTTAGTGACTTTTAATGGCCTTGTGGCACGGGTTAGCGTTATCCGATCGAGTTGAAATTTTGTATAGTTCATTTTTTAAATAATCGGAACCACTTTCTGGGAAAAAAATCCAATGTCGCAAAATAAGGACCACCCTAATGTTTACTTAATGTCCATATTCTAGTTCAGACAAAGAATGAAGAATGTTGTTTTATAAAATTCCCATTCACATTTTCTTTACACTTTAGAAAGTCTAAAATTATTTATTTTACAAATCTAAAAATACCTTCGGTATCTGCACTCTATGTCACGCATCTAGCAGAAGTTCTTAAGTTTTTATGGATTTTCTACGTGCTCACCGCAAGCTTTACATCAGTTTTTTCAGCTATAGTAGTTAATATGCTTGACGAAGTTAAATTGCGGCGTTAGAAATTCATTATTGTCAGCCTGTGTTTTCTTATCTCGGTTTTTAAACTTTTGTTTCGTCTATTTACTTTTTTATTTGAACGGTATTAAAAGCGTCGTAAAGTTTCTCATTGCTTTATTTACTGCTTTATATAAGATTTTTCACAAGAGATCTATATGGTTCATTAAACGAAAGTCCTCGATACAATTTGTGCACGACGGCATGAAATAATAAAAAACGTGCTTTTGCAGCTTTTTTCGTAACCCATAGAGTCCATCTCAATTTGTCCGACAATCAATTATATTTCGGTGGCACGTGCTCAGATTTTTTTCCTAAAGAGAAATATTACTTAGTGGTGTCTCTTGAATATTTCAGTCGTTTGACATTCGTGCCTACAACAGACTTCAACTACTATAAATGGGACAGATCTAACATATGACGGCTAAAAGTTACAGCCAGGCGTGGCCGCCTGCGGATATATCTTTGATTAACATTTTACCCGAATATGGCACAATTAACTTTTACCTGTTGCCATTAAGATTAATTACGCAGCCAATATTCTCTTTGATTTTTATTGTTATATCAAGGGAATAAATAATAAATAAACAGTATGTTTATACTCGCAAATGCAGTTGAATTAAAAAGAACTACTAAGCATGCCTAAAAAAAATTCTTCTGGTATTCACGAAATATCTGGGAAAATATTTGAGAATCTGCTTGATTTTGCTCTTAGCGCAGTTGATCTGATTATTTTCGGAAACAGCATTCTATTAAAAATTTTATTATTGATTCTTATGTATTTTGACCTCCCGATTGCGAAAAAAATATTTGCGCCCAAAAATTCCTTATGCGTCAAAAGTTATATGGACTTTTTGACGCGCTTTCCCGGATTTTCTACTTATTTGCGTAATATATCTTGTACTAGTAAGCGAATGGGAATTTAAAAAATACTGGCTCATTTGAAACAAAATTCTTAAAAAATATATACCTGTCCGATATGGACCATCTTGGAAAAAAAAAACAGAAAACACCAAAAATGGTCGAAAAATCAAAATTGAATATCTTTCGATAAGAAGGAGTAATTTCAAAAAGGTTGTCAAAAATAAAACTCATCTATGGTCAAATATGATGCACCAAACCCGGACGCTGTAAGTCAAATAGAACGGTCAAAGATGGCGGACTAAATAATTTTTTTTAATTCTTCGTCAAGTATCAAGGAGGCATTGTGCGTCACTTTTTTTCTTTCGATTGTAGGTTCTTTTTGGATTTTTTTTTAGCTCAATTTTCAAAAAAAGTGCATTTTTTCTAAATACTGATCATATATCCATATATTATTATTATTAAGTTTCATTTCGTATTCAATTTTTAAAGTTATACGAGACTTTCTATTCATTTTATTTCGATGAAAATTGGGCGAAAAAGGAGGATCAAAGAATATTTGAAAATTGTAAAAATTTGCACTTTTTCTGAAAATAAAAAAAAAACTGAACTTTATCCCTTATTTTTTATTTTTTTTTAACTGTTTAACGTCGGCCTATTTCCGCTACCAGGACCTATCACCGACGCCAGGAGACGAGCCACTCCCAACCTGGAAATTTTGCCGAACCTCTTCCCTTAAGAAGAGTAGGGATCTTTTACTTGCCTAACATTTAATAGACAAGGGAGCGCCTGCTTTACATCCCCTCCGAAGGATGGTATATCCACTACGTAATCCTCGTCTGAAATTACGTAACTTCCGAGTATACACTGATATACAAGCCTCTAGAAGGTGGGACTAGTACGCTGTATTTCCCAAGACGGGAGCCCATCCAAGTACTAACCGCGCTCGACGTTGCTTCAACGGAATATCGACAGATATTCACATTGAAGTCGCCTCTACGCTTGCCCCCTTTATCCCTTAAAATACCTAAAAGAACCTACAATCGAAAAAATAAAAAGTTACGCGCAATGGCTCCTTGGTACTTGACGAAGAATTAAAAAAATGCTATTTCGTCCGCCATCTTTGACCGTTCTATTTGACTTACAATGTCTGAGTTTGGTGCATTATATTTGACCATAGATGAGTTTTATTTTTGCCAACTTTGATGAAATTACTCCCTTTTATCAAAAAGATATTCAATTTTGATTTTTTTTTCGGCCATTTCTAGAGTTTCCTATTTTTTCCAAGATGCCGGATTGACCTATACATATCGAACATGTCTTTATTTTTATTTTTTAAGAATTTTATTTCAAATAAGCCAGTATTTTTAAAATTCCCATTCGATTACTAGTATAAATAGATAAGTGGAAAATCCGTGAAAGTGCGTCAAAAAGTGCATAACTTTTGACGCACCAGGGATTTTTGGACGCAAATATTTTTTTCGTAATACATAAGAAACAATAATAAAATTTCTAGTGGAATGTTGCCGCTGAAAGAAATTGAATTAAATCAATTCGACTGTACTATCGGGGGTATTAGTTTGCCTCATATAGAATTCGTTCCAAATAGAAGTTTTCCCTCTTTTTTGAAAACTTCACTATTGACACGATCCAGCGGCAGGGAGCCAGCCTTGTCGGTACCTTTGAAGTTTGGCTGGGCGTCCGCTGGATAGCGGCAAAGCTTGCTCGAGCCAGCAGGACTAGGTCAGTATCAGTTAGGGAAAGACAAAATACATGCCGGCTTGCCTGCCGCATCGTCTCTTTGATGTTCCCCCGAAAGTTATGACATTAGTACGGTCGTTCACCACCACAGTTGTCTAATTCCAGAAATATGTTGTAATGTTTCAAATAATTAAGTGAACTGAGAATTCATTTTACTTCCACATCGACGTGGTGGAGTGGAAGTATAGTAACAAATTATATGTACGTTTTGTTACAAAATTTAAAATCAAATGCATAGATTTACTTTTATTAACTTTTACCTTCTGACGGCTCGGGACATCTGGAAGTAAAGGTTAATAAATAAAATAACGTAAATATTCGTCTTTCTGTCAGTCCGTCCGTCATGTCTCTTTTGAGCTAAATAACTTAAAAGAGAAAAGTACGGTTTTATTGAAATTTGGAGAATACATTAGAGTTAGCTAGAGGAAGATTTTTTGAAAAAAATCGATTAGTAAATAAAAAGGTTATGAAACATTTTATCAAAAAAAAACAAAAAAAATACGTGAAGAGTTGTAATCTTTGATACAATTGTATGTTTAAGTGCCATTCTTGCAATTTTAATGATCTCCCGATGATACCATCTTGACTGTTGAATGACTTACTATCTTTGTGCTTGTAGAATCTAATCACAGGTGTTACAACACTTTTCACGTGCATTTTTTTTTTTTTTTTTCATAAAATGTTTCATAACCTTTATATTTACTCACCGATTTATTATTTATTTACTCATAGTATTTAGTCATAGTTCTTCCTTTAGATAACACTAATTTATGGTCCAAATTTTAATACAACCGGACTTTTCTCATTGAAGTTGTTTATCTTAAAAGAGGCACGACGGACAGGGTACATGGACAGACAAACGGACTGGGTAGATGGACAGACAAACGGACTGGCAGAAAGACGGACGCATGACGGACATTATAAAAGTTGTTGAAAATTCTATATGGTATATTTTTTTCTCTACGAGCCATATTTACATTTTTTTTAATGTGTCGATAAAATGCAATTCACTAGTGGCGGCTAGAATTCTTGGGTCGATTCCTATAATAATAGTGAAATATAAATAACAAAATAATGTACGTGAAAGAAACGGATACATTAACATTGGTGCTAGAGCCATTTCAGCATGTTATGACTTCCGCCCTCTCTCCCCTCTTATTGTCCCCCCTACGACTTGAGACGTTTATGATGAAAACAGTGTTGCCATGTGAGCATTTGATTTATAGGCGGAGCGAAATTTATTCGGGGAGCAATTGGGAGGATTTTAAGCTTAAAGTATCTAGTTCCTATAAAATTTAAAATTTTTATTATACAAATTATCCGCAATGTTGAAATTAAACTTATAATTATTAGAATCTTTAATAGATTTATAAATAATCTTTGGCAACAATGTTGCACATGTAATGTGTTACTGAAAATGCGCAGATCTCCTAGGCAGTTTGAATTTTTAACGAAAAGTAAGGTAAGAAAAAAATATGTTGTTTGTTGAATTTCTAATAGCTCTCATAATATTCTATAGAGTTTTTTTTAAAAGTCTGTAAAAAAATATTTGAATTCATTTAAGGATTTAGGAGAAAAAGATGCAATGCGAAGTCATGTTTTTAAGCAAATCTAAACAAGAATTCCAGCCACCTTAAACTAAATGCCGATCGGAACGGCTATACCTTTTTGAAAAGCGCCCATTACTTCATAAAAAAGGGCTTTGAAGATCATAATTAAGTTGCGTTTTATAAAAACTTGGTGTTTGATTTGTGTGAGGATTATTGAGAGGATTTTTAACGTATGTGGGAGCGAAACGGAGCATTTTGAATTGTACGGGGTAATTTAAAACATTTGTATTGGCAACACTGGATGAAAATCCGAAAAATTCAAAAATTGATTAGTACATTTCAACACAAGGTGGGGTGTACTACTCTTGTCAAGAATGCGTATTAGAATTTGCTGGAGAGTAGTTATTTGATGCATTTTTAAATGCTCAAATAACTAAACATACTATTTTATTTTTGCACATTTTTAGCCATATACGTGGCGTGAAAATTAAACTAGTATTCCGTACATAAATAACATAAATCTGATAATAAATAATATGAAAATTCTTTAAATAAATCCAGATCACAGTCATTTTAGGTGGGGATGCCTAGGCGAGTCCACTGCACAGATGGAATAAAGTAGGGTAAATAAGAAAATGAGAAATCAGATGAAATCCGTAAATTGATTAATACGTCCTTATTTGTAATTGGTTTCTTGCTAGAATAACTTAATTAAGAGTGGTTTATAGAAACATCATGATTTGTTACATTTGTTTAGATTTATACTGCGTATTTTAACATGGCGTAAAATAATTCACGTTACCCCGATCTCCTCCAATATCAAATATTTGTACAGGTCTGGCAACGTAGCTTTATACTTGAGAGATGAATGTGCAGTAGACTTTAAGTGAGATAGTGGCAGCACCGAGTGTACTTCTTCGGAACACAGCGCTCTCCATCTCATGTCCTCTACTGCGCATTTCGGGTATCAAGCCACGTTGCGAGACTTGTATGCTTTGCCGGCAAGCAACAGGTCAGAAGCCCCTCCCACAGTCTACACGTGTGCACCTCCCGCTCGGTTGTCTAAATTGAACAGGCAGGTTAATATGGGCGTGCCGTTTTTTTTATCCATAGTTTATCCATGTCGTCAAAATATATTCTCTGTCTAGTTATGAAGAAATGACAGAAAGAGAATGAGTTATGTATCACTAAGAAAATTCAGTACCTGTAAGAGGAAGGATTATTTAGACGACTAAAAGTAGCTAAAGAGAAAAGTGGCAACAGCGTAGGTTAAGTCTGTTTCTTTTCAGTATCTTATTTGTCCATTTCTCTTCTCTTCTACCTTATATTAGCATCGACTTAATATTTTACAATGCCACTACTGTAGGTATACTATTTGCTTTCGCATTTCCAAAGACTATAACAATACAAACGAAAAAAATGCATATAATCTTTTTTGTAGAGAATTTTGTCTTCTTCATTTTTATATCTAACCTTTTTTCCATAAAAATTACTAAAAATGAGAAAATTGACAAAAATTGATTTTTTTGTACCTTTTTTTGGAAAATTTCGAAATGTTCCAGTCCACTAGATTGCAGGAAACTAGATATATTATATTTTATGTTCAAATAAAACGATTAAAACAGTTTCAAGCTTTTTCCTATTTTTTTTTCTAATTAAGGCCTTTTTCGCCTCTGCTGACTCTCCTATGAAACCAAATACGTATAATAATTTGACCAATGAGATAAGATTATAACCTTAGTACTTATAGTATAAAACAAATTGCAAGTAAATTTTAAACCACTTATTTTATAGTTGTTTGTAAAAGTTTATTTCGTATTTAAAACTGAGAAGGTGTCCGACGGTTAAAACTTGATTTTGTATCCGTCGGCAAACGATTGTTATCTTAATGTTTAAAATAAATAACTGAACTGAGAATTCATTTTACTTCCACATCGACGTAGTGAAGTGGAAGTATACCTAGTAACAAATTATATGTACGTTTCATTACAAAATTTAAAATCAAATGCATAGGTTAAACTTTTATTAATTTTTACCTCCCGACGGCTCGGGACGTCTAGAAGTAAAGGTTAAATAGAATAACGTAGGTATTTACCAATGTTTTAAAAGTACCCTTTACTAAATGTAAAAAGTACCTTTTTAGATAAATTAGAAACATTATGATATTGTTAGATTAACCGAACTTGTGGAGATAAATCCCTGTATTTGGGACAAGACAAATGAAAATCATAAAAATAAAATAGGCAGCTGGCGGTAAATTAAATATAATTTGTTAACTGCTGCCATGTTACTGCTCACACTTGCACACTTAAAAAAAATACTCAAGTTCAAGGTGACAGCCGATTTCGCCCAGTATGCCCGCTAAATGTGAAAAGCTCCTCCCTTTGTCGTGCCGGTGTCGTCTTGTGATCGTGTCGGTGGCTGTGAAAACGCCCTTTCGGCCAGTAAGCGCACGCACTAATTCACCCAGCCGTCGTACACACTTCCAGCTGCGAGGCACAGCACAGGAGATTAAAAATGTAGCAAAAAACTACCAGCAGGCTGGCCACAGCATGCTGTGTCGTGTGTAGACCCTATTATCTGTTCACCAAGCTCTGAAAGATACAAACATATATGCATTATCAAATGACCATGCCATACCGTATCCTCATTTGACAACAGTGACAGTAACAATTTGTCTCAGAGCTTGGTAAACAGACAATAGTTATACCACCTTTACTTCCACATCCACGTAGTGGTTTGTTCAAATATGCTTAAAATGTCATGAAACGCTGAGATTTTAAGTAGAGTAGAGTACTTTTGAACCTGAAAAACACACTGTATACATTTATTACTGTTTTTATATTTTGTACATCTTCGTATTTGTGTATGCTTAATCAAAAGCCTTAGTCAAGATTATTACCAAATATGGTTTATATAAAACAGCTAGTTTATGTATAACGCCGCAAACCCAAGATTTTTTTATACAATATTATTTTTTCAAGAGGGAGACTGAAATAATGCGAAAACAAGTGATACTTCTTTAAAATTACTTTAATCACATTACAAAAAATGAAAACCAACACATCCGATAGTTATTTCTCCACCGTGAAATAATAATCAATTTTCGTTACTATGGTCTCTGCGCTTAGTGGATTGATCAAATAAACTTCAAAGCAACTGTTACCTAGGAAATATTACGAGAACTTATTTTATCGTTCAAACTGTCAAACAAATATATAGTGCGTTGTAGACCTAATAAAAAAATCTACATCAGTGCATCATAATGGTAGTCATAATAATTAAACACAAAGATCAAAGTCAGTTTTTAATTGAGGCAACGTTGGGCACCAGCGTAGAGAACCTTGTAACATCTGCAGTGGCTATTTACAATGGTCGGCTAAAAATAGACAGAATTTGTTCAGAAATGGAAGAACTCTCAAAGCATGGAACGCTTTATCCGCCAGAAATTTTGGGACTAACAGAAGAACAGGTGGAAGAGTTGAAATTAACTGATCCGTGGGGAGAAAAGTGCATTCCAAGTGGTGGCTTTACTTTCGAAAAGGACCCCGTTGGTAGAAGAAATGGGAAAAAGCCCCGCAAAGAAATGCAGGATGTTTTGATGAATGCCATTAACGATGCGAAAGAATTAGTTTCAAGGAAACTGGTGGATCAAGGTAATTTAACTTTGTTTTGTTAAGAATATTTCTAATATAATGTGGCTTGTCCCTAAGTAAGAATATTTGAAAAAAATATTCTTCACTAGTAGTACAAGATCCGTACTAAGGTCGACCTTCACCGATCAGGTAACCGAATGAAATCTATTTTTTATGAAAAAAATATGCTAACAAAAGTAACGAAATATGTTCAAGGCTTTATTTAATTGAAAATTTAATTAATTAATTTTTTTTCCATACCTTCACCGATCTTCTAACCAAAAAAATTTAACACTAATCGAAAGTAAGAAACCTATAGAATATGTAAACATAAGGTTGCTTACATATTTCCGTTCAAGGCTGTACGGTTGCTAGGTTTAAATAGGTGAATCGAAAGTGGTACCTTCACTGATTGGTACTACTGGTAACCAAATAAATTATATATCAAAATAAAGATAATTTATTTGCGAAACGATAAGTATAAATAAAATTTAAGAAATTAAAAAAACAAGAAAAAAGCCTTAAACATATTTGGTTAAGCAACCCACCACCGTTACTTTTGTTAGCATATTTTTTTTCATAAATAATAGATTTCATTCGGTTACCTGATCTGTGAAGTCGACCTTAGTACGTATCTTAGACTATAGGTAATTTAAAAAACTATTGAACTCAGCTTTTCTTTTTTCTTTTTATATATAGTCTGTTCAACGAGCTCTGAGAGCATATGTAAACAAATATGTATAAAAATATGTTGTCAACATGCAACCAATGAGACGTTACATGATAATGTACATAGATACATTTGTACATTTGCTCTCAGAGCTCGGTGAACAGACAATAAATACTTAAAAGTATTCTTGATTGAAGGAGGATCGAAAACCCCCATAATCCAGGAACTTCAGACGAAAAATGCGCTCATCTTCGGAAAAATTTATAGTGAGCTATAAATTGGTGTACACGTACCTTTCAGCTTCCCAAACAATCTGTGAGAGGTCCCAAAGATTCCGGTGTATGCTTAACTTTTGACAGCGGAGAAACCTGCCCAAAGAAGTACCTTTTTTCTGTTTTTTGCCAATATCTTCGTTCCCATCGATCCTCGGCTACGAAATGTACTTATATAAAAGAAAGAAAGAAAGGAAAATTTTCTACAAAAAAAGGTGATATAAAGTTTATCGACAGAGCTAATCATTTCCACGGAAAAAGGCGTGATACATCAGATTAAGTTTTGTGGTTGCAAATAGCAGCTGCGCCTTCCCCTCTGACGTCGGTGATAGGTTTATACCTGTTTTACTGTTTTTTTTGGTGGAGTGTGCTGATGATTAGCGTATAGAGGCAGGTTATCACTTTGAACCCGATTCATGCCGAAACGATTTCGTTGGCGCTCGTTTGACACATCTAAATCCTTTTCGTATGGTTCGTTTGCAGTGGGATGGTTAGACGCATAGGTAAAATACTCGCTTAGCATGCCCCCCTCTAGGCCAAAAATTCATCAAAATCATGACTTTTTAAACCATAAACCTATTTTACCCTACCTTCCTTGCCGGCGGTCAGACTGCAAGGTAGTCATTTGCTAGAACGAGTTTTTTCGTTCGGTTCAGTTTTCCCATATCAGCAACCAAAAATTTCGTGAAGCGAGTTTAGTCATCTATAATGTTTATTTCTTAAATTAGTATTAGGCCCATGTGGGCATATGTTCTCATCTTAATTAGCTCTTAAGTCTATCTATGGCAGGCAGGTGTTGCTAACATTACAATTATTCTTAAGCCAAATCAGACCTACCTCGCCCAGCCCCACACCCACCTCGGCGATGTTCGCCGTGGTTCTCTGGCTGGCTCCGAGGCTAGGATCTGATGCGACATGTAATATTTAAAAAACTCTAAATAAAATCTTGTTGAGCTTGAGCTTAGCATGCTGAAAGTCCTTTTTTTTTATTTTGTACCGCTCAATGTATTTTTTCACGGCAGAAATAGGTAATATTTTTTTCTGTATTTTTCCTTTAATAATTTCATTCTTTTATGTGATTTGTTTAGGTTAATTGTTGATTTTTATTTTGTTATTTAATTGTTAATAATAATTATCAGCGCCGCAGGCAGAATTAGAGTCGCAGACAAAAAAAGGGGATGCGGGGGATGTCCCCCGCCGTTTTCTCCTCAAAACAACACAAAATATTTCAATATGTACCTATATGCTCTTCCTGACATCGGACTGTGTGTCGGCAATTAGCAATCCCTCCTTTTACTGGATACCTAGACGTCTGTGATTTACCAAGCCAATAAATAAATAAATGTTTTTGATATTCAATTGAACTTCTTTGTAATAAATAATAAATAACTACTCATAGATGGGAAGGTTAATATACGCAACACACAACGCGGTATTAATTGGCATGACTACTTCTCCATAAAATGCTCGGACAAATATTTCTGCGGAACATTGACTGACATGATTATTGAACAGGAGCTCGTGAAATCTTCAAAATCGAGAGAAGGCTTCACACGTTACGGAAGTATGAAGGAAAGCGTTTTAAGTAAATGGATTCTCGGACTATCGACTGCGCGTAACATTCCCGAAGGCCTGGAGAGTTTCTGTGGACTTTCTTTCGACACCGGGGATCAACATATCGATGCCAGAGATTCTCGCGTCAACAGAGACCGTGAAGATGTAAAGAAGTTACTTCAGTGGTTTCAATCTCATAATCCTTTCCCTGATATCCAACAAATTATGTCCATCGCAAATGGGGTAACGCTACGAGAAAATCTGCCACAATGCTTAGAAGATCGGCACTGCTGTGATGTAGAAGAAGATTACGTAAAAACTATTAGTGTCATCAATAAACTTTATATCAACTCTTTTGTAGAGAATTTTCCATTCTTTCTTTTATATAAGTACATTTCGTAGCCGTAGGATCAATGGGAGCGAAGATATTGGCAAAAACCGAGAAAAGGTACTTCTTTGGGGCGTTTCTCCGCTGTCAAAAGTTAAGCATACATCGGAATCTTTGGGACTTTTCACAGATTGTTTGGGGAGCTGAAAGGTACGTGTTCACCTATCTATAGCTCACTATAAATTTTTCCGAAGTGAAATGCTAAACTTCCTGGTCTACCACAGGATATTGAAAACAAAAAAGTACTGTTTTCATTTTCAATTTCACGTGTATTTTTTTCCCCAAAAAATGTTTATAGCTCCATTGTATAATACATGTAAAACACACGTTTTGAAAAAAATTGCCCTACTATAAGTCGATGCAAACAATAAGCGATTGAAATTGCAATTGAAGGTAATGCACAAATTTCATCCAAAACTTCTCATTGCACTTGTCATACCAAAAATAAATTAAAACGACCAAATCGATACAATAGAACCAATCCTCTCAAAATATATTTTGGTTCCACTATAAATACTATCAAAGCCCTTTATCTTCTCGTCCTCAAAGACAATAAACATTCCTGTCATGAATAGCAGTCACGTGCGAAAATAATAGTTTTCAATAACTATCAAACTTGTATTCGAATAATTCGTTGTTGCAATAAGCCAGCAGTAGATGGTTTATTTTCAAAGAACTCCAGCGGTGGGAGAATGCACAATGCTATCCATGAACTAGTTTCAGACACCAGAGGCATTACACGAAACAGGACACACAACAATACACTATGAACACATAGACTTTTACACGAACAACTATTAATTTACAACGTACGTAAGATATAACTACAACGCAGCGAATATGTATAGAGAACCTCCTTTCTTCTCCACTAACATATCTTCCAACTTTCAACCCCCATTCTCCCAAACCACCTGAGGCTATTTCTTGAAGGCGTAGGAATTAATTCTCTTGAGTTTACGTCATTTTCTCAGGAAAAAATTTTCAGTGGTTTTCGATGGAAAATTCGAAAATTCTCGTACGAACTTTTATTTTAGGTTATGTATACAGTATGACGTTCATTAAGGATGAATTAAAAGAGACAACATTTAGTTAATGCCGAAACGTAATTTATAAAAAAGTTGGCGCTATTACTATAGCGTACACATTGCACAAACTTTAGATTCGGACGACTACTTTAACAGCTAAGTTCGATATATGATTAGAAGTGCCTAAAATTTGTTTTTGTTTTTTAACAAAATCGATCGGTAAATAAAAAAATTATTATTCATTTAAAATTTAAAAAATTGTTTTCTGGTTTTTATAGTTTTGTAATTGAATAGAAATTTTGTTCAGTGCCATTTCCTATCATTTATATATTTAACTAATATATATTTCACAACAATATAATATTAAAACAAAGGCATGATTTTCAAACAGTGCCATTATACTAGTTATCGCTTTCGAAAATAGGGTATGGTGGTGTAATAGGTAAAATTTTAGCTTGGAATCCAAGGATCGCAAGTTTGAAACACAGGCAGGGTATTATAGATGTAGTTGCTTCCTTTTAATTTTTTTTTTTTATTCTGACAAGTGTTTTATCAACTAAGTCGTCAAAAAATTAACATTCCCAAAAAACTGCGGACAGTATTCTAATGCGCGCACGGCCTTCGACCATGGCATTGAGATGTTCTATTAGTTGAGGTGAACAAGTGTTGGCAAGTCTGGAAAGATCACATCACACCATGGTCACTGTGGTTACAGAGTTTTTGCATCCACTTCGAAGAGAAACTTGACTTGAGTTTTCTCATTTCACAACAAATACCCACTTTCACTGAAATTACAGAATAGCCATCTAGAAGCATTTAAATTAAATCAAATTTGTCACGCAAAAATTTTAAGTAAGTCTTACTGCAAATTTTATATTTTATTATTTGACTTAAAACTTAATTTAAAAACGTTTTTCCTGTAATGTTCCTGTCATTAAATTATCCTGTGATAACAGATGATAAAGTATCTTACTAAAAGCCACAAGAAAAAGTACTGAGAATGTGGGAGATCGTTAACGGAAAGCACCTTCAAATCTAGCTGTCTGAAGTAATTTTACTTACCAATCAGCGACCGCCATGTCAGGTCGTTTTACGCCTCCAACAATGATCACACTCTGGATATTCTTCCGTGCATTGTAAAGTACATGATATATTAGCATCTGTTATTGAATTTGTATATTTAATTTGAGAATCGAAATCTTGTTTCTGAAGCATCACTTATTGGTATAGGAGTAGATAAAGAAGTAGGTAAGTACCTTCCTTATTGCAGATATTGAAAAATTTCTTTAGTAAAAGTTGTTCATTAATATATTATGCAAGTGTGCAAAATTTCAAAAATATCGATTTACTTTCATTTAAAATAAATTAAGAGATAAAACCAAATGTTAAAATAGGCAGAAGGCTTTGACACGTGTCGTTCCTTCTCAGTTTTACTTTCTGAACAACTTTCCTTAATAACATGTTGTCGTATTGCCTACAGAAAAAGTACTTTACTAGTGGAAACATCTTGTAAATATTCAAGACATCTTGATTTTTCGAAGCTAAAAAACCACTGCCTAAGGAATCACTACTTCCACATCCAGATTAAAATGGATAAATCCTAGTCTCTCACAACGAAAGAAATGTTGAAACGATATTTGCACTCCACCATGTGGAAATCATTGGGTACGTTTAGGGAATACAACTGCTGAGAATAATCACTCAACCTGATTACTTTTTGATTCTGGTCAATTGTTGTGAATTCGGTCAACGGTGTAAAGCAAGTTGATAATAAATGTCACTACTAGTCAGTTAAGTTTTACCCCAAAAACCTATAATGGAATATGCCACATCGGTAGTGAGAGTGGGGGTGGGATGGTGGTAGGGGTTGGTGGAAGTTGGTGGAGTTTGTAGTGCGGGTGGATGAAGTAAAAATACATTTTGAGGCCTTTGGTTCTTTATACACCCTAAATCACAATTTAATTTTTTTAACTCTCTTTAATAATGGGGTGGGGGTGGTAATAGAGGTGGCTAATGCCAAAAATGTTGTTGAGACCTTAGCTTCTTTTATATACACCAAATACTAATTTTACGGACTCTCACTTCCTTGATTTATCTATTTACCCCAACTCTTCAACGGAATAAGATTAAAATATAATCTATTTCCAGATCTTGTTAAAATACATATGTGCACCAAATTTGAAGTGAATATCTTAAACGGTTCCAGAGTAATGGTGCACACAATAGAAGTTACAGACACACAGACAGACAGAATTTTTTTGCTCAAACTTACAATCTCGATGTTTCATGACATTCTAAGTTTATTTGAACAATCAAAATTTTCAATTATTTTTTTGCGTTACTAAACTTCCATTGAATATAGAAGTGATTATGGCACAAATTAGTTTCTAAGCAAGCAGAACTCACCCCAGAAGATGAAATTTCAACTAAACTATTTTCAGACTATTTCACCTATTCTGGCGTCAATCCGGGGACACACTGTATGAGTATAGTATTCCATGTGGTTTGTGTAAGTAATACCGTCTGAATTAGTAGAGATTATTAGACTGGTAGGAAACAATGCATGTCTGAGAATTTAACGCAAGATATCATCTTCCAATTTAACTAACTGCAGTGCGAAACATTAATCAAATCTTTAATATAACTTAAAGTAATAAAATATCTTAAACAGTAAAAGAAATGGAAGATATTCTGATGACACAGACATAATTAACTTCTTGAAAGAGAATGGTATTAAAGAGAATAATATTTAAAAGGGATTTTGAACATTTAAATATGTCCATTCCGAAAATCGGATATGCTTAAAGCGTTATAAAATAAAACCATTCGAACGAAAATATCTCTACATCTTAAGCAATGAAAATAAGAATACAATTTTGTCTGTGGTTGCAGGAATGCTCTTTAAATCGTTTTTTTGCCGAAAATCATGTTTATTTCTACTTCCACTGAAGATGTTTCGTCTTAAAATAGATATTGTTTCAAAGAAAACCTGCACTGGGTAATGCATTTTAAAAGTTATCATTTTGTGAGTGTCGTTTGACTAGGACTTTTGATATTAGGGATAATAGGAATTTTGAAAATGTAGAGATTTTTAAGAATCATTTAGGAGATATTATTTTTAGTTTATCTTTGGCAATGAATGAGTGGGTTAAGTTGGCCCCCCCCCCGCCCCGCTTATTTTTTTTTTAATGTTTCTCATAAAATTATTAGATAGCGCCACATTTACCTTCAAATTACTAACTATTGAAAGTGTGGAGCTAGGTTAACGCTTTTTTAGGCACTTTAAAAAAGAAATGCTAAAATAGCCTCAAATTGTAAAGAACAGCAGGCGTTCTTTTGCATAATGTCTATAAAATTCTAAATATTATGAACAGTTCAATCAATCGCAATTCGACAGCGATTTTACAGTGGTTTGTTTTCCTCCGGTCTCAGATTTGTGACGTCACTTGCATATGACCTATGCCCCTTTCCCGGCTAAGGTATATAGCCAGGGAGGTAGCGACAGTTTTCGTGAAATCATTTCTATAAGGCTAGATTTTTTCCCATGATGGCTTAGACAGTATCAATGATGAAGGTGCAATTCTGCCTATCTATAAGTTCTGCAAAAATGAGTAAAAAATTAAACAACATGATGCAAAAAGAGATATCGATTTTCTGAAATCTCACAAAATGCCATTTTTGATTCGTTCGTACCGAGCCGATTTTTCGAATTTCGCCGTGCAATTTACGATCAGGTTTATCTGGAAGACTTCCTCTTTATGTCACGACATCGTACGGCCGTCCCAATGGTGTTTTTCGAAAAATATGAACGTGTCATGTTTTTGCAATTTTTTCGGCTCCGAAGTGCAAGCTGTTTTTTGCTATTTTTCGCAGGTATCTCCGAAACGGTGGGAGTTAGCTCGAAATAAAAAATAAGATCAAACGAGTAATTTCCACTTTCTTCAGATTTTTTTTTTTTTTTCGTTTCGGAGATTACTGAAATGTCAACCATGTATGGCAAAAATCGTCAATTTTGAGCTTCTACAGTTGGCAACTTTTTAATCTTGGTTCCTACGCCAAAAGACTACACTAGCTAATTTAAATAGAATTAAATTTGCTGAAAGCTTTTTTCCATTTTTTGAATTGTGACAAAAATGAAGGAATTAGAGGGGGCGGGATTTGGGACTTTTTTTTTTTAGGTAAAATTTCTCCATTTTGTCACCGTAACTAATCGGTAATTAACTGAAATCGATCTCATATACGATGTTCTCTTAATATCATGTACTACTTTGACGCTCCGTTAATCTTGGCCCTTCGAAACAAAGTTTTCTGAGAAAAATATTTTTTTTTTACATACACTGTGTACTACAACGTGTAATTTCCTACATTTCCACGAATATCTCGATAATTATCGTTTTTTTTCGAAAATTTTGCAGACAGTTTTATGTAAAGAGAACTGATTGATCTTTCCGACACTTTTCTTATTTTTCCTCTAACATAAAAAGTATCAATAATGAAAGTGCAAGTCTAAGGAAACTTTTAGTATTGCAAAAATTAGTAAAAAAAAAACCGCTGCCCAAGGAATCACTACTTCCACATCCAATTCTCTATCCAAGTCACTCACAACGAAAAAACTTTGTATGTGAAAATAATTGTTTATGGAACTTTAATAATATAGTATTTGAAATCCTCTACCCCAAAAACCCATAAAACGATACCCCACATTGGTAGTGGGATTGGGGTTGTGATAGGGGGGTGGTAATGGGGGTGGTAGTGGGGGTGGTAGTGGGGGTGGTTGAATTAAAAAAATGTTTTGAGGTTTCTGGTTCTTGTACACACACTAAATCATAATTTTTTTTCATCCCCTTTAATAAGGGGATGGGGGTTGGTAATGGGGGGTGGTTAATGCCAAAAATTTTTTTGAGACCTTAGCTCTTACCTGCTTGATTTACCCATTTACCCCAAATTTACCCCAATTTACCCCCCAACGGAACAAGATGAAAATATAATCTAGTTCTAGATCTCGTTAAAGTACATATGTGTACCAAATTTCAAGTCAATATCTCAAACGGTTCCAGAGTAAACGTGCGCACAAAAGAAAGTTACAGACAGACCGACCGACAGACAGACAGAAATTTTTTTTCGCTCAAACTTAAAATCTCGACGTTTCATGACATTTTAAGCCTATTTGAACAATAAAAATTCTATAAAATTTTTTTGTCGTTACTATACTTCCACTGGATGTGGAAGTAATTAAACAACATGTTACAAAAAGACGCACAAATGTATTATATCTACAAGATTGAAATTTTACATAGTCACAAAGGACATAAAAACATTCCGGAAAATAATATTCTACAGCGTCGGATGCGTTGCCATGTCAGGTCTACCACCCACGCAAAGTGTGGAAAAAACAAACATTTCTTACTTATATTTATTTAAAGCTGAAATTTTTTTTCTGGAATAGTTTATTTAATGAGACATCCAAAAATAGTCTACCGATCATCTCATGTTGTTGAAGACTCGGCAGACGTAATGGAATGCAAATGCGTGACCGCGGTCGCTGCGCTCCGGGCTTTTGCAGTTCACGGAGAATTTTTGCATTTTCCGCCGCGGAATATGAATCTACAAAACTGATTTTTTTCTCTACAAGTAGTTTATGCACTATTTCGATTAAAAATCACATTCTACCTCCGCTGAAAGGTGACTAAATCTTTGGTAGACGTTGCCAAAATGGCAATACATAGTCAAATCATAACAATTATATTCTTCATTAATATTAACAGTTTTCTTACAGATGTGTTAATAATCACTTTTATTTACTTTTTAATATTGCTAGTGGTCGAGCTGCAGACGATTGTGTAACAGCTCCAATGACTAATGCAGACATATCAAAAAATTGTTGCATATGTTTTTGAGAAATGCTGCACAGTTTGTGATAATCGTTTTTGATACTTATTCTTCTCCTTCGATCAAAGATCACGAGCATGATTTGAGAGGGACCCATCGAGGTCGAAAAATTGAAATCAGAGGTCCATCGACACGCACTTCGGACTTCATGTCTGTAATTTCGAAGAGCTTCAGCCACCATTTAATGTTCTCGTGCGATGCTCAAACAGGATATATTGATAATAATGTTAAACAATACGAAATTTGTGCATTCTGAAGTGAAGGTGTGGATGAAAGTTGGCGTTGGCACTTCATTAAGGTATATAAACGTTAGTAAATTGTACGAGAGGTTGAGATCAACTTCGGTCATAAGTCTTTTGTTTTTTATGTTAGAGAAAGCTCAGTCAATTCTCTTTACATAAGCTGTCTACAAATTTCTCGAAAAATACGATAATTATCGAGATATTCGAGTAAATGTAGGAAATTACACGTTTTCCTATAGAGTGTATATAAATATTAAAAAATAATTTTTCTCAGAAACTTTTTTTTCGAAGGGCCGAGATTAACGGAGCGTCAAAGTAGTACATGATATTAAGTGAACGTAGTATATGAGATCGATTTCAGTTAATTACCGATTAATTACGGTGACAAAATGGAGAAATTTTATCGAAAAAAAGAAAGTCCCAAATCCCGCCCCCTCTAAGTCCTTCATTTTTGTCGGAATTCAAAAAATAGAAAAAAAGGTTTTAGCAAATTTAATCTTACTTAAATTAGCTAGAGTAGTCTGTTGGCGTAGGAGCCAAGATTAAAAAGTTGCCAACTGTAAAAGCTCAAAATTTGCGATTTCTTGCCGTACATGGCCGACATTTCAGTAGTTATCTCCGAAACGAAAAAAAAATCAAAATTCTGATGAAAGCAAAAGATTCGTAGTGGAAAATACTCTTTTGACCTTATTTTTTATTTCGAGCTAACTCCCACCGTTTCGGAAATATCTGCGAAAAATAGCAAAAAAAAACAGCTTGCATTTCGGAGCTGAAAAAATTGCAAAAAGATGCAATCTTGACACGTTCATATTTTTCGAAAAACACCATTGGGATGGCCGTACGATGTCGCGACGGAAATTCGAAATTTCGGCTCGGCACGAACGAATCAAAAGTGGCATTTTGTGACATTTCAGAAAATCTAAAAATCTATCTCTTTTTGCAACATGTTTAATTTTTTATTCATTTTTACAGAACTAATAGATTGGCAGAATTGCACCTTCATCATTGATACTGCCTAAGCTATAATGGGAAAAAATCTAGCTTTATAGATATTAACGCGAAAAATCTGTCGCTACCTCCCTGGCTTATAGTTCTTGTCAAAGCCGATGGCAGCTGGAGGTAGTGGGTGGATGCATGCTTAAATAGTGAAACTAAACATTAGTTTATGTTTTATCTGATGTTAAGTTCTACATTCGCGTAATTTCTTGCACAATTCAGTCGGCTGGATTTTTATCACATTGACAAACAAGTGCATTGAGGGTAATGGATTAAGATAAAATTTATTTTACAATGAATGGGTAGCTATACTTAATGTTTAAAAAAGAAAAAAATTAGTCATATTTTTAAGATTTCGCATATTTTCAGAAAACAATTCTAAAAGGTACGCTCATAAAACGCATGTCATTCAATGATTAATTCACTTTCGAGTTATGTGAGCATCATCCCTATCTTTGCTGACTATGCCTAATGACCTATTTCTAGTTAATAAGATAAGACGAAGTTTATAAATACTGGTACTGTGGGAACGCTCACCAGATTTTTATCCACGCTTGAGCTTATAACTTGTATTCGTGTAACGTTTTTGAATAAAATTGTTTTTTGTGAATCTAAAAGTTTTTTGGATTTTTTTTAAAAACGCGTCTTCTAGTATCGAAGACTTATTTGGCGCAGTCGGTAGGATTTAAGTCAGTTGATTAGTAGTGCATCGTGCAAGAATAATCAACGTGAAATTTCAGTTTCTTAGGACTTAAAGAAAAGAACTCTACGTGTCGTGTAGTGCACAGTGAAGAAAATAGACAAAAGACTCACTGCAAATTGAACCGAGTAGATTTGCAATAAAAAGTGCGAAAAAGACAAAGTTCGAGCAAGTGTAGTTCCAGCTGGTAAACTTCTCCAGAGGCGCAGCAAACGCATCTTCCAATCAGGGTAAGTCGAGTTTGTTTCCCTTTGTCCACTTCCTGGGTATATATCGTATAAACTCAAGAAATTTAATTATTAGGTAAGAACATTTTTGTTCAGCTGCCGAGTTTTTACAATCAGTGTAAAATATCTTGCAGATTCACTATCGTGTGAAACGTAGTTAAGAAAGTAAGTTAGAAAAAAGAAATCAATTCGAGACTAAGAAATTTTTTTTTTGAAAATACAATTCCGAGAATTTTACTAATTTTTATTCACTTTATTATAGTTTATCATATAGAAAATTTCCGTTACCTTACAGTTTGTAAAATAAACTAATTTACAAAATTCAAAAGTACCAATAGACATAAATTACTTATTACCAATAACCTTTGCTAATAGTCTGGTCAAATTCAAAATTTCCCAGGTTAAAATAATTATTTGGGAAATCATTATTTTATTTATGATTCATGAACGATAACTCAATAGACTCAGTACTTTGTTCACTCAGCTCTTTATCTTTAAATAACTCTGATTTAAACGAACGTTTAAATAATTCTGATTTAAACGAATCTTCAAACAATCCGGATTTAAACGAAATACAAACTCCCAAAATGCCCGAGGTAATTAATATTAATGTTCTAAAACTGTATGCCGACTCAATACCACCTTATGATGGGTCCGAACTCGAATTAGAACCCTTCATCAACGCCGTTGACGAGTTTTATGAACTATACTTTAGTACGGACCTAGCACTAAATAAATGCATTGAGCGCATTATAGCCGGTAAACTAAGAGACAGAGCCCGTATGCTAATAGGCGCTCGCCCCGAGTTGAATACTTGGTTATTAATAAGAAAAAATCTTAGAGAGACGTTCGGAGACAACCGATCAATAGACATTTTAGAACAAACCTTATTTACTATGACAATGCAACGTAACGAAAGTCCCCTTGAATTTGCTAGACGAATTCAGACAAACCGCAGCAAACTTTGCTTCAAACTAAATTCAAAACCTGCCACAGAAATGACCAACGAGAAAAAATTAATTTATATTGGCCAATACGAATCCCAAAGTCTAAAAGTCTTTTTACGTAATTTAAATATGCGAACCTGTGACTTTATTAGGTCCAGAAACCCCAAGGTTTTAGAAGAAGCCATAAACCTGTATCTCGAAAACGAAAACTTTGTGCAATCTCAAATCCAGACTCAAAATTTAATTAGCAAACAACCCTATAATACTCAAATAGCGCAACAGAATATTAATAAATTTCAGAATCAAAACCCATTTGTAGCGCAACAGAACATTAACAAATTTCAGAATCAAAACCCATTTAAACAAAACTTCCAAAATCAATTTTTGCAATTTCCACCACAACAGAGCTTCCCCAGTCAACCCATACCGATTCAACCTAGACCAAATACAAATTATAGATTCCCCACAAATAATCAAGTTTTTGGAAATCAACAAAAACAAAATGTGTTCAGGCCAAATCCAAACAGGACCCCTCAACATGCACCAGAACCAATGTCGATACAGTCGCGACAAAACTTTACCACGAATAAAAATTTCCAAAACCAACCACAACCCAGACTAACCTCTGCCCAAGTGAGACAACAATTTCCATGGGTACAACGCACCCAAACCCCTAAATATACTGTACAAGAGTTACACGCAATAAACGACGAATCATCCGATTTCGCAAATGATATTGAAAACACAGGTTACTTTTATCCTGAATATCAAGACAATGCCAATTTTGACAATCATCAATTAATTACAGAAGACGAAACAAATCAAAAAATCGATCAATACTACAATCTGTATAACCAAGAATTTACAGAAGCCCCAGTAGACAACGCGAATTATGACCCAAACCTCGATAACCCAAATTTTCTCAAACTTCCTCAAACAGACAGACAGACATAACATTTAATGCATATATAAACGCTCTACCATACATCCAAACTACCAATCCTGATCTAAAACTACTAATTGATACTGGCTGTAACGTTTCCATGCTAAGGCCAATCGTAGCCGAATTATATTTTCCAAATTTTATGTATAAAGCACCTTCACTATTACAGTCAATAGGCCAAGCACGTGAGGCCGTGTATAAGGCAAAAATACCAGCCTTTAAGGAATTGCAAACGAATGAAGTAATAGAATTTACACTATATCCCTTTTCAGATTATTTCGACGGAATTATAGGCCTAGATGAATTAAGAAAACTAAAATTACAGATGGATTTTACAAATCAAATCCTATATAATGAAAAAATCAAAATACCGTTTAAGTATCGCGAAAAACACACGCAAACGCACATGAAAATCGAAATACCACCCTACCAAACTATCAATAAATTATTTTATGTAAATAAACGAGAGGGAAATATTTTAATTCCTGAACAAAACCTTTTTGGACTATACATTCCTGAAACTTTAACGTATGCAGAGAACTTTCGCGCTAGATTCGAAATTCAAAACAATACCGATCAGGCATTATGTGTAGAAATTAGAACACCTTTTGACGTTTCATTGTATGATCCCGAGCATTTCGAAATGTACAATATTGAAGACGCGCTACCCTTCTATTCTAACCAGATAAACCAACATAAAAATCTAAACGATTTAATTCGAACCGACCACATGAACAAAGAGGAACGTGACGAAATATTAAAACTTATAAATAAATTCCCCGATATCTTTTATCACGCCGATCAAAAATTGTCATTTACCAATAAAATAAAACACGAAATAAAGACGTCCGATGAAATCCCCATCCACGTAAAAACCTATCGTTTTCCACACTTCCATAAAACCGAAGTAAACACACAAATAAATAAAATGTTAAATGACGGCATTATCAGACCGAGTCAGTCACCCTGGTCCAGCCCAATTTGGATAGTCCCAAAAAAGGCAGACGCGTCCGGAAAGAAAAAATGGCGCATCGTGGTCGATTACAGACGACTGAACGAAAAAACAATAGACGACAGATACCCAATACCAAACATAGATGACATACTCGACAAGTTAGGGAAGTGTAATTACTTCACAACCTTAGATTTGGCCAGCGGATTTCATCAAATTGAGATGCAACAAAGTAGCATCGAAAAAACAGCATTTAATGTTGAAAACGGCCATTATGAGTATCTGCGCATGCCGTTTGGCCTTAAAAATGCTCCAGCCACCTTTCAACGTGTGATGGACCATGTTTTGCGTGAACTTCAAAACAAAATATGTCTCGTCTATATGGACGACATAATTATATTCAGTACCTCCCTTCAGGAGCACATTCAAAATCTGAAACAAGTGTTTTCCAAACTGAGAGATGCCAAATTAAAAATACAACTCGACAAGTCGGAATTCCTAAAGCAAAATGTCGAATTTTTAGGCCATGTTATCACACCGCAAGGTATAAAACCTAATCCTAACAAAATCCGCGCAATCAAAAGCTTCCCCATACCCAAGACGGCACGCGAAATAAAATCCTTTTTAGGCCTACTTGGATTTTATAGAAAATTTATAAAAGATTTTGCGAAGATTACAAAACCGTTTACGAAATGTTTGAAAAAAGGAGAAAAAGTTATTCATTCACCGGAATTTTTATCAGCATTCGAGACCTGCAAAAATATACTTACCAATGAACCATTACTACAATATCCCGACTTCACAAAACCCTTCATATTGACAACCGATGCTAGCAACTATGCCATCGGGGCGGTACTATCACAGGGGCTCATAGGTAGCGATAAACCAATAGCATACGCCAGTCGCACCCTTAACGCCGCTGAAATAAACTACAGCACGATAGAAAAAGAGCTTTTATCAATTGTAAATTTTACCAAATATTTCCGACCAATATTATTCGGCCATAAATTCACTATAATTACAGATCATAAACCCCTACAATGGGTCAATAATTTAAAGGAGCCTAACAGTCGCCTTATGCGCTGGCGTCTGAAATTAATGGAATATGACTACGACATAATGTACAGAAAAGGAAAAGAAAATAAAGTGGCAGACGCTCTCTCGCGTATTGAAATTCAACCCGAAATACATCCAATAGAAAACGAATCTATTGCCGGAAATCTAGATGAATCGGAACAAAACAAATTAGGAACCGACTTCCCCGAATTAACATATGATGACTTAATTGACCTAGATAATGTGTCGGATAATGAAGTCTCCCCCCAAGATTTAATTAGGAACAACACTTCAAAAATTAATATAATTTCGGACACACAAATTTGCCCACCTAGACCCCAAATGTCAAACGAAACAGTACATTCCGCGATCGAAAACCCCGTACTAGATATCCCCATCTCAGAAAACGCAATTAACACATTTAAAAATCAATTAATGATGACAGCCAGCGAAGACACTACTCGTACTCATGTAAAACTTACAAAACCCTTTGGAATAAAAACTAGATATCAAATAACCTTTCCATATAGAGATAAAGACTCATTCGAAAATGAGGTAGTAAAAACATTTAAAGAATATGTAAAACCTAAAACACTACACGGAATGCTAGTCGACGAACGAGTCATAAAAGGAATAATCCCTATGTTACAACGACATTTCCAACATTCAGCTTTCAAACTAGTACAAACAAATAATTACCTCGACGATATCGAAAAACCAGAACTACAGCAACAAAAAATTAAATACCATCACGAACAAAAAACTGTACATAGAGGCATTAACGAAACCATTCTTGCTTTGCGAAAATTATATTTTTGGCCCAACCTAAGCAATGACGTAATAAATTATATAAATACCTGTGTTACCTGCCAAAAAAACAAATATGAAAGGCACCCACACAAAATAATATTTCAACCAACCCCTATTGGGCATCGCCCTTTTGAACACATATACATAGACACATTTGTTATAAATAAACAAAAATTCCTAACCGTAATAGACAGTTTTAGTCGTTTCGGACAAGCCTACCCTATTTGCCTTACATCTATCCATGTTTGTGAAGCTTTATTAAAATTTATGTCACACTTTGGCATCCCCCGAAAAATCACTTGCGACTTAGGGACCGAATTCAAAAATAATTTATTCGAAGAATTTTGCAATAAACATAGCATCGAACTACACTTCATAACTGTAAGGAACCCTAATAGTAACTCCCCAATAGAAAGGTTCCATTCAACTCTACTAGAAGGATTACGTATATTAAAATCAGGGTTAACAAAATCAGAAACGATCGAAACATTAATGAGCTACGCTATTCTAGGATACAATAACAGTATACACTCAGCAACAAAATTTACACCTTTCCAAATCATAAAGGGGGACTTTGAAAATAAAACGGCATTCGAAATGTCGGAACATGATATTATTAACGATTACCTAAATAAACATAACACAAACTTAAAAGTGATGGAAAAGGTTATAAACGAAAACAACGAAAAAAGTAAAGACCTTTCGAAAGCTAATGAAAATAGAAACGAACCAGAACCGGTTACCACACACGAAATCGCGTACGGAAAACTAAACCTCAGAAATAAAATCGCAACTCCCTATGAATCAATTTATGTCATAAAAGACCAACAAAATAAAGTATTAACGACGAAAGGCACACGCCATAAATCTACGCTTAAACCAGCTAGAAATTTAAAAGGGAAATTACCTGTTTCAGATGCTGAGACAACTAGCCATCCTATCGCTGATGACGCTAGCGCATGCACAAATCAAGATTGCTAAAATTTCCAATCCCATTCTCCCCTTTTCCTTAGGCAAAGCTCGAATTACATCACAAAAACATTCGTTTATAAAGTATATTGACCTAACAAACTTTGACACCCCCATATTAAGCATAAAAATAAATATGAAAACAATAACACCTCTTATCAAGACGAAAGACGAATTATATCCGCAATTAAGCAATATACACGAACATTTAGAATACCTACTAAATCAAGTCGAGAATAAACTAAAAAATGTAAAACCTCTAGGAAATACGCGCACCAAGAGAGCCCTATTTAATGCAGTGGGAAAAGCCTCGAAATGGGCCTTCGGCACTTTAGATTCGGACGACGCAAAACGATATGATAACGCCATATTTACCCTAGAGTCAAACCAAAAAGAAATGCATACAGATCTAGAAAATTACTTAACAATTACAAAAAATTTTATGAATGAAACAATATTAACTTTCGAAAAAATCACTCTTAACCAAAATCAAATAAATGCCAGATTAAGAACTATTGAACAAAGTTTGAATAAATTCACGCTATTCTTAAGACTACAAAATTTCTTAGACAATATGATAGTAGACTGCCTATCATTAATTACCATACTAGACAACATACAAAATGCAATACTGTTTGCTCACTTAGAATCAGTACATAGTGCTATTCTACCTATTAACGAGCTAATTGAATTAACACGAATAATGAACACACTATATATCGAAGGAACCCCAGAATTCAAAAATATTCAGAGCTATTATGAACTAATAAAAACAGAAATTTACTATATACAACAAACTGTTTGTTTCATATTTCACTTTCCTATTTTGAGCGAAAGTTTATACGATTATTACCACTTGTTCCCTATACCCACGTTAAATAAAACCATAATTCCCTTAAATCCTTTTATCCTTTTAAACTCGACTTATCACCACTATGAAGAACTACCATGCCCACGCATCGAAGACCTGTGTTTATACCATGTAATACAGACCGTTTCACAAAGAGATTGCCTACCCCAAGTACTTAGCGGCACCGGATCCATGTCCTGCCAAACCACGGATGTTACCATAAAAAACGACATTCTTGAACAAATAAACAACGCTTACGTAGTAGCAATACCAGCTGTCAACATGACCATAGAAAAACAATGCGGAGGACACGGTTATACTATTATTAACCAACCCCATCTGATATACATACCACAAAAATGTAGCATATCTATCAACGGACACGAATTCCACAATGTTGTCGGACTTATTCCAGGAACACCCTTGGAGATCCTACCAATAAGAGCGTTGACCACGGAAGACAACAACCCAGAAGTCACCCCCTACAAACAAGTAGATATGGACCGACTCGCAGATATCAGAAGCATGGCTGACGAAACCCATCTACATAAACTAAAAACACTCAGTGACATCAACGGAAGTGATCACACTGATCTTTATATATGTTTAGCCATAATTACTTTTATTTTGCTAATTTTATTTCTAAAATTTATATACTTTAAGAAACCTAGAATGCTTCATGCATTGCTTAACTTTAGGAAAGATGCCGGACAAGGAAACCAAGAAGTACCCTTGGAGAAAATGTCAAAAAATACTGAAAAAACAAACTCCCTTATTTTTTCAGCTTAGGGATGGAGGAGTTATGTGAGCATCATCCCTATCTTTGCTGACTATGCCTAATGACCTATTTCTAGTTAATAAGATAAGACGAAGTTTATAAATACTGGTACTGTGGGAACGCTCACCAGATTTTTATCCACGCTTGAGCTTATAACTTGTATTCGTGTAACGTTTTTGAATAAAATTGTTTTTTGTGAATCTAAAAGTTTTTTGGATTTTTTTTAAAAACGCGTCTTCTAGTATCGAAGACTTATTTTTCGAAAAAGAAAATGTATCAAACTTTAAATCACAGTTAGAAATTACTAATAACACTAGTAACAATAATAATATTAATACTTCAATAAAATATCCCAATATCTCCTATATGTATAAAGAAAAAAAATAGATCAAAGAAATTTTGTATATAGACATTAATTTTCACTTACTCTTTTAGAAAGAGATCTACCTGATGATCGAAGACAATCTTTTTAGGGGAAGTGCATTTTTTCTAATTTTTCCTTCATATTCTAAATTTGAAACTATTTTTGTGAACCACAATTTAATAATTTTAGGTAAATTTTTAACTATGAAAATGATTCAAGAAGCAATAAATCTTCTAAAGGGCGCCGTTACCATAGTTTACCCCATGAAATTGCCACCCCACGACACTATTCGAATGGAATTTGAAAACATTGAGGACCTCAGTGGGACACAGGCCTCTTTGGATGTAATTGATCCAACTACCGCTCAAATATGGTTCTGCGGTAAAGAAATGTATCGAGATGGTAAAACGCTAGGCGACTACGTTGGAAAAATTGAAAATTGTAAAGTTATCTTAAAAATTTCAAAGAGAGGAAGTGGTCCGCCTGCAAGAGAACCAGTGATGACTGAAGATCAAAGAAAGCAAATGATGATGTATGCTTATAACAGGCAAGAAGAACTGAAAAAGTTAGAGGTGGATGACGACGATAATTATCTTAATTCCGAATGGGCTGATAGTAAGAATTTGAAGAAGACTTTCCATGGGCTTAATAATATATCTTGGCGACCTGGAAAATAATGTATTAAAAATTTAATGTATTTGCTTTATGTATTAGCGTTCAGTGTTTATTTAATTGGCTCCAAACCATAAAAATAACTTCTCATCATTATATTCATTTGACAATTATTATAATGGGGCAAGCATAAATTTTCAAAGAGATTTTCTTTTTATAATCATTAGCTTTGAAAGCGCTATATACGGTTCTTATTTCTTTCTACATGGACATGTAAAAAAGTCTTTGTAAAATACGTCCAATTGTATTTCTTTGAAAAATGTACCAATGTTGTCACATCCAATTTATATAATTTCATTACATTTCAACGAGCAATAATGAAATCTCTTTGAACAATTTAACAAGCCCACCTCTACGTGACACAAACAGTAATTAAATAGTATATAACACGTCAGACAAAATAAATACCTACGAAAAAAGATGTGTCACTTTATTTCCACATAGGATTGTATTTTAGCTTCAAAACCAAGTTTTTACCTGATACAGGGTGACATGTTATAATAATAATAATAATAATAATAAATACACTTATTCACAAATGAAATGGTAGAAATTCGACAATACTGCCCTCTTTCATTTGCCCTAAATTAAAACTAAAACTAAAATCTCTTTTCATGACAATGACGTACCACAAGTTAACAGAGGTGTGCGCGAGGTCCCCGCTCAAGAGTCTCTGATAAATATATATAACCCATAAAGAACTGAAAATACAGGGGGCACCACAGAACTATTCCCGTTGGATTAGCAATAATTGAGTTTCAATATATTTTGAATTTTTTTTATATTTTTCAACTTTTATTTCATCTGAGAGTTCATTCCATAAGTGAGCTGCAATATACGTATATGACTTTTGAAAAATAGCCATCCTGTGAGGGACTATTACAAAGTTGCTTACGTTTCTGGTATCATGACCGTAGTTATGTGTTATTAATTTAGAACTTAAATAAGTTGGTTCATTTGTTTTAATGATCTTCCATATGAAACAATACATGTGATGTAGTCTTCTGCTTTCCATATTTCAAATTTTATGCTCACTTAGATATGGGGTGATGTGATTTCGGAACGGAATGTTATAAATATACCTCATACAAGAATTTTGAACTTTTTGTATGGCATGTTTCATTAAAGAAGACAGCGTATTACAATAAACCACATCTCCATAATCAAGTAGAGATAATATTAACGAATTACAAAATATTTGTTTACATATTTGAGGAATTTATGTTTTAAATGGTATAACTTTTTTAGACGATAATATGCCAGCTTTATTTTATTTTAATATGACTTTCATACTGCAAGAATGAATCAAGAGTTACGCCCATATTCTTTGCTTCATTGACCATTGGAATTATTTCATTATTTATTTTGAAAATTAAATTCATTGATTGAAATTTTTTATTCATTAGCACTGTTCTTGTTAAAATGACTTGTGATTTGGATGCATTCAATTTTAGGTTATGATCATATGCTTATTTATATATATTATTCAAATCTTGATTGATTTTAACTTGTATGGAGTTATTATCTGCTAGATTGAATGAAAAATAAAGCGAATCATCGGCATATTGATGGAGAGTGGTATTTTTAAAAACTTCAGATATATCTTAAATATAGAGTGAAAACAGTAGTGGCCCTAGGATTGTTCATTGTGGCACACCTGCCTCTAAAGTTTTAAATTGAGACATTTGATTTATAACAACACATTGACTACGTTCTTTAAGGTTGACATAGGTTGACATTAACTGCAGTGAAATATCTGAAAACGCAAAATAATGTAATTTTGATAGCAGTAGTGAATGATCAAGTGTGTCAAAAGCTTTTGGGAAATCCAGCAGTACCAGGCAAGTGCACTATCCATTGTCTATTTCTTTGATAACATCAAATAATGTGTGCTAATGCGTAGTTATACTATTATTTTTTTTGAGCCCTGACTGACAAGTCGACGATAATTTATTATTTTGCAGATATTCATAGATTTGGTTATGTACAACATGCCTCTCAATTTTTGATATCGCACAGAGTAAATTATATTAGTTCTGTTACAATATTTTACTGTTGAAAGCTGGTACTAATTTTAGAGAAAATGCGTTTCCTCTTAGGTCAATCGATAGGGGGTCTTTAATTTTGAACACGCTCAATTGTTGTATACATGTAATACTTTAGTGTCGTAAAAGTCATCCAGCGTTTTAATGACAAAATTGAGTTCTACGTTCTCCATCATTTTGAAAAATGAAGCCAAAATGAATATCTGACGTAGAGAATAGTTAATGTTGAGTCGTTTTAGGATGGCGAACTAGGCAATGAAATAAGAGTCAAACAGTAAATATCTCCTAATCCATTTCAACTCGAAAGCATCAGCTAGTTGTTCATAAATTAGGGACGTGGTACAAACGGAGTAACGTTCTCTCTTGTAATTGAAGCAGGTAAAAAGGTATATCGCGTCTTACTCTATTTTACATGCTTTTATTTAACTTGCAATGTTTGTATCTATGTCTTTTCGGTTCAAAATTTATGATGGAATTTTATCGCATCTCATATTATCCTATCAAACTGAAATTTTGCACCTTGTATAAAGTCTTCGACAATGTAATGTTATTTACAAAAAAATAATGAAAAAGTAGAATGGCGGCTCCAAGATGGCTGACCATTTTTTTCATTTGTGATCCGGTACGATTTAAAATCGATATCTGAAGGTTTTCGGGGACGCGGATTACGATTTTTTTATCAAAATTGAAAAATGAAAATGCTTTCAGGGATGCGGATTACGAATTTTTTGTCATTAATAAAATAATAAAGACGTAACTAAAAATTTAAAAATTAAATTAAATGTAAAATAAAGTTTTAAGAAACCAAGCTTTAGTTATTATTTAAATGTACTAGAATGAAAAAAATAAAAAAATATAATTAGTTGCCTTAAAAGCTTGTAGTGTGAATTAAAAAAATACGACAGGCTTTTAGTACAGTACCTAGAGGTAAAAAATATGTAAAATTTCGGAATAACTTCATATACAGTGTGTCACACTTTTCACGGTAACACCTTTGTAGCTCAGTTATTAGTCACCCAATTTTAACCAAGTTTGGATGGGTATCAAAGACCTTTATTATACCTTTTTTAAGTAAAACAAAACTTATTTCAGTCATTGGCGTGCATTTTTATTATGAAAAAAAGGGTCGATTTTTCGAAAAATTATATTAGGCATTATTTTGTTGAAAAACTAATGCAATATTATTGAACCGCTATATCCAGAATTTAACAACATTTTGATTTTTGGTTTTTGAATTACGGCCCACTTAAAATTACCTATTTTAAACATTAAATAATCAATAAATTGGTAACGAAATTTTTTTCGAAAAAAAGTCATTCTTTATTTCCTGTTTAAATTCATTTTTTCTACCACCCTATATCGATACTTTCAAATTCGATAATCCTTAATGCCCGAATAATTTACAGGTCTGATGACCCAAAATTTTTCAATGAAAATTCTTGGCCTTCGAAATTTGAAAGTTTAGATGATATGGGATAGTAAAAAAAGTGAATTTAAAGAGAAAATGAAGAATGACTTTTTTTCGAAAAATAATGAATTGTTTTTAATATAAATTCTGGAACTTTTCCAATACATTAACAAATGCATAAGAAATCCATTAAATATAGCTGGAATGTGGATAGGTGCACCTGTAATAAATGCAATACAGTAAAAGCACTTAAAAATTCATGCGAGCGATTCAGCGGCTATGTGTGGTGTCTGTGTATGCGTTCATAATTATATATTTTCCCTCCATACTCACTATCCTTCTATTCTCTAAGAAAAATATGTAATCAGAAAGAGAAAAAGCTTTATTTTACTCGTTAGAACTGTTAAGAATTTTTAGAGCATCCAGAGAATGTATTTAATCGTGCGCTTGGCCGGGCAGAGTGACAAAGTTATTTCACTATTTTTTTCCAGGAATACCGTGACTTTAGCGATAAATTCTATTACAACATTTTTTGTTCAGAAACACGTGGTCTATCCACCGGTATTTTTTATTTTTTCTTACCCTTATTCAATTTCAAAATTTTGAAAAAATGGATGAAAAAACATTTTTCTTTACTTTTTCTTTATATTCTGCATCCGAGCGGAATGTAAACTTTTCAGGATATTATTCTATACACTTACGAAAACTACGAACTCATTAAAAACATATATTAATTTTGCAAGTTTTTATAGGTTTCACTATAAAATTTCCTCTGTCATCTGGGCTAGTGGTAGACACCCTTGACGTTCCAAAATTTTTGTCGGACAATTTTTTTCTCACGCATTTCATCAAGTTTTTTTGCGACTACATTTTGCAAAAGTACAGTATCTATAAATTTTCCATACAGCGGAAAATGCACGTCTTTCGGAAAAATGGGAGGGGAAAGACAGGTTTACGAAAATTTTCGCAGAGAAAAAAAGAGGTAAACCAGGAGGATATGTATAAATTGCACTTTATATCGGCGGGCACCTAGACTATTAAGCCCCTTTGTCACTTTTTCGGTTTCGCCACTTAACATTTTATCAACTTTCAAAATTTTAGTTTTGTGGAGTGCCTGGAGCGTTAAAAACATGAAAACCTCGGATTTCAGTTACAGTGAATGACATTTAAAAATTCAAAATGGAATGTTTAGCTAATGATATATATAAAAAAGTTTACCTATTAAAAAATTGTGATCTTGATTTGAATACAGTACCTAGAAGTAAAAAATATGCAAAACTTCGGAATAATGTCATATTGAACGGATTTCGTTCATTTTTGGCAGTATAATAGTAAATTCTTCACAGAAAAGTTTCTATATTGTGCGGGGGCTTGCTAATTTATAGGGGGTGGATGCCACTCCCTCTCAGGGGGTGGCATTTAAAAACATATATATTTATTGGAGCTGAAGTAGAATCAAATTTTAAGAAGAAAAGGTTCTATGCAATTTTTCACATAAATTGGTAGTTCTTAAGTTATAACGACTTCGAAATTGCGATTTTAGCTTTAAAAAAAAGGAATTTCCAAACGGCTTTCGTCAAGTATCTCGAAAAGTATTACTTTATAGAAAAAATGTTACAGACCAATTATAGAAAGTACAAACTGGGAATTAATTATATCTTTTGTTTATTGATGTAGGATTAATAATTTTGGAGATATTTAAGTTTACATTTGGCATTCAAGTGTTGATAAGATAATTATTTATAGTGAGAGTTAAATATCTCAGAAACTGTGACACCTACGTCAAGGATGCTAATAGGTAGAATAATAGGTTATTAATTATGCTTTCAACTGTTTTTTTATTTGTCTCTGTAGCATAAAAAACAAAGAAGTTATGACCGAAGCAATGTGCGTCTACATATTTTTTTAATAACAACGTCGCCATTTTGTTACTGTAATTAGCCAGTAATTAAAAAAAAAAAAGGAATTTCAAACATTGTTTGTCATTAATATATAGCATGACGTAGATGCTCAAATTGTCTGGTTTGTATACACCACTTGCGTTAGAAAAAAAATACAGTTTAAACTGTAAAGGTATTTTCGATAAAACGCAATTTTTTTTTTTTCTTTTCCAAATATCTCAATAAATATTAGTTTTATTGAAAAATGGGTAGAGACATAGATTTAATAGTTTCGGAGATATGAAAGTTTACAAATGGCGTCCGAACGTTCATAAGACGAAAAATGCAGTTTAAATGTTAAATATTTCAGAAATTGTGACGCATGCTAAGAAATGAAATTAAAGACAAATAATTGCGCTTTCAAATACCTTTTTTTAAAGCTAAAATCATAATTTTGAAGTCGTTATAACTTAAAAACTATCAATTTATGTGAAAAATTGCATAGAACCTTTTCTTCTTAAAATTTGACTCTGTGTCAGCTCCAATAAATATATATTTTTCAGTGCCACACCATGATTTATAGGGGGTGGCATCCACCCCCTATAAATTAGCAAGCCCCCGTACAATATAGAAACTTTTCTGTGAAGCATTTACTATTATACTGCCAAAATGAACGACCACCAATATGACATTATTCCGAAGTTAAAACATCTAGTTACTGTACTACAATTCAAATAGTATAATACATATTAGGCTGTAGAGTGTTTTTGTATAACGAAATTAAGTTAACGTATCTATTATATAAAGACAGTAATCGGGGAAAAAAAGTAAATTAAGGAAAATTAAATAAAGAAGAAAATTATTAATAAAATCTCTTTATTTAAACAATTTACATTTTTGTCCATATCAAATATTTTCTTCGACTTCATTTATTTGAATGAAAGATGGAGTATTAAAACAGCTATTTTCGCTGCACTGTAGACATGCTACACTACAATATAAGCTACTCTTCCGACATCCACAAGCGCCTCCACATCCCTTTTTGCAATTACAAAATAACATTTGCAATAGATTATCCGGAGCCGGCAATTGATTCATTGTTATTGGGATGAACATGTTATTGGAATACTTACATCCCCAATTTTCAATATCTACGTCATTTCCTAGCCATATCTGGATTTGCAGGTACACTCTCTTTAGGTGTTCAAATGCTGCATCAGTTGTAGGAGGTAATGACGACAAAAGAACACTTGTATTTTTGGCCGTTGCTTTTATGAAAGAATTGAACCTCAACATATTCAAATCTTTAATTTTTGCAGAATTGTTATTGGCCATTTGCAACGATGTAATAACATGCCTCCATCAATGACGTAATGAACATTGTCTAGACTTTTTAAATTAATGAAAATTTCCGGGAATAACTCGTAAAAAGTTGATTTTTTTTGTCTTTCGCAGTTCGCCATTTTGAAATAGAGCAAGCGGATATGGTGCGAGTTCATAATTCATATAATTTTTAAGCTCTTCATCAGTTTTTTTTTTAAATACAAATACGTTGAAACAGCAGCAATGAATCAACAAGAATCACATGGTCATGAATTTTAATTTTGTTATTTTTCGCCAATAAAGGATTTGTTATATCTTTCCTTGATAATTTCAATTCGCGAAAATTTTTTTCCCTCTGTTTTCTTCATTACATTTAAACCTTTTCCAAAAGCATTATAACAATTTGTATCTTTATCTCCAGTAATTTCGGTAGTGATGGACGTAACAGCATCTGTATCAGGAAAAGGGCTGTGTTACTTGAAGAAGTCCACCAATCTTTTTACATCGACACCATCCCTTTCTATTCTAGCATCTGTCGAATCACTATACTGATGACTTTTTTTGAACAATATATCACAAAAATGTTCTATGCCTTCAATAATATCTTGGCTGTAACGGACAACTAACTTGATTTTTGCAATTGAAAACCTAGAACTACGTCCGTAAAGTAGAACATTGCAGCTGTCGCTGTCGGTCTCCCCTCCACGTTTTACTACCTGTTTAAGGTCCCTACGACACTTATTACACTCAGTTATATTTGAAAGATATTCTTCTATGTATATTTAGGTGAAATTCAACGTATGCATAAAAAAAAAGTTATTTAAAATAAAAGTATATGCTATATTAATTTTTTATATTTTTTTGTTCAAATAATGATAAAATAAAAAGCACAAAAAAATTTTTGGTAAACTTTGAAATTTATAGTATAAAAAACAAAATCCCACCTCGACCATATAAATTCATTCACTGTAACAGAAGTCCGAGGTCAAAACCCCCAGGCGCTCCACTATAAACCCACCACAAAATTTGGCGAATTTTTTACTTTTGCTACTACGCTTCTTCGCGGACATGAAAAGGTTTTTATAGTAAATTCCGACACTGGTGCTGAGAAGTATAGTCAGCTATTCTTTATAACGTCTTTTTCAATGAAAATTCGGATTTTTCGATTTTTCGACATAGATCGATTCTCCGAGGTTCCGCAACAACAATAATTAACAGTTGCGCAAAGAAAAGGAAGTCAAATTTTATTAGTAGTGGCTGAGGTAAATAAAAATGAAGAAACCAGAAAATATGAAAGTTTAAATAATGTGACGCAATTTTTTATTAATTTTGTGTTAAGACTAGGTACTTAATTTAGCAAAATTTATAGAAGCTACATTTCTACAATTTATTTCGTTCAATTTTTATTCGATGCCTATAAGAATATTTATTGCACCACTCTCTCCCTCTGCTAATTGGTGATATCCTTTGAGACTTTTTATGTTATCTTATATAGTACATGAAATGAAGTACGTATATATTCTTCAGCTCAGTTACGACTGTATTATGTAAAATTATATCCATTTATGTAAAATTTCTATGTCGTATGTGACGAACGTGAGATGCTGTTCTGAATAATATCTCAGTTTTTTGCTCCGACGGAGAAGCGTAAAGTAGCTTAAAGGTGGAGCAAGTATTAAACTTTGAAGTTTTAAGCTATGTTACATCGTGAAGCTTTGTTTGAAAGATATGACTACTGTAATACTAAAATCGGCGAAACGTGCTGTTGAAAATTAACAATTCGTTCCATCTAGCCTGATCCAGTTACGAGAATATCACATAATCTCAATAGAATTAATAAAACTTTTATATATAAATCTTTTCAGTTGTCAATTTATCTTTGTTATACCAAATAGTTATTTGTGTAACTAACGCACAAAATAGCTGATTTTTTATGGACTTGTAACTATTTTTTGAGGTTAGCAGCTAATATTTATTGAGATATTTGCTAAGAAAGAAAATTACACGTTTTTCGAAAATCCGTTTATAGTTTAAAATGCATTTTTTTTTCTGAAACAAGTGCTGTAAACGGACGAAAAATTTGGAGCGTCTAGGTTATACTATATGTTAGCAAAAAACAGTATATGAGAATATATTTTTTTGTCCACGACTATTAAAGAATGTACTCATTATGTATGTGTTTTCTCAAGGATAATGCTATCGATTATTCCCTGCAGTGAATAATGATTGCATTATTCACTAGTGAATAATGAGGACAGTCAGTTGTTTATATTAATTATTAATTCATTTCTTCAGTAAACAATTTAACCAAAAATGTTTAATAGTCGTGGACAAAGTATAGTATTCTACTCGCATATAATGGCTACTATTCACTTTGGTGATTTACAACACTCGCCTACGGCTCGTGTCTTAAACTTCACCCTCGTGAATAATAGCCATCATTATATGTTCGTTGAATAATATACTATCGTATTACTAACTACTTATATTAACAAAATGTCGGAGTTTATATTAAAAAAATGTGAGGAAACCCATTTTTTCTATTATATCTTCTTTATTTTTTATGCCATAGAAATGGACAAAAAATCATTTGAAAGCCTAATTAATAGTTTTTCATTTTGATTGTTAGCATTTTTGATGGAAATGTCATAGTTTCTGAGATATTTAACATTTTAACTAAATACTTTGTCTTATAAACGTTCGGACGCCGCAACAAAAAGTAAATTTCAAAAATGATATGGAATCCATAAAAATTCAGAAGGCTTGGGCTTGGCACCAATAGAATCATTCCAGCAACAATGATGGAAAAACCAGCACCTGAGACCTTATTAAATGTATTTTACTTTTTTTAATTTAATTACCCCTCGCACTGCTCGGTGGCCTACAACCAAATTTAAATCAAAGTTGTTGCCACTCGGAATTTTTTTAACACTTTCTTACATGTATATTGGACCAATTTACACTATATTTAAAATTATTCATCGCAGAAATTTTTTCTTACAAGTATTTTACTTCTTTAATTTAATCACCCCTCGTACTGCTCGGTGGCCTACAAGCAAATTTAAATCAATTTACACGATATTTAAAACCATTCATGGCAGACATTTTTTTTACAAGTATTTTACTTTTTTTTAATTTAATTACCCTCGCACTGCTCGGTGGCCTACAACCAAATTTAAATCAAAGTTGTTGCCACTCGGAATTTTTTATTTAACACATTCTTAGATGTATACAAAACCAATTTGCACGATATTTAAAATCATTCATGGCAGAATTTTTTTTTTACTTTTTTTAAATTTTTTTAATTTAATTGCCCCTCGCACTGCTCGGTGACCTACAACTAAATTTAAATCAAATTTGTTGCCACTACTCGGAATTTTTTTAACACATTCTTAGATGTATACAGAACCAATTTCATGTAAACGCAGAAAAGTATGCGGCAGAGCGTGTGGCTGTAGAAAAGCTGGGTTGAAGTACTCTATTGTGTGTGGTAAATGGTAAATTATGTGAAAATACACCAAAGGTTCGCATCGAGAGCGAGGACGAAGATAAAAAAATTTTGTTAATGGAGACCCAGAATCCCAGGAGTATAGTCACGGATATAATAATGAGGACGTCAACATCAATCGACCAGGACTATAAAAAAAAATTAAAAAAATAGCAGTATTATAATATAAATAATATAAAATATAAAAATATATTATTTTGTAAACATACATTATCTGTATCTATATTTTTTTAATCCATCTCTCTGCCGTAGTATCTCGTTATATATTAAACAATAAAAATGTATGTACAAAAAAATTTAGGAAAATTTGCCCTCTTCAACTTCGTCTCGAATATTTTTCTCGTGGGATCGAGCGTTGCCGAATTATTTTGAAAAACAATGTTTTGCACCTTTCATTTAAGATGTCGTCTTGCGCCTCCCCCAGTCGAAAACTTGTATTTTTCATCAGAACCTCGACGTAAATAACATACGTCAAAACATTTGTACTCAACCTTTTGTATGCACTGATTGAACTATAATTTTGTAACATGGATCTATATTGATAACGAAGTTTGCAAAGAAATCTAGGTGTTCGTACCAATAATTAAGTGTAAGAAAAAACATTGTCTTATAATAATAATGTCAAATATATTGTGCATTGTTACTAAGTCATGCGGTACTTAGGTTCAATTATATTGTCTTTTTATTTTAATTACGTTATGTTAGATAGATGCTTCTTTTTTTGGGCCACCCTATACGTTCTGCAACAAAAATTTTTCGGCTAGCTCAGCTGTTTTGGGGGCAGACAGGTAAGGAAAACAGTCAGCACTATAATTATTGGTGAGAATTGCAAATATATATTACTAAAAAAAATAACAAATATGGTAATCACACTCGCATTACACATATATGACAATTCAATTTTGTCTCAATCTAATTGCATAACAAACTCATTATAATTGCGAAAAAGAAATGTGGGTAAGTACAAAAAATATATGTATATGACATGAATATATGTATAAAAAAATAGAACACAGATAATATGGCAAAATGTAAAAGAAATCACTGATTTAGAAAAAAGATAAACAAAAGGGTCTGGGTTCACTCATCTGCTCGTTTTCCATACTGTGCTTCCGTAATCCGCCTCCTGGGTATGGACAATGGAGATGCAAGGGTGCAGCAAGTGTAAAATATGGAGTGAGACTAAAAGCCCTATAAAGAAAATGTGCAATTTTGTCGCTTGTCTTTTCGATTCTATGGTAAGAAAAGTAATGATTTAGAAAGTGTGCAAACTTATGTGGATCTGCCACGGCTTCTTTTCTCCTAGTGAACTTAACAGAAGTGATTCTCGTGCCCTGCAAGGCTTCTAATTTACGACAAATGTCGATTGTACCGTCCCCTAATACAAAAATCTACACAAAGAGGATATCGTGCTAAAATCGAGGTAAATCACTTAAAATCCCGTAATACGGTAATCGGCTACTTTACCAATACCGTCGTTACTACGTTCTAAGAGGCCGTTTCCTTTTTTTTCCTAGAGTACGAAAAAAATGCGTTGATAAGAACTTTTAAATATACTGGTTTTAATCTAATTAAATTTATTGATGCATAGTATAGGCAACCAATCCAACCAGAATTATGTGGAAAATCTTGATTTATTTGTTCAGTTACGTGTTGCACATTTTGCACGTAACAGCAGGATAACTCAAACGGTTGAAACACTTTATGTCCAAATGCTGTATTTAGCACGGTAGCAAAATAGAAAACAAAAAGATTCTTTTTATTTGATTATCATTTATTTTCATTTATTTGACCGGTTAACGAACTAAAATTCAAGTGATTTTTTTATGGAAATCAGGGACCTGCTATTGAGTAAAGCAACTTGCTGGGTAGTACAGTAACTAGAGGTTTTAACTTCAGAATAATGTCATATTGAACGGATCTCGTTCATTTTTGGCAGCATGATAGTAAATGCTTCACAGAAAAGTTTCTATATTGTGCGGGGGCTTGCTAATTTATAGGGGTGAATGCTACCCCCTCTCAGGGGGTGGCACTTAAAAAATATATATATTTATTGGAGCTGAAGTAGAATCAAATTTTAAGAAGAAAAAGTTCTATGCAATTTTTCACATAAATTGATAATGATTATAATAATTGATTAAGTTATAACGACTTCAAAATTGCGATTTTAGCTTAAAAAAAAGGTATTTCCAAACGGCTTTCGTCAAGTATCTCGAAAAGTATTACTTTATCGAAAAAATGTTACAGACCAATTACAGAAAGTACAAACTGGGAAATAACTATATTTTTTGTTTATTGATGTAGGATTAATAATTTCGGAGATATTTAAGTTTATATTTGGTATCTAAGTGTTTCGAAATTACCTTTAAAGTTTAAAACACATTTTTTTTTTAAAGCAAGTGCTTTAAATGAGCAAAAAAATTTGAGCATCTAGATCAGAGATGGGTCAAGGAAACTTTCCAAAGGAAAGTTTCCAGGAAATTTTCGGAAGTTTCCGGAACGGAGTTTTGATAAAAATGAAAGTTTCCTTTAAAAATATTTGAATATTCCGAAAGTTTCCAAAATTCCGGGAAAGTTTCCTAATTTTTCACGAATATTTTCAGTTGTTCTCATAAATTTGAAATTGCCGCCACAATGATCTAACATAACCTCAAACGCCAGAAATCCAGTTTTAATTTGTTGATATTCTTTCGAAATTATCAAAAATTAATCGGATGTTTGATAACGTAGACTTTAATATGGTCACCGCTCGGATTATTACTATTGGCACAGAATTTCTCGAATTTCGTGCTATTGGCTATGATCAAGGATGAGTTGACAGACATATAAGTTACGTTTATTTGTTTACCAGCACTATTGCTTCTCGATGAATAATATGTTGTTATAGTGGATGATTTAATTTATTTTGTACACAGATAGAAATAAAGTTTTGAATCAAGTATATTTGTTTCATATATTACGCAAATAAATACTTTCTTCATATAAAACAAATAGTTTTGAATCAAACCTATTATTTCTCGCTACAAAAGTATTTGTCTTATATGAAGAAAATCCTTTATTTGCGTATATATGAAACAAATATTCTTGATTTAAAACATTATTTCTATCTGTGTATTAGTATTAATAATATTGATTGATTATTTTCTTGTTATTATTTTTTAAGTGTTAAAATTTAAAATTAAATAAACATTTATTTATTATTTTATTTATTTGTTTTACACTTTTAATTCAATGTAACTATATAATATCATAATATGAGATTTAGATGTTATTTCTGTCTTGCCTTCTACATTTCCGTTTCTGCAGAAAATAGGAGTTGCATATGACATTTACATAAATTTTTAATTTTATAATCCACATATTTATCACATTATTTAAATTATTTTATTTATATTTAATTATTTAATAATTCAAACAAAACGAATTACTGGGTAACCACCCAATTTGCTCCATATTCTTCATATAGCACAGGGCACATATAGCGAGTGTCATATAATATCAGTTATTTGGTAAAAGTTTGTAAAAGTAATGTAAATAATATATTTATATGCACTTATTTGGTATCAAAATGAAGCTCAGATCATCACGAATCAGATTTCACCATAAAATAAACTCTGAATATTCCCAATGGAAAGTTTCCAGGAAAGCTTCCTGGAAACTTTCGGAGTAATCAAAACTCCGGGAGTTTACCCATCTCTGATCTAGATAATACCACGTCTTAACGAAAAACTGTATTTGAGATAATTTTTTTAAATTACTGGTTAATTAGAGTAGCAAAATGGCGACCTTTTTATACAAAAAAATATAAATACGTACATTTTTCCGTCATAACTTCTTTATTTCTTATGCTACAGGAACAAGTAAAAAATAATTTGAAAGCGCAATTAATTGTCTTTAATTTCATTTCTTTTTTCAATAAAACTAATATTTACTGAGGTATTTGGAAAAGGAAAAAAAAATTACTTTTTTTCGAAAATACCTTTATAGTTTAAACTGTATTTTTTTCTAATGCAAGTGCTGTATACAAACCAAAAAATTTGAGCATCTACATCATGCTATAATATTAATGAGAAACAGTGTTTAAAATGCCTTGTTTTTTAATTACTGGCTAATTACAGTAACAAAATGGCGACGTTATTATTAAAAAAATATGTAGACGCACATTGCTTCGGTCAAAACTTCTTTGTTTTTTATGCTACAGAAACAAATAAAAAAATCAGTTGGAAACTTAATAAATAACCTATTATTCTACCTATTAGCATCCTTGACGTAGGTGTCACAGTTTCTGAGATATTTAACTCTCAGTCTAAATAATTATCTTATGAACACTTGGATGCCAAATGTAAACTTAAATATCTCCGAAATTATTAATCCTACATCAATAAACAAAAAATATAATTAATTCCCAGTTTGTACTTTCTGTAATTGGTCTGTACCATTTTTTCTATAAAGTAATACTTTTCGAGATACTTGACGAAAGCCGTTCGGAAATACTTTTTTCTTAAACTAAAATCGCAATATTTAAGTCGTTATAACTTAAAAACTATCAATTTATGTGAAAAATTGCATAGAACCTTTTGTTCTTAAAATTTGATACTGCTTCAGCTCCAATAAATATATATTTTTTTAAGTGCCATCCCCTGAGAGGATGTGGCATCCACCCCCTATAAATTAGCAAGCCCCCGCACAATATAGAAACTTTTCCGTGAAGCATTTACTCATACTGCCTAAAATGAACGAAATTCGTTCAATATGAGATTATTCCGAAGTTTTGCATATTTTTTACCTCTAGGTACTGTACTAGGATGTGAACTTTTAGTCTTATCAACGGATTATAACGTATATTTAAATTATTTATATTATCGGTCAAACCACTTTTAACTGTAGTAGTACTAATATAAAACAATGTATTTTGAGTCACCCTTGATATACAGGGTGTTTCAGCTATTATCTTGTAAAATAATAAAGATACTTAAAATGTGTAAATCACGGATAATTGACACCAAAAAATGTCTTAAATAACTACAGTTAGAATAATTGTTCCTTCGCAGTGCACAGAGATGGCGCTGCGGTGAGAAATTATTTTTCGATGGCTGGAACCTTGAAACACGATTCATACGATCAATGAATAAATTGTGAATAATTTTAATTATGTAAAAAAATTTGTAAATACCAGCCGTTTTGGAGCTACATGATTTTTTTTCTCCATGTTTTTGTCTCTGTAGATTTTAAAAACTTCTGTAACTTTTCTGTTTATCATTTTAGAACACCAATTATTTAGAACTTTTATCTTGTTATATTTCATACTTCAGAATTTTACAAATGCAACTAATTTTTAAAATTTGAAATTAGTAAAAATTTTCAAAATATGTAATAATATAAGAAGTATGGAAATAATAAGATAAAAGTTTTAAATAATTGGCGTTCTAAAATGATAAACAGAAAAGTTACAAAGTTTTCAAAATTTACAGAGACAAAAAAATGGAGAAAAAAATTCATGTAGCTCCAAAACGGCTGGTCTCTACAAAATTTTTTACATAGTCAAAATTATTCACAATTTATTCATTAATCGTAAGAATCGTGTTTCAAGGTTCCAGCCATCGAAAAATAGTTTCTCACCGCAGCGCCATCTCTGTGCACTGCGAACGAAGAATTCTAACTGAAGTTATTTAAGACCTCTTTTGATGTCAATTATTCGCGATTTATAAATTTTAAGTAGCTTTATTATTTTACGAGATAATGACCCGAGGACTTTTAGCTGAAACACCCTGTATATTTAGTACATAAAATACTGCTTACTTATTATGTCCTTCATGTTAGTTTCTTCTTCGTACTCTAATTATTTATTTTTTAATTTCCACCTGCAAAAGAAAATAGAAATTTTGATTTTATAAGAAAATAGTTGCAGAAAAATAACATTTTTAATGATTAATTCATAATAAATTTAATTGTTTGCTTATTCTAGAATATTTTTGTACCTTTTTTTTTTCGATAGAGTACGTTAAAGTCTCCTGTCTCTAGTGAAATACTTTTACTTCCACATCCACATAGTCAAAGTAGGTGTAGTAATGGTAAAAATAAATGAATTTTTTTTGCCGTTACTACACTGAAATTGAACTACACTACACTACATTAAATTTTTTTTTTTTTTCAAATAGGATTAGAATTTAGTATATATCCTCAGTAACCACGATTAATAGAGAACACCGGTTGCCTTGAAAGAGGAAGTCTTTCAACCGGTTACATAGAAAACGCAAGCAATATTTTATTACGGTCTTACATGTTAAGCATTAATATAAGATGATCCCATAAAAGAGAGGCAAGTGACAGAATATAACTGGGTGTCGATGCGTTATCAATCGCCCTTCGTTTATCTCAACTAAATGTATGTGCATTCAAATAGTTAGATTGAATGTTTCTTTATCCCGATCTTCCGTACACCTTATCTCACCTGCCGCTGGTATTTAACAGAATCCGGATTCTCCGGAAAACAAAATTCCACCCTAGTCATCATTCTGCAAATTGGAATGATTACACTAAAGCTGAATTCATATCAGTTTATCTTACTGAGCTGTATGCATACTGGAGTGAGTCCTAACAATAGGAAACTAGTTTCCTTTCACAAAACTATATAGAGAGAGGAGCATATGTCAGGAAGGTACTCTGTTTCCCTCACACTTGTAAAATTATGCATACAGGCAACCGAGTCAGGGGCCCATGCTAATTATAGCTTCTCTCTCTATAGTTTCTGCCCCCACCTATCAGCGCACACTCCAGTGTCACTAGTCTCGAAATCGGGGAACGGCTTTCTCATGAGAAAAGTGTGTTTTTTGGTTAGTTTTTTTATTTGTTACGAGCATATCTAAGTAAGTATGAGAGTGTTTCCCGTTGTAAGTTTATATTATAACTAATCAAAAATTTAAAAATAGAAAACATATTTCGGTTTCGATAAGGTAGAAAGGTAGAAAGGGATTTCATAGTTATGTTACAACGAGGGGTAAACCGCTGGTGCGTTTTGGTGTATGTATTGCAATGTATTGCAATACATAGTTGGTGCATTTAAATGGCGACGGTGTATTTAAATATATTGTTAGTGAATTGTGGAGCATTGCGATGCATTGCAATGCTTAGCAGTGCATTTCGATGCATTTACGTGCATTTTTTTGCATTGTGGGGGAATTGTGCTGCATTTTATTATGATTTAGGAGGACGATGCATGCGCGTAAATTAGTTTCCCAGCAAGCAACAGGTGTATTGGTCGGGTTACAGTTTGATAGTGATAGTGTGGGTTGTGAAAAAACTTTGTTTACAATTGAGAAGTTGTTAAATAAAATAAAAATGTAAGTAGATGTAGATTATATTGAATGGTACTTGTACGAAATAAGTTCATTATATACATTCGAGCAAGACTAATTCCTATTAGTTATTATTCTGAGTAATTAAAGTGTAGACACATATATATAAATTCGTGTAGACTGATTATAAATTTGCATTTAATTAAATTGGGATTTGAAGAAATTACCGACACTTTTCTTTTTAATTTTTAATAACAATTTTGACGAGGATGTAAAATATAAGAATTAGGTGAAAAGTATTACTTTATTATTTGACATGACATTCAAAACTACCTCGAAAACTACTAATAAAAAATAATTTATTTTAATTGAAAAAACCGCTGCCCAAGGAATCACTACTTCCACATCCGGATTTTCTATCCATGTCACAACGAAAAAATTTTGTATCTGGAAATAATTGTTTATGGAGCTTTAATAATATAATATTTGAAATCCTCTACCCCAAAAACCCATAAAACGATACCCCACATCGGTAGTGGGGTGGGGGTGGTGACAGGGGGTGGGAGTGGGGGTGGATAAAGTAAAAAAATATTTTGAGGTTTCTGGTTCTTGTACACACACTAAATCACATTTTTTTTTCATCCCCTTTAATAATGGGGTGAGGGTAGTAATGGGGGTGGCTAATGCCAAAATTTTTTTTGAGGCCTTAGCTTCTCTTGTCTATACTAAATATCAATTTTATGAACTCTTACCTGCTTGATTTACCTATTTACTCCAAATTTACCCCAATTTACCCCCCAACCCTTCGACGGAACAAGATGAAAATATAATCTAGTTCTAGATCTCGTTAAAGTACATATGTGTACCAAATTTCAAGTCAATATCTCAAACGGTTCCAGAGTAAACGTGCGCACAAAAAAAGTTACGGACCGACAGACCGACAGACAGAAAATTTTTTTTCGCTCAAACTTGAAATCTCGACGTTTCATGACATTCTAAACCTATTTGGACAACAAAAATTTTTTAAAATTTTTTTGTCGTTACTATACTTCCATTGGATGTGGAAGTAAAAGATGGTGTCTATATATTTCTCATTAAATTATTTATTTTGCAGGCAAAGGAAATTCATTTTATCGAAAACTGTTTAGGAGGCTTTAGGCGACGCTCAAAAAGACATTAAAGGACTAGGAGTGAAGCCAAAAAAAGGGCTCTTGGAATATCTTGGATATACCTTTACGTAATTACTTCCACATCCAGTGGAAGTATAGTAACGACAAAAAATTTTTAAAAATTTTTATTGCTCAGATAGGCAGAATATCATGAAACGTCGAGATTTTAAGTTTGAGAGAAAAAAAAAATTCTGTCTGTCTGTCGGTCTGTCTGTCGGTCTGTCTGTCGGTCTGTCTGTCGGTCTGTCTGTCGGTCTGTCTGTCGGTCTGTCTGTCGGTCTGTCTGTCGGTCTGTCTGTCGGTCTGTCTGTAACTTTTTTTTGTGCGCACGATTACTCTGGAACCGTTTAAGATATTGACTTGAAATTTGGTACACGTATGTATTTTAATGAGATCTGGAACTAGATTATATTTTCATCTTATTCCGTTGAAGGGTTGGGGGGTAAATTGGGGAAAATGGGGGTAAATAGGTAAATCAAGTAGGTAAGAGTCCATAAAATTGATATTTAGTATATATAAAAAAAGTTAAGGTCTCAAATTTTTTTTGGCATTAGCCACCCCCACCCCATTATTAAAGGGGGTGAAAAAAATAAAGTTGTAATTTAGTAATATTAGTGTCTACAAGAAACTAAGACCTCACATTTTTTTTAATTCATTCACCTCCACTACCAACCCTCTACCACCCCCACCCCCACTACCGATGTGGCATATCGTTTTATAGGTTTTTGGGGTAGACGATTTCAAATATTATGTTGTTAAAGTTACTTCGAATAGTATGGATGCGCAATGGCTTTGCTCGACTACTATGGATGCGCAGTGGCTTTCCTTGAGTATTTTGGATGCGCAGTGACTTTTCTCGAGTATTACAGATCGGTCGCAGTAGGTTACCTCAGGTAGTACGGATGCGCAGTGGGTTACTTAAAGTAATATGGATGCGCAATGGCTTTTCTCGAGTACAATGGATGCGCAGTAGGTTACCACGAGTAGTACGGATGCGCAGTGGCTTTTCTCCAGTACTATAGATGCGCAGTGGGTTACCTCAAGTGGTATGGATGTGCAGTGGGTTTCCTCGAGTAAAATGGATGCGCAGTGGGTTACTTTAAGTAGTATGAATGCACAGTGGCTTTCCTCGAGTAAATTGGATGCACAGTGGGTTACCTTGGGTAGGATGGACGCGTAGTAGGTTTCCTCGAAGAAAATACTTAAAGTAGAGGCTTTACTCCTATCGTGTCAATATTTTAAGTTTGAACAAAATAAATTTGTCTGTCGCGTCGGTCTGTCTGTTAGTCTTGTATCTTTTTGGTGCTCACGATTACTCTGTAACTGTTTAACATATTGACTTAAAATATGGCATATAAGTATTTTAACGAGATCTGGAACTAAATTGTATTTTGATCTTATTCTGTTGCAGAGTTAAACGGTAAATTGGGGTAAATGGGGGTAAATAGGTAAATCAAGCAAGTAATAGTCCATGAAATTGGTAGTTAGTAAATATATGAGGAGCTAAGGTCTCAAAAAAATTTGGCATTAGCCACACCTCTTACCACCCCCACCCCATTATTAAAAGTGGTGAAAAGATAGTGTGATTTAGTGTGTATACAAGAGCCAAAGTCATTAAGAATTTTTTCACTTCATTCATCCCCACCACCGATGTGGCATATAATTTTATAGGTTTTTTGGGTACATGATTTCAAATATTATACTATTAAAGTTCCATAAACAATTATTTTCATATAGTGGAATGCAAATATAGTATTTTTGTTGTAAGAACTTTGGATGTGGAAGTAGTGATTCCTTTGGCAGCGGTTTTTTAAAAAGAAAAAGAAGATAAAAAACATATCTTTGTAGCAATATAAATTATAGCGTTAACAAGAAATTCGTTTATTTTGTCTGTTATTGCAGAATCACTATTTACCCGATACCCTGATGGCTTGCTACAAAAATGTAATCAAATAAATATAGTTTCATCTAATCTACGTATACAATATCTAACCTCGTGTCTAACATTGTAAATCACTTTAAATATTAAAAATTCGATTAAAAACTACTGACATCGACGATACATCTTTGGTGTTTCTGAGAATGTTTCAGTACAAAGGGTTAGTATCTACGATCCCAATTTAAATAATTGTTATGCCTAACATTTATAGAATACTGCATCAAAATGAATGTAATTGTTTTAATATCGTGAAATAGCAGACAAACAAGATCAAATTCTAAACTCATATGCCCGCTCCGTTCCATGGGTGTAAAAATATTTAATTACATCACATTCAGCTACAATTTAGCGTACACCTTACAGCATTATTTCGGCGTTTATTTAATAGATATTTTCGGGTTATATATGAAATTGTTTAACGATATTATTCAACTTAAAACTCACACAAATTACACATGAATTAGAAAACGGGCACTTTAAGTAAAATATTTGGATTTATTAAAATGGAGGCAAAATAGTTGAAATATCTTGCTTATGAGAATGCACATCGATGCATTGTGAAATGTGAAGGGTGCTTTTTAGTGCATTGCAACGCACAGTGGCTGCATTTCGAAGCATTGCAATGCTTCGCGGATGCATTTTAGTGAATTTCAATGCTTCACAAATGCATTTTTGTGCATTTTCATGCCTCAGCGATGAATTGCAATGCTTAATAATGCATGCTGCATTTAAATACTTCAGCAATGCATTGCGGAGAATTATATGCATTATGTGCATTGCAATGCACTTTAGTGTACAAATTCAGGCCAGCGGTTTATCCCTCGTGTTACAATAGCAATTAGGAATTACAAACGTTTCTGTGTAACAGCTTAAAGATTTATTTTTTCGTCAAACGCCACAAAACCTGACATTTCTACACTCATTTACGAAACTAATATACTAATCTTTTAAGCGCCAAAAATACGTGGCTTCTATTGGTAAAATATGTGGCAACGTAGAACCATCTGCTTCCCGAGTGATCGACATCCCTGGTATTCGAGAGTACCAATTTTAGAGCACAAGAGAATAGCGAGGGATGTGAATGATCTTTCCGCGATATATAAAACTCAGTAGTTTATCTGGTGGCCTCGTAACTCACGATCGCCACCAAAAAATACCATTAGCCATTGTCACTGTATAAGGCTGGATACCCTATTCGCAAAGATTTTGGTTCACGTCATCTTGATTAATTCCATAAATTAAAACGAATTAATATTCAGCAAAATGCTGATGACATAGGCCAGTCTGTATGCCCTGAAATAATTAGAAGAAGTGAAAATAAATTTAATGCCACGCCGTTTTGAGGGCTTGAAGGGGGAGGGGGGGGGCTATCCCAAATATGCACGCAAAATGGTCTCTGTTATCCTGGTGGAAACGACGCGCCCCTGTCTTGAGAAAATTGTTGTTTCTTTTTTTAAGTATTTCGCTTCCTGCGTATGTTATAAAAAAAATACAAACACAGTTTTGTCGAGCTTAAAATTCTTTATAATTTTGATCGTTTTACTTTTTTTATAGGATTGATATTTTGCAATTTATAGGTCGAGAAAGATAAAAATGAATGGGTTGAATAATGTTTTTCTTCTTTTTGGCATCTTTGGTAAGTCTTCCGTTACACATAGGAATTCTCGATTCATAGAGCATAAAAAATAGTACAAATGTCATAATAGGCCTCTTGGGGATACTACGTAAAAAAACGATCATTGAACTCTACCTCTATGGTAGTGTGGAAACGAGTTTTATTAAAATAATTTTCAACCTGACGTAAAACCACGAGAATTATTTTTATATTTCCGCACCTGACGACCTCTGCAGCTCTGTAAAAGTATAAATATCGATATTTATTGGACAAATTGTGTATGTTTTTTTTTTCATGCTCTACAAATTGATAATACCTATTTTTAACATAAGAGTTACCAAATATGCCAAAAAGAAGAGAAACATTATTCAACCCATTCATTCCTACCTTCTTCGAACTATCGTAAAATCAGAAAAATCGTAAAATAACACAGGCCGACAAAAAAAAATTGTTTTAGAGACGTGAAAAAAAATGGTAAAATTTTCCACTGAGTCCGAAAATAATAAAAAAAATTTCTGACCCATACACCCTCATTTCCCCCTAAAAATTCAAAAAATCCAAACTGGCCATCCAACCCACCTATCTTTTTTTTTATCTTTAGTAAAATTTTCCGCTGAATCCGAAAATGATGAAAAAAAAATTGCCAATATATATACCCTCAGTTCCCTCAAATATTCAAAAAATCCAAACTGGCCACCTATCTTTAGTAAAATCGCTGAATGCGAAAATGAAAAAAAAATTGTTTGGACGTGAGGGATCCCCCTACGCATCCATATCTCTCACTTGCTTCTTTCAAAAAGAAAAATAAATACAAATCAGACGTGGCAACCGTTATAACTTTTATAAAATCTGTCGGTAAAACCAAAACTAAAAAATATTTTTGAACTGCAAGTTCCTCTTGTTCGTACACTTAACTTCGCCCCCAGATAGCATTTGCAAATGGCAAGTATACAATTTTTTTTAATAATTTTACTAACATCTACACATAAAGACAGTTGTCCCGTATTTTTTATTTTATTTTTTAAATAATGCCTTATAGTAAAAAAAATAAAATCATGAAATTTAAACTGTATAAACGGTTAGATATTGCCGCCAATTTTCGGGCTATTCTATTGGCTATGACGTAATAGCGTAATCACCAGATTCTAGTTTGTGCTTGAATAGATAAACGAGTGCTACGTTGCGATATTTCGATAAATAATGTAAGATATTCTGTACTGCTATACGGAATCCTCTGTATTAGCAAGTTATCAATCAACTTTAAAAATATATAAAATATTCACTTGCTGGCTATTTGAAATAGTGTTAAAAATCAACATTAAAATTCATTTCAGACGGTGCAGTTGTGCACATTCTTTTTTAGAAATGAGGCAACGTCGCCAGTTACTATCAAATGTAAAATACCCCCGTTTTAGAGGTTATGACGTCACGAGATATGCGGAAAACTACCTTATTTTAAATCCATTCTGATTTTAAGCATATTCATTCTACAATAAATCCAATAAAATTACCTTGAAATTATATTTATACCCTTTTGGGGAGTCCTACTATAATATTATATTATTAATATTGTCGTTTTCGTTATTGTCTACTAGCCCATTTAGCATTTTAATTCCGCAATCAATTAAAATGCGAGTTCAAGCCACATCAAGGCGTCTACCAAGGGTAAGTATAGCCTGGATTTAGAAAATACCTTAAGAGCTTAAAACATTTTGGAAAACAATAATAGTGGAGTAAACGAAGATTGTCACTTCGGAAAAATTTGTAACCAGGTAGATTTTGGTGAACAATATTCTTCAAGTATGCTAGAATAACGTAGTGAAAAGTCTACCCCAAAAAAGTGTACGCGACCTATTTTTATTTAACAATTTAAGTGCAAAAATACGGTTTTTTTGCGAATAACTTTTTAAATTTTATTTGTACGAAAAAACTGATAGCGCCATTCGAAAGAATGGGAAATTTTACAAAATAAACATATATGACATGTATTTTGCGCATTAAATTGGAGCGAGTAGAAATTTGTTAACTAAGGTCCTAAGTGACGCTGCGCCGACCACCCGCTGATGCTGGAATAGGCTTGCGGTAGCGCGCGCGCTGTACGTAAGTGGCTATAACTTTTGATTGCAAAAAGCAAATGATATGAAACCAATTGGAGATGAAAAAGTATCATTTCCTCGAAGTATTACATGTTTTTAAATAATTTTTTAGGTACTTTAATTATCACATATGTAGCTTGAAAGCGGGCCATTGCATGAATTAACGATTATTTAGTAAAAATCATTGTAAAATGAATAATTAAAACAAAAAAAAATACTTGGATAGCACATTTAAAGGGATTATTTAAAATAAGTATTCAGCCAAAAAATTTAAAAAACGTATTTTGGGAAATTCAGACCTTTAAACTTAGTACTTTTCCGAAAAAAGACGTTTTCCGCTGTTGACACCAAATTTAAATCGTCAATATCAAAGCTTAATATCGTGATATCGGCACTTTATAAGTGATCAATTTGAAGGTAAAGATGTGTACTAAAAGCTGCAATGATTTATTTTATGATACATACGCGCTTTTATATTAATTTTTTACGAATAAGTCGAACTATACGTTTTAGAAGAAAAAAGTTCGAAAATTTAACACTATTAAAAGTGTAATAACTTAAAAATAAATATTTTTATTTTTATTTGAATGCATAGAGGTGTTAGCTAAGGTACTAACCTTGAAAAAAATATTTCTTGGTTTTATTTTTTTTTGAACGTAGTAACAATTAAACAGTAAAAAAGGCGGAAAATCGGTAAAAACACGATTTTTGGACAATGCAAAGGTTTTAAATAAAAAATTAAATTTACCACAACTAATAATTCTAAATATTACACATGCATAAATGGTGACTACTATGGCGTGTTTAAGTTAATAAACAATAGTGTGAAATTAATGGATTTGATTAAATCAACATCTTTAAAAAAATTCCGTAAATTATTGAAAAATTCGAGAGGAATACAACAAGATATAATAACAACTACCAAATTCGAACCGAATTTTTTTTTTTTAATTCATCAATGCATACGTAGAGGGCGATAACATATTCCTGACTACTACTAGCAAGTTCACCATCTAGCTCTTAACTAGATTCGTGACCATCTAGCTCTTAACTAGCTATGTTTGCTTGGCTGTACTTTGCCGCGCATTTTATGGCCTCGAAAAATTAACGTACACGTGGTGGTGTTTTTTATTTAATATTGCTTCTTTATATCTCGTAAGTGGTGCTCACAAATTATCAATGTTAAAAAGCTATTGTAAACGTAACAAACGTATTTATTTATAATAGAATAATGTTTGTTTCAGTGCTAATGTGTGTATGTCCTACATATATATGCAAGGCTCATTGAAGTATTTTTATAGTACATTGTATTTATTTATAATAAACATTTTACGTTTATCTAGGTACACAATTTTTATGAATTTGACATCAGATTTGTCTTCAGCATACCGGAAAACCCGTAAAAACCCATTGGCGAATTTCGCATACTTAATACGTTTGGGTCGGCCATTTTGTATCCGCCATTTTGAATTTTGTAAATCTTACATCAAATTCGTAATCAGCATGCTAGTACCTGATTTTCATGATTTCTCCTCGATTAATTTTCGAGATATTTCATTTAACAACTAATTTTGCAGTTTTTTGTTATTAAAAAACAAATAGAGATTTAGCGTATAATACCAACCGGTAGACTTTGAACTTAAACTTATTTAGAACACATTTTACTAGAGATAGGTGGGTTGGATGGCCAGTTTGGGTTTTTTGAATGTTTGGGGGGAATTGAGAGAAATTTTTTTTTATCATTTTCGGATTCAGCAGAAAATTTTACCAAAAATAGGTCTCTAAAACAAAAAAGTAAGAGTATCAAATCTATAGAGAATTTCAAGCTCTACAAAACTGGGTTTGCATATTTTTCATAACTGACAAGAAGCGTGAAATTTCGAAAAACTAAACTCAACCATTTCTTCAAGATGGCGGCGTTTCCACAGAGACAACATAGGTCAGAAATTTGGACACACGCTCTGGTTAGACCCCCTATAAACCCACAAAATGGGATGGAATTAAATTCATAATTAAGTGTGTAGGTATACTACAGTCATTTGGTGCTCAAAAAAGATGAAATTATGCTACGGTGGTTTTGACCACCTATTAATGAGACTCTGAAAACACCTCACCAGTCCTCAGCTAGCATTCGTTCAAATGAATATCAGGCGTGAGCTTCCCAGCACATACAGTCGCACTGATTGCTTACCTACCAACACTATAGTTGACCTAAACAAATAATATATTATTATATGGTTACAAGAATTCCATCAATAAAAACCAGTCCGTTGAAGCTCGTAACAAATGTTTATTAATAACGTTTCACATGGTTGAAAAATAACAAAATACCCAATTATATACATGAGCCATAAACCCTTTTAATTAATTCAGTAAATAAGTACCAATGCAATATTGCACGTAGTTTACATGAAAACCTTTTCTAAATTTAAAATCCTTATAAATTTATCTAAACCCCCAAGTTAAAAGAAATATGTATAAGTATACCTATTTACATGTAATAAACTCATAGATTTTTAATTACTCTATGAATCAAAAATTTAATAATAGACCTTTCGTCTATTTAAACAAAATGACAAATTTGACTTAACTATTTTTACATTTATAATTTGACTCCTTGACGGAACTATTTGTTAAGCCAACGACATAGATTAACTAAGCTAAGCAATAAAATTAAAAAAAATATATACAAAATTTACATGTTATCAATTCCAAGAAAATGTGTGTCAATTTAGAAAAATATATATAAAGCAAAACACTTATCTTAAGCAAAAGATTGGAAAGGTGCACTGAATAAATTTCCAGTTATCTTCGGGACGAGATCAAACCAAACCAAATCGCTACCATCAATTAAAAATGATCCATAACAGCAACTACAACATTCTGCGTCTTCGGTACAAGCTTCAAAATTATTTTCTACGTAGAATGGTTCACGACATCAAATTAACATAAAATAATTCCTCATGTAAAAAAAAAATCCAACAATATCTAGGAAATCATAACCAAGATAAATAACATTACCCATTACAAGTTGCCTAAAATATTTTAAAATTTATGATAAATCGCCTAACGACAATAATAGTTTGAACTTACCCTCTTCGGGCCGAAATGTACGTCCACCATTGACATGTGACCTAAATCATTGAAAGTAGCCCTAATCCAGCAAACTGCTGCAAAATATGCTTTACCAAGCAATAACGGCGTGAAGATAAATCAATCCCGATTATTCCCAACAAATGATGACTAATCTCAATCAAATTATTTATGGATAATACCTCAACAAATATCTTCCACTGCTACCTCACATGTCTGCTTGCTTCCACGGATCGTAAAAGAAGACCGGTAAACCCTAACCACTCAACAGGTGTCGCAAGATCTTGTACTGCGCAAGCTCAACCAGTAAAAAAAAATCGAAGATTTTTTTTTTCTCATCTCGTTACCACTAAGCTAAACCGAAATATATTTCCCAGAAGTTTATCGAGTACCACAAGACAAAACAAAATTAACACATTTAGCGATTTGATCTCACCCCGAAAATATTAAGCCTCATTAACTTTAACCTCAATAGTTTTAGGTCCTTAACATGCCAACTTCCCTTAGACTTGCCTTTGTCATCTTCGAGTTCATAAACATTAATGCCAAGTTTATTTTTAATCTTAAATGGACCAGTATATTTCTTACCCAACTTTGCAGCGTAATTTTTAGCAGCACTTGATAAACTATACTCTTTTTTCCACACCAAGTCTCCTTTTTTAAATTGAACTGGCCTATGCCTCAAATTATAATTATGTTTAGTTTTTACATGGGCTGTTTTTAACTTTCCTTTTACAAATTTTCTAAGTTCATCAAATTTACTTTGTCTAGATTTAGAATTATTAGGAGTATCGTTATTATCACTATCTTTATTAACACAATTTGTTTTGTTTCTAATTTGCTGGTATTCAGTACCACTTGTAATCATTTCGTTTCCAAAATTAATGAAATAAGGAGATCCCTGTGTTACTTCATGTTTAGCTGTTCTATAAGCGCAACCCAATTTAGATAGATGTAAGTCCCACTTTTTGTGATTTTCTCCAACATAACTAGCTATCATTGTTTTAATTACCCTATTGGCCCTTTCTGTGAAATTTGGTTCTGGATGGTAAAGAGGATTATATAATAATTTGACATTGTAATCTTTCATTAATTTTTCAAATTCTTTGCTCGTAAACTGAGCACCGTTATCAGTTTTAAGATATTCAGGCACACCAAACAAATGAAAAACTTGCTCTTCCATTATCCTTACAATACTAGTGGCAATAGCTTTACGTAAAGGAAACATCAGTGTAAATTTACTAAAATAATCACAAATGACTAAAATATATTAGTGTCCTCTAGAACTACGAGGAAGTGGTCCTATTAAATCAGTTGCTATATACTGCCAACATCTGTCTACTATGGGTTTACTCCCCATTTCTCCTGCTTTACGTTTTTGTTCAGGTTTATGTTCTGAGCAAATTCTACATTTATTAATATACTTGATGATATCTGATTTCATACCAGGCCAAAAGTAATTGAATGAAATACGATGATAAGTTTTGAAAATACCTAAATGTCCTCCAGTTATAGGATCATCATGAAATGTTTTTAAAATTTCGCCACATCTACTTTTAGGTAAAACCAATTTCCAGCTAGAAATGTCAGAATAATCCTTACCTATATGCTTATACAAAGTTCCATCCTCAGATATTCGAAAATTAGGATACTTTAAAGGATTTGAACATACTCTAAAGGTCATTTTTTTATACCAAGAATCTAAATCTTTGAGTTCTAAATGAATCTCCGATATTTCTGGAATGGCACGAGACAAACAATCTGGTACCACGTGTTGTTTACCTGGCCTATGTATGATAGTAAAATTGAATTGTTGTAATCGTAAGGCCCAACGTCCCAATCGACCTTGTGAATTCTTTAGGTTATTCAGCCATATTAAACTATGGTTACCTGGGAAGTTTTCCGGGAGTTTTGAAAATTGGTGATTTTATAGATTTCGATGTGCTCTTTCCGAATCTCTACTTTGCCACCTCGTATCTTTGCTGCCTCCGCTGCCATATTGGAAAAATGGCGCCTCAAAACCGTTTTTTAACAATATCTCCTTTCCGATTCATTTTAGGATAAAAACAGTTATATAATAAATTAAACTAGAGAAAAAGTCCTATAATTTTTTTAATAACCTTTTTTTTTTGTAAAATGAATAGTTTTAGCATACGAGCGCCGCAAAATCTACTTCAACATGCGTTTTAGCCAGCTCCGGAAACCTTGTTAAAACTTATTTCTTGTAAATGCAAAAATGAATGTAAGAAAGCCTGTGGTTGCAGAAAGGCTGGATTAAAGTGCTCCATTATATGCACGAATTGTAGTGGTATCTGTTATTATTCTATGACAAGATAGCGATGAAGAAAAAGAAACGGAGACTGTTCTCGAGCAGACGTATGATGAAATCGAGGACGAAGAGGATTGCAATAAATCTGATAATCCCATCGCGGATTATGTGGATGAAATTTCTATCTGTAACGTTTTGATCGGTACTGAAGACGATGAACTCGCAACACCTGGTTCATCAAGAATAGCGAAGCGAAGGAGAATGCGCTAAATTTTGGAATAGTGCATTGCATGTGGATTAGGCCTACTGGGGATACCACGATAAAAAACGCGCCATTTACTCTACCTCATAGTGGTGTGGAAATTTGTTTTTTGGCCAAAACGCATGTTGGAGTAGATTTTGCGGCGTTCGTACGGTAAAACTATTCATTTTACAAAAAAAAAAGGTTATTAAAAAATGTATAGGAAATTTCCTCTAGTTTAATTTATTAAGAACAGTTATATACTGTTTTTATCGAAAAATGAATAAGAAAGGAGATATTGTCAAAAAAACCGCTTTTAGGAGCCATTTTTCCAATATGGCGGCGGAAGCGGCAAAGATACGAGATGACAAAGTAGAAATTTGGAAATAGCACATCGAAATCTATAAAATCACAAATTTTCAAAACTCCCGGAAAACTTCCCAAGTAAAACTACCAAATGACTACTATAATTACAACCGACATACAAGTTTGGTATATATACTTCTATTCTGAAAAGTAATTACATGCTGTTTACGTAAATAATAATTTGAGTACAGCTGTTGATTCATAAACCGGATATGCCAAGTTATATCCACCCTCATGGTCGACAGATATGGAAAAACAATCCACAGGTGGTACGTTTTTCTCATCAGAAGTAAGTTCGCGTGGTCCTCACTACGTAAAGTTTGCATATTACAGTAGTATAAATAAATCTTAATGTGGATTCGAGAAATCTAGATTTATATTTAGAATAATGAACGTTGAATTAAATATTTGGGAGAAACATTTTTTTAGATAAATCAATATAAGAAAGCGGGCAATATTACGCTTGCGGCTGGTATGGAGCGATGACGAAGGCGAAGTAATATTACACATTGTTTAATATAATGTGATAGTATAATCTTACCTTCGTTAAAAACTAACGTATGCCCTCCCTGTCCGAAGAAGCTTAATAATAATAGTCCTATTAAGATTACATTAAAAGCTTCTAATTTTATCGGCTTGATGTCTTAAGATATATGCCTTAAGATGTCATAAAGTTCGAGATTTTGAACAATGTATGTACTAGTCAACCATCCTAAGTTGGCAAGTAGCCGCGCAGAGAGAGAAGAAATATCGTCACTGTTGGACAGAGACAAAGAAGCTTCTTCAGCTAGCTAGCTTAAGAAGCTTAAAAAGCTTGTTTGTCTCTGTCCAAAAGTGATGATATTGCTTTTTTCTCTGCACGGCTACTTGCCAACTTAGGATGGTTGACTAGTACTGCAAATATCTAAACTACGCATTTTTCGTTTCTATTTAGGAAGAAAAATTTAGAATATTATGCTTGTGTTGATTGAAATGACAAATCTCAGCAAAAGTAAACATACATTCATTGTTACCGGATGTTGCTGTATAGTGGGTGCGGTACGCCGCATAACTGGAGCGAATACGGCACTTCAACTCCACAGGGTGATGTCATAAAGTTCGAGATTTTGAACAATTTATGTACTGCAACTATCTAAACTGCGCATTTTTCGTTTCTATTTAGGAGAAAAAATGTAGGATATTATACTTGTGCTGGTTGAAATGACAAATCTCAGCAGAAGTAAGCATACATTCATTGCTACTGGGTATTACTTTATAATGGGTGCGGTATGTTGCATAAATAAGGTGAATACTGCACGTCAGCTGCACAAGGTGCCATCTGGCACGGTTGGTCCTTACACCAAAGAGATTCATTTTCGATTAGAACGCGTCAACAATTCCCTTAGGAACCAAGCTGGCAGCCATTTTTTGAAATTTTTCTTTTAATTACAATTGCTCATGGGCGCAAAACATACATTTAGAGTATGACCTCTGGTTAAATTATATCTGGCGAATACGAATACGGTGTCTATTTTTCACTAAAAAGCAATATGGTCACTATATTTAGTCAATTTTTTTAAAAAATTAATACTTTCAAATTGAACATGTTGGGTATGGTGTTCGGCTGTATTTTGCATCCTGAACGCAAATATGAATTCCTTTTTTTTCATAGTAAGCTACAAAAAAGTTAAATTTTTTACGTACCTATTTGTAATTTTAAACGTTCTTTTTATTTCCGTACTTCGATTATATATACTAGCAGAGGCTCTCGCCATCCCAACTCCACGGAATGCCATTTGTCATGGTCATTCCTTACTCCAAGAATATTCATTTTCGATTAGAATGCATCGACATTTTCCCTTAGGGACCAAGATGGATGACATGGCGGCCATTTAAAAAAAATACCCTGTCTAAATTCTTCATGTAGGGTATGATTTCTAGTTAAGTTTCACTTCCTGAACACAAATATAATGTTTAGAAATCAATATAAACGACATATTTTGTATTAAGATGTTAAAAATATAAAATAATCAAATATTTCGCACTTGAAAATGTTCGGTATGATTTCCGACTGTTTGTTGCTCCCTAATCACTAATTTGGAGTTCTTATTTCCTGTTGGATCAAGTTAATAGGTTTTATTTTATATATACACTATTTAAACAACTAATATTAATAATCAAAGCACGGAAATAAAAGAGAAATGTAAATAAAACAAGATGATTTTTATGTTCATGTTTCTTGTGGAACTGAAACTTACTTGAGCTATCTACTGCACCTATCCAGACAGAGCCTTTCATAAACTTTCCAATGAATCTTATAAATACTTGCTCAGTACTACGTACATTTTCTCCCAGTAACATTCCGGAAGATTCCATTGTAGCAAATAAAAATTGTACACTGCATTTGGTCAAAATATAGAGGCCATATTGCTTTCTAGTGGAAAAAAGAGAGATCATACTCCAAGCTTACGTTTTGCGCCAATATGAGTGAATTAAAAAGAGAGGCCGCCATCTTGGTTCCTAAGGCAATCGATAACGAATCTCTTTGGAGTAAGGAACAACTGTGCCAAATGACCTCTTGTGGAGTTGATATGTAGCAAAAAAATTCGTGCCGCACCCACTATCAGAGTTATGGCAATTATGAAAGACCTCTCTCCTCGACGTCATTTATGGTCACTTTGGAAAGTGTATGTAGGCAGCGGATAGTCCTATTATCATGACTACTTTCATTAGCAAAAACTTTTCGATGGGGAGATCAAGTAAAGGTAACTTCCACTCTTGTAAAAACGTTTACTTTTTGCTTTACAGCCAGCACCTGAAGTAGTTTCCACAAACACCAAAACACTTGAACACTGCGCCTGGATACTGTCACTCGATGCGCTTCGTCAACCATGTTGGCATCATCTGGAGATCATTGAAACTTGGTTTTGATCATATCTAGATGATACCAATATGATTGGCTTCCACAAACATCAAAATACTCGAATGTTGCACTTGAATACTATCACTTGGTGCAACTTCATCAAGTGATAGTATTCAAGTGCAATATTCGAGTATTTTGATGTTTGTGGAAGCTACTTGAGAGGCACCGTCACACCGAAGATTCCAGCCTCCTCTTGGATTTATAGCCAGCACTTTATCTTGTAAGAAACGTTTTTCATTTAGGGTACTTATGTCTATATTTTTTTCCTTTATAGCCGAAGTCGATTTTATCATGGAATATTTTGACCACAGGATTAACGATTTGAGGCATTTGTATTTTTCACTTAAAGAACTGGTTTCGCAAGGGCCGGACTCATTTGAGATATTGGTCGTTGAAATTACAAAATAATTTTTAAAATTTTCATATGTGGTCAATGCAATAGCCTTCTTAAATCTTACCTTACCAAGAGGAAACAAATAGCTCTGGCAATTGGAAATTTTAATTCCAGTTATCGGTCTCACAATAAATAACCATTTAACAATAAACAGGGAAAAGACCTTTTTTATGCAGTTTCATCCTACAGGTTCAAATTACATTGCTAGCACTCTTATTCGGTTCGAAAATAAAATTATACAACAGATGAAAGACTTTAAATAACTTGGAATATATATTGATTTATCCCTAAACTGGAAATCACATATTAACTCTATTTGCAACAAGTGTGCAAGTAGTTATTTTCCTGTTAAACGTCTATCTCAGATAGCCAACAAGGATACAGTAAAAATATTTTATTTTGCTAACCTTGAAAGTCGTATTTACGGAAGCGCTGAGGGGCCAAGATAAACTTTTTTTAAGTCGCCTGTTAGTCGCGTTTAATTCGACTAATAGTAACGTTACTGTTAGGCGAGTTTAATTTCAACTAAGAGATGTGCGACTGTTACTACTGTTAGGCGCGTTTATCTCGAGTATTAGGCGTGTTTAAGTCGACTAACAGTTTCATTACTGCTAGGCGGGTTTAATATCGACTAACAGATGCGCAACTCTTAGGCACGTCTATCTCGACTATTAGTCGTGTTCATTGTTCTGCGCCATTCCATACTCGAATCCATCTTCATCACAATAAATCTACCGCTTGCATAGTAAACACGGATGTGCTAATTGAGAAGTCATCGTGTTACCATGGAAACCGAGAGTAACTGTGATATAGAAGAAATATATAAGTTTTTACTAAAACATGGTATCGCGGCCAAGGATATAGACCACATGGCGCAGAATAATAAACACGCCTGTAATAGTCGAAGTAAACCTGCCTGAGAGTCGTGCAACTGTTAGTCGATATTAAACCCGCCTAGCAGTAACGCAACTGTTAGTCGACTTAAACACGCCTAATAGTCGAGATAGACGCGCCTAACAGTCGCACATCTCTTAGTTGAAATTAAACTCGCCTAACAGTAACGTTACTATTAGTCGAATTAAACGCGACTAACAGGCGACTTAAAAAAAAGTGGTTTATCTTGGCCCCTCAGCGCTTCCGTACGTATTAGATATGGGGTAATTTTTTGGGGCTGTTCTAATTTAGCGAACCGTGTGTTTATATAGCAAAAAACCGCTGCCCAAGGAATCACTACTTCCACATCCAGATTTTCTACCCAAGTCACTCACAACGAAAAAATTTTGTATGTGGAAATAATTGTTTATGGAACTTTAATAATATAATATTTGAAATCCTCTACCTCAAAAACCCATAAAACGATACCCCACAGCGATAGTGGGGTGGTGGTGGTAGGGGGTGGATAAAGTAAAAAAATATTTTGAGGTTTCTGGTTCTTGTACATACACTAAATCACATTTTTTTTCATCCCCTTTAATAATGGGGTGGGGGTGGTCATGGGGGTGGCTAATGCCAAAATTTTTTTTGAGACCTTAGCTTCTCTTTTTATATACTAAATGCCAATGTTATGGACTCTTACCTGCTTGATTTACCTATTTACCCCAAGTTTACCCCAATTTACCCCCTTCGACGGATCAAGATGAAAATCTAATCTAGTTCTAGATCTCGTTAAAGTACATATGTGTACCAAATTTCAAGTCAATATCCCAAACAGTTTTTTTTTTTATCGCCTTATTTATTTTAATGTCCTGGCGGAGTTTAGCCGATGGCTATTCTACCACTCAACCAGGACGGACACACACATAGACAACATCACAACACCCATTCCCTGCGACATTGCCATCTGCCGCAGCTGAGACTCGAACTCAGGAGAAGAGAGCGACTAGACCGTGTTGTCTCTCACACAACTGCGGTCTAGTCCACTGCTACCATCTCGGTAACACATGAAAAACGCCACTACACATCCATATCCTAGCCAGGATTCGAACCCGTGGTCGCAAGCCTAACACCTTAAGCACTGCGCCACTGAGCCGGTTCCAGAGTAAACGTGCCCACAAAAAAAAGTTACAGACCGACAGACAGAGGGAATTTTTTTCGCTCAAACTTAAAATCTCGACGTTTCATGACATTCTAAGCCTATTTGAACAATAAAAAATTTAAAATTTTTTTTTGTCGTTACTATACTTCCACTGGATGTGGAAGTAAAAGAGCTATACGCTATATAATTTGATTAAATTACAGGGAATCCTATAGAGACACATTTATAAATGAGAAAATTTTAACGCTTCCATGTCTATATATTTTAGAAATATTAATAATTGTAAAAAAAATCCAAATAAATTTATCTTTCAAAATTTTCACCATGATTATGCCACACGACATGGCTTTAATTTGAAATATTCTACACACAGGTAAGAACTGTACAAATCGAATACCTACTACATGGGATCAACTTTATATAACAAGTTAAATGTAAATATAAAAAACATTAATAATATAAAACAGTTCGTGTCAGCTACAAAGTCGTTTCTAATAAATCATGCTTTTTACTCCGTAACTACTACCGTTTACTACTTAAATTTTAATTGGTTATTTTTAATTGTTTGTTTATTTGTTTTTTTGTTCTACTTTTCTATTTGAATGTACAGTTCATCTCAAACTTATAGCAACATGAGGCCCAGTGTTTCAATGCAAAGTTAAGCACTTTATTCTACAAATAAATTAGCTAGAAGTTTAGAATATGTTTTTATTAAACACTTTATTATTGCAACTTCATATTCTAACCTTCTAGCTAATTTATTTGTAGGATAAAGTACTTAACTTTGTATTGAAACACTGGGCGTCATGTTGCTATAAGTTTGAGATGAACTGTATAAATACTTTTCCCATTTGTATTTCTTTATATTGACCTGTCCTATATCATTGTAATGATCGATTGGATTAATAAATGGCTATTCTATTATATTCTATTCTATTTCCAATTTGTTAATAAATAAATTATGTAAAATATTTCTATGGTTTGTTATGCCGATGATTAATTTTTAATTATTGTATTCAATAGGTTAGTTAAACTTGAAACATATGTGGAAATTTTCTTTTTTTAATAATATAAAATGGTATTGGATTTTGAATCTTATATTGATTTTTTAGTACATTGGTAGTTATCAGTACTTCTGCTATACTAAAATAGTTAGGAAAGTCCGCCCTCTCCAAAAATATGCCTTCGGTCCGTCCCTGAGTTTCGCTACCTTAAAGGTTTTCTTTTGCTCTAACACAGAAGTCTAGTTGTCTATGGAAAAAGCTGTAAGTTGGAGGCTTCTGCTGATTGCTTCACTTCTGAAATGAATATCACACAAAATATTTTCATAAATTTTTTGAAATCATCTTACTGAAAAAATATTGAACAAGTCTGAACCAAAATATTACAATGTAAGGTTACGAATGATGTAAATATTTAACATTGGATTTTGATATTTTATCAAATTAATTTTGGAATGGAATAATTAGGTTGTTGCAATAAATTAAAATTTGCGTTAAGCAATAACAATTATTTATTCAAAACAAACATTAGAAACGAAGTAGAAACGTAAATGTAGAAGTTGAAAATAAAGCCTTATAATATTATAATACCAATTATAAAAAAACATGCATTTAAAATGGAGATGAAATCATAACGGCAGTTAGTTATAAAACGACCAAAAATGACCAAAAACGAGTACTAATTTAGAAACTCGTTGATAGCGACGGAGAAAAAAGAGAATCACGTCAGTTGAATATGACATTATATTTAATGTCAAATTCAACTGACGTTCATAGGTTATAATTCGGTGTAATTTAACAGTATCCAGTTGTGGATAAACATAAGAACAGGTGGTGTTTCCTGCGGTACTGTGTAAAGAATACAACCAATTCATCAGAAAAACTGTGTTGCAATAATGAATGCTGAACGTAAAAATGAATGATTCAAAGCCACCAGACAAGAACCAGGTCTTTTTATTATGGAGACCATTTCAATGTAAAGGAGAATAAAATTTGAAATGGATACTCATCAGACGAAAAAACAACAAATTACAAAGGTGTTTTACTTATGGTAAGTTGTTGTATCTTAATGTAAGAATTTTATTTTTAACATTGGTTATGTTGTAGGAAAAACGGCCGTATTACAAGACTAGTGAATGGTTCTAGCTGTAACAAATTTTTATTACCCGCCAAACTGGTGAATAAAGCAGTATTGTACGTATTCTTAACGGCTCTAGATTAGAATGTCATTCAAGTTTTGACTTCCTAAAATGCACACTAAAATTAGGGAAATGGCTTTAATGTGCTTTCATGTATTTTATCTAGTTTATGTTTAAATAAAGTGCAGCTATTGATTATTTATGAAGCTCCCTAGACTCCCTATATATTAGGATGATCCATAAATTAAGAAAGGAAATTTGAAAACTCGATGTTGAAAATTTATGAAACTAAAACCGTGAAAGTGGTCTAAAGTCGGTGAGCACCTAAAGTCGGAAATGGCTACGAATGCCTTGAATTGTAGTTATAAATGTCCTTTCAATTATATATAAGTACATGATGTTTATTGCTTAGATAGATAGTACCTATACATATTATAATTATTATTATTATTTGTTATAATACAAACCTTTATATTTTTAGTATATTTCATGTTGACTTTTCTTAGGAGTATCAATGGATAATAAATAATTTCTTTAGTAGATATACTTATTTTGTTATGTTAGATATGCATATATAGTTAATAACTACGGGAGCCCACCCTAAGTGCCCGTGCACCCCCCCCCCCCGGATCCTTTAGGACAATGTTTTTCATAAAGATTAAAGCCTAAGGAACAATTTAAGACATGTCCTAAAAAAAGAATTGGCTGCACTTTCAAAATGGCGTCCGTTTAAAAAAGAAAATTTGCAAATATTGTTTTTGTCATTTAACACAAAAACTAAAAAAGATTGAGAAAAACTTTCTACACAAAAAACAAAGTGCATAAAATTTCCTACAATTTTGTTCCTATACAATATTTGCATAGGAGTTACCATTTTCCAGATAAATGATTCATCTTTTAAAATAAAATATAAAATTCAATATAAAACGTAACACTACGGAAGCCCACCCTAACTGTCCGTGCACCCCCCCGATCCTTGGGGACAATGTTTTTCATAAAGATTAAAGCCTAAGGAACAATTTAAGACATGTCCTAAAGAAAAAAAACTGGCTGTACTTTCAAAATGGCCTCCGTTTAAAAAAAAATGCAAATATTGTTTTTGTCATTTAACACAAAAACTAAAAAAGATGGAGAAAAACTTTCTGCACAAAAAACAAAGTGCATAAAATTTTCTACAATTTTGTTCCTATACAATATTTGGATAGGAGTTTCCGTTTTCCAGATACCACTGTTACCGTTTTCGAGATAAATATCTGCAAATTATAATATTATTATTATTAATTTTTTTCAGTTTATTTTATTTTATTTTTATATTAATAATATAAAGTTATATTATACGCTTTACAATCATTGTCACAGTTATTTCTTCTAAGTGATTTACCGATATATGAATTTCCATGTAATCTTAATTTTGGACTCATTTATCTGGAAAATGGTTATAGGTACAAAATTGTTACAATGTTATGCACATTGTTTTTTGTTAAAAAAGTTTTTGTCCATCTTTTTTAGTTTTTGCGTTAAATGACAAAAACAACATTGACAACAGTTTTTTTTTAACATATGGCCGCCATTTTGAAAGTACAGCCAGTTTTTTTTTTTAAGGACATGTCTTAAATTGTTCCTTAGACATTAATCTTTATGAAAAACATTGTCCCCAAGGATCGGGCGGGGGGTGCACGTACAGCTAGGGAGGGCTCCCCGACTAAATAGAAGTAATAAATAAAACATAACAAAAGAGAAATATTTAATGATATACAAAGTATAGTTAACAAATTGATCTATATGAAATAATAAAATACATATTCGTCGTATTACATAATATTAATAAGATAAGATAAAAGAAGTTCTTGCAGAAATTACAATGGTTTGTATTGTCCAATATATAGCTGTACCTAACGTAACTTGCAGCTTTTGTACTTCCAACCACTGCAGTGCCAAAACGATCGTCTCTTTTTAAAAATTCGCTGACCATATCTACAGCAAGCAGAATGACAGAATTAGCTTTTGCAAATATACTGCCTTGGTCGTTTTGAAAGAAATATCAAAAATAATAGCAAACACTAATCATTACCCGCTGAACATCAAATTTACTTTTGACATATGAGGTCATTTTCTTTGTTGTCAACAATGTCAACTAGTTCATCTTCTTCTGTTCTGCGTATAACTTCACATCTAACTGCCGTTATGATGTCACTTCCGTTTTCATGGCACATTCAAATAGCCGAAGTTTAAATTTTTTTTAAATATATTGCGCTTAGAATGTTCCTTCCAAATTTAGTTATATAACTAAATTAACGCCTTTACTACCATGGCTACATTCGATAGGCGGCACAGAAGATAGGAACTATAGTTCCTGTCTTCTGTGTAGGCGGGTTGACCACAGTCGGACCTGTCAAAAGCGTTCGGACTGTGTGGTCCGACTTGATCAGCTGAGTGGTCGATGTGGCCACATTTTAAAACCTGACTTGTGTGGTCAGAATCGTTCGACTCGTTTGAATTGCCTTCTTAAAATGGCGACAGTAAATAAGTCTGTGATAAATAAGGAATATATACATCTGTGGAAATTACACATCATACCGGAGTCAAAATTAAGATCCGATTAAGTAAATATGAAATTCAACGAGCTATTACTATTCAAATTCATGATAAATCACTGTTAAAAAAGCTAAAATACCAGTTTTCGAGGTTAGGGTTAACGTTTATGGACATTGGAAAAATACTTAAAACTCTGACGCGTTGGACCGCAAGTTCGGTTCGACCACAGTGGGCGGACCACATCGGTCAGATGTCGAATGTAGCCCATATTTCACCTTTTTTGAAAATTCGTCAACAACCTAATTGTCATAGTTACTTTTTATTTCGGCGTTGTCAGTTTGACAGCAATATAAATTTGCGTATGTTTCTAATTCAAAATACTTGGTCCTAGAAAAAATCATGCATGAAACTCAAATATAAAACGTTTTTTCATACGTGAAATACCTACCTCTTCAAACAAGTTTATTTGAAAAATTCTCAGGTATGCAAAAAAATATTCATTTCATACTTTTGTGTATAAATAATTACTTTCTTCATGTTTTATATCATCGTGAAGCGAGCCAGTGTACTCAGAAATTTGTCCCATGGTGCAGGTTCTTTTCATGAACTTATTCCATCATCTCTGTAACCAATTGCAATTAGTTAGTTTCCATACAACCCGGTTAGACACATCCCAAAGATGAATAGGGACAATGATAATTTGAATATGCACTTGAAAATTAAAACTGCAGGTCTTGGCTTCAATAGTCTCGCACTATTCCCGATCACGAATCTGGTCAATAATGATTCCATCAAGCATATCCTTACACGAGTTTTCTCAATCATTATTTTTTATTATGTTAAATACTATTAGAAACTGCAGAATTATTAGCACTAAATTAATTTAAAAAATTATATGTACTGTTGATAAATTGTGATATTATCGATACTTGTAGATGTTATATCAAATAAATGAGTTAATTTTTACCTACGTAGCTAATTAGTTTTGATTTACGATATCAATCCTACTTAAGTGAAAATATAATTATCGCTAAATATAAAATTGACGTATTATAATACTATAACAAGAGCATGTTGTGTTTAGTTTATAAATAAATAAATAATTTGCATACTCTTCAAGATATCATTAAATTATGTAACGAATGAAAATACAATAATACAAAATAAATCAGTAAAAGTTGAAGGGCAAATCCGATTCTTCTGAATTTTATGCTTGGTCAGATGAAAGAGTTTTCAAAGAGGTGCTCACATACTTTGAGGACTTAGCGCTTTTTATCCTTCAAGTTATGAATAACAATACCAGACATTGTAGATATTTCTGTTTTTAGTTTCCATATAATTTGTTTCAATAATTGTTATCTAGTTGTTTCTTATTTTTTAAAATTGTTGTAGTCCAAGTTGTTCTGAGCAAAAAGTTCCTTTGACAAAACTTCAAATAATGGAATGTTTTGCCGGTAGATGGCACCAAATCCCGGGATATATTCTTTGATATTTTTTCTACACCTATTTAATTATATAAAAATTATTAGCATTTTTTTGGTGAAAAATCGTACTCATAATTCACTGTAGTGAATTATCGATTCATAATTCACTGCATCCGGCCAATCACAAACACAAATTCAAAAATCGTTGATTCAATGATATTTGAAATCGACCGCGATAAACTCTTGCTGCTGCGGCTGACAATAAACTCGCGTGACAGTACTGCCACAGAAGACTAAACAATCAGAATGGAAACTGGCGGTATATCCTTTGTACAATTTAACTCCAGAATCGCGTATCTTGTTGGAATAGATATCAGGGGCATATTTTGTAATGTTGTAGTCAGGGTCGCAATTAGGAGTTTATAATTTAATTTTGCACAAATCTTCAACTTTAATCAAATTTGCAAAATCACTCTTTCTGAATTGTCTAAAAGTTGTCTTGGTTTGACATAATGCTGAACTTGTCATTTTGTTGATTTTTTTAATCTATTTTCAAAATTACAAAGTATGTAACTACTAAATTATTGTACAAATCAGATTTCTTTGTACATCTGGCAACTCTGTATTGAGTACCAGATTATTTGTTGTTCTCAATCTACCAAATGTGGCATCGCTGTATTCTATTCCAGGAACATATGGGGATTCGATGCGCGCTTAGAAATGCGCGAACCTTCCCCCTCCCTGAAAGATTCCATTCTGATTGTTTAGTCTTCTGTGGTACTGCCATACCGCCATATTGTTTGTTTACGTTTTCGACTTATTACGAATAGGTACCGACTAATGCTATCAATTTTCAGTCTAATTTATTTCTTAAATAGGTGCAGAAAAAGCATAGTATTACATTCGCGATTATGGACATTATTCACTCAGATGATTTGCGCCACTCGCCTACGGCTCGTGGACTCAAACGTCATCTTCGTGAATAATGGCTATCATGATCGCTCATATAATAATATACTAATTATCAACGATTTCTCAAAACGTATTGCAGTTATTAGAACGGTAACTATTATAAATGAATTACCAGAGTATTTTCTTTCATATGCTCTTAGATTGATGTGTCACAAATTTCGGTTTTACCGGAGGTGTCATTAAATCAAATGCAGAAAAGTTTATTTCGATTTAATACATATAAATGTGTAGCTTTATTAATATTTGCCTTCTTAGCACCTGTATCAATTGATTGCTAACATTGATAGCTTGATACCGGGCGTATCAGAATCCGGGTACAAAACTAAGTTGATTTTATTTTTCAAGATAAAAGCATTGCAGTTGTATACAGTCCAATGAGAAAGTTATTTGTGATGCCTCTTGATACAATATGCAGTTCTTTGATACTTTATTATTATACACAGTGACAGACACTTGCTACGTTTACAGAGTATATTTTGGTATCCCTTCTTCCAACGTACTGATTTTTTTGTTTTTCTCACTCGACACTGATCTGATTATAAGTAGCAACATCGCCATTAAATCACTGTTCGTATTTGTATATGATCTAGTGTCATGATATTTGCGTACTACTTCCATTGCCTCTTCTGATAATTGCCCAATAAGCAATGACAGTAAGAAATAATATCAAGAGTATGAATTAGAAACTTATGTAATCTAATGAGTATATAATATCAGCTGTATAATTTTAAATACAATTTTTTTGTTCCATTCAGAGAATCAGTAAATGGGCTAGTAGATAATAACGAAAACCACACAATTAATAATATGAAATTACAGTATGACTCTCCAAAATGTTATAAATATAATTTCAAAGTAATTTTACCGACTATTATCGAGTATATTGTAAAATAATATGCTTAAAATCGGAGTGGATTTAAAATAAGGCAGTTTGCCGGATATTTCGTGACGTAATAGCGTAATAACCTCCAAAACAGTAAAAATTTTAAAGTATAAGGTTGTCTCGTAACTCACGATCCCCACCAAAAAATGTCATTAGCCATTGAGCAACTGGTGCGAAATCACACCAGATGCAGAGCCTGATTCAAAATATTGTAAGGATTCGTGTATAATATTAATAATTAAGCAAAGAACTCGTAACTGGAACGAGCTCGTAATGACCCGCTTGAGGTAGGGGTTAATTACCTCATATTTTGAGTCACCGTTTTGCGGCGGTAATCAGGATAAGTTGTAGAATATAGCACTACAGATCATAGTATGCTTTTGGTCATATTTCGGGCCAGTAGTAGTAGTAGTCTTTCTAGAAAGAGATAACTGCACCGCTACTGCGCGTTCGAAGAACAAGGATAATCTTCATCACCGCACTCGTGTCTCGCCTAAAAGCTGAATACGAGAGAACCTTATACTCTACAAATCTTGCTAGAACAGGGACACTTTACATTTAACAGTAACCAGTTACGTTGTCACAAACCCTGGTTGTCACATTTCTAAAAAAGAATGTGCTCTACTGCACTGTCTGAAATAAATTTTAATATTAATTTTAACACTGTTTCAAATACAGCAAGTAAACATTTTATATATTTTTAAGGCTGATTGATAACTTGCTAATACAGAATTGTAATATTACAGAGGATTCCGTATAGCAGTACTGTCGTGCGCAAAAAAATGGGACAAGTCTTACAAGGTTTTTTTGCTAAAATCTAGTTGTGTACATCTAACTTTAATTTTTGTGGCATTGTCAGTTATTTGTCAAAATTCATTGCAAGTGTTCAAATAGAGACAGGTTTACATTAGAAAAAAATAGTTGTCCTATTTTTTTTTGCTCACGACAGTACAGAATATCTTACATTATTTATCGAAACATTGCAACGTAGCATTTGTTTTTCTGTTCAAGCACAAATGGGAATCTGCTGATTACGCTATTACGTCATAGCCAATAAAATAACTCGAAAATCGGCGGCAATATCTAACCGTTTAAAACAGTTTAAACTTCATGATTTTTTTTTACTATAAGGCATTATTAAAAAAATAAAATAAAAAATACGAGTCAACTGTTTTTATGTGTAATGTTATTAAAATTATTAAAAAGAAATTGTATACTTGCCCATTCTTTTAAAGGAACCCGCACTTTTTTATGTAAAAGTGGTTTTCGTTAAATTGGCTGAATTTTTGATATTTTGTACATCTTGGCGATTTGATCAAATGTCTCAAAGGACACAAAGTCTCAAACCTTCCGGATTTCGAGATAGATTAGATTAGATTAGATTAGAGAACGCGAGCAGATGTCGAAATCCGCAGTACTCAGGCCTGTCGGCCCATTGTACGTTCGCGACGTTTAGGATCTCTTAGAAAAGACCAGTGCTTTCCACAAAGGAAAGCAGCCTGTTCCAAGGGATATCCCGTAGTTCCTCTGGATGCAAGAATTGCCTCTCGAGGAGCCTATGCCTTGACGCTCCTAATGGGGCGCAACTGCATAGGATATGAGTGATGATTTCATCCTCCACTCCATACATCCGACAAGTTGGATCATCTCTCAACCTCATTGTATGTAGGTGATTGTTCAGAGGACAGTGTCCTATTATTAGGCCCACCATCTGTCTCATTTTTTCTCTATCGAGCCCAAGCAACCACTTTACGGTAGAGGCAGCCGAGGGCCCCTTTATGTGGAGCCTTGACTGCCTCATACCGAGCACTCGAGCCCAATAGTTGTTAAACTGTACCGCAGCCCGGTCTTGCAGTTCTGAGTGAATCAGACTCCTTGGCAGACCGAAGGCTGGCTCAGGGCCAGGAAAGGGAGTTTTTGCTCCTTCTCCCGCCAGACGATCTGCTTCTTCGTTGCCCTCCACACCGCTGTGTCCGGGCACCCATATGAGTTTAACCGAGTTGCGTTCACAAAGTTCGGTCAAAATGTTTCGACAGTTAAGCACCAGCCTAGAGGTCACCTTGTTTGACGCAAGGGACTTCAGAGCCGCCTGGCTGTCGCTGCATATGTAAATATGTTTGTCTACGAAACCTCTGCTGAGATTTTCGCTTGCGCACCGTAGTATGGCATACACTTCTGCTTGAAACACACTAGGGTACCTACCAAGTGGCATCGATATACGAGCCCTTGGTTTGCATCCGTGTATGCCTGCGCCCGTTCCCTCCTGAGTCTTGGATCCGTCTGTGTACTATTCCAGACCACCGGGACTCAGGAGATGCGTTTTGTCGCGATCCCAGTCGTCTCGACTGGGAAACACGACGGTATATGGAATTGTGAAAGAGTAGACGGGGAGACACCGGTCATCACCTGATTGAACGATAACCTGGTCCCTTACCGGTACAGCCAGAGCCTTTGTGTACCTAGCCCTTGGCCCGTCATGTTCCACATTCCATTTTTGAACAGTCTGTTTGCTGCTTTCCTAGCATCAAGCTCCACTTCAACGTGCAAGGGAGTGAGTCCAAGAATGGCCTCCATCGCAATCGTTGGAGTGGTCCTGATTGCGTCTGTTATACCTAGACACGCTTGTCTTTGAACTTGGCATAGGCTAGTCCTGATTGTGGAGCGCTCTAGGGAGCGCCACCACACTAGTGCCGCGTATGTAATGAGGGGTTTTACCATAACAGTGTAAGCCCAGAGAGTAGTCTTTGGACTTATACCCCACTTAAAACCGAAGATACGCTTGCACATCCATAGAGATGCGCACGCTTTCCTCGTTTGAACTTCCACTTGGTCCTTCCAAACATCAAAGGCGGTGCGGAGAGTGTTGCTTCTGGTAGTTCTTTATTCTGTACTTATACTTAGTTTTTTCTGTGTTTGTTACAGGGTGTATTAAATAGGTGATGCGACGACAACCCTCACAGTGGCTTCATAAGTTCTTACTTTGTACATAATGTAATAGATGGCAGGAGCAATAAGGTCCGTCGTTACTTACGCATAGAAAGCTAATTTTGCAGGTTCTGTACATACGTGCATACAGTGTTGCATACATTTCCGGCCCTTTGTTTTTGATTAGTGAAACAAGAATCCAGTAACATTTGACATTAAGTAGCTAAATTAAAACATTGAAAGAATATATGCAACACTACATGCAGCATAGCACGTGTCGTCACAGCTAATCTCAAAAATATATATTTTTTAATATTTACAAGTATTGCGCAGCTATTACTAAAATTTCTGCCTGGTTCCTGTACTTTCAACCAAAATCAAGTTCAACGTAATATGTATGAAGTTTTAAATAGTTTGTCACAATAAAATAAGACACTTTTTGCAGGTTAGGAATCTAACCTATTAGCTGTCTATTTTTATTAATCAACAATATTGAAAAATTATTTGCGTGACTTTTTAAATATTTGCTTGGAGCCAGTATGGCTCCAAGCTAAAAATGCCTATACAAACATTAAAAATGAGAATAAACGAAAAAACCTTAAAATCTGAGGTTATATTAGTTATACGATGCACACGCCCAGGTAATTGTAGGACCTCATAGCTCGCGCCATCTACTAAAGTAAATAGACACCATGCACTTATGAAGCCATTATTATAATAGGAAAGTGCCGTATGTCGGACCAACTATTTAATACACCGTGGTTTGTTAGCACCAGGGTTAATTCAGATGGTAATGTCGTGCGCAAAAAAAATCTTATAAGTAGGCCTCTGGTTATCACCATGTATTAAACATATGGCCCAATTTCAATAGGGATTATTGTACTATGCTGTTTTACATATATTCCAAATTGTAATTAAATATTTTAAGTCTAACAGAAGTTTTCGTATTTAGAAGAAACAGTATACACACACACATACACACATACAGTTTATGCACAAAATAGAAGAAATTTGTTGAAAATTCAACCTTGTGGAAACATGTACATTTCGGCACATTTAAGGCTGAAAAGGGAAAAACCTGTGCCTAATATGAAAACATATAGAAGCATAAATATCCTTTTGCTTAAGTTTCAGTAACAAAGTGAGTACACAACTTTAGACACAGTGGTCTAAGCTACGTCGACACAATGTATGTAAATTATATTTAGTGTTTCATAATAGGCTCAGCATAGAAACATTGCGTATACAAAAGCCAAAAGTTGCCATTTGGGGCAGTCTCTATTTTGACACAATATTTGATTCCTGTGTCAATACCTGGACGTAGTATCCATGCTGACCCAAATTTTATTAAATATGTCGACACGGTGCGTACTCACCATGTATTGTATCCTGGTTCATGCACATTTTCCTCCTTGGGATGTTACTTTAACGCTGGTTCGCGTGCATCTGTCCTTTCACAAGTTTGGTCGGAATATTGACAATGAATTCTTATGAAATCATAATTAACCAAAACTGTTGTTAATGTATTGAAAGTTCATGTAAGAGTAACAATTAATTACCTTATTTATTTATAAGAAAAATACAAACTTTATAATAATTAATAGTTTATGTTTCGTTCTCTGTTTATTTTGATCATGCATTCAAGGTATACTCATAAAATGTCGACGAATCGCTGTTTAGAGCCAAAATTCAACTTAATTATTTCTTTTATTTAAATATATTCAAGTGATTGTAGATAAAATCACACAAAAAACACTCTCGAGTGTTTGACGAGCTCCTCTTTAGGTCGGGCATCAACTTTTTCTCTCAAGTGACAGTGAGGCATTTTGCGCTTTTAGTGCACTACTACTATTGCATACAATTAATACATTTTAATTAAAACAATTTTAAAATTAAAATACTTCTTTATTTCTGCTTTCTTGCATTTCTACGTTCTATTATTAACAATCCGTCATGGCATAAAAGTGCTTAGGTAGCTACAAATGTTTAATATTGTCATATCAGATACTTTATTTCGAAAGTTTTTTAAGCACACTAGAGTGTTGCGAGTATTTCACGAAGAATTCCTTTTTCTAAAGATCGTCGACGAATGGTATATCAACTCCACATTTTCGCTCAAACCAGTAAGCGAAATCCACCAAATATTGATATAAATTTTTCAATATATGAACACTTAAGTACTTTCCTTAGTCCTTCTAATAGCAAATTGCGGTGCTGTCTCCTCTGATGGAAACAATAAATGTTCGTCAGCAACACTACGACTAAATTTCTCAAGCCACGTAAAATCTCCTTGACCGACGGATGTTTTATGATTCCTACTATCTAGTTGACGACTGCTTCCTTGTGGGCCAATATGGTTATTATAACTTATATTTGACACACTTGAGGATCTAGAAAATAAGTAAATAAATTTTATTAATTTATAATATTCAAGAATAATTTGTAGGCACAGTATTGAACCGAAATATCCTAAAATAGAATTTTAATTTTTTCACCATCAGCCACCACTCTAAAAAATCCGAAAAAATCACAAGCCAACAAGCATACGAAGTCGTTGTTACTGTAAAATAATGAAGGTAGTTACTGGATAAAATCTTAAAAAAGAGAATTGTATTTCAAAATTTCAAAAATTTTTGGCAAGCTAAGTAAGTATAAGTAAAAAAATCTGAAAGAAATTCCTAACCTGCAGCCATAAGGCTGTATCTACTCTGATTTGTCCGAATTTTCAATGCAACAGGAAAAGCGAAATTAAATAAAAACTGGAAATCAAGTTTCCTTCTGTAACCGGCCCCATGGTGGGGATACAGAGTTAAAACTTGGCTGAAAATGTTTATTAATTGAGAGCTAACAAGCCATATACGCAAAGTAAAATTTGGCCCAGGAGAATTTTTCGCTATGGTTATTCGGCTATACATTTGAAACAAATTAAACTTACCTCGGAAAAGTTGGCTCTGATATTCTCCCATTGGGTTTTTCTGAAGTATGTGGAGTATCACAATGATGTTTTTTTCTATGTTTGATAATTCCATTTTCTCGCTTTAACGTTTTAAAAACCGAAGGTTGACAAGGTATGTTATCTACCCTTGGCTTCTTTTGCTTTACTTCATATTTCCGGGCATCTTCCAGCGTTGAATTGTTGGTTGATGTAGTCGGGATTTTTACATTATTTTGAGTTGCCTGATTAGAAAACGCAGGTTCACTTATTATTCGATATGTGTCCAACGTTTTATTTTTTGCTTCCTGGTCAGAAGTCACACTCTGTTTTCGTCTGAACGATGTTTTGCTGTATTTCCTTTGAATAAACTCAGTTATTAAATCATGTTCGTGGGAAAGTCTTTTTGGCACACTGTCCTTGACACTTGGAGGTCGATGGGGTACATTAGCGACTGCTTGTATTTTCGGTTTTACTTTATCTTTATAATTAAGTATTACTAAATCAGGTTGTTTTATAATCTGCTCTGCATTTGTTTTACTAAATTTGCTAAGGTCCAGCTCATCTTCCAAAATTGTTTGATTCATTGATGTAGATAGGATTTTTACTTCATTTTTACCTGCTTGATTAAAAGACGCAGGTGCACTTATTTTGCGATATATATTCAACGTTTTATTTTTAGCTTCTTGGTTAGAAGTCACAGGTGCACTTTGCTTTCGATGTTTGAACACAGTTTTGTTGGATTTTCTTTGAAAAAACTCATTTAGGCAATCATGTTCGTGAGAAAGTCTTTTTGGCACATTCTCCTTGCCAGTCGGAGGTCGATGAGGAATATTAGCGACTGTTTGTAGTTTAGATTTTACTTCATCTTCATACTTAGGTATTACTAAATCAGGTTGTTTTATAATCTGCTCTGCACTTGCCTTAGTAAACTTACTAAGGTCAAGCTCGTCTTCCAAGATTTTTTGATTCGTTGATGTAGATGGGGTTTTTATTTCATTTCTACCTGCTTGATTAAAGGACGCAGGTTCGCTTATTTTCCGATATCTATCCAACGTTTTATGGTTAAAAGTCACAGGTGCACTTTGCTTTCGGTGCTTGAACACTGTTTTGTTGGATTTCCTTTGAAGAAACTCCGTTAGGAAATCATAGTCGCTGGAAACTCTTTTCGATAGATTCTTTTTACCACTGGGAGATCGATGTACTTTAGAGACTGCTTGCACTTTAGGTTTTACATGATCTTCATCCTTAGGTTTTACTAAATCAGGTTGTTTTATAATGAGCTCTGCATTTGCCTTAGTAAATTTACTAAAGTCAAGCTCATCATCCAAAATTGTGTGATTTGTTGATGTAGACGGATTATTTTTTATTACTTCATTCTTAACTCTCTGGTCATAAGTAATCGGAGCACTTTTCTTTTGATACCTGACTAATGTTTTACCAGATTTTCTGCGTAGTAATTCGTTTAGGAGATCATTTTCTTGCGCATGTTCTTCTGATACATGTATTCGGTTTTTTTCAGCATTTTCTGCATTCGTATTAATCTCGACCACTTGTTTCGGTAGCTCTTCCTCAATGGTCTTTTGTGGTGGGCGGATTTCGCTATTTGTGTTTCTATCTTTACCATTGTTATTTTCTAAACTAAATATAACTTCTCCAAGCCAATCTGCCAGGCCAAGATCGGATAATCTATAACTAGTGTCCTCCAGTTCATTGCTTGGAATATCCAATCCGATATTTTTCAACGCATCAAAATATAGTAAACTATCCATAGTAAGTAAAGGAACGATATGTTACAAGACACTGACAATTCACTTCACGTTTGAAATTGAACTGTTGTTTTTCGGGTTCTGTTTTGGGTATTTATGCAATCCTTATGAGATGCATTACATTAATAATTAATTAATGTCATAAACAATGTATACGAGTAGAACCATTTACCTGCTTTAATCCCGGTCATAAAATTAGGATAATTGATGTCGCCTCGGCGTACAGGTACTTGTAAAATCAAATAGAATACAATTCTCCTACCACCTTTATCTTTAAAAACGCTAAGCCCATACAATTATTCATAGAAATACTCAATAACAAAAATATAAACACAAATTTTCGTGTTCTTTACTCAAACCTATGCTTTGGATTTTTCGCCAATATAACTGGCATAAATGAAAACTACATACTAGAATAACTACATTAGGCCATATTTCTTCATCACTCCGATGAAAAGCAATGTCAAAATCAGCAAATATTAAATTTGAAAGAAAAGTAATCCCTAAAGCACAAGATTTTACGAAATGCTACTTTTTAGAAATTTGTTTGAGAACTTTGGACGATTGAAATATTCATTATTCAAATCTCAGAGAAAAATTACTTACTATATTACTACATTTGACTAGTTGGACTTCAACGACATTTACAGGCAAAAATCCTACACTTGGTGTGCTTCAGAATATAAATATACGTCTAAGGCTGACATGCATGATGCGCGTTTAGTTTACCTAGTTGACATTGTCTGAAATTTTTGTGAAATCATGTTTATGTATTGCACAAAATATATTTTATATAAAGAACGATAAATTCTAGTGATTGATAGGTATTAGATCTCATTAGACCTCAAAATACCTCAAACTTCAAATACCTTAGTTGCAGTAAACGAAAATGAGCTCAACCATAGAACAGTAAGCACTGAGTACGGTTTAGGTGTAAATTACAGCAATACGAAAATGACTGTACACCGAACAAATGAAATCCACCAGACACGCCAGACAGGTGTCTGCGAGGTAGTAAACAAGATAGCATTGTAGACAATGTTTAGAATTGATACTTTTTAGCTAGAAAAGTAGTTTATAATCATTTAACAGACATACTGCCTTAGATGAGGTCATTGCAAGGACATTGTGCTTGTAAAATAGATTATTCCAATAATTTAGTAAGAATTATGTATATTTCCCTGAAATAATTCCATTATGCAAATTATGAAATTTTATGAAATGCCTAAACCTCTAATTATTTCTAACACTTGAAATAATACCTAGTAAAATGTAAGTAAGTAATAAAGGTAAACATATTTATGGTGAACATAATAAAAATTATACAGCGTGGCACACTTAAAATTCAGCAAGCGAAAATGCGCTCATATCTTTATTTGACAACCTTCTAATAAGCTCTGAGTACGTTTAAAAAAAACGAAAATTATGATTGTAGACCGAGCGAATGAAATCCACCTAGACATGCCAGGAATAGGTGACTGGTAGTACATAGCATTGTCTGTTGCAGCCCTGTACACAATAACGGCAATAGGAAACATAAAATTCGATGAAGAATTCAAATGGCAAAATTGGCGACCTATCGGTTGAGCTAAATTTGGGGCGAGAGAAATATCATGAAACTCACAAAGATCAGAGTTGCTAACACTCTGGATTTGTCTATCTTATTTATGCCTCTGAGATATGGATCGTTAATGAGACAGACAGATGATTTATAAGTGCTTTCGATATGTGAGTTTGAAGACGCTTATTACCAAAACCGTGGAAAGTCCGTAGTCCGTATGAAAACCTCGATTCGAAGTAGACGCCATTCTAAGCGTTGGATTAAGCTTTAGCAAGGCTGTGCTCCTAACATGCAACCGCGACAGATTGCATGATGTTATCAGACGCGCCATATAGCAAAGAGAGGCCAACTATACCAGAATAATTCATCGGCGTATGCTTATAGATATGAACTAATTAACATAATAGACATATTTGCTGTATATAACAGAAATAAAAGAGGTCCAAAAGCGGACCCTTGCGGAACACTTAATGTTTTTTACACGTTACAAAATATATAAGTTATGCAATAACATAATAGATACTTTATTACTTTCTGATATTTTCTACCTTGTATATATTTTCTTCTAAAACTAACATCCTAGGAATCTACAGAATAATATAATTATTTGAAAAAAATTAACAGAATACTATGCATATAACAACATTTAGACAATATTTAGAATTAAATAATAATAATAATTAAATAGATACTATTTATTAATAGCTACAAAAGTAGTTTATAGCATTTAACAGACACACTACATTAGACGAGGTCATTGCAAGGACATATTTTTGTAAAATAGATTATACCAACCATTTAATAAGAATTACCTATATTTACCTGGAATAGTCTCATTATGCAAATTATATTTAATGAAAAGCCTAAGCCTCTAAGTTTGTAGATTAAAACGGGAGCACCTTTACAATTTTTTTTTTTCCGATTTGAACCAAATTTTATCTAAATATAGAACTAATTATTAAGATCTACTTATGGGCAAAAGAACATGCACTTGCTAGAAATACAAAGCCACCTGTAGTACCAAAATGAGCGGAACGATCAAAAAATAATATTGAGCATTTTTTATCGGAAAATTTTATTAATGGAAGTTGTTTAAAATAATGTCCAATTCCGAAAATACCATTTGAATGGGAATTATTGTTTAGAAAATTGTGTTATGACAATTTTGTTTCAAATTAAACCCAGTTGTCAGAGCAGCACAATGGGCCCCCCTATGAGGTCTGAGTGCACGTGAGCGCAAGCTCACCCCCTCGCCAAACAATCCAGAACCCAGTTGTGAGTTGAGATTATTTTCATAGAGAAATAACGAAATAATTCACGAGGAAGAAAAATTATGAGATCCGTACGTTTTTGTTTCTATTTTTGATTTTGGAGAACAGTTTAACTGTAACATTTTCAGCTATAATATCCCTAGAACATTGATAATGTAAGAGATTATTTTATGACAATCGAAAGCACGTTGTTTGGTAATAGCCCGACGCCGAAGGTGGACGGCTATTACCAAGCAACGTGCTTGAGATTGTCATAAAATTATGAGGCTTTTGTCAATGTCAGAGGGATATTCGGTCAGAAATTTTTTTGAAAAAATAAAATAAAAAAGTCGCAAAACAATTATTTTTTTATAGATTAAGAATTGGCAGTGCCAAAATGTGACATTTTGAAATTTATTTGGCAGTTATTATGAAGTTGTTAAAGTTAAATAATTTTGTTGTCATAGTGATTGAAAGTTTCCTTGGATGATGTTATCAGTGTAATGTTGTTCTGATTGGTTGTTTCCGCACACGTGATTAGTTTTTTGATAAAACATTGATTTAAAGAAAATTGTATTGAACTTTTAAGTGTCTGTTTAGGCACATATGAGTATCTTGAGTACATTGTAACCAAAATAATTTATTTAACTCTAGTATGAGTTCGTGTCAAAAATTACCCACAGTTAGCAGTAAGTATACACACACACACACACAGACACATATATAGACGCACACACACACACACACACACACACTTACAGACACAGAGACATTTTTTATTCGATATTTGAGTTCAGTCTGCTATGAAACGGATATCTGTACAACAAATTTTTTCCATGATTATTAATTTTTTTTTTTCAATTTATAATAAATTTATAATAGAGTCGGAATACAGTTAAAATCCATTACCGAACCGTAACAGATACGGCAAAAATTAATAGAAATATTATTGTAGAAAATTTAGTCAGCTTTAATTTTGCATATAGCCACTTTTTGATTATGGCTATCCGTTTTCGAGATATGAGCGAAAAAACAAAAACCGGGACCTTCTTCGCGCCCCCCTTCACCTCCCCGCACCTCCTATGTTCGGGGACTTTTGGTATGTTTACCTAAATAGTCCAAACACAGCCTTCAATTCAAAAATTGTGATCTCGATATTTCCCTCTGGACCCCTTATTGAACGTTCATTGACCGAGCTATATATAAACAGATGGTAGATGATGAACCCAGGGCCTTAGTTCCTCAAGCGCCCCGTGAACTCGAAAAAATAACCAATAACGCTATTTACGAGCCTTGTCCACGAACTTTGTCCCTTTGTCGTTGTGTTGATGACTCATCAACTGTGAATTTGCACTTGCCAGTGCTAGGTGGTGTTGGTATACAGTGTGTTTCACTCCTCGCGAAGACACCCCTGTATCTTTTTTATTTGTGGCCGAATTAATTTCAAATTTTTATCAGCCATACAAGTCCATAAAGTGACTTTATTCAATACATAAATGCCGTTTAAATCTAAAACGCCGGCCTACTGCGATAAAAAGAAAATGTCAATTTTCGAGAAATCATAGTAGGCTTAGAGATAGACAAAAATTTTGTTAACAAAAGTTGTTCGGAATCACTTGATATGCCCCCCTGTAAAATTTTGTGAAAATCGGAATATTTTCAAAAAAAAAATTTTTGTTTCACTTCTCGTGAAGACGCCCCTGTATCTTTTTTATTTGTGGCCGGATTAATTTCAAATTTTTGTCAGCCATACAACTCCATAAGGTGACTTTATTCAACACATAAATGCCGTCTAGATCTAAAACGCCTGCCTACTGCGATAAAAAGAAAATGTTAATTTTCGAGAAATCATAGTAGGCTTAGAGATAGACAAAAATTTTGTTAATGAAAGTTGTTCAGGATCACTTCATACGCCCCATGTCGTCTAAATCTAAAATGCCGGCCTTAGAATAATTAAAATTAAAATCTAATTACTTTAATGAGTTTTAACATCTGTCAACAATATGTAGGTTGGTAGGATGCTGTCATATAACGAATTCTTTTTTAATTAAATTGGTGGCCCTGAAAAGGGCCGTTGTTTTTACAGAGAAGACTACTAATAATGAATGATAATATTGTCGGAAAAAAAAATACAGATAAAGCAAAAGCCGCAGTGTTAGAATAGTTCAAAAATAAAAGAAGTTAATGGTTTTTTTTACTTATTTATTATATTGCGCCCCTTTCCACTAACCCACCCTCAAGTGTAATACACTTCTCAATCCGTTTTCTGTTATTTTTTACAACTCTTCGCAGTTCTTGAGCTGTAACTTCTAAACATGCTTGCCTTATCCTCTCACAAAGCTGCTCTATATTTTGAGGTCTGGTCATATAAACTTTGTTTTTAATGTGACCCCAAAAATAAAAATCCATTGGAGTGAGATCAGGTGATCTGGGTGGCCAATGTATTAAAGGGCTATTTCGTCCTATCCATCTTTGGGGAAAATGTTCATTCATCCATGCTCTCACTACTACGGAATTGTGGATAGATGCTCCGTCGAGTTGAAAATACAATTGTTCCAAAGGAAAATCAACAATTGCATTCCAAAGATCATTATTTAAAAATTCTAGCAAATTTAACGCATTTATATTTTGAAAAAAGAAAAACGGCCCTATTATTGTTTCGTTAAAAATTCCGCACCACACATTTACTTTCTGGGAATATTGCCTTTTACAATTTATTATCCAATCAGGATTTTCTACTGCCCAGAACCTAGAGTTTTGTGATGACACTACCCCGTTGGTGGAGAAAGTTGCCTCGTCCGTGAAAATTACTTTCTTCAAGAAGTCTCTATTGTTTAAATAATTACCTTGGATCCATAAACAATATTCTAACCTCTCTCTTCATCACCTTCCTCCAAGGTATGTAAAAATTTTGGTTTAAACGGTTGTAGCTTATGGCGTTTTAAACATCTCCAAATTTTTGATGCCGACAAATTAAGGTCACGAGCCATATTTCGAAGACTGGTAGTGGGATTGGCGTTAAACGCCGCTAATATAACATTATCATCTCCGTGATTTCGATTAAGATGTACTCTCGGTTTAAGCACATTGCCAGTTGTATTGAACAAGTGACATATTCTTGCTACGGTACCATGGTGTATTGGTTGTCTTAGAGGATGTCTTAAATTAAATTCTTCTGCTGCTTCTCTTGAAGACCGTACATTTTCACCGACTATCTTTATTATTTCAATTCTTTCATCAGTAGTTAAAAGTATTCTAACCATTATGAGAAAAGATGTGAAATAAGGAAACTTTAGTATGAATAAAATTATTAAAACAAGAAAAACTAACAAACTCCACAGAAAATAACAACAATCACTTCTGTCATGAAAGCAATGACGAAATAAATAAAACAATACATATTGACAGTTAATTTCACGGTACTCTTTACATTCAACGCAATAAAACCGTCCATGTTCCTAAATTTCTGAGCCGATAAGGAGGAAGGATATGATGGAGAGTTACTCCTCCAGAAGAGAGATAACAAAAAGAAAAAAGAAAAGATATTACATTCAACTTGATATGTAAAAATAAAAAGCCCTTTTAGTGTTTATTGAATGCTGATTTTTGTTCACAACTTTCATTTGTTGGAAAAAGTTCTCTTTATGTGTTCTCTTTTTTTGAAAATATTCCGATTTTCATAAAATTTTACAGAGGGGCATATGAAGTGATCCTGAACAACTTTTGTTAACAAAATTTTTGTCTATCTCTAAGCCTACTATGATTTCTCGAAAATTAACATTTTCTTTTTATCACAGTAGGCCGGCGTTTTAGATTTAGACGGCATTTATGTGTTGAATAAAATCACCTTATGGACTTGTATGGCTGATAAAAATTTGAAATTAATTCGGCCACAAATAAAAAAGATACAGGGGTGTCTTCACGAGAAGCGAAACAAAAAATTTTTTTTGAAAATATTCCGATTTTCACAAAATTTTACAGGGGAACATATCAAGTGATTCCGAACAACTTTTGTTAACAAAATTTTTGTCTATCTCTAAGCCTACTATGATTTCTCGAAAATTGATATTTTCTTTTTATCGCAGTAGGCCGGCGTTTTAGATTTAGACGGCATTTATATGTTGAATAAAGTCACCTTATGGACTTGTATGGCTGATAAAAATTTGAAATTAATCCGACCACAAATAAAAAAGATACAGGGGTGTCTTCACGAGAAGTGAAACAAAAAATTTTTTTTTGAAAATATTCCGATTTTCACAAAATTTTACAGGGGGACATATCAAGTGATTCCGAACTACTTTTGTTAACAAAATTTTTGTCTATCTCTAAGCCTACTATGATTTCTCGAAAATTAACATTTTCTTTTTATCACAGTAGGCCGGCGTTTTAGATTTAGACGGCATTTATGTGTTGAATAAAGTCACCTTATGGACTTGTATGGCTGATAAAAATTTGAAATTAATTCGGCCACAAATAAAAAAGATACAGGGGTGTCTTCATGAGAAGCGAAACAAAAAATTTTTTTTTGAAAATATTCCGATTTTCACAAAATTTTACAGGGGAACATATCAAGTGATTCCGAACAACTTTTGTTAACAAAATTTTTGTCTATCTCTAAGCCTACTGTGATTTCTCGAAAATTGATATTTTCTTTTTATCGCAGTAGGCCGGCGTTTTAGATTTAGACGGCATTTATATGTTGAATAAAGTCACCTTATGGACTTGTATGGCTGATAAAAATTTGAAATTAATCCGGCCACAAATAAAAAAGATACAGGGGTGTCTTCACGAGAAGTGAAACAAAAAATTTTTTTTTGAAAATATTCCGATTTTCACAAAATTTTACAGGGGGACATATCAAGTGATTCCGAACAACTTTTGTTAACAAAATTTTTGTCTATCTCTAAGCCTACTATGATTTCTCGAAAATTGACATTTTCTTTTTATCGCAGTAGGCCGGCGTTTTAGATTTAGACGGCATTTATATGTTGAATAAAGTCACCTTATGGACTTGCATGGCTGATAAAAATTTGAAATTAATTCGGCAACAAATAAAAAAGATACAGGGGTGTCTTCACGAGAAGTGAAACACACTGTACATATATAATTCATATTTTTTCCTACATTAATGCAAAAGATATGTAATATTTACCTACATGGGGTCTATTTTATCATTAAATAAAACATAATAGCTATATTAAATATTGCAACAGATTAATTTTGAAATAATCAACAGTCAATTGGCATTTTATCGTTGTTGGGCCATCAAAGCATATTTATTATCCCCCTATAGTTACTTATAAGACACAGGGCCAGCATCATTACACGACAAGCGACAGTTGCCCGGCAATAAATGCATTGTCCCGGCACTTTGCCATGTTTAATGGGATCGTTTTTGATCTTACCCATACCCACAGAACATGAACTAGCCCATGACATTAAATAATGCGCATCAAATCCCAATAAATATGCGATTAATTCTAGACGTTTGATTTCGATGCTAATCTGCCAAGTGACAATTTCGGGCCAACGTTTACCATAAACGTGACTTTTTGCCACCGCTAGAAAAACGTTGTTACTTAATTGGCATTTGATGCCACCGATTCCCCATCATTTCCATCATTAAACCGCATTTCGACCGATGCGTGTGTGTTTGCTGGGACGCTCCACCCCTAAATGTGGGGAACTTTTCGGGTATCTATTTCTAACTCTATCTAGCATACTCATTCTCAATTATTTCTTCTAATCACTGTTTTTTAATCTGTGTGTACTAATAGCATATTCGAAGATTTGGCGGAGTCGCCGGTGCCATCAATTAAAAACTTAGTTCCCGATTTGTAATAATGAAAATTTCACACCACATTTTTTAACCAATCAGAGGCTTGTTTTTTTGTTAAGTTACCATGGCAACTCAAAAAATTTCCGGAAATTTTTTACATTCTGCCAAATTAATAAGTGGAAATTTTTCTGTCATTTAAAATGTCAAAGTTGAAGTTGAAATGTCATGTTGAAGTGCTTTTAGAATTAAATTTATTTGCGACACAAAGGAGGATATTCACGAGGATATTATAAGTACACAAATTAATATGTTCTATTTATTTTTTTGTTTACAAAAATAAAGTTGTGGATATCACAATAATATATGTTAAACTAACAATTTAGAGAATATTATTTAGGTATTATGTAAATCACAACTTACACACTTTTTTATTTATTATGAAAATACCTACTTTCTGTATATTGTTGCCCTAATCTGGGCACGCTAATATACTAGTTAGGTAAATACTTTAAGACACTCATTATTGGAGAACCAATCAAAACAACTACTCTTCTAGCTAATACTGACGAAGTATTGAATTACATGATAGGATTCTTAGCATTTTAAAGAAAAAAAATATATTGAAAATATTTAAAAATCATTTATTTACATTTAGTCACTTACACTTTTTAGCGTGGCCCGATTAAGGTACCAATATACAGAAAGTAGATAATTTCATATTAAATAAAAAAGTGTAAGTGACTTAATGTAAATAAATGATTTAAATATTTTAAATATTTTTTTTTTCTTTAAAATGCTAAGAATCCTATCATGTAATTCAATACTTCGTCAGTATTAGCTAGAAGAGTAGCTGTTTTGATTGGTTCTCCAATAACGAGTGTTTTGAAGTATTTACCTAACTAGTATATTAGCGTGCCCAGATTAGGGCAACAATATACAGAAAGTAGGTATTTTCATAATAAATAAAAAAGTGTGTAAGTTGTGATTTGCATAATACCTAAATAATATTCTCTAAACATGATAAAAGCAAATAAATAAAAAATAATTAATTGTAAAAAATAAATCAAGAATAGGCTTGTAAATAATGAATGAATGTTTCTATACTCTACTGATGAAAACTAACGAGTTCGAAAAAACTTGTACAACTTTTCTAGAGTTGAAATAGAATGTAAGGTTCAATAATTGTTGTGAATGGCTGAATTTCAATAAATAATTTAAGTAGTTTCAATATATTTTTTTGCCTTAAAATGCCAGGAATCCTATCATGTAATTCAATACTTCGTCAGTATTAGCTAGAAGAGTAGTTGTTTTGATTAGTTTTTCAATAACGAGTGTTTTAAAGTGTTTTCCTAAGTAGTATATTAGCGTGACCCGATTAAGGTACCAATATACAGAAAGTAGATAATTTCATATTAAATAAAAAACTGTAAGTGACTAAATGTAAATAAATGATTTAAATATTTTCAATTTTTTTTTCTTTAAAATGCTAAGAATCCTATCATGTAATTCAATACTTCGTCAGTATTAGCTAGAAAAGTAGTTGTTTTGATTGGTTCTCCAATAATGAGTGTTTTAAAGTATTTACCTAACTAGTATATTAGCGTGCCCAGATTAGGGCAACAATATACAGAAAGTAGGTATTTTCATAATAAATAAAAAAGTGTGTAAATTGTGATTTGCATTATACCTAAATAATATTCTCTAAACATGATAAAAGCAAATACCTAAATAAAAAATAATTAATTGTAAAAAATAACAAATTTTATTAACACATGTAAGTAACTAAATTTAAGTGGACTTGGAAGTCTAGCAAGAATTCTTCTCGTCTTAATGGAGAATAAATAGGATTGAAGACTGAACTTTGTAAATGTCTATGTTTAATAAAATATATGAAATATTTCGACACAATTTATTTACTTTTAATTTAGATAGTCTATTAAATTTGCTTGAAGATTTTTAGTAGATATATTTTGGATTCTTCTGAATAGCTGTACATCCAATATTTCTTCATAATGATTATCCTCAACCAATTGTGACAAGTAAGTAAGCTGTCGATGATATTTTTCAATGTCTGAATATTTTTTGCACAAAATACGCAATCCATATGTTTTAGAACCTGGAGCCATTTTTGAGCTATAAACCCATGCACTTTATTCTTTTGGCTGATAATCAAATTTTGTTATGATTAGAATGTCAAAATTAATCTAATTGACGTCTGTAACTGCGGCAGCCATTACTATCTTGTTACCTTTTATTATTCCATGGCCTCCTTGAAGTTGTTAATTATTGTCTCGGCGACAAGAATGAATACATTCCCTGTACTCGCATTTAAGTAATATCAGAAATAAATGATGTTCCACCAATTTTAGTAGACCAAAGTTAATAAAAAACGGAAATATGATATGTTTGTAAGTTGTTTATAAAAAGTTCATGTAACTAAACTAGGGATTGCAATACCGGTTAACCGGTTATCAGGACAAAAAACACATGAAGATAATTACCGGTTATTTCAATTTTTTACCGGTTATTTCGGTAAATTCTGAACTTACGATATGTCACGTATTCAACATTTCTATTTATGTCAGTGACCAGTATTCACTAAATACAGAGTGACTGTCCCAACACTGAGCACTTTTAACAATAAATAAATAATATTATAAAAAGTAAAATCCAAACACCAAGCCTTAAGAAATACGATATCTCTCTCTCGACAGAAAATTGAATATTTCACTGCCGCAAATATCCGTGGAATACATTTAGAAGTATGTTAATACCAATTCTTATTAACTTATCGACCCACCAATATCGATTGAGGAAGGGCATCTTCAGCTGGTGGTATTCAATGCACAAATATCAGACGACTAACAGATATAGAAAAACCGCTGCCCAAGGAATCACTACTTCCATATCCAGATTTTCTATCTAAGTCACTCACAACGAAAAAATTTCGTATGTGGAAATAATTGTTTATGGAATTTTAGTAATATAATATTTGAAATCCTCTACCCCAAAAACCCATAAAACGATACCCCTCATCGGTTTGAAGTTTCTGGTTCTTGTACACACACTAAATCACAATTTTTTTTCATCCCGTTTAATAATGGGGTGGGGTGCTAATGGGGGTGGCTAATGCCAATTTTTTTTTGAGACCTTAGCTTCTCTTGTATATACTAAATACCAATTTTATGGACTCTCACCTGCTTGATTTACCTATTTACCCCAAATTTACCCCCCAATGACATTCTAAGCCTATTTGAACAATAAAAATTTTTTTAAATTTTTTTGTAGTTACTATACTTCCACTGGATGTGGAAGTAAAACTAACCCTTTTAGCAGGCTATTTTTATAAAATATTGTATTTTTAGATTAGGTATTCAGTAAATGCCCTATTTGAGTTTATGTTTGTAATTTTTGTTATTTAAGTTGATATTTTTGTTATTTATAGAATAATTATCTATTTAAATTTATTTCATTTATATTTTTTCCTTTTGATAAAAAACTTTTTGTCTGTTCATTATATTAAATATCTAATATATAAAAATCTCGTGTCACAGTGTTTGTTATCGAACTCCTCCGAAACGGCTTGACCGATTTTTATGAAATTTTTGGTGTATATTTGGTAGGTCTGAGAATAGGTCGTAGGCTATTTTTTTATACCCCTAGGTCATAAGGGTGGCCCTATCCAAAAATTTTCTTTTTATTTTTTGGACAAAAATTTATAATTTATATGGCAAAACAACGTTTGCTGGGTCAGCTAGTACGTATGTAAAAATGTTTTTTGTTAAATTTAGATAATTTTGGAAAAGACAATTGCCATTTTCGCCACCGTAATCATTCATTTTAAAAATTACCGGTAAACACCGGTTAACCGGTTATTTCCATTTTTATTTACCGATTTACCGGTTATTAAAATTTCCGGTAAATTGCAATCCCTAAACTAAACTTGGAGAATGGTATGTTATCTCACTAAGAAATTTCGTATTTTATTAAACATAAATCTTGAAGTAGATGGGTACTTCAGAAAAATTATCCAAAATAAATGATGTTCCACCAATTTTAGTAGACCAAAGTTAATAAAAAACGGAAATATAATATATGTTTTAAATCATTTATAAAAAGTTCATGTAACTAAACTTGGAGAATGGTATGTTATTTCACTTAAGAAATTTCGTATTTTATTAACCACCCGTTGTTATTCCATGGCTCACTATGATGAATGAATGTTTGTCATTCGTAATAAAAATGTTCAATTTTGGCATAATATTTATAAAATAATGGTGTGAAATTTTCTTACCGAATATCCCACGAGCTTAAATTAATATCCGGAAATTTTCCCTCGTTCATGAATATTTTAAGAAAATTCATGACCTCGAAAAAATTTCCGGAAATAATTTAAGCTCTAGGGATATTATAAGTGATTATTTCACTCACTAACGCTATAGCCAATGAGAGCCCGTTTTTTCACAACATTGCACCAATCAAACGTCATTATTAGTGGTAATTCAAACTAGATCTGCTTTTGACAGGACCAACATGCAAAATTTATCGCTCTAATTTTTTAGATCGCTGCAGCGGCAAATATTGCGAAAATTTTTTGACGTTTTGTGTCGTGACATGTTTTCGGCAAATAGGACAAATCGTGCTTTTAAATGTTATCTATAAATATCTTCTCTAGCTTATTACTAATTGCTAACGTAAATTGTAAATTGTAGTACTGTATTAATAACCTAAAAAGCCAATGCTGTGTGGAACTTATATAGGTTCGGGACAAGTTATAGGTACACAGCTTTCAATGGCTTAATACCTAACATAATTACAAAATAATTTTCCAAACTAAAATTAAATATGAATATCTACGAAGCAGACAAATCAGTTATTTCATGATAAATACACAAATGTAGGTACTTACGTATGGTAATTCATCAATTATTACAAAGCAGCTAACACTTATTTGGAAAATCAAAACTCTGCAGTATCACCATATACATTATAATTCGTTGTACTTAAAGTCTCTCTACTTAAACAAGTAAACCTTAACTTAACTATCAAACTTCTCAAATTAGAAACAAGGATTAAATACATAAATATATATTAATAAACACCTTAATATAATAATTCAATTCACTGTCTAGGCTAGTAACTAAGTTAAACTAGCGTTACTAGATGGCGGTACCATACCATCTGAGCCGGCAGCCTTAGAACGTAAAAGAGATAGATTGGTAATATGCAATTTGTGTGATTTCACCCGTAATGTGATTGGTCGAAGCGTGCTTTGTTGTGATGACTAGTCTTATAAGTTACAGTACCTATGGTTTAACGTATATTGTTTTTCTTGATTGTCATAATTTAAACCTACTTTGTTTTTTATTAGATGAGTCGCTTTGGAAATGCATTTTTATGTGACGTAAATGATGAAATTGAAGATAAAGGTGAGTAATCTCTAAAAAGCAACAAGGAAACGTCTGAAGGCAATTAATTACTGAACATAATATTGAAGATATACTTAATGAATTATTTATTCGTGAAATATTCTCCACAAATACCATTCGTGCTTTAAATTTTATTTAAAAATTTTTTCTCAAGCTAAGTTGCCCCTAGTTAATATAACTCGTGCAAATTGGCAGTTTATTATCAAAGATTAAATCCCTCCCGTTAAAGCGGTCGGGATTTAATCAGATAATAAACTGTCAATTTGGACTCTTTATATTACCAGGCAACACGCTTTCGAAAAAATATTCGATAAAATTTTAAGCACTAGTGATATTACATACGAAAATTTCACACCACATTTTTTAACCAATCAGAGGCTTTTTTTGTTAAGTTACCATGGCAACCCAAAAAATTTCCGGAAATTTTTTACATTCTGTCAAATTAATAAGTGGAAATTTTTCTGTCATTTCAAATGTCAAAGTAAGGATGCGTGAGTTGGAGTGCTTTTAGAATTACATTTATTTGGCGACGCAAAGGAGGATATTCACGAGGATATTATAAGTACACAAATTATTATGTTACTATTTATTTTTTTGTTTACAAAAATAAAGTTGTGGGTATCACAATAATATATATTAAACTAACAAATTTTATTAACACATGTAAGTAACTAAATTTAAGTGGACTTGGAAATCTAACAAGAATTCTTCTCGTCTTAATGGAGAATAAATAGGACAGAAGACTGAACTTTGTAAATGTCTATGTTTAATAAAATATGTGAAACATTTCGACACAATTTAATTTAATTTTCATTTAGATAGTCTATTAAATTTACTTGAAGATTATAGTAGATATTCTTGGATTCTTCTGAATAGCTTTACATCCAATATATCTTCATAATGAATATCCTCAACCAATTGTGATGTAAGCTGACGATGATATTTTTCAATGTGAATATTTCTTACACAAAATACACAATCCGTGTTTTAGAACCTGGAGCCATTTTTGTGCTATATGCCCATGCACTTGATTTTTTTGGCTGATAATCAAATTTTGTTATGATTATAATGTAAAAATTAATCTAATTGACGTCTGTAAATGCGGCAGCTATTACTATCTTGTTACCTTTTATTATTCCATGGCCGCCTAGAAGTTGTTAACTATTGTCTCGGTGACAAGAATTAATACATTCCCTGTGCTCGCATTTAGGTAATATTATCAGAAATAAATGATGTTCCACCAATTTTAGTAGACCAAAGTTAATAAGAAACAGAACTATAATATGTTTTTAAGTTATTTATAAAAAGTTCATGTAACTAAACTTGGAGAATGGTATGTTATTTCACTAAGAAATTTCGTATTTTATTAAACATATAAATTTTGAAGTAGGTAGGTACTACAGAATAATTATCAAAAATAAATGATGTTCCACGAATATTAGTAGATTCAAGTTAATACAAAACGAAAATATAAGATGTCTTTAAGTTATTTATAAAATATTTATGTAACTAAAATTAGAAAATTGCATTTTATATCACTAAAAATTTTCGCATTTTAAAAAGTATATTCTCTCCTAATGGTTTTCAAAATTATTATCAAAAATAAATAATGTTTCACCGCTTTTAGTAGATTAACGTTAATAACGAATGAAAATATAAGATGTCTTTAAATTATTTATAAAAGTTTCATATAACTAAAGTAGGGAAATTGCACCGTAAAAATCATGGTATCGTGATATTTTTCTAAAATTAAGTCTAGAAATGTAGATCTATTTTATTCAAAATTTTTATTAACATATTTAAAATAACAAATTTAAGTGCCTACCTATATTTAGGTAAGTTGTATTATTAAAAAAGTACTTTAAATTCATTTGTTTTTGACAACACAATATTCTCTACTTATTAACATAACTATTAGTAATATTAAAGGTACTTCTTCCTTAATAATATCTTGACTATCCTTTCCAAAACGGGACATTTTCAAAAACACAATCTAATAAATTAGCGAATTGCATAAACACAATGACGATGATGGGTGGTGGAACTTAACCACCTGTTGTTATTCCATGGTTCACTATGATAAATGAATTTTTGTCTTTCGTAATAAAAATGTTCAATTTTGGCATAATATTTATAAAATAATGGTGTGAAATTTTCTTACCGAATATCCCACGCGCTTAAATTAATATCTGGAAATTTTTCCTCGTTCATGAATATTTTAAGAAAATTTTCAAAATATTCATGACCTCGAAAAAATTTCCGCAAATAATTTAAGCTCTAGGGATATTATAAGTGGTAATTTTTTACAAACAACGAGCATTATTATATCTTCCTATCATATCATATACCATTTTGCAAAGAAAGGGAGCCTTACATGGAGGTGAATCAGCCGAGGAATGTTTTTTACAGCAACAGTATGAACTCCGACTTTTAATGAAAAACGCGCTCGATGAACAATTTGCAAACAAATTATACAACATGCTCTCGCTCATGTTATTCTTTTCAATGTTGTTAATGATGACAATTTCATTGCATGATGGTTTTTAATTGAGATGCGATAATGCCAACAAATTTTTTGTAGATTTATTTGAAATCTGGTACAATGGCAGAAACCGAAAAGTAAATGACTATTTGATATTATGTACAGTGTATTAAAAGTACATTATTATAAGAAACTAAAGTGAGGTTGTGATGTATTATTTAATTTTTACCCACAAGGCGGAGACCTCGAAATATGTGAAGTTACTAAAAAGGTTGAAAAAAATTTTTTTTTTATAGTCGCCTTCAAAAATATCTCTAAAAACTAAGAAATAAAATTTCACTCAGTTTTACAAATACCTTCTACCTATTAGTGGAAAGTAGCAAGGAACCGTACCTTATTACCAAATCAATTGAAATCGGCGCAAAAAAAAATTACTAATTTAAAAAATACGTTTTGCACCGACTTCAAATTTATATTTAGTTATAAGGTACAATTGCTTGCTACTTCCACTAATAGTTAGACAGATATTTGTAAAACTGAGTGAAATTTTATTTCTTACTTTTTAGAGATATTTTTTGAAGGAGGCTCGATTTTTTAAAATTTTATTCTGTGATAATTCTGATGTGCAGATATCATTATCTCCAACTATTCTGATATTGCATATTTCACGAGTCGTTTATTAATAGTTTGTTACATCATATTACAATAGGAACTTAATTAATGATCTATTGAATTTCTGCCTCTGGAGACATTACTTTTTACTGCTTGTTAGTGCTCTATTGTCCCCAATCTTCGTGCTATTATTTCCGTCAACCAATAATTTTCACGTGCGCTTAGCAACTCGTAATTATTTAGGTCAAATCATATTGACATTACAGGAGTGTTCAGATACATTTCCTATTAGAGTTATACGAGTAAATATTTGTGTATCAACGATATACGTAAACAAAATTACCATGTAATTAGGTAATTGCTTTAAAAATTACTATTTCATTATTTATTGGATTAGAGTCGAAGAAGTGGAGGAATTTTCCTTCAATATGGTATTGAAAACCTGAAGATAATGGAATAAAGGAATAACCTCGCTGTGTAATTTTTAAAAAAGATTAATTATTTTTTTGATAATTTCGGTTTATATAAAATTAGTTTTCTTAGTTTTTGTTTTTTTGCAAAAAAGAAACAAAATGACAGATCGGGTTTGGATATAATATACAGTTTCATTTAAAATTTATTAGATATTAAAAATAACGAGACAAAAACACGTCTTTCAAAATTAAAATTTAATTCCCAAGGAGAATTGAAGAATCGTTGAAATCGTATTTTTGATGCTTAGTTTTATTCGACTATAAGGTGAAAACAGTCAAAAAGAATTTCGGTTTTAATTGTTCTAAGAATACTTCATATTATGTTAGAGAAGGTCCATTGCATCTAGCCACCCACCATAATTCATAAGTTGAAAAGTATTATTTTTTAGAAATAATTCGGAATTATGAGCGATCTAAAAATTTAAAAATACTTAGGGCCAGTTGTACCAAGCTATCATAATCCGCTGTTAAGCTAACTCTTAAAAAACACTGTTTTGAAAATTTCGCTAGTTGTATGTACCATCTGCATAAATCCTGCTGTTAACAAACCCAGAAATATCAAAGTATAAGCACAGAATACGGAAGTACCAGAAGCGACACTCTCCGCACTGCCTTTGATGTTTCTTGACCTTCACCATCTATTTGTAGGTATTTCGTCAGTTCATTTATTGTTTTAACCTAACATTCTGTGACATAATATCCAACATAAACATAAACATTTGTAAAACAATTCAACTATATTTTTCAATAAATGAACTGATGGAAACACCTACAAGAAGATGGCGTCAATGGAATTTAGGCGGGAGGTTTTAAGTGTCGTTTCTGGTAATTTTCTTTTCTGTGGTATAAGTGCAAGTTGCTAGCAATCCGAGAGTGTTGACAGTCGAGTTACATAACATATAAAAAAACTTATGTCAAATGGATTATAAATATTAATATCGTAGATTATACCTATAATGAAAATGGACAATTTTAAGTTGGAGAAAGAGATAGGAGCTAATAAAACTATTATTAGGTAATTATAATGTACACTGTATACTGTATACTCAAAGCAGAAATGTCAAAATTTTGAATATTATTTTTACTAACCCCGCTCTAAATCACTCCAGGCCCTAGTTTAAGTTTTACGAGGTTAAGTGCACCAAATAACTTTAAAATTAAAGATTAGCGTATTGGTACAACGCGTCATTACTCTTAACCCTCTTTTAAGACAGGATTAGGACCAACCGCGTGTTGATACAACATGCCTCTTTTTTTTTTTTGTTAAAGACGTTTACCCCCCGTTTTCGAGGATGCTGATTAAGGAAAAATGGTTTTTAAACTGTCGGTAACCACCCCTTTCATAACAATAATAATAGTAGGTAGTAACTTAGCTGATATTTGGGACTCGTACTATCACATTATTTGTTTTCGCCGCCTTTACTGTTTTCTGAGTAAATCTTTTTTCCTCGAGGTATCCGTAGTCCATCAATTTCAAATTTTTAGAAAATCAATTGGTTTCTGACTTTTTTAAAGGCTATAATTGTAATTGTAAGGGCGGATATGCGAAACGATGCGGATGTATAAAATTTGGTTTACGATATAGCGTTTCTTATAAGACTTGTCAAAGTAAATTTTGTGAGAATTGTGCACCAGAGGATGACGATGATGAACCAAGCATAGAAACAAACGAATACAATGATAATAGTTATGATAATGCTGTAAACTTCCGAGATTTTATACTCGGAGTGTATATTTCCGATCATGAATCGGAAATGGACGATGTGTTCGATACAAAAGGAAGCAATAGCATTGAATGTAATGTTCATTTCGAGGAATATGAACTTTGTAATTCTCTTTGTAAGCGCCCTAGATTATATTAATGTCTCGTAAAAAAATATTATATTGTATTCAAAATCGTGTCCTATATATATAATTTATTGAAAACAGAAATTTTTACCAATAGTATTCTCTTCCTTATATCCCCTTTTGAGGAACATGAATTTCAAATCCTTGTGAGGATAGGTTCATTTTTGATAAGGGTGTAAAATGGACAAATGGTGACTTTGAAACCACTTCCACTCAATATACAAATTAGAAAATAATATAATCAATTTCCCACCCACCTGGGAGGGGACCAACCCCCTGAGGTTGTCACAGTACACTCTTACCGTTGTCCTTGATCAGCATCCTCGAAAACGGGGAGTAGACGTTTTTAACAAGAAAAAAAAGAAACAATTTAACACCCCCTGACAGGGTAGATTCCACCCCAAGGGCGATTGCAGTCTACTACCACCTGATATCATCTTTCACCATCTATTATATCCACATAAAAAAACAAAGAATTCCTGCAAAAATAGTCCATGCCAAGCTGTCAAATGAGAAATAAGCAGAAAGGTCTTTGGCCGTTTCAGAGGGTACGCATGATTAAAAACTTTGTTCACCCTGTTATTCGTGTTGAACACCCTCGAAAACGGGGGGGGAGGAATAGATTTTATAACTTTAGCACGATTTCGACAACTTTCCGACTCCTTACTTCCACTATATAGTTTTAATGGTGACGTACTACTGATCAACTTACTTGGTATCGGCAAAATTACTACATATTCAAGAAAATAAGGAAGTACCCATATGCTTTATATCCCGAATATTCATACCATATGAGTTAAGTAAGTGGAACGATATAAGTAGTAGCACATTTTCTGGAAAATTAACCGAATTTGTTCTTCTTCTTCTTCTTCTTCCTGACAATGTCTTGTCCGATGTATTGTGGTTCATGAATTGTTTTACTGGGCTTCCGTCTGCTATATAGTATGTCTGACAGCATCACGTGGTTTCCTGCTAGGTACACAGCCTCACCAAAGCTTTTTCCGATCAGCTCCTTGGTAACATCAGCCCAACGTTTTGGAGGGTGTTCTCTTGACATCTGGTTTTCTCTTATAACAATTTTAATTTTTTCACCCCCTTTAATAACGGAGTGGGGGTGGAAGTGAGGATGGCTCATGCCAAAGAAAATTTTGAGTTCTGTGTTTCTTTTGCACACACTAAATCACAGTATAATTTTTTACATCCTTTAATAATGGTGCGGGGGTGGTAGTGGGGGTGGTGGAAGGGGTGGTTGGTGGTGTCAAAACAAATTTTGAGGTCTTTGTTTCTTGTAGATACACAAAATTCAAATTTTCGGAATTATTACTTGCTTGCTTTACCTATTTTCCCCCTTTAACCCCTAATCCTTTAACGAAATAAATCAAAATATAATCTAGTTCCAGATCTCGCTATAATACATACGTGTACCAAATCAAGTCAATATCATAAACCTTTCCAGAGTAATCGTGCTCACAAAAAAGTTACAGACAGAACGATAGACAAAAATTTGAAGTAATTAACTCATCAAGTACTGAAGTAATTTTTTGCAATAAATACATTATTTATTTAAGCAATTAGCATATGACATTGCGAAGAGAAAAAGTATAAACATGAATCCAGACCACACAGAACAGGTTACATCTGTGGACCAAGAGGATACACAGACACAAGGAACAACAAAATGGATGGAGACGATACCTAGTACCACATATATTAGAACATTTTGAAACAATCAGTAGCAAAAATTACAGAAAATAATGTATCCTGAATCATCAATAGATATTTTAAACAAATGCATGAACAGTGTCAATGTAAATGAACAATTTGAATAAAATATTATAAAAATTTACATAAAATTAAAAAAGATTTGAATGCAAACAATAGGAATATGAATGAGAAATCTGAATCTTTGAGACAGATATAATTGCCTTGAGACAGCATTTTGGAAAAATAATGAATGCTATAGTTCAAATCGAATAAGGATTAACTTATGAAATTTATGTAAAAATTTGAAGATTATATTACAGTCTTCTGATAATCTTCTCTTCCATTTTGCACACATCTTCAGGTTTAGTATTGGGGCAATAAATAATTTCGACGACCTCTTACCATTTTTCAGGAGCAGTTTATATGCTTTCTTTTTTCTTTTCAACCAACCAACCAACCGACTCGGTGGCGCAGTGCTTATGGTGTTAGGCTTGCGACCACGGGTTCGAATCCTGGCTAGGGTATGGATGTGTAGTGGCGTTTTTCTCGTGTTGCTGAGACGGTAGCAGTGGGCTAGACTGTGATTGTGAGAGACAACACGGTGTAGTCTCCTGAGTTCGAGTCTCAGCTGCAGCAGATGGCAATGTCGCAGGGAATGGGTGTTGTGATGTTGCCTATGTGTGTGTCCGTCCTGGTTGAATGGTAGAATAGCCATCGGCTAAACTCGTCCAGGACATTAAAATAATAAGGCGATTAAAAAAAATGACTCAAGTTTTGTTGCCTCCGGGCACCGGTGAGAAAACAGCACTGTGATTTTCATATCACCAAATTATTTCTAATTGTTTTTTCACATCATACAGCATTGTTGAGCTATTAGTCTATGTAATGAAGCATTATAAGATGACTTTTTTGTAAATATTTCGTGCAAAGGCGAGATTACCTCCCCCCTCCCCCCGTTTTCGAGGGTCCTGAACACGATCAAAGTGATGGGAGAAGTTCTTGACCGCCTTGAAATGGCCAAAAAACCACCTCTCTTATGGATCCCTCTATGTTTTCTTTATATATAAACGGGTCTGGGGAGTGATTTATCGACGGGTTATACTTGAAATAATATGGAAGAGGTTTATAGAGTAAGTGGAATCCAGACAGCAGGCCTAGGGGTTGATTAAACCCTCCCAAGGGGTGGAAAATCATTTTTTTTTTCAAATCATTCAGTTCATACGCGTATCCCCCCGTTTTCGGTGTCGCTGATTACGAGAAAAATATTTTCACTTTTTTTTTTTTAATTTTTTCGGCATAAATCTCTTGCTCAAATATTATATTACCTATATTTCACGTCTATAAATGTTTCTTCAACTAATATAAAATAAAGTATTTAAAAAAATTAAGAAAAAGAAATTAAAATAAATACATATTGAATTTACAGACTTCTTTGGAGATTTATTCATTTATCACAAATTTAAAGATTTGCACATTGTCTCACGGAAAAGTATTATTAAATCGGCATTAAATCAATTTAAATCAAGTTTCTGTCCATTATAGGGATTGAGGAGAGTCGGAGGTGAAGGTGAATATTTTTATCGTGATCAGCGCCTGCGAAAACGGGAAAGGGCGTATTGACGATCCAAAGTGTACTTAATGAATTTTACTCCCCTTGGAAGTGTTGAAGTAACTCCCGAGGTCGCTACCCCCTATCTCCCGTGAAAAATGAAGGGATATGCACAGAAATAACGGGCATATGTCGAGAAACCTGTAAATCCTGGATGGCATGCTTTCTGGTGAGTGAGTGGTGGTTTCTGTCCGTTTGAGGGATGAGGAGGGATTGGAGCTAAAAATTAATATTTTTCCGTGATCAGCGACACTAAAAACGGGGGGATACGCGTTTGAACCGAATAATTTGAAAAAAATGATTTTCCACCCCTCGAGAAGGTTTAATCAACCCTCTAGGCCTGTTGTCTGAACTCCACTTACTCTATAACCCCATTCCATGTTATTTCAAGTATAACCCGTCGATAAATCACTCCCCAGACCTGTTTATATATGAAAACATAAAGGGATTCATACAAGGGGTTTTTGGCCGTTTCAGGGGGTTGCGGCAGTCAAAAACTTCTTCCACCATTTCCATCGTGTTCAGCACCCTCGAAAATGAAGGAGGAAGGTAATTTCGTCTTTGCACGAAATATTTACACTATTTTTGCCTTCATTCCGTAGACTGTATTACTGACTCGTGGTTGTAAATAGTGATGCAAAGTATATCAACGTCAACGTCAACGTCAAATAGCAGTCACGAGATGGTCACATGACGATATATCATAGTTCACAAAATTTCTTTAGACATGTAATTTGACATCACTAGTCGCAACAATACAACTTTGCCGCCACTGACATCTGCTGTATTTTCTGAAATAAAAGGCAGAGAAGAAAGGCAGAAATTTATGCGAAGGATTCAAATAAGCTATTTATGCTTTATATGGCCATACTTACGGTAACGCAATTCCTGTTTGTGTTCCAGCGTCAAACTTTCCAGTTTCCAAGCCTGGGAATGGGGCGAGCGTAGAGGTGTCTTGACTGCACATGTATTCCGACATATAAAGTTAAGCAACATTCACCGCAGTTGGTATTTCGATGGGTGAACCATCTAAGGCAACACGATGATCTCGTCCCACCTTCTAGCGGCTTGTATATCAGTGTATATGTAGAAGCTATGTAATTTGAAATAAGGATTATGTAGTGGATATACCTTTGTCTATTAAATGTTAGGCAAGTAAAAGATTCCTACTCTTCAACAGAGAAGAGGTTCGGCAAAATTTCCAGGTTGGGGGTAGCTCGTCTCCTGGCGTCGGTGATAGGCCTTGGTAGCTTAAATAGGCCGACGTTAAATAAATAGATAAAAAAAGCCTGTGGATTCAAGATTCAGTTACGAGAAACGCCAAACATTTTTACATATTGTTCTCTCTGATCGATAGAGTCACTGATGAATCCGGCTTTACATAACTTTTGTCAAGATAAAACCGTAATATGCCTGGGCTATTGATAGTACCGTTTTCTTATCATTAAGTGTATTGTTGTCTCCTATTGATATTTGCATAAATACTTATGCTAATGACCCTTATTTGACATTAAAAGTAAGCCAATAAATCATATTTCTGTATTCAAATCTTGATGAAGTATTAAGGAGATTAGATTATTAATCCAAAATGCATGATGTCTAATACTGATATTTGAATGTATCGTTAAGATGGATACCTATCATAAGGACATGTCTACTTACAACAAGAACGATATTTGCATGAAAACTAGTTTAAATAATTGCACTCTAATGGTGAACATTACAAATACTTATTTTTTTCATATACAGAATGTCTCGTAAGTAGATGAATGTACAACAACCACGTATAGACTAGGCCAAATTTTGACGATTGCGGACTGGTTTATCAATATAGGGTCAGATTTGCATGTTGACTAATCTCGGGATAATTTAAATATCAAGTCAAAGTGAGTGTCAAACCCGCATCCGTCTATCCACCACATCATTTGTTGTGCGTTAGAACACTTTTGATTAACCTTAAGTTGGGAACGCTTCCTACAGAGTGGCCAGCTATATATTGACTGGAGTGATAGAAAAATGTGTGATTTTATTTATTAGTTTTTTAACTTTTTGTTACTAAGTTAAAAACATTTGGTTGCCGTTGTCGAAAATTCATTTGTCATTGATAATAACGAGCAGCAACAATTATAATATAAACTTGAATATTTTCTGGTGGATGGTTATATTTGTATTTAAAAAAAAAAAGTTAAATCCCAACAAAAGTGGGCAAAGGCCCCAATTCCTCATCAGCAGAGCGATTGCTTTTAATTAAAATGGTAAATGAACATAAACACGTCTTAGAATATAAAAACTAACACGGTATCTTGGAGGGACAAAGAAACTTCTTGGCGCAATATTAAGATTTGTTGACATTTTTTAAATCTCTGGCAGTTAATAAAAAATTACCAGTTGCGTAAAATCTCAATGTTACAGTCTAGGACAGGGATTCCCAACAGGTTGTCCGCGGACCCCTAGGGTCCGCGGACGATGTCTTAGGGGTCCGCGAAATGTCACTGAGATATTCAATTGGTTTGTATTTTACTTTTTGTATTTTCTTGGCGCAATATTAAGATTTGTTGACATTTTTTAAATCTCTGGCAGTTAATAAAAAATTACCAGTTGCGTAAAATCTCAATGTTACAGTCTAGGACAGGGATTCCCAACAGGTGGTCCGCGGACCCTAGAGGTCCGCGGACGATGTCTTAGGGGTCCGCGAAATGTCACTGAGATATTCAATTGGTTTGTATTTTACTTAACTTGCAGTGGCCATTATCCTAATCTAGTTCCCGCGTAAGTTCAGTAGGTTATTCATCAGTTTTTACAGCCAACCAAGCGCGGATTTATGGGGGGGTAACGGGGTAATTACCCCCCCCCCCCCCGAGATTCTGTAAACCATCAACTTTTGTTTTAAAATGTTGATTTTTGTTAATTTTGGAAAGAAAAAAATTTTAACCCCCAAGATTGTGTAAGTCAATAACTTTCATTTAAAAATTTTATTTTTTAAAAATAATTTTGAGACAAAAAAATGTTTTTCGGATTTCTCCCCCCCATTCATCAAAAAATTTTGGGTTCAGTGTTACCCCCCCCCCCCCCCCCCCCCAGCTCAAGGTCTAGATCCGCCCTTGCAGTCAACTGTCACTTTTAAGTATATTAGTTTAGTAAGTAATTTATGGTAGATTCTACATAATCTTCATTTTAAGAATTTAAGCTTTTAAGGGTCCTTGTCAGTATAGCGGCCGATGAGGGGGTCCTTGAAAAAATCTTGTTGGGAACCACTGGTCTAGGAGATAGCTACATAAATGGGGCCTGGGATATAACATGTTGGCATTGCTGTTATATTTTAGCAAATATTTTCTTTTATGTGAGTCAGACCTCTACCCTGACCATTTTGGCGCTAGCCTCCCCAGAAAATATTCAATTGTGGAACAGAGAATAACTCCTTGGGGCTTGGTGTTAGTTGAAGAGGGTATCTTGGCGATCAACATTTGATATATTCCAACATTTTTCTACGTGCAATTGGCAGTTCTGGCGACATCAATTATTGCCAAATTGGAACGTAGTATAAATCTTTCTGACTAGGTGGGAAATTTTCGTTGTCAATGCTCATTGCTGGAAAACCATATGCCAACATTTTCTGAAAAAAATGTTGGCACTCACAGAGACTATTCTTTGGTACAAGAACTACAAGTTTACCGGACAGTATGAAATAAATTACTATTACCACCATTTGTGGACTATTTCTTTCGTTCTGGACGTCTATTATCAGCAATGATTTTTTCATTTAAGTCGCTCTAACTCAAGAACCGAACAATGAATTTGTCTTATTTTAGCCGTTTTACCACTATATATTTATTAATAAATTGTGTTAATATGAAGGTCAAATTTTAAGCGTTGCAAATAAAATATGAATTTTTTCTACGAGTACGCTGATAAAACGTGAAAATTTGCAATGATAAATATAGCAGGCGGGAAACCTTTCTAAACAGATATCAAGAATATGTAGAAGAAATGAAGATGAAAGATGGAGGCAACTTTTATCCTAGGATAACTGTATTCGAGAAAAATACCCTAGCGGATGAACGATACAGAAAATGGTGTAGTTAGTCTCTTCGTCTATTATCAGAATAGTCCTATTGAAATTCATTATTATCAGCCTTATGGTTTAATTGGGGTAAGCAATTATTTAACAAAACTCGCAATAAACGCAGTAGCGCCGACTTAAATCAATTCGTGAAACTAGTTTCCTGCGAATATATTTCTAGCAATTGGTTTATTATGATAATAGAATTAATATAAATCACAAATAAATTCTTTCTTAATAAAAATTTGTTTTTCTTCAAGCGTATTAAAATGTTTAAATTATGTCACCAAAAACAGAAGTAGAAGTAGGACATTGTTTTACTAGTAACATAATGTTAGTTCCGAAAGCGCCACCGCAGTGGGTATTGTTTTACTAGTAACATAATGTTAATACCGAAAGCCACCGGTGGCGCGCTATCCACTAGCCATTTGTCATATTGTGTCAACATGTAAGACTGTAGTTTGAATATTTGTACATTTATGATAAATAAATGAATTTTTGCATTTTAATACGCTTGAAGAAAAAATAGTATATATTACACGGAGTAGAACGCCCAGTTTGCGGCTTCGGCTTCGCCTCAGCTGCAAATCCTGGGCTCAACACAAAAAAAGAATGCGTTCTACTCCTAGTAATATAATATACTATTTTATTCATGATTACGAAATAGAAAATAGAAAACAAAAAAATATGTTTTCTACTACCGTGCGTAAAGTACATACTTTACGTACCTTGCTTAGTGAGTAAAACAAAAAAGAAAAATATTGCCTCTAATAATCATTCTTATTATCTTTAAAGATCAAAATAGTTATTAATGTTATAAGGATCATAATGATTAAGGTACTAGTAGTGAATATTATCAGGGGAGGCGCTAGCCGAGCCTGATAATACTGTGTGTACCATAATGATTGTTTATGATCCAAATTTCATACAAAATTTTATCTTCTGGCGTAAGTTAATTAAAATAAAAGTAATATGTATGTCTATTGTATTTTGAAGCTTTGGGCAGTAATTATTTCAAATTGACATTCAAGTAGGCTACTGTCATATTACTGTCTATGATGTGTCCAAGTTACTAAGTAACTCTTTAAAGGTTGTTTATATTCATAAGTTATTGTTATAAAATGATACTACTAACATTTCCCTAGTTTTCCCAAAAAATGAGCAATTGAGAAAATAGTTTACCGCCAGAAATTGAAGAATTGGCAGAAGACGTAATTACTTCCCTCCTGCCCCAAAAACATAAAAGCGTTTATGAAAAAATTTAAGACCAGTATGAAAGTTTTTTTTATCATAATAGTACTGAGTACTATAATGAAATCATTATAGTACTCAGTCCGATAAAGTATATCATTTTGACACTGAAAATGATGTCTATAATTAAGTCATTTTGACACGTCAAAAGATAAACGTTATTTAATTTTATATAGTTCATTAATCTACTAACGCTGCGTATATTATTATAAAATATACCTATTTTCAGTGTTTAACAATAATGCTTGAATTATTTATAATATTGACATTTCACTCATATTCTTAAGGTTTTGATTAGTTTCCCTCATTTGAAATTAGACCGGCCATGCTGATATTGCGATTTTTAAACAGCTACCTACCTATTTTATTATTTCACTTTATTCGCTAGTGCGTAAAGTGAAACACTTTACACACTAGGGTGTAAATTAGATTCTTTATATTTTAAGGTAAGTATACATTAGACCAACCAAAAAAAAAAAAAATCTTGCCAATTTTATGTCTCACCCTGTAAAAATGTTCCTTTTTATGTAAAAGAAGAAATGCTCTTTTGATTAAAAAAAAAAATGAATTTTAAAATGTGCTACCACGCTTTAAAGTACGATATTTCAATCATTTTGCGTTATCTACAAAAAAACCGCTGCCCAAGGAATCACTACTTCCACATCCAGATTCTCTATCCAAGTCACTCACAACGAAAAAACTTTGTATGTGAAAATAGTTGTTTATGGAACTTTAATAATATAATATTTGAAATCCTCTACCCCAAAAACCCATAAAACGATACCCCACATCGGTAGTGTGGTGGGGGTGGTGATAGGGGGGTGGTAATGGGGGGTGGATGAAGTAAAAAAAATATTTTGAGGTTTCTGGTTCCTGTACATACACTAAATCACAATTTTTTTTCATCCCCTTTAATAAGGAGGTGGAGGTGGTAATGGGGGTGGCTAATGCCAAAAATTTGAGACCTTAGCTTCTCTTATATATACTAAATACCAATTTCATGGACTCTTACCTGCTTGATTTACCCATTTACCCCAAATTTACCCTAATTTACCCCCCAACCCTTCGACGGAACAAGATGATCTGGTTAAAGTACATATGTGTACCAAATTTCAAGTCAATATCTTAAACGGTTCCAGAGTAAACGTGCGCACAAAAAAAAGTTACAGACAGACAGACCGACCGACAGACCGACAGACCGACAGACAGACAGACAGACCGACAGACAGACAGAAATTTTGTTTTCGCTCAAACTTAAAATCTCGACGTTTCATGACATTTTAAGCCTATTTGGACAATAAAATTTTTTTTAAATTTTTTTATCGTTACTATACTTCCACTGGACGTGGAAGTAATTAGGCTGCGGGCTTCATCTAATATATGTTTTTTAGTGCTAAAGTGGTTTTTCACTTTAAATATTATATAAAGAATTGAAAATTATCGAGTAAGATTTTTTTTGTAAGAAACCCGACAAAAAAAAACTACTTTAAAATGTTAAAAAATGGACAAAAGGAAAATCTCATATAAATCTGCTTTAGGCCTGCCGAAAATACTTTTTCAATATATTCCAAAACATATCTAAACCAAAATTTACTATAATTACTTGCAAGTGAGCAGAAACTAGAGTGCGAAAATTAATGTTTTCAGGGTGTATTTCACAATTTTACTAATAAAAGCGCCAAAAATATATCATTAAAATTGTAAATAACTAATGAAGTTACTTAAATTAATATTTTTTTTCCTGGAAAATTATATTAAATATAGAAAATATTGTTTTTTGATGCCCCGGGTTTTTAAGGATAAGCTTGAATAGGCTTGATAGGCACGAACTTATTCACCATTGTAAATAATTATTATTAATAATAATTTTTTAATTTATTATATATTTTTTTTGTTTTTGTACATTTCTTTGTTTCTGCGCTTTGTGTTATCAGTAAAGCTTGTTTTTGTTCTTCATCTATTGTAATAACATTATTAACGCAATTGACATTCAGCAGAAGCACTGACAACTTTAAGATTTATGCATACATTTTTCCACACACATAATGATGGCCTGAATTCCATAGATCTGGATTTTTCTTTAAAGAGTCAACGTTTATATTTGTAATTTTAAAAAAATTTAAACTTTTCTTTGATATAAAATCGGATAAACAAATACCCTAATCATTTTTTTTTTGGATCTACAAAACCTCTAACATTACTTTGCGGCTCCCGTAAATTTTCTTTTTTTTTAACTTTTGTATCATTTTTATTTTTATTTCATGAGTCACTTTATCATCAAAAAATGCAAGGCTTACGAGTTCCTCCGATACCAGAGGTGAATTTATTTAATAATAATGGAGACAATTTTTTATTTATTTTTTCATATTCATATAAATCTTCTAATAAGTTCATGACGAGGACAAGAAATATTATTATTATTAAATAAATTCACCAATCACTTCTGGTATCTTTCGGAGGAACTCGTGTGCCTTGCATTTTTTGATGATAAAGTGACTCATGAAATAAAAATAAAAATGATACAAAATTCAAAAAAAGAAAATTTACGGGAGCCGCAACGTAATGTTAGAGGTTTTGTAGATCCAAAAAAAATTATTCTGGTATTTGTTTATTTATGGAATTCAGGCCATCATTATGTGTGTGGAAAAAATGTATGCATTAAATTTAAAGATGTCAATGATTCTGCTGAATGTCAAATTGCGTTGACTTCTCGACTTAATAATGTTATTACAATGGATGAAGAACAAAAACAAGCTTTACTGTTAACACAAAGTGCAGAAACAAAGAAATGTACAAAAACAAAAAATATATATAATAAATTAAAAAATTATTACTAATAATAATTATTTACAATGGTGAATAACTTAAACAAATTCGAGCCTATCCTTAAAAACCCGGGCCTCAAAAAACAATATTTTCTATATTTAATATAATTTTCCAAGAAAAAAAATATTATTTAAGTAACTTCATTAGTTATTTACAATTTTAATGATATATTTTTGGTACTTTTATTAGTAAAATTGTGAAATACACCCTGAAAACTTTAATTTTTGCACTCTAGTTTCTGCTCGCTTGCAAGTAATTATAGTAAATTTTGGTTTAGATATGTTTTGGAACATATTAAAAAAGTATTTTCTGCAGGCCTAAAGCAGATTTATTTGAGATTTTAGTTTTGTCCATTTTTTAGCATTTTAAAGCAGATTTTTTTTATCGGGTTTCTTACAAAAAAATTTTACTCGATAATTTTCAATTATTTATATAATATTTAAAGTGAAAAACCACTTTGACACTAAAAAACATATATTAGATGAAGCCCGCAGCCTAATTTTTGTAGATAACTCAAAATTATTGAAATAAAATATGACAAGATTTTTTTTTTTTTGTTGGTCTAGTATACATATATTTCTTGGTTACGATTTCGGTATTAGAAAAAAATATTGCACGCAATTCGTATGCAAAGTGCTTTTTTTCTCTCAGGGGATTATCGAACTCGCCTACGGCTCATGCGATAAAATTCGCATTAGTGAAAAAAGCGTCACTTTACACACTTGTTGCATAGGTAAATATTTTTATTTGTTTATTTTTTATATTCATTCATTTTTTGAGCCATTAACGAACTAAAATTCATGTGATTTGCGGAGTGTCACTTTTGATTTTACCAACAGTTTACATTTTGTACTAGGCATTAAAAATAGTTTAAATTTATTTCATAACCAACCAATACCAAACGGTATATTCATCTTGTGAACTACTTTCTCACTTAATTTCATTGCTTTTATGTAGGTACATACTAAAACGTAATAGAGTAATCGCAGCGTTTCCGTGACAGTAATGAAAATTTTTAATTTCAAGAATATCTTACAGACACTGGTTTCCCGCTAAATCGAGTTCATCTCTAAATTCAATAATTCCACTGTTTTATTTGCAAAATTCATTTCATCGCATTTGAATATGTTTACTGGAAAATGTTATTTGGATTACCACAATGGAATAACACAATGTAATATCATCACGACACATCTGATAGGATATGTGACGTTTGAAGTAAATATGAAAATTGCTATTATAATGATAAATTCATTATTCAATGAATTTCTCTTCAAATTCTGGACTTTTTCCAAGGGTAAAATAAAAGACAAAAACTAAAAGAATGCCACGGCTAGGGAGCTACAAGAAAATATTAACCTTTTTACCTAAGGGCCAAGCCTAATATTATTTAATATTTTAACTGAAAGAGAAAAGTGAAAAGGTTACCAAATGCGAATATCTAAATAAACAAATATATTACCAATAATCAACCCAAAAATAGAGCAAGAGAATAGAATAAATAGAATAGAATAAACTTTATTGCTGTAGATCTTACAAAAAAGAAGCATTGTCAAAGTAATGAAATATTTAAAACTTACAAGAAAATAAAATTTATGAAATATTAAAAGTATGTAAAAAGAGAGCAGCAAGAAGAAACAAAAATTTATACAACTAAAATTAGACTAAGACTAAAAAGATAAAAGAATTCGTTAAACTATTGCCTATAATATAATATAATTAACGAATAATACTATTATTTTTTTTATGTATTTAAAAAAATCACTGAAAGAATAAAATGCATTTTCAAATAAATACAATTTAAGTTGTTTTTTAAATGAATTGGTATTATTTATGGATTTTAATTCTCTTGGCAGGGCATTGTAAGCCTGAATAGCGTTATAATATGGACCTTTTTCATAAAAACTGTGGTGATGAACTGGTATTCTCAGATCTGGCCCATGACTTGTTGTCATTACTCGATATATATCGTTATTTCTTGTAAACTAAGTTGAATTTTGTTTAACGAACAAGACTAATTTGTATATATACAGGGAAGGGATGGTAAGTATTTTCAATTCTTTAAAGAATGATTTACAGGAATCTCTGTAAGAGGCATTCACTATACACCTAATTATTCTTTTTTGATTAATAAATATTTTCTGCCAATATAGGGAGGAACCCCAGAATATTATAGCATATTCTAAAATACTTTGCACATATGAAAAATAAAATATTCTTAGGCTGTCTATCGAAATCTGATTTCTCATAAAACGTATTAGATAACAGAACGTATTTACTACATAGTTCTTATTACATATTTTCTCCACAGCTTCATTGACAATAAGAGCTTGAGGATTGTGATCTTATAGAGGATAATGAATAACCTCGCAATTCAATAAGTTGGTAGGTATATTGCTAAAAATATTGTCAATTATGTTTGTTGCACTTCTGGTAATATAATTTACATGGGCACTTAAACTGTCAGTGGAAAAGATACCAAGCAATGCAAGTGAACTATTTAACTGATTACTATTAGGTATAAAATCGATATTAAAATCCCCACAAACAATAACGAAATTCGTCCTAGTAAATAAACAGTTTAGCATTTCTTCCAGTGATTTAAAAAATACGTCAAAGTTTCCTACAGGTGATCGATATACTGACAATAAAATACAATTTGTATTATACAAAACAAACTTTGAACATGCATACTATATGTCTTACGCTATTCTATGAAAATTAATAGCAAGTTTCTCAATTTTGAAATTTTGCTGGGCATAAATTGCCACGCCACCATGATAAAGTAGTCCTGCAATAACTGTCCATTAATTTATAATTGGGTATTGAATACAATAAAATTTATCAATTTTTAAGAAATGCTCATAAAATGGTAGGTGAATATTCATTTAAAAATATATTTATTTCAATAGATTTGTTTCTTAAACTTTGGATATTTATATTCATTAAGTTAAAAATTTGTTTTTTATTGGTAATGTATGTATTTTTAAATTTTTCTATAATACTCTTATTTTTATTTATTTTCTCGAAAAAATGTATAATTTTTAAAAACAAGACCTTTGGGCCAGGTCTCGGGTTTATATAATTCTGGTAATAATTCATGATCGACACCTACTTTAAAGCAATCACTAATGGCATTTTTTCACTTGGGAAGAAGTTCTACGTCAAATTCATTATCGTGGAATTTTTCCCTCTTCATAGAACGTCTATTTTGTATGTTGGCGGGTTGCCTTTCAGAGACAACTTTACTAAACGCAGTAGTGACCTGAGTAGTAATCGCAGTTTTAATATGAAAAGAATTCATACTTTCATCACACCCGATATCAGCAAACTTTTTTACCTTTTTATCAGGCCTTTCATTATCAATAAATTTTTTATTTTTATTTTGTTTTAAATCGGCATTTGTGGAATTTTCTACCACTTTATTCAAGTTGTTCTTATTTTTATTTAACGACTCACCACCCTCCATTAATCATTAACCAATTAACCATTAACGAGATCAATATTACTATCACGCAATTTTTTTATTTCTGCTTGCAGATTTGCGATAGTCTAGTTTAAAATTGAAACTTCAGATTTTATTATTTCACTAATTAGCTTCTTTATGCTTCTTTATGCAATTGTTTTTCATTATGTTTATTACACTATCAGTAAACTCGTCACTTCAATTTGTTGATTCGCTTTACCTCTTGTAAAGGTCATGATATTAATAATAATTGTATATTTAACAATTAAACACAGAACTATTTAAAACACGTTCTCACTTCTACGCTGTTCTACTATAACACACCTCTGGGCGTAGGCAACAAGGCTGCATTCGCTTAATGATATTACGTACATAAAGAAGATAGAAAAATGCATAAACATTATGCTCAAAAATATACAAAATACAGAAGGAATCAAAAAGCTAAAATGTTATTTTTAAAAACCTGAAAAACTAACGTGCTGGAGAGCCGATTTACTAATAATTATTACTTTAAAACAACAAGACTTTAAATTTAATGCAAAAATACAAACTCTTAACTATAATTACAACAGATTATTGTACAACAAAATTAACAGCATTGGCTGTTGGCAAAATTTACATGAATCAAAAAACTACAAAATTGCATTGCTTATTAACCAAAATGACGAAATGGCATCGCGCACTAAAACTCACAAAATATTATCTCATGATAATGGCAACAAAACGTAGAATCGGACTGGAACACGGCAAATCTTTATATAGTCGAGTAAACTCTAAGCTGGCGCGTCCAAATGTCGCTTCATCATATAAATTAAGAGAATAAGACATACGCAACTAGTTCATCTCTATATCACTGCGATAGCTTTATGCGCATCGCATATCAAATTGTACGTCGTGTTACCAACTCATACATACGCCACCTTAGAGTTTACCGGACTATAAAAATGGCGCAGCAGCAAAAGAGTCCGGTTCCTGGAAGCACTCACGCCACTCACTCATGAAGTTAAAATAATTATTTCTATTATATAAAGGGGTGTTATCAAACAGATAACTATTGTTTCAGACTGCAGACAAATTCTTCTTAACATCTGAATATTATTACGACTGGTAGTAAACTGGAAGCTGGATACATAGCAGAATTATTATTGTCAATGCAAATTACCACCTAATAATCTCTACGTAAACTTATTTTATACTGGGCAAAGCTCAGCTACAAAGGAGTCACTGCTAGGGCAAATTCCTCTACGCGGCAGCTTTAACTTGTTACATCTTCTTTCGCGATGTCACACAAAGAGAACCGCGAAAATACATTGCATTAGCCATAGATTAAAGAATATTATCTAAGATATAGATAGGCAACTCTCAGGGATTTTTTAAACAGCAAAAGTTACGTCGCGGGCAGCGCTGTATTCCCGCCTTTTTCATACAGGCAGGATTGGCATAGGCGGGAATTTTAAATGATTTTCAAACAAATTGCTTAGGCCATCATTAGACTACAAAAGTCCTTTGACAAAGATTTTTTATAAAAGACATTTTACGAGATAAAATATCTATCAAATTACTCATAAAATATCTTTTATAAAAGATCTTTGTTCAAGAACTTTTATAGTCTAACAGTGGCCTTAAAATTAAATAAGTCATTTCAAAACTAAAAATTGATCATTTATTAATTTAACGGAAAATCATTACAATAAATACAATAATAATTTAAAAAGTAACTAACGTAAGTAAAATTATTACAAAAGTATTAAGATGTTGAAACTGCGTTGAAATAAGTAAAATGTTAAAGTAACTAATGTACCAAAATACCTATAATACAATTAAACAAGCTAAAAACGTAAGTACTCTTCGCCAATTTACTGAGCTTTTTATATAATTGTTACACATTCCATAGGATACTCTTCGCAGTTTTTTTGTAAATAATGTTAGTTTTTGGACATCCTAAATTTTGTAATACCAACTTTGTTATGAAGAAAAAAATATATGAAAAAAAAATTAAAAAAAAAACATCCAACCTGACTAGGATTCGAACACGGGATCTTTGTTTGCAAAAAAAAAACAAAACAAAACAGATTTTATTCTTAAGTTTACTACAACTATGTGCCTTGCTGAATCCTGGCCCGGAGCCAACCAAACAACCACAGCACGTGGTGTCGTGGTGAATATAAGGTGGGACGGGCAGGTCCGGTTCGGCTTAACGGTTAACGGGGGTGGGGGGATTAGATCTCCTGTTTGTTATAAACAAACTTAAAACTAATAATAATATTAAAAATTGCTGTCTACGCAGAGACCTAAAACTAAATAAAAATAACACAACATTTGGCAAAGCACTTACAAAATTTGGGTTGTTGACTCGGGTATTTGCAAAGCTGAAGCTTTAGCCACTGGACCATCGGGGATCTGTATAAAAACTGAATGTAATATATATCTTTCGAGAATCATACTTCAACACATTAGACATATTAGGTATTATGAAATATATATTAGTAAAATGCATAAACAAAAAAATATATATTATAGAGACAACATTTCGCAAGATGTCTATTTAAGTGCAAGCGACAAAAATTAAGAAAACATATTTTTTTTAAATTAAATGATTAATAACTTTCTTATTTACTGATTGATTTTCTTCAAAAGCAATAGGGTTCTTCCTTTAGCTAACACTAACTTACTCTCCAAATTTCAATACAATCGGACTTTTCTTTCTTAAGTTATCGTGCTTACAAGAAACGTGACGGACGGACAGACAGACGGATGGACAGACAGACGGACATTTTGAAAGTTGTTCATAATTCGTTCACTAACACAATGATATGAAAATTTTTTCTCTACGAGCGATATTTACTGATTTAGAAATGTGCCGATCAAATACAATATACTCTTCGTTTTTGTGAAGAGTATAATAATAATAGTGGGTTTATACGTGCATGCATCGAAATCATTCCCATCGAATGATGTAAAAAGTAAAAAAAAAAATATTTATGTTTTTCTTCTGGATTAACATTATTCAAATACATTACTTATGACGTTTCACAATCAATGTCAGTTTTTTGTAACCTATATGATAATGAAAAATCTAAATTCCAAAAAGCCTGATTCACACCACTTAATATTAATGAAGGACGTGAAAATGTATATTATAGCGGGTTTATACGTGCATGGATTTAGTGGCGCCAGTAGATATTGGCACGCCAGTAAAAAAATATTGCACGTATGAACAGTTACTGGCGAGCATGCATCAATGCATGCAAGGTCAAAGCTTGCTCGCCAGTAACTGTTTATACGTGTAATATTTTTTTTACTGGCGTGCCAATATCTACTGGCGCCACTATATCCATGCACATATAAACCCGCTATAATATACATTTTCACGTCCTTCACTAATATTAAGTGGTGTGAATCAGTCTTTTTGGAATTTAGATTTTTCATTATCATATAGGTTACAAAAAACTGACATTGATTGTGAAACGTCATAAGTAATGTATTTGAATAATGTTAATCCAAAAGAAAAACATACATATTTTTGTTTTTTTTTTACTTTTTTACGCCATTCGATGGGAATGAATTCGATTTATAACAAATGTAAAAATTGACGTTGAATAATTCAGATACGATGCGACTGCACATAGCTGCGATTGTATTTATTCTGTAAATAATGTAACCTAATATTTTGTACATGTCCGTCATTACAAGACTGAAAAACTTTTTCATCGGTAAACACAACATTGGTCCAAAACTCCAACGGGCGATAGACACAATTTAAACAAAACATAATGCGGGCTTGCGGGCTCTGTTCTTCGGTTAATATGATCTTCTTGGCACTTGTACAGTTTTTTATTTTCGATTTTTCTATCCTTCGCCTAACTGCTGACCTCGACACCAGAAAATGTGTCATGAACACAGCGTCTCCTGCTGTTTGAAACGGATTTTTCCTCAAATAGCCAAGGAGTGCTTCATCTTGAACTAGATTTGAACTTCTCGATAGGCCTGAACCGTCTTTTCTCTTTACGCTACTTTCCTCTTCCCACTTTCTTCACACTCATAACAGTACTTTTATTCAATTGATAATGGTTAGCAATTGCTCTGATAGACCACATCTCTTCAATTCTAGAGAGAATTAAAAAATTTTTATGTTCAGTTAATTTTGGCATTGCGAAAATATGACACTGACAAATAAATAAAGAATGATTTAATATGGCGAAAAATAGGTACACGGGATTTCATTGCACAGAAGTGTACAACCCATCAGTCTTTCGTTTTTAGTCAATTTCTTGGGAGTCACGTTCTTTGCAAATCAATAACACCTATGCATGTTGAAATTTTTCGAAGTCGCAACACGACGTGAACTCAACACTCAAAACCCATTACAGTTTTTAATATTCAACAGAACAGCGTCATTTCTAGCCAATTTCATTGGAAACTCACATTATTTACAAATAAGCAAATGGACTCCTGCTCTATGGATTTAATAATTATTAGCTTAATGTCCAGAACACAAAGAAAGACATGTAAACAAAAATGGTGTGATTCAAGTACAAGTAGCGACAGAGCGACGTAAGTTCCAACTAAACACGATGATTTTGAAATATAATAAGAGTGCGCAGGGCCTGGCATTAGCTTAAATACTGCACGCCGATACCAATTTAGTGGGGGATGCAATCCAATAACTGTCAAAGTAGGACTACTATACCTACCATATTTTGGATCTACTGCCTTTTTAGGCTGACTTTGAGAAAAGTACAGTAATGAACTAACTAAAGATCTTACTAAAATATGTATACTAACTTATACAAAAATTACCAAAACATAATACAAATTAACTCCTCTAAAAGTGAATCGTTACACACAATGTAATTTCTTTATTAAAGCCGCTGCCTAAGAAGTCACTTATACCACATCTAGATTATATTCAAGTCTCTTGCGACAAAAAAAAATGACACTATATTTGCACTCCACTACAGGGCCGGATTAAGGATTGGCGCGTTCCTAAACTAAAGAAATATTTGCGCCTCCTTATTCGTAGGCGAGGTTGCAAAATGAGCCGTAGGCTAATGTTTTGAAACCGAATCCGAGGTCAGAATTGTCACGTCATCAATTTTTTCATGTAAGCTCAAAAAACAGCATAGAATAAGCCTGAAACCGGCTAAAAAGTAAATTGGCAGATTAAACGAGTTGAACCATTTTTTTATGTGTATTTTGGGGCGCTGAAACCGAATGTGAGGTCAGAATTTTCTTGTCATGTCAGGATTTTGACATAACCTCAAAAGAGTCTCAAGAAGCACCTCAAAAATGGTCAAAAATGTATTATGTATTTAAAAGTAGACTTAAAAACTGAAAACAACGAAACCACTTTACTTACATGAATTTTGGGACGCTGAAACTGAATCCCAGGTCAGAATTCTCTCATCATATCAGAATTTTGACATAATGTCAAAAAATCAACATAAAACACCTCAAAAACAGTTAAAAATATACCCATGTTTTTATACAAAAAAAAAAAGAAAATATATGAATGTAAAATTACATTTCCTAGATTCTCGTGTCGATTATTTCCCAGAAAATTTCGGAGATTATAGCGAGGAGCAAGGTGAACGGTTCCACCAAGATATAAGAGAGATGGAGCGTCGCTACCAAGGAAAATGGAACATAAATATGATCTTTATTTTATTTATAAACGTAATTTGGGTTAGTCTTCGTATGTTTTTTGAGCCTGCATCAAAATGTAAACGTCTTAACGTGTGAATTCCATTCTGACACATATTTTATTTTAATTACCAAAAATACGTGCTGTGTATGATGGCTTTCTCGTTTAATTTCTTTTATTTTACCTAGATACTTACATGCATTTTTGACCATTTTTGAGGTGTTTCTTGGGATTTCTCTGAGGTTATGTCAAACTCCTGACATGATAAGAACATTCTGACGTCGGATTCGGTTTCAGCGCCCCAAAATACGTACAGAAACATGGGTCAACTCGTTCAATCAGTCAATTTACTTTTTACCCGGTTTCAGGCTTGTTCTGAGATGTTTTTTGAGCTTACAATTTTGATGACATGTGACAATTCTGACTTCGGATTCGGTTTCAGTGCCCCAAAATACATATAGATATGATAGTCGGTAAAAAAGTACATGACCTTTTTTGTGTGTGCCTGTCTCCGATTACAGAACTTATATCTAGATACATATGGCATTAGTTTGTGTGATCCCGAAAGATTCACAATCTAACGCACTTCTTCCCATAAGTTCTTGATTGGCTAGTCGATCTATTCCCGGCCGATTCGGGCACCATCGGTTCAGATTGATTATCATAATCTCAGTTTGACACTTTTGACAGTATATCCGCCATTAATGTTAATAAGCGTTTTTCGTGTTTTTCGATCAAAATGTGGTGAAGAAGTCTTTTTATTTTAAGTTGTGATTTGCTTAATACCTAAATAATATTCTCTATTCATATTTACACAGTTTAGTGACAATATATTTAGTGCAAATAAATAGTGAAGTGCTGTGCCGTTTGCAGAAAGCAGTTTAGAAAAGAAGAAAATCGATCGTTCCATAGTCGTAACATGATGAAGTTCAGTTTACAGTTATAGAGTAAATAGCAATTAAATTTTAATATCCTTTCAATACTTATTTATCTTACTGTTTTATCTTACTGTAATATCGTATGCCTACATCACGTTATATAAAGAACCGGTAATGCAGGAATTGCAATAATTCATTTTAATGAAAATATTTACCATTCCACACATTTTCTACACACACAACGCCACTGTTGCCTATGGGATGTGATGTTCATCTATTCTTTTTAATGGACATATAATGTGACTATGTTAGGAGCAAACAAGGTATATAGTGAAAAGATAGTCTGTTATGTATCTAGAAATAAGTTTTTTAATCGGAGGTGCCTATGAATAGATTGAAAAACGAAATTTAAACAAAACTTATATCCTTTTTCGTGATTTCTACCTACGAATTCTGCTATAATATAATCCTATAAATAATTCTGTAAAATGTTGCTACAGTACAGAAGTAATGAATTAGATAATTTTATGAAAATAAAATAATCAAACGACAAATAAATAATTTCCTTGCATATATTATTTTCCAAGAGATCAATGGTAAACGGTAAATGTCATTCGTCGCCCGCTGAGAGATAAAATTAGTTAGTTTTGAACTGCTGAAGCGCCCCCTCGCTCATTAGCACCCCTAGGCAATTGCCTAATTTACCTATTGAATGGTGTGACCTTGTTCCACTACATGGAAATAATTGTTCATAGAACTTTAATAATGTATTATTTGAAATCATCTACCCCATAAAACGATATGCCTCATCAGTAGTGGGGGTGCTAATGACGGTAGCTGATCCAAAACAAAAAATGGATTCTTTGTTTCTTGTACACACACCAAATCACCATGTTATTTTTTTGTCCCCTTTAATAATGAGGTGGGGGAGGTAACGGGGTGATAGGTGGGGAAGGCTATTATCAAAAAAAATTCCGTGGCTTCACATACATACACTAAATCCCCAATTGTATGAACTCTTGCTTTACCTACTTACCCCCCAACCCTTCGATGGAATAAGATTAAAATATAAGGTAGTTCCAGATCTCGTTATAATGCACAGGTGTACATTGTACAACTTCAAGTCAATATCACAGACCATTCCACAGTACTCGTGCACACAAAAAAGTTACAGACAGACAGACTTATCGACAGGCAGACCAACCTAAAACCTCGACGTTTTATAATATTCTAAGCTTATTTGAATGTTACTGTACTTCCATCCCACTACGTTAATGTGGAAGTAATACAGTTTTTCCTCTTTCATTTATGAAATGGAAAATAACTATGCATAAAGCAGCATTATTAATGAACCTGAGTTACACTATTTCTTATGTCATCTAGTTTTTGAAGTTTGTGAACGTAGACTTTCTGTAAGTCTTTGTCGGATTCACTGGGTGTGCTAAATAATAAAATTTCATTTGCAAGTTAGACCAGCATGTCGTCTTTCGGATGGCACTGAATTTATTAAGAATTTAGATCTCTGCAATTAATTTAGTTAAAACACAAATTAGCTAACCCGAAACAACGTATTTATGTCAGTCTTTACATCTCATTAAGAAAGCTGCAGTATTCAGTACAGTTAGACACAATAAACTGTAAGTACATTGTCACATTGTATGAAAAAATGGTAAGGATGTATCGTTAATTTTTTTTTTATAGTCTTATTTGTATTAACGTCCTGGCGAAGTAAATTTCAAAATAATACCTGATTCCAAGTAACTAGGTAACTAGTACCATAGGTAAATTTTTTAGGTAGGTGGTAGAAACAAAGATACTGTCGTCATCGGGGACTAGTGCTTTACCTTCACAGTAATTGGAAGTCAATTTAGTCGGCGAGTAAGCAAAACAAACTGCACCTTTTGCAGAGGTCACCAAACTTGCCGTGCATCATGTCCATACCCATTGTCAACATTTAGGAAGGGGAGCCACCAGAAACCTATCCCTCTAACAAAATGGCTGTCATGTTTCCCAAATTGGCCCCCATAAAATTTAAATTTTTTAAATTATTTTAATATAATAAACTTAGGTGCCTAATTATATGTTTTTATGGATGCTGAATTAAAAAAAAGGCTCTAAACCGTTGTCAGAAGATGGCGACCAAAATGAGTGTAATAATTGTAACGTGATTTTTTTTTTATTTTTCGGCTGATGAATAATATTTAATGTTTTTCTATAAATTTTAAGTTGTATGATGGAGGTAATAGTTAACTTCTAATTAGAGAATGTAGTAAATGAAAGACAAATATTTTTAAAGAAACGCCACAAAAATTTGGAAAACAAGTGAACTGTAAAATATTGGTTGGTTTGCAAATCCAATCAAAACCCAGAATCTTCTACAATTCTACATCATCTACGAGCATGTCGTCTATGACCACATCATCACCATGCAAAGTATCTTCTTCCGTCTGCCCTTGTAAAACCATCACACATTGCATCATGCATGTACCGCGCCATCATTTGTGAAATTAATTTGTTTTACGCTGAAAACAAAGAACCTACCTAGTCGTGTTAGTGCAATTTTTGCAACTGACACACAGGAGAGGTACACATTCTACTAGGGAGCGTCTACAGCTGCAATTTGAACTTGAAGAGCACGCTACTTTGCATCTACACATTATAAGATCACGACAGTAGGAAGAAATGTCAACGTCACTAGCCAGTTTAACTCAATTTTCGTCCATCCCCAATTATCTGGACTGGGAATGTCCGCATGTGGGTTCATGTACTGACGCCAAATATGGGCGCCCTGATAAACAGCTCTCAGAGCATGCTGTCCGAGTGCTTCTGATGTTGGAGGAAGTCGGTCAGACAGTTTCTCTTCAGAACTAGAAAGAATATGTCTCGCCTTATCCAGAGTCATGCCCAAGTATTTTTTGTGGTACATGCAAACTGCAAATTATTCTAGCTCATGGAGCACATCCGTTTGCAGTTCTGGAAGTGGGCTTGAAATTGCAATAAAAGCAGAAGTAACTTTATCGTGGCACTCCATGTGTTCCAAGTACTGAGTTTACCATGGTATGAAAATGCTGAAACAGCGTCACATCCTGTGAATGCGTGGAAGCCCCTCAAACGCGACCGATTTTTCTTAACCAAGCGCCAGGGCAATAGTGTGAGCAGGAATGTATCTCTGTTTCTGTCCAAAGTTCAATGAAATCTATATTTCTTCAAAGCAGACGTGGAGGATAGGGACTGTTTTCATACTTGAAGAAACTTTGCATGTCAAGTTTTCTGTTCATACTAATAGTAAGACATGATGTAGGTCATTTCGCAGAGTCTGAATAGTGCTTTTTCCGGTACCGTTAATTTTCTTAGGCTTAATAATTCTCAATTTATGTGCCTTCATAGGTGCAAAGATGCTCACAGTAGATCCTTGAACAAGTCTTTTAGAAACAAATGATTGGTACAGTTCAATACCATTTCGTTCAGAATCTCTCAGCGTATTTGCTGATTCCGCGTCAGAAACATGCGATTTTCCAGTGATATTAGGCCACCTGAGGTTTCCTCAAAAGGATTACCAGCACTCTCAAAGCTTGTTTTCAAATTATCGATCTCATTCACGAACTTTTCTTGAAAAGAAGGGTGCTGTTCATGCTGCAGTGGTTTGTGTTCAAACCGTGATTTCGTTTGACTTGTGAATTCATTAACTAATTGATGTATTTCGGGACCTGCCATAGCCCACCTTTGCAATGCAGCTGGGTTCTCAAGAATGCCGACAGCACCACCGTCATCTTTTACATTCTTGCTGTGTTGCTCATGGGCCTGGTCTACTGCAATAGCAGAAAAGGGGTTGGGCGACTTCCGTATAACAAAATTTCCTGCTTTAAACTCTGCTTGCACTGCTGATGAACATAATGGAAGCTCCTACAAGTTCTTTACATGGACGGTCAGCCATTTTGCATAGTAGTAGAAAAAACCACGGCAACATTGCCTTGATACACTCCTTGGAAATAAAAAAAATATATAAATAAATTTAAAAAATTTAATTGATAATGAAATATAAAACTTAAATTTTGTAGTGGCCATTTTGGTCGCCATGTTGAATATTTCGTTCTATGGACTTCTGATAACGTTTTTGAGCCATTTTTTCAATTCAGCATCCCTAGAAACATATAACCAGATGCCTAAGTTTATTATATTAAAATAATTTAAATTTTATGGGGGCCATTTTAGGAAACATCACCGCCATTTTGTTAGGGGGATAGGTTTCAGGTGGCTCCCATTTTTAAACGTTGACAATGGGTCTGGACATGATGCACGGCAAGTTTTGTGACTTCTGCAAAAAGTGCAGTTTTTTTGTAAAATATGTTACCTAAATAGACGACTAATTTAAAAAGCAAACAATACGTTAAGAACAAATAAAATTTTAGTTTCGTTCGTTTAGCAAAAATATTCGCGTAATACTCTGAGTGGGCCAAATAACGAAACAATATCTACCCAAATAATTTTTTCGATTATCTGCAGTCTAATTTTTTCGCCCGCCTAGATGTGTTGATTCGTTTCTCTACTTGGGCAGATTTAGTTCTGTTGTGGCAGCTCTAGTAGTCACTGTTTGCATCAACAAAAGTGCAAAAGTGTAGATATATTTAAAACAAGAATCCATTCTTTCGCCTCAGATCTAAACAAAATTTTTGGTAAAGTTTTTTGGAAATAGTTAAACATTGATCTATTGTTTAAGGTTCGGCATATAACGTATTTTGTTTTGTGAACTTTTATTGAACAACATTAAAGAATATTTATTGATAATATATATGAAACACAATATAATAATAGTTTCTTTGTCTACTGACAAAGTCATTATATCACAAGACAATGGCAGTGGCAACATTCTTAGACATAGAAGAAACGTTCAGTAATGCGACAACGTATTTATTAATGAATGCATTATAAAGCAGAGGAATATCAATAGTGCTCTGCCAGTGGATTCATATCAGCCTAGAAAAAGAAAATAAGTGTACAATCTATGGGCGAGGCTACCATTAAGGCAAAGGAGAGTACTATTTCCAATGTTGTGGACAACTATTATTGTTGACAAACTTCTCAGGTATCTTTCCGCGGAAAATTTTTATTGCCTAGGATATCCTGATGATCTAGTCAGGAGATGATTTGCGATTTGCTACACAATACCGGAGTGGTTATAAAGAGTCCTGAATATCGACGACAGGTGCTGTAGTAAGAACTTTCAATAAATCCTCGCAAAATAACAGTTGTCAAGTATAACACGAAAAGAGTTTTGCCCTAACACCCAATGCCTGTGAAACGAAATACCTAGGAATTATCTCTAATCAAAAATTGACATGAAATGACCACATCCAAGAAGACAGAAATCAACCATTTACCTGGAGAGGTTTATGCTGATATGTGGAAAAACTTAGGTGCTAAATCCCGAAATGGCTTATGGCCATTGCAGTCTGGAACAATAAGACTGTTAAGTGGTGTACACATGCTTTCTTGCCTGTGACCCACAGGGGCCATGAAACTCTGGTCCACAGCCACATTAGAAGTCTTTCTAGATCTGCTACCATTACATATATATATATATATATATATATATCCAGGGAGAATCTCGGCGATGGCTACTCAGGCTAAAGCAAGGCCCAATTCCGATAACATATCAGCACGGAACAAAGGACCAGAGGGTATACAGTACATAAAGCTTTTATTAACGTTATACCTAAGGTATAATGTTAATAAAAAGTGAAGATATGTAACAATATTTCAGACAGAAGTGACCACAATACAGTGGTGCAAAGGGAATAATTAAGCAAATAACTGTCAATTAGTCGATTGCTATTTTCTTCGCTAGCAAAGCAGCGCTAAACGCAATTTAAAACTAGTGCGGGTTAGCTTGAATGTCCTTGTAGGCCTAGGTAGTCAGAATGAAATGACTACGGCACACGGCGGGAGTGGCAGGACTCAAGAGGAGTGAAAAGGTATATGAATTGGCTAGAGAACATATAGCTAAAGTTCTAACTGGACCTTAGAAAAACCTTATAGCCTGTAGTGTAGCTAAGTCATGTACATAGACATCCATTAATGAACAGGTACAAAATAGATCTTTGTAATGGTATATAAGTTTTCCGTGCCAGAGACGGGCCAAAGACTTCATGAACGATGAACTAAATTTACAGAAGTCCTACTACACCATAATAGAAATACCATTGGAATAGCGGTGGTTGTTCTAAATGGACACTCTCGGCTTAACAGACACATGAGTCTAATGGAAGAGGAAACCTCAGTCCATGTGCTATGTCACTTTGATGGTCTAGCAAAACTGAGATTTTGGCTATTTGGCGAGATATACCCAAGGGCTGATAGCTACACTTCCTTCTCAAAGCTATAGTGTCGAATACCAAGAACGAGGCCTAGATAAGAAGCTCTAAGCAAAACAATTAAAGTCTTGTTCAACCTCAAATTTGTAATTTTCTCAAAAACAATTCTATTCAAAATTCACAAAAATTCTTATAAATAAAAGAAATTCTAAAGTAAAATTCTGCAAGAACTGAAATAACCTGTTGTAGATTTTTGAATGGATGAAAAAGTTCTATGAAATTTTAAACCAGCCACAATAAATAACTCGTAATAATACTTTAGTTAATTATAACTTTGTACCAATATATAATGTGACTAAATTACTTCCACATCCAGTGGAAGAATAGTAACGACAAAAAAAATTTTGAAAATTTTTATTATTCAAATAGGCTTAGAATGTCATGAAACGCCGAGACTCTAAGTTTCAGCGAAAAAAAAATGTCTGCCTGTTGGTCTGTCTGTAACTTTTTCTTGTGCGCACGATTACTCTGGTACCGTTTAAGATATTGATTTAAAAGATAAACATATGTATTTTAACATGATATGGAACTAGATTATATTTTCATCTTATTCCATTAAAGAGGTGGGGGTAAATTGGGGTAAATGGGGGTAAATAGATAAATCAAGCAGGTAAGAGTTCATAAAATTGGTATTTAGTATATACAAGAGAAGCTATAAGATCACAAAAAATTTTTTGGTATTAGCCACCTCTATTACCACCCCCACCCCACTACCAACGTGGGATATCGTTTTATGGGTTTTTAGGGAAGACGATTTCAAATATTATATTATTAAAGTTCCATAAAAAATTATTTCCACATACAAAATTTTCTCGTTGAGAAAGACTTGGATGAAAAATCTGGATGTGGAAGTAGTAATTCCTTGAGCAGTGGTTTTTTGTTTCGAATTAGATCCTTGTAAGTATTATTTTTTTCATGTTAGTGGAGAATTTGGAGAGTTGTATCTCCTAGGGTTACAAATTATTTTCTACATCCACTTATGTAAGATACGTCCTATATACATGGTGTCCCACGATGAACTGCAGCGATCGATATCTCGAAAAGTAGACATTGTATAATTTTGAAAATTTGGTAGTAAACTAATGTCTATAACGGCAACTCGGCTAAAGTATTCTCAAGATGATGGCACTTCCGGTTATACCGGAAGTAGATGTCAACTTGCTTATTTTACATTTTTGGATTCTACGCAAAACTCTAGGCCGATTTTGTATATCATGTATTTTACCTAAGTCTCTCCCTCCGTCTTTGACATATTTCAATTTTTATGTCAAAAATGACGTTTGCGGGCCCTAAAAGAATTATCAATTTTTCCTATAAGAAAGCCTTTTTTATCTAATTTGGATTGGATTCTTTGTTGAGAAAGACCTACTTTAATAGTTTTTTTATAATATTTTGATAAGCATTAATACAGAGTGTTCGAAAAATAAGAATAAAAATGAAATTGAGAAAACTGTCAAAAATCAATTTTTTCAAATGGAAACCCCCAGATTTTATAATCTTATCTTATTTACCATTAAAAGTAAATAATAAGTTTGTGTATGGATGTATATTCCGAAAATTGTTAGTTTTGAAAAATTCAATATTTTTATATGGGGATTTTCCTATGGATTTTAAGTTCAAATACTCTGAGTTGGCTATGACGGCGTTGTGTGCTAAATAAATGTATGTAGCTGTCAGTTACCATTTGACAAGTATTAATTATCATGCCGGGGCGCTTAAATTAATACGCACGAGGATTTTTTAAATTTGTTTATAATCTATGGAGAATGTAACAAAGTTTTGTCAAGACATGTGAAATATTTGGTAATAGATATCCAGAGAAACGAAAACCGTCTCCTAACAGTGTTAAACGAATAATGGAGAATTTAAAAAAAATTTCCATAGCAAAATCTCCATATAAAAATATTGAATTGGCAATATTTCGAAAACTAAAAATAGACATCCATACACAAATTTACCCTTATTTTTAATGGTAAATAAGATGAGATTATAAAAATTGGGGGTTTCCATTTGAAAAAAATGATTTTTGACAGTGTTCTCAATTTCATTTTCATTCTTATTTTTTGAACACTCTGTATTAATACTTGTCAAAATATTATAAAAACACTATTAAAGTAGGTCTTTCTCAACAAATCCAACCCAAATTAGATAATAAAGGCTTCCTTATAGGAAAAATTGATAATTCTTTTAGGGCCTGCAAACGTTATTTTTGACATAGAAATTGAAATATGTCAAAAACGGAGGTAAAATACATGATAAACAAAATCGGCCCAGAAGTTTGCGTAAAATCCAAAAATGAAATATAATTTAAAATAAGCAAGTTGACATCTACTTCCGGTATAACCGGAAATGCCATCATCTTGAGAATATTTTAGCCGAATTGCCCTCATCGATATTAGTTTATCACCAAATTTTCAAAATTGTCTACTTTTCGAGATATCGATCGCCGCAGTTCGTCGTGAGACACGCTGTATAGTTAATATCTTTTACATGAGGTATGTAACTAAAGATAATTCCATCATTCTCATTTATCAAAATAAATTTTATAACTAAAATGATTAATTTTCAAAGGGTAGATTTTTTATTTATTAGAGAATACTCTGAAAAACATTAATGCACTCAATTAATTTATATAAATGGAAATCGTTAATGGAGATTTGGGTTACGTTATACCTATATTTAGAAATTTTCAATACTTTACAGCATTAGTGGAATTGTGTAATATTCTGAAGTGAAGTTGTTAACACATTCTAAAGTTTTTAAACATTAAAATAGCTTTTATTCGATTTCTAAATTAAAATCCAAGCTGTTGGTACTGATTGGATGCGGTAATGAAGTTTTAATCGATATAAGCTTTTATACTGTTGAGATGTTAACAAGCCCCGAGGCTATTTTATTTTTCGTAAGTACTTCTAAACAGAATATCAGCTTGCAGTGGAGTACACTTGATGTAAATTTGTTCCTTTTTTGTGAATTAAATTAGTAAAACGGATTATGGAACAAAAGCTTCTAGTGTCTTACAGGTGGTTAGAAAAGGTTACATAAATTCGATTTGAACTAACTACCAAACGTTGCACAATGTAAAAAAGTTATTTTACCGTCTATCTTATAGAAATTATAACTTTCAAATATACTTATGGAAATAAAAGAACGTTAATAGAAAATTGTACGCTTTTTATTTTCCTTGCTATTTTTAGGTTGCTTCCAAAACTATTTAGAGATTGATCCAACATAGTCATGGTGTTGGAGTAAGTTGGCGTCAGTTTGATAAAAATATTTAGTAGTTTATTAAGCAGATAATACCACCTTAAGCCTCCCATTCATTTGTGGATATCGAAGAAGCAGTTGTCTGACACACAGTTGTAACAAATCAAGACTCCACGACTCGACAAACCGCTGACGAAATTAAAAACTGGTTGCTAGGGAAAAACCCGTCGGTGTTTATCAAGGGAGACCTCCGATTAAAGAACTTATATCTAGATACATAATGGCATGAATTTTATGATCCCGAAAGACTCCCATTCTAAGGCACTTCTTCCCATAAGTTGCTGATTGGCCCATCGGCGTATTCGCGGCCGCTCGTACACGATCGGCTTCAGTTCGATTATCATAATCTCAGTTGACAGTTCTGCCATTAATGTCAATAAATGTTTTTCGTGTTCTCCGACCAGAAACTGGTGAAAAAGTAATTTTATTTTAAGTTGTGATTTGCTTAATACCTAAATAATATTCTCTATTCATATTTACACAGTTTAGTGACAATATATTTTGTGCAAATAAATAGTGAAGTGCTGTGCCGTTTGCAGAAAGCAGTTTAGAAAAGAAGAAAATCGATCGTTCCATAGTCGTAACATGATGAAGTTCAGTTTACAGTTATAAAATAAATAGCAATTAAATTTTAATATCCTTTCAATACATATTTATCTTACTGTTTTATTTTACTGTAATATCGTATGCCTACATCACGTTATATAAAGAGCCGGTAATGCAGGAATTGCAATAATTCATTTTAATGAATATATTTACCATTCTACACATTTTCTACACACACAGCGCCACTGTTGCCTATGGGATGTGATGTTCATCTATCCATTTTAATGGACATATAATGTGACTATGTTAGGAGCAAACAAGGTATATAGTGAAAAGATAGCCTGTTATATATCTAGATATAAGTTCTTTAATCGGAGAGGGAGACAATAGTCTGACGAATCTTCCGTCCGAAGTCTACGTTTGCCATACACTTGCAGTTTTAAAACAAGTGTTGATGTGCAGGTAGGGAAAATTTGCAAATTTGTTCAGTTAATGATCGAAACTAAAAATGTTTAACGAGTTTGATATTTTTGAGCGATGTCAGGGAAAAAGTGCAATAATCCGGAGTTCATAAGAAAATTAATTGATATTTATCACAGACACAGCCGACTCTAGTTAACAGGCCACGAAGTAATAGGTGGCAACACCGCACACAAGTAAAGATGTAGTCCGATGTGCGATGGTTGGTTTGCATTACAGCGGCTAAATTTAATAGGTGGCCGTCTTTTAATTGTATTTTATTTATTTATAATGCGTTTTGATTCATGATTCTATATGATCCGTTTGTTTAGGTAGGATACAGATTATAAATCATTCATGTGTTTAATAAATTGAGGCTTCAATCGAAGTTTAAATCTCTGCTCGGTCAATTAAACATCACGATATTTTGTACAGAATTATGCCTAATTTTGCACAGAAAAAAAATGTTTAATTGTTCAGCAAAACCAACGAGAAGAGTTACATAACCCTTTTTTAATAATACGAAATATCATATTTTTATATTATAAAGGGAGTAATAAAATAATACAGATATCCAATAATATTCTAATTTAGGATGATTCGGGAATGATTAAATTAGAAATAACAGGACTGTAACAGGCTGTAAGTAAATTTAAAAACATGAAAAAATATTTACTTATGATATGAATAAAATACGAATATGGAATTGAATTGATACATATAGGTTTCTACTTTGCTCTTTTGAAAGTGTCTAATTTTCGTTTTTTCGTTTTATTGACATCTTCTTCAGTAGTTTGAGATTTCAATCTACTTTGCTCAAGTGCCCGATTATTCTGCATTTTTACATAATTATTTAGAAAATATTGAACAAATAATTCATAAAATATAGTCAATATTGTTCACGCATACACGTGTTTAAAAAATCTAAATAAAAATTATCTGACTTTAAACTATGTAAAGTTAGATTGTTAAGAAAATCTTTTTGATTTTCAATTTGTAGGAACTCCTTTTGTAAACTATTGTTGTTAAAATTATGGTCATATTATTCGTGGATACTGATAGACCATCACGTTGTAGATAATCACAATATTGATTTCCAGTAAAATTCCCTTTATTTTCAACAATATGTGAAAGACAAATATTACAAGAAATTTTTTTAGCTAGTGCATGAGATGCATATCCAGATATATAAATGTTAACTGCTTCGTCTATATTAGGTCAGTATTAATTTAAATTTGATTTTCTATCTGTGCCAACAATATCAGCATCAGAATTTAACGTATAAAATACGACTTTAGACGTAAAAATGTTTACATTCCAGCTATCAGAGATATTATTGTTATTTTTTTTTGATAAAACGTTAATAAATTCCTCATAATTTTAAATAACATCCGACTTCTCAAAGTTTTGGATTAAAATTTCATGTTGATGAATTTGATTTTCGCGCCTACTTTCTGGATCTTGTCGACGGACTGAATTTTTGTAGATAAGTATTTAGGCAAATTTGGAAAAATGGGACAGTATTTTCTTTTAATTTTGGTTTATAAGGAATCATTTTAAATGTTCCACCTGGTACAAGATAGGTACTTATCAAATTTAATAATCCCACCGGGATCAAAATGTATTTCGCATACAACAGCATGTTTTGATGGTATCCAATCTTTTCGGGGAATAGCTGTAAGCCATTTTTCTCTTAATTCATCGTCCTTAGGAAAACTGAACTAAACTAAATGTGGTCTTTGGACCATCTGTTTTCGTTGTGGAAGTATATTTGTCTTACAGCCTGGTACGACAGAATGCCTGGGCATTTTAGGTTAAGTCGGTTCACGCATCGTTAAACAGAGTATACACTCGATTAAAATTATCGTAACGTCCTATAATTGATATCACACGATTTAAACTAAATGCACTTCAATTAGCAAAACATTTACACTATTGTTACAAAATAAAAATATGAATTTCCAGCAATTAAAACAAGAGCCGACCAAAAGCAGCCGTAAACAACTATGGCAATTTAGTGAAACTAAGGACCACATGCATTGTTGCCAGTTTTCCTTGTTCGCGGCCTGTTACTAGAGTCGGCCATGTCACAGACATCCAGCATTATGGAAAGTGAAAGCGAAATATTATGCCAATAGACACTCGAAAAAAGGGATATGACGAATTATTAAAACATTTTAAGGCAGGTAATTCTACTGCGACACAGGAAACTACGAGGAATAAAATAAGTAATTTACGCAGTGCATTCAGAAGAGAATTCAGAAAAGACTGGGTCTCGGTCTGGGGCTAAATTTAACAAAAGTTGAAAAAACACCTTCGCTCATGTGTAAATAATTTTTAAAATCTTCTGAACCTGACAGTCTAAGCTTCGCTATTAGCGCCATGTGCGATAAGGCACATCTTTTTTGAAACCAGTTTTTCATCCAAATTTTTTTTCTATTTTTCGTTCTTAAAGATAGTATTATCAACGCACATAACTGTTTCCTGGACGGCATATTCGAGTTAGGTGAATAACTGAGGAATGTTAATTTTTTACAACAGTCCACAACGTGTCAGACAATTCTTCGTAAATGAATAGGCCGCTTCAGTATTCACCTATATGTGTGGTAAACTTTGATCATAACCTGAGTCTGTAACTGCAGATTGTTACTTTCCCGATATACCTAAGGAAATAGTCCATTCAATATGTGGTGGACGTGATCACAGTCGTCTGGCCATAACTGCAGATTGTTGCCTCTTCGATATCCGTAAATGAAAGGGCCGCTTCAGTTGCAGAATGTGAAGACACAACTACAAGACAGTCTTCATGCAATAAACTTCCTGAGGATTTAAACAAGATGATAGACCTTGGAACTCTTGTTGACGATACCGGTAACTACGAATATGAGATTCGACATATAATATAGATGATCAAGGTTGACAACTTACTATATTTCCAGTTGCGCAACATTAAAGTGTTACACAAATATCACGAAGCATAATCAGATTCGCAAACGTCGTAGTTTTTTCATCTTTCTTTATAGAGCATGGATTATTAGGGAAGCAGGTAATCGATGTATTGTTGCTTTCAAGATGTGAGTCAGGAGACGTTTGTTATGAGTTCTTTGGTATTTCTTTCTGCACAGCTTGGTTGTAAATACTTCCCCCAAAACAATTTTCCAGCATCGTAATCTCTTGCATTAATTTAGTGAAATTAAGGCAAAAATCGCCTTATATCCGACAAAATTAATATATCAGGAAAAAAACAAAATTATTATAACGAACAGTTTCGTTATCATCCCTTAAAACTGCGAAAACCACCCCAATATTCGATTTAGCTCGTTTATCTGCTAGATCGTTCACTTTTTGGCAAAACACCTCTATACAAAATGTTTCTTATAAAGTTTTGTATCAGAAATATTCTATTCACTTTTTGTGTGGAATAAATAGTACTCTCGCAAAGCGGCGCTCCGCTTAACACATGTTTGTCGCTGGTCTCGACTGCAAATTTTTCGGAAACAACTAATTTTACACAAAATGTCAAATGGACTTAATCTGTAAAATGAGGGGGTATAGATTACGCCTACTATGGTTTCCTTCCTTAAACATTTTGCTGGATTATATTTTCATTCATTCATTCATTTCCAATTTCATAAATTAATGATAGTGGCAATTCAAGAGACAAAATGGCTAGGAAATCACAGAGATACGAAAACACAAACAGTATTGCAAAGTCGCAAGGGGAGTGGAAGCAAAGAGCTCGGAGTGCTTTCATTGTGGACAATAAAGGTAAATCAAATATTACAGATTTGTGAGCGATTAATCAGAGAATGTTCGCACTGAGAATTCACACGCACTTCTTCAATATAACCATAATTAACATACACTGACCCATGGAATAGCAAGAACAGGAAACAAAGGGAAATTTCTACCAGCAAATATGAGTATGAGAGTGTATGACAAGGCACCAAAAAGCGGTATAAAGCTCATAATGGGTGATATGAACGCTAAATTAGAAAAAGGACAACACTTTATCGGCACAATAGGAAGGCACTCCCTACACTATGAAACAAATGAAAATGGCAAATTCTTGATACATTTTGCCGCCAGTAAAAACATGAACTTAAAATCCACACGTTTCCCGCATAGAAACATTCACAAAGGGACCTGGGTTATCACGTGATGGAAACACTAATAACAACCATATAAAGCATGTCCTGATACACAAAAGAGCGGCTAGTAGTATCCTGGATGTCAAGACAAAGAGAGGAGTACAGACTAACTCTAGATGCAGAATCAACAACAAAAAGGCGGAACAGCGACAAATGACTGAGAAAATAGATATAAAAAACTGAAAGACTCAAATATACAAGAAAACTTTGAAGAAATTGACAGAACTGGAAATATCATCAGTGGAGGAGCAGTGGAAAACTAAAACCGCCATAACAAACACAGCCATAACAGTAATAAGCTTTAAAAAAAAGCAATACAGAACGACATAGTTTGATGGTGAATGCATGCAATCAATTGAAGAAAGAAATCAAGCACACAGAATTTATATAGCTAGAAGGACAAGAGAGGGGCGCCTAGATTTTGAAACAGCAAGACGAAAAGCGTATAAGATATGTAGAAAGAAGAAAAGAGAGTACGAAACCGCTCAAATATAAAAGGCGGAAGAAAATTTTAAAGAAGCCGAAACGAAGCGAGCATATTAGTGAAAAAACTGAAGAAGTGATATAAACCTCAAGCCAGCTTATGTATAAGTGAGGAAGGCCAAATTGTTAACAACCAACAACAAGTTAAACAGTTATGGAAACAACATTTCCAAACCCTATTGGACAGACAGTTGGATTCTGATGAAGAAAACTTACTAAATATAAATATGAACCCCCCCCCCCCCCATAGACGAGCCAGAGATCAATCCCCCGACACTTGAGGAGGTCAAAGCAGCCGTCAAGGCACAAAAGAATAATGATGCCCCAGGAATAGATAATATCCCCTCAAAGATATACAAGGTAGGTGGTAATCACATAATAAAACATATCCATGCCCTGATAGAATCTACAGGGTGATTTACCACGGCATACGGAAAATAAAATAGTGTTCTAGTCTTATATGTGGGAAAGTCCATGCAAAATTTTAGAGATCCTAAGTAATTTAGTAACTATTGTTGCATTAAAACATGCAAAGATAAGGTACTGTTACTTGTCTGTGGTCAGTGATAAGGTAAGGAACTTAGTTGATAAAGAAAATAAAGGAGATGTGGCATAGTGTCAATGTGTCGAAAAACATTGAGCCTATTAAAATTAAATTTTAAATTGTATTCGCAGATCGTTGTTCAATACGCCATTGAGAGCTTAGAACAGTGCATTTAATGTAACATTTTCTTTGACTTGCCATAACTTTTACGTTTTGTGCTGTGCTGTATTCTACAAAAATTATTTTAATTTTTGCTATATTTGTAGTGCGATTAAAACCAAATAGTCACTTCTACCCTCTCCAGTTTCACTGTCATTCCCAACACTGATATAGACCAGTGGGAAGTGATATGATTGAACCGCGTCACGTCAGATTAGTTAAAGTCATAGGCGGCACATTCCTACAAAAAAATAAGGTCATTTTTTTTAATTGTTAATTTTTTTAACTTTTTTCGGTGGGGACAACTGATAAATTTTCCGAATGTCGTGGTATATCACCTTGTATATGGACACTGGAAGAAAAATATCATATGCCCCATCTATAAAAAAGATGATAAGCTTGCATGCAAAAACTATTGTATACAAAACTATTGTGTACTGCATACAAAGTCCTTACGCATATCATAAATCAACGACTTCAGCCCCTTGCAGAGACTATTATTGGTGAGTACCAGACGCGATAAATCCACGATGGACTAAATCTTCATAGTGAAGCAGATTGTTAGTAAGACATTGGAACACAATGTCGATGTTCACAATATATTTGTGGACTTTAAACAAGAATACACGATCGATAGAAACAGACTATCAAATAATGTATGAATTAGCAATACCACCCAAATTAATAAGACTTATAAAAGCTACAATGGAGCATACTACGGCCACTGTACGCCTAAACAACAGGTTAACAGACCCTCTCCAAATATCACGGAGGCTAAAACAAGGGGATGGGCTGGGGCCAACGCTCTTCAACCTAGCACTGGAATTCGTTAGAAAAAAAATGGAGAAGATCTGCTGAGTCGGTCCAACTAGCTGCCTATGCAGATGACATTAACATCATGTCTCGAATTGCGATGACGGGTATACTCGTAATTGAAAAATCACACCAGAAGGATAGAGCTAAAAATTAATATGGAAAAGACAAAAGTCTTCACACAAACAAGAGCAAATAGAACCAGACAAAATATCATTGAAGAGGATAACATCGAAACAGTAGAACAATTTACGTATTTGGGGTAGTACACGCTAATAAAGCTCGCGCATATATTCCGGTCTAGAAATATACATCGACAAACAAAGCTAAGAGTATAAAAAACAATGATCAGGCCAATAGTTAGCTACGGCAGCGAAGCATGAATGCTAATAAAACACTTCACAAATAAGCTAAATATATTCAAAAGAATGATTCTGGGAAGGATTTTACACTCAAAGAACTAGTACGGGTAAATTCAACAAAAAAAAATGGTTAACTAACAATATCGATGGTATTTTTAAGCAAAAGGTGATTGTTATTTTAATTAATAAAAAGTTGTCGTACAACAAAACAAACATTAACTTAAAAAATAGATGAATAAGACTATTATTTTGTTCGTCTGACTATTATTTTGTTGAATTCTGTCAAATTAAACTAGATAATAGTATATTTTATTTTTAACTATTATCGAATTGTAATTCTAACCCAGTATTAGTTCGCTGTATTATTGTACTTGGTAGACAAACCAATATTATTGTCGTCTTCTAGAAGTTCTAAAAGAATCACCATAAAATTTGCTTGCTTACCACGTAGTCTATTACAGAAATTATTCCCAGATGACGCCACATACAAATCACTGACAATAATCAATCATGCATTATCTTATTCTCTTATGAATTTATAGAAAATTAATAACATGATTGCAATGTTCAAATTCTCTCAGCGATCATTGATATATTTAGATGGATCTTATAAACGATCTCTAATCTTTGGTTTGGGTGGTCTGATGTCTCAATACTGAGATTTTGGCTAACCAAAAAAAACTTCATCATATAATAAAGTGTAGATAAACCTAAAAATTAGTTGGTGAACAAAAAAAAAGTCGTTGTACTATTTAATTGTAGACCAAATTGAAAACGGTTAGTGAACATAAAAAAATGTCATTGTACTATTTAACTTGTTACAAGAAGATATGATTATTAAACTACGAAAACAAATAAAGTTGTATGACTATTCTTTTCTGATTGATTTAACTATGAAACTAGATAGGCGCGATTTCATATGGTCTTTTTGGTTGAATTTACCTATCATTTTCTTTGAGTGTAGGACCAATACTCGATAATGGTATCTGGAGAAGAGAATATACCAACTTTTTAAAGAAATTGTACTCTCAGAGTGCATCCGAATACAAAGGCTGCAATGGGCTGGGCATGTAGTAAGAATGGAAGAGGGACAACTACCGAAAGAAGCGCTTTACACACGAATGTATGGTAAAAGACCAGTGGGAAACCCAATGAAACGCTGGAAAGACGGGGTAGCGGAAAACACACGGAGTCTTCTAGGAATCAGAAGTTGGAAAAGAACAGGGATATTTGGAGGTAAAAGCTAAGGGAAGTTAAGGCTGGATTTTGGCTGTAGGACCGTAGAAGGAGAAGAACAGTTCATTTCCATACCACCCTTGAGATATTCTTGTTGCGTTTTATTTTAGTGGTTTCTCCCGTAGGCATGAAGGTGTATTGAAAGTCATTGTACATCGTCAGTATCGACGTTATTATCATCCTTAGTGGTATCTACACATTCAACAGTCCTAATTCCTAATTTGCAACTACATGAAATTGGGTTAGAAAAAACTGGGACTGGTGCTTTCGTTGTAGTCATGGATGCTAAGATGTTACCGACTCATCCCCCCTCTCTATGATCTCAGGACATGTTCTATCATGTTTGAATTTAGTAGAAGACCAGATAGGAGCGCTGACGTGTAGCAGCAGACGGTAGTTTTGACAACAGAATATTGTATGCTTTACCAACAAGTTTGTTGAATGCAAGGAATCTGTAGTTATAGAGACTTTTTTCTGAATGAGAAGATTCATGTAAAGTGAGAATAAATCGCTCTCCTGCGCTTGCAATTCCCCTTCATGGTTCGCTTCTAAATTACTACAGATTAGCACGATATCAAATGCAAATCCTCTCTTTTGTTATTTGCGTGTTTCCTTTGGAAAAAAGCATTTAACTTTATAAACTTTCACTTACACTTTAAAAACTTTTACTTCAACTCTAAGAAATATAAAACTTTAAATAAAAAATATTCAAACTCAGCAAAAACATCGTGGTTAACCCAACAAGAATTATACATTTTGATCAATTTTTTAAGAAGAAACAACATTTTAAATAAAAATGTGTTTTTGTCCTCAAAGTAAAATTTTTAAAACCATATACATCATTCAAGAATGAACTCTTAAAAAATAATAATACATCTGAATAATTGAACCTTCTTCCTTGAGATGCTCTTTTATTTTAATTTACGCCCATTTTTTTTTTTTTTTGTTTATTATATTTCACTTTTTATAAAGTTGCCTCTATGAAATTTCTAATTCTTTAGCATCCCGTGCAATAGTAAATTCATAGCATATCCTATTCTATTGAAAAAAATCATATGATCTTTTTTTTCTAAGTATCCTCTTCTTTAAGAAAGAATTTAACTATTTTTGACCCAATATTTCCCCAAACATTTAAGAAAAACTGAATTGTCTTTCAAACTTAATTTTTTTAATGAACCATCTCCTAGAGATATAAACTTTCTTTTTTTATTAATGTGCCTTGAATATGCCATGCGCCGAATCTCGGCCGTTCCTCTTTTTTTAGTCTTTGGTAACTGGACAATTAAGAGGTATTTTTGTACATATGCTTATGTATAGTTTTACTTCCACATCCAGTGGAAGTATAGTAACGACAAAAAAATTTTTTAAATTTTTATTGTTCAAATAGGCTTAGAATGTCATGAAACGTCGAAATTTCAAGTTTGAGCGAAAAAAAATTTCTGTCTGTCGGTCTGTAACTTTTTGTGCGCACGTTTACTCTGGAACCGTTCGAGATATTGACTTGAAATTTGGTACACATGTGTACTTTAACGAGATCTAGAACTAGATTATATTTTCATCTTGTTCCGTCGAAGGGTTGGGGGGTAAATTGGGGTAAATTTGGAGTAAGTAGGTAAATCAAGCAGGTAAGAGTTTATAAAATTGATATTTAGTATAGACAAGAGAAGCTTAGGTCTCAAAAAAAAATTTGGCATTAACCACCCCCATTACCACCCCCACCTCATTATTAAAGGGGATGAAAAAAAATGTGATTTAGTGCGAGTACAAGAACCAGAAACCTCAAAATATTTTTTTACTTTATCCACCACCCTCTCCCACCCCCTGTCACCACCCAAACCCCACTACCGATGTGGGGTATCGTTTTATGGGTTTTTGTGGTAGAGGATTTCAAATATTATATTATTAAAGTTCCATAAACAATTATTTCCAGATACAAAATTTTTTCGTTGTGTGACTTGGATAGAAAATCCGAATGTGGAAGTAGTGATTCCTTAGGCAGCGGTTTTTCCTATTTCTTCATATAGAATTAGACATTGAACTTCTCGATAACAATTTAGAAACACCTTGTATATCATCTCATCTATATAAAATAAAATCAGAAAAATCAAACTATATTATTATTCAGGTACATGATGTTAATTTGGAAATTATTCTAATAAAGCATAAAAAGACAAATAGAAAATTAATTTTTCTACGTGCTTTTGGTTTAAGGTGTAAATTCAGTACAAATTGATATGTAAATTATTAGCTCTTCAAGAAATTTGAGAATTTATCACCCTTATAAGTACTTTATTTTACATCAGAGAATAAAATTATTTCTACAGGGAAGTTTTAAGCTGATGTTTTAGAATGGCCTGGTTATTATTATAGAAAGTTTTAATCCCTGATAAGCTGAGAAGAGAAAGTCAACGAACATCACTTTGAATTATACAACTTCCTCTAAGAAATTGTTTTATATAATATAAGTATAAATATTTTAAATATATTCCTTGCGTTTATTAAAAAAAAAATCTCACCCCTGAACGGGTTAAACTTTTGCATATTTTTTTCGTAATTACGAACATTCTTGTTAAGCAATTTAATTGTTTCTTAAAGCAAAATGGCATTATAGGATCATTATAGCCATGTTTGCTATGCCCATTAAAGAAAGGAGATTTACGGCAGATTTGTCATTTTTATTTAAACTTCGCTCCCACCGCAGGAGAAAATCCAATGTTTGTTATTGACATATAAAACGTAATTTCAACTATTTACCTTGTACCTGGAGGTTTCTGGTTTATTTACCGAATAAGTCATTAATTATTACTTGTTACATTAAAGGGAAAAATAAAGTCAGAATTTTTTAAATACTACACTAGTTACGTGTACATAATCCGGCTTCTTTTTGAGCAATGTCTGTATTTATTTATATGATTTGATTTGACTTGCAGTACCAGCGCACGGTAGGCATTGCTGCCATTCCCTGGTACTCCGTCGGGCCGGCTACATCTACGCTGGATTGGATTAGGGCCATGCTTGTTGTCAGCAACGAGAGCCATATCACGCATGGTACAGGACGTTGTGTCGTAATATGGAGTGTTTATGCTCTTCTTTTTGTTTTTCTGCTTCTAAAAATCTTCCTCCTCTTATAAGTCTTCTGATTCCTCTGTTTATGATTCTTGTAGATCATATATCTTTGCGATTTCTTTGTGGCATTCATTTTTCCTTGCTTTTCTTTCCGAGTATGCTTGGCCCTTTCCTAGTTTGTTCGTGATCCTCTCAATTATTGTTCTCCACGTATAGCATGGTCTCCCTATTTTTAGTTTGCTGCTGTTCAGTATTAGCACTTCTTCAATAGATCTGTTGGGCAAGTTTGTGTTTGGATATGTCAGTACTTCATTGAGTACATTTCTATCTTTTTTGTAATTGTTTTCCCTCTTAATAGCCTTGACATTTTATGTCGCTGGTTCGTCAGGTATGCTTCTAGGTATTTGTTCTTCAATTCTAGGGAGTTGTCGCCTATTTTGTATTCTTCTCCGCTGGTCCGACTCTCTTTGGTTGATGGATAATTATTAGACTATTTTTGAAGTTTATTTTCAGTCCAAATGAGTCCAGATGCGAGTTCATGTCCTGCTCTTCTTCCGTGACGATTAGGAGATCATTATCGTATGTGAATACGTTGAGGTTCTCAATATTTATGTGCTTTCGTTAAAATTGGGTGTTTCTTTTATTGTGCTTTGAACCAATTGGTCTATGATCTTTGTGAACAGTCGGGGGGATAGGGGGCATCCTTGCTTCACTTCTATATTCTTTTGTTTGTTTTCCGTCATTTGACTAAACCATCACATGGCAGTTCTTTCGTGAAATCAGGCCTTTATTATTTTGTTTATTAGGTAGTACGGTACTCCTTTGTTACGTAGGGTGTTGAGTATGGCTTCATGACCAATAGTCTCAAATGATTTCAGATACAGCATGATATGTAGTTTTGTCCCTTCTTCCAGGATTCTTCTGGTGGTGTACATATGGTCTTCCGTTGATCTGTCTTTGTTGAATGCTGCCTGGTAGTTTAGTGGTGGTCTTCCGATGTACTTATTCTCTAGTTGTTCGGGCAGAAATTGTGCGTATAATATTTGTAGCCTATGCCGTACAGTGTTATCCTTCTGTAATTATCGAAGTAAGTATACTCTGTGGCGAGTTGATTTTGACTGCTGTTATTGCGATCGTTTCCTATCCCCGAAAAACCGGCTTTTCGAATATCTCCAATGAATCCGTCGATCTTTGTAGGCAACTGTAGGCAACGTCATTTTCTTGCACCTGTAGCTGGTGTGTCATCATTCCTACGTTCTGCAATAGATCCATTGTCTCTGAGTCTTCTGGGAAGATATGCTATAAATAAAATCACAGTGGATGACAGAGTTACCAATTTACATTTTAATAGGGCGAAAATATTTTGGAGCTATCGAAAAACCACAAAATATTTAGGAACTTTCCTAGATAAAACCTTAACATGGAATCCTAACGTCGACTATATCTGTACGAAACTATCCAAATCAACATTTGCCTTAATCAATTTAAAAACAACTATAAACGAAACAGACTTAAAGTCAACTTATTTTTCATTGTTGTATTCTGAATTAAGTTATAATATAATAATATGGGGTCAAGCAACTGACATTAATAGAGTATTCGTAATGCAGAAGCGAATAATAAGAATAATTTTTGATTTGCCGTTTAGAGAGTCATGCAGAGAAACTTTCAGAAAAGAAGGATTACTGACATTGTTTAGTATTTATATTTACAAATTATCCATATATATGTTTGAACATTTACAAGATTTTATATTGAATAAAAATATTCACGAACATCAAACAAGAAAGGCTAATGACATTTATATAAAGAATTTCAAATTAAGTAAATATAAGAAATCACCGCAAGGTGCAGGGAGCTATGTCTACAACATGCTACCAAAAGAAATTAAGAACGCAAGAAGTTTATCTATATTTAAAAACCGATTAAGGGAATATCTAACAAAAAATTGTTTTTATAATATGAGTGAGTTCGTGAAAGATTTTAATAAATCTACTGCAAACTGATTAAACTAGATATTTACATGTATATCTTATCAAAACCTGTGATATTTATTCTATATTATAGTAGTTCTTGCTTTTCCTTTTCCTACATGTATTGCTATATTATTATGTGTAATGTCTGTCTGCTTGTCTGTTGGTTTTAGTTTATTATGGATAATAATTTATAGCTATTTTCAAATTAAGCTTATCTGGTTATTAAAAATAAATGTTAGTTTTTAATTCATTATATTCTCACTCTGGAGTATTGTAAAGAAATTGTGACGATACCTTGTACTAATGTATGCCTCTGGTAAATAAAATTATCTATCTATCTACCTATCTATCATTTCTTGAGAGAAAACTGTATCGCGCGTGTGTTTCCGCTGATGCGGTGCAAGAAATTCAGTCTTGGCGCGGCATACTAGTAACCTAATAGTACGCCACTGATTAGTTTTTTTTTTAAATGCCTTATTTATTTTAGTGCCCTGGCGAAATTTAGCTAATGCTACTCCACAACTTAACCAGGACGGTGAGACGGTCACCTATTTTAGTGCCGAACTCGTCCGGCGTGCCTTAACTTCGCCGATCGAAACCGGTACTGTACCTCTACTCAGGCTCAGGTCAGGTCTAGTTTGAACAATCACTGGAAGGTTGGCATAAGAAAAGCGTTTATTGCCCTACTTTGTTGTTGTTGTTGTTGTTGTTGTTGTTGTTGTTGTTGTTATTGTTGTCAATTTATTACCTAACCACATTTTATCTTAACGGCTGTTTAGCCCTTTAGAGGATAAACATGTCATGTCAAAGTTTATTTGTCTAAGAAATTTTGTAGAGTGTCTGTAGCAACTAGTAATAAGTAAATAAAGTAAAACAAAAATTAAAAACAAATAGGAAATTATTCACCTGTAATAATTGTACTTTTGTTATTAAATCAAAAAAAAGTGTGGGGACTTACCTTTCTACGACTACTTTCGGGTATTTCCATTGTTCTCTGTTGGTATACGATGCCACGGTCCCTTCAGTATTGGGATTCGAGATACCTGCTTGGCAGTTGTCGCCATCTATTTTAGCCACTTGTTTATGAAATGAAAGATTTAAAGCAATATTATATCTGAACATTCAATCAATTTATGTAGAATCATTCACGCTTCAATCCAACTTTGTCCATTTCAACAAAGTTTTAACTGAATTTATACACAAATTAATAAAAGCGTTACAAAACACGTCCATCGTCTAGCAGACCTTTAGAGGAATCTTCACGTCTTTGTTTATTTTTCTGAAGTAAAATTATTGTCAATATTGTTTGTCTCTTTTACTTTAAATCTTTAATTAATATTGGAAATAAAATGTAAAGACATAAATTATATTGATGTTTTTACACCAATAATTACTGGATATACTGGATAGTAGCATATCACGTTCGAAGATTTTTTTGTTCAGATATACGCAGTATATCTATTATTATAAATATGTCATTAAATCAAATAGGTAGGAACGTTATATCTGAAACAAAATTTTTAATCATCTCAGAAAAAATTTTTGTAGTGAAACCCGTTTCATAATGCATAGACCTTTTCTTATAAACAAAATAACTTCCATTAGACTTAAAATTTTTAATTCAAATTTAGTACATGCAACATAACATGGTGGTCTGTTGAAGTTGAGTCATATTCCAGATAAAGCGGAGTTGCTAGTGGCGTGTAAACTGTCATATTTTACATAAACTAAATTTATTACAATTTTAAACCAAAATCTACGAACAGCTTTATTATCTGTATATTTCTTGAAACAGAAATGATGATATCGGGCTTCTGCTGCACTGAATATTAAATAAGTACAAAATAATTTTTGTATCATTTTTTATGCTGTACTTTCTTCAATTGAAGCACATCACATTACTCTTTTAAAGAGTAATTTAAAAGATTTTTACGAATCTGTATATATTCAGTTCGTCACAACTCATGCACGTATGAGTGTAGAACAGTGCTTGATCCATTTTACTGAACTTCTTTAAATTTTACCAATAATTTATTCCTAATCATTTCAAACTTTAATTACCTTGTAAAAATATTTCTATATTTCCAATGGTATTTTGTTGATTGTATATTGTACTTCTTCAACAGTTTTTGCAAGCTCCAGTATAACATGGCCACGAATCTGCAATATGTTTACGTTTTTCTAATGTGCGGAGTTTCTAATGAAAAAACCCAAGGTTATATAACTTTTACTGGCCGTAAGCTCGATGTGGTTTACAAACTTTAGTTTTCTATCAAATACCACGCCTAAGTCACAGAAAGTGTCACGACGAAAAAGTGTATGATTGTTCAATTTACAATCGTATAGAATATAACGTTTTGTTTTGTTTTGTTGTAAATGTCATTATGCGTTACATTTTATTTCATTTAAAAACAATATGTTTATCATACATTCGTTTTCACAGTCAACATTATAAAATAATTTTAAATCATCCGCTTGTAAAAGGCAGTAACAGTGACACTGTCTACTATGCCATTCACAAACAACTTTTAAAGAAAGGGGACCTAAATTTGAATCTTGAGGAACTCCTAAAGCAGCTAAAACTTCGATATGGTATACAACAAATATTAGTTAGATAATATTTAAAAAGTGAAATGAATTTATGCGAAAAGCCATAAAATTCAAATTTGGCCAAGACGATCAAGTTCAGTCTATCCAAGGTCTTTAAAAAGTCGGCACATATAACGTCTGTTCATTCCTATCAATGGAATCAGAAATAAACTCTGAAACATTAATCAAATTGGTGACTGTTGAACGGCCTTCGAAGGATCTATGTTGAGCTATTGATATTTGATCCCCTACATGGTTAAAAATAAAATGGTCTAAGAGGCTTTTAAATGCTTTAGTAATATTAATTATTAATTTTATCGAAGGTAGTTAGAAATTTCGGATCTATCACTCTTCATAAAGGACTGGAATTATTTTTGATACATTCTACTGCAATCAGAATAGTTTCCCTTGAATTCATGGTGGTTTATAAGTTCTATGTTGTCATTGGAACAATGTAATATATATATCAGCTGCCTGTAAAGTCTGTTACTTCAGTTTTTAGTGGTGACCATTCTGTATTTGAATATCCGGTTTGATGTTCGATATCTATCTTCATGAAAGTTTTTCCATCACTTTATCTTCATGTTCGCCATCCACGCGTAAAGTCATCTCAGTGATTTAAAATAAATATATTCAAAAACTAACAGACTGTCAGTTATTATAGTTGAAACCACAGGGAAAGAAACCTGAAATATTGCAAAGGATATCATTTAACCACAAAAAATCAATAATCAATTTTCAAATTATGTATCGGATTCTTTAAAAACCTCCTTATACCTCAAAAATCGTTGATCTTCTCAAAGGACGTTACTGCTTATGGAAAATGTTATATTCTTTCATTTTCGTAGTATTTACCTTTTCACTTTGAGCTACGGTTGACGAGATAAAACAAAGAATCAAGATAGTACTATTTCGATAGCCATTTTTTGAATATATAGACCAGTACTACCTTGTTAGATATGGTATATTGCCAAATGTCATGCTGGTACTATTTTAAACCCAAAACCGAATTGTATACTAAGTTCACTGAGGCTTGGGCACAACTGTTTTCCATTGCCCACTATGTTAATTTAAATATGCTATTATTATTTCAAATATGCTCAGTTATCTTAATATTTAAGTTAGAGAAATATTCAATTATCTTATATCATATAAAGTACAGTAACTTTCATTATTTAATAAACATTTGCTGTATTATTCATAGTCAAGGAGATATCTGCTTTGTTTATGTAGACGAATAGAACTATGTCTACAAAATTGCTCCATTTAATTTTAGCATTTTAGTGAATTAACTACCTAAAGTGTTAATATTAGATGACTGAATAATAATAATTGAAGATACGAAGTTAAACTAAGTAAGCTGCACATCTTGATCAGATATTTATTTGGCGTGACTGCAAGTCGAAAGTTAAGGATGCGTTAAGCCGTGCTAAAATCAATGAACGTCCCAAAATTACTACCATAATCATTTCTTATCAACAAAACGCGAACCCAATGGCAATTCAATTCACGTTTTGCTACTGGAAACAATGTACTGGCTCACCCTGATGCGCCATTGTAAATACCAATAAACCCATCCCCTAACAATTCACTAGAGAAGATGCATATGTTTTAAACAGAGGCAATTTGCTATAAACCCTCCCTAACTGAAATTACAGACTTGCTGGAAGTTTGAAGTTATTGTTTTAATTACAATTAGCGATATTTATGATAATTATAATACAATATGCTCTGTTCCGCTTCCCGCAATTAACCCAGCGTCATAAATATGAAACTTACAGAGTTACATTAATATATTTTTATAGATTTTAAAGAAACCTATATTTTAGTTTAGAAAACAAATTTTCTTACTTTGCTTTTTATTCTCTGCTTGTTTGTTTCATTTAAAAACTCGGAATAACCACAGAAAAAATGAGAACGTAAGAGGAAAATTAAAAGCTCGGCCAGAAACACAGCTTGCAACGTGAAATACCAGAGGACGCTTGCAACCAGGAAAAGTTTCTCCATTATAAAAATATTTTACATAATCAGGCATCAAAATAGCTGGTCTTGCCAAGATCATACAGGGCCTTTTAGATCTGCGACAAAATATTTGATATGCTTTCCTGGTAACAATAATATCAGGACATGGAACCGTTGGAGGTCGGATAATCTGTCACCTAGTGACAGAGTTAGTTTTGATTATATTGTAATTAAAACTCGGAGGAAATCGACTCAGGGAAATGCAGATCATAAAAGACGAAAAGTATCCCCACTTTGGGTTGATATTATCAAGGAATTGATAGGAAAAGATTCAAGCTAAGTACTAAATTTGAATGAGACACGAAAAGTAAATTATCATTATAGTAATAAATTGTTTAATTATTGTAAAACTATTGGTAATGAATTGAATACTAAATAAATACAATTGCGTTTTCTATTAAACTAGAGAAATTGGTGGAATACATATAAAAGTCTTAAAATATGTCTATACCCATAATTTAGACAAATGAATATAAGCCAAGCACTACTTATACTTATATCAATAAGAATCTGCGAGCTCAGCAGATAGTTTCACTCGCAAAAACAAAATCATATACTATACAGGCCATGCTATACAGGGTATTTCACGAGGAAACGTACATGCTTTAATGACAGATAGAGGACACCGGGGGTAATCATAATCAACCATAGAAAAAGCTAGTTGGGCCCTCGTTGCTGAAATACAGGGTGTTTAATGTAGTTTGGTCCAAATTTCTTTTGGTTGTTACTTTGTAGAGGAATGGAATACTAAATTCATATTTGGCACATATAATACACTAGTGATCCTGAATAAGTACTTGTATCATGCACATAAAAAATCCAGGTCCGGACTTGAGAAAAAAATGTTTTCTCTGTTCTTCAAGAAAAGAATACCCTGTATATGTTTTTTTTAAATTTCAATATTAAATTCGAAAAATACATAAAAAACTGTATAAAACGGTTTCATTATTTTTTTTCCGCACCTCTGCCGTCTTCGAAATAAATTCCAATAAATAATGGAATATGAGCCTAGAAAATATCGATTAATGTCATGCGCAAAAAATGCTTCCACTATTAAATTGAGCATTTACTTTTTTTTAGCAATAATTCTTATGTTCTAATTACACTTTTTCATGGAGGAGATGAAAATAAATAAAAAAATAAATATTAGAGGACACCGAATCAAGAAACTATTTCATTCCTCTCATTTATTAAAGAGTTGTAATACAGCAACACAACATACCTATTGCCAGCAATAACAAAGTTGTATATCAATAATGCACATAGCAACAAAATAACAACAAAATATCCAACAGAATAATTGCACCAAAAACAAAAAATGCAGATATTGTCATAAAACATATTTACAAATTAGAATTATAATTAAGTTGTATGTTCAAAATAGCCTCCTCAGTTTCAGTTCATTTTCTAGTGCGGTTTACGAGATGAATGATTGATCTTCTTATCACATCTGGACTATTTCTAATTTCGTTGCGGCATTCAACAATACTTTGAATTAATTGATCTACGCAGTCAATGTCCACTCTTTAACTGACCTCATAATCTAAAACTCACTGCTTTTACGTTTAAGGCCATTGCTTAAAGTAAAATTTCTGGTCTGATCTGATCATTCTTTTTGCCAATTAGTTTAGATAAAAATCTCAACAATATCTGCATTTTTGTTTTTGGCACAGTTATTCTGTTGATATTTTGTTGTTATCTTGTTACTATGTGCATTATTAATATGCAACTTTGTTATTACAGTTATTGTTATTGTTAATAGGTATGTTATGTTGCTGTATTACTAGTCATTTAATAAATGAGAGGAATGAAATAGGTTCTTGATTCGGTGTCTTTCAACATTTTTTTTTTTTTATTAATTTTACGCCATCCATAAAAATTGGTAATTAAAACATAATAAGTATTTCTGACAAAAAAGTAAATGTCTAATTTAGTAGAGGAAGCATTTTTTGCGCTTATCATTTATCGATATTTCCTAAAGTCTCATATTGCATTATTTAGTGGAATTTATTACGAAGACGTCAAGGCTGTGGCAAAAAAATTAATGAAGCCATTCTGTTCAGTTTTTTATGTACTTTTCGAATTTAATATTAAAATTAAAAAAAAACATATATAGAGTATTGTTTTCTTGAAGAACAACAAAAACATTTTTTTTTCAAGTCCAGATCTGGATTTTTTTTTGTGTGTGGTATAAGTACTTATTCAGGATCACTAGTATATTATATGTGCCAAATATGAACTTATTATTCCATTCCTTTACAAAGTAACAACCAAAAGAAATTTTGGCAAAAACACATAAAACACCCTGTATTTCGACAAGGAAGGCCCAACTAGCTTTTTCTATGGATGATTATAATTACCCTCAGTGTCTTCTATCTGGCATTTTCCTCGTGAAACACCCTGTATAATGTTATGGTAATAAAATATCCTTGTTCAGTTGTAAATTTGTTAAAATGGCTACAGATGCTGTTAGACGTGTCATATAGCAAAGAGAGACCAATTATAATAATAAACAGAACATCTATAAGACATTATGATTAAGAAGAAGAACCAGATAGCCACTGACTAAATCTATATTTTTAGTTTCGTTCTAAGTCTACCGGCTTCATCATCTCTTATCAAATTCGTCGAAAACTACATATGTAATTCCTTTCGTAACTACCTACCAATCATCACCTGTACTGTTTTTAAATAAACTGTATTTGAAATGGGGAAGTTAACAATGTAATAACTGAAGATCTCAACTGTTTGACTCTTACTTGCGTTACAATTGAAAATGGGATAGAAATGTTAAAGAGAATTCTGGATATTGATTGTACCTAATTAAATACCTTAAAAACCATTAAGTACCTAATTAAATAGATGTAGTGATTTTGAGCTACGTGACTACGATTTCAAATTAAGTTAACTACCATTGACATTCAATTTCAAATCAATTATACATGGCCCAAACATCTTAATCTTTCAGTAACATGTTCAGTAACAGATTTTAAGGCATCAATAGTCTATGGAAGACCTTTATTATTCTCGCAGGAGGTACTTAGAGATGATCCTAACTACAAAAACTGCCATGGAAAGCATATATTGACAGAATTACAGAAAATTCGACGGAAATCTTTTGGCAATTGAGCCTGGTGGTGCGTAAGAATTGGAACTTCAGCTCATGAATCCTGCACTAGTTAATATATAGGCCTAGGCTCCAATATAGGTCGATGGTGTGGTTGAGGAGTGAAAAGTGTACCACTATGTCCCAAAACCTTGCAAGGGGTTAAAATCTTACTTTCCTGGGATTACAGGAACAATCAAAACGAGACCTATGACTGTCTTAGCAATAATATCGACAGTTACCTATCAACGCTTCCCATTTGGGTCAAGAGGAAGGCCATGGAGTCCTATTTAAGAATGCGAAACTTGGACAATTAACGACATAGTGACAGAACACAGAGGGTGACAGAGGAATCACTGAACTGGGGGAGAAGGAAATTCTAAGTTCCATCTCAAGATACTGGAGGCGACGAAGTAGGAAAGGTAGCACCACACTCTAACTCTGTCTAGCAGAGACGGCGGTTGGTTGATGATACTTGATGACAGTCTGTGGTGATTGGTCACTTCAGTCTAACAGCTGTCGCGTATGGCAAGTTCATGACGAGTAAAAAACAGAGAGAAGAGTATAGAAATCAGTAATATCAGACTTGCCTCTCTCTCTCTCTCTCTCTTTCTGATAAAAAATAATAAAAAATGTGACAGAGAAAGATAATATTTGTAGTTAAGACAACTGTCAAAGAAAGATATAAAAATTGCACAAGGTGGTCACCCTAGAAAAATTATGATAAAATAATACAAAAATAATGTTACAAAAAGTAAAACCCAAGTCCTAAGAAATAAAAGAGAGACATTGACAATATCCGCGGAATACATTTAGAAATATGTTATTACCAATTCTTATTAACTTATCGACCTACCAATATCGATTGAGGAGGGCATCTTCAGCTGGTGGTATTCTATGCACAAATATCAGACGACTGACAGATATAGCTTTGAAAAACTAACCTTTTTAACAGGCTATTTTTAAAAAATATTGTATTTTTAGATTAGGTATTCAGTAAATTCCTATAGTCTATGTAATGACGGCAAAAATAGTGTAAATATTTCGTGCAAAGACGAGATTACCTTTCCTCCCCGTTTTCGAGGGTGTTGAACACGATGGAAGTGGTAGGAGAAGTTTTGACCGTCGTGTTCAGCAACCTCGAAAATGGGGGGGAGAAGATAATCTCGTCTTTGCACAAAATATTTACAAAAAACTCGTCAAATAATGCTTCATTACATAGACTAACTATTTGAGATTATGTTTATAATTTTTTTTTATTTAAGTTGATATTTTTGTTATTTACCGAATAATTATTTATTTAAACTTATTTCATTTATATTTTTTCCTTTTAAAAAAACCTTTTGTGTGTTCATTATATTAATTATACGTATACAAAAATGTTTTTTGTTAAATTTAGATAATTTTGTACATGGAAAACGACAATTGCCATTTTCGCCACCCCAAATCATTAATTTTAAAAATTACCGGTAAATACCGGTTAACCGGTTATTTACATTTTTATTTACCGATTTACCGGTTATTAAAACATCCGGTAAATTGCAATCCCTAGTTTCAGAATACGTAGATTACGAACTTTAAAGCCGCTTAATTCCGTCAGTCTGTCTGTCTGGCGTCTGTCTATTGACGCTATATCTAGTCGACGTAAAAAATGTGACAGAGGACGATAACATTTCGCATGTAGTTAACACAACTATCGAAGACGAAAAATATGAAAAAAAAATATACAGAGCGATCGCCCAAAAATTTTTTTTTTAAATATGACCGAGGACGATAATATTTCGCATGCAGTTAATACAACTGTCGAAGAAGAAAAATATGAAAAGAAAATATACAGGGTGGTCACCCAAAGTAAAATTAAAAAATGTGGCGGTGCACGATAATATTTAGCATGCAGTTAATACAAGTATCGGAAAAGAAAAATATGAAAAAAAGTATACAGGGTGGTCACTCAAAAAAAAAATTAAATGTGGAGAACGATGATGTTTCGCTTGTCGTTAACAGAACTATAATATACAAATATACAAGATGGTCACCCTATCAAAATTTTTTAAGAATGTGACGGGGGATAATAATATCTCGCATGCAGTTAACATAATTGTCTAAAATGTAAAGTTTGAAAAGATATACAGGGAGGTCATCCTAGAAAGATAATGAAAGAATGTGACGGAGAACGATAATATGTGTAGTTAACACAACTATTAAAAAGAGATATAAAAAAATTGTACAGGGTGGTCATTCTAAAAAAAATGATAAAATATGAGGAATAATATTTCGCATGTAGTTAACACAATCTGTCAAAGAAGAAAAATGTGAAAAAAATACATGCCAAAAGAAAAAATTAAAAATATGTGACGGAAGACAATAATATTTCATGCAGTTAACACAACTGTCAAAGAAAAAAAATATAAAGAACATATAGGGTGGTCACTTTAAAGGAATTAAAAAAGAAATGTGACAGATGGCAATAATATTTCGCATGCAGTTAATACAACTTTATAGGAAGAAAAATATGAAAATTATAAAATATTAAAATATAGAATAATTTATGAATCATAAAACATCGCACAGTGAGGCAGGAATTCGAAAACGTGGCAATAATTCTAATTTTCGGAACAATTCCTAAAAAAATCATTGATATGAGTTTTTGAGGGTGTGCATTTTAAATCTGAGGTTGAAATGTAAAAATATAGACCTCTCCGGTATGTAATATGCCATCTTGTAAAAATAAAAAAGACAAAAAATTGCAGAAAAAATCAAAATAGAATATCTTTTCGATAAGAGGGAGTAATTTCACCAAAGTTGGCAAAAATAAAACTCATCGATGGTCAAACATAATGCACTCAAATAGATATGCTTCTAGAGGGCAGAATATTTACTAGTGAAATATTTTGTCGAACTCATCTATATGTTTCCTTAAATATATAAGGCATAAGAAACCAGACTGCAACCAACAGCTATTCTCCGGACTAATGCCCCGCCGAGCGCTGAATTACGAATTACAAGCCTGGCCGCGTTAAGTGCAATAACTATTTACTGCCACAAAACGCTAAGTTTCGATTGTACCCAGTAAACATTAATGTAACTTTACCTCTCTGAGAGGTAAGATTAATAGAACATTTTTATATAAAATATTTTACATAATTTTACATAGCATATACGTAAAATAATATCATATTTAAGTCAACATATTAACTTAATTACTTATACACAAGTTTACATATTTGCTACATAATTTTACTTAAAAATATTTACCTACTTCATTTTACAACATCGAAGTCATGGAACGCGTCAGTGCCACGCTCACGCAGCACGCCAGTGTAAAGTGATGTAAAATCTAACGTTTGTGTTTGTTGATCATTTTTGTGAAAAATTGTGGATGTCTTTTAATAACTTTGATGCAGAACTGTGAACCATAAAGCGTTGTGACTTTTTTAAATATTATTTTATTTGGACGTTTTATTAGTGTAGAGGTTAGGTGCAAACATAAACATGCCCTCTTGTTTGCGAATTTGGTGTATGTTGGAGGTGCATCATTTTCCAGTGAATGACCCAAAAGAAAGTTTGTGTTGTACCGTTTTTATAAAGATATTTATTTAAATGAAACGTAATCTTTTTATAGGTTAGAATATTTCACGGGCAATCGTTATTCTCGACAAACAATTATATCATTACAAGGATTTTGTTACACAAAAGCTGTATGTTGGTGCGCTGTTCCCACATTATTAAGTTCAACTGAATCCAGCCTAAGAAGTTGTAATTCAAGGAAACCCAGATCTTAATAGTGACCAAAAGCTTTTGCGAAGTACTATGCATAGGTATGGTTATTGTTTACCGACATCTTATAGCACCTACTTTGTGTTCGTTATTGTATTGTACATATATTTCAAGGTTTTGTATGTGTAAAGTACCTAGGCTAATATTTTCCTGCAATTTTTGTTTTGTCCAAAATTGGCTTCAGCACGTCAAAATACTTCAGAAAAATTAGATCAGAACCTTAGGACAAAACCATTGCCCCTTTTTAGGGGATAACAGGGGTGGTAACCAAAAACTGATAATTTTTTTTTAATATCAGAATCGGTTTCAACATGTTAAAAAACAGGATTAGATGGTTCTGATCAAAAGCGCAGCCCTTTTTTTTTGTTGTCTTGTGATTAATGATATTGCTTGTATCGCCATTAAAAAAATTAATTTTATCATTATAAAACTACGAAGAAAACTAGAATTGTCTTTATGGTTAATTTTGTTGCAATAAATTAAGACAATTAAGATTTGTCATTATTAAAAATATGCTTCTGGTAGAATTAAATCATCTTGGTAAAGGACCCCGCACATTTTCTTATATCAAATGGCTCTCAGTGAATGTAATAGTATAATATAATTTAATATTTATACAAAAAAAGCTTAAGAAACAGTAGCAAGTTCGAAAATTGAATCGTTGATTGTTTACTTTTCAGTGGCGTTAATTAACAATTTGTTTATATGACTGTTAAAGAAATTACTTTTATCATGGAATTCTCACAAGATTGATGCACTCGTCTACAACTTATGCATGAAAAAAGTACTGCTTTACACACTTGTTGCATAAATAAGTAGGTATTTTAAAATTATTTAAAACAATTTTTTGGCAATTATTTAACAAACCCGTTTTTTAAAATTGTTTCTTTTTTGTGATCTTTTGAAGCATTCCAATAATTTTTAATTGTTTAATTCTGAGAAAAAAAATTCTTTATAAAAAATCTAAAATGATTTTAAATAGTTTAAAAAAATTGTGTTAACAGCACTGAAGAGTAGGAGAAAAATCTACATTCTAAAACAAATTGTTCTATGACTTGATGCACTTAAACAGTCAACGGTTCGATTTTCGACTTTGTTATTGTTTTTTTGGCGTTGTTACAAACATTTCCACTTGAAATTTGGTGTGATGATTTAATGGGCTTATTTAGCATATTTTTTTATTACATTTTGCAACAAAATCTCTTAATCTTAGAGCGAAATTCAAAAAACCAGGATATTCTAAGATCTCTAGAGGCTTTAAAATTAATCAAGAATATAGACGCTGCATGAAGTCATTCACTCCTAGTTGCATTTTTATTCCCCTTTTTTTTCGGTAGTTATATGCTGCATACTCTTATGTTGAAATACTCCAATAGTCCCCAAATCACCATCTCTGGCAGATTAGACAAATCTAATTTTAAATAGCTGGGTTTTAACAGTGTTAACTCAACTTTGAGGCAGACTTTCGGATTGAATGACAGCACTTTGAGCACATCGGTTCATGTTTAAAGCAGTATACTTCTGAAACTTATTGGATCGACCTCAAATTTTCCATTCCATGGGAAGCGTGTTTTCGTAAAGTTTTGTTAAAATATATACATTATTATTTAAGCTATCATAAATTGTTTAATAACTTAACAAATTGATCAAAATAGTTTGCATCCAGTTTTCTTCACAATTTAGTAAATGGATACAAGCTATATAACCAGATTTACTACACTATACAGGGTGCGCCACTTAAAACTCCCCAGACTTGTAACTTTTTTATTTTCGAAGCCATGACCATGTTGGTCACATCAACTTGTAGACATTTTTAAAGCATTTAAATATCCATACAGAGTGATTAATTTTTTTTTTGAATGGTTAAGAAAGGAAACTTAATTTCTTTGAATATTTTTTTACCTCACCTTGTACATGGACTGTGTTATTGTTTTCTTATAAACGTTTTAATTAGCTTCAATTTATGTTATTAAAATAAAAAAACTTAAAAAATAAAAAATTTGCAATTTCCTACTTAGTACATTTTAATATAAGTAAATATATATTTTTTATTTTTTGTTACTGTTTTATTACGCTGAATATTGTTTGTGATATGTCTTTTACAGATAAAGTATAAAATTATTATTTACATTCCTTTCAAAGTAATTTAAAAAAAAAAAAATCAGTTTGGAATGTTTTTAATTCCTTTCTCTAAAACCAAAAAGAATTTCGAATATGACGTAATAATATAAATTGAAGCTAATTAAAACCTTTATAAGAAAACATTAACGCAGTTCATGTACAGGGTGACGTAAAAAAATATTCAAGGAAATTAAGATTTCTTTCTTAACAATTTTTTCAAAAAAAATTTTTTTAATGCTTTAAAAATATCTACAATTTGATGTGCCTTAAAAAATAAGAAAATTACAAGCCTGGGGAGTTTTAAATGGTACACCCCGTATGTGAAATAGACTAATATTTCAATTCTTTTCACAGGTTGTGTAACTGATGTTCAAGTAGCAAATGTCAGAGTGACGAAGGCTGACCAAAGAACGAGTACAATCAGAAACGACCCGAAAAATGCTTAACACTTATTGTAGATACTTAGTTAACTTGAATATAGATTTGTTACACAAAAGACACTAGTATTAATCTCTCCTAAATCAACAGTTAATAAAATAAATTAAATGAAATTTGAGCTTTACTAGGAATGCAAGGCAAGGTAGGTAGGTGGGTATACATCATTGGAGAAGAAAAAATATCGTATAGCTGCTTTCTAAAGAACATATAGATGACAAAGTCGAGGACAACGCCTAATGCCTGGTTTACCTACTGGGATATGCAGAGATTAAGATGAAATTGAAACTTTGTTGATACTAATTAACTTAAATTAAACTGTCATTCAATTCGAGAATCTTTCCTAAGCTAATATATGTTACAAATCAGACAACCATATCTTGCATTATATACTTTTTATCTCTTTTTGATGCAGCATGTATTTGTTTTATATACCTACCATAATGTTCAAAATAGCACCCTATAGTACTTTTTAACTATTGATACTAGAGAACTGGATTCTTGTAGTTAAATATATGAATATAAATTCCTAATGAATTGTCCAGAAAAATTGATATTCTTTAGGAAATAACTGAAGGAGACATCAACTTTTATTTTTAAGTAGAATACCTCTGAACATTTTTAGAAAGTTAGATAGTTTTATATTTTAAATATAACCATTTTTTACAAAAAAATTTTCATTCAAAATATAAAACTACTCGGCTCTCTAAATAAGGTAACCGACTTAAAAATAAAACTTGGTGTCAACTTCGGTAATTTTCTAAATATATTTTTCTGCATAACTTATAAGGAACTTTATTCATATATCTAACTTTAAAAATTCACTTGTGTAGTATCAATATTTAAAAAGTGCTGGGATATGCTATTTTGAACATACGGTAGGTACATAAAATATATACATGCTACATCATAAAGAGATAAAAAGTATATAAGTTACGTAGCGTAAGGTCACTATCAAGTGGTTGAACATACATATATGCTACATCATAAAGAGATAAAATTAGTTACGTATGCTTTACATAGCAAGTGGTTGAATATACATATACGCTACGTCATTTGTTACATACCGTGAGGTCACAGTGTTACCTCTTCACTATGTAAAAATCATATGCACATGTTGCTGACATTACGCAGAGTATGCACATATGATTATGCGTCACATTTTACATAGCATGTTACTTCTGCGAAACTTAGTTTACGTAGCATTTACGTATATGCTATATATTTATGTTTGCTGGGTAATAGACACCAGCCGAAAGACTTATTCCCATTCAAAGGAGCTCTCGTGCCAGCCACCCCATACCACCTGCAGACTGCAGTTTCGAGCTATTGGCTCTCGTCAGTGCAAGGTAGGTCTAAGACGGCTGTAACGAGGCATTTGTTCACTCTTGGTACATGACGAGATTTATAAAACCACGACATGCAACAAAAATGACAGGCTCCATCTAGCGGCTGATATCCATTACAATCGAAACAGCAGTAGCCCTGACATGGGCACAGTTAGTAGATATGCTTCTAGAGGGCAGAATATTAACTAGTGAAATATTTTGTCAAACTCCTCTATATGTTTCCTTAAATATATAAGGAATAAGAAACCAGACTGCAACCAACAGCTATTCTCCGGACTAATGCCCCGCCGAGCGCTGAATTACGAATTACAAGCCTGGCTTGTAATATATATAATAATATAACAATATATTAAGCAGATAAGTAGAAAATTCGCGAAAGTGCATCAAGAAGTGCATATAACTTTTGCCGCATTAGGAATTTTTGGGAGCAAATATTTTTTCCGTAATCAGGAGATCATAACACGAACCAACAATAAAATTTCTAGTGGAATGTTGTCGTTGAAAGAAATTGAATTAAATCAATTCGAGTGTACTACACTTTTCAAAAATATTCATGAAATACATTTTCAGGAATTCAATTTAAATTTTACGGAGTACACATGAGTACCAGTTTATCTTTAATTGTGAAACTAGAATAGTTCATCTACAATAATATATCAAATTCACAAAATGGACGTATGTGAAAGTAAACTGTTTCTTTGGTTACAAAATATATTGTAGTTTATTGATACATTTGCATAGGCTTGTTTTTGAAATTTTAATTACTATATAACTTAAACAATTATAATAAAATAACGTTATACAGGGTGTTTCGAAAAGATTGGGATAACGCTTAGCCGTAGATTATTGACATCAAAACAAGTCGATTTAACTCTAAAAGTAGTGGTCTAACTCTTTTCGTTTTCAAGATATAGGGTGGCAAAGTAAAAAAATTGTATTCGTAATTTGTCTCTATTTTAGAAACTATTATACGTATCTACTTCAAAGTTGGTAACAACATGTTTTTCAGTCGCTAATTATAATGGTGCTATTGCCGATGCCATATTTTATAAATGGCACTAGTTACAGAACTTTTACGTGACACTTTAAGCCATAACTTTTTTGAGGTTAGGTTTTGGACATCGTCTTCTACTATAATCGAAATGCAATTTAGTTTCCTAAAGTACTTGTACTTAGTACTTGTTTAAACGTGATGAAATGCACCCTTTCAGAGAAATACGCAACTTTATCACACACCAGTTCGAGAAAATTCAATTATACCTAAAAGCGGTTTTCTCATCTAGAAGGTGTACGTCAAGTATGATGTCTTGAAGTCGTCAATAGTGCTTGTTGTAGATACGTATAATATTCTTTAAGATAGAGACAAAATATGAAAACAATTTTTTTAATACTACCACTCTGTATCTTGAAAACGAAAAGAGTTAGACCACTACTTTTTGGGTTAAATCAACTTGTTTTGGTGTCAACAGTCTACGCTAAGTGTTGTCCCAATCTTTTCAAAACACCCGGGGTGTTGAATTTCTTCGAACTGGTGAGTGGGAAAGTTGTAAATCGCGTATTTCTCTGAAAGGGTGCATTTTATCGCATTTAAACAAGTACACCTTTTCTTTAGGAAACCAAATTGTGTTTCGATTATAGTAGAAGACGATATCCAAAACATAACCTCAAAAAAGTTATGGCTTAAAGTGTCACATTCAAGTCCGATGCCAACTATAAAATATGGCAACCGCAATATCACCATTGTAATTAGCAACCTGAAAAACATGTTGTTACCAACTTTGAAGTAGATACGTGTAATAGTCTCCATGATAGAGACAAATCACGAATACAATTTTTTTACTTTGCCACCCTGTATCTCGAAAACGAAAAAACATTACTTTTTGAGCTAAATCGACTTGTTTTGATGTCAAGTATCTACCGCTAAGCGTTGTCCCAATCTTTTCGAAACATTCTGTATATTGAGTACATACCTGACTCTATTGGATCCATAGTTAATCAAGTGAAAAATTACAGATATAAATGAGTTTTTCCACTTAAAAGTTGTATCAAATTTAGCGGATCGAGCATACGCAAATATTACTTAACAATAACAATTTAATTTACAATAAGTGGCCTTTGGCTTGAAAATATCAAACAATAAAATAATTGGTTCTAGAAAGGCGGTCAAGAAATTAAAAAAAAACGGTTCTGTAACCAATTTGGAGGAAAAGAAAATAGTATATGATTAAGAAAATGTTGCTTCTCTGTTAATTTTTGATTTAGTAGAAGATAATCCAAAGCTTTCCTTGAGAAGAGAGTCGCTTCAGGTAGGTATCAGAAACTGAGCAAAAGGATATTGAAGGAACATAAAATACATACCTATAAACTCATTTTTAATCATACTTTGGAGCTAGGAGATGATGGTAAACGTCACTTTTTCTGTTTAAGGATGGATAATGAAATGATGAGAAACATAAGTTTTCATAATAATATTGTTTTCCGATGAAGAAACCTTTTCTATCAACGGAATGGTTTCATCACAACATGTTCAATATTGGAATACAAATCCTCATTTTAGAATTTCGAATTATCGTCAATATTTTGTTAAAGTAAACGTGTGCTGTGCTATTACTTATCATGTATGTATTTTCAACAGAATGGTTGTCCAATCCATTATTCTAACATTATTAACTGGCTATATCGCAAATTTTTCAGAAATGCTACAGTTTTACGACCACCAACGACCTCTGACTTAACAGTTGTAAATCTTTGTTTGTGCAGGCGTTTAAAACAAATTGTTACAAGGAAAACTTCCCTAATATTGTGAATATAATAAAAAACCGAATTAAGTGTGGTATTGCATCCTTAACAATTCGTGAAAGGGGGGGGGGGGGGGTTAATTGAATAGTTTACAATATTTTTTAATTAATTAATCTTTCGATTTTATGAATACACTGTGTTAATATTGAGGCTTTAATTAGAGGCTTGCATTGAAATCAAACAGAAAGTACTCCTTTAGCATTTTTTTGTAAGATTAAAAATTAAAATCTTTTTGCGCTATTTTTCGTTTTTAAGAAAACACTGTATTAGTATTGAATTATTAATTACAGATGTTCCGTTTTAAACCAAACAAACATGGTTATTCTTTTTGCATTTTTTTTGTAGAATTAAAAATAAAAATGTTTTCACTCTAGCATGAACTCAATCCAGGGACATACTGTATATTAAAAAACCGCTGCCTAAGGAATCACTACTTCCATCCTATCCAAGTCTCTTAGAACGAAATTACTATATTTGTACTCCACTATGTGGAAGGAAATAACTGTTTATGGAGCTTTAATAGTATAATATTTGAAATCGTGTACCCCAAAAATCCATAAAATTATATGCCACATCGGTAGTAGGGGTAGTGGTGGTGGGGGTGAATGAAGTGAAAAAATTCTTGATGACTGGTTCTTGTACACACACTAAATCACAATATTTTTTCACCACCTTTAATAATGGGGCAATATAGCTGGCTAATGCCAACATTTTTTTTGAGACCTTAGCTCCTCTTATATTTACTAAATACGAATTTCATAGACTCTTACTTGCTTGATTTACCTATTTACCCCCATTTACCCTATATTTATCCTCCAACTCGGAATAAGATCAAAATATAATCTACGTGTGCCATATTTTAAGTCAATACCTTAAACGATTCCAGATTAATCGTGAGCATCAAAAAGATACAAGACTAACAGACAAACAGACGCAACAGACAAATTTATTTTGCTCAAACTTAAAATATTGACGTTTCACGACATTCTAAGTCTATTTAAACAATGAAAATTTCCAAAAATTTTTTTTGCGTTAATATACTTCAACTGGATGTGGAAGTAATACGCAGAAAATGGCATGTCAAGTATATAAAAAATCATTGTGAACCGTAAACTACATGATAAAAGTAAAGCCTCTACTTCAATCATTTTCTTCGAGGAAACCTACTACGCATCCATACTATTCAAGGTAACCCACTGTGCATCCAATTTACTCGAGGAAACCCACTGCTCATCCGTACCACTTGAGGTAACCTACTACGCATCTATAGTACTTGAGAAAACCCACTGCGCATCCATACTACTCGTGGTAACCTACTGCGCATCCATTGTACTGGAGGAAAGCCACTGCACATCCATACTACTTAAAGTAACCCACTGCGCATCCATTTGACTCGAGGAAACCCACTGCGCATCCATACTTCTCGAGGTAACCTACTGCGCATTTATAGTACTCGAGAAAAGTCACTGCGCATCCATACTACTCGAGGTAACTTTAATAACATAATATTTGAAATTGTCTACCCCAAAAACCTATAAAACGATATACCACATCGGTAGTGAGGGTGGTAGTGGGGGTGGTTGAAGTAAAAAAAAATTTAAAGCTTTAGGTTCTTGTATACACGCTAAATTACAATTTTATTTTTTTCATCCCCTTTAATAATGGGGGTAGTAATGGGTGTAGCTAATGCCAAGAAATTTTTGAGACCTTAACTTCTTTTATATATACTAAATACCAATTTTATGGACTGTCACCTGCTTGATTTACCTATTTACCCCCATTTACCTCAATTTACCCCCCAACCCTTCAACGGAATAAGACGAAAATCAGATCTTGTTAAAATACATACGTGTACCAAATTTCAAGTCAATATCTTAAACGGTTCCAGAATAATCGTGTGCACAAAAAAGTTACAGACATACCGACAGAATTTTTTTTTGCTCAAACTGAAAATCTCGACGTTTCATGACGTTCTAAACCTATTTGAGCAATACAAATTTTTTAAAATTTGTTGTTACTATACTTCCACTGGATGTGGAAGTAAAATATATATATTTAGTAATTGCGAGGATATTGCAAATACAATCTTTACGAAATTGTTCCCGATTCTTTGATTTTCCCGTATATTTAGCTTCCTATCTCACGTAAACTTCCTTGCCTTATTTGCAAATTTACTTTATACAGGAGATATTTTTATCTTAATTAATGGATGGTCAGTAATTTGCCACAAGAGTTTAGTCACTACTAATAATAGATTATCGATTTTATGTATTTGTGCAGTCCGTTTGACATATTTACACCTTTTTCACTGTTTCCAGAGTGGTCATTAACCCTAATGAAAATCACCAATAATTAACCCATTTCAATATTACGCAAGCCAATTAGGCTGGAATTAAAACATTTAGTGGAGAGCGAATTTAGTTCACATTTGTAATCAGCAGGGGATATACTCAAGTCAAATTACTTTCCTAGACTATAAATTCTAATTAAAAGTGACAAAATGTGTGTTGTTCTATGACCAGTTTGGTACTACATATCTTACTACATATCTAACACATTTGTGGCTGACCATAAGGCGTAACTCGAGGTAATTAAGATATTATTCAATTTATTTTCTCCTTAAATGCCTTTATATTTTAAACGCAAGGTGTTTTCCTTCCACAATCCGCCAACGACTTCAACTGAAATGTTTTCATAATATTTTTAAAATAAAATTAATAGTATATTATTCAACGAGCGGTAATGTAGGTAATAACTCACGCAGATGAAGTTGTAATTCATCAAGTGAGTTATTACCATTATCGCAAGTTGAATACTATACTTTATCTACGATTATAACAATAAATATTAAAAAAAAAGACCGCTGCCCAAGGAATCACTACTTCCACATCCAGATTCTCTATCCAAGTCCCTCACAACGAAAAAACTTTGTATGTGGAAATAATTGTTTATGGAATTTTAATAATATAATATTTGAAATCCTCTACCCCAAAAACCCATAAAACGATACCCCACATCGGTGGGTGGTGATAGGGGGGTGGTAGTGGGATGAAGTAAAAAAATATTTTGAGGTTTCTGGTTCTTGTACATACACTAGATCACACTTTTTTTCATCCCCTTTAATAAGGGGATGAGGGTGGCTAATGCCAAAATTTTTTTGAGACCCTAGCTTCTCTTGTATATACTAAATACCAATTTTATCGACTCTTACCTGCTTGATTTACCCATTTACCCCAAATTTACCCCCCAACCTTTCGTCGGGACGACATGAAAATATAATCTAGTTCCAGATCTCGTTAAAGTATATACGTGTACCAAATTTCAAGTCAATATCTTAAACGGTTCTAGAGTAAACGTGCGCACAAAAAAAAGTTACAGAGAGACCGACAGACAGAAATTTTTTTTCGTTCAAACTTAAAATCTTGACGTTTCATGACATTTTAAGCCTATTTGAACAATAAAAAATTTAAAAAATTTTTTTGTCGTTACTATACCACTGGATGTGGAAGTAAAAATTGAGAAAATTTTGTTTAAATTACTCAGTTTGTTTATTAATAAAATTAACTGTAAAATTTAATTTTTGTACACACCTTTATAGTTGTTCTGCGATTTTTCGGATAATAAATTATGTATTGTATCATTAGCTACTTGTCTTCATTCTGGTGGTGTACATATTAGTTCATCTTCACTAACTGCATTCATCGTTTTTGGCACAATTATTACATGATTTGAAAATGTCGAAACTATTCAAACGTGATAAATGACCTTCCTCCCTTCAATAATAATGGACCGTTCTATTTCACCGTATCAGAAAAGAATTTCTCTCGAACAGAGCCACCTTCCTACCTTCATCTCGCGCGTTACGCCGCGTCGATTGGACAGGCTAGACATAAAGATAAAGGTGATTGGCTCTGTACCTAGTGATTTATAATAACTCACTCATTATAATTCACGCTATTTGTTTATGGGTACTATTAATTGTTCAAAAGCAGTTCATTAATTACTATATAACCTAATAGGAGTAGATAAACATGTTTGTCATCACCAATTTTTGTTATTTTAAAGTCACTTTTCTATATTCGAGTCTCTCAGTTTGGTTTTATGTAAGAAAAATGAACTAATGATGCGATAAAAGATTTAATTACTGAAATATATAAAACATTCAACAAGAAAGTGAAATGTGTAAGAGTCTTTTTCGATCTTGAAAAAGTTTTTGACACTGTTAGCTTCGAAAAACTTCTCATGACAAGATTTTTTTTTTGAATATTTTGAAAAATCAAGGAAAAAAATCGAAAATCTGGCTTGACAAATCCATAGACAATTAATAGACGAAAATTAAAAAAAAAACTTTCCGATTACTTAAGTATTATAGTTTAGTCAAAATATTGATAAAAGCTCTCTGTAATAATTTTAGAAGCATTTCATATTACTTTTTGGCAAATGGTCTTTTTCCTCTATTTCGACCCCGCTGAATCCGAATCTGCCGGTTGCCAAACCGAAGTACCGACCGGAAGTGAGATATTAAAGATGGCGGCCAATATGGTGCCGAAACCGGAAACCGGAGCTGTCAAGCCCCCCTTTGACACAGGAATGGGTCCAAAACATGTAAACATATGTTTTTGAGTATGGGGAATTCAAAAATACACTTCAAAAAAACATTGGTTGGGTAAATTCAAGATGTCGGCCAAGATGGCGGCTATTACGACGCCAGCACCATCATTTTTGACGTAAAAATGAGTGTGATGCGTCTCTATACATGTTTTTGAAAATGACATCTAAAACAACGTTCGAAGTATACTTTTAATTCAGTTAGGGAAAAAAAGCTACATTTTTCGGGAAACAAAAGCTTACATGAACAAAGACATACAAAAAATACTGTGTCTCTCCAGAATTGAGACAGGTACGTTTGCAGTACAGAGTTTTAAGCAAGGGACATTATTTGCCTTCCTACAACTGCAGTTCATCGAATTACAAAGTCCTTTACAGTGGCAAATGACAACTCCGGGACACGTCTTAGGAATGTGTCATGAACCGTGGGACAACTTGATCGCCGTCAATGGCCCAGCCGCAGTCTTCAAGTGATGGCAGCGATGGCGTGGGAAGATGAGCATTTTCCCATACACATACCTGTCAAATTACAAATAGATTAAATCACGTTTTCACAGTCTTTTAAGTACCTACTAACTGCCAGCTTCTGAACGGACTTGGATAATGGCCACTTTCGTCGTCAAATTATATAAGATACGTAGACATACGTTTTTAAGTTGAGTTAACGGTATCTCATGAAAAAAAAATATTATAACAATAATTTGTTTAATGCAGGTTGATCCTAGCGCTGCGTGTGCAGATGATGCCCGCAGTATTTTATTTGGAGCTGTGAAAAGCAGCGGCGGCTGGTGAAATTTCAATATTTTTTTTCTCGTCTGTGGCGCATGGGACCCATACGAAATTTGGGAAATAACATCTAGAGAAGCACTTCTCTAATGACCCCTAAAAAATTTTGAAAAAGCAGTTTGCGAAAAAATTTTTGAAAATCTGCTAGCCTCCCCTGGGTCTAGGGACCCCTGTTTACTTTTATTTTTTTTTGTCATATGCATTTGACTTTTCATAAAAATGCATCGACAGATTTTAGAGTTTGTGAAAATATTTTCATTACTAACTGAAATACAATGAACTGAAATTTTGTAATTTACAATTTAACAAATTACAATATTTCAATTCGTTGTATCTCAGTTAGTAATGAAAATATTTTCACAAACTCCAAAATCTGTCGATGCATTTTTATGAAAAGTCAAATGCATATGACAAAAAAAAATAAAAGTAAACAGGAGTCCCTAGACCCAGGGGAGGCTAGCGAATTTTCAAAAATTTTTTCGCAAACTGCTTTTTCAAAATTTTTTAGGGGTCATTAGAGAAGTGCTTCTCTAGATGTTATTTCCCAAGTTTCGTATGGGTCCCATGCGCCACAGACGAGAAAAAAAATATTGAAATTTCACCAGCCGCCACTGGTGAAAAGCCAGAAGCACTCCCTCCTAAAACAGATGCCCTTTGGCTTCACATCAGAAGGTGCCACTACCAAGTGAGTTCTGAATTATAATAGGTACTTAAAAGACAGTGACAACGTTATTTAATCTATTTGTAATTTGACAGGTATGTGTATGGGAGAATGCTCAGCTCCCCACGCCATCGCTGCCATCACTTGAAGACTGCGGCTGGGCAGTTGACGATATATGAAAAAAAATTTTTGTTCCACTTTCAAAATTGATGAGCGGGGGAAGAAATCTAAAAAAAAAATTTCAACATTGATGAGAGCAGGGAGAGTGGCCAGCGGCTACAGTAAAGGCAGCGGCATTACTATAGGAGCGGAAATATATAATATATATCTCTTTCCGTTCCTATTTTCCTATAAATAATCGTGTAAAATGTTGATATATTGAAAAGGAACATATAGGAGACGTATATATTTCCCTAATTGGCACAAAAAGTAGAACTGGCGCATGCCGGTCAAATTGCAGCGTTTTTTGCTTTAGCGCTTTAGGACGAACAATGAGACCAGCGCGGAAGGTATACAGAGGTGTACAGACGATCCAACGAACCAACCTTCTCGCTACACTTTGAAAATGTCCATGACAACTCGTAAAATTGGTCTGCTGGAATTCCAGCGTCTTCAAAGCATACCGTTAGCAGACCAGCTCACTTTTACGAGTTCGCATGGCAATATCCAAAGTGTACCGAGAAGGTCGGTTGGTTGGTTGTAACGTCTGTTGTAGACCTCTATATAAAGTGCAGAGCAGGTCGGATGTTTTTTTGTACTATCCGCGGGTTTTGGTAAACATCTCTTCGCTGAACTATACAATACAGAGGTAATAAATTCGACAATTTTATCAAAATAAAATAATCAAATAACAAATAATTTTCTTGTGTAAGAAAAAGTACCGACGTAGATATAAGGAAGGCCTTCGGCTATACCCGGAAGGATCAGGCCCCCGCATCAAATCATGGGCCCGGTACTAAATTCACTGGCGGCCCTCCGCGCCTAATAATTGATGAGGGGGAAAATTTGTTTTGTCAAAATCTCTGGCAGGCTCTCGCTACGGGCCCCCGCGCCTAATAATTGATGAGCGGGGGCGAGAAATTTGAAAAAAAAAAAATGCCAAAACCTCTGGCGGGCCCCCACTACGGGCCCTTCAAAGCCAACGGGCCCTCGCGCTTAATAATTGATGAGCGAAAGGAAGAAATTTGAAAAAAAAATTGCCAAAATCTCTGGCGGGCCCTCGCTACGGGCCCTTCCAAACACAACGGGCCCATGTGCTTAAAAATTGATGAGAAGGATTACGGCAATAAAAACTTCAGATATGGATAATTACTTTAAACGTATGAACAGGACTCTACTTAAATTATATCGCATTTTCTATTTCATATTATTTACTTCTCTCTCAGATCCTGATATCTCTTAAAAATAAATATAAGTAAACGAATATTTAGGTATTTTGGCATTTATAATTCTTAATACAGAGATAATTATAAAATGTAACCAAAAAAGTTACATAGAAAGGGTTTACATAGGCTTACAAAAATTTATTAATTTCGGCCCAGATAAGACGGCGGATACAAAGCTTTTTATGCTTGTCTTTCCTTATACAAACATTTTTTTACGCTCATTATTCCAACTCGATTTTATGGCTATTTTTTTCGCTAGCCCCTTATGCATTATACGACGTTACAATGCATTTATTTTCCAAAAGTCAATGGTAAACAGTATATGTCACGTCGGCCGTCAGGAAATAAATTTAGTTAGTTTTGAATGGCCTTAGCGCCCCCTCGCGCTTCGGCGCCCCTAGGCTATAGCCTATTTAGCCTTATAGATAATCCGGCCCTGCAGTTGTAGGAAGGCAAATGTCCCTTTCTTAAAACTCTGTACTCCCTGCAAACGTACCTGTCTCAATTCTGGAGAGACACAGTAATTTGTGTATGTTTTTGTTCATGTAAGCTTTTGTTTCTCGAAAAATATAGTTTTTTTTTTCCCAATTGAATTAAAAGTATAGTCCAAACGTTGTTTTAGAGGTAATTTTTGGAATCCTCATGCTCAAAAACATGTATAGAGACGCGTCACACTCTTTTTTACGTCGAAAATGGGGATGTGGTTCTGGCACCCTAATAGCCGCTATCTTGAATTTACCCAACCAATGTTTTTTTAGGTATATTTTTGAATTCCCCATTCTCAAAAACATGTTTTGGACGCATTCCTGTGTCAAAGGGGGGTCTTCACAGCTCCGGTTTCCGGTTTCAGCATCATATTGGCTGCCATCTTGAATAGATGGATGACTTCCGGTCGGGATTTCGGTTTGGCAACCAGCAGATTCGGATTCAGCAGGGTAGAACATTTGCCAAAAAGTAATATGAAATTCTTCTAAAATTTCGGTTTTCTGGAAGACTTGCAGACTGATTTGAAAAAAAAGTCACTTTGGGGCCACTGTGCAACGAGTAAAAATATGCTTTAAGAATATCAACTGTAAAAATATATGAAAAATTGTTTTTCAAGCTGCCCCATTATGAATGCCAATGGAAAAGTTGCAAATATTGCTCGGAAGTGTCGATTAGAGATTCAAAAGATAGAATCAAAATAAATATCATATATATCACATATATGATATATATCATATCATATCAAAACATTACATTGGCTTATCTAATGAATCGTATGTTAAGTTTATCCACTAAAATAGTGAACATAAACCACCGAAATGTTGACCAGTTATTAAAATGCATCGTCCGTTTATACAAAGTAATGTTGCTTTTGATTTTTTGCAACCATATCACTAAGTAAACGTAATTCGCAACAAAATCATTACTATAGCTTTAGTAATTTCGCAAATTATTCGAGGGAAGATGCTCGATAAAGAACATGCATTTTTCACAAAAGAATTGATTTTGTAATATTAACAGTGTCAATTTTATAATTTTTGGAAAATAGAAGCAGGCAAATTAAAATCCACTTCAGAACAAATCCTTTTCTCAACAGAGAACTGAGCATAGGTTGTTTTTACATTATAAATTAATGTCAGTCCCAGTGCAAGTTTCCCTCATCGAACAGGTTTCCAACAGGGAAACAAAGCTTATGAATAACTAAAGTTTCTCTACCATGCACAGCTATTAAATCAATGTTCTGTAATGTAATCTATGGTCTATAGCAGCTGCACGGAAATTTCCCATGCACGTCATCTATTCCACAAAGACTCGTCAATAAATTAATCTTTAACTTTGATCTTTGTTATTTTAACAACACAATTAAATATTATGTAATATTAAATACTAGTGTCAAGTATTACACATGTTTTACTAGTTGAACTTTACGCATTTTTCGTGCTCTGTGTCTGCGTGTCTATTTAGTTTTGTAAATTTACTCGTTCCTCTCGAAGAGAGATTAATAATATTAAACAAACTATTAATTGTTCTGTGTTTCTTATTGGGATGCTCTGCCACATGTATTTTCTTCTAAACGATATCCGTGAAATCTACAAAATAATACAATTATCCAGTATTTTACTGGAAAATAACCTCTACGCCTGTGACTTTTACGTCAAAGGAGCAGTTAGATGGCGTTTCTTTGACAAATAATGAATAAGAACAAAGATATACTGTTGATATAATAAATATCTAATTGATATCTTTATTTTAAACAATGGTCAGTTTGTTAAGTTCTTCTTTTATCATCGGCAGCCAGGTTATGCAAACATCTATTGCCTGCACGGCGTAACTTTTCATGAGGATAAATGCTCGACTCGCATTTATCCTCATTCAGTAATATTATAGCTGATTCTTTATTTTTTCTTTTCTTGCTATCTGTCTCTTTTGTTAAAATTTTTGCCGAGACCCAGTTTATTCTGTGTCCGGTCTCCCAAGCGTGTTCGCAAATCTTCGGTTTCTGAATCTCATTCTTCCTGTGCTCACCCAATCTAACACTAAATGGACTGGACGACTTACCTACATAATGTTTATTACACTCACACGCAATACTATAAATGTAGTTTTTTGAATTTTGCTAGTGATTTAACAGTTTTGTTTTTGTTAAAATAGATCTCAACTTATTGCCCATTTGAAATATCGTCCTAATATCAAATCTATTGCCTACACGGCGTAGCTTTTCAGATAATCCTATACCTAAGGAATTAACGCTGTGTATCGTTTTTCAGGTTTTTTTGTACCTGATTATTATTTTCTATATATGTCAAAGTTCTATCAATAATGGCTTCAGGCTATTGATTGTTTATAAGAACCTCTTTTATAAAGTGTTTCTCATTGTCTAATATTTCATCATAAGATGAAATTAGTTAAATATCATATAAACTACTTTCTACTTTTAGTGTGAGTTAGTTAATTATATTTTCTAAAAAATTATCTGACAAGTCATCCCATGGGGCCAAATTGCAAAGATATCGTCAACATATCTCCACGAGCTAACCGGTTTATATATACTGTTTTGAACATGTCTAGTTTCAAAGTCCTCCATAAATATATTACTTAAAATTGGCGACAATGGAGACTTCATTGCCATCTTAAAGTCTTTTTGATAGAAATCACCTTCTAACTGAAAGTAAGTGGTTTTTATACATTTTGTTAATAGATCCATTATGCTATTAAGAGTTAATTTAGTCCTAGCTTCCAAATTATTATCATTCAACAATTTATCCTTGATTGTTTTTAAAGTTTTGTCTACTGGGACATTAGTAAAGAGGCTAACTACATCAAAACTAACCATCAGATGTGTATCATGAATATTGTTTTCATAAATCTTTTCTATAAAGTGTTTACTATTTTTAATACACGAGTCGGTATTTTAGTTTAAGAATATTAAGTAAGAACTTTTGTCAAATTATGGCATGGAGTATTAATGGAACTAACAATAGGTCTTAAAGGAATATTTTGCTTATGTATTTTTGGCATGCCATCAAAATGAGGTGGCTTGATATGATGCGGTGCGAGCTTCCTTCGTTCAGTCATTAAATTCATTTTTGCACTTGAATAGAGTTCTACAACTGTTACTCTCAATTGATTTTGTTGGATCTTTGCTTAATTTAGAGTAATAGTAGGGGATCTAGCTTGCCGTACGATGCGTTTTAAAGGTGGGGGGGGGTCAACTCATATGTATATAATAACTAAAAACAGTTTTCTATGTAAAATTTTCTGCCGAATTCGAATTACGAGTTCACCACTAAATTCGGAATTGCGAAATTAGAGAAAAAGTTGTTTATTTCCAAAAGTAAGAAAAACACAATAAACATTAGTATTCTCATTCCCCACTCAATATCTCATTTGCTGGTAAAAGTATCGATCTGAAATTTTAGGAGAATAATCCTCTAACTTTCTTCTTGGGCTCTGTATAGAGCAAAATTATTTTGTCCATATTATTTTTTTTATAAAAAAAACTATAGTCCTACATGTCGCACAAAAGTTCAAAAATGTATTGCAAAATATAGTATGTGAGAAACTTTTTTATAAGTGGAGATAGAGGTGTAGTTAATCGACAAAAAATGATGATAAAAGACCAAAGAAGTTTTTGCATTTGAATATGTTTTTATACTTTGGCTTAATAGTGAAGAAAAGGAGATTATATTTGGTTCAGCGTTGGTGCGCATGTTGGCCCGGCCCGGTCAAATTGGTCTAGCTCGATGTTTACACTTCATCTCGTGCTCTGCTAACGATTGTGTATCCATTATAAGATAAAAGCTTCGATATTAGTAAGAAAAAGGCTTAGGGTCTGCGATTTAAAGAAGCATATTGTGTCAGTCCGATTAAAAATGTTTGTATTTTATGTAAATAATGAAAATAAATGAATGAATATTAAATTTTTATAATTGGTTTAATTTAAAAGTGAGGAACATTTGTCTTCGTACAAACAACTTATACTACATTTTACTTTTGCACTTAGACATCGACAGCGGCTGGTACAAGTGTACGTTTTACATTTGCAATATGAATTTAAATGTATATTCTCTGGCTTTTGTGGTTTACTCATCATTATCGGTCATTATTTAGTTTGCTCCAGCCAAAATCAAAAATATTAGGCGAATGTGGCTTAATTTCACAGGCTTCTTTGTATACAGCTGCTTGCAAAAATGCTCTTTTTACATGCAATAAAAATGCATTTTCGGTTGGAGGAAGACGTCTGAAATGAAATGATAATATTAGATTCATGTAAATAAAAATAATTAAAACAATTACCTTATATCTGTCTTACATGAAGTGAATAAATGTGCTCGTAGCTCATCCAAATTTCCTCTAAATAAAGGTCTGCCATAAAGAGCCTTAAGAAATAACCTACAGGAATCTAATACACTATCAGTTAGATGTAAGTTCCATCTCGGTTCGCTGCGCCAAAATGTGTTAATTCTTCTAACATATTTAACCTTTCACGTAATATTTTTACTACTGTCTTTTTGCCTTTCTTAAAGGGATAACTAACAGTATCATTTCCAGAGAGGCAGTAAACAGCTAGTAAAATGTTGGCCAGATTTCTTTTGTCGAAATCAAATGTACGAGATAATTGGGTAATCACATCATGACAAGAATCATAGATTAGATTTCTGCAAGAAATAAAAGGTTTTTGCCGTTGAAGCCATATTTCAATACTAACACAATGTTTCCGTTTCACAAACATACATGAACTAAATAATAAAATACCTACGTATCTTAAATAAAACCTCTGATATGACATGACTGAATGCGGATGCGTGTGGCCGGCCGGCCGGCGGCCGAGGAGAACGCGCAATATATCAATCGTTACACTTTACTATTTGTTTACAACATTCATAACAGCCAAATTAAGCATTCTAGAAAAAAATTCTTCAAATAAAAAAGTTTCTATAATTCATAAGCTTTATTTTCTCTCGATCATATGCCCATGTATCTTTAATAATAAAAAAGTTTCTAGCATGTTATATTTTGCAATGCATTTTGGTGTTTTTGTGCGTCAAGCAAAGATTTTTATCTTTTTTGCCAAAAAACGACGTTGCCGAAAAAAGTTTCACATAAACTGTAAGTGAGGCCAATGTCCAAAGATATTGGTGTCAAAATTTGAAACAGATATCTCTAACGGTTAACGAGGTATTGACTGAGAAACAAAAAAATAAATGTTTTCCGTAGTTTTTATAAATTTGCCCAAAATTGCATTTTTTTCCCATTTCGCAATTCTGGATGAAAGGTTGAACTCAAAATTCGTATCCGTCATGAAATTTTACATAGGAATCCGCTTTTGGTTTTTGTATATGTCACAGTTGACCCCCCCCCCTGCTCAATTGGTGGTCTTAGATTCCCTACTATAAGGTCCTTCACTGATTAACCACCATGACTTTAGTATAATGTACATTTTTATATAAAACAACCGTGGCAATACATTTGTCTGCTAGCAAAATTTTAATAGGTATGTTCATCTCTTTCTAAGGAAGATATAGATTGTTCTCTTCTGTACTTAAATTTACATTGCTTTTCTAACTGCTCCTTTGACGTAAAAGTCACAGGTGTAGAGGTTATCTTCGAGTAAAATACTGGATAATTGTATTATTTTTTTTTTAAGAGAATACATTATCCTTCCATGATCATTAATAATCAATACATGGTACAAAACGACAACGCAAGATTATTTATAATATAAGTGATATCAAAATAAAACTTTCGGAAACTGCAGTATCTTTTATTCGTTAAAAGGTAATTGTTTTCTCAGTGATTTTATCAGCAGACCAGTAGTAATGAAATTAAGCTAAATCTTACATTTTTTTATTATAATATAATCTAGTCATGAGCAAATGTCCAAGAAACTGGAGCCGTGGGATTTTTAATGATACAGGTATGGGCTCATACAAATATCTTCGTAAAGAAACCTAGATTACGAATTGGCTTAGTGATAAGCTGTAACTGGAAAAAATTATGGTCCAAAAACAAAATGGCGTCAAGGAAATTAGAGCACCGGGTGATAGATTTGGGCTCTTAAGGCATCAACAACGTTTTTGATCGATACTAATATATGTACTTATTACATTTTTAAAACTCCCTACGTGGAACATCCAGAAAGGGAAGAAAGGGTGGATAAGCTGCAACTTGTGTAAGAAAAAAATTATGGCCCAAAAAAAATTAGAGCACAGAGTGGTGAATTTGGGTTCCTAAGGCAGCAACATTTTTAATAGATACTGCTATACTTATTATCAGGGTTGGCCTCTTTTAATCAAATCAGCTGCTTTTTAAAATTAAAATCCCGATTTAAATCAAACATTAATTACGCGACTCGTTACCGCTGAGCTATGTGATGTAGGCCACCGTTCCCTGAACGCTAAAACTTATACCTTAACGACCTACCGTAGCGGGACGGAAAAGAGTGAAGTGTGATATATTGTTGAAATCTGAATAACGTCTACTTTCGAATGGTAAAATAAAAAATGATATTTTGAAAAAAAAATAAGAAGGTCTATATAGAAAGGGGCACTAAACGTCATTCAATCTTCATCAAAACCTTCTCAGCTCATGTATGTTACCAATATTATCGTAGTGCTGAATTGCATCGATATCGGCTCGCTAGGTTCCATATTTAAAAAAAACTTGCCAATGTTGTTTTTGTCATTTAACACAAGAACTAAAATAGATGGACAGAAACTTTTTTCACAAAAAACAACGTGCATAAAATTTTCTACAATTTTGTTCATATACAATATTTTGATAGGAGTTATCATTTTCCAGAATGAGTCCAAACTTCATATATCTTCTTCTTCTTCTTCTTCTTTTAGCGGGGCGACGAAGGGTCGCCGCACTCAGGCCTTGTGGCCCATTGTGCTACCACTACGAATTTATTGGAATCCCCCATTCAGGCCGGATTCTAAAGGCCAAAATCCTTCCTATAGGGGCATTCCTTATTTTCTCCAGCACCGGAAAACCAATGCCGAAGTGTTTGTGCCTCAAGTTCATAAGACTGGGACAGGAAGTAAGGACGTGGATTGAAGTCTCCTCCTCGTCCCCGCAGAACCTGCACTATAGTGTGCAGGTGTTTTTTGAAAGAGCCGTGTCCAGTCAAAAGACTTACCACGATTCTGACCTGTTTCCTGCTTAATCGCAGGATTTGTTCTGATCGCTTCGGCAAGGGCCCTGAGATCAGGAGCTTCGCTTGCCGGAGTCCTGGGTATGAGGCCCAGAAGTCAAAGAATTGGGACCGTGTCCAGCTCTCTACTGACTTGGCACTTGATCTAGGGTAGCCGAGAGCAGGCTCCGAACCCAGTAGAGGTCTCTGAGAGCCCCCTCTGGCCAGAGCGTCCGCCCGTTCGTTACTCTCAATGTTGCTGTGTCCTGGCACCCAGAGAAGCTTGACCCAGTTGGATGAGCCAAGTTCACAGAGTGCCTGTTTACAGTTTTGAACCAATATTGACTTGGTCCGTACTGATGCAAGGGCCTTGAGGGCCATTTGACTATCGCTACATATATATATATTGCTTGTTGGAGTATCTCCTTCGGATATTCTCCTGTGCGCAGACCAAAATAGCGAAGATCTCGGTCTGGAATACTGTGGCGAATTTGCCCAGGGCATAAGAAAGTTCAGCTCTGGGCCTTTCACCGTATATCCCCGCTCCAGCACTTTCCTCAAACCTCGATCCGTCTGTAAACCAGACGATATCGGCAGTATGTCCTCGAGTGGGTTTCAGTCTTCCCTTTTGGGGACGACAACCTCAAATAGTTCCGAGAAGGAGAAGGAAGACACCATGTCATCACTCCTGGCCTCCAGAAGTGAGTGAGTCCCTATCACGTTGGAAGGGGTCCTATTGTGCCCTAATTGTTGTCTTCCGGTTTTCAACTGACCACCACACCTCAGCCTGTAGGCCGCTTTCCGAGCCTCAGCCTCGATCACCAAGTGAAGGGGCACGAGATCCAGAAGGACCTCCAGAGCTGCTGTGGGGGTCGTGCGTATTGCTCCTGTAACTCCCAAACAGGCGAGTCTTTGGAGTTGTGTTAGTTTCTGTTGAATGTATAGCCTGGTTACGGTAGGCCACCACACAACAGAAGCATACGTAATCATTGGTCTAACTACCACAGTATAGTAAAACATTGTTACCCTGGGGTTTAACCCCCATGTTTTACCAAAGGTCCTTCTACAAACCCAATTCATATATCAGTAAATCACTTAGAGGAAATAACTGTGACAATTATTGTAAAGCGTATAATATAACTTTATATTATTAACATAACAAAAAATGAAACAAACTGAAGAAATTAATAATAATAATATAATTTGCAGACATTTATCTCGAAAACGGTTACAATGGTATCTGGAAAATGGTAACTCCTATCCAAATATTGTATAGAAGCAAAATTGTAGAAAATTTTATGCACTTTGTTTTTTGTGTAGAAAGTTTTTCTCCATCTTTTTTTAGTTTTTGTGTTAAATGACAAAAACAATATTTGCATTTTTTTTTAAATGGACGCCATTTTGAAAGTACAGCCAGTTTTGTTTTAGGTCATGTCTTAAACTGTTCCTTAGGCTTTAATCTTTATGAAAAACATTCTCCCCAAGGATCGGTGGAGTGCACGGACAGTTAAGGTGGGCTCCCGTAGTATTACGTTTTATATTGAATTTTATATTTTATTTTAAGAGCTGAATCATATATCTGAGAAATGGTAACTCCTATCCAAATATTGTATAGGAACAAAATTGTAGAAAATTTTATGCATTTTGTTTTTTGTGCAGAAAGTTTTTCTCCATCTTTTTTTAGTTTTTGTGTTAAATGACAAAAACCATATCTGCAATTGTTTTAAAACGGACGCCATTTTGAAAGTGCAAGCAATTTTTTTTTTTTAGGACATGTCTTAAATTGTTCCTTAGGCTTTAATCTTTATGAAAAACATTGTCCCCAAGGATCGAGGGGGGGGGGGGGGGGGCACGGACACTCTAGAGTTGACTCCCGTAGTATGAGTGACATTAGGTTAAGCATATTGGGATATTTGGAAGGCCCTAAAAATGTAAAAATTCTAAGTGTGTAAATGAAGGGGAATATGTTTTAAATGCAGGACCTATTATTTTGTAACACAAAATTTAATAAATGTGCATACTCTATGTTTACAAACAATTGGCTTAGATTTAAATTCCCATGAAATTAGTGATACATTGAATATAAATGAAAAAAATATTTACTAATTCTTTAAGAAAAATAAATTAAACAGTATTTCATAAAATATTAAATAGAAATATTCACTGATGAAACATAATGATTCAATAGTATATATTACTTTTACATATACCTACTGGAATTAGGTAAATATATTTTATTTCAAAAATTTCACTACAATTTGTGCGATTGTTGCCACTCCGGGCCCCGGTTATTTGCACCAGTTTTCTCCCTCTCTACAGCTAGTTAAAGAATTCTAAACATGATACAATAACAACAACAACTTTCTTTAATAACATTTTCCGATAATAAAATGCCTAGAGCACCGGAAAATCGGAAAAAGGGGATTTTTTTCTATTTAGGAAAATATTGTCGGGTTCCCCTCCTTTGAAAACGGGGGGGGAGGATAACTTGCGGTGCGCTCGCAGAAGTTTTCTGTTGCCAGATCACTCAATGACAGCTGGAATTTGAATTTCCTTAATTTATGCACTTCATCAGATATCTTAATGTAACCTGCACATTTTCCAATTTCTGCTATTACATTTCTTTATCTCTTTCCACCTTCGCTCACAAGAAATATTTATTTCAAATGCTGGCAAACAATATGATATTTTTTTTCCATAAATTGTTTATTGCTTGCTTTAGTAGTTACTATTATCACAAGCACGTTAAGTTTCATATCTGGGTTTTAAGTTGTATCCCATATTACGAAAGAACACCTAACACCAGGATGGATCGTTATGTTTTTGTATTACGGCCGTTGTTCCTACAACAAAATTCACATTAAAAATCAAATTCTTACTTTAACATATAACAACTTACCATTAATAAAATGCTTGGAACGCCCCTGTGAAATCATTTCTTTTAATTGATCGGAATCTTTTAACCCCAACCTCTTGTGTCTGTAAATCGACGTTGTTTTATAAAAACTGATCGTGTCTCGGATTGTCACACTTCTATAATTAATAATATAAAAAACTTGTCATTTTGTATGATATAATGTCCATAAAAATTCTAAAATTATGAAAAGTTCGATCAGTCGCCATTTGACAGCTAATGACAGAGGTTTGTTTCAATGGTTATTATTGTTTTACGCAACCCTTTCAAAAGAGGCGACATCCAACCCCTCTACGACACGTCGACGGGGTGTCGTTTTGGCGTCCGACAGCTAGACGGCTCTTTTCGTAATCGTCATCTTTTATGATTTCATAAAAAAAAATAGTTATATCCGTTTAAAAGTAACGTAATGGAAGTGTTCATTGCTCTCTGATTATAAAGTCATTAAGTAACGTTGCGTCCGAAGATCACGTAGATTTATTATTGAATAAGGTACGATTAGTCAAATCAAGTGAAACCAGGAACTGTGTATTATCTAAATCCAATACAAATCCATGATAAATGCGATGCGTAATATTGTGGAGCATTTTCAAAATTTCAAATGCGCAGTTTTAAGTAAGAAGACCATATGATTTGTTAAGTACCAAGCAATTATTTCATTCCTGAAAATCCGCATGAATAATTCGTACAGTTTTCGTTGCGGGAGATAATCCTCATTTTACCGCTAGGGTCTTAAACTAAAATTTTCAAACATCATAAGTAGGCGACAATAAATAATTTAAAGCAATTCTATGTTCGTAATGTGAATATGGAGAATATTATATTTTCCTTTCTTCCATTTTCTGTTTTTCTTGAACGATATCCAATTCGATTTACTGTCTAATATTTGCATTTACATTTTGCTGAAAAAATATGTTTATGAATATTTTATTACAATTTTATACGTTCAAAATATTCAAAATCTTTATACAGTCGATTTATATATGTATGACACGAAATTATTCAAGTGAAGTAATATACAGGGTGTACCGAATTGCATAGGCCAAACTTTACTAAGGAATACAACTTTTCAAAATAAAAAAAAAGTTCCTATAAACGTGGGTCGGGAAGTGCTTAGTTTCCGAGATACAGGGTGTTCAAGCAATTCTCCTGAAAATGTTTTTTTATGAATATTTTCGAAACGTCTAAAGGTAAACAAATGATAATTGACACAGGAATTTAACTTTTTATGCTTTTTAAGACGTAATGACAACTATGTACAAAAATCATTCAGGAGCGGGTGAAACTGGGGGGGGCTAGGTATAATTTAGCCCCAACTTTATTGTGTGACACTTTTATATTAATTTATGAGCAGAACTTAAAAATTTGAAGTTTTCTACACAAAAAAGTCTGTTGTGTTTTTTCTCTAAAATTGTCAGTTTTTGAGTAAATCTTATCTGATATTTATTCGGGAATAGTTTTTTATGAATATTTTAGCAGAACAGAAAAAACAATGACAGTAAAACAAAATTTGATTACATTATTTTTTATTAGACAACAATTAATTAGATTAAAGTAAGGTAAATTACAAATTACTAGAGTTGTTCAAAGTGCATTCCGCCAGCATCAACACATTTCTGACATCTGCGCCGTACAGAGTGTGTGGCTTTACGAATGAAATCGGGATTAGCCCGAAAATTTTCACATTCTTCGAGAATTCTTTCTATTAACTCTTCTGTTGTGTTTACAGGGTTTGCGTAGACTTTGTCCTTTAAATAGCCCCAGACAAAAAATCAGCTGGAGTTAAATCCGGTGAACGGGGTGGCCAGGCTCTTGCACCTAATCGACCGATCCACCATTTAGGATAATTTTTGTTTACCCACAAACGGTTCTCAACAGTAAAATGTGCAGGAGCCCCGTCCATTTGAAACCAGCATTAATTTCTTAAATTAAGAGGAATATCCTCGAGATATTGAAAAAAATGGTTATTTAAAAAATCATTAAATAATGGTCCATTTAAACGGGAAGGAAGGATGTGGGGCCCACAAAAAGTCCCGTTTATAACACCACACCATACATTAACGCTAAACTCCTATTGAAATATCCTAGGCGAATTATATGAGGATTCCGATGAGCCCAGATTCTTAAATTATCAAAATTAGCCGATCCATTACGGTTAAAGGTAGCTTCTTCAGTCCAAATAATTTTACTTCCGAAATCGGGATCTTGTTCCATGGCATTTATAAACCAATTACAAAAATTAATACGCCTTTCGGGATCACCTGGTTGAAGGCTTTGGACTGGCTGCATTCGAAAAGCTTTTCTGTGGTATTTTTTCAGAATCCGAAAAACTTTGTTTTTGGAAACACGCACAGCTTGCGCACGCGGCTGTTTGGCCGCTCTTCTGATACTTAATTTATTATTATTGTCAAATTTTGCCAAAATTATGTTTTTGAATCGCCCATTTCGCTGTTCTTCATTTCTTGAACGTCTTTTAAGTCCAACATTTCTAAATTCTAGGTGGGTTCGAATAAAAACATCTTTAGATGGTTTCCTTCTATTAGGAAATCTTCTGCGATATTCGCGTACCGCGGCATTCGCGTTTCCATTATAATAACCATAAATAAAATGAATATCCGCGTACTCCACATTACTAAACATGACCATTTTTTACTTTTCAATAGAACACTTTTTCCAAACGGAAATAATAAAACTACAGAACAATGAACTACAGAAAACACAAAAAACATCAATGTCATTATTGTCATTCTGGCATTGCATGCTAAATTATTTTTCATTTGTTACAAACATTACAATCATGGCACACTCCTGCATACCAGGAATGTTAGTAATAATGGTTACTAATTAATAAAGTTCAGATAAGATTTACTCAAAAACTGATAATTTTAGAGAAAAAACACAAGAGACCTTTTTTGGGTAGAAAACTTCAAATTTTTAAGTTCTGCTCATAAATTAATGTAAGTGTCACACAATAAATTTGGGGCTAAATTATACCTAGGCCCCCCAGTTTCACCTGCTCCTGAATGATTTTCGTACATAGTTGTCATTTTGTCTTAAAAAGCATAAAAAGTTAAATTCCTGTGTAAATTATCATTTATTTATCTTTAGACGTTTCGAAAATATTCATAAAAAAACATTTTCAGGAGAATTACTTGAACACCCTGTATCTCGGAAACTAAGCACTTCCCGACCCATGTTTATAGCAACGTTTTTTCTTATTTTGAAAAGTTGTATTGCTTAGTGAAGTTTGGCCTATGAAATTCGGGACACCTTGTATAATAGTACAGGTGAAGTTTTCACTAACTTTAAAACAGTATTTATAAAAATAAATAACAATACATGAATATCTTAATCATTAAGTGATTAATATTAGTTTAGTTAATTTGGAAGCCATGTCACCATGAGAGAGACATTTTATGCAGTGTATTTTGCGAGTAAGCTTAGTTTATTAAAGAATTCCGAGGGCACTGCAGCTTCCTGTACTTATTGTTCTCTTGTTGCAGAACCTCGGAGAATCGACCTATGTCAAAAAATCGAAAAATTCGAAAAACATGTTATAGAGCACCACTGATCATATTACGGCATCAGCGTAGAAATCTAGTATAAAATGACATTTTCACGTCCGTGAAGACGTGTTGTACCTAAACTGAAAAGTGCGTCAAATTTTGACCAAGTCCGGTTTCTCGCATATAAAGAATTTCCATCCGATAACTTGACCATAGGACAGGAGCACCGGACGGTCATCAGAAAAAGATAGAAGCATGTCCGAAGACAGATCTTTAATTTTAGCGAAGATAAGGAAAAAAACGATTAGCGCATAAATAAGTACATGCGGAATATCTCCCTAAGGGTCATTCGGAAATGAAGTCGTGGTACAAAGTTTTGTTAGGTTACATGTCTGGTCTGGATGTACATACCACACATATGGCGGAAGGTGAAGGTCACCTACCTACCAAAGATAGGTAGGATATCAGACCAAACGCCCAAGTCATATAGATCCATAAGCCTGTCCTCTTTCCTACTTAAAACGTTGGAAAGACTACTGGGCAGGAAATACTAAGTGAGCGTCAATATGCATACCAGCCGGGAAAGTCAACAGACCTCGCGCTGAATGATTTAAATAGGCTACTGACAAAGTCATTAGATGACAAAAAAATGGCAGTGGCAACATTTCTAAATATAGAAGGAGCGTTCAATAACGCGACAACGCAATCTTTAACCAATGCGTTGTTAAATAGAGGAGTTCCAACAGTACTCTGCCAGTGGATTAAAGCCAGCCTAGAAAAGAGGATAATAGTATCCAATCTAGGCGAGGCTACCATTGAAGCAAAAGTGAGTATAGGCTGCTCTCAATCTCCACTGCTGTGGGCAACCCTTGTTGACGAACTCCTCCGAAAAATTTCCGCAGAAGGCTTTTACTGCCTAGGATATGCTGACGATCTAGCAATAGTAGTCAAGGGGCGATTTGCGAACACGATATCAGAGCGTTCACAAAGAGCCCTAATATTGTCGACAGGTGGTGTAGTGAGGAAGGACTTTCCATAAATACTCACAAAACTACAGTCGTCACCTTTACACGGAAAAGAGCCTTGGGAGGCCTAAAACCCCCGAGGCTCAATGAAGTGGAAATTCCATTTGCCAGCGAGGTTAAATACCTAGGAGTCATTTTTGACCAAAAGCTGACAAGGAATTCCCACATCCAAAAAGTCACACAGAAAGCAACAATTGCCCTGGGAAGATGCAGGCAGATGTGTGGAAAAAACTGGGGGTTAAACCCCACGATGACTCTATGGTTATACACTAGGGTTGTAAGACCTACGATAACCTATGGATCGGTAGTATGGTGGACCAAGACACTGCAGCTTGGAGCAGTAAGGCTATTAAGTGGCGTACAAAGGCTTGCTTGCCTGTGCGCCACTGGGGCCATAAAAACTGCTCCCACGGCTGCATTGGAAGTCCTTTTAGACCTGACACCACTACACATTTATCCAAGGAGAAGCTCGTTCAGTGGTACATAAGCTAATGCAAGGCACAACGCCCTTAAGGCAACGACACGGAACAGAGCATCAAAAGTTATACTCAGAGCTGAAGGCAGATCCCATTTTGGGAATGCCCAAGGAAACTATGGTCCCAAAGTATAACTTCTACAAAAATTTTCAAATCAAAATACCAGATAGAGAGTACTGGAAAAATGGTCCTCATAACGATGCAAACGATCTGGTATACGGACGGCTCCAAGACAGAACAAGGAGTCGGAGCTGGGATTTACGGAATAAGGTTGAAAACGAAAATCCCGATAAGTCTAGGAATACACGCCACAATATTTCAGGCTGAAGTGACCGCTATACAGTGGTGTGTAAAGGAAATAATGAGGCAAAGAACTGTAAACCAGTCAATTGCCATTTTTTCCGATAGCCAAGCAGCGCTGAAGGCACTCGATTCAAGACTAGTATGGGATTGTATAAATGCCCTTACAGACCTAGGAAGTCAGAACAAAGTGACTATGGCATGGGTACCAGGACACGAGGGACGCAGGGGAAATGAGAAGGCTGACGAACTGGCTCGAGAAGGCGCATCTAAGGCCCTAGTAGGACCCGAACCCTTTTGCGGTGTGGCTAAGCCACGCATACGAACATCCATTAACGAATAGGTACAAAATAAATCTCTAGAGTGGTGGAAGAATTTCCCACAACAGAGACAGGCCAAAAAGTTCATTAAAGAACGATCGGCCAAATTCACGGAAGACCTGCTACGCTAAAATAGAAAGGCCATTAGGATAATAGTAGGTCTTCTAACTGGACATTGTAGGCTTAATAGGCATATGAGTCTAATGGGCCTGGCAGAGGATGCAACATGCAGATTCTGTCAAAAGGAAGAGGAAACCTCAGTACATGTGCTGTCTCATTGCGAAGGCCTAGCCAGACTGAGGTTCCAACTACTTGGCGAAGAGAAACCAAGGGCAGATAGCTATACCAAGGAGCCCTTATCAAGGCTGATACAAAAGACAAAGCTGGATAAGGAGCTCTAAGTAAAATTAGACAAGGAGAGCCACAATAGATCCACAGCATGTAGTAGCAATCAACTTTACACAGAAAGATCCACAACTTCCTTGAAGTATACGAGTGCAATTTGCCGACCTCTACCGACCTGTACAGTACACGTCCGCCTTTGTCATGTTTGATACGCAGATTCTTACACAGGTTCTTGCATTTTTGCATATTTTTTACCTCTAGGTACTGTACTATTCAGTGTTAGGTCGACAATTGAATGAAAATTGTTATAACTTTTCGCTGGTAATTGGCTACAGAATCGTTTTTAAAATTAGCGAAAAAGATGTTTGAGTCATGAGCTATTGATTGATTGATTGGTTGATTGATTTACCAGCATGCGGTAGTCATTGCTGCCACTCCCAGATTATACAGCTGGGCCTGCAACGTCCACGCTGGGTTGGACTAAGGTCATGATTGTTGTCAGCAGCGAGAGCCACACGGCGCATGGTGAAGGAAAGTGGGATGGGAGGTGTAGATATTTATGAGATGTGTTACCGCGTTGTGTCGTGAGGGAGCGTTTAAGCTCCCTTTTCATGTTTATGGTTCTGGACTTCTGCTTCTTCTGAGTCTTCTTGTGAAACATTTGTTATGTCGTGATATGGAGTGTTTATGTCCTCTTTTTGCATTTCTGCTTCTACAAATCTTCTTCTTCTCCTTTTTCTTCTGATTCCTCCGTCTCTGATTTTGGTAGAGCATATATCGCTGCGATTTCATTGTGGAATTCATTTTCAATTTTCAATAACATGGCCACACTTTAACAATCCATTTGCCTTGCCATAAATTTATAGTGACAGCGGTAGACATTTTCGAGAGTTTGGATGTATAATCACTTCTCGGATTTTCTAGAAAGTCGTTTGAATCAGCCTCTCATCAGTTTATTAAGGCATTTATAAGGCGAAGAATATGCAACACCACAAAAACACACTCTTTTTAATAAAAATATGAATTATGTACGAAATTAATCACTACTCACAGAATCGCTAATCGCACGTCCTAAGATGTGTATTATTCCTCAAACCTATCACTCACTTGACATCTTAAAATTATATCTTTTACACTTTGTACCAAATTTTTATTATATTGAAATTGATTTAATTTGGCGCGGTGTACTATGGTACGCCCCTAGTTGAGTCATATGTATTTTTGCTGGAAGAGAATTGTTTATAAATTCCTTTGAATATTTTTAATAATTATGAAAAACCTCACTTGAAAATTTTACTAAAGAATTTATATTATGACCATTCTTTAAGAAGTATGCATTCATTACTGATTATTACGGGTTTAATTTATACCAAATTCGCTTGAATATTTCTAATAATCATGAAAAGGGAATTGAAGGTTTACATAAGAAATTTATATATCCATACTTTACGAACAATACGTTATTGATTAATTCGGGCATAACTTATATTAAACTCGTTTGAATATTTTTATAATAATTGAAAAATAATTTAGTTGAAGGTTTACACAGGAATTTTATGGCCATGTTTTAATAATTTATTGCCCTCCCGTAAATCTGTCCACAGCTGTCGACTTTTCAATGGTTTGATAGACCTAAACACTTATCGGTGGTTTATTTATGTTTCTTAGAAAGCTATCTATCTGTACTAAAGTGTTTCAATATATCATAACGCAAACGAATATGCAATACCGCAGAATGTTCTCTATACAAAAATACGAAATACAAATAACACGTTAAAAATTTCTAACAACACTAATCTGTAATACGTTCTTTTCCTTTCGCTTTTGGGTTTGGTTTATTCCATTACACTAAAAACACTGTGGAGTTCTGGATCACGTGCGTAATTAATCACTAAACAAATTCTCATAACACCGCAAATTGCAGATACCGAAATATGTATTACTTTTCAAACACCTGCCACTCACTACACTTGGCAACTTAAAATTATATCTTTTACATTTTGTATTTAGCTTAAGTGATGGCACATAATAGAGGGGCTGATAAAAGACGTCTACCCTCAACCACGTCTGACTTGAGCAACCTCTTTGAGTCATGACCTATTAGACTATATAAATAACTCGAAAATTTTGGATGGTGCCCTTTTGCACAGGACAATTTCTCAACGAATTTGGATTTAAGGTACTTTGGTCATAAACTTTCATTTCCGGTAGGTGCCAGCTTTTACTCGTATAACTCCCTCATAATTTATTTTTAAGTGACTTTACCTGCCACTATATTAGTTTAGAATTCAAGTTCTACTGTTGCAGAACCCTCCAGAATCGACCTAAGTCGAAGACAGAATCAAAATTCGACTTCTGCAAAAATCTCATTTAAGGACATTTTTTAAGGGTCTGAGGGACTACAGAGCCACAGACCAGTCCATAAGGACCGTTATAAGTTCTATAAGGCATTAGAAATGACCAGGTGAAAATTCGAAGAAACACCAAATTTTCACTTAGGAAAATATGTTTTGGTTCAGGATGTGAGAGCGAAAGTATATAGTGGCAAGGATTTAAGAATGGTATACTTTTTCAAAGGTGCAACAAAGTTGAACTTTGAAGAAAATAATATTTTTTAAAAGTACGCCAAAAATGGACTTGAGAATAATTTTTATCAAAAGTACTCCAAAATTGGACTTTAGAAGATTAATTTTTCAAAGGTACGCCGAAGCTAGTTTAAAAAGTACTCCAAAAATGCACTTTGAAAAATATTAAAATATTTTCCATTTTTATTCCTCCACCAAAGACATTGACCATTGAGGTACGGTCATTGAATGTCCTGTTCTAAAGTATGAGCATAAAATGTTAACGGTGCAATGCATCTAAGAGGCGAAACCGACGATTTTGACAAAGACGGCGTAGCGCCGATAAGCAAAAATCAGTGCACATGCACAAGGCCGGTTTCTCGCATAGATAGAGTTGAGATTCACTCAGCGGCTCGCAATTTGGTCGAGCGCGTTGAGCAGTCCATACAAAGAGATGGTAGAAAAGCCAATAGCAGGGCTTTCCAAATAATAAAGTTATAGAGGAATACGCCTTGTGCATAAAGAACCAAAAATTCAATTTTGCCTAAAAGTCACTCGAAGGTAGATCGTTGTAATTTTGCTAATATTGAACAACTGCATAGGGGCAAGTAAGTTGTGGACTGATTGAACGCCATCAAACTTATGCAGTCATAAGTCCTCATGAATGTGTTTGAGTACGTGAACCGCCACGATACAAGAACTTTAAAGCTAAGTAGTCTCTAGCGAAACTAAATTTATTTAGTAGAACTTTTTTAAGTTATTTCAGTCAGCCGTAATTATGAAATTAAAAAGAGAGAGACTTCTCTAAAAAGCTCGCATTTTGATTCTGAGAAGGTATGCATGAATCTTTTCTACCTAATCGATCGTTAGCGTAAGCGCTCTCGCTTGTATGGTCTGAAAGCCGTTTGTCTCAATTGGGGAAGGCGCAATTCTTATTGTAAATAAGAATTTTGCTATAACCCCCTTTTTGTATAACCATATCTGTTAAATAAACGGATTCTTTGAACTATTGCATCTTAATTGATCTTGAGACTTGTTGCTAGTCTATAATCCCTGGAACTTTCGTATCGAAAACCGAATGTGTCTCACATTAACACTTGACCTTCTGGTTGCCTTAAGGAGGTTTGATAGGGATTTTTTTATGCATTTTTCTCATAAATCCTCAGGTGTAGAGTCCGTTATTAGCAGATAAAAACGTGACTGTCACGTCAAAAATCAATCCCGTCGGAGAGAAATTCTTCGACAGGGATTTTTTTTATGTGAAAATTTAACTTTTCAAAAGGTAACCAAAACTTAATCGAGGAATGCACGGCCAGAGAGAGCGCCGTTAATGATCTGAGGTAGTGCAGCCTTGATCCATTACTCGGCTGTCGAAGTGCATCTTATCTCGAACCCATCTGGGAGTAGAAGAACGGGGTAGCACGCGACTGGCGCCCCTGAGAAATAAATTGGTCGCGTCATTTTGACGCCCGGTAGTGCGTTCTTCTACACTACCATGCGTGTATCGCAATATGTTATTTTTACATTTTTCATAAATAATTTATACACAATATTGTTTCAGAAAAAGCGCATAGCTTTTATTAACGCATCCACCAAAAAATAATATTTTTCATAGCAAATTGTAATCTGAAAATAGTTAGGATTTAGATATTTATATCAACATAGAATCTCGACATTTTTACCGGAAATAAAAAAAACAAATTATATTAAAATTAGTTTTATAGTACTTAAAATGTTAAATGTAAATCTCTTAATACTTTCAAAGTCTGTTCGAAACAGGACTCGACGCTGTATAATCTTGTTATATTTTAATTACATTACTTCAAATGGAAATTAATGTGGAGATTGCCTCCGACATTATTCTTTATTGGAGAATGTTTTGAAACTAATTCAGTTACATTGTAAACATCGTTTCATTTTAACGTTGGCGGAGGTTAAGACTATTAATATCAACTGTCTTCTTGGTATCTCTCTGGAACAATAGAACTATAATTAATGATGTATATTAAGCTTTTCAAGTACTAATGTAATTTTCAACATCAGTCGAAGAAAACGTAAAGTTCATAGTCTTATTAATTTTTTTTTCAAAATAAATTTGCCAAGGTTTTATTCAAGTTTTAAAAATGTTACTCTCTTAAGTCTAGAATACCTATATTTGTTTGAGCGAAAGAGAGGACTACAGTTTATAGCGAACTCGGAATCAATTCTTTTGTATAATTTTGGATGAAAAATTGTTTTGTTATGTGTGGGGTTCGAACACGCATCGCTAGTCACTTGTGATTGTGATTAATATGCCATGTGATATTTTATTTTAAAATTATTTATGAAACTCCAGTGGTTATCATCGTGATTGCACGAGAACATACCGAAGCGGCCGGTGATACAGCCCAAGCTTCATATTCAATTTATTATGCCCTTACGGACCTAGGAAATCAGAATAAAGTGACCATAACATGAATACCAGGATACGAGGAACACATGGGAAATGAAAAGGCTGAAGAACTGACCCGGGAAGGCGCGCCTAAGGCCTTGGTAGGACCTGAAACCTTTTATGGTGTGGCTAAGCCATGCACACGATCATCCATTAATAAATAGGTGCAAAACAAGTCTCTAGAATGGTGGAAAAGTTTCCCACGATAGAGACAGGCTAAAGAGTTCATTAAAGAACGATCGGTTAAACTCATGGAAGATCTACTATTCCAAAATAGAAAGGCCGTTATTATAATTGTGGGTCTCCTAAAGGAACACTATAGGTTCAATAGGCATATGAGTCTAATGGGTCTGGCAGAGGATAGAACATGCAGATTCTGTTAAGAGAAAGAGAAAACCCCAGTACATATGCTGTGCCACTGCGAAGGCCTAGCCAGATTGAGATTCCAATTACTTGGCAAAGAAAATCAAAGGCAGATAGCTATACTAAGGGGCCCCTATCAAAGCTATGGAGTCTATTACAAAGGATAAAGCTGGATAAGGAGCTCCAAATAGAATCAGATTAGGAGCGCCACAATAGATCCAAGGTTAAGCTGCCAGTTCCTCCCTTCAAATCTAATCTAATTAATACACGTATTGGTAACTTCGTTAGCTGCGATACGTTTATTTTTTTACCAGTAAAGTTTACCTTAGAAGATTGTATTAGTTATATAAAAAAAAGGTTTTCCTGTCCGTCTGCAAGTTGCAGGCGAATAGAGGCGGGGAGGGCTTGTTTATGGCTACATGCAAATTTTTTGGTCGCTGGGTAACCTCCTACACGTCAGTATTTTTAGTCTCGCGAGTATATGAATGTAGAAAATGAGTATTATAGAAACAAATTTTAATGTTATCGCATTACTAGGCTCAAGAGGATTCGATTTTACCATGAATGCCTGAAAACAGCAGTTAATAGTCGAATCCTGTGAATCAACGAGTAACATCACATCAGTCGCCTCAATAAAGTCACAAAATTAAATTCTGTCGTGTGTGAATGGCTAAATCGACAATAAAACAGGGCAAGACACGATATATCTTCTTACCTGCTTCCACTTACAAGAGAGAACATTAATTAATCCACTTGTACTGCGCCCCTAATGTATCAATAACTAACTGATGCTTATGAGTAGAAAAAAATAAGGAAATATTTTCTACCTTACTAATATTTCATTGCTCAATTCATCATCCGAAAACGCCTGGACTAACAGTCAGAATTAAATTTCGGCAAAAATTCTTTGATCCTTTTTAGTCATATTTAGTGACCTATAACACGTTTGAACTGACTGTTCATGGCCGAAATCCAATAATTTGTAGCCCTTACAGGAACAGTCTAGTTGATTTTTTTTCGCGGAAATAAAATCACAAAATTTATTAAAGCATTAGAGAGCAACGAAGAATTTTTTACAATATATCCCCTAAATTGTCCAATTTTTTATGCTTATTTCTTACTTGAACGTAGAAATTTTAGGAAAAAATAATCAAGTAAAATAAAGGGTAGAACCTTGGAGTGAAAATAGAATTGTTTCTTACAAAGTGAACTAGAGGTCATTTAGACAAAAATATGGCTTCTGATCTAACAAAATAAATGCTTCATTTTTTTTAATCAATTTATTTTGGTGTTTTAAAGAAAATATTAAAAATCAACAACGAGATCACTATGGCATAAAAAATTATTCAAGGTCAAAGTTCACAAAAAACGGATTTTTGCTAATATCGCGCTTTCTATGGCTCGGAGGCCAATTAAGGTTATTATAAATATGAAAGATAATGAAATTCCGCACAAAAATTATCCCTTCCATTTTTTATGTGCAACTAATGGTTTAGGCAAAAATGTGCTTCGAAGTTTCCGCGTAAGGCATAATATGCTCCATTTCATACCCGTTTTTAAAGAAACTGTAAATTTCTTGACAACTACCTAGCAGCTTGGGTTTAAGGGTGCCGGTGCCGTGCCTCTTACATCCCTGAACCGATACAAAAAAAATTTTGGTAGGCCTTTAGAGACAACATTATAGAATGGTACCAGACTATTGAAAAGTCAAAAAAAAATTTCTTTTTGATTTACGCACAAGTAAAAAAATTTTTTCTTTTTTTAGTTTTAAATAGCCATTATATAAAGCTGTTTCTAAAAGAATATCAAATTTTTTCAATCGGTTCAGGGATGCAGGAGAAATTCTCAAATTACGTTCACGAAACCGCCCACCTTAACTTCAAACAAAATTGTCATAGTGCAGTTTTCCAAACAAAAAACACCATTAAAATTATATTTTTGGACATGGACATTATTTTAATCAAAATTTCAATATTTTTTTATTTTGATCAAATTTTGGACTTAAGGTTTTTGGACAATTCTGAGCAAGTTTTATTAACAAAATTTTCCGATAAAAAATGTCTAATAGGATTTTTTAATTTTCTCCGCATATTTTGGTACCGCAGGTGGCTTGTTTTTCTGGTCACAAGTAGATCCTAATTTATTCTATACTTAAGTGAAATTTGATTCAAATCGGAAGAAAAATAAAAAAGTTATTGGGGTGTTACCATTTCAAGTGAAGCACACTGTATATATTTATTTATTTTATTTTATATATCAGCTAATAAATACTATACAAAGAACAAGCACTTATTCTATGCCTGGACTATATGAAATGGAGCATATTATGCCTTGCGCGGAAACTTCGAAGCACATTTTTGCCTAAACCGTTCGTTGTACATAAAAAATGAAAGAGATCGTTTCTGTGCGGATTTCATTATCTTTCATTTTCATAATAACCTCAAGTGGCCTCCGACCCATAGAAAGCGCGATATTCGCAAAAAAACCGTTTTTTGCGAACTTTGATCTTGAATAATTTTTTATGCTATAGTGATCTCGTTGCCGATTTTTAATATTTCCTTTAAAACACCAAAGTAAATCAATTTAAAAAAAATGAAGGATATATTTTGTTAGATCAGAAAAGTCTAATTTCACTGGATTATAGAGATTAGACAAATTAAACACCACAGCCAAATACAACTTTTATCCATACACTAACTTTGCTCGGAAGAGGACTACTAATCTGAAGTTTTGAATTAATTTCAGCTCACAAAGAGTCCTAGACCTAGTCCTTCTGCCAACATCCTAGGGTGAAAGGCAAGTATGCTGCTCAATCAGAGCCGTGAATAATGCCCTGGAATGTGAAATATGATTACAGATGAACTATTAGCTGAATACTTCTTCTTATTATTCACGTCTTTCCAGATGTTTTTCTATAAATGAAAATTGTTGTAATTGAGCCCCGCTTGCTGAATAGCACGTTTGGCGGCATCACGTCATCTGTCACGGTTGCCTGTTAGGCGAACAGCCTTGTTAAAGTTCTTTCATATCAGCTATTTAGCATGCTTTGAAGATATCCTCCTCGCTTCTTGCCGTGTGGTTGTCCCTGTTCTACAGGGTGGACCTTTTAAATTTATTATTGCAATTATCTCGTCGTGTGAGACACCAATTAAGAAATGACTTCTACGAAAGTTGTTGTTCTAATGGGGTCATTTGATTCTGTGGTCGGGCACCGGATCCGTGACCTTGTGAGGCCCTTTGATAGCCAACTTTGTTTTTTTAAATAGGAACTCCTATTTTTTATTGCAGAATCTAATTCTACGGAAAAAAATACGTTCAAATATGATTTTCAAAAAATTTTTCCAGTGGGCCTTATTCGGGCCCAATACCAACAATTGAAATCACAAGAACCCAACTATTTCGCCGGTTAAGCTAACAATTGAAAAATGACTTAAATAAAAGTTATAGGACTCGATGAGGGTCATCCAATGCTATGGTTCAGTATCCGGTCTGGGCCCTTGATACGACCCTGGGGCCCCCAACTTTTTTTTTAATGGAAATATTATTTTGGTGGGTCTTACAAATTGTCTTGTTTACTGCCTTACAGTCACTTAATATGGCTGGGTGGTTATCATTTGCTCGGTCTACAATCATGATTTTCGTTTTGCGGTAATATAAACTTCTGCACTTTTACAGCATGAATAAAAGTAAAGAAGACATTTAACTAAATTTGTGGTTGGTTCCTTGTGAAACATTTTATAAATAATTCTAATTACAAGAAAACTAGCTTTTTAATGTTTCAAAATAAGTAAGTATATTCATACTCTACATATGTTTCGGCTTATTAGGCCTTTCTCAAGAGTAAATACAAAGATTATTAAAGCTATAGAACAAAATTCTACTATTTATAAAGGTACTAAATTCATAAAATTGCAGGTTAAAAGACCGGGCATGAATAAATTAATGAAAAGTTTATGGCAATAAACTATAATAAAATATAAAATTATAATTTAAATGTTTCTTAGTACTGAGTCTATTATAGGGCTATTAAGGAAATTTAGTTAGTCATTAACGGTACAAGGGATTTTTTAATCTCTAATTGCTCAAGGAGATCTAAACATTTCCCTTTTGTTTCTGCATAGATGAACTTTACATTTTTAGAGTCTATAATTATTATTATTAATACAGTGAGTAGACGTACCCGTGCTTTTAATATTGTTTAAAGTTGAATTTTTGTGTTCTTTTACCCTCTTATCAATGCTCCTACTCTGACCAATATAAACTGCCTCACAGTCACTACATTTGATTTCATGAACACCAGACTTGCTTAGTTTATTCATTTTATCTTTATTGTTAACTAGTATTCTTCCTAAATTTGTTTTATTTACGTGTATTGTAGACATACCTAAGCTATTTAATTTATTAGATATCTTGTTACTGAAATTTGGAATATGATTAATAAAACTAAATTTAGTTGGTTCCTTACGTGCATTGAAAAATTCCTTTTGGATCATTTTTTTTTTCTGTTTGTTTTTTACCATCTTTTCTATTAAGGACTCCTTATATCCGTTATTTCTTACAATTTGTTTAATAATATTAAAATCATTCTCATCTAAAGGGAAGTTTGTAAGTCTATGAAAGGGAGAAAGCTTAATTTGCTACGATTGTTGTGATTTATAATGAATGACTGTGTCCGTAGTAGTTGGTTTCCAATAAATATTATATTTTAACTAATCATTATATTTTTTGATAATAATATCTAAGAAATTTAATTGGCTATTTTCATTCTCCATAGTAAACTGGATGTTACTATTAAAGGAGTTCAAAAAATGAAGGTAAAGATTTAAGCTTCTTTTTGTACCAGTCCAAATGCAAAAAATATCGTCTATATAGCGATTCCAATAAAAAACATGTGAGTTCAGAGAATTTTCCCTATCAAAAATTGAGAATTTTAAATTAGACATAAAAATCTCAGCTAATAAAGGAGAAATAGGAGAACCCATTGGTAAGCCGTCTTTTTGTTCAAAATATTCACCATTTAACTTGTTTTAGAAGATCTTCTAAAAACTTGTATTGAACAGAATTACTTTCAGATATTCCCTATTTGTTCTAAAAATACCACTACAGTATTTAATTGCATTTTCATGCATGTCTTTACCGACCCCAATTCGTTACAGTCATCTTGGAAATAAGAAATTCGTATGTATTCAAGAGTATGAATTTTTGCACGAGCCCGTTTTTTCTAGTTTGTTCTCTGTTGGAGTTTGCACTTTGCTACATGTGTTGCTTTGTGTTGTCATCGCTTACATGTGATGTTCCCTTTTATAGATTTCCACAAGATATTTGAATTTTTGTCATTCTGTGGATTGACTTCACTTATATATTCTGGGAAATCAGCTCTAAAGTTTGTCCAAGATATTTTTTTAATTCGGCGCTTTTTATACAAAAGTTTGCTTCTAAAAAACCTGATTTTCTTATGCCTTTAAACAATTTTTTTGTAAACAAATGCTTTTTGATAATTTCTTGTATTAGAAATAATAACAAGTACTTTAAAAAGACAATAATAATAAACCAAGTCCAAGTATTTTTATCGTATTACTTGAATAAATAATATAATAAACATGCTCCTAAGAGCTGTGTATTATAATCTAATCACTTTAATCAGTAAATGTCCACTTGTCAAAGGTCGAAAGGAAATTATTTTAATTAGTACCCTCTGACAAGAAACCAGCATACATATTTTCTGACAAAGGTCATAATTGGATGAAAAGGATTTAGGATTTGACAAAGCCAGTATTTGATCATGATAATTATTTTAGTATCTGAAAACCTACCAAGCATTATAAATATATGTTTTTCGACATAGCGTCAAGAGAATAGAATCATAATCTTCATAATTGATATTTCAACTACCTAACAAGATCCAAAACAACGTAAATAACTATATGAACGTTAAAATATGTAGTAATGGAACATGAATGATATCGATAGATGGCCCTAAATTATTTTTCATTGAGGTACAAGTAGATTCATCTACTAAATAGACAATTCATGCCTGTAGCTGTGTTAAAATTTATCACTGCAGTTCTTGACGCTTCTCCCGCCGATTGTGAACGCCAATTGTCACATGATTATACATGCAAAGCTAATTTTGTGGAAGAGTATACACACAAATAATCCAGTCATATAGGGATTCCACCTCGGAATCAAAGATAATATGCTATAAACTTGTATAAATATTTGTTTTGGCATTTTATAAGTTGGTTCAAAATTCTCATAGAATCTCATGTACGCGAGTCAAGATATTCAAGGTCAAAGGTCGCACAAGAATCGGCTTTTTATAAATATCTCGTTTTCTATGCTCTAAATGACATTTTGATTTATTATAATAATTGTTAGTTACCAATTTATTTAACTTAGCTAACTGGACACTGATAAACTAGTCCTGAGTGATATATAGATACCTATCCAATCCTCCCCAAATTGAGCATTTAAATAATTTCGTGTTTCACTGGACGTATGATCTGGGGCGCCATCGTGTTGTTAAATTAATCTTTGAAACTGTCTTACAGGCATATTGTATACAAAGTGCTGTATTTCTTGTCGTAGAATGTTAATAAAATTTTCGGTATTCATATTACCGTGAAAAAAATGAGGATCCATTATTTATTATCCAATAAAACGGCACCTTACACCAAATCTAAATCATCCTTAGCGATTAATTGTAGCAGTTACGTGCAGATTTTCATGCCCAATGGTGGTTATTATGCCGATTAAAAATTCCGGCACTGCTTATATGGGCCTCGCCTGTCCACAAAATTGTTCCTTCAAATCCTGGCACTTCATTGCATTGACGCAAAAACTACTGGCCAAATTCGAGACGCCTTTGAAAGTCGTTTGGGTATAGATGGTGACTATTATAGTTAAGGTGCCCGTCGGGAAAAATTTTGCTGATACATACTCTCTCCAAACTTCGTGTATGGCTTCATTGGACCTAGTCTGACAGCATTTTCCGCTACCATTTTTTTTGTTTTTGGGGCGTTTTCCCGCTAGATTTTCCGAAACATGTCATTTTGACGGCATATAAAGAATGTATAGATACTGTTATTTTTCCAAGTAGAATAGCTTAAAAATGTGAATTGAAACGTGAAAAAATAATTGTCTGACAATAAATGTGGGTCATTGGGCGTGTCCGCTATCTCGAACATGTCGGAAAAACGACTATGAGAAAATTTATTAATAACCAGCTGATTTTCGCTGTATTAATTTATTTAAACATACAAAAACAAGTTTTCATATTGTCTGATGAAAATTATTTTTCGATTTCCCAGTCTGACGCGTCAAAGTTGTCGGTTTCATGACAGCAAAAAATTTATTCATAACATTTTTTTACAAATTTTTTTGATTTTTAAATAAAATTTATAATACGATTAAAAAATTGTCTGACGGTGAAATAAAGCCTTTTAGCTGGAAATGTTAAATAAAAGGTTTGTCTATGTGGTTGTCAAGCTACGCTTGGATGTTTCATTCATATGTATATATTGAGGCTATATTTATAAACAAGCTAAAAACGTACTCTTCGCCGGTTTACTAAACTTTTTATATAATTGTTACACATTCTATAGGATACTCTTCGCAGTTTTTTGTAAATAATGTTAGTTTTAAAAATTTTTAATTTTATAGAACAAGCTTAGTTGGTGAAAGACTCGGTGCAAAATAAAGTAAAAATTAAAAAAAAACATGCCATACCCCATGTGGGTTTCGAACCTAGGGCCCTTGAATTCCGAGTCAAAAACGTAAGAACCACCTAACACGTAAAAAAATGTAAAAAATGTAAATTTTTATAAAAACATAAAAATCAAAAAAAAAAAATCTCAAATTTAAACCATTAATAAAATTTTTATTTACTGGTCGATTTTGTTCAAAAACAATGGGGTTCTTCCCATAGCTAACACTAACTTAGTGTCCAAATTTCAGTACAATCGGATGTTTCTTTCTTAAGTTATCGTGCTTACAAGAAACGTGACGGACGGACGGACAGACGGACGGACAGACGGACGGACAGACGGATGGATAGACGGACAGACGGACATTTTGAAAGTTGTTCGTTCACTAACACAATGATATGAAAATTTTTTCTCTACGAGCGATATTTACGATTTTAGAAATGTGCCGATCAAATACAATATACTCTTCGTTTTTGCGAAGAGTATAATAACAAGCTGATTTTTTCAATATAGCTTAATAAAAATAAATCAAATCCAATTTTTTAACTGTCTGACAAAACGTGTTTTCCAGTTTTTCAGTCTGACGCCTGGAAAATACAATTTTTTAATGTTGTAATTTCCTTCAAATTGTCATGATTATGTCATACTAATCATTGAAAAATCATGTTTACAGTGTCAAAAATCATAAATAAATTGCATGAACTTCGCGCTTGAAAATATATCGTTTTATACAAGTTCACCTGTGTACATCTGTTTAGTACGACTATGAAACTGACAACTGACTATGAAACTGACAATGATGATTTATCAACTGATGATTCAACTGATGATGATGATGATGAGGAAAGCGAAGAAGAATAAGAAAATAATTTTTTATAATAATTATTTTATAATAATTGTTTTATAGTACTTACTTGAAATTATTTTATTTGATACCTTTTTTTAAAAGTTTTTTACAATAAAATAAATCGTATAATTTAATAAAGTGCGGACTGAACAAAATTTTTAGGCGATGCCAGGAAAATTAGTTTTTCAATTTTGGAAATATGTCGTTTTTCTGCTGCAGAAATTCGTTTTTCATGTAATAGGATAATTTTTAGCATCGCCCTAAAAATTTTTTTGGTGCATAATGTTTATTTTTTTATTCCCTGGATACTTCATATATTTTTGATGCAAAATTGCACACTTAAATTGAATTCGTATACTTATTTACCGAAAATGGATTAATTGTTTTTTCATTTATAAAAGGTACTTTGTTATAACTAATATTATAAAGTGTTATCTTATAGCTTGTTTCAAGACCTTTAATTTGGGCCCTGGATGAAAATTTTCGGACTAGTAGTACCGGAGATATAGCAATTTTAAACGTACTAAAAGACAATTTTTCGCTACTTTTTTCTACAAAAATTTTTACGTATTTTTCAATATTATCGAACTTAAAACTTGGGTAAGTCGAATTCAGATAGTCTAAAAGAGTTCAAAAAATTCAAAATAAAGATTATAAAATAAGTAAGTTGAAATACCGTATCTTTTTTAACCGTTTTCTCGACTAAACGAAATTTCATTTTTTTATCGCCCTAACTTCGACGGCCGCTATTGGAAAATTATGTTTTTTTGTCAGACTCTCGTTATGCCCCACTGTATTTGTCAGACACTTATACCACAAATTAAATACCTATTTTCTGCATATAATTTTCCAATGTCTGAAGGTTATGAATTAATTTTTTGCTGTCATGAAACCGACAATTTTGACGCGTCAGACTGGGAAATCGGAAAATAATTTTCGTCAGACAATACGAAAATTTGTTTTTGTATGTTTAAATAAATTAATACAGCGAAAATCAGCTGGTTATTAATAAATTTTCTTATAGTCGTTTTTCCGACATCTTCGAGTAGCGGACACGCCCAATGACCCACATTTATTGTCAGACAATTATTTTTTCACGTTTCAATTCACGTTTTTACTTGGAAAAATAACAGTATCTATACATTTTTTATATGCCGTCAAAATGACATCGGAAAATCTAGCGGGAAAACGCCCCAAAAACAAAAAAAATGATAGAGGAAAATGCTGTCAGACTAGGTCCAATGAAGTTTGGAGAGAGTATGTATCAGCAAAATTTTTCTCGACGGGCACCTTAACTACTAATGCAGTTTTGTAGAGTTTTGAATTTATTTTTTTTTAAGCAACGCAATGCAGTTGTTTTTGGGATTCATAAATTTCCCTGTATTTCGCGAGATATATTAGGATTTTCTCTTACAGTTTTTAAAACAATATTTTCTACAGCTTATCTACCTGCTATATTATATATTTTTGCTCGAGGCTTTACAAATCATCCAAACTCTTTTAAATTTTGTTGCAGCCTTTTGAATATTTTTGTCTGGCTGTCTCTTTTCTGGATATTTAAAAATATTGTTTAGGAGGCACTTTTGGCACAAATTTTTGCTGTCTATTACTTACCTATTAAAATAAAACTCGGAAGCTAAATTTGAATCTTCTCCGCATTCTATAAAACACTTAGTCATATTATATTTTTCACCATTACTAAACTGAATAATTTTTAACAATGCTCACTCACAATTAACTCACAAATTAGTTTTTGACATTTACGATTATTTCGAGTTTCTTTTTTTTACCATGGCCTTCTCAATAAATATTAGAAATGCGATTAATATGCATAGATGTCAATGGAAGAAAATTTGAACATTTATTGTAGTTTAGTTTTTTAAGCTGTGATCGAATAATGAAATAATTTAAAGTGTGTTCCATTTAAAAAACAAAAGTTATGTCTATATCTCGAAAACTGAGGCATGCATAATTTTCTTCTTGTCAGCAACGGATTCTACTCAAAATAGTGCCTTAAGATTGTGTTACTCGATTTTCGATTCGACAATTGATAATTGAGGTATAGAAATCATCCAAAAATGCCAATTTTTCAAAACCGCTCTGTAGCCCGGTAGTCGAAAAAGATAGACGATCGCAGTTTGCGTCATTGTTTGTTTCTCGAAAATCGAGCTCAGGACACCTATACTGATTTCTGTCTTTCTGCCATAGTTTTAGAGAAAAAAAAAAATGGTTTTCTTGTTTTTTCATACTGAATGCTTCGAAAAAATACATGACTGTCTTGTATTTGATTTGGCCATTTTTGTGCGAATTATTTGGTCAAGTGTGCAATTCGTACTGACGCGCGCGAGTATGTGTTGTTCTGTGACGTCACGCGGGTCACGTAGTCTTAAAAACACAGTATTTTTTATAATTTTCTGTTTGTTTAGACCTAATCACAAAAACTCCTATTCTTCCTCATTGTGAGGGTTTATAGTATTTTCCATTGCTTCGTGATCATCCATCGCCATTTAAAATATCTAAAGTAGCCCTTGAATGATTCTGATAAAATTGTTGATATACATCAACTGATTTATTATACCTGGTGTAAACTAGTAAGTACTTACAATATAAATAACACATTGATAAAATATACTATGTTCATTTATATTTATTGACACTATATATCTTAAAAAATTGAATTAATATTAAATAATAAACTTTATCGATAAGTTTCTTTATCAATTATATGATAAAATATAATACTTACTGCAAATTATCAAAAACAAACTATCTTAAGTAAAGACCAACAGCAAATCAATTCTTAGCCCTATGTTTATACTGTAAAGTATAAAGCGGCTACATCTCTTGTATGCAGAGCCGGACTCTTTGTAGGGGCCCATCGGAAGGAGGCTCATGCATGTCAAGAATAACAATATTTATAGTAATGCATAAAATTTCTCACAGACCATCGGTACCATAACCTCGTTTATGGGCCATTTAGACACAACTCGTATTGGCCGAAAGGGGGAATCCAACAGGAAACCATTTTTTTAGATTTATTTCGAAAACAACAAATTTTATCGAAAATTTCACACCACATTTTTTAACCAATCAGAGGCTTGTTTTTTGTCAAGTTACCGTGGCACCCCAAAACATTTCTGGAAATTTTTTACGTTCTGTCAAATAAATGGACATTTTTCTGTCATGTAAAGTGTCAAAGTAAAGACGCGGGAGTTGAAGTGCTTTTAGAATTAAATTTATTTGGCCACGCAAAAGAGGATATTCACGAGGATATTATAAGTACACAAATTAATATATTAATATTTATTTTTTTGTTTACAAAATTAAAGTTGTGGGTATCACAATAATATATGTAAAACTAACAAATTTTATTAACACATGTAAGTAATTATATTTAAGTGAACTTGGAAGACTAGCAAGAATTCTTCTCGTCTTAATGGAGAATAAATAGGACTGAAGACTTAACTTTGTAAATGTCTATGTTCAATAAAATATATTAAATATTTCGACACAATTCTATTTACTTTTAATTTAGATAGTCTATTAAAGGGCATAGCCGGGTAAGCATGGTGTAACTGCCCCCAAGCGTCTGGCGCTTATATTTGTGCAGTAGGAAGCAATCTTGGAAAGTAGCCATTTCACAAAATATTAGCCCGAAAAAGAGACCGGTTTGGGGTGAGTAAGGGAGGGTTGGTTTTAGCAAAACTATTTTTTTTCTAAGAAACGGCGCATTCAATCATTTTGTAAAAAATATATGTTAAAGACCTACTGAGAAAGTACTAAATAAAAAATCACGCTCAAATTCCGAAAACAGATACAGTGAAAAAAACCTATATATTATTTTCAAATTTTTTTTAGGGTAACTTATCCCTGGGGTACCAGCCTGAATTTTTTTCTGTAGCATGTCTGGGGACTCACTTATGTTATGTTTTTTTCCCAGTCTTGTGCGAAGATTACGCCATACTTAAAAAAAATGCCGAAGTGTGCAGTGTCGTATGCATATTTTGTTAACAATTAACCCCTTGCACGTAAAGAAGGCCAAAATGCAAAGTAAATATGGATACCTGAGTAGTGTATACATACTAGTGATTAGTGATTATGGAAATGGTGAACGTTGTAAGAGAAACCAATATAACGCTACAACGCTGACAGTTAATTAGGTGATCAATAGAGTTTAACTCTCTTGCGCCGCAAAAATCAGTTTATGGCCGGAATGTTAAATATCATTAAGGGTAAAAACTAAAGTCAGCGGTACTATCGATATTACCGTCGGCGGGGATAAGAGCTTGGTCTTAACAGTCATGTGTTGTTAATAATTTGCAGCACTAAATCGTAGCATTACTAACCTGTGATGGATATGGATGTTAATCTTCCTCACTGTCATCTGCAATCACTGCACTCATGCTATCCTTCTGAAACAATAGAGAAAGAACTTCCGCCGGTTTAGGTATGCTTGATAGATATCGTCCTTGCGAAAGATAATGCACGACAGCAGCTACATGGGAACAACATCCAACAGTTCGATTCCCACTGGCACATTCAAAGAAATTGCAAAACTGCCTTTTGTAGATATTTCCAGCAAAGATGTACTGGACTTCCCAGAAATGACGGATTTAAAACTGTTTTTTACCGGATCGTATCAATATAAACAAACGATTTCGTACCTCGAAGTCATAAATGAAGACGGAACACTTAATCTTCAGTACGCTAAGGACCAGTCCAATGTACTCAAAATACAAGTTTGTTCACGTCACATCAAAACGAAGGTTTACCGATGTTTCCTCGACTATATTCCTCACAGTGTCGGCGTTAGAAGACACTTCTGTGAATGTGCCAATGGGTATCAAACTGTTGGATGTTGTTCCCATGTAGCTGCTGTCGTGTATTACCTTTCGTACGGATGATATCTAGCAAGCATACCTAAACCGGCAGAAGTTCTCTCCCTATTGTTCCAGAAGGATAGCATGAGTACAGTGATTGCAGATGACAGTGAGGAAGATTAACATCTATATCCTTCTCAGGTTAGTAATGCTACGATTTAGTGCTGCAAATTGTTAACAACCAAGCTCTTATCCCCGCCGACGGTAATATGTGAATAATGACAGTCTTTGACAAGGTACTCCATAGTACCGCTGACTTTAGGTTTTACCCTTAATGATATTTAACATTACGGCTATAAACTGATTTTTGCGGCGCAAGAGTCAACTCTATTGAGCACCTAATTAACTGTCAGCGTTGCAGCTTTATGTTGGTTTCTCTTACAACGTTCACCATCTCCATAATCACTAGTCACTAATATGTATACACTACTCAGGTATCCATATTTACTTTGCAGTTTGGCCTTTTTTACTTGCAAGGGGTTAATTGTCCACAAAATATGCATACGGCACTGCACACTTCGGCATTTTTTTTAAGTATGGCGTAATCTTCGGACAAGACTGGGAAAAAAATATAACATAAGTGAGTCCATAGACATGCTACAGAAAAAAATTCAGGCTGGTACCCCAGGGATAAGTTACCCTAAAAAAAATTTGAAAATAATATATATGTTTTTTTTACTGTATCTGTTTTCAGAATTTGAGCGTGATTTTTTATTTAGTACTTTCTCCGTAGGTCTTTAACATATATTTTTTACAAAACGATTGAATGCGCCGTTTCTTAGAAAAAAAATAGTTTTGCTAAAATCAACCCTCCCTTACTCACCCCAAACCGGTCCCTTTTTCGGGCTAATATTTTGTGAAATTGCTACTTTCCAAGATTGCTTCCTACTGCACAAATATAAGCACCACACGCTTGGGGGCAGTCACACCATGCTTACCCGGCTATGCCCTTTGCTTGAAGATTTTAGTAGATATTTTTGAATTCTTCTGAATAGCTTTACATCCAATATTTCTTCATAATGAATATCCTCAACAAATTGTGACAAGAAAGTAAGCTGACGGTGATATTTTTCAATGTCTGAATATTTTTTGCACAAAATACACAATCCATATGTTTTAGAACTTTAGCCATTTTTGAGCTATATGCCCGTGCACTTTATTCTTTTGGCTGATAATCAAATTTTGTTATGATTAGAATGTAAAAATTAATCTAATTGACATCTGTAAGTGCGGCAGCCATTACTATCTTGTTACCTTTTATTATTCCATGGCCGCCTAGCAGTTGTTAATTATTGTCTCGGCGACAAGAATGAATACATTCCCTGTGCTCGCATTTACGTAATATCAGAAATAAATGATGTTCCACCAATTTTAGTAGATCAAAGTTAATAAAAAACGGAAATATAATATGTTTTTAGGTTATTTATAAAAAGTTCATGTAACTAAACTTGGAGAATGGTATGTTATTTCACTAAGAAATTTCGTATTTTATTAACCACCCGTTGTTATTCCATGGCTCACTATGATTAATGAATTTTTCTCATTCGTAATAAAAATGTTCAATTTTGGCATAATATTTATAATATAATGGTGTGAAATTTTCTTACCGAATATCCCACGAGCTTAAATTAATATCCGGAAATTTTTCCTTGTTAATGAATATTATAAAAAAATTATTTAAGCTCTAGGGATATTATAGGTGAAAATGTTTAGCTCAAATAGCGATCCTATTAAATTCGCACATTTCTAATCACGTGTGCTGAAACAACCAATCACAACAAAATTACACTGAAAAGATCCCTTGGGAATCTTTTCACTTATGTCATCCAGTTTGACAGTTCAATAATTTAAATTTTATTTTTTGACAATGTCGATTTGAAACTCCAAATGACGATTTAATTAATGTAATAATAGAGGAAAACACACCAAATAATACATAATACATAATCTACATTCAATTTTACAAATTGCTCTTTTAATAACTGAATTTTTAATAAATAGTTTTGAACAGATAAATAAAATAAATTGCAAAAAATTTTCTATGCGAATACCCCTCGAACGTTGATAAATAGCTCATAATTTTATCACAACTTCCTCAAGCACGTTGCTTTTGGGTAATATCCCTCCGCCTACGGCGTCGGGATATTACCAAGCAAGTGCTGTCGGAAACTGTGATAAAATAATATTTCTTATTATTAACGTCCTTGGGATATTATCGCTGATAAGGTCCCTAAGGGTTCTTTTCACTTATGTCATCCAGTTTGACCGTTCAATAATTTAAAATTTATTTTTTGACAATGTCGATTTGGAACTGCAAATAACGATTTGATGAATATAATAATAGAGAAAAACACACCAAATAATACATAATACATAATCTACATTTAATTTTACAAATTGCTCTTTTAATAATTGTGTTTTTAATACATAGTTTTGAACAAATAAATAAAATAAATTGCAAAAAATTTTCTATGCGAATACCCCTCGTACGATGATAAATATCTCATGATTTTATCACAACTTCCTCAAGCACGTTGTAATATCTCTCCGCCTACGGCGTCTGAATATTACCAAGCAAGTGCTTTTGGAAAATTATTACACGTATTATCAACGTCCTTGGGATATTATAGCTCATAAGTTCCCTTAGGTATCTTTTCACTTATGTCATCCAGTTTGACAGTTCAATAATTCAAATTTTATTTTTTGACAATGTCGATTTGGAACTGCAAATAACGATTTAATGAATATAATAACAGAGGAAAACGCATCAAATAATACATAATACATAATCTACATTTAATTTTACAAATTTCGTTTTTGACAAATATTTTTGAACAAATAAATAAAATAAATTGCGAAAAATTTTCTATGCAAATATCCCCCGAACGTTGATAAATAGCTGGGCGACGCGACGGTGAATTTGGTTTCATAAATTTTAGCGACATTGAAGCCGATTCAAAATGCCTAACTACCAATTTTAATGCAATTCCAATGAAATTTGAATTTACCATCAGCGCACATTCCAAACTTGTAATTATGTAACTAAAAAAAACTTTGCTCAATAGAAATAAGTAGCTTAACGAAACTATAATGGGACCACCACCTTGCAGTTTGAGATAGATCTCATAGAAATTGCTTAAGCCAATCCACAGTAATGACTGTACAATTTACATATATAAAAAACATACATATCGTATTGAGAACCTCCTCAATTAAAAAAAAAATTAAGTGTGTTAAAAAAAATTAATGAGTTCTTAAGATGTTTACAAACAATACACTTCAGAGATATTCTCTGCAATATTTGGAGTGCCCCAGGGCTCCCACATTGGTCCCTTATTATTTAATCTATTCGTCAATGATATTGCTAAAAATATTGATTGTGAATTTTTACTGTTTGCTAACGATGTGAAAATATTTAGTGATATTTATGCTCTGAAAGACTGTGCCCAGATTCAAACAACTCTTGATTCAATTTATTCGTGGTGCTAAGACAACAGCATGCTTCTTAATGTTGATGAATGCCATTCTATGACATGCAGTCGCAGTCCTGACTACAGTATTAACGTGAGCTTGCATAATATAACCACAGTGAAACATTTAGGCGTTATATTTGACTCTAAACTTTCTTTTTCTGAGAATTTCGAACAAATCATCGGGAAGGCAAATAAAAAGTGTTTCTCGAGAGAATAGCTCAGGATTTTTTAGATTTTCGAGCATTAGCTATTTCATATGTTTCACCAGTTAGCTATATTATGAAATATTGCAACATTGTTTGGTCACCATACTACAACATATATATATATATATATATATATATATATATATATATATATATATATATAGGTATAGACGGTATATTGTGTAGCCCGATATATCGACAGGTTGTTCATAAGCCCGGCATTTCCCGAGTGTATAAATTAACAAATTTATTAAATATGGCGATTGTTATGAATCTTTTCTAATAGGAAGCCACTAGGGGTAGCTAATTATTATTTTTCTTTCAATTATATAAACATGGCATATTTCAGAGCCCGGATATATTTACTGATCCTTTCAAAGCCCGCTGTATATAAGGATATAGCTAGCGTTCGTTCTCCGTCCCAGCGATGTTGCCAATGTAATCGGGCCTCAGTAGGTTATATTTTTATATTATTATATTTCTTTGATGCATGCATCATCACGAAGCAGAATATAATAGGAGTACTTGCTATACTGCGCCACTACCATTACTGTTTACAGTAGAGACGCTAATGGAGGGCCAGCTATTAAAGGAAATATATTCATTCTTTGAACGCCAAAATAATATAACAGTTGCGTTTTTTATTATTCATTGTTACGAATTTGAAGATATATTAGAAGAACCTAATAAAATATTAGGTTATTTTTTTATGCAAGTAGACATTAATTATTAATAACTGATAATGTAATTACTCCGTGGTAGGCCTATAAGTATTTAAATATTTTGAATTTGTCCTCATTTTTTGTTTTCCACTTTTAAAGTATTGCCTTATTAACAGTAAAATAAAAATATGCAAAGGGGTAGAAATTAAATTACGTTTATTTACCTAACACAGATATATAAAACGGATTGTTTTAATAGTACAGTAACATCAGGTATAATAGTAAAAGAATCCCTTGATGCAATTTTTCGTTTGAAAATGTACTTATTTTGAGACAGCAAGTGACCTTTGTGTTTCCGAGTATATGGGTCAAATAGCAAAAAATGATTGCCATCAAATAACAACAAAGCATGAAGTTCTCTTTGAAGTATTTATAAGTTTTTATTTAATTTTATTTCACTGTCACTATAATACTTATAGGCTTAATTTTGAAAAAGTTATTACAATGACCTTTACTACGTACCAGCTGTCCCAAGTTGACATCAATTGAAAGTTGCATTATATGAAATAAGATTTCAGATTCAGTTTGTCCCACTGTGCAAAGAAATATCTTTAAAAATTAAAAATATATATTTTTTTAAATTGCGCAGAACCCTTAAAGTGTACAGATAAACGTATAGAGACAAAAAAGTGTCTTCTTTTCAAGAGCTTTCAAACAAAAAAAAAAGAAAATAGAAATCGAACATTAGGAGCTGAGATAAAAAAACATTCATTGTGGCTAATGGCAGCCATCTTTAATGGTCGCCATTTTGGTGTTGCACGGATTTTAAAGTGGCTCCCTATCTGGAAAGTTATCTTTTGGCATCAACTATGACCACAGAAAGTGGCACATCCCAATCAAGAAGTGCAGATTTTTGGCTTATATAGCCATGTACCCGACGTACTATAAAGCACAAAGTTCCCTTTTAAGCATGGCAAGCAAAAATTTAATATTTTCTTTTATTGATAATGTTATATGCTTGCACTAATAAAAATAATAATTATTATAGTACAGTACCTAGAGATAAAAATATACAAAACTTCGGAATAATGTCATATTGAATGGATTTCGTTCATTTTGGAAGTATAAGCTTCACAAAAAAGTTTCTATATTGTGCGGGGGCTTGCTAATTTATAGGGGGTTGATGCCACCCCCTCTCAGGGGGTGGCACTTAAATAATATATATATTTATTGAAGCTGAAGTAGAATCAAATTTTAAGAAGAAAAGGTTCTATGCAATTTTTCACACAAATTTATAGTTTTTAAGATATAACAACTTCAAAATTGCGATTTTAGCTTAAAGAAAAGTTTCCAAACGGCTTTCGTCAGGTATCTCGAAAAGTATTACTTTATCGAAAAAATGTTACAGACCAATTACATAAAGTACAAACTGGGAATTAATTATATTTTTTGTTTATTTATGTAGGATTAATAATTTCGGAGATATTTAAGTTTACATTTGGCGTCCAAGTGTTCATAAGATAATTATTTAGAGTGAGAGTTAAATATCTCAGAAAATGTGACACATACGTCAAGGATGCTAGTAAGTAGAATAATTGGTTATTAATTAAGCTTTCAACTGTTTTTTATTTGTTTCTATAGCATAAAAAACAAAGAAGTTATGACCGAAGCAATGTGCGTCTACACATTTTTTTTTAAACAACGTCGCCATTTTGTTACTGTAATTAGCCAGTAATTAAAAAAATGAATTTCAAACACTGTTTTTCATTAATATATAGCATGACGTAGATGTCAAATTTGGTTTGTATACAGCACTTGCTAGAAAAAAAGTACAGTTTAAACTATAAAGGTATTTTCGATAAAAAGATATTTTGTTTTCCTTTTCCAAATAGGTATCTCAATAAATATTAGTTTTATTGAAAACTGGGTAGAGACCAAAAATAAAGCTCATAAACTGATAATGAATTTAGCTTGTTTATTTATTTACATAGATTTAATAGTTGCGGAGATATGAAAGTTTACAAATGGCGTCCGAACGTTTATAAGTCGTAAAATGCAGTTTAAACGTTAAATATCTCAGAAATTGAGACACCTACGTCACGCATACTAAGAAATGAAATTTAAGACAATTAATTGCGCTTTCAAATTATTTTTTACTCGTTCCTGTAGCATAAGAAGTAAAGAAGTTATGATGTAAAAATGAGCGTATTTATATTTTTTTATATAAAAAGGTCGCCATTTTGTTACTCTAATTAGCCAGTAATTTAAAGAAATTATCTCAAATACAGGTTTTCGTTAGGATGTAGCATTACCTAGATATTCAAATTTTTTTGCTCATTTAAAGCACTTGCTTTAGAAAAAAATGCATTTTAAACTTTAAAGGTTATTTCGAAATGCTTGGATACCAAATATAAACTTATCTCCGAAATTATTAATCCTACATCAATAAACAAAAAATAAAATTATTTCCCAGTTTGGACTTTCTGTAATTGGTCTGTAACATTTTTTCGATAAAGTAATACTTTTCGAGATACTTGACGAAAGCCGTTTGGAAATACCTTTTTTTTTAAGCTAAAATCGCAATTTTGAAGTCGTTATAACATAAAAACTATCAATTTATGTGAAAATTTGCATAGAACCTTTTCTTCTTAAAGTTTGATTATATTTCAGCTCCAATAAATATATATGTATATATTTTTTAAGTGCCACCCCCTGAGAGGGGGTGGCATTCACCCTCTATAAATTAGCAAGGCCCCGCACAATATAGAAACTTTTCTGTCAAGCATTTACTATTATACCTCCAAAAATGAACTAAATCCGTTCAATATGACATTATTCCGAAGTTAAAACCTCTAGTTACTGTACTATTAGTGCAACCATATAAAATACTTGTGCCCGATATTAATTAGTCTTCGCAGGTCATACTCTTAAAAAGGAATTTGTGTGATATTCTTTTCTTTTTTTTCTTTTCGGGTTCAAAAGGTACTAACAATAATTGCCACAAAATATGCTTTTTCGTTTGAAAATTAAGCAAGATAGGGCAAAACAATATACGTAACTTTTCGGTAGAGCATAAAATTCTCTCGCATAATTGTTATAATAAAAAACGGTACATTTGATAGTTAAATTATCGTTATTAAAGGTAATATAATATTTATATTTTATTTTATATAATTGTTTATAATTATATAAAAATTTTGTTTAATAGTTTTCTCAATCTAATGTAATACTGCGTACAGTCATAATATGTTTTCCTAATGTATATGGGGAAGCTAGTTTAGGTTGACCTCTTCCTTTTGTGTGTAAACTCTTTTGTGCACCTTTTTTTTTTTCTTACATTCTTCTACCTACATTCAACTTAAATCTTAGTACGTCGGATGACTGGCTCTATCGTTCACTAACCCAATACCGAGGTATAACCAAATAAAACCTATTTCATTTTATTCAGCAGGTTTTTTTACATAGGAAATCACTTTTGACGACACTCTCCATTGGTCGAGACTGAAGTTACAAGAAAAAAACAAAAAAAAAAAAATGAAAATAACAAAATTCAAATTCAACCACGAATAACTTTCAAACGAAAAGAGATAAAATTATATATTTTTTTTAGTTTTATAGTACAAACGATTCTCTTTAATTTGATGTATAATTTATTACAAAAATAATAACTTTAACATTAAAAAAATGACGTTGATTTAGATGGTACACAAATTGTCAATTTTTTTGAAACTCGCTTATGTATTGAGCTATTCGAATGTTTTATTCACCAAAAACTGCCAAATTTCATAGACTTCATTTTGTCTCAATTAATGCTGGGTCTAGCTCTGTAAATAAAAGCGGTACAGCCTTTTAAACACAACGAAGCGCGCTACGGTGACGGAGTCGCGAGGCTTCCCCACTCATTCCCGGTACATCCCGCAGTGGGGGGTGGATAAAGTAAAAAAATATTTTGAGGTTTCTGGTTCTTGTACACACACTAAATCACATTTTTTTTTCATCCCCTTTAATAATGGGGTGGGTGTGGTAATGGGGGTGGCTAATGCCAAAATTTTTTTTGAGACCTTAGCTTCTCTTGTCTATACTAAATATCAATTTTATGAACTCTTATCTGCTTGATTTACCTATTTACTCCAAATTTACCCCCCAACCCTTCGACGAAACAAGATGAATATATAATCTAGTTCTAGATCTTGTTAAAGTACATATGTGTACCAAATTTCAAGTCAATATCTCAATCGGTTCCAGAGTAAACGTGCGCACAAAAAAAGTTACAGACCGACAGACAGACAGAAATTTTTTTTCACTCAAACTTGAAATCTCGACGTTTCATGACATTCTAAGCCTATTTGAACAATAAAAGTTTTTTAAAATTTTTTTGTCGTTACTATACTTCCATGGATGTGGAAGTAAAATCATGCCAGCTAGTAAAGTTTTTACTTTGCTTCGTATATTTTAATATTTTCCATAAAATGTCAGAGGTAACCACATAATCAAAACAATTATTTGCCATGCTTTCACTAACTTAAATATGCTTGTGTAAATAGGCTGTTCTTTTTTTTAAATAATACTATTCCTAGTGGGATTTTTACCATCTAGCCTGTCTTCGTTTTGATCAAAATTATCGCTGCAATAAATGTAATTGTTTTCTTCAGAACTTACTGGAGGAACTCCAGGTGGTATAAAAATGTCACCAGTTTTTACTAATACGTGACTAGCTAAAGACGTTAAAAATGTACGTATTTCATCGTAGGAATAACCATAGCCAAAAGAATAAAGCATATCATTAAGTTCTTTTTCTTCTGACAGCACGAAACACATGTAGTGATCTGTAAAGGATTAAAAAAATGACCTAAGCTGATTGTTTTTTTTCCAGGTATTAATATAAATTCCATTACTATAGAAATAACGTTTCAATCAAATTTGTCTGTCCTGACATATTTAGTATCCACGACATAAATGTTTATAACAAATCTGAAACTTCTTGTTTACATTTATGTTCATTCAGATTAGTAGTCGTGTTTTTTTTATAGTTTTAAAACATCCAGCTATAGCTTCTCTTAAGATACCGGCAGCTTTATCAGGAATTGTCAATTCATTCTCATGAACCAAGTTTTCTTCGCCTGATTCACTTGTGACTAACAACAAAAATTCTTTTAGCTTTATTATCCCTTGACTGAACTGTTGTTGTATTTTATTTGTGTTCACAAAACACTTTGTTTGCTTAAATGCTTTTCTAATCTCTTTCTTATATTTCCACTGCTATAATAATCTAATTTTTCTTCCGTCATTTCTTCAAATATATCATTAAGGCGTGTTTTTAGAAATATTAGAGTTAAGAATTCTTTTTTGCAAAACAGCAAGATAAACCTCCTTAAATAAAATATTTAAAGCTACTTTAAATTCATTTTTTTCTTTCAGTTGTTTAGTTTGTACACATTTAATTTTTTTTGCTAATACACGCTAAAAAAAATTTGTTTAGAGCAAACAAAAATTTTGTTGCGTATATACAAAGCAATTTTTTGGTTGATGTTAATAAATTTTTGTTGCCTCAAACAATTTTGTTTGGAGCAACAAAAATTTATTAACATCACCCAGAACTTGCTTTGTATATACGCAACAAAATTTTTGTTTGCTCTAAACAAATTTTTTTTAGTTTGTATATTTTGCATAATAAATTTTATGATAATTTCCATTAGCCCAAATAAATCTGAATAAATGTGTAACTTGCCTTGTATTTCTGTATCACAATGCAACACTGCAGCTTTAATATATATTTTTTTCTAGTTTCCGCACCCGTTCCTGTACAAACTGGTACTTAAAGATGTTCTTAATTTATTCTTAATTTTTCTGGATTTTCCACAAATCAGACAATGCCATTTTATTTTAAACTGATTTTTTTTCTTTATTATAACTACATGAAGGCTCACTTGAATTTTTTTATCGCGTTACTAATATCAGAGACAATACGTATTATCTTTGCTAATGTTATTTATTACAAAAAGATGTCACACAAGAATAATGAAATCGGTATCGAAGGGTGTGCAAATAAGTGCCACCACTTTGTTTTATAAAAATTTTAATGAAATTGCATATTTTCTTTCATTTGCACAATTAATAATAGACCTGATGCCAGTAACAGTTGGTTTTTTACCATTAGATTTTCACTGCTTTCAGCAGTTTCGTAAAACAGACATGTAGTTTTTCTCCATTGATAAAAATGAATCTACAATATACATAAACTGTAATAGCCTACATGTAAGTAAAATAGTATATACTTATAGTGGAAGACCAGACCCTCTGAATTCGACACCCTCTATACAACTCGCGAACACCCACCTAAAAAATAGGTAATCTGATGTAAAATAACCCGCTAAACTTGATTTTTGAATTCGCCCATTGATCTGAGATTGCCAAAATGACCAAATTGGCAATTTTCTAAAAAAAATAAAAATTATGTATTATTTTTTGTTTTTCATATAACACGTCATATATTTTTTATTTTACTTCAGAATTTTTTAATTTTTTTACATAATATTCTCTAACTATTCTTTGATATGTTGAAAGTAAAAAACTTTACCTAAAAAATAATTAGTTGGCAAAAAAAAAATAACAACTTTTCTTTGACGCAAAATCTTTAAAATTTGCAGAGTAAAATGTCCGATCGAGGTATCTTTTTTATTTTTAAAGTTAGGTGCCTACTATAATCGAAGAAAATGTTCCGAATGAACTAAATAAAATCTTTTATAAGAAGTTTTTTTTGAAATTTTGCTCCCTTATCGAAATATTCATTAATTGTTTCAGCGTCCGAACGAATGCGCGCTACTATGAATCGGCCGCAATCGCATCTAGAGCTAGACGCAGACACGTGCCGGGTGATTATTATTTTCCAGTATCCATTTATGTTAAGTTGAAAGTGCTGTTTGTCTCAGTCCTTATATTTAGTGTGTTATAAACACATAGTTTGGCATAATAAATTATAATTACTCGGATAGGAAATCAAAGGAAACAAGCTAAAAACGTACTCTTCGCCTGTTAACTGGATTTTTATATAATTGTTATACATTCAATAGGATACTTTTCGCAGTTTTTTGTAAATAATGTTACTTTTAGACATTTTTAATTTTATAGTACGATCTCAGTTGGTAAAAGACTTGGTAAAAAAACTATACCAAACCCCATTTGGGTTTCGATTTCGAGTCAAAAGAACTACACCTAGAAGAATGTAAATTTTTACATTATAAGACACGAGCTATAAAATCATATTTTCACGGTTGTATATTACATTATGAAATGTATATTTGTAAAATATATAAATAATTAGAAATATTACAATGAAATATTTCAACCGGATTTCTATTCAATTACAAAAACATAAAAATTAAAAAAAAATTTTTTCAACAGTAAAATCACAAGAGCTTTTTTTTATCGGATAAATTTCTCTTTGTAACGAAATAATTTTGCCAATCAGTGCTTTTATGAGAAAAACTGACATGAAAAAATCGCGAGACCGGAGATCGAGCGATTTTGTCAAATGTCAGTTTTTCGAGCAAAATTACTGATTGACAAAATATTGAGTTAAAAAGAAATTTATCCATAAAAGAAAAGCTCGAGTGATTTTTGGCAAGATAAATTAACGACAGAATATGTGAACGAACAACAATTAAAATAATTATAATTTTCTCAAAACGACTCATATCGTACAGTATAATTTCCACAAGACTTAAAAATTATAGCCGACAGTACAGATTTTAAAATGACGTGCGACTACTAGATATACTCTGCTTTTGAGGAACAGGTATTTTTATCGTGATAAGAAACGATGCACCTTTTTTTATCGCCGTCAAAGTGACAAAATGTGACTGTCAAATAGACTTTTTTATATAGGAGTTAATTTATCAAATTTAAATCATTAAGTAATAACATTTTTATTTGTCGATCGATTTTGTTCAAGCTAACACTAATTTACTGTCCAAATTTCAGTACAATCGGAATTTTCTTTCTTCAGTTATCGTGCTTACAAGAAACGTGACGGACGGACAGACAGACGGACATTTTGAAAGTTGTTCAGAATTCGTTCACTAACACAATGGTATGAAAATTTTTTGTCTGCGAGCGATATTTACGGCTTTAGAAATGTACCGATCAAATGCAAAATCCGATGACATTTCTGTGGCTCTAAAACAATATTTAGAACAGAAAAATTTATTTTTATCACTAAATCCAGTTTACCATGCACAATGTAGAAGATCGTATACCCGAACTGCTTATAAAAGAAAATCAGAAATTGTAAATCCTAGTACAGAGAATACAAGTAAAAAGGGCATTTCTGCAATGTGCTATTTACAAGACAGCCTACCAAATTAAGCCCAGAATTCCAAATGTTTTAGATTTTGGATGGTACCTAAAGGAGGAAATCTTATTTCCAAAGATGATTTCAAAAAGCCCAAAACCCAATTTTATTGAGTTAACTCCATTTTGTAAATGTAAATTATATAGCTGTACTACAAACTGCAAGTGTAGCAAAGCAAACGCGCAATGTAACATAAGTTGTTTATGCGAAGGAAAATGTAATCTTTAGTACCCACTTGCTGTTATAATTAATGAAAATATATTTTTTAATGTGTATGTTTCGAGATTATCTACATAATTTTATAACATTTAATTGCAAATAGAAACTAAATAATCCGTAGACTCACTTGATCGCTTAAACGACACCACAGATGGGCGACGTTAACAGAAGTTATGCTTTAAATTAATGCGGACGAGTTGCGCGGCCGCTTCCAACAGCGTCATCTCGTTACATGAGCCGAATTTCCAAAAAATATCTTTATAAAAAAGTTTGTTTAAAGTATATGGAACATTTTTCTCGTTTATACTATAACTCTCTCTTTAAAAATAAAAAAGTTACCTCGATCGGGTATTTTTCAACGCAAATTTTAAAAAACCGCGACAATAGAGGGTAATTATATTTTTTTTAGGCACTATATTATTAGTTACACTATATTCTTTGCCGTCAGCCTGTCCAAGATTATTGGAGGGATAATGTGTAAAATATTGGTCAAAATCGGAATTAAAATAAAAAAGATATGATGTGTTATGTGCAAAACAAAAATTAACACATAATTTTAAAATTTTTCAAAAAATTTGCGAATTGACCGATTTGGCAATCTCAAATTAATGGGCGAACTCAAAAATCAAATCCAGAAGGTCATTTTACATAATATCATCTGTTTTTTAGGTGGGTGTTCGCGAGTTGTATAGACTACTTTTAAAATGCTTCCTACAGATTGGCTGCTCTCCGACTATTATTAATATTTATCCAGACAATGAGGCCAGCAGCCGATACGTTTCTTGATGGGGCGAGAAAGTAGCGGGGGCGGGAAAGGAAGCCTCGCGTCTTCGTCGCCGTACTGTGCTTCGTTGTGTTTCAAGGGCTGTAGCACTTTTAGTTAAGAAATTAGATCCAGCATTAATCGAGACAAAATGAAGCCTATTAAATTTGTCAGTTTTTGGTGAAAGAAAAAATTGAATACCTCGTTATATAAGCGAGTTATGGCGAGTTAAGAATTAGAAAAATGTTGCTGATTTGTGTATCTTTTTGAATTTTGCTAGGTTTTTTATGTTAATTTTTTAATTATTGCAATAAATTATACTTCAAATTAAAAAGCAATGTTTATTTGTCAAAACCAAAAAAAAATTATATTTTTATCTGTTTTAGTTCTAAAGTTATATTTGATTAAATCTTAAATTTCCAAATTTCTTTTTTTTTAGTTTTTTTCTTATATCTTCGGTCTCGACCAATGGAGAGTGTCGTCAATTTTGATTTCCTATGTAAAATAACATGCTTTAATAAGTAGTGAAGGTCCCATCTGGTTATACTTCAGTATTGGGTAGGTCAAGAAAGAGAAGGCTTTTCGCGCTCTGCCCGACGGGCCTGGTGACAGTTGCTTTCTTGCACAGAGCAATAAAACAATTAAAGCGTCTCAAATGCCAAAAGAACTGTTACCAATGGTATACAAAAGCTACACAACGCCTGTTTAAAACAAGATAGAGTTATATTACAGTATTTAGCCATAAATCTAACTAAAAAATTATTAGTCCTAAATTACTATGACGAAAATAAAATGTATAAATGAAGTATAAAAAATTATTTTAGAATTTGTTAAAATTAAATAATCAAAACATTAGAATACGTTACAACAAATTAACTGAGCAGTTGGAAATTTAAAATAAAATGAAAGTCATTGTTTATAAGAAATACTTTAGTACAGAAAAAATAATTTTCCATTCCGTAAAAATACATGGCGAAAACTTCAGTCCTAGAGGTAATGACGTATACTTCACGAAAAGAATTATTTGTAGATGGTACAAATTTTTTTCTTTATTTTTTGAATAGACACGTGATATTTTTAACTTCAATATTTTATAAACAACTCGAAAAATAGAGAAATAAAAGATATAGTTTCACTCACTTTCGTTACAGATTTATGCATTATTACGCTATATTTCTTAAATTATACAGAGACAGTAATTTTTAATGGTTTTTATTTTCTTGCTAGTTAACAAATTATCAGAAAGTTTTTTGTCTATTTTTATTCAATGCTTAGATTTAGTTCAGGACTTCTTATTGCACTTTTTACCACACCAAAACCAAAAACAAACTAAAATAATAAAATCGCGGCAGAAAGAATTCCTTAATCACCTTTTTTGATGCTGTCATAAAGTTGTTTAGGGCAAACGCTCCGCTCTTTTCCCACTAATATTTTCGTTAGTGTTTTCTAACTGTGATTAAAATATACCCTTTTTATCTAAATATGTAGGTATATTATTTGCCTACATGTAATAAAACAAGAATAGTAGTAGGCTATGTTTTGATTCTAACATGTGTTAAATAAAATGGACATTTCGGACAGAACGCTTTGGTTATGCAGACAAAATTAATGTTTTGAATCTAGTTTTTGTCAATTTCCACGGCATACTTGATACGAGTATTTTCTCGATTTTTAAATTATTATTCACAAAAGAATTTTCATGTTTATGTATACGGTTGTTTTTGTTATTTTTTTCTATCTAAAAAAAATATAAACGCATTCGGCGATTGTTAATAACAAATTGTTTATTAAATAAACAAATAAATTCACAACAAAAAAAAATTCTTTTTTCCACCTTTTGGATAATTGCAAATAATAAATTTAGGAATAAAATTTTTTCTTAATAACATGTTTAAATAATGAAAAAAGACAAAAGTGATTATAAACAATTAAAAACAATTTTTAAGAATTTTTTTAAATCGAATATTCTATAACAAATAAAATGGCAGAAAAATATTTTTCAAAAATACGTAATTTATCTATTTGTTTATAAAATTTGTTTAAACAAATAGCAATAAAATTATAAGAAAGTTTTTTGTCTATTTTTATTCAATGCTTAGATTTAGTTCAGGACTTCTTATTGCACTTGTTACCACACCAAAACCAAAAACAAACTAAAATAATAAAATCGCGGCAGAAAGAATTCCTTAATCACCTTTTCTGATGCTGTCATAAAGTTGTTTAGGGCAAACGCTCTGCTCTTTTCCCACTAATATTTTCGTTAGTGTTTTCTAACTGTGATTAAAATATACCTTTTTTATCTAAATATGTAGGTATATTATTTGCCTACATGTAATAAAACAAGAATAGCAGTAGGCTATGTTTTGGTTCTAACATGTGTTAAATAAAATGGACATTTCGGACAGAACGCTTTGGTTATGCAGACAAAATTAATGTTTTGAATCTAGTTTTTGTCAATTTCCACGGTATACTTGATACGAGTATTTCCTCGATTTTTAAATTATTATTCACAAAAGAATTTTCATGTTTATGTATACAGTTGTTTTTGTTATTTTTTTCTATCTAAAAAAAAATATAAACACATTCGGCGATTGTTAATAACAAATTGTTTGTTAAATAAACAAATAAATTCACAACAAAAAAAATTCTTTTTTCCACCTTTTTGGATAATTGCAAATAATAAATTTAGGAATAAAATTTTTTCTTAATAACATGTTTAAATAATGAAAAAAGACAAAAGTGATTATAAACAATTAAAAACAATTTTTAAGTTTTCAAGAATTTTTTTAAATCTAATATTCTATAACAAATAAAATGGCAGAAAAATATTTTTCAAAAATACGTAATTTATCTTGTTTATAAAATTTGTTTAAACAAATAGCAATAAAAATTTTAAGTTTATGTAATCTTATAGTATTTTTGAATATAAAAACAGTAAGAGTAATTAAAATTAATAAAAAAATTTTTTTTCCAACGGGGTATTGTTCCTTTAAGTGTTTAAATAATAACATAACTTTTATGAATTTTAAAATTAATATCTAATAACAAAAAATATTTTTACTTGTTTCGGACGGTTTCAGAGCATCGTAACGCTTTAGTGTTCGCTGCGCGGAGCTCTATTTTCAACATTAAATTAAAATTATTAATAATCTCGTTAATAATAGATGTAGAGTTTCAAGAGTCGGAACTTTTTTATTGGGAATTTCTTCCTCTTTAAGAATCTATCTTTCTTTAAAATTTTTAATAGTTTTCGAGTTATTTGCAAAAAACGGAACTCGTTATTTTTTCAATTTTCATTAGTTTATAACTTTTGCAATTGTTTATGTGCGGTTTGAAACTTTTGTACATTTTTCTAGACGTCATTCCGAATCCAATGCAATCAAGATAGGTGCATGACGTCAGATGCACCATGCAGGGAGACCGACTAGAAATATAAATTCAAATAACCATCATAAAAATATATGTGTTCATTAATAAAAAAAAACCGCTGCCTAAAAAATCACTACTTCCACATCTAGATTTTCCTGCCCAAGCCTTTTACAGCAAAAAAATGTCGATACTATATTTGCAATCCACTGTGTAAAAATAATTGTTCATAGAACTTTGATAATATAATATTTGAAATGGTCTATCCCAAAAACCCATAAAACGGTGTGCAACATGGTAGTGGAGGTAGTAGAGGGGGAAGCTGTTGGCAAAAAATTTAGAGGCTCTTGTACACATAAATCACAATTTTATTTTTTTATTCCCTTTAATAATGTGGTAGAGGTGGTGGCGAGTGCCAAAAAAGTATTCAGGCCTTTTGTTCCTTTATACACACTTAATCACAATTTTACCTTTTTATTCCCTTCCATAATCACCTTCAATAATTAGAGCAAAAAATTTTTTTTACGATTACTATACTTCAACTCCACTACGTGGATGTGTAAGTAATAAGTATTCCTCAGTTATGACGTTGTTCTCTTTTGCACGTCCAAATAGAATAAAACGATTTAAGTTAGCCCATCAAAATTGTGTTTTTTTAGAGACCATGTAGGCTTAACAGGGAACCAAGACAGATCACGTCATGCAGCTAGGTGCACCATACAGTAAAGGGAACCTGACTTAAAAAACCGTTGCCTAAAGAATCACTATTTCAACATCCAAGTCTCTTACAAAGAAAAAAAGGTTGATACTGTATTTGCAGTCCATTATGTGGAAATAACTGATCATAGAACTTTAATAATATAATATTTGCAATCGTCTACCACAAAAGCCCATAAAACAATATGCCATATCGACAGGGGGGTGGTAGTGGGGGGTATAGCTGATGCAAAAAAAATTTAGGCCTTTGGTACTTATACACACACAAAATCATAATTTTATTTTTTTTCGTCCTTTAATAATGGGGTAGGGATGGTAATGGGAGTGATAGTGGAAGTGGCTGATGTCAAAAAAATTTTGAGTAGGTACTTGGCTTCTCGTACATACACTAAATCCCAATTTTATAAACTCTCACTTGCTTGCTTTGCCTATTTATCCCCCCATCCCAAACTTCAACGGAATAAGATCAAAACATAATCTATTTCCAGATCTCGTTATATTACAATGTGTCCCAAATTTTGAGTTAACATCATAAACGGTTCCAGAGTAATCGTGCGCACAAAAAAAAATTACAGACAATTTTTTTTTGCTCAAACTTAAAATATCGACCTTTCGTGGCATTCTAAGCCTGTTTAAAAAAACATTTTTTTTACCTTTATTATACGTTCACTCCACTATGTGGATGTGGAAGTAGTACCAGCTTATAGTGATTATGGACAATGCCTATATATCCTTATAATATGTAAAACATCATTCTGCATAATAATAATTATTGTTTAATGACCGATATTTCTTCATGAAAATTTTAGTACCAAAATTATAATAATTAAGTATAGTTTTATTGAATACTGAATGCAAAAAAACACAATCCAAATTTAGGGACATTTATTTGAAATTCTGTATTACACTTCAAAAGACATTTTAAGATGTTTAAGATGCTAACAACTATTCTTCTTTCATAACACTGTACCCTGTATTTTATAATTCTTAGTAGGCATATGAATTTTTGAATTTAGAAAAATTGTTCGAATATGATAAAATACTTGTGAGGTTAAAAAATTGATTCAAATAAAGAGCTTTCATTCATCGATTGTGACTTTATGAAGAAAGTATTTAAGAGGAAATAAGAATCGAACGTTATCGAGCCATTGCAACGATGCCAAATATCGGGCTATATAACGTGCGATAGATATCAGCTGTATAAGAGTCTTGGATATACAGGAACAGCGCCGCCTGACTCAGTAGTGCTGAACTAAAAGTGTATCTCGGAACATGAAAATATGACTTTTTGAAGCCCACCCCAAAATTTTGTAGGAAGGAAGCTAACGTGATTTGTGGCCATTTAGTGATGATATACACGGGGGTACGTTGATGAGCCCGACCCCGGGCTGCACAACGTCAATTCGGGCTGCACTACAACCGCTCAGTGTATGAAACGGGCCTGTATATGACCATGCATATCTCTATATATATATATACATATATCAACAGACTTCAATCTGAACAAAACAAATTTGTCCGATTTATGTGCTATAAACTGAGCACGCAGGGTATATTCTTAACCTGTGAGGAAGCGAAATCATATTTGGGAATTACTTGCTTACACAGCAGGCACCAATATTACGATGTTTGTTTTGCCTTCTAAATTATCAATCATCAGTTCTCCTGATTACTTAGAGTCTATACGTTTTAATGTACCATCATTTAACGCTAGAGAAATATCCATTCTGTCTCTACCTTATTGTCAAACAACTTACGCAATATTCAGTCTGGTGAATAGAATAAGCTCAACAGTCAATAAATACTGTACTGCATTTAACTTATTTAGTAAATCTCTTGATGGTTTTAAACACCAGGCTAAACGTGCCATACTGCAGTAATTTTTATTGTTGCTATTTAGTTTTCAATCTTATCTTTGTATTTCACTTTCTCTCTTAATGTTAATTTTAGTTGTTAAGCTATTAGAATTAGTATCACCATGTCAAAGTAAATGTATATAAACGCAAATAAATAATAAATAAAAAAACTAGGACTTTCGCAAGTCTGATCTGTTTAAGATTCGTGACATCTTATTTACTACCTCACAATTACCCATCCCATCCTTAATAGTCCATTTGCTGTATGTCATCCATTTACCAGAGATTCACCCATTTGGGTATTGTTGGCAATGGTGTAGTGATTGAAAAAAAATTGGGTGATGCTCTATGCGAGTGGCCATTTTGGAGAATCGACGTCATCTTTGATGCTTATTGAAAATGCACTGCATAAGCATGTGAGTTGTCATTTTACATGTTTTTAAGGATGCTGAACACGTTGAAGACATTAAAGAAACATTTTAACAAAAATTGTCATGTCATATATATATCAAATAATTATTAGTGGATATGGAAATCATTTCTGCTTGCATTGATTAATTTTGTGTTTCTATATTTTCATGTCTATTTTCATAACACCTATTGTAGTCAAGAGTGATTAAAGACGAGTGGTTTCAATACGGAGCTAGAAGGTATATCGTTAATAAAAAGAACCAGCAAACATAGCAAGTCCGGCAAAGTGCCGGGCCAATGCATTTATTGCCGGGCAACTGTCGCTTGTCGTGTAATGATGCTGGCCCTGTGTCTTATAAGTAACTATAGGGCGATGATAAATATGCTTTGATGGCCCAACAACGATAAAATGGCAACTGACCGTTGATTATTTCAAAATTAATCTGTTGCAATATGTAATATAGGTAGCTATTATGTTTTATTTAATCATGAAATAGACTACATGTGGATAAATATTACGGTTTTTTTTGTATTAATGTAGAAAAAAATATGAATTATGTATACCAACACCACCTAGCATTGGCAAGTGAAAATTCACAATTGATGAGTCATCAATGCAACTACAAAGTTCGTGGACAAGGCTCATAAATAGCGTTATTGGTTATTTTTTCGAGTTTTGCAGTTTTATTTGTTTATTTATTGAATAATCTTTATTGTCATGAAGAGGTAAGTAATTGATGGCTTTATAAAATACATGTTATGTTCAGTTTATGGATAAATTATAATTGTGCCATGATTTGCTTGAAGGTTATGTTTACAATTTTTCGATTGATTTAATAATAAGTATTTTTATTTTATATTTTATTTTCAAAACGAAATTAGGTATGATTTTCTATTTATTTTTATTTTAAGGTCTGTCAATTACACTTTCGGCAGGATAAAATTGAAATTGAGACAAGCGTGTGTACACAGGAAGGGAAAAGACTCACGGCTCCATTACGTCACCCCCTTTTGATAGAAGGTTTGCTATACTAATTAATACTTAACTTCTTTTTAGTTAATTTTCTTTCTATCATGTGCTGTACCTAGTCAATTTTCAAATTGTGTTCAGTATATGTCGAAGTCCAATAATATCCATCGGGAATATATATCCTACAGATGGTGTTGATTATACTGTTTTTCTAGGTTTGGTAGGTTATATCTATACGTTGATAGTGGTGATTGATTTGTTGGAATTTTATCTCACGTTATAAGTCTTGGCTCTAGGAACAGTAAACTAAACTAAATAAGTTTTCAGTGTTCGGTGTTCGTCAATAACTGTTATACTTTTCCGATCATTTAGTTTATTCTAACTACTAATAAATAGAAGAGATAGTTAGTCTGCAAATATTTTTTTAAATTCGTACATCAAAACTTTTATGTTATTGTATAACTATTTGGAAATATCAAATTTATTGAACGACTAAATCAAAACAGGAAACGGCCCTTAGGAATATTTACATTTTGTTTTGTCTTCTCATGAATTTCTAACATATATGTATGTACCTATTGAAGTATCTACAAGTGAATTGTACGGAATGACTTTATGTTCTTATCTAAGATAAAATAAATAAATATCTGAAGTACATATTTACAATCATTTTTTAATATTGCTATCGAGATTTACTCTAGTGTCTGTATATTGTTATAAACGTTTTAGTTTTATAGATTGAGGTAATGTTGACAATCGCCGGCTCAATAAACAACTTAACTTATGACCGTGTAACTTATTACGTATCAACGATTGTACTTATGATAGTGTTAATGGACTAGAATAACTAAAGTGACAGTTTCTAAAGGGTAAGTTTTATATTTGTCCAAAGTACTTGCTTCTTTCTCTGACGTTTACATTAATATTCGACATTTTTGCATTCACTTCTTACCTCAATTTAAATATATAAACTTCAGTCTCAAGTAAAATATTTTATACTTGCTAAAATTAAATTATCAAACTGATACATTAACCAACAAAATTTTTAAAGTTAGTATACATAATTTCTAATACAAAGTGAAGTTCATATCTTTCAATAATGTCAACTATACCGAGTGGTCACGAGTCAATGCATGTCCCCAATTTTTTGGTTATTTTCTAATTTAAAAATTTCGTTTTTGGTACACATTAATTAGACAAAAGTGGGCTACTTTTAGACTAACAGGAACAAAAATATCACTTATGGTTGAACCGGAAGTGACATCAACTTTTTTTTCTTAAATGGAATGATTATATTTTTTGAGGTTTCTTATTAAGCATACAATTTTAAGTACAAAATTTTTTTTTCGATTTAACAAAGTCCAAAAAATAAGAGAGACAAGAACAATTTTTTATTTTTTTTGAAATGGCCGCGTCACATGTACGCGACTTAAGAAAATTACTAAGTAAACTATGGAAATTATTAGTAAATTTGTAGGCTTGTCTGTAAAGAACAAAATAATTATTTGAATAACTGATAGGTATGACTAATTTTAGATTTTTCTCAATAGACGGAATTTCATTTTCATTTTCATTTCCGTAATGATCCTATGGAAAATCTTTTAATGGGACCGTGCTATTTTCTTTCATTAACCAGAAATAATGATTTTTAAACTTTAATTTTATGTCCATTAATAATTTCTTAACGATATTCTTCATAATAATAAAAGCATCTAATTTATGTGTACCGAAAAAGAAATTTTTAAATTCAAAAAATAAAATAAAAAAAATGGAGGGCGTACATTGACTCGTGGTCACCCGGTATATCACAATTATGGTTTACATTTACCTGAAATTTTAATAACCGGTAAATCGGGAAACAAAAAAGGAAATAACCGGCTAACTAGTATTTACCGGTAATTTTTAGAAGTAATAATATTTGGAGCGGCGAAAATAATAATTATTTTTCCTGTACAAAGTTATCCAAAACTAATTAAAAAAAACTTTTTCCTTTCCATAATATTAATAAAATGAACAAAAGAACTATTTATATTAAAACGAAAAAGTATAAAAAACCTAAATGAAATATACACAAATAAATAAACATTTCGAAAATAACAATAAGATCAACTCTTAATAACAAAAATCATAACATAAACATAAATAGATTAAATACTTAATCCAAAAATAAAACAAATAAAGCTACACTCAAAGAAAACGATAGGTAAATTTAACCAAAAAGAGCATATGAAATCGCGCCTATCTAGTTTCATAGTTAAATCAATCAGAAAAGAATAGTCATACAACTTTATTTGTTTTCGTAAACAAATAGTAGTTTAATAATCATATCTTCTTGTAACAAATTAAATAGTACAAAGACATTTTTTTATGTTCACTAACCATTTTCAATTTGGTCTACAATTAAATAGTAGAACGACTTTGTTTTTTGTTCACCAACTAATTTTTAGGTTGATCTACACTTTATTGTATGATGAAGTTTTTTTGGTTAGCCAAAATCTCAGTATTGAGACATCAGACCACCCAAACCAAAGATTAGAGATCGTTTATAAGATCCATCCAAATATATCGATGATCCCTGAGAGAATTTGAACATTGCAATCATGTTATTAATTTTCTATAAATTCATAAGAGTATAAGATAATGCATGATTGATTATTGTCAGTGATTTGTATGTGGCGTCATCTGGGAATAATTTCTGTAATAGACTACGTGGTAAGCAAGCAAATTTTATGGTAATTCTTTTAGAACTTCTAGAAGACGACAATAATATTGGTTTGTCTACCAAGTACAATAATACAGCGAACTAATACTGGGTTAGAATTACAATTCGATAATAGTTAAAAATAAAATATACTATTATCTAGTTTAATTTGACAGAATTCAACAAAATAATAGTCAGACGAACAAAATAATAGTCTTATTCATCTATTTTTTAAGTTAATGTTTGTTTTGTTGTACGACAACTTTTTATTAATTAAAATAAGAATCACCTCTTGTTTAAAAATACCATCAATATAGTTTTGTTTAACAAAATTAACGATATTGCTAGTTAACCATTTTTTTTTGTTGAATTTACCCATACTGTTTCTTTGAGTGTAGCGTTCTGAAGTATTTTGATGCGCTGAAGCTCATTTTGGACAAAAAAATTCTATCATGTCAGTTTCCCTCTGCCCCCCCCCCCCCTATAAAAGGAGGGTGGTAGAGAGAAACTGTCACTATAGAAAACATTATTTTTGTCCAAAATTTACTTCAGCGCGTCAAAATGCTTCAGAAAAGTGAGATGAGAAACTCAGGACAAGACTTTTTTTGCTGATCTGTGTAATTGCTTTCCAAAATAAACGACGAGGTAGCTACAAGACAATGTCTTGAGTTCAGGGTCTGGTGCGTATCCAGACATATTTCAACTTTAAATATGTGTTATTCGCAAATAATTTAGAAATCGATGACAACTATTTATAGATAAAATTCTGGAAAAATATAGCCAAATTGAGAGGTTCGGCGAGAGTCTAAATATATTACTATTTCAAAACTATTTTTCCTCCAAACTGACTTCCCAGCAGGGACCGTAACCGAACTGAAACCGTAACCGAAAACCGCACCGTAATTACGAATTTTTTCTAACCGTAACCGAAACCGAAAACCGGAATAAGAAAACTGAAACCGAGTACCGGAATGAGAGAGTCTGGTAAACCGAAATCGAAAACCGGAATGCTAACTATTACCCCCAAATGAGATACCCGAACCCGAGAGTATCGTGTTAATTTCTTTTGATGTTGTGGTAGTAGCTTCGGTAGTAACCGATATTATGTTACTCGATGGTTCGATTTTCTTCTCCCCCATTAACATTTTGTATACTTTTTTCTTCTTCTCAATTGATTCTTCTGTATATGACTCTGCCATTGCAGACGACCTGGAATTAGTTATTATTTAGAATAAAAAAAGAATAATATTGTGAAAAAACTTGCTTCCATCCTCCTAGCCCTTTCAACGAGATTAAATCGACGTCAGCATCTGCCGCAAGAGACGCAGAACTTCGCCAGAAGCAATGTCCTGTATACTCTGTTGGGTTCCGTAGTTTAAAAAATTCAACAACGATAGAGGGAATTTTCCCAAAAGAATGGATTCCTGCACGTTGTACCATACATTTTCCCTTACGATAGGAAATAACATTCGCTGGTTGTAGTCTAACATATTTCCGGTACTCTTCCATGGGATTAACACCTTCAACTACCACGGGAAACAATCTCTTAATGTTGGTCTTCGTGTCGGAATTGTTATAAGAAGACATCGCGTGTCTTTTTGGACAATGTCTTGTATTACTTCCACGTCTAGTGGAAGTATAGTAACGACAAAAAAATTTTTAAAAATTTTTATTGTCCAAATATGCTTAAAATGTCATGAAACGTCGAGATTTTAAGTTTGAGCGAAAAAAAAATTTCTGTCTGTCTGTCGGTCTGTCTGTAACTTTTTTTTGTGCGCACGTTTACTCTGGAACCGTTTAAGATATTGACTTGAAATTTGGTACACATATGTACTTTAACGAGATCTAGAACTAGATTATATTTTCATCTTGTTCCGTCGAAGGGTTGGGGGGTAAATTGGGGTAAATTTGGGGTAAATAGGTCAATCAAGCAGGTAAGAGTCCATAAAATTGGTATTTAGTATATACAAGAGAAGCTAAGATCTCAAAAAAATTTTTGGCATTAGCCACCCCCATTACCACCCCCGACCCCCTTATTAAAGGGGATGAAAAAAAATTGTGATTTAGTGTACCTATGTACAGGAACCAGAAACTTCAAAATATTTTTTTACTTCATCCATCTCCACTACCACCCCCCTATTACCACCCACCTCCCCACTACCGATGTGGGGTATCGTTTTATGGGTTTTTGGGGTAGAGGATTTCAAATATTATATTATTAAAGTTCCATAAACAATTATTTTCACATACAAAGTTTTTTTCGTTGTGAGTGACTTGGATAGAGAATCTGGATGTGGAAGTAGTGATTCCTTGGGCAGCGGTTTTTTAGTGAATGTAACTCTTCGCGTCTGCATGCCACATGCATACGCCAATGAGAAGAGCAACCTGCGAAATTAAATATGAAACTGATGCATGTCATTAAAGTATGATTTTAAACTTACTTTGGTTAATAAATACTACTCATCTTCCGCATTTATCAAAAATCTATTAATTTCTTGGCGCGTCAAAACTTTTGACTTTGTGGGCTCGTAGCCTACTGAATTTCGCTTCAAAAAAGCTATGATTGACGAATTTGTTTATTTCTATATTTTCATTGATAGAAAAAACAGCTTTTATTATCGAATATTTTGACCAGAGAGTAGATGGTTTTACTTCTTGCGAGTGTAATAGGAAAATACGAAAATAGTCACAATAATAATTTACATATATTATTAATATTGAATGCAAAGAATAGCAGCACTTACCTTTTCATGTAAATAGTTCAACATTGCATCTTCGTCTACAATTACTACGTTGTTCATTTCTTTCCATCGAATGATTGCTTCATACTCATTTTCATAAATTTGACGAGATTTCAGTGGAAGTAAATCTAACACATTTTCCTTCGCTTTTTCAGATATAATTTGTGGATTATGCATTTTATATGCTATAAAAAGATTGCGTCAAAATTTTTTTGTTTGCATTATACATGGTTACTATGGTCGCATGATAATAATTAAAATTCGAAGCTCACCATTTTCGAGAAATATTTGCTCTGATCAAAAATTTAAATATGTTTTAGGGACCTTTAACAAAAAAAATGTTTGTAACACGTACCTAAAATCAGTTTTTTGGGACTCATCAGCTATTCTGGACTAAAATATGATTATAGGTACTTGTTACAAAAATAACTTATAGGAACTTTTCTTACTATTTTTGCATGTAGAATCAGCACCTAAAGAAGAATGAGGGAATTTCGGTCTTCTGGACACCCTATATAATCTATATAATCATGCATATGTATTTGTCCAACATAGGTACTTGGTTGTATTTAGCTATTAAATAAATTAATTTTTTTGCAAGCATTAATTTAACTTCACTTGTGCGTTAGGGTCAAATTTATTTATTTTAAACCCACTTCTCCATAACCAATCGACTTAAAACTTTGCTCACGTTCGTATATATATTATTATTAATTAATTATCATTTTAGTTTATTTACATTTTAAAATTGTACAAATATAAGTTGCCAAAGTTTTTTATCTTCATTTTCAAAACCGAAACCTTAACTGAAAACCAAATTGTCACTGCTCTGAAAATCAAAAACGTAACCGAAAACCGAAAATGAAGTACATTAGGTAACCGTAACCGAAACCGAACCGAAACAAATTTCAGTTTCGGTCCCTGCTTCCCAGAGTCATATTCTGCCACATTCCTTAATTTTTTGAGCATATCGACTGAAGAGAAGACAGTATAAGAACGGTTAATGATTTAAGAAAAATTAAATGGTAAGCGAACATTGATGGCATCAAGGAACTGATGGGAAAGAACTTTGCTGAAGCCATACACCTAACAGGAAACCACGGCAGATGACATAATGCTGTCAGATGTATTCTATACCAAAGGAGGCAAACTAAAGTAATGCATGGATTGTCAAACATCTGCCAAACACGAATAAGAAGGAACTTAAGGAGTCATTACGAAACATTTCTAGTTTTAATTTTTCAATAATACTTCGACTATACTTAAACATCTCTCTCATCAATCCAGGTAGGTGCCAAACAAAAGGAAACTCTAATTTTATGTAAATTGATGCTCGAATCTGGGCTGACTAACGAAGAGGTCACATAAAGAACGCCTAAAACGCTTTGAAATAAGCGTTATTTGATCAAATCAATAAGTTTTCTAGCCACTACTAAGAAATATTGAAATATTGGATTGTATGACAGTATTTATAGCATATTAAAGCAAGGGAATAGCGAAATAAAAATATATATTTATTTACACTGATAAACTTGTTTACCAAATTACTTCAACCATCTACAAGTTTTTTCTGCTTTCTCTAAACATAAATAGCAAACAGAAAAATATAATTTAATGATAAAATATTTATATATATATATTTTTTTCTATTTTGCTTTCTTCGATTTTCTACGAGATATTATACTCTCGTCTAAAAATAACATCCGTGGAACCTACAAAATAATACAGTTATTCAGATATTACTGAAAAATAACCTTTACTCCTGTGAATTTCATGTTAAAGGAACAGTTATATATCCTGCTAATAAAAGGCTTTTATCAATTAAAAACAGTGGCGAATCTAGGGGGGGGGGCTATGGGGCTGCAGCCCCTCCCAGAAACTGATTTTTTTTTTTAAATCACGTTTATTTTGAATATCAAAGTATTTTGTTACATTTAATAATAATAGAGAAGTTGCATGATTTTTTTTTTATAATGAAAATCGATACAGCATCAAAAAACAGTTATAAAAATGTAAAATTTACGATTTCTTGAATGTTAATATAGCGACAAAATAAATAATTTCATCGGTGAGGAATTTGGATATTTTAAAAAGGCAGTTATTTGGCGCCATTAACTGTGACGTTTCCCGTTATGATTTGTCCATCGAAATTAATAACAAACTGGAAGGTGCACTCGACTAGAGAAAGTGACACAGAGAGAGAAACGTCCGTGCACTATATTCCATCCTTTTTCTCGGTCTATGTACAGACGGTTAAGCCAATCGGACGTGTCTTCAACCAATCAGATCTTGTCAGACAAGGACGGAATAGTGAACGGAAGTTTCTTTTTCCGTAGAAACATGCTTCTGTCATTTCGTATATCTAAAGCAATTTCGATGGGTTTGTCAAATGTCAGTTTACTGTTTATTGTTTACAGTCAGTTTACCAAGTTCTTGTTTGTGGTGTTATTGTGTTATTACTTGGTTAATGAGCTAGTGAACAACAATATTATGACTTATGAATTACAAATATTGCATTGTGCCTAAATGTAAAACTAAGAGTATCACTACAAATATGGTAATTTTACATTCAAGATTCTCCAAAATTAGTTCGTAGACAGACGTCAACGCACTGCTTCTACTTTGGACAAATTATCCGAATAACGGATGTCGTCATTGACTTCACGCCAATAAGAAACCGTTTGCAGTCACGTGGTTTTGTTTACAAATTACAGCATAATCTAAATATTAATTTTACGGAAAATAAATTTTATTTTGAATTTCTTTTGTTATAATCATTTTCTGCGTAATGGAAATTAAGGGCAAATCACTTTTCAAGCATTTTAAAATTTCATTAATAAACAATATTTGATACTATATTCTATTTCATACACGTCTCTAAAATCTTAATTTTTCTCTAAAATCTTACGTAAAATAATAAGAAAACACCTTCGTTCCATCCAGTAGAATTTGGAGATGATACAACTTTTTAGCTTATTGCTAATTGTTAACGTAAATTGTATTATTACATTATACACGTAGTAATATAATAATATAAACATAACACATCACATAAGATGACAACTCCCAAGGCTGTCTGAAATATATATATGCTAGCGACAAGTTATACACAGCTTTCAATGGATTATAATGATGTAATTACAAAATAATAATTATCACAAATTAAATACAAATGCCCACCGAGCAGGCAAGTCAATTACTTCATGTTAGACACAAATGTACTTACGTATGGTAATCCATCACTGTACCCTGCATTGCAATAATTCATAATACTTATTTCTGTTCAACTCTCACATTATAAATACACTCTGCTTAACTAGACAACCGTAACTTAATCTTTACCCTCTTAAAATTGAAAATAGGAATTAAATAAGTAAATATATGGCAATAAACACTTTATATAATAATTCTTGTATATTACACTGTCTGCCGATTTTCTGTATGTAACGTTTAGCGTTACTGTTACTAGATGGCGGTACCACAACCATAACTCATTTCTCTTTGATCAACTGAAAATAGAACATAAGGCGCAACATTGGTAGTGTTCTTTCTGTATTTATGCATATTGTCATTGGTCGAAATATGCCTAAGAACTGTTTACACTGAAGACTCTCAGAGTCTCAGCAGTTTTGGACAAGTCACCAGTCTATGCATTATAATATTACGGTTCGAGGTATATTGGTTTACTGATTGTCATTACATTTAAAATATGGCAAATTCGGTGGACTTTTAAGTTTCTACAACTGCGACTGTTAAATAAGTATACCTACTTTGTTCTTTATTAGATACATTTTTATGTGACGTAAATAATCAAATTGAAAATAAAGGTCAGTAAACACTGAAAAATTATAATTATAAGGAAACGTCTGGAGGGAGTTAGTGGCAAAACTATTAAGGACTTTATGTACTTTATTTATTCATGAAATATTCTCCACAAATACCACTCGTGCTTTTAAATTTTATCTATAAATTTTTTCTCAAGCTAAGCTGCCAAAAGGTAATATAACTCAGTTTATTATCAAAGATTAAATCCCTCCCTTTAATGCGCTCGGGATTTAATCAGATAATAAACTGTCAATTTATACTCTTTATATAACCAAACGAAAAAATTTACCAATAAAATTCTAAGCACTAGTGATATGACACACGAAATTTGCACTGGGCTTAGCAGCTAAAAGTTCGCATTATAACCTACAACAATTGCATTTCATTTTGCAATTCATTGTAATAATTTGAATTGTGAATTCAGTTAATAATAAAAAATGTTCCTTGTTCTAATTTTGTACTGGAAATAGTCTAATAAACATATTTCGTACATTAAAAATAATCTTAAAATTCAGCATTGAAAGCGTGTTGCCTTTAAGAAACCGCATTCGTTCATTTTGATGTGATGTGACTGAAAAGGTACCCTCGACTGCACCTCGGACACTTTTTGTCAAATCACATCAAAATGAACTCAAGCAGTTTCTAGGCAACAAGTTTTCGTGCGCTGAATTTTCGATCACTTTTGCTGCACTTAATATATTAATACAGATAATTGAAGTAGAGACACGTTCTAAACTAGTAAAAAAACCGCTGCCCAAGGAATCACTACTTCCACATCCAGATTTTCTATCCAAGTCACTCACAACGAAAAAAATTTGTATGTGGAAATAATTGCTTATTGACCTTTAATAATATAATATTTGAAATCCTCTACCCCAAAAACCTATAAAACGATACCCCACATCGGTAGTGGGGTGGGGGTGGTGCTAAGGGGTGGTAGTGGGGGTGGATGAAGTAAAAACATATTTTGAGGTTTCTGGTTCTTGTACACACACACTAAATTACAATTTTTTTTCATCCCCTTTAATAATGGGGTGGGGGTGGTAATGGGGGTGGCTAATGCCAAAAATTTTTTTGAGACCTTAGCTTCTCTTTAATATACTAAATACCAATTTTCTGGACTCTTACCTGCTTAATTTACCTATTTACCCCAAATTTACCCCAATTTACCCCAACCCTTCGATGGAACAAGATGAAAATGTAATCTAGTTCCAGATCACGTTAAAATACATACGTGTATCAAATTTCAAGTCAATATCTTAAACGGTTCCAGAGTAAACGTGCGCACAAAAAAAAGTTAGACCGACAGACAGACAGAAATTTTTTTTTCGCTCAAACTTAAAATCTCGACGTTTCATGACATTCTAAGCCTATTTGAACAATAAAAATTTTTAAAAAATTTTTTGTCGTTACTATACTTCCACTGAATGTGGAAGTAATACTGCCTGAGGTCTCTGGCGAAACTCGCGGAACACAATAGCGTACTGGTGTGGACGTGCGGACACCAGGGTAATATAGACAATAGGAAAGCATAAACATTGACCAGAAAAACAGCAACATCAACCTTGCCTACCGAGTCTACCTAAGGGACATCTTACAGTTTTGTAAAAGACACTGGCCCTTTTACAACGGAACTAATGTCGTAAACATAACTTATGCTGCAGGGGAGCATCAAGAATGAGGTAGTATTTCACGTGGTAAAAAGGTAAACCATTTTAAAGACCAAGTTGCTAAAGCTGAACCCAGGACAATTGAGATGTGTAGTGGGTATGGAGAGTGTACACTAAACAAACACAGTAACAGACTCCGATTAAAGAACATATCTAAATACATAACAGGCTATCTTTTCACTATATACCTTGTTTGCTCCTAACATAGTCACATTATATGTCCATTAAAATGGATAGATGAACATCATATCCCATAGGCAACAGTGGCGTTGTGTGTGTAGAAAATGTGTAGAATGGTAAATATTTTCATTAAAATGAATTATTGCAATTCCTGCATTACCCGCTCTTTATACAACGCGATGTTGGCATACGATATTACAGTAAGATAATACAGTAAGGTAAATATGTATTGAAAGGATATTAAAATTTAATTGGTATTCACTTTATAACTGTAAACTGAATTTCATCATGTTACGACTATGGTACGATCGATTTTCTTCTTTTCTAAACTGCTTTCTGCAAACGACACAACACTTTGCACTAAATATATTGTCACTAAACTGTGTAAATATGAATAGAGAATATTATTTAGGTATTAAGCAAATCACAACTTAAAATAAAAAGACTTCTTCACCACATTTTGATAGAAAAACACTTATTAACATTAATGGCGGATACTGTCAAAAGTGTCAAACTGAGATTATGATAATCAAACTGAACTGATGGTGCCCGAATTGGTCGCGAATAAATCGACTAGCCAATCAAGAACTTATGGGAAGAAGTGCCTTAGATTGTAACTATCTCAGCAACATATAAATCAGTACAATTATGTATCTAGATATAAGTTCTTTAATCGGAGGTAACAGACGATTCCCAAGTAGCCCAAGAAGCTGTAATAAAGCTGCGCCAATATTGCGGCAACAAGAAGTGGCAGTTATTTAGCTATAGCAAGTACCTCGGAAATCTCACAATAAGGTTGCAACAGCGATATATCAAAGTGGTACAACATTTTCTTGCTTTGAAAATGTTTCTAAAGCCTTTTAGCTGTAGCCATTTACAATTACCTTTAATAGATATTATTAGATACTAATATGAAAATGGATACATATTATGCTTTATTGTACATGTACTTATATAAATATCAATATGATTTTGACGACGCATCATGCATAGAATTGCATGCCGTTATTGCTTTTTCGTTAAATGCGTATGGGATACTTCTGTATGTTCGAAGCTCTCCAGAAATTTTCTATTTTTAAAAAATTATTAATCTCCTCATAATAATTATAATTTTGTATGTATTTCATCAGAAAAACCTTTAATATTACTTACTTCTTATTGTTATGTCCACTAGATGATATTACAACACGTTTGTATTTCAAAAATTAAATTAAATGGTTATAAATATAGAAAAATAAGTATTGTTCAAAATGGCTGCCCTTCTCAGCTCCTTGTCTTTACTGGAAATATGGCCGCTACATGCAGCGAGTCGATATGTGTAAAAGAAAATTAAAATAACAACTGTTAAGTAACTATATCCATTTACCTTGTGCATTGATGTTTAAAATTGTGGAAACCAAAGAGGCGAGTGACATAAAGAAATATTTAAAGCTGAATTGTTTTGTTTACTAATTTACATAATAGTTGACAGTAAATTGGCTGTTGTATGTAGCTGTGAAAGCCAATTCGCAGCTACAAAATAAATAGTAGGTATAATATATACTAGGTATGACCAAGTCTTTTTACTATTTGTTCCAGCTGCTATTGAGCTACTTCGAGAGCTCTATATTGATTGTCTAACTTTGTTACGGCAACATTATAATAGTAATAATATTTGAAATAAAAGTTATCCCAACGTTTTCTCAAACAAAATTTAGCTGTGAAAACTTAATGGTTCCACACTGGGTTGAGATTTCAGGATTATGATGAAGAAAAAGAAATCTTCAACTACATCTCACATGAATGCCCAGATTTGATGACTTGATGGCCTACGTATTTGGAAGGAAAATGTACGGTCCCGATAAAGCGATCATCGACAGTACTTTTTAGAAGAAACGACTCTAATGGAATACTGAGACTGTGGGGTATAGTACAGGAAAACATTACTTTAACTCGAAAAAAAATTGTGCAGACCTTAAACTTTGGTTATAGGTTCAAAATAGACCAAAGTTTAATAAAAAAATCTATTTTTCTCTATTTTCTCGGGAAATATGGCATTTACGAAAAAATAGTTCAAGTAAAAGTTGTTTCTGACAAAATTATCTGTAATTTGGTGTTTTTAAATTTAATTTTATAACAATAATTATCCGAAATACTAGAGGTTTTAACTTCGGAATAATATGAATTAGATCTCGTTCATTTTTGGAAGCTTAATAGTAAATGCATAAAAAAAAGAAGTTCCTATATTATGCGAGGACTTGCTAATTTATAGGGGGTGGATGCCACCACTTTTCAGGGTGTGGCATCTAAAAAAAAACAAAAACATTGGAGCTGAAATAATTAAATTTTAAGAAGAAAGGGCTCTATGCAACTTTTCATATAAATTGATATAAGTTATAACTAATATAGCTTAAAAAAGTAGTATTTCAAATACGTTTTCGTCAAATAACTCGAAAGGTATTACATTGAGCAAAAACATGGTAGAGACAAATAACAAAGCTACTAATAAATTAAGGATGAATCTCGTTTTTTTTTTTCTAATTTTTGTAGAGTTAATGGTATAAGACGAAGTATTTAGTTTAAATGTTAAATATCTCAACTATGGCATTTAAGCCAAAGACACTAATAACCAAAATGAAAAACTATTAATTAGGCTCAAATGACTTATTTCCTATTTTTATAGCAAAAACCGCTGCCCAAGGAATCACTACTTCCACATCCGGATTTTCTATCCAAGTCACACAATGAAAAAATTTTGTATCTGGAAATAATTGTTTATGGAACTTTAATAATATAATATTTGAAATCCTCTACCCCAAAAACACATGAAACGATACCCCACATCGGTAGTGGGGTGGGGGTGGTGACAGGGGGTGGTAGTGGGGGGTGGATACAGTAAAAAAATATTTTGAGGTTTCTGGTTCTTGTACACACACTAAATCACATTTTTTTTTCCATCCCCTTTAATAATGGGATGGGGGTGGTAATGGGGGTGGCTAATGCCAAAATTTTTTTTGAGACCTTAGCTTCTCTTGTCTATACTAAATATCAATTTTATGAACTATTACCTGCTTGATTTACCTATTTACTCCAAATTTACCTCAATTTACCCCCCAACCCTTCGACGGAACAAGATGAAAATATAATCTAGTTCTAGATCTCGTTAAAGTACATATTTGTACCAAATTTCAAGTCAATATCTCAAACGGTTCCAGAGTAAACGTGCGCACAAAAAAAGTTACAGACCGACAGACAGACCGACAGACCGACAGACCGACAGACAGAAATTTATTTTTCGCTCAAACTTGAAATCTCGACGTTTCATGACATTCTAAGCCTATTTGAACAATAAAAATTTTTAAAAATTTTTTTGTCGTTACTATACTTCCACTGGATGTGGAAGTAAAAAACAAAGAAGTTATGACAGGAACAATGTACTTTTTCACATTTTTTTAAGTAAAAACGTCACCATTTCGTTAATGTAAGTAGTCAGTAATTAAAAAAATATATTCCCATATACCGTTTTTCGTTAATATGTAGTGTGACCTAGACGCTCAAATTTTTTCATCGGCTTACAGTGCTTGCTTTAGAAAAAAAATTGCATTTTAAATTATAAAGGAATTTTAGAAAAAACGTAACATTTTTATTTCTCTGCAAATACCTCAATAAATATTAGTTTAAGAAAAAATATGGTGGACATCAAAAATGAAGCTTATAAACTGAGAATAAATTTATTTTGTTTATATATTTGTGTAGGGTTGGTTGTTTCGGAGATTTTAATCTTATATATGGTGTCCGATCGTTTTTAGGATGAAGTATTTAATTTAAAATGTTGAATATCTTAGAAACTGTGACACTTCCATTAAAGTTCTAAAAAATAAAATTAAAGGTGTTTAATCAATCTTTAAAATGATTTTTTGTTTGTTTCTACATCACAAAAAATAAAGAAGTTATGGCCGATTCAATGTGCGTTTTCACATTTTTGTTAACAAAATGTTGGCATTTTGTTATTGTAATTGCTCAGTAATTAATTTTTGTTTCAAAACTGCTGTTTTTCGTTAATATATATCATCACCTAGATGCTCAATTTATTTCGTTCCTATAAAACACCTGTTTTAGAAAAAAATTCAATCCGTCATCCCGCCATCGAAAAATGGCCGTATTTTGGTTAATTATTGCTATAAAATTAATTTAAAAACATCAAATTAAAGATAATTTTACCAGAAACAGCTTTTATTTGAACTATTTTTTTGTAAATGCCATGTTTCCCGAGAAAATAAAGAAAAATCGATTTTTCTTTATTAAAAATACTTCTTTTTACTTCCTATAGGCTCCCGCGGATCCATAAAACTTCTAAACTTTTTTATTTGGTGAACTTTGGCCTATTTTAAACTTATAATCAAAGTTTAAAGTCTGCACAATTTTTTTTTGAATTACAGTGATTTTTTCAATATTTCCCTGTACTAGTATCATACCTAAATTTCATTAAGTTGGTCTGCAATATTGCAACTTTTAATGGAAAAACAATCCTAAGATAAATCTGCATAAAACTGAAATAAAAAATATATTCTAGTCATAACAATTTTCAGTTTTTAATGTATGCTATTTTGAAGAACTTATTTTTTTACTAAAAACCTATTTTTTGAAGTACCGTTGTAATTGATGGTCATACGTAAAAGTGGTACATAAAAAACCACCACGAGTTATGAACTCTCAAAGTAATATATTTTCGATACATTACAACTTAATTTCCAAAATGTGGCCTCTAACAACTAAAGTGAAGTAAACTCTAAGCTGGCGCGTCCAAAGGTCGCTTCATCATATAAACTAAGAGAATAAGACATACGCAACTATATCATCTCTATGTCACTGCGATAGCTTTATGCGCATCGCATATCAAATCGTACGTCGTGTTACCAACTCATACTTACGCCACGAGTTCCGGACTATACATGATTTGGCACAAATTCCTCTACCACTTTCCGAGATATTCAACTAATAAGTAAAGAAAACATTATAATCAGTTTTTTCTTCAAATGTTATATTTTGGAGATTATTAAAGGTAGGACATATTTTTTAGTTCTATGCGAAATTGAATCCCTTTTCGTTTTAGTTTACCTCATTTTTAAATTTCGATATTTACGAGAAGCTATTTTCGAAAAACTGCAACCCTACGAAACAGACTCTAAAAGCGGCCGGAAAGACTCTACTTTGAGAGGTCCTAGCTATTAACTATCAGAGTTGAAGGATTGCGTTTCTTCTGAATTTACCGGAAATGGAGAATACTTTAACACCTGTGAAACAGTTTTGCGTATTTCAGTATATCACGAAATCTTACGGTTTTATAAAATTATTGAAAATCGTAATATGTTTGACGTAGGGAAGATTAAAAATTGATCATTATATTATGTGCCTGAAAAAAAGCCTCACACGTGTGTTTCGAAATGTTAAATTAAAAAAAAATATATTGTTTCACCTTGTGGTATATTTTTCTTCAGATTTTCTAATAACGCTACTATTAATATACCTGCAATACGACTTTAAAACAAAAAAATCCCATCTGGCGCCAATTTAAAATGGACAATAATAGGTTTATAGAAATTCTGATAAACTAATCTATATTAATAATAAATCAAGTATACAACGAAATTATAGGTTTAATGTGACAAATATAACATTGCACTTCAATTATTTTTGGGTGATTCCGATTATAACAAACGAGTTTTTATTAGTCTAATAATAAAGTTGTTTGTAGTATATTTATATAAATATTTACATTTACACAATATTTAAGGACGGTGTTTCATTCAAAAGTAATGGCAATATCTCGAAAACTAATCAAATATTCAAAACGAAGCAAACGAGAATATATACTGTGAGGACAAGTTACAGTCAATATGCAATGCGCAATTTGATACTAGTTGATGATAAAGAATTTTTATATATGATCTTGGATTTACCATTAACCAATATCCCAGACACTACACCCTAAAGTAATAACTTTATTAGTATCAAAATTTGAAGCACACTCAAAGAAATAGTATGGGTAAATTCAACAAAAAAAAATGGTTAACTAACAATATCGTTAATTTTGTCAAACAAAACTATATTGATGGTATTTTTAAACAAGAGGTGATTGTTATTTTAATTAATAAAAAGTTGTCGTACAACAAAACAAACATTAACTTAAAAAATAGATGAATAAGACTATTATTTTGTTCGTCTGACTATTATTTTGTTGAATTCTGTCAAATTAAACTAAATAATAGTATATTTTATTTTTAACTATTATCGAATTGTAATTCTAACCCCGTATTAGTTCGCTGTACTATTGTACTTGGTAGACAAACCAATATTATTGTCGTCTTCTAGAAGTTCTAAAAGAATTACCATAAAATTTGCTTGTTTACCACGTAGTCTATTACAGAAATTATTCCCAGATGACGCCACATACAAATCACTAAAAATAATCCATCATGCATTATCTTGCACTCTTATGAATTTATAAAAAATTAATAATATGATTGCAGTGTTCAAATTCTCTCAGGGATCATCGATATATTTGGATGGATCTTATAAAAGATCTCTAATCTTTGGTTTGGGTGGTCTGATGTCTCAATACTGAGATTTTGGCTAACCAAAAAAAACTTCATCATACAATAAAGTGTAGATCAACCTAAAAATTAGTTGGTGAACAAAAAGCAAAGTCGTTGTACTATTTAATTGTAGAGCAAATTGAGAATGGTTAGTGAACATAAAAAAATGTCATTATACTATTTAATTTGTTACAAGAAGGTATGATTATTAAACTACTATTTGTTTACGAAAACAAATAAAGTTGTATGACTATTCTTTACTGATTGATTTAACTATGAAACTAGATAGGCGCGATTTCATATGCTCTTTTTGGTTGAATTTACCTATCATTTTCTTTGAGTGCAGTACCTATTGTAAGTATAGTATTAAAAGTCAAAATTTACACACTTCATAATAATATTCAAAATAATTATTAATACTGAAAACATATTAATTAAATAAATAATTGTTATAAGCGTGTTTTAAGAATCCTAATATCTCGGAAATTTTCTTATATTTTTTAGCAATTTTTTTCTTATGTAGATCCAAATTATGAAAAATATCAGTATTATGCGTGGTAATATCACTTTTATTTTGAAACAAGCAAATTCCGAAAAAATATATCAACTCTTCAAGCAAGTTGACAGGAATTTCTATAAAAAAACTACTTCTATAAACATTTTTCATGCGAGGAACTGACAGAGATGGTACTTTTATCCAGTTATAGTCCATTTCCCTCGAGAAAAAAAAAACGCCAAATTGTAATACAAGCATGAAATTTGGCACAGTTATAAAATACGACATTTTAAAAGATTTGACCCGATAAGCCACCCTCCCTCCTGGACCCGTAGGAGACTCGATACCGCCGTTTTTCCAAAATGGCGGACAAATAATTCTTAAATTTAAGATTTTTTCAATATAGGCAATATTATACTCTATCCTATATAATTCGAGGATGCAGAATACAAAAAAAAATAATAGGTCGATATGACCTTCAATGACCTAAAAAATAGGCATGTTTGCAGACTTTGCATTAAAAATATTGTAAATAGCTAGCATTTCAGTTTTTATAACTAAAAGAGAGTAATATACTTAAAAAAATTATAAAAATCCTATTTCGTAAAATTAAAGATGTCTACGATCATTGATTTTTTGAAATAATGGTTAGAATTCCTAAAAGTTTGCGAAAATCAACTAAGTGAGATTATATTGTCTTCCATATGATTCTACTACAAAGAAATAGAAAAACATGTTTTCTAGTTGATATGACCGTTATTGACCTTGGAAATAGAGATTTTCAAGGTCAATTCAAGCCAAAAATAATGAAAAAAAAACAGCTAAAATGATAATTTTTTAATTTAGGTGACTTGTTTATTTTCACATGCCCCTTGACAAATGGTACATGCAGGAGTACAAGGAAGACCCACTTTACGACAGGAACATCTCATGGTGTCGCACTGCCCTCTACACCCACACTTTTCAAGACCAAATTTGGGGTTGTTGGCTCCGTTTGGGCTTCCAGCGATTTGTTTTAATGTCCAGCCCCATCCTTCAGGTGACGGAGGTGGTTCATCATATTTATCCGGGTTGGTAAGCAGCTCTTCGACAATGCTTAATAAGGCTTCCTTTTGTTGATGCACACATTGAGATTTGCCTATCACCACTACAAAATTGCACTTTTCTCAATTCGTTGACCTTTAATAATTCGCTCTTGGGGTCGTATAACTTCACCGTGAATGCTTCCATTTGTGCAAATATATCATCCGGTATTTCTTTTACACTACCTTTTAATGATAAATATTGGAAAGTCGAAGTTGACTCCAGGTACTCTTCTCATGTTTTCCAACATTTAACTTAACTTTGACTTTAGGGCAAAAAAGGATATAGTATCACACTGTGAACGCGTGGAATCCACGAAGAGCTTGTGACTTCTGAGACCCCACATTATTCGCAATAATGTGAGCTGAAATGTATCTTTGATTTTTTCCAACACCATATAAAAACCATAATTCATGGAGACCTAAGTCTTTAAATTCGTGGCAAAAAGAGATTCCAACATCTGTATCGGAGCATCTAACTAGTATGGATGTTGCTCCATTCTGGACCATATCTTTCACATGGAGAGAAATTCTACCCTCTGCCTATGCGTGTGCATAGCAAACCAAACAAAAAAAAAAAACAGAAAACTATGAATCAAAATTTTAAAAACTAAGTATTAAATCGTATGCAATTTTTAAGGGAAAACCCTAAAAAGTCTATTTTTTTGGTTTAATAGAGATTTTGAAGGTTATTTGAGGTCATATCAACGTGATATATATATTTTTTTATTTCTCATTCTCGAATTATATAGGATGGAGTATAATATTGCCTAAATTGAAAAAAACTGAAATTTGAGAAATTTTTGTCCGCCATTTTGAAAAAATGGCGGTAGCGAGCGTCATGCTGGTTGCAGAGGGTGGCTTATCGGATCAAATACCTTATAAATTATTTTTTACAACTATGCCGACTTTCATGCTTGTATCACAATATGGCGTTTTTCCTTGATATTTTGCCCGAGGGAAATAGACTATTATCATATTTCTTTCTGCCAAATTATAGCATTTACAATAGAATAGTAAGAGATCAGACTTTATTAAAAATCTTCATTTGCACATTAGTCTTTTCTGCAATAAATGATTTCAAAGATTTCTTCATTTCTGTCATTTACGGCAGCTTTGTGAGCTATGTTAAATAAATCAATTTTTATCTATTTTATTTTTTATTTTAATTTTGCTGAAATCCCAGAGAAATTGTCATGCTTCCACATCCACTAGAAGTATAGTAACGACAAATCTTTTTTTTTAATTTTTATTGTTAAAATAAGCTTAAAATGTCATGAAACAACGAAATTTTAGGTTCAGGGAAAAAAAATTCTGTCGGTCTGTCTGTCTGTAACTTTTTTTGTGCGCATGATTACTTTGGAACCGTTTAAAATATTGACTTGAAACTTGGTACACGTATGTATTCTAACGAGATCTGGAACTAGATTATATTTTCATCTTATTCCGTTGAAGAGTTGCGGGGTAAATTAGGGTAAATTGAGGTAAATGGGGCTAAATAGGTAAATCAAGCAGGTAAGAGTCCATAAAATTGGTATTTAGTATATACAAGAGAAGCTAATGTCTCAAAAAGAAATGTTGGCATTAGTCACCCCCATTACTACCCCCACCCCATATAAAACGGGGTGAAAAAAAATTGTGATTTAGTGTGTGTACAAGAATCGAAGGCGTCAAAATATTTTTTTACTACATCCATCCCCACTACCCACTACCGATGAGGGATATCGTTTTATGGGTCTTTGTAGTAGACGATTTTAAATATTGTATTATTAAAGTTCCGTAAACAATTATTTCCACATCCAAAATTTTTTCAGTGTGAGAGTCTTCGGTAGCAAATCTGGATGTGGAAGTCCTTGGGCAGCGGTTTTTATTTATTTGAGAAGTTACCAAAGTCGATTTTGTGTATAGAAAATTGGAAAATGGTTCTTTTAAACTATAAACAGACAATTATAGAATTATTATATTTTAATAAAATCCACTGAAATAAATACTCGCGCTGTTTTGCAAGGCTATTTGCGAATAATACCTGTAATTCCCCTTCTTAACACAGTAAATATTATTTTATTTTGATAACAGATTGGCGCAGATTATTCCAATAGACTTTAAAACTAACTTTAATGTATTTACTTTTGTTAGGCACTTCAAAATTTAATATCAATTGACATCAGATTATGGCAGATTAGTAAGAGATATTTTTTGTTTATTTGTTGCATAATTCAATACCGTTTCTGTTAACAGCAATATTAATTCCACGTGTACCTCATTAGGCAAATTACGTGGATTGGAATTAGATTTAGGTAAACAGTTTTGAAAATAATAATATATAAAGATTTCTTTATTAAGTTACGGTTGAATTGATCATTTTCGACAATATTTCACTAGAAACTTTGTTATTGATTCTTATGTATTATGACCTCCTGATTACGAAAAAAATATTTCCACCCAAAAATTCCTGGTGCGCACTTTTGACGCTCTTTCGCGGACTTTCTACTTATCTGCTTAATATCTTGTACTAGTTCGAATGGGAATTTTGAAAATACTGGCTTATTTGGAATAAAATTTTTAAAACTAAGTCAATCCACAATTTTGATGAAGTTTCATTTTGAATTAAATTTTTGAAGTTATACGAGACTTTCCATATTATATTTCATTTTGTTTCGGTGAAAACAAGGAGGGGGAAAAACTGCATTTTTAAAAATTGTAAGCAATGCACTTTTTTTAAATAAAAAAACTGAACTTTATCCCTTAAAGTACTTAAAAGAATCTACAATCGAGAAGAAAAAAAATGTGACGGAAGATGTCTTTGATGTCCTTGATAATTAGGAAGTTTCCAATTTAGAAATATCATGTACATTCAACCTCATTTAGTAGTCTTTTAGTTAACTAGTAAACAAAAAAAATCATCTCGATATCTGAAAAACTCACGAACTTATCTAATTTCTTATTTGAATACTTCGCGCTAGACTGTGACGTCACAATATAAAACTCGCTGTTATTTTAGGCATAATTACTTCTTCAAACGATTATTAAAACGTTCAACAAGTCCAACTACAAAAATATCTCACGCTGTGTTCGGTAAGAATAACACTGAATGAACTAAACTTCCGGTGCCCGCGCCCCCTCGTTATTGACGGAATCATGTACTGTGACGTCATCAAGCCTCAGCCCAGATAAGCTCTAACTTTTTTACTTATAGAGATAATTTTTAAAAAAATTACAGATATTTTTTAGATTTTTACGACTATTTATTACGAGAAAATGAAAAAAATGGAAGTTTCCTAATTGACGAATAAATAAAAAAAATTTGATTCGTCCGCCATCTTTGACTGTTCCATTTGCCTTACAACGTCTGGGTTTAATGCATTATATTTGACCATAGGTGAGTTTTATTTTTGCCAACTTTGGTGAAGTTACTCCTTCTTATTGAAAAGATATTCCATTTTGATTTTTTCGGAAATTTTTGGTATTTTTTCCAAGATGACGGATTGACCTATACATATCGGATAGGTCTTTTAAAAGTTTATTGTCAAGTAAGCTAGTATTTTTTATAATTCCCATTCGATTATTAGTACAATATATATTAAGAGATAAGTAGAAAATCCGTGAAAGGGCGTCAAAAAGTGCATATAACTCTTGACGCACCAGGAATTCTTGAGCGCAAATATTTTTTTCGTAACCAAGAGGTGATAATACATAAGAATCAACAATAACATTTCTATCGGAATGTTGTCGCTGTCAAAAATTGATCGAAGTCAATTCGACTGTACTATAAAGAATTAAACTGAATGAAATAGAAAAAAATGTGCTCTTACCAAAATGTTTTATTAAAACTCTACACGTGTTTCGGCTTTTTAGGCCATTGTTAAGTGTACAGTTATGTTAAATTCAGGTTATTTCGTCGCGTTAAAAATGCTTAAAAAGGTTTATTTATAGAAATTTCTGTCAGCTTCTTTGAAGAGTTGATCACAAAGAATATACATATATTTTTCGGATATTTCTCATAACTTGTAACTTTTTTTTAAATAAGAGTGATGTTAATAAGCATTATACTGATATTCTATTTAATGGTTTCACATAATTTATAATAACTTAAATGCCAATAAAAAAGGTTTAACATAATTTATAACTTTATAGACTTTTTATGATAGCAAATATAATAGTAATATGATGGGCCATTAAAAACGAAACAGATAGGTTTTCGGTAGTTCAAATCGATTTTTTTAAAACCCTCAGACACGTCAACTTCATTTTCGAGGACACATTTTTTGCAATATAACTCACCTGCAAATCGCTTCATCCCTTCCCACAACCCTTATTGAACACGAGGAAATTGGCCACTGATACTAACATGAGTAGAACGGCCATTCGTCGTATCTCGGAACATAGATTTCATCCTTATAAAATTCATTTAGTTCACGAATTGGATGGACGGATTACAACAGTTTTAACCATCTTCGGATGATGCGAATATGGTGAGCAAAACACATATTGAGGAACAGTATTTGAGTGTAGTGTTCAATAGGGTTGAGCTGATTTAAATCGTTTGATTAAAATCACGATTAAAAATATGATTTTAATCAAAAGATTTTTATTTTAAAAGATTGTGACTTTTTTTCTTTTCAAATTTAATTGTTTTATAGAAAAATTACACACTTTATTAGTAACAATTTTCATGTGCAAAATAATACTTCAAAAAGCCTTTAATTTAGAGACTTAAAACATTAACTTAACAAACATATGAACATAAATAAACAAATATATTTTTCTTTTCAAAACACTATAAAACAACACATATTAAGTATTATAACGTTTATAAAGAAATACTAATTTAGATTCTTTTTCATTGCCTAATAATATCTGAATGAACAAGTCCATATGAAGAAAACATTATTTCCACGTCTAGCCCAATCGATGAAGGTATTTACCCACAAAAAGATGCAAACTGTGTAAATTTTTCTTTAATGAGTTCATGAAAGTATGTAGAATAATATCCTGAAAAGTTTACATTTCGCTCGGATGCAGAACCTAAAAAAAAAGTGAAAAATAAATCTTTTTTCATCAATTTTTTCAAAATTTTGGAATTAAGTTAAGCTAGGAAAAAACAAAAAATACAGATGAATAGATCACGTATTTATGAACAAAAAATGTACTAACAAAATTTATCGCTAAAGCCACGGCTTTCCCGGAAAAAAATAGTCAAATGTAACGTTATAACTCGAAGCGAGATACATGCGTGCGCGCGCTTGAATACGCATGTCTGTGACACCGACACATTGAATTACATGTCCCTAATTCAGAATTTGTTCAATCTATATGAGTGTTGGTTCATTTAAAAGATGGAAATTGTAGCTTTCTGTTGCTTTTTTGTTTTAAACAAAACAAGCAAAGGGTGAATAGGAAAAATATACTTATATATATTACCACGCCCGAACTCAATCGTCTCAATAAAATAAAAGCCCTTCAAAAAAATTCTTTCTTCATTGAGAACTGGTTAAAAGTATGTACACTTCATTATTATTATGGTTTATTAAGTTGTAGTAACGTGGATTCAAAAAAAAGTACATCTCAAATCATTTTAATTTAATTGCCTGATGATTTTCTTGATAAATATATATATTGGAGGCTGTAACTTGCCGAGAAGTTGACCCATTGGAAAAAATAAAATATCACTATTTCGGAAAAAAGGTATACTTTTCGAATGTTCAAACACAAATTCGTTTACTTTTATGCATTTTTTCGAAAATATGATTAATCATATCATGATAAGAAATTGCGATTGTCACGATCTTATCCTTATAACTATGAAAATATCTTTGATTGTTTTGAATACAAATTCTGGAACTTTTCCAATACATTAACAAATGTATAAGGAATTCAACAGATATAGCTGAAATGTGGATAGGTGTATCTGTAATAAATACAATACAGTAAAGGCACTTAAAAATTCATGCGAGCGAGTCAGCGGCTATGTGTGGTGCTATGTGTGTATGCGTACATAATTATATATTTTCCCTTCAGACTCACTATTTATCCTCTTAATCACTAAGAAAAATGTTAAAAATGCCTAATCAGAAAAAATTATTTTACTTGTTAGAACTGCTAAGACTTTTTGTAGGTTCCGTAGTATGCATTTAATCGTGCGCTTGGCCGAGCAGAGTGACAAAGTTACTTCACTATTTTTCGGGGAAAGCCGTGGCTTTAGCGATAAATTTTATTAGAACATTTTTTGTTCAGAAACACGTGGTCTACCCATACACTTTCACGAACTCATTAAAAAAAAATTATTCAGTTTGCAACTTTTTGTTGGTTTCACTATAAAATAATCTCTGTCGTCTGGGCTAGTCTACAGAAGAAGTAACAGCACACAGAAAGAGAATTATCAGATCCAGTACTTTGTTAACTTGTGGAATATCTTTTTGAGATTTTCACCACTGCACTACGTTAACATTTTGTAATATTTCTTCTAAAAACATTGTTTCTTGGAACGAATTGAATTTCGCTTCCAACTTAATTATTAATGGGTAATAACCCTATTCCAGAAAAATGTTGGGAAACTATATCCAAAGCAGCCTTTTTTTCTTCTTTCGACAGTGGGTGTTTGTTTTTATTTCTGATAGGATCCAGTAAATATGCGAAAAAGGGAAATGGCGTTAAAGCTTGATTATATCTCCTTTTATTTCAAATATCTGACATTGCTTTAAAGAACTGTCCTCATTTTCAAAATTATGAAAAACGGCACTCAATGTTTTCCATTCCCCAACTGCAAGGAACAAACTGGCACCTTTCTGCTAAATTCTGTCAAGGTGGCGACTTGGTGGCGCAATGGGGTCCCGGGTTTGAATCCTGGCTAGGGTATGGATGTGTAGTGGCGTTTTTCACGTGTTTCCGAGACGGTAGCAGTGGGCTAGACTACGGTTGTGTGAGAAACAATACGGTCTAGTCGCTCTCCTCTCCTGAGTTCGAATCTCAGCTGCGGCAGATGGCAATGTCGCAGGGAATGGGTGTTGTGATGTTGTCTGTGTGTCCTGATTGAGTGGTAGAATAGCCTACGGCTAAACTCCGCCAGGACATTAATATAAATAAGGTGACAAAAAAAAAGTGTCACAGCAATTGGTTTCAACAATTTTAAAAAGTCTTCGGCCATTGTTTTAATTTGAATATTCGACACTTTTTCAAATAACAATGGATCAATGTCATGGTAGTGTTCTTCGTAGATTTGCAACCACTTCAGTGACATAAACCTCAAGGCAGTCGATAAATGTATTCTATCTAACATCTTGTGGTAATGTTAGTTTCTTGACCTCTTTTTCTTTGTATTATTTATTTGGTAAGTGTGTATTGTGAAAATATTTTACAATTTGAACTAAGTGTGATTTTACTTGTGTAACTTCCAAATCATTGGAAAGCAAATTCAGTACATGGACAGAGCACCCGTATCTTATAATGAGGTAATCCAGGGCCTAGGCAATTTTTTCCTTCATATTGTTTGCCGCATTATCTGTAACCAAATTAGTAACTTCTCAGTTATACTCTTTTGGCACTAATTTATTAAGTCAATGGCAAAGTTTGCAAGATAATCCAGTGTGTGGATACCCTAATGTGTCTATACTTTCCAGAATAAAACTGTTTCCATTTTCTAGTATCCAAATTGCACATATCGGTTCATTATGAACATTTTTCCAACCATAAAGGGACATAAAAACTGATTGACCTGATAAATTTTCAAAGCACTTTGCTTCTTTTTCTTCAAATATTTAATCAAAAATGGTTTATGATAACTGAAACCTAAAAGGCGCTACTATCCTGGCTTTAACATGTCAATCGCTTTCCGAATTCTCTATGTTCAATGGACATTAACTGCAGTGAAATACCTGAAAATCCAAAATAATGCAATTTTGATAACAGTAGTAAATGATCAAGGATGTCAAAAGCAGTTGACAAGCTCACAGACAAGTGTACCTTCCATTGCCTATTTCTCCGATAACATCATCAACTAAATGTGTTGATGCTGTAGTTAGTTGTACCATGATGATTTTTTTTAAGATTGACAAGTCGACAATAATTTATTTTTTGCAGTCCTTGAATGCCCTGGCACCCAGATAAATTTAACCGCTCATCCAAAATTTAGAGCTCTTCATGTTACTTTCTTCCTAGTCTGGATGAAACCTTGTCAGAGACTAAGACCTTAAGTGTGGCCCTACTGTCTGATGTAATGGAAATCTGCTGGTTAGGTTAAGCTAAGTACTGTCCATTGTTTCCGGCACTATTATTCTGTGTATAGAGCAGTTGTTCCCTCAGGAGACCTTCCTAAGTTTTAAATATTCTGTCCATAATAGTCACCAGGAGTGAGGGGAGAAAGGAGCCCTCGCACGGAGCCCTCTGCATGCGTGGAAGGTATTTATGATACAATGAGGTTTACTGCTAGCAGTCGGAACTTCCCCCTCCACCCGATGATGCATTTCATCTCATCAAGATTTTATAGTGGTGCTTCATCCACGTGGCTTGGGTGATGAAAACATTCGTGCCCCCTGGAAATACGTACCTTGCATCCAGACGATTTACGGTGTGATTCATGAACTGGTCCGCGGCGTGGCATTAGTCGGACATAGACTGGGTCATTAGCTCTTCCTCGTAACAGTATGACCAACAATTACGGTTCTAACCATTCTCCTATCCGTCACTTGGAGACGCGCCTGGCAGATATGTCAACCCTCCTAACCCCCTAATGAGTATGGTACCAGGGAAGGTTTTTTACTAACCTAACATTTAATAGAGTTCGTAATCCTCGCCTAAAATTGTACGGCTTCTGTATAATACTTTATATTCAAGTAGCTAGAAGATGGAGCGAGGTCGCTGTAATTCTTTGGATATCGCCCTTACAAGTACTGTCCGCGTCAAACGTTGCTTAACTTTTCGTATCGAGATACGGGTATAATCAAGACGAATCTGTGTTCACCCCGACATGAAGTTTTAATTAGTTTAATTCAGTCTACGTTCTTTACATTTATTTAACGTCGGCTTATTTCCTATGCAGTTTAATTGTTACTGGTTTTTTCAATTAAATAGGTTTTAGTATGGCCCCATTAAACTTCAATCATACTTATTTTATCAGAAAAATAAATAAGTTAATCGGTAGATCGGGCTGTTGTCATGAGAATTACGGAGAAAATATTAATTTCTTAGAAGCGATCCTGTTCGTTATATATATGATTAATGTATTATAAAAGGCGAGGCATTTTCTTGTTAGTAATATGAAATATAGGTTATGTAAACACTTATATAATACACAATTAACCAAATTGTTTGTCATTTTACTTAATTTGTCTAATAGCAATGTAACCCGAGGATCCGTTATCACTTTCGGCTTTATAAGAAATTAAAGGGAAATAGAAGCTAGTTAATTTACAACCTAATACACAAAACATTGCTTTTCGATTTCGTGTAATAAATTGGTGAATAACAATATTAGTGTATAAGACAAGTAGTACCAATATTAAGTGATATATATTTAAAAATATTACTACACAATTAGTGAATAATAGTTAATGCGCTTTGTTGGATAATCAATATATAATAAAAGGAACATCGCTTGCCACAGTAAGTAATTGGTAATAACTGTGATAACGTAATTGCCAGAATTCACTATTGTATGGTTCGATGGAAATAGGATATATAATGGAAAAATTTAGGGAATCAATAAAATTTTGCATAGATGTCTATTTTTACTTACTCTTTCAAAAACAAATGTGTCCCACAGGATCAAAGGAAAACATTTTTTTAGAGGGAGAGTAGGGAGAGAAATTTTTTTTTAAAATATCTCGAAAAATAAACGTTCTAGTGAGATATATCAACAGAACACACAAACTATACAAAAAAAAAAAACTTTATAAATTTTCCGTTAATCTAAAACTTAAAAAATAGAGAACAGAAGATTCCTTTGTACTAATGTATCTTACTGGTAATGGTTGACGGGTATAGATCAGAAGGTGCTAGGAAAAGATTTTTTTAAATAGTCGACGTTTCGTCAGAATGTATTGACATCCTCAAGACTATTTAGGTGAGTTTTCCTTTGTCACATTAGATTTGAAAAATAAAACAGAATACATTGATATTAACAAATACAACTCCTCGACGTATGAATAACCTAGTCAGTATAGTAACCTAGTCAGTATAGACTAGGTTACTCATACGTTGAGGAATTGTTGTATTTGTTAATATCAATGTGTTCTGTTTTATTTTTCAAATTTAATGTGGCAAAGGAAAACTCACCTAAATAGTCCCGGGGAAGCCAACAAATTTTGACGGAACGTCGACTATTTAAAAACGTCTTTTCCTAACACCTTCTGGTCTATACCCGTCAACCGTTACCAGCATTTAAGTACAGACCATCAACCACTAATAAAAATCATGTTTACCTCTTGCAAGTGCATTTTAGTTACTTTGCTACATTCACAAACAAAGCGAATTTACAAAGGACCGCGCACCAAATGCATGGGTAATTTGTTGTCGACGGAATCGTTACAAATTCAAGGCATAGAATCCTTAGATCATTCTCAATGAAAACTGTTGTATAAAGTTCCAAAATATCTTTATTTTAAAAATACAGCCGGTCGAAGCTCCAAAATTAAAAATTTTGGAAAACGCAATTTTACGTATTTTCTATCGAAACAGTAAATACTTTTAATATTTAATTTGCATAGAAAAATACATTGTTCTAATATTCATATAAACAAATAAAAGATTCTTACGCAAATAAGAAAAATCCTATTTTTATTCCAATGGAAATCAGCAAAACAAACAAAATACAAACGTGATCGTATGATTCATTTTGCTTATAAAAATTACTAAAAATTAAAAAGTTTGCGTGCATAATAAAAAAAAGTGTACCTATTTTTGTTGGACATCAGAAAATAAATATACCTTTTTCCTTCTGTTTTAATAATTCTAGGCCACAAAAGTTCTTTAGCTTAAAAAATGTGATTTCGGCATTTTAGTAAAATTGACATTTTTAAATGCACTTGCCTAACAGTTAATAGACAATGGACCGCCTGCTTTACATCTCCTCCGAAGGATGGTATATCCACTACGTAATCCTCGTCTTGAAATTACGTAGCTTCTGCGTATACGCTGATACACAAGCCGCTAGAAGGTGGGACGAGATCGATGTGTTTTCCAAGTACTAACCGCGCTGAACGTTGCTTCAGTGGAGTATCGAAATACAATCACACTCAACATTTTATATTATGGTATAGTAAAGCTTATATTTACCATAGATCTGTATGCAGCTATCTTATTTTTGTTGATTATATTCTATTTCTACGGTGAAAAATATTATATAATAATACATAACATTTAAATGTGCTTTAAATAACAAATCAGAACATCATCTAAACATCTATGCCAAAGAAGAATCTCCATTGTTCGGCCTCATACTCTCTGTATCCTTTGTTCTGTTTAATGAATTCTATCATGATAGCACCAGTATATCATGTCTTTTTCGTCCATATTTTATCTTCAGTCATACTTGGTTCTCTAAAATTCTTGCCTCTCTTCAGGGCTTCCTCTTACATTCTATGTACTCTGTCACTTTCTTACAAACTTACCTCATCTTCTACCACTGTCTCGATCTCTGATGGATCTTCTGCCACTCTTTTTCATGCTTTTCTACTTATACATTTTTGTTCACTCTCTGACACTATCTCATAAACTTTCTGTATGCATCTGGCATGCGTCGTCCATTCTTGCTCTCACCCTCTCTCTCTCTCTCTCTCTCTCTCTCTCTCTCTCTTGCTGTTACATTTAACCAGTTCTGGAATACACTGACGAACTGGCACCCGCCCGAAGCAATAAGGCCTCCGACATCCTTATCCATGGCGCACTCCCTGATCAAGGCTCGAAAAGGCTGGTCTCTGGAAGCCTGCGATAAAAACTACATCAGCGGAGTAAGCTCACAGCAGCAACTAGGAGTACTGGTTGTAGGTGCAACCAATAGTCCCAATGGCACTCCCAGTAGTTTAATCACAGGTCCGATCATAACAATAACAACATATAGTTAACAAAATAAAAGAAGAACAAAATAGCTAGTTTCTACCCATTAGACGGATACGGGAAAAACAGTTGAGGGCTGTTCTGCTCAGTGCACTCCGGCCATTGCGCAGCAGAAACAAGAAAAATTTGCTCTCCTACATCTTCCTATATCCCCGTCCAGCAGAGGGTAGTTTTCACCTCTCTAGTGGGTTGGTTCTTTAGCTGTGTTCACCCTCCACCATGTCTCCTTTGCATTCTCAAGAGCTTGTAAGCTAGAAGCTTTCATGACGCAGATCTATGTCCGGGAGGGTATAAAAAGGGTGTAGAAGGCGTACCTTCGGGGGGGGTTGCTGTTACACCCTTAGTGAAGCCGTTGGCAATAGTAAATGGGAACACGGGGGTTGCAAAGTGCCCAAATTTAAGGGTTATACGAATTTTTTTGACCTGGGATTCGGATTCAGCGTCGAAAAATACATAGGAGTACCATGGTCAGTCATCCAGATCACGACCTTTTTTTTTGGGGGACTGTGTCATCTACTATGGGTCCAATTGGATTATAAAAATATCCCCTTTGTATACTTTTATTGAGCCATATAATTTTGGGTCCATTGGACTCACATTAACAAATTTGTAATTTTTGCCTGTAAATAATACTTCTATGTTCTTAGTTTTTTAAGTTATTTTAATTTTATTTATTAGATCTGGTTTTAGAATTATTGTTTTTTCTTTTTCTATGAAGTTATTAATTTCTTGACTGCAATGTTAAATTTGCCTTTTCGTTTATTTCTTCCGTTGTGTATATTTCGTGTTCAGAATCTTCCTCAATTTCCATACGAAAATAAATAAATTTTAAAACTTACACAATCTTCAAAACACATATCTAATGTTTTCTAAAGCGAAGATGTGACAACTTCAATTATTTTCAATGCACTCTTATGATTTGACTATTCGTCAGATTGAAATAATGACACTTTTTTTCACGCTTTTGAGTCGTTTTCATTATTACCATAACGTATATTTTACGCACAAAAATTATTGAAAAAAGCATAGGTTTTTAAAGCTGTAAGACGGGACTATACAAGTTAATAAAAACATTGTGATTGTTATGGATTTCTAGAGAGATTTTCAACAAATTTTAACTATACTTAGGCTGTTGTAGTGCAAAAAATTTTATGTCTCTTCGCGCATATTCGTGTGAATTCTTGTTATATACGTTTATGTCAAAATAAATATGATATTAAAATTTGCAAAGCAGGTGATAAGATCAACAATTATATCACAAGTACTTGTAAATTTATCTGTAACGAAATCTTGTTGCTGAGCCATTTTCAAAAAACAAAATAATTCTATTTATAGCATTTCGCTCCCACGTGAATTAAAAATGTTATAAAATCAACGATCTCATGGAATCTCCTCTTATTGTTTCACTGGAAACAAAAATTACTGTACCTATATTTCAGCGACGATTTCCATCATTATTACGAAGCACGAGATAGACATAATTTTATATTATTTACATTTTCAAGTCTATCTATTAATTTTGTTTTCATGTAATACTCTATTCCATAATGCATTGAATAGCAAAGTTTTAAAAATTATTTATATTATATTTTCTTCAAATACAACCTCATATTGGGAATATAATAAAAAATCTGTGCAGGTTCAAGCAGGCAAGCTCACGGACTCCAACTATCATATCCTTGGTGTATTGATAATGGATATTGAAAATAATATAAATAAAACGGGCCTAGCTTGATAAAACCCGCAAAGAGTTTAGCACTGACGATTCAAGAATCGCTCAATTTTGAGCCGCATTTATTTAGTGTATCTCGTACGAAATTAAAAATAATTAATATGCTCAAATACTGCTTTGATCTTACGTACGAAAAATATAAAATGTTGTATACAGGGGTGGATGGAAAGGGGGGACAAACGGGCAAATGCCCGTCGGGCCGGTGGCTCTGGGGCCGGGCGGGGCTGATCCAAGGTAAATAGGCTTTTGTTCCGGCGGGTAAAAACCCGACGGCCAAAAGAAATTTCAACGGCAGCTCTTTTCCCTTCTTAATCATACTTAGAACGAAAGAAGTCTCAGATGTGATTTTCAGGCTGCTACCTCGACCACTGACATAAATGCCAGATGTCACTTATAAAAAGTTATTAACTTAATAACCTAATTTTGCATGTTCGTCCCAAATTCTGCAAGTTTGCTTAAGAAAGTTCTGATGTATTAAGAGATCTTCTTTCTTTTTCTTTTGACCTTCTGAAAGTTTAGAATTATTTTTTTGTTTTTTTTTTTGATGTTTCGAGGTGTTTATGTAAACAATATTAGTCATAATTATTATTGATTTATTATTTATTTTTATACTGCTAAAATGTTTAAATTTTTTCTTCGTTCTTTGTCTTTCAATGTCAATAAATTTTAATAAAGAGTATGGATGCTTAGTGGCGTTTTTAAAAATGTTACCAAGACGGTAGCAGTTTGCTTTAGACCGTGGTTGTTAGATTACATGTCAGTACTTTAAACCTTTAAGTAATTTTTGCAATTGCATGAAAAAAAGGAAAATTCGTTTGACGAAACCTATTTTTCGAAGAAAATGTTTTTGCCTCTCGAATTTCTAACTTTTCATTTTAGAGCGTTTGAAAAATACAAAATGTTGGCCTGCGGCGCATTTTTCCCGTTAACTCCTGACCCACCAAAAATATATATATATTCTTCCCTGGCCCACTCAAATTTGAGGTTCTAATTCCGTGCTTGATTGGGCCGATTCCCTAAAATTGCCAGGGCCGGTTGGACTGACCCCACCCACCCCTGGTTGTATATGTTGAAATATTTGTGAAATCTATAATTTCTTAGAATAAAGCTCGAAGCTGCAGACACAACATGCTCAATATGAAATATAAAATATAATTTATCCTCGAAATATATGCCTACGTCTTTAACATCGTTTGATTTTCGAAGGAGACATCTTTCGCAATATGACCTGCAAATCACATTATCCCTTTTAATTCAATTCAATTCAAAGAGACTTTACCTTTAATTAAACATTACAACAAGGTCTATGTCCCTCCGATTAAAGAACTTATATCTAGATACATAATTGTACTAATTTGTATGTTGCTGAGATAGTTACAATCCAAGGCACTTCTTCCCATAAGTTCTTGATTGGCTAGTCGATCTATTCGCGCCCGATTCGGGCACGATCGGTAAGTTCGATTATCATAATCTCAGTTTGACACTTTTGACAGTGTCCGCCATTAATGTTAATGTGTTTTTCGATCAAAATGTGGTGAAAAAGTCTTTTTATTTTAAGTTGTGATTTGCTTAATACCTAAATAATCTTCTTTATTCATATTTACACAGTTTAGTGACAATATATTTAGTGCAAAATGGTTAAGTGCTGTGCCGTTTGCAGAAAGCAGTTTAGAAAAGAAGAAAATCGATCGTTCCATAGTCGTAACATAATGAAGTTCAGTTTACAGTTATAAAGTGAATAGCAATTCAATTTTAATATCCTTTCAATACGTATTTATCTTACTGTATTATCTTACTGTTATATCGTATGCCTACATCACGTTGTATAAAGAGCCGGTAATGCAGGAATTGCAATTCATTTTAATGAAAATATTTACCATTCTACACATTTTCTACACACACAACGCCACTGTTGCCTATGGGATGTGATGTTCATCTATTCTTTTTAATGAACATATAATGTGACTATGTTGGGAGCAAACAAGGTATATAGTGAAAAGATAGCCTGTTATGTATCTAGATATAAGTTCTTTAATCGGAGCTATGCCCGGAGTCAGCCTGACACCCATGATGTACGGCGCCGTGGCAATGGAAGAACTAGACGGGGATGAGCCAGATTAGCTAAAAATAAATATGATGATGAATTGGCGAATTAAAATGTCAGTAATGGGGTAAACTGTCTTCAAAGGAGAATATTAAGACTTATTAACTACAATTAAGATGGTTTAGCACTGGTGAAAAACTCTTTGATTGCTACCACAGGAAAACGGCAAACGAAAATTCGGCTTAGGATAATTCTCTAGAACGGGAGCAATAATGCCAATGACGTTTCTTTTTTTGGAACTATTAAAATGTTATGAACATCATGCCTTCGTGCTAAGACCACCACCCTCTGATATTTTAAATGGCATGATGAAACAAGTGAAAGGTCTTTTTTCTCCGAATACCACACAACAAGTCGCAAATTCTATGGATTTGTTTTCAAGTTACTCAGAATTCAAATTGTAAAGGCGCCCTTTATTTATTCAAGTAAAAAAGTTCAAATACATTATTTTCTGATTATTAGAAGAATAACCGATAAACCAATGAACCGATATTTCCTATCCATGTCTCTTACAACGAAAATAATTTTGATATTATATTTTCACTCTACTATGTAGCAGAGCTGGGTAATTCCTGGTGAAGAAGTAATTAGCAATTACAATTCTTTTTTTTTTCATGTAATTGTAATTGTATTTAAGTACTTTTTTTATTAAAGTAATTTGGAATTGTAATTGCAGGAAAATTGTTATAGGAATTGTAATTTGTAATTATATTATTTGAACTATCTAATTACAGTTACTTTTTCCAATTACAATTACTTTAAGAACATGCGTATGTGGTTTAACAAACAAGAATACATTTTAAACTAAGCAACTTTAAATAGAATGAATGATGAAAAGCTCAAAAAAGTTACTGACTAAAAACGAGTTTTTGCCGTGGTCCGCTGCACATTTAGGTTTTTTTATTGTTAAGTACACAAACTTTTGTATTTTTGTTCAATAAACTTTTAAAAACTAAATGTGTTTACTGTTTATTATTATCATTCTTATTATTATTAGGCATTGTTATTATAGCGGAGTCGATTTAGTCAATAAAATAGCGAGGTTGGGAATTTTTTTAAGATGGATGCAGACCCGGTGGAAATTGTTTATCATGGCGAATATAACAAAACCCTAAAATCTGGTGGAACCGTGTTTTATATTTATTTTATTTTAAGGATCAAATTTGCAGTTTTAATTTTTTTTTTTTTTGACCACTTAAACAACTAGTTACGGAACGAAAATGGTATTCTTTTTGGAAATTAAAATTGTAGGGTTTTATTATACTCGTCATGACAAACAATTTCCGCAGGGTCTGAATCCGTCTTAAAAAATTTCCCAACCCTTTCCTAAATTGACTCTACTATTAAGCTGCCTTTTCTATGTATTTATTTGATTTTTCCTGATTACTCTTAAGGTCAAACATTCTAATAACGATTCTAATAAATATTAAAACGCAATATTACACAACACTTTTAATTAAAATTTTTAACTTATCTTTTTGTCTGTTTGGTCACTATAATTTACTTTATCATAAAAGTAATTAGAAAAGTAATTAAAAAAGTAATTGCTAATTCCTTTTTTAAAGACATGTACTTTGTAATTGTAATTAGTTCCTTTTTTAAAAAAGTAATTTGTAATTGTAATTATTTTTAAATTACAAGTAATTACCAGCTCTGCTACGTAGCTATGATTGTTCATAAAACGTTAATAATATAATATTTTAAATCGTCTACCACAAAAACTCATACAATGGTATTCCACATGATAGTGGGCGTGGTAGAGGGGAGGCTAACAACGAAAAAAAAGCTTTCGGTTCTTTTACACACACTAAATCACTCACATTTTTTTTACCCCTTCTTAATAATGTGATGGGGGTGGTGGAAGGAATGGCTGATGCCAAGAAGAAATTAGGACCTTGGCTTCTCGCACATACACTAAATACCAATTTTATGATCTCTTACTTGCTAGCTTTACCTATTTACCCCCATTTACCCCAACCCTGCAACGGAATAAGATCATAATCTCGTTATAATATATACACAGCGAATGTCAAGTAAGTATCATAAACCGTTCCGGAGTAATCGTGTGCACAACAAAATTAGACAGACCGACGGACATAACTTTTTGCTCATACTTAAAATCTGGCCATTTAATGACATTTTAAGCCTATTTGAGCAAAAAATGTTTATTTTTTTTTATCGTTACTATCACTACGTGAATGTGGAAGTAAAATGTTCTATGAAAGATAATCTCTTGCAGTTTTTTCCATCTGTTAGCATACTAAAATTATTTCTAATAGGAACAACAATCTGGCTTCAGTTATACCAAAATCGCAGTATCAGCTAGCTCAGAATTCTGTTCGGAATTTTAGTTCTTAAACATTGGTTTACAATTGCGGAAAGAGTCGAAATAAATCTCTTTTTTTTACAAAATAATGAGTGCCGCAACTATAGAGAAAAATTATTCAATAAACAACATCAAGATGTGAAAAATATGTTTGGAAGTTAGTGGAAATTTTCTAAAAACTGGATCAGTGACTAATAAGAAACGGGACACTGAACGTGAACTTCTGATAAGGAATTAAGCTGTTGAGTTGTAATTAGAACAAGTTGTTGCAGACCAACTTTGAGCACAAGGAAATTGGCTACTGTTACTAACATCAGCAGAACAACTATTCGCCGAATCTTGAATTGGAAAAATAAAACGAAAATTAGTTCAAAGTTTAACCTACCATGGATCAGAATGTTGCTTTGTCGTATATTCCCATGTTTAACCCTATGTAATAGAATAATAGAAACAAAATGCAGGAAGTACGGAATGCATGCATAAAATATGTACTTTTATATTATAAGCCTATAAGACAACATGTGACGTGACGTGGCGTCTTACTTTAATAATATAATTAAACAAAAAAAATTTAAATTCATATTTAATATGAAATTTAAGTATTATTATATTTATTTAATAGCCATATCATTTGTGAAGTAAAACTAATAGTCCAAGTGTCCATGATACTTAAAGTCTGCTTCATAATCTAGAACCACATTTGACGTGTCAAGTTTCAATTCGACCGGTCCGCCAAAAAAACGGTTATTCCCGTCTTGTTTTCGAAGTATAAAATTTAGGCCACTCGAAAGGGCTTAATTTCTGCCACTGAAAACATGTTATAAATTCCTCCGTGTTTGTTTCCCTTGGAAAAAAAAGTTCTGCGCACAAGATTCATTACGGCAATGTGGAGAAATCCAACACGATGCTTTTGTGCTTTACTTTAGGAGTAGATGACGTTTTGCGAGAAAATGAACGGCTTGAAGAGGACAACAAGATGAGTGAAGAATTGAATCCGATGATGAGTAGGATTATATCGTAAATGTAAGAAAATATATTAAAATACTGAAAAATTCATATATGTCTTATTTACTACACCTTTATTAAATAAAAAGAAGTCCCTTTTCTATAATTTTTTTACTGCATTTTAAAATAAAATTCTCAGTTAATATTTTAGAAAAAAACAACTTTTTCAAACTTTTTTATGAAGCACTTTTACTTAAAAACTGTCAGAAAATCAAAAAAATTAGTTAAAAGATACGCGCGTGAGTTGCAGAAGCGATTTACGTGTGAAAAATACTTTTTCCCAAATGAAAAAGTGTTTCTATGGCGCGAAAAAGAAGGCTCCAAGTCGCGCGAAAAAAATATTTTTTTTGGCAGCCAACCGCCCACCATATGTCAAGTGGAAGTCAAAATCTTTCATTTAGCGTAAATTTCAACATTCTGGATCGTGTTCTCATAATCATTTTATGTACAGGGGAGGGGGATGTAGTGGCAGAAGGGGTAGAGTGGGCGATTCGACTCTTTTTAATGATTCGTACCAAACGAATCCGTATCAAGACAAAATTCGTAATGAAATATTCTTTCAAGAATTCGAACTGTCTCGATTGCACACACGGATACAGTTACAACGTCGATACGAAATATACGAATCTTTTGCTTTTGTGGATTTGTACCATTCGAGTCACTGCAAGGATTCGTACGAAAGACAAGAATTATACGAGTTACTATCCATCTCTACGGAGGGGGACGCCAACCTAACATGTTTTCGGTGACAGAAATCGAGACCTTTCTAGTGGCATAAATTTCATCCTCCTAGAACAAGTCGTTAATGACCGTTTTTTGGCAGACAGAAAGTAACTTCTTTTCCTGCCCTGAAATTTTCCACCCACCGGTCCCGTTTCGGGTTCAGTCAGGATTCAATTGAAACTTGACACTCAAATGTGTTTCTGGATTATGAGGGAGACTTTGAGCATTATGGGCTAAGAAGGAATTGTTTTGCTATAGCGATTTTTTGCTGGAACTTAAAACAAATAAACATTACAAGAAGCGTAGCAAATAGTTCTGAATCAAATTCGGATTACATTTTTTTAAACAAAAGAATGTTGAAAATTATGTTTTTCCGCGATTTTTCTTAAATATCTCATGTAAAACTCACATCACAGCGAAGAAAAAATCAGATTGTTTATAATGAAATTACAAAGAAAACTAGATTTGTCCAAATTTTTCAATCATTTTTTTTTTATTGCCGCAAATAGAAACAATTGAGACAGGCAATTTTTAAACAATTGACTAAAATTTAAACAATATATTTTTTAACAATACTTCAGGAGAATATGCTTCTAACGGTACTTAATTATCATGCCAAATTTCATGTTGACATATTGATAATAAGCCCAAAAAACAAAAGCAAAGTCGAAAATTGAGTCGTCGATTGTTTAAGTCCATCAAGTCGTACAACAATTATTTTTCTTTAAATTGTTTTTCTATGTAATTTTCAATGATATTAATAAAACATTTAAAAAGAAAATTATAAAAAAATACAAATAAATAAAAGCAATTCATTTGAAAATTATAGCGTGTTCACCTACATATAAGAAATTATGTTGCTTAGATATGATAACAAAACATAATAATTTCAATTAATTCAATTAAATGTTATATTTTCCCTAAAATAGATAATAAATCTTTTAATTACATTTTATATTTTAATTATGGGTTAACCCCCATAAATTGGTGACCCGACTCCACACACATTCCACACCATCTGATACACAAAAGTTGGAGGCAGAAGAAAATTCGAGAAGAATAACTCAAATATAACATTAAAGCTAAACAGCTAAACACTCTTTAATAGATGCAACAATCTTATATAATTCTAGCTATTATGCAACGCTTACATTATCTGTGGATTGCTCAAATATATCATGGGTGCAGTTTTAGAACAAAAAATTGGAGACTTATCTAGTCCTTCGGCATTTTTCTCTCGCAAATTAAATGATTCTCAAAAAAAGTATTCTACTTTTGACAAGGAATTGCTGTCATTATATACATGAGTTAAAGACTTTAAATACATTTTAGAGGGTCGTACGTTTATTTGTTTCACTGACCATAAACCATTAGCAAAAGCTCTTTTAACTAGTGCAGAAAAGACTCCTCATCAAATATGACATTTGGAATGTATCGCACAATTTACGTCATGTTCGCGGCAAAGAAAACATCATAGCAGATACCTTATTGCGCATTAATGATCTTTCCTTACTTGAACAGCATGATCTTTTGTCACGTATAAGCTGAATCAATTTCAACTTACAATTGCTGAAAGATGCTCAATCTACCAATTGTGAACTTTCCTCTTTACTATCAAATCAATCACATACAAATCATAAAACCAAATACTATTTACAGAAAATTAATATTACTAATTCAAATCATGAAATTTGGTGCGATGTTTCTTCTTCTAAATGTCGACCATTTGCACCAAAATCTTTACTACGCGCAAATTGGTAATTTTGAAGTCCCCATAGGTCGTTTTGAGCATATCCATATTGACCTCGTTGGACCATTACCACCTTCACATGGTATTTCTTACGTACTAACGGTTATTGAACGTTTTACTCGTTAGCCAGAAGCTTGTCCTTTATTAGACATTATTGCCGAAACTTATTTCAAAATTATATCTGTCGTTTTGGCATTTCACTATGTGTCACTGCTGATCAAGGAGTTCAATCAGAATCAAATCTTTTCCGTGCATTTGTTTTAGGTTTCCACCGAGTTCACACAACTGCATATCATCCGCAAATTAATGATTGAAATATTCCATAGAATCTTTAAAACTGCATTAATTGCCAAAGCTAACTCCGTTCATTGGTTTGATGAATCATTAGGTTTACGAGCAATGCTAAAAGACAATTTACTTTGTTCATCTGCAGAACTTATTTATGGCCAAACTTTACGTCTGCCCGGTAAATATTTTATTAAATCACATTCTGATACTAACGTACCTTTATTTATTAACAAATTACAAAACTATTTCAATAACTTTCAACAAATCCTAAACAAAATCATTTTCAAAATACTTTTGTCAATCCTGACATTAAATCTTGTAAAGTTTTCATTTGAAAAGATAGACTTAAACCAACTTTATCCCCTTGGTACGAAGGACCTTTTCGAGTAGTTTCTCTAACTAATAAAATTATAACGTGGAAAGAACTTTACCGTAGCTTTGGACAGAGTTAAGCTTGCATACTTATTGAACTATGTTGTCGATCTACCCGTCAGTTCTGACTGTAAAAAAGTCCATTTTAATATTGATGCTGTGATAGGTTGATTTTTATTTTGAAGGAGGGAATATATGTAGCATATTCACCTTAGTTATAACCATATCTAAGAAATTATGTTGCTTAGATATGATTATTACAAAAAATAGTAATTTCAATCAATTCAATTAAATGTTATTATTTACCTGAAATAGATAATAAAACGTTTAATTACATTTTATATTTTAATTAAGATAAAGATCGTCACCCTAGCTGGCTTGTTTATCAAGTAACAGTACTTAATCCTGGTAACTGTCTTCATTTAAAACAACAATAATGCCGTATTAGTTAGTTTCCAGAATTATTTTATTAAGTTTTGATTTCACACAGACGAACCTATTTTTTTAACTATGTTGTACCAAATGGATCGGCTTTATAAAGATGTATGTTATGAGACATTATAAAACGCAACATAGAAAAAAATATATGGGTGTCTCTAGTTAGGAAGACTCAAACAAATATTCTTGAAAAAGAAAAAAATTTAAGAAACTCTTTTGTGTAAAGAATAATTAAGTGATTGATTTCTCCATAATTTATCCCATGCACCTCTGTATCTGTATCAAGTGAATTAGCGAAGCGGGTTAATAATGAAAAAATAATTTTGAAAAAATTCGTTTCTCTTAGTCGAAAACTACGCTTGTTTAAAATTGAAATAATGCACTCAAATAGAAATGTACAATACGAAAAAAAGAATAGTAAATTTTAGACCCTTTGTATGTTTTTGGGATTTCCAGCAAATCTGGAGGTGATATAATAAAAACTCGAAACTTTTTCACTAGTATACATTTATATAATAGGGTGGTTATATCAAATATTACATCAAATAGAAGGACAGGAAAGAGGTAGGGAGGCGGGAAAGTGGAATAAAAATTTTAATTTATGTGACCGGATCCTCCGCCATTTGTTAGAAAAACGTTTGCTTCAAGAATATTCAACTGTAACTTCAAGAGTGTATACCCATATTAGGAATTTTCGACATTTTGCCACTAAATAGCTTGTTTTTTTTTAATCAAGGCGGGTGATTGAATTGAAGGAATGAAAGAAAGGTATCTAAAAATATTAAATTTTCAGCAGGTCATCCACTTAAATGGATTCTATTAGAGTTGATTTTAAAGTCGATGTAACAATAAAAATGTAACGTAACCAAACGTATTTCTAACGACTTCAATATCATTATTAAGTATTAAATTTAAAAAAATTAACAGGATGGCTGTAATTTTATTTCATAATATTTAGTGACCTTTTTTTGAAAGCGCTTAATTAAGAAAAAAATACAGACACACATTTTAATATAACATGTACTAAGTATGTAGTACATAAGGTAAATGATGTAGCAGAATAAGCATGGTAAAACGGCCTCAGAAGCATTTTGGCCTAATTCGGTGTCTGTAGATCGACAATAGGAAAAGAAATGTTTTCCTCGAGTTTTAGCCCCCCATCGCCACGGGTAAACCCTGTACCCTAATAAACATTTTTTATCTGTAAAAGTTGTGCGTTAATTATTATGAAAAAAATAGACGATGTACATTGCAACCGTCCGGCGGACCAGATCAGTATATTCGTATGTATTTGAACCCGCTGAAACCGAATCCGAAGTAAGAATTGTCAGATTAGCTCGTTTTTCACCCCCAACCCCAAAAAAACACCCCCTCTAAAATGGTCTGTTCGACGGACCAGACCAGTATATTCTTATGTATTTGGACCTGCTGAAACCGAATCCGAAGTCAGAATTTTCAGATTGGTTCGTTTATCACCCCAACCCCAAACAACACCCCCAAAACAAAAACAAAAATAAAGTGGTCTGTCCGGCGGTGTATTCTTATGTATTTTGATCTGCTGAATTTGGATTCGAAGTTAGAATTGACAGATTGGCTCGTTTTTTACCCCCAACTCCAAAAAACACCCCCAAAATAAAAAAAATGGTCTGTCCGGCGGACCATACCAGGGTATCCTTACCAAATACTTAAAGATACACTGGTATGGTCTGCCGGACAGACCACTTTTTTTGTTTTGGGGATGTTTTTTAGGGTTCCTGGTGAAATACGAGCAAATCTAAAACTTCTGACTTTAAATTCGTATTCAGCAGGTCAAAATACGTAAGTATTCACTGGTATAGTCCGCCGAACAGACCATTTTCTTTTTGTTTTAGCGGATTTAGATACATAAGGATACACTGGTATGGTCCGTCGGACAGACCATTTTCTTGAGGGGTGTGTTTTTCGGGGTTGGGAGTGAAAAACGAGCCAATCTGTCATTTCTAACTTCGAATCCAGATTCAGCAGATCAAAATACATAAGAATACACCGCCGGACAGACCACTTTATTTTTGTTTTTGTTTTGGGGGTGTTTTTTGGGGTGAAAAACAAACCAATCTGACAATTCTGACTTCGGATTCGGTTTCAGCAGGTCCAAATACATAAGAATATACTGGTCTGGTCCGTCGGACAGACCATTTTAGAGGGGGTGTTTTTTGGGGTTGAGGGTGAAAAGCGAGCTAATCTGACAATTCTTACTTCGGATTCAGTTTCAGCGGGTTCAAATATCATCGTATATACGAATACACTGATCTGGTCCGCTGGACGGTTTCAATGGTTAAGCACCACTAAACAATGAGTCGTAACAGTTTTTATTTTTTTTAATTATGGCGCACCGCTTCAAAAAATTTGAAAAAAATCTACAATAAACTACTAATAACAATGTATTTTTGGTAAAAGTTTTGTGTATGCGAATCAATATTTTCATGAAAAAATAAATATTCTAATTTTTAAATATTTTTTTTTAATTCGAAGAAGGCAGCAAAATCAGCTGATTTTTTTTTTCTAAGATGCACTTAAATTACATATACATCGTCTATTTTTTTCATAATAATTAACGCACAACTTGAAGAGATAAAAAATGAAAACGAAATGTCATGTTTATTAGGGTAAAGGGGTTACCCGTGGCGATGGGGGGCTAAAAGTCGAGGAAAACATTTCTTTTCCTATTATCGATCTACTGACACCGAATTAGGCCAAAACGCTTCTGCCATTTTACCATGCTTATTCTGCTACACCCAAAACACAGGTAAATCTCGCGACAATTTATATCATATAAATTGTATAATGTAATAAATTGATGGGTTTGATTTAATTTAAAGATTATTTTCTTCTTTTTAGAGCATTTAAATAAAAGCTTGTTTTTAAAAATGTTTTTTTTAATTTAATTATTATTTAATAAACCATGCCATCTACTAAATAATTAATAATTATACTCCCCGTGGTATATATAGGTAAAGATTAATCCAATTTTCTTCGATATTTAATGCCAAGCTCCCAGGATGCTCCATCAAAGTAATTAAGTGATTAATGCTATAAAATTTCTTATTAGAACAGACAAATTTCGTAATGTAAACACCTAGGAGTATGAAGCAAACAAAGGAGAGTCTGAAATATTTTCATGAAATTTGTTGACTTAAAATATTTCAAACTGTGTGTCATGGAAAATGTAAAATTTTAGAATATATGAGGATGACTTCACTAACACAGGTCTACAAAAAAAAAGAAATTCTGCTCCACGGACTAAACCTGTCATGCCTTAAGTATTTTTGTGTGCTGAATCTGAATTTTCAATTTAAAAAATTTTCTGTCGCGTAGATTTCGAGTAAATGTCGAAAATTGCCAAAAAACCATTTTGACGATAAAAACCGCGATTTACTCGAAATCTACGGGGTAGAAAATTTGTAAATAGAAAATTCGGATTCAGCACACAAAAATACATAAGTCATGATAGGTTTAGTCCTCGGAGCAGATTTTTTTTCTTGTAGGCCTGTGCACAGACCTGTCCAACAGCTTTTCGGATAGCTTTAAAGAAAATTTAATTTCACAAGATATTTTTTTTTCATAAACGAAAGAAAAGTATCCGGTATCCGTATCCGAAAAAAGTATTCGAATACAAGGTATACTTTTTAAAGCACAAAGTATCCGTATCTTGTATACGGTAGCCGAATACTGTTCTAACTGTACCGACCCAGCTCTGATTTGTTTAACAGTTTTTCTTGAATCAAGTTAAATCTCTTGTAGCTGTGGTCTGGTTGCGTATTCGCTAACTCCTGTTGCATAAGAAAAATATAGATTATCTGGTTAGAAGGTGGTTTAGAAGGTTTTTCACATCGTATAATGGCGCGTTTTCAATTAAATATAAAGCAAAAATTTAATTAATTTTATTACAAGCTTAACAGAAACCGGGAAAGAATAACGAAATATGTTCTGATGTTTTCTTTTCAGAATATTCGTGAAGGATACAACCAATAAATATATATGAAGGAAATCCCCAATATATTAGATGTGTGTGTTATATATATTGGCGATTCTTCATGAAAAGATATTTAAGACGAATATTTATTGTGCTCCAGGAATGAAATGGTAAATAAAATGATAATCTCAAAGTTAACTGTATTCGAGCAAATAAGAAAAACTGCCTGTATTTGTAGTGAAGGAAACAGCAGCCTGATTGATATACAGAGATTGATATTATTAAGTAGAAAATATTAGACATATGGCAAAGATATATTTAGTATACTATTTCAGTATTTTAAGTTGCGTATATATGTATTCTGTATTAAAGAATTCTGATTCTACGTGTTAAATTGTCTCTAAATTTCTTTATTCTAAATTATTTATATTATAGGTTTCAATGTTCTATCTATTTAATTTCATATATTATTAATATCGCACTCATAAATGACATCGTTTGTTTTTACTGCGTATAGTCTGTCACTGACGGTGAAAACAATTTGGGAAGAGTGTAAATGATCAAATATTTACTCTCCATTAAGTTCATTAAGTTCAACGATATTAGCTTTTCAACGAAAACAACCTGTTATTCAATTGGACCTTTAAATAACGAAAAAGCTGATGTGCATACTCTACCTTCTGCTTGAAATAAATTTATAATTGGAAATATGAATATTTCGATAATCGATTTTTTACAGTAAATATTTTGAATAGGTTTTCCCTGGATAGGTATAAAAGGATCAAGAAGGTTAATGCAAAAAGGACAGCAGAAATCCTACTGAAGAAAGCGCTAACACTGAACAGAGCAGCAAACTAAAAATACGTTACTCATGGAAAACAACAATCGAGAGGATCATAAACAAACTGGGAAAGAAAAGCGAGGGGAAAAATTAATTCCAAAAAAAAACATGCATCATGTGGCTCTCGCTGCTGACAACAAGCATGACCCAAATCCAATCCAGCATTAGAAACCGAGGAATCAGAAAACTCAGAAAAAGAAGACTCGAAGAAGCAGAAACACAAAAAGAGGAGCATAAACACTCCATATCAAGACACAACACATATTTCACACCAAGATTCAAAAGAGGCAGATGCCCAGAACCAAAAACACAATGCGGTAACGCATCTCACAAATACCTACACCTTCCATCCCATATTCCTTTACCATGCGATGTGGCTCTCGCTGCTGGCAAGAAGCATTACCTTAGTCCAACCCAGCGTGGACGTATAGTCCAGTCAATGAAAGAATTGTAAAGAACATTGAGGGGAGGAGAATTTTTCTCTTCAGGAATGTGTTGGGGGTAATTAGGAGGTAAACATACTAAAAGTCCCCGCCCCTAGCCCCACCACTTCAGGAGGAGAGGGGGTGGAAAGGTTCCTTGTTTCGATTCTTCGCTTATAATTCGGAAACGATGCATCGTACGGAAAAAGGTAATCTATACAAAATTAAAGGTAATTAAATTTTCCACAAGAATGTTTATATTCATTTTCTTCCTACGTGTTATAGTTTACGAAGTATTCGCCAGCGAAAATCGATAATTGATTAAAAAAATCAATGGGGTCATTTCGACCTATTCCAAAAACATTATTTTCTTGAAGAACAAGTTTTAAAAAGGTGATCTACCAAAAGTTAGCAAATTCTGTCAATTCGATCATATTAAAAAAAATTATTAAAGTCGCGCGGCGCATCCAAATCCGACCTAGCCGAATGACGTCATTAGGCTTAAAGCTGTGAGGCGACTCCCGTATAATACACAGGGCGCGCTATATCTATTGCTCTCATTAGGTTAGTTCAATGTTGTTAATCATCGAATAAAGACATTGTTAAACTTCGAAACTATTTTGTTTTGTAATTTGAATAAAAATGTCATCATACCACACCAAAAATAAATAAAATATTGTATTGTTCCTGAATGCAAAAGCACGACCCGCGACGGCGTCAACACCAGACAAATATTTTATTCGTTTGCCGACAGGCAAAAAGAAAATAGTTCTTTGGCAACAAGCAATGTGTCTGGCTGTCCTGTTAAATTAAAAAACAGGAGCCTATTGCTGTCAGGATTATTTTAATGTAAGTTAATTAGGTTAATAAAAATAAAAGTAAATACCAATAATCATAAAACTTAGAAGAGATATATTTTTTAAATAAATAAGTACAGATTATGTCAGAAGTTTAGTAGAAAAAAAAAAGCCAAAAAAATATCACAGTCGAAGTCATTTACATGCTGGCTAAGTTCACCGCTGCCCAGAGCCGTACTTCAATTTTTTTCGTACTACAATGAAAATAATAATATGAGAGATTTAATCCGCTAAAATGTAATGTAAAAACCGTGGAAAACACAAACTATACACAACATTATTGATACACTGACGAAAATTCCCTATCTAAATCTAGAATAATAATACCACTAACCGTCCTTCGTGTTCGAAACACTGACCGATAAATAATGATAAATTCGAAGTTAGTCTTTGTGTCCACGACTAGAAGGGAACATAAAAGCCACAAAGGTTTCTTACCTATTTCGTATAGGGGCGACTCGCGTCTTGCGTAACTTTACCACAAGAGTTAGAAATCTTAATTAATCATGCCAGAACATGAATTTACATGAGAATAAAGATGTTTTATCTATTAAGTAATACATTATATTTTATTATCTATTATATTGTAGAAAAATAAACCATGCCAGATTTTTTCCAGTAGCAAATTGTATATCGGTTGGCGAGGGTTCTTCACTTCGGCGATATAACCACATTAGAAAAGCTATTGTATACTTCCAACCACCCTCAGAAGCTGCACAATCTTCGCATTTTACCTCAACAATATTATGTTCTTTTGAATTTATCACATATAAAACATAATTATAATTTATCGGTTAATAAGAATTCACGTAAAAATATATTTAATTAATACAATAATTATTCTCACTAATATTCAGTAGGAATTAATCAGGTAATAATGTTTTCCACAAGAATAATTTAGAAAATTATTTGCCCCACTCACCCTTAAAATGGTTATTTACTGTCCATGTGCTTGTTGTCGGCAGACTATTAAATAAGAACTTTTTTTGTAAATTTTTTTGTTTTTATTAAATTTTATCGGTATACTATACACATATTTAGTTTTATTTTGAAAATCCTGCACAATTAAGTAATTTTTATATGTATTAATAAAATAAAATCTGATTTACCTTTGCATTTTAGTTTCTCTCATTTCTGCACTTAAATATTCATGATTGGAACTAAAATACTCCATAACCATTAGCAAATCTACCTCCGGAAGATTAGAAGAATCTGCTTTTGCAAAGCTCCTTTCGCACATTTTTTGTTTTTAAAGAAGCACAAAGTATAAAAAAATATCCATCTACACGTCTCTTTATGCACATATAAATTTTACACATATAATTACATATTACCTTACATTATAACACATACATACAATTATTACAATTTCACTAATAAAACGGCGCGGCGCGGGCACGTGAACCTGCTGCTGCTGTCGGTTTAAGCCTAATGACGTCACGCGGGCACGAATTTATTTTCCGTCCGCTGCAACTTTGGGGCTTAATATTTTGAAAACTATCATAGATAAAGGCCTGAAATTTTTGTATCACTAATTTTTATATTGAACAAATTAAGATAATGTTGAAAAAATCGCAATATAAAATTACCGGAAATGACCCTATTATGTACCTTGAATATTTCTATCAAAGCGGTTCACCGTGGTCTGCTAATAAATCACAGTCACAAAATAATCTTTATTTTGCAACACTGAACGTATTTACTAATGTAATATTTTGTCGAAATCTATACATTTCTTTAAATATACAGTGTGACTCGCTTAAAATGAAGATACCCTTATAACTCTTTCATTTTGTTCCCGATTTGAATCAAACATAGAACAAATTAGAATCTACTTATGACCAGAAAATCATTCACCTGCTATAAAGGCAAAGCCATCTGCGGAAAATATGAGGAAAAGGATGAAAAATCATATTGATATGTCTTGACGAATTTCACGTAGCCACCACAAATTGCGGAATCTGAGGATCCCCTTTGCCAGATAAACTTATGTATGAGAAATCCCCCATCAATAACCAAATCAAATGTTGGTGTATGTATATTTGTGGCGCCGATCGGATGCATTTTTTAGAGTTTTTAACATTAAAAATATTTTATTTTTCCAGCATATTTTGGCACCCCAGGTGGCTTTGCCTTTGTAGCAGCCGAATGTTTTTCTGGTCATAAGTAGATTCTAATTTGTTCTATTCTTGAGTAAAATTTGATTCAAATCGGAAACAAAATGAAAAGTTATAAGGCTATCTTCATTTTAAGTGAGTCACACTGTATATTTAAGGAAATGTATAGATTTCGACAAAATATTACGTTAGTAAATACGTAAAGTGTTGTAAAATAAAGTTGGTATTGTGACTATGATTTATTAGCCTACCACGGTAAACCGCTTTGATAGAAATATTCAAGGTATATAATTGATTTTTTTTTATTAATCATCGATTTTCGCCAGCGAGTATCTCGTAAACTATAACACATAGGAAGAAAATGAATATAAACATTCCTGTATAAAATTAAATTACGTTTTATTTTGCATAGATTACCTTTTTCCGTGCAACGCCTCGTTTCCGAGTTATAAGCGATGAATTGAAAAAAGGAATCTTTCCACCCCCCTCCCCCCTGAAGCGGCGGAGCTAGGGGCGGGGGCTTTTAGCATGTTTACCTCCTAACTACCAACACATTCCTGAAGAGGAAAATTCTCCCCTCCTCAATGTTCTCTACAATCCCCTTTTGGGCATTCATTGATCGGACCAGTAGCAGGCCCAGCTGTATAACCCTGGGAATGGCAGCAATGCCTACCCTACGCTGGTAAATCAATCAATCAAGTTTTCCCTGAACAGGTATAATGAATTAATTTAAATCAAAATCATGTTTAATCTTAGCATCTGAAGAAATGAAATATTTTACGTGTGGTTCTTGACCGATTTTTATGACTAAAAATTAAAAAAATATAAATTTTTTGAAAACCAAAATATTTTGGGGCTGTCATATATATTTTGTTCAGCAAGATTCAAATATACAAAATATACAGATTGCCTCATTTAAAATTTTAATTTTCGTCTAAATCAAATTGAAGGCGAAAATCGACTTCCTGATTACATCCTGCAATGGGCTCATTTAGCACCTTTTCTTTATTTGGTTTTTGGAAAGGTCTTATAATTTTAAGACCCTGTGCAAAAAACTAGAATTTTGTGACACCTGTAAATCGTCTAAAAAAAATCATTACAATGGACCGCACCCGCCTTGCCCAGTATCGGCCGTGACGTCACTTGATAGGAACCCGCTAGCCGAAGCGGCTAGCTACAGCGCGTTATTACGGTTTCACAATATTACAAATCGTTAACTCAAGCAGTGTGTTTTGAAACTTATGCGTATTTGTGAAGAATTTCAGTTTATCAACTATTTTCACCGATTTATATTACTATTCTCTGACGTCACGATGTTGGTCGCGCCGCGCTTCCAGCTCCCTCTTTAAAGGTCGTATATTTCGAAAACCACATCATCTAAAATTATCAATATCGGCTAATTTTAAGCAATACTATATAAACAGGAAGTAACAACTACTAAATGAAATTCATTAAATGAGCCCATTGGAAAGTTTATTTCATATCACTACACCAAATTTGAAAATAATCCATTCGTCCATTCAAAAGTTAGAAGAGTCTCCTTGTCTGCTAGGGCACCCGGTAGACAGTTTGTGTGTAAAGCTCGACAGAGGTTATTATAGCTTGCGCAACCTAACAAATCACTGTAGTAAAGATGCTTTACTGGCATTTTACTACTCTAATATACATTCCCATCTACGTTATGGTATTATGCTGTAGGGATTGAGTACTACTTATGTTCGTTGGGCCTTTATTTTGCAAAACCATGTTATTAGAACTACGTAAGTTTACATCCCCAATAGTCGTGCAGAGAATCTCTTTCACAATCACATGTTGCAGACGCAGGTTCTTCCGTGTCTACCTATCGAAACAAATTCTATCTTCCCACCTAAAAAAAATAAATGTACATCAGGTATTCTGTCTAAGGATAAATAGATAGATAGATAGATAGATAGATAGACATTTATTGAACTATATCACATATAAAATATTTATAGAAAGTCACAGTAAAAAACATAAATTTAGTTACATTTTAAAAACACCTATTTTCTAAATGTAAATCAGTCTTAATATATTTACGTAGAAAAAAAAACGCTCACAGATAAAAAAATAACAAGAAATAAAAGCTAAAATCAATGAAGTAATTTGGTACAAAAGATCACATGGAAAATTGTACATACATTTTTATATTCTCTAAATTTCAATGATCTATGTAGTACAGTAGATATAGGTTTTTGGGTGGAACTAATTCCCACAAAGACAGGGTTTGAATTTTTTAGTTCGTTGTTGGTATCTTTTTGACATACTAAAAGTCTAGAAAAATCTGAGTGTGCAAAATGTGTTTTTTTGGCCGCTATCTTGTAAAAATTTTAATAAAAAATCATTAAAAATCGTGTGCAGTATCAAATTACAGAAAATCTCATGCTGAAAAAGATTATGATATTGGTTTCAAAAAAGAAAAATAAATGGTACACTAAAAGTCTAGGAAACAAATATCCGATGCTAGAAAATCTAGAGATAAGAAAGATTTTCTCACTTTACTTCAATTTTTGGAAAATCACAATCCATTTGATTCACAATGCGTTGAGCTACGTAATATTTTCAGTGGGTTAGTAGACAGTCAACACAAGGTAACTGCAGATGAAGCTAAGTTAATTGGACCTCGAATCTAATCCAAACTGACGGGAAGAGCTTCCAACTCTGTTACCATGGTCAAAAAGAATCAATCTGTCACAATGAAGATATTAAGAAAAGGTATTCTCGTTGATGGAGCTATCCAATATATTGAGAAAGGATTCCGCACTCAGAGAATGCTTCCATGTTTGTCTGTAAATCCAGATCTGCAAAAACTAAAGGAGAGCTTCAATTATGAATTATCCATACTTCCTCCGTCTCTATTTGATCCAGAAACTCAGTTATTGAGAAAAAGTGACAAATGATCATTGGCAAGAACTCTGGATGACATAGCAACTAGTTTAAATTACATGTAACCTGCGGAAACATCGTATGTTCTTGACGGGGGTGCACTACTACACAAATTTCCATGGCCAAAAACTGGGAAATTTTCAGATGTCAGATAGCAGTCATATTGCTAAGCAATATAAAGTTGTGATAACTGTATTTGATGGCTATACCATCTCCAGTACAAAGGATGTAGAGCATCAGATACGCACAAAATAATCATCAGTAACAGTGAAATTTACTGAGAGCTCTCCACTTCTTATTGGGAAAGAGGCCTTTCTTTCTAATGATGAAAATAAACAGTGCTTTATAACCATGGCTGGGAAACACTTTGAAGCGAATGTCCATATTGTGATTCATGCTACAAATGATGCTGATATACTGCTGCATAATACACGAAGTATTTGTTTGCAGTCATCTACATTTAGTAATAGAAAACGTAATATTAAATCGATGCAACCTGTGCTTGGCGAAAAGGGATGCAAAATTATTCTCTTTTCACATGCTTTAACTAGATGCGATACTAGAAGCTCCTTATTTACTAAAAGTAAATCGGCAGCATATCGACATTTTTGGAAATGTGATGAATTTAGCATTTGCGCTACTCTGTTTGAAAACGCAAACAGAAAGGAACTCACAGATATTGGCACAAAAGCATTGGTATCATTGTACGGTGGAAATCCAAAGACAGAGACTCTGATATAATCTCTACTTGAAAAAAATCACAACTGCCAAAAGTAAATTTAATATTGCATAATTGCCACCTACAGAAGATGCTGCTGTTCATCCGCGTACATTTACAATGTCTTTGTAGGAAAACTATGAACATCAATTATTGGTGTTGTCAATATTCTATTGCCAATACTGAAGAGTAAGGTTGGAACAAAGTAGGAGACCAACTACAACCCATAACATGTGAAATGATCCCTGCACCAGAGTTATTACTAAACATGATCCGCTGCACCTGCAAATGTGCCGTGTGGTAATGGTAGATGTACGTGTCGTCGTTATGGTGTCGAATGTACTGTGATATATTGTACTGTTCTGGTAGAGATTGCATAAATTATGCACTGAAAGAAAGTGATTTAGAACGAACTGAAGAAGACTATTATATTTAGCTTTTCTCTCATGTAATATGTAAGATTGATGAAATACATATGCATTTGTATTATAAAACGTATTTTGATTAATAAAAATATGATTTTCAACACTGCATAAGCTTTTAGTTTTTCGGCCATCATTTTGTTATTTATTTTTATTTTTTAAAACCATTATCATAATCTTTTTTAGCATGAAAGGACACCACACGTTTTGTAGGTAAATTGGTGGTCTCTCAAATTTGATGAATTTTTGATATGTTGTAGTTCAAGTGATTCTTAATAATAAGTTCCTTTGGCAAAACTTCAAATTATGGACAGATAGATGGCTCCGAAGACTGAACTGGACCTATCCCTCAATACTATACCACGATTTCTCAAAACTACTGCAATTATTGAAATGGTAACTGCTGAAAATGAATAACCAGACTATTTACCATTATTTGGTCTTAGATTGATGTGCCTGAACGTCCGGTTTTGCCGCACGTTTTCTCGGATGCACAACACCACAACACCCATTTTACTTTAATTTAATAATCATATTATGAAAATCCACTATCTTAGTAAATAAGTAAGTACGTGCATTAGCTGATCGAACATTGATGCTATTGATACCGGGTACATCATAATATTGGTACAAAACAAAGTCGACTTCAAGAGACTTTTCAGGATAAAAAATTGCAGTTGTGTCTAGTCAATGAAAACTAATTATTTGTGAGACCTTTAAGTAGAATAGGCAGTTTTTGTTTATTTATAATACATTAAATCTTATTATTTTTGAAAAAAATTGCATAGCTGATTGTTTTCATTTTTTAAATATTTACTTGTTTTAATCATTTATTACTAGAAATGAAACCAAAAAAACTTTTTCAAATTAGTTAACAAAGACCAGCATTCCTCCTCTATCACCACGCGTCGGAGCTAGCCATACATGCACGGTACGAGGCGCAATGAAAGGCTGGATGAAACAAGGGCAGATTATATTAAAAACAGTAAAAAAAAATGAACTAGATATGTATATGCGTTGCGATTTCTTTTCCAAGCTTCAAAGTAAGTCGTTTTTAGTATAAAACCTAGCATGCCCACGTAGAATTTATTTTCTGTATGAATAAGATTTAATTAATTCGTAATAAAGTTTTTTTTTTTAGTTTGATTTCTATTAATGAATGATTAAAATAAGCAAATATTTAAAACAATGACACTAATCAGCTATGCAATTTTTGCTAACAATAATAAGTATTAATATATTATAAATAAACAAACAGTGCATATTCTACTTAAAGGTCTGACAAATAATTAGTTTTCATTGACTAGACAGACTTATATAAAATAAAATCGACTTTGTTTTGTACCAAAATTATGATGTACCCGGTATTAATAGCATCAATTTTCGATCTCAGTCAATGCACGTACTTACTTATTTACTAAGATAGTGAATTTTAATAAAGCTACTTATATATATGATTATTAAATTGAAGTAAAACGGGTGTTGTGCATTCGAAAAAACGTGATTTGACGTCACCTCCGGCAAAACCGACACATCAATCTCAGACCAAATAATGGTAAATAGTCTGGTTATTCATTTCCAGCAGTTATCTTTTTAATAACTGCAGTAGTCTCGAGAAATCGTGGTATAGTATCGAGGGGACCTACCCCTCGGAGCCATCTATCGGAGAAACTGTCCATAATTTGAAGTTTTGCCAAAGGAACTTATTGTTCAGAATCAGTTGAACTACAGCATATCAAAAATTCATCAAATTTGACAGGCCACCAATTTACCTACAAAACGTGCGATGTCCTTTTCTGTAATTTGATGCAATACACGATTTTTTATAATTTTTTAAAACTTTTTCAAGATGGCGGACAAAAAAACGCATTTTGCACACTGAGATTTTTCTAGGCTTTTAGTATGTCAAAAATATACGAACAACGAACTAAAAAAATCAAACCCCGTCTCTGTGGGAATTAGTTCCACCTATCACCTATTTTTTGCATATATCTACTATACTAATGTATTAATACTGAACAAGAATACGATTAAAAATTATAATAAAATGAATTAGCTATGTTCTACTGAGGTGTTCATATATTCGTTTATTGAATAAAAATAGTGTTTCTGAATCTGGTACATTAACAGAATTTTAAATTTATTATACTCAAGTGTTTTCAAACTTCCTGGAAGTTTATTGTATAATTTTAGGTCTAAGGAATTTCTTGCCGACCTAGTATTGTATTCGTGATAATCTTCGTGAGTGGAGTATGAATTTTTGTTGCGATGAATTTGCAAGAGACTATAATAATGAAATCGGCATTATTTTAAATTAAATGAATAAAGGCCTACAACGCACCAGCAATTACTCTCATACATCTCTTCTGCATCAGTGGAGTTACCCTAAAGAATAATATAATAATCTGCGACTGGTATGAATTTAATAGTGTTTCCCTATTCACTCATTTTTTTAATTTGACGTAAAAGAAATACATATCTTGATGTTTTTTGCACAGCTGATTAACACGAGAGGACCAGTTTAGTGAATCATCTAAAATAACTCCAAGAATCTTTATGTTTTCACCTACAATTAACGAATTATTTGAGGAAAAAATCAGCTTCTGTGTTTTATCCCTGTTAACTTTAAGTAAATTATTATTATACCAATGTTCAGCAAAATTTTGAGTTTCGTTCATCATTAGTTTTAGATCATTCATATTTTTGTTCTAACTTATTAGTGTTGCGTCATCTGCGTACATTAAAACGCTGTTTGGTAAAAGACAAAAAAATAAATCATTTACAAATATAACAAATAATGGAGGTTCTAAAACTGACCCTTGGGGCACTCAGATCATCAGATATATCATTGTTACTAGGTATACAATGTTTACGTGTACTATGATATGATTGCAACAGTTTTAAAGGAATGCCTCTAATACCACAGAAATTAAGTTTTTCTATTAATAAGTTGTAGGAGACACAGTCAAATGCCTTGCTAAAGTCGACCAGCGTAAGTACTGTATACTCTCCCTCCTCAAAACCTTGGACGATGTGTGTATGTGTGTATGTACCAACTAAATACGTGTCAATGTTATTTTCACCCCCAACTTCCTGTATTATTGAACGTCGTATTTTGAAATATTTTCTGATTTATATCAGGTCGTTTTCTTACGTAATCAAATCAAGTTTTCATTTATATATGGGTTTGATCTCAGTTCAATGTATCTATTTCAGTGAAAGTAGAAGAGGACACGCTACACCTCAAAGCATCTCTGCTGTATACATTAATTTGACATGAGAAGTGTTCCGTCGGGACCAACAAACCACTTTATGTCAAGTAAACCAGCAAACATTTGTAGTGGTTAAATTTCATCAAACAAAGACTATTGAGATGTTTTCTTATGGGCATTGATGTATAAATAATAGACAACTTGAACTGTTTAAAATATTTTGCTCCAGACATTGCGTATATTTAATTGGATTATTTCTTTTAACTAAAACATAATAAAGTAAAGCGTTCAAAATCGTAACACACCGATTTTCAACTTAAAATCAGCACGCTATAATGTTAGAAACGTGATGCAGATGCGACTAAAACCGAAGAATTTTTACTTTAAATAGTTTCACATACTGCGGTTTGTTCACAGTCGTCAGATGTACTAGGTTTAAAAAAACCGCGTTTACTTCGCAGTTTTGTCAACTGCGGATGTATTAATTTTACGGAAACTCGTATTTTTGTTGTGTGGGTGAAACCACGGGAATGGGGGACATTTTTCGGGCACTCATATTAGGGGACAACTCCATCAAAAACAGGTCTGTCCCCCTCTACTAATGGGGGACGAATGATCACTTTAATTTTCTAAGCTGTATGCAAGTAGAAAATTAGTTAAATTATTATATTTAACAAATATTTTATAAATGCGTTTAATAAGTGTTTCACGGATACCTTTTTTTTAACATTGTATATGGCATTTTGTAAATTACCTATAATACTATAACGCGCGTACGCAGTCCCGGCTATCAAAAATTATGCATGCGAGTTATCTCGCATTAGGGATAATCGAAGGGGTCAAGCCCAACCTCAGTGCAATGGAAAAGGCCTCGCCCTGGACGAACCGCCTTATTTATCACAGCGCCATCATACAACGTAGTTTGGTTAGTATTTTCCCATCCTTATTAGGGCTATCCGTCTTTCGCATATATTTGTCTAGTGTTTGTAAAAAACGAAGTTCCCATCTTGCGGTGCTTTCTACAGGTTGAATCATAGTCCATCATACGACAGAAGAAATGTACCTCACTTCCATTTTTTGCTGTCTGTTAGTTGGTGCAAGAGAAAGGGGTGAGTAGGGCGGTCGGAGCGGTCATGTGACTTATAAAATTCAAATTGAAATTTGACATCGAATTTTTAATGCAATTTTGTGCTGCTCATTTGATACATATTTTAAGATGCTCTAAAAAATCCAAAAATACCATTGAAAGCATTTTTCGTGGTCAGGTCTGGCATCCAGGCCCAACTTCCAGAGATTCCTAAATAACGGCTCCAAGTATTATGCTGGAACGAAGAGATTTTTTTTTCAAAAATTGAGATATTGCTTAACGTGGTTTTTATGAAGTTAAGATACTACTGACAGCATTTTTATGTGTGACAGAAAGGGTTAATATGCAAAAATGGGTATTTACAGGTCGTCCAAAGGAAACTGTTGTCTGCAGAGGATGTAATATCAGAACCAATGGTCTAAACAAGGTTTTCTTACTCTAAAAATGTTTGTATGGCTGTTAACTAAAAATTTTTATACTTGACAGCATTTTTCTACACAGCAATTTTACTCTCTTCACCCTTATACGTGTGTTATTACATTTTTTTTTTTTTTTGAAATAACCAAATTCATTACCGCAATTTGCTTAAATTAAGTAAATAAAACATACCACTACAATTCGGAATTATCGGTTGGGTATATATGACTGTATAACTTTCATGATACCTATTGAGTTTATACAGTAGTCCAGGGCGACAGTTCCCGTGAACAGACCTCGATTAAAGTTAGTCGTGACGATTTCACCAACCCATAAAAGCTGGTGGGTAGTAGAATGGCCAGTACGGAAACCATATTGAAACTCGTTCAGGATACCCTTGTCTTCCAAATGCTCCTTCACACGGTTTAGGAGCAGGGTGTCCAGTACTTTGGCTAGTGATGGGAGTAGGTTTATTGGCCTGTACTTGGCTGGATTGCCTCTTGGCTTGTTGGGTTTTGGTATATTGACAATTTTTGCAAATCTTCTGCATCGTAGGATAATGTGTCAATCGCAAACACAAGTTATAAAGTTTTGTGAGAAACAGATACGTGGATAGGTGTTTGATGGCATACGTATGTCGTCGTGCCCTGGTGCTTTTATGGGGCTGAGGCAATTTATTGCCGCTCTGATTTCAAGGTGCGAAGAATATGGGGTTCGTAACCAGCCAGTAGAGGAGTAAAATTGATAGAATTAACTGAGCGGGTAACAAGGTTTTGTGGGATGGGTAGGGAGTAAAGACATGCGGATTGCGCATTAACATCAGTGTCTGAAATGAGACATTTTTTCATTGACATTTTTTTTGCATTACCATGACACCGTGCGCGATATTTTGCGCATTAGTGTGCAAAATATTTTGCACATCACATACCTGTTATTTGCTATTTTTTATAATTTTTAATGTATACACAAGAATTAAACAAACATCTAATTCAAAAATATTTATTGTTTTATTATCAAATAAATCAACTGAAAGTAGAATTTTTAAAATTATTTTATTAAAAACAGTACGTTTTTTTAACAGTTATTTCAATTATTATTTACAATATTAACGTTAATTGTGCAGACTGCTGCTCGAAGGGTAGATGTTAAATTATTATTATTCGCTTTTGAACTAGATGGAACTGGATTTAAATTTAAAGTTTCGCAGTCGAGAATTTTATTTGAAATATTAATTTTATTATTTTCATTCTCGATCACCAAAGTAGTATTTCGCACCCTAGATACAAAAATAACTATTATATCGCTAGAACGTATATTTCACATATTTTATACAAACTAGTGTTTACTGGGGACCTTAATTTCTATCTCTGTCTCCGGGCTATTATAGCTTGAAGTATTTACTACAATTTTGTTTGTTTGTAAGTTAAAACTGATCTCTTCTGTGATATTTTCGCATCCATTATTTTCTTATAGCTGAACTCTTTAGACAAGAAAATAAGCAAATGTTTTTTTCCTTAGCTTTCTAGTAATTACTTTAACAATAGGGTCATTTAGTGATATGGCAGTTTCCTACTTTTTCTTCCTCATTTTAAAGTATAACGAACCAACAGCCTCAGAAAAAAATTTCAGCTCAATTGAATCAATAGCCACAGAGATATTCGCATTTGAATAGAAACACGCTCGGCCGGCCAACAGTCCGTAGAGTGACGTCACTTGGCGTGCGCCGATACCTATATTAAAGCAGCGATTTCGTAAGTCTATCGTGTCGGTTTTTTTTGGCGTAGAACCAGGTCAAACATGTTAGGTTCCTTTGAGTATGTCACCGGGCATATGAAATCATATTTTACGACATTTTTTTGTGGTCTCGAACTTTTTAAATCAATAAAAAGTGAAAAAAATGTATTTTTAAATAAAATTGTTTTTTTTTTGTTTCCACCGCCATATCTTTAAAACTATTAAAGGTACCGAAATTTGTTTTGTGTCAAATTAAAGCACACACTGTAGAGCTTTTACCAATATAAACGGTTTGGGCACAATTCGCACTTTCATTTCTCTAAAAATCAGATAAACTAAAAATATATATTTTATGTATTGAAATCTTCACCAATCGATAAACTTTTTTATTTTTGAAAATATTTACATACATGCAGCGAAGAAAATAAAGCCTAATAATCACAAAAGTTTTTGAAACAATATATTTTTTCCTAAAATGTACCGTGTGGCAATAGCGATTTTTTTTTATTAGCGCTAAATGCGACATTGGGACGCAATTAATGCACCTCGCATGCAGGGTTGGTCAGATTAGTCGCGTAGAAGTGGCGGTTGCCGAAAATCGTTACGTATTCATTGTTCGGATAAAAATTGTGACAATCGAAAATGTGCTTGTTTTAAGGAAGGCCTAAAATGTTGCAACGGGTGCAAATGTCGTTCCTGTAACAACATTATTAAAAATTTCAAGGCAGATATGAACGAATTAGAATGCTATTAATGTAGGGCCTACATAAACTACATACTACATATTTATCTATCCAAATAGAAAATTTATTTCAACAATAAAACTCATTTTATGCGTACGTTTTTACTTTCATTCATTTAAAAATGTATAATAAACTTACTAATTAGGTGGGTAGTTAGTAACACTGATTGATATTTATAGATTAGGTATTTATCTTTTTATTATTAAAAGGAGACTATTTTATATTTATTGTACAATTTCTTAATATTAACAGCATATGATCAATACTACTGTACAATATATGAAATATTGAACAATAATATTGATCCCCTAGATGTTTTTGATCGTTGCAGTCGGCAGGCTTGCTACAGCCGAGCGCGCAAGAATATGACTTTGGCCCGTTAAAAAAATCGCTGACTCAATACTATGAACGGAACATGAAAAATTTTTATCCTAAAAACTTTTTTCAACTATTGGCTTCAATTTGTACGCAGCATGTATATACAAATTTTCATAAATAAATTTTTTTCTCAATTGTCTAAAATTTACGCTACTGAAAATAACACGCCAATATTCTTGGCTAAAGATGTCGGTCTCGGATGACTGGGGCCAGGCAGGACTATTGCCCTTTACCCCAATACATCGCTGTAGACCGGGGACCAGCCTCGTGCAGGGCGGGCGAACTTACTTTACGTCGGCCCCACTCACAAATGTGAGCGGTGCAGACGATTTCGGTCCACCTCCCTGGGTCCTGGCTCGTTGGACCTTGCTGGCTAAGGCCTCTTCTGGCGTTCTTCTGTCTTCGTCTTCTGCTCTTCGCCAGCTTGTTTGCCCCCCGGGGGGTAGTCATCGGTCTGTCAGGTGTGTTGGGTTTTGTGGCGGGAGTGACTGCCGGTACACAAGATGCCAAGAGGCATCCCGTCATCCGGATCATCGGTAGGGTAAGGATGAGCTGTGTAGCTCGAGGAAGGGCAGATCTAACTGCTTTGGTAGCATTTTCGGCCTGCCCGGAGCTAGGGGGACTACAGGTACTGGACGGTTGTTTGTCCGGTACCCGCAGGGTCTTTGGGTGGGTGGTTGGATGTCATCATGTCTCTTCCGTAGGGGTGGATCGTCGGGTGGTGGTATGTCTCTCATACTCACCCGTTGTCCAGGAGCTGCACCTTCGGCCGCTTGTGCCTCGGAGCATCTGCTGGGTTGAAAATAACAGGTTTGAGATTCCTATTATTTTTCCAACTTAAAAAAAATAAATCGGGTTCACGTGGGACGTTGTTCGAAGCGCTATTGTGTCTACTTTAATCTAAAAAAAAAATAGCTTGATAGCACAAATATTTTCAGAGATATAGCGGTGGAAACGTTAAAAAACATATTTCATTAAAAATCTATTTTTTTTGAGTTTTTCCGAAATAAAAAAATTCTCGATCACCAAAAAATGTCGTAAAAAATGATTTCGTGTACACGATTATCTTACTAAAGAATCCCACTAAGTCTGGTTTGGTTCTACGCCGGTTTTTCTCGAAAACTAAGCGACTTTACTTCCAGATTTTACTCTACTAACTTGCATTCACAGCCGTGTTCACTGGGCGGTTCAGCCATCTGACGTCACAACTCGACTACATGGTTATCCCGAGCGTTTTTAAGCGCGCCGACTTTAATAATTTTTTTATACATGAAGGCGGCGTCAGTAAATTCTAATTTTTGGCATACTTACTATACTCACCAAGCTCTTTCAGCATATGTAATAATAAAAAATTGTTAAATGAGCCTATTCGCCGCACAACATACTTTTTCTCAGAAATCTGTTAAACACCTAGTTAGCTTAAAATGTGACTTAAAACATAACATCTTTCAACTTACGTTGAGGTCCAGAGGAAAATCTACTAGATCACTTTTTATAATTATTATAATAAAATACAATAAAACTTATTAGTATTTAACAAAAAACTACAGAGCACCAATCACTAAACTCAAAGATTTTAATTCTAAAACCAAAATACGAGAAAATTATACAAATCACACGTTGCGAGATGAAATCAGAAAGAAATATAGAAAGAAACATGTAGCTTAAGAGGTAGGGGCAGACATGATAACGCGCAATACGGCGCGGCGTCCTGACTTGGCCTTGAATAGTTAGTAGGCAACCTTTTTACTTTATAAATCTTGATTCCAAACTTGGTTCTGAAACTTTCGTAATAATAAAGATCAAAAACAAAAGCAAAATTAATGAAATAATACGGCGTAGATAACTGAACTTACAAATTTTAAAGTGTTTTGATTATCTTAATTTATTTGCTTAAAATATCGCTAAATTTATCCCAGTAAGATTATCATCGTTTTATTACATTGTATTTTTGTTCATGTGGTAAATGACTTTATTTTAATATGTGTGTGTACGTGATAATTAATTGACCATATTTTTGTGAAATTGGTTGCTACCAGTTATTTCACAATTTGATGTTGGCTATACGTTATTACTGTTTTTAGTCAATTCGGAGTGGGCGACATCTACATTCTGGTAGAATAATATGTTCGGGAGTGAATAACGAATCATTTTATTATTGATGTAAAATAGAAGTTTAACTTTATCGTTATTGTTTTTAATAGTACCACAATTATCTACTACATTAAATGCCAAAACTTTCTTGTTCACACCCCTTTCTGATATTCTTGCGAAACTCTCGGAGTTAACGACATCTACATTCTAGTAGTATAACACACGTTCAGGAATAAACAATAAATCAGTTTACAGCGCCACCTATTCGTGATTTTCGTGAATAGTTGGCTATGCTGATATTAGTTGAAAATATATAGCCAATATCAAAACTCTAAAGTTACTAGTAGCAACCAATTTAGGAAAAATATGGTCAATTGTGGACACGTTTTAAGTACACTTAGATCAAAGAACCATATAATTATTTACTAGTTTCCAACCTAACTACTTTTCTGCATGGATTTGATTTCTAACTTGATATAATAATAAATCCAAGTAGAAGTTGGACTCGGACAGTCCGGCTATGGTTATTTATTTGGAGTAATCGACATTTTCTCTAATACAATGCTCCTATAATACAATACAATACCCACTCTCAAATTACGAAAATTGTGTTATGAAATATAGTTTACCTCAAATATAAAAGTTTGCATGATTCAATAGATGTTACTGTATAGTGCTTGTGACCCATTTTAAATAAGAACGAATTTACGATCTTCCATACCTTCAAGTTTTAAGTCAATATTTTCAGTCTAGTAGAAGTTATCGTATCTACAGAAAACTGCCGACAGTCTCTCTGTCACACACATACACACACAATCAAAACACTCACAAGAAAATGAATTGTATAATAAAATATTTTCAAAGGGTTATTTAATTAATCGGTATCAAATTTTCTTCTGATCTGCTACAAATTTAAGACACCAGAAATATATCTACAAAAATAACTACATTTTAATGCAGTATTCGTTGTCATTTCGTTGTCAAGTTACTACATCACGAATGAATACAAATACATATAGAATAAAATTACAAATATTGTCCAGACGGTACAAACACTATAGTCAAATTTTCAGTAATTTAAGTATTCAGTTACACTATAAAAGGATTCTTGTATTAAAAAATCTGTTACATGGTTTTTAAAACTTTTAATATATTTTACACCTTTAAGATGTTCTGGTAACTTGTTCTTGTTAGAAATATATATGTCCATATATATAGGATTTCTTTCAAATACAGACAAGTTATGGCATGGCGTACATAGATTCTCTGCGCCTCTAGTATCATAACTTACCAGTTATTACACTTAATAAACATTTCTTTATTTTTCTTCACAAAAAGTAATATTTCTAATATGTATATACATGCTATTGTAAGTATTTTTAATTCTCTGAATAATTTTTTGCAAAGTGAGAAGCGTGATACTCCCGAAATAGATCGAATTGCTCTTTTCTGCAACCTATAACTCTAATACTGTGGTGGAAACAACCCCAGAATATTATAACATACTTAATTCTTGCAAAGAATTGAGGGTAGTAGTAAGATATCATAACTTTTTATTGGTTAATTCTCTCAATCTATACTGTGTATAAGTTACTGGATATAGTTTTTTGCATAAGACATTAATATGTGTTTCTAAATTATTCTCTAAGTGTACCTACTCCCAAAAATTTTACTTCGTTTACTTGCGCTATTGATTTTCCGTTATGTTTTATTAAGAATGACTCATTCATTACTTTGGATCGAGCGTAAAATTCATAAAAAGTGTCTTATCTATATTTAAGAGTAATTTATACTTATTGAACCATAAAGTAAATTTGTTAAGCAGCATTTGGATATTTTCTATAACATTGGATATATTATCACTAGAACATAAGACGATGTTGTCATCGGCAAACGTCACCAAGTTTCCATCAGATATATTTGGTAGGTCATTTACAAATAATAGAAAGAACAAAGACCCAAGCACAGACCCTTGTGGCACTCCATATTCAATATTTAGTTGATCAGATCTAGATTTATCAATTTCTACTAACTGAGACCGTCCTGCTAAATATGTTCCTATTAAATCATTAATTTTGCCTCTTATACCATACACAGTTAGTTTTCCAAGAAGTATTTCATGATCAACTAAATAAAAGGCCACCCAAGTCCATAAACAATCCAACAATTTTTTTATTATTGTCAAGATTTTCATACAGCGTATTTAGGAAATTAAATATTGCAGTCTGGGTAGATCTTTTTTGTCTAAATCCATGTTGCGCAGAATATAAAATATCATTTTTAGTAAGAAAACTTATTATTCTAGAAGATATTACTCGTTAAATAATTTTGTAGATAATAATGAAATTGTAATTTTCCACTTTGGAAGTGTCTCCTTTTTTATGAATTGGTACAACTTTTGCTACTTTTAAAATGTCTGGGAATGTACCTTTTAACATCATATTCACTAAATAAGTCAGAGGAGCTAGAATATGATAGACACAGTGTTTTAAGCCGTTAACGCTAATGTCATTCATCCACACCTACAGAATTCGAGTTTTTTAAGCGGATTATTATATTAAACAGTTCTGCTTCACTAACTGGATCAATAAACATAGTTGGAATATGCATATTATTATTAGACTCGATAATTTCAATATTATCAGGTATTTTACAATGTAGTTTTTCTGGCATCTCAGTAAAATATAGGTCAAAGTGGGACGCAATTTCCTCAGTATCTTATATGTTTTTGTCTTCTGTTTTAATTTTTCTAATGCTATAATAATTTTTGTTCTTATTTTGAAATGTATTGTTAATTATGTTCCATGCTGCCTTAGATTTATTTTCTGCTTTAAGATAATGGTTATCGTTATACATTTTCTTTGCTGCTTTGAGTACCACCCTGTAGATACGTTTGTACTCTTTATAATGTTTTATATCATTAGAATCACTAGTAAATATCGTTTTATTAGAAAGCTCTTTTAGTATTCGACTGGAAATGCTAATACCTCTTGTAATCCACGGTTTTTTATTATTATTTTTAGGGCACCGATTTTTGAGTGGGAAAGCAACGACAATGCAATGTCTTAAGACCGCCGGAGCGCATCACCAACCTTACAAATTTGAACAGATGGAACTACGTGTACTATTTAGCAATATTACATCGCGGATATCAACCAATAATTTCAGTGCAAACAGCAGTAGCAGCATTTTGTAATTCCTCTTCCAGGAGATAGGTGGAGGCCGCAAAAACCAAACAAATGAAAATGGTAGTGACCTTGAATCAACAATGCGAAGCATGCAATCTAATTTGAACCGTTTCAAGATAGAGTAATAGTAATTATGTATTATATTATCCGTCTCTGGACTTATAGTACAGTAACTAGAGGTTTTAACTTCGGAATAATGTTATATTGAACGGATTTCGTCCATTTTTGGCAGTATAATAGTAAAAGTTTCTATATTGTGCAGGGGCTTGTTAATTTATAGGGGGTGGATGCCACCCCCTCTCAGGGAGTAGCACTTAAAAAATATATATGTTTATTGGAGCTGAAATAGAATCGAATTTTAAGAAGAAAAGGTTCTATGCAATTTTTCACATAAATTGATAGTTTTACTTCCACGTCCAGTGGAAGTATAGTAACGACAAAAAATTTTTTTTAAATTTTTATTGTCCAAATAGGCTTAAAATGTCATGAAACGTCGAGATTTTAAGTTTGAGCGAAAAAAATTTCTATGTCTGTCGGTCTGTCTGTAACTTTTTTTTGTTGTGCGCACGTTTACTCTGGAACCGTTTAAGATATTGGCTTGAAATTTGGTACACATATGTCCTTCAACGAGATCTAGAACCAGATTATATTTTCATCTTGTTCCGTCGAAGAAACCTCAAAATATTTTTTACTTCATCCACCCCCCCCCCCCCCCCCACTACTGATGTAGGGTATCGTTTTATGGGTTTTTATATATATTCTATTATTAAAGTTCCATAAACAATTATTTTCACATAAAGAGTTTTTTTCGTTGTGAGTGACTTGGATAGAGAATCTGGATGTAGAAGTAGTGATTCCTTGGGCAGCGGTTTTTAAGTTATAACGACTTCAAAATTGCGATTTTAGCTTAAAAAAAAAAGTTATTTCCAAACGGCTTTCGTCAAATATCTCGAAAAGTATTACTTTATCGAAAAAATGATAGACCAATTACATAAAGTACAAACTGGAATTTAATTATATTTTTTGTTTATTGATGTAGGATTAATAGTTTCGGAGATATTTAAGTTTATATTTGGCATCCAAGTGTTTCAAAATTACCTTTAAAGTTTAAAATGCATTTTTTTTCTAAAGCAAGTGCTTTAAATGAGCAAAAAAATTTGAGCATCTAGATAATGCTACATCTTAACGAAAAACTGTATTTCAGATAATTTTTTTAAATTACTGGCTAATTAAAGTAATAAAATGGCGACCATTTTATATAAAAAAATATAAATACGCATATTTTTCCGTCATAACTTTTTTATTTCTAATGCTACAGGAACGAATAAAAAATAATTTGAAAGCACAACTAATTGTCTTTAATTTCATTTCTTAGCTTGCGTGACATAGGTGTCACAATTTCTGAGATATTTAACATTTAAACTGCATTTTTCGTCTTACAAACGTTCGGACGCCATTTTTAAACTTTCATATCTTCGAAACTATTAAATCTATGTAAATAAATAAACAAGCGAAATTCATTATCAGTTTATGAGCTTTATTTTGGTCTCTACCCATTTTTCAATAAAACTAATATTTGGAAAAGAAAAAAAAATTACGTTTTATCGAAAATATAGTGTAAACTGTATATTTTTTATAAGCAAGTACTGTATACAAACCAACAAAATTAAGCATCTACGTCATGCTATATATTAACGAGAAACAGTGTTTGAAATTCCTTTTTTTTTAATTACTGGCTAATTACAGTAACAAAATGGCGACGTTGTTATTAAAAAAATGTGTAGACGCACATTGCTTCGGTCATAACTTCTTTGTTTCTTATGCTACAGAAACAAATAAAAAAACAGTTGAAAGCATAATTAATAACCTATTATTCTACCTATTAGCATCCTTGACGTAGGTGTCACAGTTTCTGAGATATTTAACTCCCAGGCAGCAAGGTGCCGTCATAATGACGTCGTTTTTTCGGCATTAATTACGTCAATTTCACCTTCAGCATGACGTAAAAATGACGTGAAAAGACGGCACAATGTCACAGCCCAATGACGTCATATATATATATATATATATATATATATATATATATATATATATATATACAGAGTCAGAAAATTTTTCATTTGGGTCGGCAATGAGAGCAAGCGAGAGCGAAGCAACTAGGCTATTCTTTTTTATCGTATAACACATCCTTCTGATGCCACCTGCTTTCCCCACCACATGTGCGTGGGCAACTCTGCTTGCGGAATTTCAATTTGTTTCCGTCTTCCACTTGCAATGTAAAGAATTATTTGACTCGTTTTGAAAGTAAAACGGGTTAAATAATTTCAGTTATTAAAGCACGTAATAATATTACCTATACTGAACAGAGCCAACTACATCCTTCCTTTGAATAAATGGTACTGAAATTTTTAATAGCAATAATGATGTATGTACGTGTTTTCTTGATAGCGCGTCATTATTTGCTCCCTCTACTAGAGCACTGGTACACGCCTTTATTGTAGGCGGGTCTGTCAGGCCGTTGAAACTATGCGTGCCACCCAAATCCAACATTTTCCGAATGTGTATATATATATATATGACCCCAATATGACGTATTGGTAATCAGTGAATTTTGCGATAAGAGATGCAAACCTCTCATTATAATATTTTTCCACAATTATTAATAAAGTTTTTGACGAAAAAAAAACCGGAACGTGCAGGGATCGAACCGCGGAGCTTTTGCCTCGCAACCTAACACTTAACTCACTGAATCACTGAACATCTTTATTTAAATATGTTTAAAAGCTGTATACCTAGTTAGAAATAGTAAAACAAAATTATTATTACTATGTGGCAAAAATTGAACTAGTCACTAAATACTTCTATTTATTTTTATTTTATAATGATTTATTTCACGTCATTTTAATGACGTCAAAATAATGACCTAAAAGAAACGTGTATTTGACGTCTTCATGATGACGTCAGAAGTACGTATTAAATATCACGTCTCTGGTACGTCATTTATTAATAACGTCAAAATAATGACCTAAAAGAAACGTGTATTTGACGTCTTCATGATGACGTCAGAAGTACGTTATAAATATCACGTCTCTGGTACGTCATTTATTGGGACAATGTCGGCGACGAAAAATCACCTTTAAAAGACGTCATAATGACGTCACCTTGCTACCTGGGCTCTGTAATATTTTTTCGATAAAGTAATACTTTTCGAGATACTTGACGAAAGCCGTTTGGAAATACCTTTTTTTTAAGCTAAAATCGCAATTTTGAAGTCGTTATAACTTAAAAACTATCAATTTATGTGAAAAATTGCATAGAACCTTTTCTTCTTAAAATTTGATGCTACTTCCAATAAATATATATATTTTTTAAGTGCCACCGAGTGAGAATACCCCAATACAATAACAAAATTGTGACATTTTATAAAAAAAAATGTGATTAGGCACATTGTTTCGGCCATAATTTCTTTATGTTTATGATACAGAAACAAACAAAAAATCATTGCAAAGGTTGATTAATTATTTTTTATTCTGTTCCTTGGAAATTTTTATGGAAGTTTCATAGTTTCTAAGATATTCAACATTTAAACTAAATACTTCATCCAATAATCTTTCCGATATCATCTATAGACTAAAAAATCTCCGGAACGATTAATTCTACGTAAATATTAAATAAATACAAATTAATTTTCAGTTTATTGGCTCTATTTTTGATGTCTATCATTTTTTCGCTTAAACCAATATTTATTGAGAAAAAGAAAATACATTTTCTAGAAAGTCCGCTTCTAGTTTATAATACAATTTTTATTTGAAGAAAATGCTGTAAACGGACGAAAAAACAGTATATAATACATTTTTTTAATTACTGACTAAGTACTTACATTTAAAAAATGGCGACGTTTTTATTAAAAAAAAATGTAAGGAAGCTAATTGTTTCTGTCATAACTTCTTTGTTTTTTACGGTAAGTATAAAAATAGTCAAGAAATCATTTGAAAGCCTAATCGTTAGTATTTCATTACGGTTGTTAGCATTTCTGATGTAAGTGCTATATTCTGAGATAAATTTTTAATTAAATACTTCATTTTATAGGACGCCATCTTTATACTTCTATATTTTCGAAACCATTAATTTTACAGAAATTAGAAATTAGATTTTATTTTTAGAAAAGAACAACCAAATTTGATATCTGGATATAACTTCACATTATAAGCAACTTCTTTAAATAACATGTTTCGGTTGTTTACTCTTGAGGTAATTTCAATAAAATATATATTTTTCGACCTAAGCGCCAGGACTAACACACATTTCTGCAGTCCTTTTTTCGTTTGAGAACAGGCACGAACTTTTATCAAAAATAAAATTTTTCAAAAAGTCAATAACAATAGTCATATGGTGCAGACTTTTTGACGGACACTGTATAAAATGTGCAAATTCATAGTTTTATAATTTTGTAATTTTTACATATTATGTGAATGGGATATAAAGACGATGGACAAAAAGACGCGTTTTCATTGCCTAGAGAGTTCGTCGCGGTATCCTAATATACTATATAAGAGTATGAATCACATAAAAAAAGTGACCTTCATAGCGTATTGACGACATCGTAAAACGAAGCGATCTAGTCAGGCGCCACCTGCGAGCCAAGTGCTAAACTTCATTTATGACTTTTACATTATTGGTCTTACAAACCAACGCTTGCTTTATCGGCAATTTGTCTTATTTATTTTCAATGAATTGGTTCTAGTAGTTCGACGATTTTTCAAAAACTACTGAATAAAAAATTGAAATTTAAATATCGATATGTTTCATATACTATAGCAGATGAGCTCAGACTAATATCAATAAGATAATATCTTTTTTATTATTTTAAAATTAGGTTCAAAGTTAGAGGATGTTTAACAGCTTGACAAGAAAAAAATATTACTTTTTGTGAATTTGCAATAGTCCAGTACCATTCTATCGAGTTTTTTCCCAAAGCCTGTGAAATTTCTTTTTAATCAGTTCAGGGATTTAGAAGAAATCCTCGAACTACGAAGTCATGTTTTTAAGTAAATTTAACCTATAATTCCGGCGCCCTTAATAGACTAACAAATACCTTAAATCTCTCATTCACACATTTACTACTACATACTCCATGCCATGTTTTCTTGGATATATAGGACAAAAGCGTATCATAATTATATTTACAAAGTGATCTCGTAGTGATATAATTTTTTTCAACATTGCTATACAAATGCTATACCTCCAATGCGTATTTCATCAAACACGTTGGTATGATCAACCCTCTCTCTCCTTTCTCTTTCTCTTTCCCTTCTCTCCTTCCCTCCATTTTTTTCTATATCCCTCTGGCTCCTTCTGGGTCAAAGGAACACAAGCTGACCCGATTTAATTCCGATTGATCTATTTTCATGGATCCATATCCGAAATCGCCGTAATTTAAAAAATAATGAACAAAATACTATAGAAAGCAGCGAAACACGTTTTTAATAATCCACGGATGATCTGGCTTTATCTGGAATTTTTTCAATTAAATTTTAGGATTCCCTTACAGAGTATGAATATTAATAACGATATAACATTACGGCAGTATATAATTCAAATTGTAACAATTAAGATCCGAGATAATTACTGACTTTCATATATCCTGTTTTATATTGGAGCGGAAGAATAATTAAGACTTTCTAAAGCACTAAGAAATAATTGCTCACATGCCAGTGTTATTACATGTTAGTTATCGTAACAAAGTGTGTTTTTTTATCTCTGTATTTTTAACCGGCCTTAATGGTTTGTTTTTGACAAACATAAGACATCACGTACCCGTACTTCCTTATATTGACAGGACGATTTCCTATTACTAATACTACCGTTTCCTCTTCCAAAGCTTCAAGATTTCAGTTTCTTAGAGTACACTTAATCTTTCATCCCTTTCAGATGGATTGAAAAATTTAACAGAACACGAATACAGGGTTTAGTTTTAACTAGGTAGTTATTTTAATTTCAACTGAATTATTATTATTTTTTTTTATTTCATTCTCTTTCATGAATTCATTAATATAGCGTTTACTTAAAAGTCTCCCTCACTAATTATCTCTTAATCCAAAACGAATATCATTTTAAATAAAAACACATCGATTTAGTTCTCTAGGGGAAAGTTAAAATCCACCGTTACAAAAATATTATGTTCCACCCTCACTACTAACTACCCCCACTTAAAAATTTCAATACTTTGAGATTCATCATTCTGAAGGAAATAGAAATGGCATTTGCCCAATCAAATGGATCAGGAACAAGTGTATATCATACATATTAATTAAATTACAGGGATCAAATGATTCAAGTTTGTCGCCAATACCGCGAAAATCTTTTCAAAAGTGCCCATCCTGAGGCGGACGATGACTGACATCAGGACTACGAATGTGAGTTTTATATTGAAAGCATACAAATACTAAAACTGTCTAAGCAGCTGGGGTCGACAATGTTACGACCGGTGTGCTTCAGTTAGTTGGTGAAGATGATCGAAAATCCCTCGCGGAATATACCTAAAAATAACAAAGACAGGAATCTGAATCGATGATTGGAGAACCTCAATCTTCGTACCACTACATAAGAAAGTAGCGACAGACGTCTGTGATAACTACAGATTACAGGCATTAATATCATGCGCTAATAATATAATGCTGCATATTCTTTATTGTAGACTTATGTCTCAGCAAGTACTTCCTGAACAAACAAGATTTGCTAAAGGACGCAGTACCAGAAAGCAAATACTGAATTTGTGACCACAGCTTGAGAAGGTTAGAGAATATAACGTATATATGTACCTTTGTTTCGTAGGCTACCATAGGGTTTTTGGTAATGTGCAATCGGAGAGTTGTGGACTATATTATTGAAGATGGGACAACCAAATGTTTGGTCTTTATTATTCACCGACCGTATGAAGAAAACTCTGCTTTGGTGATAATTTACAGCACTAACTCCGACAGATGCAAAGTTGGCAAAGGCGTTAGAGAGGGCTGTGTGTTCTGTCACCAATCCTATTTAATATTATATTTATAGTGAGGAATACATCAATCTGCAACTTGCCAGTTGAGCAAAATTTTACGTGACAGAAATGTCACGAAATACACAAAAATCAGACTTGCTAGAACTCTAGTTTTCTCCATTTTCCTTCTCGCATCTGATACCGTTAAAGTTGAAAATTTCATAGAACATATGACTTTTTTTCTTTTAGGGAAAGGAACGAAAAAATGAGCACAAGAAAAACTGTCTAGATAAATATTTTCGTAGACAGCGGTAAAATCATATAATAATGCCAAATTTTAATATATTGCGCTCGTAAACTTTTTTGAAAATCCGGACGGCAAAAATGCATAGGAAATGATTTGAAGTAAATTGTATAGTGATAAAAATGAACTTGCGTAGAGGAATTAGTCAACTATCGTAGGTTGGCCTCTGAAATTTGAATGCGCAGTAGACAAACCTCCCCCCCCCGGCAGTAGCTCATTTATGAAAGTGTATGCGTGCTATTCGCATCGGTACAGACTCGAAAAAGGATAATATTTTGTTCACCTCTGTGTTTAGCGTATTTTTTTAAACATGCCATTTACGATCAAAGTGAAACATAAAGTGTTGTCTAAAAAAAGTCGAGAAATTATGAACAATGTAATATAAATTACTTTTTTACTTTCATTAGCCGTAATTAGGTTTGCTAACAATTTTATAAGTGTGAAAACAAAATTTCCGAAAATAATGAAACCTAATGCTAGACCTCCTTATTGCATTCAATTCCTAACCATTTGTAAATTCGTTTGTAGAATCCTAAAGTGTTTATGTTTCTTGCATTATAATATTCATTGTAAAATGTATTTCCAAACATTTGGTAAACTTAAATACTGTAATAAAATAATTTATAAATACCCACATCACCTGTAAATTCATTCATTTGAATCGATTGTTTGAAAATAGCACGTTAATGTGCCGAAACTGCAGTAACATTTTAAGTTCCGATAAATTTGTGATAAACTGATAAATAACAAAGTAATGTGTTTTTATATCAATCATGCTAAACTTCTACCTTCGACCAATTTTGAAAATTCGATTGTACTTTCTACGGATAGCCGCCAGTCTGTCCTCGTTACACAACGACATTCTCTGTTCATCTTGTGCGCATCTCAGAGGCCAACCTACGATAGTTGACTAGTAGCTACGGTTAACAGGACTGGAGATACGACGTCGCGAAGGAGGCTTAAAATTCATTATTTTTGCAAAGCCAAAAACCCTTAGATTTTGTAATAAATAAGAACGCATCAATTTACTTAATTACTAATCCCCCTCCAACGAGTTGAAAGTGTAGCAGAAATCATTTTTCAGAATTTTTGGTTGAAAAGTGTATTGGCTTCCTGTAATTGAATTAAAGAAAAATAGTTGTTGTCCATCAAAAAATTTATGAAACTAAGTTTCAATTCTGCTTCTTTTGACCAAAAATTTAAAATAAAAGAGTGTGTAATGTTGAATTCTCTATGTTTTTAGATATTTAATGTCAAAGGTGTGAAATATTAATTAATTGATTTTATTGCCTATTTACAGTTTCAAATATCTCGCGACGATTTAGAGATATTAGCGGTAAAAGTTTAAAAGAATGAAATTTTGAAAACTTTTATTCTTGGGCACACATAATAATCTGATCAATAGATCAGTGAAGCATTTTTGTCTGTTATGTTCTCCACCAGTATTGTCGTTCATGAAAGTCGTTATCAATCCGTAATATAGTAGATACCTAATCTAAACTATTATTATCTAATCTTAGACGAGTATTGTTACTTTGTGATTGCATAAACTTAAATCACAATCATCTAGGTCCAATGGAAATTTTTGCATGATTATGTAAGAGGCTCTTCTAATTGTATTAGAAGAGCCCAACTTGAACTCATTCTGTAGCCGCACGTTTTCCAGCAAAAATAATAGTATATTACGTAATGAGTGTTGTAAGAAGCATATTACGCACGAATGGAAAAGTTACGCACGATGCCGCGTAGCGGCGAGTGCGTATTTCCATGAGTGCCTAATTGCTTTACAACTCGAATTATGTACTATACTTTACCTACGATCATATTTATTTATTTATTTAGTAAAATCTGAATTTGGTTTACTAGTCAACAATATTATTCAACAAATATTATGTCAGTTTTGACAGCGTTTGTAAATTACGTAGGCGCATTTGTTTTTTTAAACCCCGCGTCAGCGAACTAAGCCACCTATATTTGCGTGTCCCGTGCATTTTGTTTACCGTGCGTTTTGTTTACAATACGTAAAATTCAACTTACAGAGATGGCAGGTAGTGTGTTTTTTACTATTTACAGTAGTGATCGTAGGTAAATATTTTTTTGAACTGGGAAGTTTTTGACGTATTACTGCAAATCTCTACATTTATTTTACCCAAAACTATTTTTTTTTGTTGGGATCCGTGATAGACACTCACTAAATCGACTTAAATAATTTCATGAAATCAGAGTAAAATAGTTGAAAATCAGATATTACAGAGAAATAAAAACGTAGGATCTTTAAATCAATTTGCAAATTTTTGTGCTTTGTATAACAAGGGTTACTTGTCACTGCCTATTTCTCCTGGGTTAGAATTCCAGTAGGATTAAAGAGAAATATTGTATTTTTATGTTACTTCAAAAATATAATCTTAGTTCGGACAACTCTGGCTTTAAATTTAGAATTTGTCTAATGTATGTGGCATTTGGCGAAAGTCACATGCAGATTACAATCATGGTAAGAACCTTTCTCAAAAGAAAATATAATTGATTCAAAACCAGAACATTGTCTATTAAGACCTCCAGAGTTATTCTTGGTATTGACATAGATGAGTTTTGAGATCATCACTGCGGATAGATTTTCCAAATTGATCGTTTTGATCGAGGATAACTGTCAACAGAGCTAGGAACATAAACCTGCAATACTATGGTCGGCAATAAAGGTACCAAACAAAAACTAAGCAAAAATGACGAAAATATTAACTGAGGCATTTACCACCAACTAGGTGCAAATGGAGTGATTTGGACGTAAAATTTTCTGCTTTTTCAGAATCCGGAGTCAAAAAAGATTGTATTATTGAATTTCATGTGTTTGACCTTCATTTGACCTTGATTCTGACATGATGATATCAAATAAACCCCGGATTCGGATTCAGCAACCTCAAAAACATAAACATAAATTTTTTACGGAATTTTTCACGGTCATATCTCAATTTGACCTTCAAATGACCTTAAACCTGATGACATGGGATCAAATGGACCCCGGATTCGGATTCAGCGACCCGAAAAACATAAAGTCTACCTAGTCAGTCACTGGGGTCAAGACACTTTATTTTTTTTTGTGTGGCTGTGTTATTGTTGCCTATGGCCCCGACAGATTGTTGGCATTAATAAAAAATTTCTCATATATATCCTAGTATAGTGGTGTTTCCAGAAACTTTTCACAATTAGAAATTGACTAATAGGGATTTTTTATGCAAAAATCGCAATAATCCAAAGACGTAAAAGCTCTTATAGTCAGTGAATAATTGAAATCACGTCTTGAGAGAGTTAATAGTCTGAGATAGTACAGCCTTGACCTATCACTCTCTATCGAAGCATATCTTATCTCGAACCCACTTGGGAGGAAAAGAACGGTGCAGAACGCGACTGGCCTTCTTCTAAATATAAATTGGGGTCGCGTCAATTTGACGCCTGGTAGTGTGTTCTTCTACTGTAGAATATGAATAGCTCAAAGGTCCCAGATCGTGATTTTATCATTCACGGGACGGAGTTCGACTAATACATGAGTTTACTCTTTCGGCCAGTCTTGCGACGTACTTGTCCCTATGCAGGCTCAATATAAGAAAAATGACAGCGACTCGCCTCCGAACGACTTTTGGGCAAAATGGACTTTTGTGTCCTTTGTGCACAAGGCGGTTTTCTCGATAACTTTATTATTGGCTTTGCTACCATCGTTTTGTATTGACCACCCAACGCACTCGACCAAATTCCGAGCCGCTGAGTGAATCCAAACTTGTTTTATGCGAGAAACCGGCCTTGTGCATTTTCATTGATTTTTTGTCGGTTTCGTCTTTTTGATACATTGCCTTGCTAAAATTTTATAGTCAGTCTTTAGAACAGGGTATATAATGACTGTACCTCCATGGTCAATGTCTTCGGCGGAGGAATTAAAGTTAAAAATATTTTAAATATTTTCAAAGTACTCTTTTGGTGTACTTTTAAAAAAATATGTGATTCATTTTTCCATGACCGCCATATACTTTCGTTCTCTGGACCAAAATATATTTTTCTAAGTAAAAATTCGGTGTTTCTTCGAATTTTTACCCGGTTGTGCCTAATGTCTTATCGAACTCATAACGGTCCTTTTGGACTAGTCTGTGGCTCTGAAGTCTCTCAGACTATTGAAAATATCCTTAAATGAAATTTTTGCCTAAGTCAAATTTTTATTTTGGTTTCGACTTAGGTCAATTCTGGAAGGTTCTTCAACATGAACACAAAAGAAGTTGGTCAGGTTTAACCGTAGTACACCCCTTAATACAAATTGCTGTAATGTGTTTTCATCTCTGACTTGATACACCAGTCTTACAGGTGCAATGAGTTTTTAAAATTGAGCGATCATTTTGTAGCTAAGAAAATAGGTTAACTCAATATTAATAAATATTTATATGCTGTTTTCCATGCATATAAACGTGCTTATTATCGCTGTTTTACTGCATCTTTAACTTTCAAATTTACGATATTTAGATCAATTCTCAATTCTCAATTTTTCCTTCATAACACGGGTTATTTATTTTAGTTTCAGCTACTAGTCAGCTATCCGTATATCATACGTGCCGTCGATAACTTCATTCAGATCAGACACATGTCTGCTCTCGAAAAGCTTTGATCTTATAATAAATGCAAAAAAGTGTATGTAAGCTTTGTATCATTTATTTAGTCTTATATAGTACAGTATCTAGAGGTGAAAAATATGTGAATTTCGGTATAATTTCATATGTAATGATAATTGTACTTCCACGTCCAGTGGAAGTATAGTAACGACAAAAAAATTTAAAAAAATTTGTATTGTCCAAATAGGCATACAATGTCATAAAACGTCGAGATTTTAAGTTTGAGCGAAAAAAAAATTTCTGTCTGTCGGTCTGTCTGTCGGTCTGTCTGTCTGTAACTTTTTTTGTGCGCACGTTTACTCTGGAACCGTTTGAGATATTGACTTGAAATTTGGTACACATATGTACTTTAACGAGATCTAGAACTAGATTATATTTTCATCTTGTTCCATCGAAGGGTTGGGGTGTAAATTGGGGTAAATTTGGGGTAAATGGGTAAATCAAGCAGGTAAGAGTCCATGAAATTGGTATTTACTATATACAAGAGAAGCTGAGGTCTCAAAAAAATTTTTAGCATTAGCCACCCCCATTACCACCCCCACCTCCTTATTAAAGTTGATGAAAAAAAAATGTGATTTAGTGCATGTACAGGAACCAGAAACCTCAAAATATTTTTTTACTTCATCCACCCCCACTACCACCCCCCTATCCCCACCCCCACCCCACTACCGATGTGGGGTATCGTTTTATGGGTTTTTGGGGTATTATATTATTAAAGTTCCATAAACAATTATTTTCACATACAAAGTTTTTTCGTTGTGAGTGACTTGGATAGAGAATCTGGATGTGGAAGTAGTGATTCCTTGGCCAGCGGTTTTTCTTTATGGGTTATTATTGTAGCAAAAGGTTTCGTCTTCAGTTTCTATATGGTCCGGATACTTGCTCTTACGCGCAAGAGGTGAAAACCATCTCTAAATTTAAATATTCAATATTTGAAAAAGTGTTATGGATTTATTTTTGAAACGTAGAATACTTATTATTTGAGATCGCTGATTACGAATATGAAGACAAAATTAATAAACTCAAAATGGCCGTTCTAATATGACGGACAAAAAAATAATTGAACATCTAGGTGATGCTATATATAAACGAAAAATAGCATTTTACAAAAAAAAATTATTACACATTTTACCAGCCATAACTTCTTTATTTTTTGTGATATGGGAACGAGCAAAAAATAATTTTAAAGATTGATTAATTATCTTTAATTTTGTTCCTTAGAATTTTTGACAGAAGTGTCAGTCTCTAAGATATTCAACATTTTAACTAAATACTTCATCTTAAAAACAGTCGGACTCCATCCATATCTCCGAAACTATCAATCCTACAGAAATATATAAAAAAATAAATTCATTCTCAGTTCATTCCCATGTCCACCATTTTTCGCTAAAACTAATATTTATTGAGAAATTTGCAAAAAAAAATATTACCATTTTTTCTAAAATTCCTTTACAGTTGAAAATGCATTTTTTTCTAAAGCAGGAGCTGTAAATGAACGAAAAAATTTGAGCGTCTAGGTCATACAATATATTAACGAAAAACAGTATAAGTGAATATATTTTTCTAATTACTGACTACTTACATTAACAAAACCTATGAAAACCTATTTGAAATACCTCTTTTTTAAGCTAAAATCCTAATTTTCTAATCCGTTATAACTTAAAAATTATCAATTTATATGAAAAGTCTCATAGAACCATTTCTTCTCAAAATTTGATTATCTGTCAGCTCCAATGTTTTTGTGTTCTTTTTTTTAATTGTCACCCCCTGAAAGGAGATGGCATCCACCCCCTATAAATTAGCAAACCCCGCACAATATAGAAACTTTTCTTTGATGCATTTACACAGTAGGCTAGAACCACCTTTAAATGAAATATGCATGCACTCTCTCAATTCCTACGGGAAATGGTAGCTTTATCTGTCCTAAAACAATTGCCGTAAAATCTAAAATCGTTCCCTTGGCCGTTTTCTAGAAAATTCACTTTAAATTTTTTTTTTTGAAAACTGATTTTTTGCATTGATAAGCTTATTAAAATGTCAATCAAGAAAGTAAAATTGAACATTCCAGTACAAATTTCAACTTAAGCCAAGTTTAGGGAAATAGCATACAAGAAACCTTCATGCTCGACAACTCCAGACGTTTTGATAATAATCGGGTTATATAAACTTTCCAAGTAGTCAATTTAGACAAAATCATTAGATAGAGAAAAAAAAAACTATTCCTGTTATTTTAAATGACAGCAATTTTTGTCTACCAATATATCCGTAACCAATGAATAACATTACTATTTGCGTAACTGGATTCACTATAGGGAAATCCGAGCGCCTCTATTAGCCATCTGAGTAGACTTTCCACTCGCTCAATTAGATAACGGGTGAGTATGAGAACTATACCACCGCCGATGAAGACAACCCACAGAAAAGACATGAAGATAACCCAACCACCCACCCACTACCCTGCAGTTATCGGACGAAATGCCATCCAGTACCCGTACCCAGATCGAAAGTGCTACCAAAGCACTTAGGTCTGCACTTTCTCGAGCTACATAGCTCATTCCTACCTAACCGATGATCCGGATGGCAGGATGTCAATTGACAGATGACTACCCAGTGGGTGACAAGCTGGCGAAGAAAGATCATCAAGACAGAAGAGCGCCAGAAGATAAAGGCCTTAGCCAGCAAGGTCCAAAAGGCCAGGACCCGAGGAGGTGGGCCAAAATCATCCACACCGCTCATATTTGTGAGTCTAGAGCGATGTACTAGGGTAAAGAGCAGTAGTCCTGCTCGACCTAAGATATCTGAGACCGTCATCACTGCCAAAGAATATTGGCGTCGCTCGGTCAGTTACTCTTTAGACTTCACTAAGCAAACAATCCAAGACTCCAAGAGTGAAAATTTTCTGTGACCATGATTAAAATCAAAGAAATTATGCAAAATGCAAATGCAATGCAAATCATGCAAGAACGCACGATGAAAATAGATATTGTCTTTGTCTATTTTATAAACGTAAGAATCACGGATTGAGGAAGATAACTGATACTTAACTGATAGGTTGTTTGAAATATGTCCGGGTATTCAGAGGCTTCAAAAATGTAGTAGATTCTTGTTTTTATCAATGCAAAAAATCAGTTTTCAAAAAAAAAAAAGTGAATTTTCTAGAAAATGAATTTGAATCTAGAAAGTGAATTTTTCTAGAAAAAAAAGGGAATGATTTCAGATTTTACGGGAATTGTTTCGGGACAGATAAAGCTACCATTTCACCTAGGAATTGAGAGAGTGCATGCATATTTCATTTAAAGGTGGTTCTAGCACTGTGTTTACTATTAAGTTACCAAAAATAAATGAAATCTAATTCATATGACATTATTCCGAAGTTAAAACTTTTAGTTACTGTACTAATATTCCACAACAGTTTTAAAACTTTAAACTGTAAAACATGCCTTGAACCATTCTCGCGAAGAAAATATATATATCACTATTTAACTCATGAAATTGACAAGGTTACGAAAATAGTCGGGCTGTATACTTTGTAAACCAAATGGAAATGGTCACGGCGCACAGTGGGCAGAAATTCAAATTTTTAACCAAAAATCTGAATTGTAGGTGAAGGTAATGAATGAAATTACCAAATTCGCAAAAAGATTATATATTTTTTATTTCATTGTCTTTACTTTTTAAATAATATTTTAGAATCCAACACAAATACTAGTCAAGGTGAGTTGTCAGCGGCATTCCAAGTGATCCTCGCCTGTATAATTTTAGCACTCTGGAGTGAATCTATTATTATGTATTTAATAGAGAACCAGCAGCTTATCTTATTAGACACACAACTTCACCTATTCTGTTTCCCATCAGCTCCTTGGTAACATGAGCCCAATATTTTGAAGGTTTCTTCCTTCACCTCTGGCCATCTGATTTTTTCTGAACTATCAACCATTCCACGATTATACTGTCCTCTCCCCGGTCGATGTGGACAGAAAATAAGAGAATTTGGGAAAATATACCGGAGAGTCCATTGCAGGGTCGTATTTTCTGGCGTATTAGTGCGATGGATTTGTCAGGGAATTCATAGCAAGCTTCTTTAGAATCCCACGTTGAAATCACGAATACATCGTCTGGCATAGAGAAAAACAATGGAACAACACCAAACATGGAGAGAACTAGAGCGTTAACAAGTCTGGTATTTGCGCGTTTTAGACACGGTCAGTAAACTATACGGTTGCATCATCCAGCAACTTTAAAACGAAGGAGCGCGCGGGGGGTAACCGAAAATGACGTAGCCTCTAGACCCAGCCAGGGCCGGCACTAGACATTTTGCTACTCACTCAATTAATAAACACTGATATAAACGAATAGTATACACTGGGACGACAGCAAACTAGTTTATTACACCGGACAGTGACAGTGCGACGTGAGACAAACAATATAAAAATAAACAGACTGTCGTTTTAGTATGCCAGACAAATTGAAAACACAACACGCGGCAACTAGCGCCGGCTGTGGACCTACCTAGACTTTGACCTTGATCTGAATGATTAAACAAATAAAGCGTGCAAGAGAGACAGATATCCTATTCCCATGCAAAAGAAGAGACAAAGATATCGGTGGCTACATGACGTAGGCGCTAGACCCAAGTTCCCCCGCGCGCTCCTTCGTCTAGAAGCTACTGGATGAGGTAACCGTTATAGTTTAATGACCATGCGTTTTAGAGACATTCTCGTCACGTCAAATTTTGCTCAGCTGGCAAGTTGCCGATCTGCATTTTTCACCGAGTCTCATACTTGCAGTTGCCAATATTGTCCACAGAGGCTCAAAGGTTACCATCTTGTTTACTACCTCACATTCATCTATCCTTAACGTGTCTGTGTGGTTATCATTTGCTCAGTTTACAATCATAATTCTTGTTTTGTTGTAATTTACACTTAAACATAATCAGAGCTTATTATCAGAAACCTGCACAGCAGGCTGCACTTTTGCTACATCTGCGAAACTCAAATTAGAAATCTTTGTTGCACCTATAGCTACTCCGCCATACTAGTCAACCAGCACACGTCGCATCGCGTATTCACTATATACTATAGATATCAAACAAGCTAAAAACGTACTCTTCGCCGGTTTACTAAACTTTTTATATAATTGTTACACATTCTATAGGATACTCTTCGCAGTTTTTTGTAAATAATGTTAGTTTCAGACATTATTAATTTTATAGTACGAACTTAGTTAGTCAAAGACTCAGTGTAAAATAAAGTAAAAAAGCCGCTGCCCAAGGAATCACTACTTCCATATCCACATTCTCTATCCAAGTCACTCACAACGAAAAAACTTTGTATGTGAAAATAATTGTTTATGGAACTTTAATAATATAATATTTGAAATCCTCTACCCCAAAAACCCATAAAACGATACCCCACATCGGTAGTGGGGTGGGGGTGGTGATAGGGGGTGGTAGTGGGGGTGGATAAAGTAAAAAAATATTTTGAGGTTTCTGGTTCTTGTACATTAGGGTGGAGTGAAAAAGGCATTATTTTTAAATTTTTAAAATTCCATTTTGGAATAGTTGCAGAAAGTTGCCTACTAAGACAAAACCTAAATAATGTTTTGAAATATTAAAATATCTTCTGTCCTCTACTTAAAGGGGATGTGAAATAATATTTTTTCATTTTCAAAATTTTATTTTGCAATAGTTGCAGAAAGTTGTCTATTAGTATCCCAAAGAGAAAACCTAAATGATGTTTTGAAATATTAAAATATCTTCTGCCCTCTACCACCCATTAAAAGGAGTGTAAAATAATATTTTTTTTAATTTTCAAAATTTAATTTTGGAATACTTGCAAAAAGTTGCCTATTACTATCCCAAAGAGAAAACCTAAATGATGTTTTGAAATATTACAATATCTTCTGTCCTCTACCCCCCTCAAAGGAGGTGTGAAATAGACTTGTCAATTTTAAAAACAAGGAAAAGCTTTTTGTGCTAATAATATAAATATAATGGTATAATAAGGTTACAGAAACACCAAAGTATTTTGTGTGGAATAAATGTTACTTTTAAAGGGAGAATAGCAAATTTCATAGATTATGGATATTGAAATTACATTATTTTCAAGTAACATTTTTATTTACGTTACGGTTCTGTCATATTCTCCGGCCGAGTAACTAGATTTAGCCGGTTATGGTCTATAGTTAGATTTTCATTTGTCAGTCAGTACGAGTGTTGACTGACAAACAACCAAGGTTATTGACGGAAATAAGATAAGAAGGGCTAGGACAAAAATTAGACAGAACCTGCAATCACAAAGAACTTCCGAGCCATTAAAAGCCATGTACTTCGATGGTAGAAAAGATAAAACTCTTGTGATGGAGAAAATTAAATAAGTCTCATAGAAAAACAATAGTAGAAGAGCATATTTCACTGACACAGGAACCCGGCTTCCATTTCCCATTTCACACAATACCAATATCCGGCTCAGCAAAACACATTTTCGAATCTATTTTCACCTTCTTGGAAAGTAACAATTACAGCTTAGATAACCTTGTATCTACAGGATGTGATGGGACGGTGGTCAATACAGGATCCAAAAGCGGTGATAGTTCACCTTGAGTTACAGATAAAACGACCTTTCCAAAGATTCATATGTTAACTTCATATGAATGAACTACCCCTGAGGCATCTATTGGAATATATCGATAGTGGCACAAGTGATCCTCGTGGATATTCTGGTTTTCTAGGAAAACAAATAGAAGATTGTGAAAATCTGCCACCTATTAAATTTAAACCTATCACTTGTGATTTACCAAACATTGATTTCAATGAATTGAGTACCGATCAAAAGTATCACTTTGAAATTTGTCGTGCAATATCTAGTGGAAATTGTTCAAATGATTTATCAAACCGCGAATGCTTCTTTATCAGTTATTGGTTCAGACAAACGAGATGGATTTATTAAAATCACATTTGATTCACTCTGAATGTCAAAATTTGAGACAAAAAGGCAATTCAAACAGTAGAGCTTCTGTTACAGTTGGAGGGTGGGAGGGATGGAACTGTCGAGCAGTCACCTCCACATGGTGAGTTCTGGGTTGTTTGCCATTAAACAAGCGAAGAACTGCTCTAAACAGAAATCTGACAGCTGATAGAAATAATACAGAAAAGCCGCATTATTACTTCAAAATTATTCCTCTCAAGGGTTGATATCTCGGGGTGATTAAAAATCGAAAACGTTATTTAGTGTGATAATTGATAAGAATTATGCTAATTAGTATAAATGATTAATTTATATAGAGTCAATTTTGATTTTCAAGTTATAGTTTTGATATACGATATATTTCTAGATTTCCCTAAATATAAGGGTCTGTAGAGGGCAGAAGAAGTAGTTCAAATGTAATAAAATTTTATATAGGTACTAATAGACCCCCAAAGACAATTTTTTTTTACTATTCCAAATTCGTTTTGAAAAGTTAAATTTTTCGCTCCACATATACTAAATCACAATTTTTTCATCCCCTTTAATATTGGGGTGGGGGTGGTAATGGGGGTGGCTAATGCCAAAAAATTTTTTGAGACCTTGGCTTCTCTTGTACATACTAAATACCATTTTTTATGGACTCTTACCTGCTTGATTTACCCATTTACCCCAAATTTACCCCCCAACCCTTCGACGGAACAAGATGAAAATATAATCTAATTCCAAATCTCATTAAAGTACATATGTGTACCAAATTTCAAGTCAATATCTTAAACGGTTTCAGAGTAAACGTGCGCACAAAAAAAGTTACAGACAGACCGACAGACAGAAATTTTTTTTCGCTCAAACTTAAAATTTCGACGTTTCATGACATTTTAAGCCTATTTGAACAATAAAAATTTTTTAAAATTTTTTGTCGTTACTATACTTCCACTGGATGTGGAAGTAATAAAAAAACTGTACCATACCCCATGTGGGTTTCGAACCTGGGATCTTTGGATTCCTAGTCAAACGCGTAAGAACTACCTAACACGTAAAAAAATGTAAAAAATGTAAATTTTTGCAAAAACATAAAAATCAAAAAAAGTTTAAATCATTAATAACATTTTTTAGTTACTGACCGATTTTGTTCAAAAACAATATGATCCTTCCCTTAGCTAACACTCTCCAAATTTCAATACAATCGGACTTTTCTTTCTTAAGTTATCGTGCTTACAAGAAACGTGACGGACGGACGGACAGACAGACAGACGGACGGACAGACGGACGGACGGACGGACGGACGGACGGACAGGCAGGCAGGCAGGCAGGCAGGCAGGCAGGCAGACAGACAGAAGGACGGACGGACGGACGGACGGACGTTTTGAAAGTTGTTCAGAATTCGTTCACTAACACAGTGATATGAAAATTTTTTGGCTGCGAGCGATATTTCGAAATGTGCCGATCAAATGCAATATACTCTTCGTGTGCGTAGTTACGAAGAGTATAACAAGATTGATGACGCAACACAGCCCTGATGTCTTTGCTAACTGTACATTTGGTGAAGTTAGTGTTGTTTACTTTCTCCAAAGTTGTATAGTTATTCACCATATTTTGTACCTTTCAAGTATTTTCACAACCAATTATTCATTGATAATTATTAGCAATATATATGCTATTTATTTTCCTCATTATGTAATGTTATTTCAAAATTTTCCATGATTGATTAATGTTCAATGGACGATTAGACATTTATTTATCGGAATTTGTCTTGATAATTTAGCTCTTAATGGTTAGTATTTATTATAAGAAATGTATATTTTAAATTATGAATTAATCTGACAATCAAATGATATAATTATTATCTAAGATAATATACTTTTTATAACATATCTATTAAGCAAATCCTACCTGTTAAAAACTGTACATTTGTTTATAATTGGTTTTACTCTTGAATCTCAAGGACTCTCAAGGACAATATAAAAATATAAAAAACAGAATTCCCTGAAGAGGTAAAAAAGATTATTATTATTGTTCTAATATCATTTCTTACACGTATTGGATATTTTGCCACTTCTAAAAAACATTTGAACATGTAATGAAAGAAACCTCTGTGCCAAATGGATAAGTCAGAGATTGGTTTTTAATACTTGTGATTCTACAAAATATCGCATATCTAAAAATATTATACAATAAGCTAACAAAATTGTGATTATCCCATAATTAAAAATTAAATTATTAATTATGAATATGCAAAAAATATACAATCATTATAATACCCCTGGTAATCATTTATATGTCTCCATAATTCCTTCTCATCCATACATTGAGTCAATGAGTAGGTATACGAAAAGAAACTCAATACCACGATGCAAGAGCTCCGGACAAATATGGCAGTAATACTTAAAAGTTTTTATATGGAAAAAATAATCAGCTTACCAGCAACTATAATAGATCCATAAATGATAGAGAATTGAAAATAAACGATCTATTAACAAACAAACATAATAAAAGGTACTGTCCCTATATTTCAAGATTGTAAGGTTTTGCCGTTCCCTCAAAATTGAGTAGCTTAAATCCTCGTAAACTTCTAATTAGAGAGTTATTCAAAATTATAAATACTGCCACGCAGTATTAAGGGGCTACCTTATTTTATTAGTGCATTACCTTTATTTCATCAGCGAAATGTTAGTTATTGGAACACACCTTCGTTTTTCGTGTCGTTATTTCTGTGCAATTCTGACGCTTGCGCACTACTTTCTCTAACTTAAAAATAATAAATAATTTTTTTATATATTTTTTTCTATCCTTTGTGTTCTCTGATGGTGCTTTTGTGTATTGCTTTGTTTAAATTCAATATGGAACAAATTCTGGAAGCTCTTATCCTAGGATATCGAGTATGCAATTTTGGACATGTTTTAACCAACGTGTCTATTAATAATATTATTGTTGTTTAGTTATTCTAATTAATTTTTTTTCAGTGATAATAAATAATCTTGCTGAATAGTTTTTTTATCCCTGTAATCCATAAGTAAATTTTAACCTTGTATTTTTTTTATTAATTTTAGGGAAGAATCGAATCAGATATAGGTACTTAGGTATGATATATTATTTATTATTGAAACAAAAACACTTTGTAAAAAACACCGGCAGTCGGCACAACATAAACACTGACGAAAAAATAAGGTTATAGTAATTCAAACCAGTAAACAAACAAAAATGTGTGAGCGATAGAACGTCAAAGTTGCTAAATGTCAAAATACGGCAAACTTAACGCACTGCAGTATCCCTTCACTAATAAGGACAAGCACTATCCTTAATAAGAGATCCCTTATTTGCGGATCAAACTGCGCAGGCGTAGATGCCAAAATAACGCTGACTTTAATACTGCTTGCCCTTATTACGCGTCCAATAACTCCCTATTGTCAAAATGTAACTTGTGAAGTTAGATATGACATCGATGTGTCATACTATATTGAACAGCTGCAGTGTATAATCAATGCAAATTGAACGGCATATGTAGCATGTCATGTACCAAAGAACTGTAGTACCGATAATAACCTATGACTCCCTGATCTGGTGGCACAAAGCCAGAAAAAGGGGGCAATGAGGAAACCAAGAAAGGTGCAAAGACTGACCTCTCTAGAGATAACGGGAGGAATAACAACGTGTACCGCAGACATGGAAGCACTTTGCCTATCTCCACTTCACTTAGTCTTAGAGAGTGAAGCACTACTAGCAGCATACAAGCAGAAAATAAACGGATACGGGGCCAAGAATAGCATGCCATATCGGAATATTTCAACAAACATAAAAAAAATCGACTGCTATACATCTAGTCAGATAGAATCAGCACAAGCCACAACTTCATAAAAACCTTCTAGTGCGGTCGAATAGCATTAAAAATCATAAAAATATTTCAGTGCCGGCAGCAAACGTGCCCTTTTGGATGTAGATACTTTATATACCAAAGATGAAAAAACGCCCCAGACCCCAAAATTTCGGACTTCCCACCACCGGTAATGGCGTCATGAAATGAGGAGTCGAGAAACTGGTTTTAGGCATAGACTGATCCACTTAAACGCCATATTATTTAATAAAACCCACTTTTAAATATGTATTGTATACTAAAACATGATGTCTGTAATGTTTTTTATTATTATTTTTTAATATGGTGGCAAAAATTTGACATTTTCGTGTTTGGTATCAATTTTTGTTCTTGTGGTCAATAAATTCAGTGGTTGTAGTCAAATTTTGTTGAGATGGATCTGTAAATAGATAGTTGCCCCTCCCCCTTAAGTCTTCCATCCTTTGAGTCAAAAAAAAAAAATCTGTGTAACCATTTTAATAAAAAATTGTTTTACATCTAAAAAAGAAAATATTTACAACTAATAATTTTGAGAACAATACCCTTCACATGCGCACAATTGCGTACACTGAAGATCGTTTCTGACGCATTTGCACACAGAACACCTTTGTTTGCAGCTACAGGCAATTAGTTCTTCACAACTTTTTGCGACACCGGGAATAATAGGCTACAATGGCTGAAACCAGTCATTAGTTTTTTCCTATCGTTAAGTATCGGGCGAAGGAGTTTGATAGTCTTTTTCCAGACAGTGCTTCCATATAAGGGCTTGAAGAGTGGCTCGCTTGATATGCTGCGTTGAAGGTATATTCTCAATTGGCCTACTTTTTTTAATGAAAAGGAATCGTCTACACTCATTAACTGTGCTTGAGGGAGATGTTACATCATACAAAGAATCACAAATCTTTGCACGGCACGCATGATATCTTCATCTAGGTGTCTTCCAATTAGCAGCTGCTCAAAAGTGGAATTAATAATCTTCCAAGCTCCTTTCTTGCCTACTACGCAAATGAAGACACGGTATCGCAACCTGTTGCAGAATGAAATATCGGCAAAAACTTACAGATCTCCTGTGATAAATGAGAACATAGGTCATGGATGCCTATTAACCTACGATTTTTCCCAATTCCAAAATCAATCCAAAGTTGTTGAATATTTTTAAAATTTGAAAAGGCAGATACTGCAATGACGACAACATTCGAATCTACCGTTCGAATGCTAACGCAGTTGTGGCCATTATCAGCTGCATACTTAGCATGAAGAAGAAGGCGTCCATCCGTTTCTTCATGCCATGAGGGTGAAATAGCTGATAGATCTAACTCTGCTGAAGACGATATTGCTCTTTCCTCAAGCGTACAGATTATTATTGTTTTTCTTTCAAAATATTCGTTTATTCTGTTCTGACAAGAAAGTAAACAACTGTTTTTTGTTTTCATCTACTCGTAAAAATTCGTTATATTTTTGTGGAATTATTGTGGAATTATTGTGGTATGTGCACTCCTACTCCTCTTGATTGGTGTATGTCAGCTTTCACGATTCACATCAAATACTAAATCAATTCGTTGTAAATTTTGGAATAGCCGATAAATGTAGGGCTTAAATATATTGTTATAATATTCCAAAAACGTTTTCACATTTCTTGGAACTAGTATATAGGACAAGAATCGCACCGTCCAGTATTTGCGGAAACTTCACGGTGTACATCATGAAACACAAATACTGACAAATACTTTGGTATTCTGTTTTTACTGTTAAACACTAAAACGCTGCAATGCCACGCTAGACTAAAAACTTTTCAGCTCTGTATGTATACGTAAACACGCTATAAATTCTACAACAGATATCCCGGTATATATTTAAGTATATAAAATATATTTAATATTGAATTTTACTAAAAAATATGGTCCTTAAGTAAGTTAGTCTATGAATATGTATAGTTTTTTTGACCCTCAGTTTGATGACGTCATTAGTGGTGGTGGGGGGGGGTCCAACATTTTTGGGGTCTGGGGCGTTTTTTGATCTTAGATATATGTAGAAACTATATCCAAAAGAGCATGTTCGCCGCCAGCACTGAAATATTTTTATGCTATCCGATTCCACTATTCAGGGAATATATATCTGACAGGGGAGTGAGGGAATAGGGCAACTGCGAAGACATTCAAATGGTACCATATGATATACCTACTGTCGAATTAAAAATGTCAAGAAGTGCTGGAGCAGGAGTTACGGGGGATCAACCAGGAACAGACATTAGTCTGAACCTGGGCAGAACCGCAACTGTATTCCAAGCAGAAGTCACAGCTATAGAAATATGTGCGCGAGAAATGATACGGAGTTCATATACTGACAAAAGAATCCGTATCATCACTGACGCTAAGCAACTCTCAAAGCTCTGAATGCAGTGAAGATACGTTTCAAAAAGGTAATAGAAAAACACAAAATCTAGTCAATGAAGGCGCAAAAACAGCCTTGATGGGACCCGAGCCAACCTGCAGGAAAACTTATAATGCTGCAAAAGAACTAGTAAAGGAATTATTAAGTCAGAAACAAAACTTATCTTGCACTGGGGTGCCAGGGATGAGACAGTCACGTATGTTCACCACTGACGGACCATCCAAGACAATGACCAACAATTTGCTGAAACTGATATATGCAGTGGGCATCCTAGCAGGACATTGTACACTAAATAAACACCTAACCAATGTAGGGGTGAGGGACAATCCAGAAGGCAGGATGTGTGGTGAGGATAAAGAAACTCACCAAATGCTACGTGAATGCCCAGCCTTGATAGCTGGATGGCTTTTTTACTTCGGGGGGCCATTCGTGACCCCCAGAGGAAATAGCCAGAGCTCCCATGGACCGTACACTCGCCTTTTGGGGAAGAATGGGACTAATGGATAACGAGACTATGGAGTACAATAAGCTTGAGCTGCAGTACCGCAACCCATAAGGAAAAAAAATGACAAAAACACCAAGCGTTTATTTTATTAAACATATTATCTATTATACAATGGATTTATTGACATACGGTGTTAAAATACACATTTACAGGCACATAAGTAAATATGTCCTGTCAAAATCCAATCTTAAACTGATCCCTTCAACGCACCTCATTAACGATATTTTTAGGAAAACAACGTTTTAAAGCAAAAACCTCAGAAATAAATAAAAAAATATTTAAACTCAAGAAAACGAAAAAATTAGAAGAAAATTGATAGAATGTTCCTAAACTAAAATAAATGAAATAAAAAATGTCTTCTTTTTCACAACGTCGTGCCAGGCGTTTTGTGATCCATCCACTATTCTAGTTAACCACCATTTGCCATAAAGTACATCTGACATTACGCCATCTTAAGCGGTTATCTGTTATATGCTCGGTCTGATCAAAACTTTTACCAATCATCTTTTTGATCAGCCCAACGTTTTGAAGGCCGTCCTCTTTTCCTCTTGTCTTCTGGTTTTCTCTGAACTATCAACTATTCTATTTTTCTGGTTGATATGGCGAAAAAGTGAGAGGATTCGGAAAAATACGATGCTGGAGAGTAATTCTTGAAGAATCAAGCTACTAGTGCAATATGTCGTCCAGGGAACTCGTAGCAAATGTCTCCAGATCCACATCTCGAAGCATCGATATATCCAGCAGGTGTATTGGTTCATCACTAACTTCGTATCATCTGCAAATCTCAAGCTGAAGTCTTTGTTCTACCTATAGCTACCCCACCATGTTTCAGCGCACGTCGCCGCACTTATTCACTATAGATATTAATGAATATTGGTAACAGAACGCAGCACTGTCTGACGACTTTGCCAACTTCACATTTGTTGGAGTTATTATTGTCGACTTTCACCAAAGCGGTGTTACCGTTTCGAATAATACAGCCCACCGTGTGTTCCATTCCACGTTGCCAAAAGCCTTATTACAATATTCCACGAAACAGAAATACATAAACACGTTATATGCTCTTGGCTTTCAGCTTTAACGAGACGCTCTAAATTAACAATATTTATTCTTGTACCTAAAATATCACTTGGTATTATATTTCTGTACAATTAGAATATTATTTATTCAAGATTCTGAAAACCACCAACTTTCGTTTTAAAATTTCATTATTTTTATTATTTTATTTTATATTTTTGAATATATATTGTATTTACAGAGGCGTAACTATGGCAGGGCAAACCGGGGCCCCAGCCGGCCCATGAGGCCCATGGGGCCCAGGGAGAATTCCCCCCCCCCCCCCCCGCTCATCAAAAAATTTTGGGACGATCAGGTATTAAGAAAATAATATAATAGGGGGCCCCCAACAATTTTTTGCCCTGGGGGCTCATGACATCTAGTTACGCCTCTGCTGTATTTAGTTGTGTTTATAAATTTTGTTTGTGATTTTCTCCCCCCCCCTCTCCCCCCCTGCTCATCAATTTCAATTTTCGAGGAAAAACATTTTTGTTATTTTCAGCACGCGGCTGTGTTACCCCCCCACGCTCAAGATCCAGATGAGCCCTTGTATTTATTAATAATAACAGAATACATTCTACTTTGGTTCTTCTCTAAAGAAAACTATGTATGATGATTTATCAACTTTTTTTTTTAACTTTATTATCTATTTACTCATTTTCCAGTTCTCGCAATGCAGTTGAAGTAGCATTTTGCAATTTATTTATATCAATATTTCGGAACAATTAATGAAAGTATATTTACATTGATATAATATATAAATAACTAAATAATAACTAATGTTTATTAATACCATAAGATAACAAAAACCTTGATATAAATTTACGAATGGGGATAATGCTGAAACCATTTTTAAATGTTATTATATACAACGTGTACATAATATGACACTGAGTATTATTAAATGAATTTGATGTTTTGCTTACTTATATTTTATATAAATGGGCGTCAACTTCTATATATAAAAGGGCATAGCCCCGAAGTCTATCAATCTTTAAATTTGTGTAAACTGCCCGTATCATCGGAATATAAGGTACAAATACTGTTTGCGGTTGATATATTGATACATGAATTTATATTGACTTCTCAGTGAATACAAACCCAAAGGAATAGCAATATGTACTCAATCTGGTCGAATTTAATCTGGATCAGTGGACTCTTTTTGAGCTAATGAAACCTAAAGTAGCTAATGTTTGCGGAAGCGAATTAAAAAGGTCCATGCTTTCCTTTCATAATATTAAATGCTCAGCAGTATTCATCAAATATTTAATTTCCTTCCTATCAGAAAATTAAGAATTGAGTTGGAAAGATACCTTCGTATATTATGAGATCTTTGATTTACTGATTCGCTCTGAAATGCATTTCAAAAATGTTTACTCCAGACTAGCATATAATAGTTATTTATGTGCCAAGGGTTTTAAGTGCACTTTTTTTTTCGAGAATTGCAAGCCGAGGCCCGTAGGGCCGAGGTTTCCTAGTATTCGAAATCAAAAAATCGCACTGTGTATCCGCGGTGTGTATTATATTTTTCGTCAAACCCATGAATCATTAAACCAGAAAAAAGTTTGAGAAAACTAGTGGAAAACTATAATTATTTGAGTCAGGTTGCTAAGCAAATAGTAAAGTTTGCGATGCTTGGAATATCCATGGCAACCGTCAATAAAGTAGGACGCGGTTTCCATTCAAATAACAACTACTCTCAAGATAAATTAAATCATATTATTGTAATAGCTTTGAACATTTTTGAAAATAATGTCGGATATAGAAGATATAGTAAGTAAGGCTTGTTAAGGCTTAAAGTTATAACATTTAATACTTATTATATATAAAAAAAATCCCTAGGGACGCTATGAAAAGTAACGACACTTTGCCAATGGCAACAAATATTTGATGGATAAAACGTCACTTACGATCGACAAAACAATAGAATTCGGGTATACTTACGAACGAGGGAGGTATGACGAAATAGTTATTTATGATACAAGTGTTAAAAGTGACATTTTATTTTGTGAGTGGGGAATATTGCGGAACGAGCGTAGCGAGTGGAGCAACCCCACGAACAAAATAAAATCACTTTTAACAAATGTATCATACAATTTTTTTTTTATTGGTACCCTATTTTGCTTATTTAAAGTACGCCTCAGAGTGTTTAAATCAAAGTTTTAAAAACGCGCGTGTTTTAAAGTTACCATGGCAACATCAAAGGTAAGCAAGTACAACTCGTTCATCTATGTATCTGTTACCTTTTGCTCTTCCATCCATTTGATGAACTTGCCGTATTCTTTTTTATAAGCGTCTTCCGATTTTTGCGGTATTAACCGCGATTCTGCTTTTCTATTTAAGTAGTCAATGTTAGAACTCATTTTAAAGCAATATACAATCAGTAACAACTGTAGTGACAATAATTAATCCTATGTGACAGATTGTAAATTAATTTTTGTTTTCTCATTTTCATGACACTGACAGGTATCCTGATGTCACATCACGAATTCAACCATTTTACATTCTTAATTCTTATTTCCATTTTTTGTAGTAATAATACCAGTATTTATGATTTCAAAGTGTACCAATAAAAAAAAAATAGCGTAAAGTATTCGTGGATAACTGGTCTTTAAAACACTTGCTCTATTTCGAGCACTCCGGCTGCGCCGTCGTGCTCGAAAAATCGCCCGTGTTTTAAAGACCTTAATATCCACTTATACTTTAATATACTATTTTGTAAAACTGTTATTAAAAAAAATGCCGTCTGTGGGGTTGAACTCCCGATCTATCGCTTACGTGTCGTACGGCATTGAGCCACCCGTTCGTTTCAATTATATGTGACAATAAAGTGTAAATGTCAAGTCAGGTACTGGATAAAGGGTAACTAAGTAAAACAATTGTAAGTTGTTTAGTGTTTATTAGTAACTACAATTGAAGCTGTCTTTAAATATCGTAAATTTTGTGGCTAAAAAAATGGATTTTGAAGAAAATACGGGAAATAAAAGTAATTTCATTATTCCACCAGATGTTAAAGAAGCCGCAAATAGGGCAACTTTAGATCTGTTGCCCCAGAAATCGCGGCAACAATATGGTATAGCATATAAAAGACTTATTGAATGATGTGAAATGAAGAAAGTAGTAGACAAGTTCACTGAAAATATACTTTTGGCTTACTTCGAAGAAAAATCTACGTTATGAAAGGCGTCAACAGTGTGGTCTAATTTCTCTATGATAAAAGCTAATTTGCAAATCAAGAACAAGCTAATAGCGTTTTTAAAATGAAAAAGTGTAGGATATCGGCCAAAGAAATCGAAAATATTTACTAGCGAACAAATTAAAATATTTTTGAATGAAGCTCCAGACATCAAATATCTAAATAAATAATTTATAACTATTTGAATAAATATGTATTGTTTCTAAGTAATATATTTCTTCTAATTTTATCAATACAGCTTTCTATTATCTTGAGAAGAATGCATATTACTATATGGTATATAGATAGCATTTTATTTTTAACACTAGTGTTAAAAGTGTTTTCGACACTAGTGTTAAAATTATTTTTAACACGTAACATTATAAAAGTCGATTTTTAGTTCACCTATCAATGAATTAAAAATGTCATTTTTAATGACAGTTTTACAAATAGCATATTATATTACTAGGAGTAGAACGCACTCTTTTTTTGTGTTGAGCCCAGGATTTGCGGCTGAAGCGAAGCCGAAGCCGCAAACTGGGCGAAACACAAAAAAAGGCGTTCTACTCCGTGTAATATATACTATTTTTTCTTCAAGCGTATTAAAATGCAAAAATTCATTTATTTATCATAAATGTACAAATATTCAAACTACAGTCTTACATGTTGACACAATATGACAAGTGGCTAGTGGATAGCGCGCCACCGGTGGCTTTCGGTATTAACATTATGTTACTAGTAAAACAATACCCACTGCGGTGGCGCTTTCGGAACTAACATTATGTTACTAGTAAAACAATGTCCACTACGGTGGCGTTCGGTACTAACATTTTGTTACTAGAAAAACAATGTCCTACTTCTACTTCTGTTTTTGGTGACATAATTTAAACATTTTAATACGCTTGAAGAAAAAAATATTTTTTCTACAAAACTAAATTTTTAACACGACATACTTGAATTAAAAATGTAATATTATATAAACTCGCGTTAAAAGTGATCACATGATTTACTTTTAACACTAGTGCAAAAAGTAAAATGACAAGTCGTTTGTCATAATGACATTTATTAACAAAAAATTACAAGTTATTTAGAAATATTTATATTAATTGTACAATTGAAGCAATTAGTAATATTTATCCCTTGTGAGGAAGCTACTTCAGAAGAAGAAATTGTTGAAGTTGAACTTACTTGTCATCTGGCGCCTCTGCAATAAACTTATCAATATTTTGGTTTTTTTGATTTTTTGCGCTTCAAAATGCGACGAGTTTATAAAACTTACTTATATCTTGATTGTTCTTGACATTTAACATAGCCTTTATCATTGAAAAATGTGCCCAAAGCGTCGAAGACTTCCAAATTTTAGAATTTTGCTCGAAATAGGCCAACATTACATTTTCACTGTACTTGTCTGCAACATTGTTCCGATCACACCATTCCACAAAGCGTTTGTACGCTAATTCATATTGTTTTTTGGATTTTGTGGGCAACAAATCTAAAGTTGCCCTTGTAGCTGCTTCTTCAATTTCTTGAGGAATCAATTCGCTTCCTTCTGGACTATAATTAATATTGGAACTCATCATATAGCAATAGTTTTTCACATTTGACAAGCATGTGTCAAACAACGGGCAAACTTGATTTATTTATTTCATAAATCCTACAAACTACTAGAATTATGAGGTAACCATTAAAAGGATTTGAAATATTTTTAAAGAAACTTTATTGTTCTTTTAATGGTGTTTGTAGAAAAAACATTGTATGATACACGTGTTAAAAATGACTTTATTTTGTTCGTGGAGTTCCTCCACTCGCTTACGCTCGTTTCGCTAACTTCTCCACTCACAAAATAAAAAGTCATTTTTAACACTTGTACCATAAATAACTATTTTACAGGCTGTTAGAAAAATAAGTATTGTCCGTTTAGAATTTGACTGTAAGTGCGAAAAGCGTGACAAAAGTTTCTGTAACACGTGGCCGGATATGCTTCCTACGGGAGCTACTACATCTTAGGACCGTGCATAAATAAATAAATAAAAATAAATAAATAACAACTTTATTTAAGACGGGGCTCAGCCACAGGTTGCTTTTGCTCAACCTAGAAAGTTTTACAAATTTCATTAAATAATATAATATTTTATATTTTACAATAATCAACTACCTACATTATTATTGTGTAAAGGTGAATAATGATAAACTGATTTTTTTTCTTTTTTTGAGAGTAGACTCAGTTACTGAAGATGATGAAACTCTCTAATGTTATTATATTGATGTTAACCAAAATATTCTTTATTTTTCTTTTAAAACTAGTATAACTTTGTATAGTTTTTTATAGAAGATGGTATGCAGTTATAAAAAATATTAGCCAAGCATTATAAATATGCCCAGCAAACACAAAAATATAGCATATTCGTAAATGTTACATAACTTTTGTTTACCAGAAGTAACATGTTATGTAACACGTGACGCATAATTATATAAGCCCACTCCTGTCAGCTAAATGTGCGCATGATTTTTATATAGCAAAGAGGTAGGCACTGTGACCTCCCGCTATGGTAAGTTATATGTGATCGTTATGCAAACTTTTTATCTCTTTATGACTTAGCATATACATGCACTTTTCCACTTAACTATGACCTTGTGCTATATAAGATATATGTATACTTTTTACCATTTTATGATGTAGCATGTATTTATTTTATCTACCTATCGTATGTTCAAAATAGCATATCCCAGCACTTTTTAAATATTGATACTAGACAATTGGATTTTTGAAGTTAGATATATGAATGTAAGTTCCTTATAAATTATGCAGGAAGAAATATATTTCCTTACAAAATTACCAAAGGGGACAGTTTTATTTTTAAGTGGGATACCTATAGAGAGCCCAGTTGTCTAGTACCAATATTTAAAAAGTACTATAGAGTGCTACTTTGAACATTATGGTAGGTATATAAAATACATACATGCTACATCAAAAAGAGATAGAGTATATAATATATAATGCAAGACATGGTTGACTGATTTCTCAACATATATTAGCTTAGCAAAAATTCTCTAATCTTTACTGAGCTAATATAATTGAATTGAATCACAGTTTAAACTAAGTTAATTAGTATCAACAAACTAAAGAGCTTCAATTCCATCTTAATCTCTGCATATCTCAGTAGACATTAGGCGTTGTCCTCGACGTTATCACCTATATGTTCTTTAGAAAGCAGCTATACGATATTTTTTTCTTCTCCAATGATTTATAATAAATACGTACCTACCTCACCTTGCATTCCTAATAGAGCTCAAATTTCATTTATTTTATTAGCTCTTGATTTAGGAGAGAGGTCCCATTAATACTAGTGTCTTTTGTGTAACTAATCTATATTCAAGTTAACTATTAAGTATCTACAATAAGTGTTAAGTATTTCTCGGGTCGTTTCTGTTTTTACCCGTTCTTTGGTCAGCCTTCGTCACTGTGACATTTGCTACTTCATTCAATGGTTTTTGTTCCTTTAAACATCAGTTACAGAACCTGTGAAAAAAAATTCAAATATTAGTCCATTTCATTATATAGTGTAGTATATCTGGTTATATAGCCTGAATCGCAATAAAGAAAAACAGATTATCCTTTACTAAATTGTGAAGAAAACTAGACCTATGCAAACTTTTTTGATCAATTTGTTAAGTTATTAAACAATTTATGATAGCTTAATTAATAATGTATATATTTTGACAAAACTTTAGGAAAACATGCTTCCAATGGAATGAGGTCATTTAGTCAAATTTCATATTTCACCTTTTATTACGTTTATACGAAGTAATCGTTGAATAATTATAACACTGAAAATTTGAGGTCGATCCGAAGTAGTTTCAGAAATATACTGCTTTAAACATGAACCGATGTGCTCAAAGTGTTGATGTCATTCAATCCGAAAGTTTGTCTCGAAGTTGAGTTTACACTGTTAAAACCCAGCTATTTAAAATCAGATTTTTTTATGTTGATGATACGTTTGTCATATGGCATCATGGAGATTCTTCACTATCTGTTTTCTTCAACTATCCAAATTACCAACACCCAAATATTGAGTTTACAATGGAGATCGAGCAAGAGGGAGTTTTGCCTTTCTTAGATGTATCGGTAATATGATGAGGCAACAATATAGGCTGTCCCATGGAGTCTACAGAAGGCGAGCACATACCTATCGTTATCTGCATGCTATATGCCACCACCATCCACAACAGAAGAGGTCTTAATCAGAACATTGTTCCGCAGAGCCAATATAATATCTGACGACGAAAGCAAACCAGAAACTCAGAAACGTCCAACAAGCTCTAGAGAAAATTGGATACAAACAAAGGGACGACTAATTATCAACAACCTGAGAGAAACGACAGAATAACAGGAATGACTTACTACTTATGCGAACCTTCCCTGTGTGTCTGGAGTCACAGATAGGTTGAAGAAGACTTTATTGAAGAATAAGATGGACGTACGCTTCCGAGCGGTACAGAAAATTCAACAAGTGCTTCTCTCAAGCAAGACTACTGGCCAAGAGTGTTTACCAATTGGGGTGCTCATGTGATAGGAGTTATATCGAACAGACAGGGCGTAGTATCCAGTGCAGAATTTAGGAGGACCAGAGAACCCAAGACTCGGGAACACAGATAAGTCGGCAGTGCCAGAACATGTTCATCAGAATGAGAACCATCAGAGAACATCAAACTATTGGATAGAAATATGTGCTATTGCTATTACCCAAGAATAATTAGAGAATCACTAGAAATTATGAGAAACAGGGACAACTTTAATAGAGAAGGTGGGGATCGACTGAGTAACACATGGAGACTGGCTTTGACAATTGCCAGTGGTTTAAACAGTCATGGTCAACGAAGCACAACGAATGAGCAGATAAGCGAAGCAGCGCCAAGGTATATAACGAGAAGCTGAACACAACAACTTCAGTCTTTAGAATCCTTCTGAAGAAGCTGACAGTATGATCAGCGAAATGTCAAGTCAAATTCGACAACCAACACTCAGAAGAAACCACTTTATAAATCGAGTTATTAATTTTATTACATCTATTTGATTCAAGTTAGTACATTAAAATCAGACAAAAAATTTTAATAATCGTCATAAAAACAAAATTTACAAAAATTCGTTTTCTAAGACGCTGAACTCAAATGGCAAATAGAGAATGTGTGTGTGTCTGTATCTAATTATAACACTGAAAATTTGAAGTCGATCCGAAGTAGTTTCAGAAATATACTATGTGTATGTGTGAAGAGGGTGTTTCAAATTTTATTTCAAATATGGAATATATAAAATAGCACGGTAGAATACTCTCTATTGAAATTGTGCAATATCCGTCATAAAAGGTGATAGCCAGATAGTCCAGTTTATTGTAAAATATGTTTCGTTACAATTTTAGAGCAAAATGTTACTAATGCTTTTGATTAGCCACACAAAAATCCGACGATGTAAAAGAAATTACAATATACAGTGTGTCTTCCAGATTTAAATGAACTTAGTGTAGACTGTAGCTTAGGTGATATCATTGTAAAAATGTTATTAAAGTATCTTTAATGAGACTAATATGAATCGAATGAAAGGTGCAGCCGGGCGTTACCGAGGGCGAATACATATTAGACACAAAAACTTAGAACATAAAATTTTATTTCATACGAAAGTATGTAAAATACTAGAATATAATCAGACAAAAAATAGTAGTAGTGGAATAGTTTCTGCTGAAATTTCGCCATATTCGTTATACAGGGTGATCACTAGTGGCGTGTAAGCTGTCATATTTTATATAACATATATTTTATTATAATTTTAGAGCAAAATGTTACTATAATTTTCGATTAACCACTTAGTCTCACATTTATTGGAAATATTTACAAATAATCTAATATTTGTATAAAATTGCTTAGTCTGTTTTGATTTATTTAATTATAAAAAAATTATAAACTTTTGTTTGTTTGTTTGTTTGTTTGTTTTCTTGGGCGTCCCAATACGTTTTCGTTATAAAAAGGCATTATTTTTTCTCTGCTTTGATTCTGCGCAAATTAGATTCGAGAAATTTGTGCTAGACGCTTATGTTTTATTTGTTATTTGGGTATCACTATCCCTTATATTTAAATGAACTATTTGTAAAATTTAAGTGTTAGGAGTCTCCATACGTGTCATCTTCAGAATCCCTGCAAATGTGATTTGAGAGCTCTCCAACAAAATTACCCTATATCACATGAAGTTTTCAGTATTAACTGAAACTGAGTATTAACTGAATTTTACGAACAACGTGATTACAGTCCAAAATGCATGTACAGCTATCAGAACTGCAGTTTTTTTTATATCTCGCTACAACATTTGAATATCAGTTAATTGGAGAAAAATAAAATGGTCACTTGGCTCTCACCCTGCAATCCTGGATTCATTTCCCGGTCGTGGCGGTCGGAAAATGAAATGAATCTATATATACTCGGATATTGGGTGTATGCCTTTGTCTCGATATGTGTAGCCCCTCCCGCATAAGGTCACTTCCGGCTTTGATAGTGAGAGAGAAATATATCGCCTGTGGTATATTAAAGGGGAGACAAGAAAATATTCTTGAGGCATCGACTCCTCGAGCACCCTGTGGAACACCAAATTCTAACATGTGAAAAGTCATGTTCTTAGTTAAAAATTTTCAAAGATAAATCGCTGCTGTGATAGGCAGATGGGTGGGTAAACCAGGCATCTGATCAGCGGTCAGTTTTTCACTTTTCGATATGCAACGCTAAAAACATTTTCAACCAGAGTACAAGAATGCGTTTAAAATTAATCAAATAATCTCGTGAGATCAACGATAATTTTAATTTTCTATATCAACTGAGTTTTTAATACTTAATAATAAAATACTAATAATAACCAATAGCAAAACAAATAGTACTCAAGTGCTACGCACAAAATATATTTTTTCGCTACAAAATTCCAAAGGTATTATTTCTTTTGTTCCGATGAAAAATAAATAATCCCGGGAGTCTCGGCTTATATATATTGGATATATAGTAGTTTCTAATACATATAGCTTTCCAAACAATACAGAGAATATTAAGATCTCACATATTATAAGCTTAACCTTTTTTGGATGGACCAATATAATATCTTTATTACAATTTAATAAGTTAAGAACAAATTCCGTTTGGCATCAAAACATATGAAGATTTAGAATATATAAAAACTTGAGGTTATCGTGACGTTGTTAGATATGCTTTAAATATTTAAATGTGTTCAAAGGCACTTTTAGCAGTCCCAGAGAACTATTGCTCTGGGGACTGGATGTCTTATCTTTCCCATTTTATAAGCACACGACCTTTTCTTTAGAGCCTTCAATGTAACCCTTGAAATGATCAGTTGCTTTACAATAGTAGAAATGTGTGTATATCGACATTCAGGCTTTTAACGTGTCAACGTGAAGTTGCATGTGTAAAGAAAAGCGCGTATGCTTTAAAGTCAGTAATATAACATCTCGACAATAGAGCATGGATGTATTAAAGTAAATTTTGTGAATACCCGACACTTTGCAGTTCTACATTTATTTATAAATAAAAACATTTAACCAAATCGTTCTCTAGATGCAAACAAAATACTTTTAATTTTATTTGTAAAATACTAAAAAAATACTAAATAAATATTTTATTTATCTTACATTGTTTTATTGAAATTTATGGAAAATGAATTTTATACCAAATGTTTTTAGGAAATTTTCTTTCAATTAGAAAATCGTTGAGTGAATCTCGGATAATCTGCAAGGGAATACCACAAGGTACCATATTGAGACCTATCCTTTTCCTTGTGCACATTTAGGAAATTGGAAATTTACTGGCGCTAACATCGTCTCATATGCTGATGTTATAGCTATATTATTCACAGGTGTGAATTGATCAGATGCATGCAAGAAGACAGAAGTTGGACTCAACAAATTATAAATATGGCTAAACTCCAGCAACTTGAATCTAAATATGAAGAAAACTAATTTTATAACATTCTCCACTTCAGCTGCTAATCAACCTGATATAGATATTTTTTTAAATTCGTCATAATAATTGCTTGACAGATGAATCAATAAATTGTTCATGCACAGAAATAACAAGAATAACGCCATTAAAATATGGGTGTAGTAACTGATCAGCGTCTAAGGTGGACTGTGATTATGTAGCGAAAAGAAATCGTAAATTATTTTACAAATTGTATAATATTTTGCCACCAAAAATTAAGTTAGAAATATGTAAGTATTTATGCAAAGCTTCCCTCTCTATTTAGTACCTTTAATTTGTTCATTATCTTTCATGCAAGAAAGACTATCCTGTACATTTTTTTAACTAAAAGTATATCAGATTTTCTTCCTGGCAATAGTGACAACTACATTTCAAATTTTATTTTCCTCTGCTGTTTCGTATTTAGTTATATTTAAAGTGACTATCCTGTATACTTATCACTAAAAGCATTTTTCATCCCCGGTAATTGTGTCAACTACAGTCCAAATATTATTTCTACCACAATTATTTTTTATAGCGGCCACCTTCTATATTTTTCATTAATGTTTTTATGGTGGCCATTCTGTAATATTTTTTTATTAACTATATTCGAAATATTGTTGCCCTCCGTTACATTTCTTCATTATATTTTCTAGAGTGACCCACCTTGTATATTTTTCTTCCTTGACAGTTATGTTAACTACATGCAAATATTATTGTTCCCCGTCACATTTTTTTCATTAAGTTTTTAGGGTGGCTACCCTGTATATTTTTCATATTCTGCTTCCTTGGCAGTTGTGTTAAGTACATGCGAAATATTGTCGTTTTTCGTCAGATTTTTTTCATTATTTTAATAATATTAAATAATATTTTTAGGGTGACCATCGTGTTTATATTTTTTCATAATTTTCGTCTTTCATAGTTGTGTTAACCTCATGTGAAATATGATTGCTCTCTGTCACATTTTTTCATTATTTTATTATGTTACCACCCTGTATATTTTTCATATTTTTCTTCTTTGATAGTTGTGTTAACTATACGCCAAATATTATTGCCTTCTGTCAAATTTTCTTCCTTTAATATACCTGAATATTTTTCAACGGAAGTATATCCCAGTTCCAACCCCAGTTCTTCGTTGGTATCAGCGTCAACTATCTACCGACCGACAGACAGACTAATGAAAATGGCTTTAATTATCGCAATCTACATACTTTGAAATGTGGAAATTCGGATAAATCTCAGAGGGTCATTTTTTCACGATTACAATTCGATAAGCGATGGAATTAATAAACCTATCAAATTTAAAAGCAAAACTAAAAGTTATATTATGAAAAATATTTGTGATTTTTACAAAATACTCTACGATCGTGTAATGTGATCCTTTTTAGAGCAATTAAAGATTTCCCTTCGAAGGTACCATAATAGATATAGCATCATTATCATGTTCTCGTTGCTCTCTGCAACATGCTGACTTGCCTGTGTATTGCCGTGGCCTACGTAAATGATTTTATCAGGCCTACGCATTGGATTTCAATGGCGGCCGTCGGAGTCCTAGCATTCCGGTGCATACTGAAACCCTTGACGCTTTCTTGAATATTTCTAATAAAATTATATGAACTAATACAACAAAGAATGTAAACGTATGCTTAAAAATGATTTACTTTATATAATTAATAATAAAATATATTATAAAAACATAAATAGCTTTCTAAAAATAAATAAATAATATGTAAATGATTAAGAATCAGTATTATTGTACTATTAAATAAAATATATCTATAAAACTAAAATACACACTTGATACCTTATTGATTCAGAATAAAATAAACACTTCTAATAATAGTTAAAAACAAAACAAAAAATAATTATTTCTTTAATCTCTAACAGCAATAAATTGTGGATACCAAAAATTTAAAATGCCTCTCTAATAATAAGTTACAACAGTTATTGTAATAAATATTAAAAGATCGGTACATACACGAGTATGTACAACATATTTATTTTAAATTTAATTCCTATCACAGAGATTGCAACTTTTCAACTTTTCTTTTACTTCCACATCCAGTGGAAGTAGAGTAACGACAAAAAAATTTTAAAAATTTTGTATTGTTCAAATAGGCTTAGAATATCATGAAACGTCGAGATTCTAAGTTTGAGCGAGAAAAAATTTCTGTCTGTCGGTCTGTCTGTAACTTTTTTTCTGCGCAAGTTTACTCTGGAACCATTTAAGATATTGACTTGAAATTTGGTACACATAATATGTACTTTAACGAAATCTGGTACTAGATTATATTTTCATCTTGTTCCGTCGAAGGGTTAAAGGGTAAATTGGGGTAAATTTGGGATAAATAGGTAAATCAAGCAGGTAAGAGTTCATAAAATTGGTATTTAGGATATACAAGAGAAGCTAAGGTTTCAAAAAAATTTTTGGTAATAGCCACCCCCATTACCATCCTCACCCCATTATTAAAGGGGATGAAAAAAAATTGTGATTTAGTGTGTGTACGAGGACCAGAAACCTCAAAATATTTCTTTACTTCATCCACCCTCACTACCACCCCCTATCACGATCCCCACCCCTCTACCGATGTGGGTTATCGTTTTATGGGTTTTTGGGGTAGAGGATTTCAAATATTATATTATTAAAGTTCCATAAACAATGATTTCCACATACAATGTTTTTTAGTTGTGAGTGACTTGGACAAAAAATTTAAATGTGGAAGTAATGATTCCTTGGGCAGCGGTTTCTTTATCAGACTTTATAGTGGAAGACCAGACCCTCTGAATTCGACACCCTCTATACAACTCGCGAACACCCACCTAAAAAATAGGTAATCTGATGTAAAATAACCTGCTAAACTTGATTTTTGAATTCGCCCATTGATTTGAGATTGCCAAAATGACCAAATTGGCAATTTTCTAAAAAAAATAAAAATTATGTGTTATTTTTTGTTTTTCATATAACACGTCATATATTTTTTATTTTACTTCAGAATTTTTTAATTTTTTTACATAATATTCTCTAACTATTCTTTGATATGTTGAAAGTAAAAAACTTTACCTAAAAAATAATTAGTTGGCAAAAAAAATAACAACTTTTCTTTGACGCAAAATCTTTAAAATTTGCAGAGTAAAATGTCCGATCAAGGTATCTTTTTTATTTTTAAAGTTAGGTGCCTACTATAACCGAAGAAAATGTTCCGAATGAACTAAATAAAATCTTCTATAAGAAGTTTTTTTTGAAATTTTGCTCCCTTATCGAAATATTGATTGTTTCAGCGTCCGAACGAATGCGCGCTACTATGAATCGGCCGCAATCCCATCTAGAGCTAAACGCAGACACGTGCCGGGTGATTATTATTTTCCAGTGTCCATTTATGTTAAGTTGAAACTGCTTTTTGTCTCAGTTCTTATATTTAGTGCGTTATAAACACATAGTTTGGCATAATAAATTATAATTACTCGGATAGGAAATCAAAGGAAACAAGCTAAAAACGTACTCTCTTCGCCTGTTCACTGGATTTTTATATAATTATTATACATTCAATAGGATACTTTTCGCAGTTTTTTGTAAATAATGTTACTTTTAGATATTTTTAATTTTATAGTACGATCTTAGCTGGTAAAAGACTTGGTAAAAAAACTATACCAAACCCCATTTGGGTTTCGATTCCGAATCAAAAGAACTACACCACCACCTTACACGTAGAAGAATGTAAATTTTTACATTATAAGACACGAGCTAAAATCATATTTTCACGGTTGTATATTACCTACATTATGAAATGTATATTTGTAAAATATATAAATATTTAGATATTAAAATGAAATATCATTTCACCAGATTTCTAAATTCAATTACAAAAACATAAAAATTAAAATTTTTTTTTTTTTCAAATTTAAATCATTAAGTAATAACATTTTTATTTACCGATCGATTTTGTTCAAATAGGGTTCTTCCTCTAGCTAACACTAATTTACTGTCCAAATTTCAGTACAATCGGAATTTTCTTTCTTCAGTTATCGTGCTTACAAGAAACGTGACGGACGGACAGACGGACATTTCGAAAGTTGTTCAGAATTCGTTCACTAACACAATGGTATAAAAAAATTTTGTCTGCGAGCAATATTTACGGTTTTAGAAATGTACCGATCAAATGCAAAATCCGATGACATTTCTGTGGGCCTAAAACAATATTTAGAACAGAAAATTTTATTTTTATCACTAAATCCAGTTTACCATGCACAATGTAGAAGATCGTATACCCGAACTGCTTATAAAAGAAAATCAGAAATTGTAAATCCTAGTACAGAGAATACAAGTAAAAAGGACATTTCTGCAATGTGCTATTTACAAGACAGCCTACCAGAATTCCAAATGTTTTAGATTTTGGATGGTACCTAAAGGAGGAAATCTTATTTCCAAAGATGATTTCAAAAAGCCCAAAACCCAATTTTATTGAGTTAACTCCATTTTGTAAATGTAAATTATATAACTGTACTACAAGCTGCAAGTGTAGCAAAGCAAACGTGTAATGTAACATAAGTTGTTCATGCGAAGGAAAATGTAATCTTTAGTACCCACTTGCTGTTATAATTAATGAAAATATATTTTTTAATGTGTATGTTTCGAGATTATCTACATAATTTTATAACATTTAATTGCAAATAGAAACTAAATAATCCGTAGACTCGCTTAAACGACACCACAGATGGGCGACGTTAACAGAAGTTATGCTTTAAATTAATGCGGACGAGTTGCGCGGCCGCATTCAACAGCGTCATCTCGTTACATGAGCCAAATTTCAAAAAAATCTCTTTATAAAAAAGTTTGTTTAAAGTATATGGAACATTTTTCTCGTTTATACTATAACTCTCTCTTTAAAAATAAAAAAGTTTCCTCGATCGGGTATTTTTCAATGCAAATTTTAAAAAACCGCGACAATAGAGGGTAATTATATTTTTTTAGGCCCTATATTATTAGTTACACTATATTCTTTGCCGTCAGCCTGTCCAAGAATATTGGAGGGATAATGTGTAAAATATTGGTCTAAATCGGAATTAAAATAAAAAAGATATGATGTGTTATGTGCAAAACAAAAATTAACACATAATTTTAAAATTTTTCAAAAAATTTGCGAATTGACCGATTTGGCAATCTCAAATTAACGGGCGAACTCAAAAATCAAATCCAGAAGGTCATTTTACATAATATCATCTATTTTTTAGGTGGGTGTTCGCGAGTTGTATAGACTACTTTTAAAATGCTTCCTACAGATTGGCTGCTCTCAGACTATTATTTTAATCTCTTCATTGCTAGTCATTTTTTTTCTTATTACACCTCATTTTTTTCCTCACTGATACGATTATTTTTCACTTTAGAATAATTGTTCAACAATATATTAGAAAAGTATATAAAGTCTTTCACAACGAAAAAATTTTGTACGTGGAAATAATTGTTTATGGAACTTTAATTAATATTTGAAACCATCTACCTCGAAAAACCCATAAAACGATATCCCACATCGGTAGTGGGGTGGGGGTAGTGAAGGGGGGTGGTATTGGGGATGGATGAAGTAAAAAAATATTTTGATGTCTTTAGTTCTTGTACACACATTAAATAACAATTTCTTTTCACCTCCTTTTATAATGGGGTGGGGGTAGTAAGGAGGGGGTGTGGCTAATGGCAAATTTTTTTTGAGTCATTAGCTTCTCTTATATATACTAAATATCAATTTTTTTGGACTCTTACCTGCTTGATTTACCTCTTTACCCCCATTTACTCAAATTTACCCTTCAACGGAATAAGATGAAAATATAATCTAGTTCCAGATCTCGTTAAAATACATACGTGTACCAAATTTTCAGTCAATATCTCAAACGGTTGCAGAGTAATTGTACGCACAAAGAAAGTGACAGACAGAGAGAATTTTTTTGCTCAAACTTAAAATCTCGACGTTTCATGACATTCTAAATCTAAATGAACAATATAATTTTTTTTAAATTTTTTTGTCGTTACAAGACTTCCACTGGATGTGGAAGTAATTGCTTACTAAAGTGATTAACGCAGATTACTGAATTTTTATTCGAGATAAAATGTTTTCGGTGAATGCTGTGAGACCATTTTTTGCCAGGTTCTTGTCCGACGGAAAACGAAACAGTAGTATATCGTTGTTTATTGTAATTTGATTTGCACTGGCACACAACATCGACGCCATCGACGGGGCATTCTTTTAATTGACATTCATTAATTAAGGGCGTTTTCATAATGTTCACAGTATAAAGATGCAGTAATAAATCAATATCTAATTTCAGTATTAGGAGGCTGAATCATTTATTTGTAGTATTTCTCACGATCTATTTTGTGAATTATTACTGTGTTAGGCACATTAAATATTTAAGTAATTCCCTTTTCATTCGACTCCAGTACAAATTGAAATCCAATTAGTTGGCACTAATCCATACTCAACTTAATACTAAACAAATTATACGAAGAAATAAAATATTAATCTTGCAAAAGAGCGCTAAATCCACCCGTAGCCGCAGTAACTTTGTAAAGTCGTAGGACTCCTTTCGTGACGTCACACGCGGACTCGAGTGCAATGCGGTGGCCTGATAAAATCATTTACGTAGGCTACGGTATTGCTCTCTTATTTTTCTAGCGTTATACAGTGGCTAATCTAGGAAGGTACAGGGGCACGTGTCCCCCCCAGAAGTAGGAAATATGCCGTGTTAAGGTGGCCATGTCCAACAAAGAGACATCCATAACAAAAATATTACTATGAATTTTCTTCCGGTGCCCCTGGCGTTACATGACACATTTTTGAAAAGGGGTGAATGCAACACATGCCAAGATTATTCTTTAATGCAACAAGATCTATCGCGACATCCCCAATCAAAATTTCTATACAGATAAATTTCATTTTTTTACAGTTGTAGACTTATATGTACCATAACTTAAAAAATTAATTATTTGAGTGGCCTATTAGTACATTAAAGGTCAAAAATATGTAGAATTTCGGAATAATCTCATATGTAATGATAATTTTTCTCTATGGGTTATTATTGTAGTAAAAGGTATCGTCTTCAATTCCTATATGGTTCGGACACTTGAACTAAAAACTGAATTAAGAAAAAGTTTGACATTTGAAATGTCACGTATGTACCATTGCATTCAGAAAATCATGTAGAATCCCAAAATAATGTACAGGGTATTTAATTTGAAAATTAGATGTTAGTGTCACTTGCGGTGAAACCGAATGTTGAAAAAGATCACTTATGTCAAATAGTGATGTTTGTTAAGTATATAGGATGTTCCAAATTTCAATCTTTAAAATTAAAAGAAAAAGGGAGGTGTACCATGATCCTGTTACACGTAGTAGATTTAAAGCAGTCGGTCCCTCGTCTGGTAAATGTTAGGAATGTGAACAATTCCTATTCTTCTAAAAATAGGAGGTTTAGTCAAATTTGGAGGCGTCGCGTCGGTGATAGGCCCTGGGAGCGGAGATAGGCCGACAATAATAAATAAATAAAAAAACCTTCTATTGTCTTTATCCGAGAGAAGCCCCGAGATATCTTTCTTATAAAACATTGCAAAAAATATCCAAAAAAAGGTGAATTCATACTTTGCTAGATAGAAATAAATAACGGAAAATATAATTTGGCAACACCTGAACTATTTACTATTTTTTATGATGAAATATTAGTGAATGACTAATAACCACAACATATTTGTATTAATTTTGTATATGCAGGATATTCTAAACCAATAAAACTGATAAACAAAAAGAGAAATTCGGGCAAGATGCAACTGTGTTCTGTAGTAATTAGTAATGATTTTCTGTTTTGTAAGTTACAATGATTTCCCGCGTGCTCTTTATCGCATATATTTAACTATTTATTTATAGCAACTATTTATTTATGACACTGGATATTAACAATCGTAAGTAACTACTTTATTTATATTGACAATTAATATTTCTTGGCAATATCCATTAGCTGTTATTAGTTAGTTTTCAGGTATTTGTAACATTAACAAATTAGAGAGCATCAAATTCTTTGGTGTGGACTTCTGCAAGTCGCTTTGACACAAAAATTATTACTTCCACATCGTGGAAGTGTAGTAACGGTAAAAAATACTTAATTCAAATATGCTTAGAATGTCATGAAACGTCGAGATTTGGGCAAAAAAATTCTGTCCGTCCGTTTGTCTGTCGGTGGGTCGGTCTGTCTGTAATTTTTTTTGTGCACAAGATTACGCTGGAACGGTATAAGGTACTAAGGTATACGTTATAAAATACTTAATTTTTACCTTGAAGTTTTACTTAGCAAAATGCTTTTAGAGTCCACGAGCTTATTGGAATTTTTCAAGGTAAAAATTTGCCTAATGCTGATCATAAAAAGACCTCTTAGTCAGGAACTAAATAAGTAATTTGTCAGGTTGTAAATTACTTAATTCTACCATATTAAAAACCACAGGAGGTGGCAGACACACTTTAGAAAATATTGGGCTCAATTATTGCCTAAATTACCATCACCTATTGGAAATTCTGACAGGATAAAAGTCTAAATTAATACTAAAAATTTACCTAGAAGGACATTAGTCTACAAAAGCGAAAGCTATGTTTTGGTCCGCACTTGTACGGGTCTAGAGTTGTCCTTTTCAGGCGCAAATTAATTGCGAAAAGTATTAAATCGGTTTTATTACTATTATTTACTACTATAGTCCGGTAAACTCTAATGTGGCGTATGTATGAGTTGGTAATACGACGTACGATCTGATATGCAATGCGCATAAAGCTATCGCAGTGACATAGAGATGATATAGTTGCGTATGTCTTATTCTCTTAGTTTATATGATGAAGCGACTTTTGGACGCGCCATCTTAGAGTTTACTCGACTATACTACTATTATTTATAACCACAACACAAGACTGTAATAGTGCAATTGTCAATAATAAAGTATACACAGGGGCGGTTTAAGGCCGGGCAACCCGAACGACTGCCCGCGGCGCCACACAGTGGTTGAGTTTTTTGGTTCAAGAATGGCTAGAGAGCTCAAATCTTGTAGGAAATGAACATTTTTTTTTTTAATTAAATATTACTAAATGAAATTCCAATAAATTCTAGGAGCCCGAATTTTGAGAGAAAATTTCCTTTCTTATTATATTAAGTTAAAGGCCAAAAAAATGTTTTTAAATAATTTTTAATTAACTTAATATAATAAAAAAGAAAAATTCGGGCTCCGAAGATTTGTTGGAATTTCAGTAAGCTTCAAAAACTTCAAAAATTTTCCTTAGATCATAATTTAAAAAATAATGCATCTAAATCTGTTTTATTGATAGCAGGCTCAAAATATTCCATTCTGATATTGTTGTTAAGACTGGTAATGATGAGATACCTAAATTAAATGAAACAAAAAATCTAGACGTAGTCATGGACGGTGCGCGCTTACTTTTCAACCGCACATTTCTAATAAATTAAAATTGGCATTTAGTCGCTTAAAACGTTTGTATCCATATAAAACTTCCGTACCCTTACTGCCAAATATCCCAAATATCACTTATGCAACAGTCTTGTACTCTCAAGTCTTGATTACGGTGATATAGTATATAAAACAGATCAATAAAAGACTTTTTCTTGATCTGTGGTATATAATAACTTCATTAGTGCCGCCACATGTCGTCTAATACAAACAGTTCAAAATGCTTGCATACGCTTTGCGTACATTATTCCCTTTAGAAATCATATTACTCCTTACTTAAATCAAAATTCTATCCTAAATGACAAGAATAGACGTATATCACACATATACGGTCTTATTTATAAAGTGATAACTAATGGTGAGCCCGCTACTTACGAAACGAATTCCTGTCTATAATCATGATCAAAATGTAAGGGATGTGCAAGATGTTAGAATACCGAAACATAAATCTTCTGCTACCCAAAAGTCATTCACATATAATGCAATTCATATATGACACAAACTGGATGCAAACAAAAGTTATCTGCAAAAACATTTAATTGTAAAATTAAAAATATGCTGCTTGCCGACCAAAAACCACTTAAAACCAGCAGTACCTTGCCTGCACGCACCATATTATAACAATTTTTTTATTTTAAATTGTTCTGTCCCCTCCCTTGCACCAGTGGCGTCACATCGTAGCAAATTTTTATTGCGCTTAGTTTAAGTTAAGTTAAAGTTGAAAACTAACTTCCGTTTTCGTTAAGACAATTGAAAGAGCATCATCTGGATGAAATGTGTAACATTTCACTGCCTTGAACAAAATTGCTTTACTAGCCTATTCGCGACTTCGAATTTACTTGCATTTCTTTCCCCCCATTGGTAAATCTGTGGACAATTTGAGGTAAATTTGCCCACCGAAAATTAAATACTCTGATCTAATAGTATAGTCGAGTCAATGAAGCCTAAAAATCGTCAAAACCTCTTAATTTTCAGCAATAGCTCCGATTTTGATCATTCTTTTTTTAAATGTGTCCTTTTTTTTAGTATTATTCAAAATCAGAAACATCCCAAGTGGCGCAAATAATTATTTACATTGTTTAAACAATAATAACAATATTTACAAAAAAATATTTTAAAAAAAATTTTTTCGCGATATTACAGGAAAAATCTGTTTTTTTTTATGTTTTTCCCGATATTCATGAAATTAGTAGTTTGTGCAACAAGAGTGGATATGATATCCATATCGAACGATAAAGAAGTTTGAGCACGACGCCGTAGGCGGAGTGCTTCAAATCTTTTGAGTGTGATATGGATAATCCACTCGAGTTGTACAGTTTACTTTTTCTACGACCAGCTTAAAAAAAAACTGATATGAAATATATCCGTTCAGTTAACTCTAGCATTTTTTACGTATCTTCTTTAATCTTTGAATTATTGTGAAAAAATTAAATTTTTTTAAGGAATTTCAAAAATCATTTCAGATTTGAATCAAACTTTTTTTCAAATATGGGCATTCTAAACCGGTCAAATTTCTAGAACATATTGTTAGTACTTAAATAAAGAAATTTGTAAACGGATTACGTTCAATTTCAATTCTTGCGGAGAAGCCATTGGTTTCATTGCTAATTTTTTCCCGAAAAAAAGAGACAACCATTTTATTTTCATCATATTTTCATCATAACTCCGTTAGTTTTTATGCTAACGGCTTTTACCAAAGCTCATTTTAATGGTCTTTTAAAAATGTCTGATATATTGTCCTCCAAAAATGTTCCGTTTTTCCGTTCCTTAACGTTGAAAAGTTCGAATTCAGTTTTCGGCGAACGAAAAGTCACCTTCAACGAGCCATGACTCGGTTCGTATTGCATTTACAAAAATTTTAAAAAAAATCAATCGATTTGTTATTTTATAAGCTTCATTTTTGCTTATAATAATTTTTTTGATAAAACGTAAGGTTTTTGAGTAATTCGTGAAAAATAATTCTAAAACATGCATTTTTTAGATGAATAATCAACATTTTCAATCACGAATAACTCAAAAAGTATTGACTCATTGAAAAAAACTTCATAAATGTTTGCTTAGAATGTATTCCTCTATCGACGTCTGCGGTTATTTTGAATGTAATAATTTGCACCCCCGAGAAAGGGTGGCATCCATCCCCAGGGTATTTGCGCCTCTTGGAATGTTTCTGATTTTGAGTAGTATTAAAAAACACACATTAAAAAAAATGATCAAAATCTGAGCTGTTGCTGAGAATTAAGAAGTGAAAATCTTAATTGACTCGACTAGTAGGTCGAAGTGAAATAATTCTGACTATAAATGTTTGTTGGGAAGAGATAACGTTTATTCAGTTGTACTACTCCTCTAATTTCTAAGTTCATGTTTTATTGTCCATATTTTATTGCTATAACGACTACACTATTTCTTATGCCACTTAGTTTTAATTAATTTTAAAAGTGTATTTTTTTACAGATTATCAAAATGCCTAATCGACACATTCAGGAAGTCATCGATAATCAAACCAGGCAGCAGACTATCGCCATGGAAAGCTGCATGAAGACCTACGATTACGATGTGGCCAACAAAAATCATATTCCTTTTTACAATGACACCATAAAAAGTAAGTATCTTTGTGATATTATATTATGCATAAAATAGGAAATATACGAGAACATTCGCCTTGATTTTATTTAACTTTTTATTTGTTTATTAATCGATTTGTTATTTTCAAACTTTTTATTTCATTGACCTTAAAATATTAAAAAGAGATAGTGACCCTCAAAAGTTAGTCCACAGTTTATCCTAACTCATGTTGTCAAAAGTTCCATATAATAAGATAACATAATAATCAAATAATAATAATAATTTTTTTTTCAACTTCCGGTTACCGTGCGCCGACCAGAAGTTTCGTCCTCCAGCGTAATTGGGGTATGCAAAGTACATGTACTAATTACCTATGTGGACAGATATCGGTAACCATTCGATTAAAAAAAATGTCCCCTCCCTCCCTATCCCCTCACCATACCAAAAATGTTCAGAGAGAAAAAACTTTGGCATTTATATGGTTTCTTCGATTACCGACTGGCAGACGGTAACCTTTCTACGTCGAATTTGCAAACTATTTCCTAAAATATATGTCTTTCGTGCTCCAAAAATTCTAAAATATTTGCTTCAACATCGCTTATTTCGTCGAAAGCTTCCGTTTTCAATATTTTACGCAAATAAATTACTTCTCACTCAACAACTGTCAGCAACAAACATAAAATTTGTAGGTTAACTTCGGGTTAACCTTGAAGCTCGTGCTAAGTTACCTCTGACTTTAGCACAGGGTTACTTTTAACCCGACTTTGTAAACAATTTAGTCTGAAGTTAGCGTTTAGCCCCGGAACAGACTAATCTAACCTTGTAGTGAACGTGTATAGAATAATATCCTGAAAAGTTTATATTTCGCTCGGATGCAGAACATAAAAGAAAAGTGAAAAAAAATTTCTTTTCAGCCATTTTTTCAAAATTTTGAACTTAAGTCAAACTAGGACAAATAAAAAATACAGATGGATAGATCACGTATTTATGAACAAAAGATGTCCCAACAAAATTTATTGCTAAAGCCATGGTTTTCCCGGAAAAAAATAGTCTACTGTAACGTTATAACTTGGAGTGAGATACATGCGTGCGCGCTCTTGAATACGCATGACTGTGACACCGACGCATTGAATTATATGTCACTAAATCAGAATTTGTTCAATCTATATGAGTGTTGGTTCATTTAAAAGATGGAAATTGTAGCTTTCTGTTGCTTTTTGTTTTAAACAATACAAGCAAAGGATGGATGGGAAAAATATACTTATATATATTATCACGCCCGAACTCAATCGTCGCAATAAAAATTATAGAAAAAAATGAAAGTCCTTCAAAAAAAATTATTTCTTCATTGAAAACTGTTAAAGAGTTTGTACACCTCATGATTATTATGGTTTATTAAGTTGTAGTAACGTGGATTCAAAAAAAAGTACATCTCAAACCATTTTAATTTCCTTGCTTGATGATTTTCTTGATAAATATATGTATTGGAGGCTGTAACTTACCAAGAAATTGACCCATTGGAAAAAATAAAAAATATCACTATTTCGGAAAAAATGTATACTTTTCGAATGTTCAAACACAAATTCGTTTACTTGTATGCATTTTTTCGAAAATATGATTAATCAGATCATAATAAATTGCGATTTTCACGATCTTATCCTTATAACTATGAAAATATCTTTGATTGTTTTGAATATAAATTCTGAAACTGTTCCAATACATTGACTATAAGGAATCCATTGGATATAACTGAAATGTGGATAGGTGTCGCTGTAATAAATACAATGCGCTAAAGGCACGTAAAAATTCATGCGAGCGATTCAGCGGCTATGTGTGGTGTCTGTGTATGCGTTTATAATTATATACAGGGTGTTTCAGCTAAAAGTCTCCGGGTCATTATCTAGTAAAAAATAAAGATACTTAAAATTTGTAAATCGCAGATAATTGACACCAAAAAGGTTTTAAATAACTGCAGTTATAATTGTTCCTTCGCAGTGCACAGAGATGGCGCTGCGGTGAGAAATTATTTTTCGATGGCTGGAACCTTGAAACATGATTTATACGATTAATGAATAAATTGTGAATAATTTTGATTATATAAAAAAATTTGTAAATGCCAGCCGTTTTGGTGCTACATGAATTATTTTCTCCATTTTTTTGTCTATGTAAATTTTGGTTATGATTTTGACACCAATTATTTAGAACTTTTATCTTATTATATTCCATACTTCTTATATTATTACATATTTTGAAAATTTTTACTAATTTCAAATTTTAAAAATTAGTTGCATTTGAAAAATTCCGAAAATTATAAAAATTTTCAAAATATGTAATAATATAAGAAATATGGAATATAATAAGATAAAAGTTCTAAATAATTGGTTTTCTAAAATGATAAACAGAAAAGTTACAGAAGTTTTCAAAATTTGCAGAGACAAAAAAATGGAGAAAAAAATTCATGTAGCTCCAAAACGGCTGGTATTTACAAAATTTTTACATAGTCAAAATTATTCACAATTTATTCATTAATCGTATGAATCGTGTTTCAAGGTTCCAGCCATCGAAAAATAATTTCTCACCGCAGCGTCATCTCTGTGCACTGAGAAGGAACAATTCTAACTGCAGTTATTTAAGACCTTTTTTGGTGTCAATTATTCGCGATTTACAAATTTTAAGTATCTTTATTATTTTACGAGATAATGACTCGAGGACTTTTAGCTGAAACACCCTGTATTTTCCCACCAGACTCACTATTTATCCTCCTATTCACTAAGAAAAATGTTAAAAATGTGTAATCAGAAAGAGAAAAAAGCTTTATTTTACTCGTTAGAACTGTTAAGAATTTTTAGAGGTTCCGCAACATGCATTTAACCGTGCGCTTGGCCCGCAGAGTGACAAAGTTACGTCACTACTTTTTTCCAGGAATACCGTGGCTTTAGCGATAAATCTTATTAAGACATTTTTTGTTCAGAAACACGTGGTCTATCCACCTGTATTTTTTGTTTTTTTTTTCTACCCTGACTTGATTTAAAAATTTTGAAAAAATGGATGAAAAAAAATTTTTTTTTCATTTTTTTTTATGTTCTACATCCGAGCGGGATGTAAACTTTTCAGGATATTATTCTATACACTTTCACAAACTCATTAAAAAAAAAATTATTCAGTTTTCAAGTTTTCGTGGGTTTCACTATAAAATACTGTTCTCTGTCGTCTGGGCCATACCTAGTTTCGATCTTTCTTTTAGGCCTTTTTACTTCCACGTCCAGTGGAAGTATAGTAACGACAAAAAAATTTTTAAAAATTTTTATTGTCCAAATAGGCTTAAAATGTCAGGAAACGTCGAGATTTTAAGTTTGAGAGAGAAAAAAATTTCTGTCTGTCGGTCTGTCTGTCTGTCGGTCGGTCTGTCTGTCTGTCTGTAACTTTTTTTGTGCGCACGTTTACTCTGGAACCGTTTAAGATATTGACTTGAAATTTGGTGCAGATATGTACTTTAACGAGATCTAGAACTAGATTATATTTTCATCTTGTTCCGTCGAAGGGTTGGGGGTAAATTGGGGTAAATTTGGGGTAAATGGGTAAATCAAGCAGGTAAGAGTCCACGAAATTGGTATTTAGTATACACAAGAGAAGCTAAGGTCTCAAAAAAATTTTTGGCATTAGCCACCCCCATTACCACCCCCACCCCCTTATTAAAGGGGATGAAAAAAAAATGTGATTTAGTGTATGTACAGGAACCAGAAACCTGAAAATATTTTTTTACTTCATTCACCCCCCACCCCCACCCTCTATCGCCACCCCCACCCCACTACCGATGTGGGGTATCGTTTTATGGGTTTTTGGGGTAGAGGATTTCAAATATTATATTATTAAAGTTCCATAAACAATTATTTTCACATGCAAATTTTTTTGTTGTGAGTGACTTGGATAAAGAATCTGGATGTGGAAGTAGTGATTCTTTGGGACAGATTATAAGAGTTTTTCTTCTCAAAATTTTATTTTCGTTCAGTTCCAATAATTGCTTTTTTTAAGTTTTACTAAAAAATTATTATTATTATCAATTTGTTTAAATAATTAATTATTAATAAGCGTACGAGATAAACTTATAAACTTTGCAATTTTTAGTATAAAAAACACGTTGCAAAAAGTTTCAGACGAATTCATCCTTGTTCGCCGGGTACCGAGGTTAAAACCCTAATCGACTCCACTAAGTAGGTATAATAAAGAGTCTCTATATTTCGTCGAATTATTATTATTATTACAAAAGTGTTTTTTAGAATGCCTCTTTTTTAAATATTTGTGAAACACTTATGTTACTGGTAATTTAGAAATTCTATTACAAAATCTTATCTGCGTTATACATTAATAGATGGCGATATAAGAGCCACAAATACAAAAGTCATTGCAATTGTGAAGAATATGTCAGACGTGAAAAGTATGGAGAAACACGGAGTTGTGCCAGACGTAATTGATGTAGTCCCAGCAAAAGTCGTTGAAGTTAATTACCCCAGTGGCGTTAAAGCCGAACTAGGTAATGTATTGACACCTACCCAAGTAAAGGATATACCAATTGTCAAATGGGAGGCTGAAAATGATGCATTTTACACGGTATGCATGACCGATCCTGATGCGCCAAGTCGTAACAACCCAAAGTTCCGTGAATGGCACCATTGGCTTGTGGGAAACGTTCCTGGAAATAACATAGCAAAAGGACAGGTTCTTACTGAATACGTAGGTTCTGGGCCCCCAAAGGGCACAGGACTGCACAGGTTTTTGGTGTACAAACAAAATGGAAAAATCAATTTTAACGAGAAGCGACTTACCAATAGATCTGGTGATAACCGTGGAAAATTCTCCATTAGAAAATTTGCCGATAAATATCAACTAGGACAGCCAGTTGCTGGCAATCTGTTTCAGGCAGAATACGACGATTACGTGCCAAAATTACACAAGCAACTGGCTGGCTAAGTTGTCTTGTTATATCGTGTAGATGCTGTTGTTAGATTGTCAAATTATCTGCAATAAAAGATATTTTGTTTTGTTGTTGTCTCTTTTTTTCTTGCATACGCCTTTTATCTATTTTATTTTTAAATCGTCTAAGAAACCAGGATGAAACACCTGACGATTGATAGAGGAACCAAAATAAATTTTAAATTTAGTTACTTTGCTGCAGTTTTATAGATTTAATTTGTTTTAGGTGTGATAACAATAGTACGTCGGGTACATCAAAGAAAGCTGCACTTTTTGATTTGAATGTGCCACTTTCTGTGGTCATAGTTGATGCCAAGAGGTAACTTTTTAGATAGGGAGCCACTTGAAAATCCCTGCAGAATACCAAAGTGGCGGCCATTAAAGATGACTGCCATTAGCCGCAATAAATTTTTTCGTGTCTCAGCTCCTAATTTCGATTTTCTTTTTTTTTGTTTGAAAGCTCTTGTGGAGATGACACGTTTTTGTTCCTATACATTTATCTCTGCACCTTAAGAGTTCTGCACAATTTTCAAACATCTGAAAAAATCACTTTTCTCGAATTTCATCGATAAGTAAGTTTTTAACTGTGTTCAATCCCCTCTCTTTTTCCACAAAAAAGGGTTTATGTACATGGGGTTCCACATATTTCAAGAAAAACTTGCTTTCATACACAACAGTGATTTTAAATATTTTGAAAACATTTATTGCGTTAAGGAAACAAATTTTTACAAAAAAAAACTACTAAATACTAAGAAATACTCATGTAAATGAACTGCTTCTATACAGCTCTTATGACTCTGGAACACGCAGTCAATCTTCATCTTCCAATTCATAATTATATATTATTGTATTAAGGCACTGGATCAACAAAGCAATATTATGATCTTGAAACTGTGAACGAATTTAAAAATAATCGATCAAACTCAAACCTTTTATTGTATTTATTGCTGCATCGTCGACTCCCAGTGCAAGTTGTGCAATGTAGCGTGCATGAAACCTTGGCCTTTGAACAGGAGCATCGTGTACGGCATGCGGAGCAACGTTAACACTTAACCAATTCTCTGTAGGCTGCCATAATAGAAGGAAGAGAAGAACCATGGTCCATTCCCATCCTTCTAGCCGTGAAATGTTGTCCATCACTTAACACGCACCACCCCAAACTTGTCCTCCTAGACTACGATTTCTTGAAGTAAACAGAAGCTTTCTAACATGATTGACTGAGAAGTCTTCTGCGTCTTTGTAGTAAAGCAAAACAGTAAACTTATCCAGAACTTGAAAAGTCTCGTCAAAAATAGATTGTTGTGGTAAAGAGATAGCTTGGAAGGCTTCAGCAGCTTCAGGAAATGATTTCTACACTTTCCAGGCAGTCCCTTTCCCTTTCATTGCAAATGATGACGTTACATCTGATCCAGTGAATTAATAGAATCCTCTCAATGCAACAGTTTTATGTTCACCGATACTTTCGAACATGGCATTAATGCTCATGTATCTCTAATCCTTCCCAGCACCAAAGACAATCCACATCTCCTGAAGTCCCGCAGTTTTGAGAATGTGAAAGAAACAAAAACAACTACATCAGTATCTACTGTGCAAATAATTATTTTTTTACACCATGTTCAACACTGTCTTTAGTGTGGAGAAAAATCCTGCCGTCTGCTGAAATCTCAGTACTGATATAAGCCCAATGAAGCTCCAAAAATGCATGTTCTCCAAGTAACTTGAAGAGTTCTGTCTTATTCTGATGGCAGCATTTTCATTCCAATTTTTTGGTAGCATATTTCCTTGTGCTACATGGCGACGAAGACCAACGCATCTCTTATCTCTCACATGTTTCCTCAGATCAGTTTTTGAGTAACTATCTGTTTTTGAATTCCGTATCACAGTATTCTCCGAAAGTCCGTGAAAATTAAAAAATATTTGTTTTCTTGAAAATTGTGCAGAAAGTGTAGAGATAAATGTATAAAAACAGAAAAGTGTCCTCTTCACAAGAGCTTTTAAACAAAAAAGAAAATCGAAATCGGACAATTAGGAGCTGAGATACAAAAAAATTTAGTGCGGCTAATGGAGGACATTTTAATGGTCGCCATTTTGGTCTTCTACATGGATTTTCAAGTGGCTCCCTATCTGGGAAGTTACCTTTTCGCATCAACTAAGACCACCGAGAATGGAACATTCCAATCAAAAAGTGCAGCTTTTTGGCTTTTTTAGTCATGTACCCGACATATACTACAAATGCAATGATAAGTTTTGGATTAAATCTATCCATTGCATAAAATTTAAACTATTTACCTATGTCGCAAAATCAAAATTTTCTAAAATTAGACCTACTACCTAAGTGTATTTTCTGATAATTCGTTTTGTAGAAAACAATTCTGTCTGTCGTATTTCTGTCTGCAACTTTTTGTGCGCACGATTACTCTGGAACCGTTTATGATATTGACTAATTTGGTACATGCACATATGTATTATAATGAGCTAGACTAGTTAAATATGGGAAATAGGTGAGGCAAGCAAGAATCCATAAAATTGCGATTAAGTGTATGTACGAGAAGCTCATGCCTCAATTTTTTTTTAATAGCCACCCCCACTATCACCCCCGTTACCACCCCCGCCCCATTATTAAAGGGAGTAAAAAATAAAATTGTGTACAAAACCGAAGGTCTCAATCTTTTTGCATCAGCCACCCCCACTTTCTTTCGAAAATACAGTGAGACCTTTTTAAACGAAATGCAATGCAGCACTGAATAATAAAATTTTCATTTTATAGAATGAAGGTACTAAAAGTTTTTGCGTTTTTTTTGTATATGCTCAAAAGACACGCAAATCGTAAATTGGGGTAAATTTGGGGTAAATAGATAAATCAAGCAGGTAAGAGTCCATAAAATTGGTATTTAATATATACAAGAGAAGCTAAGGTCTCAAAAAAAATTTTGGCATTAGCCACCCCCATTACCACCCCCACTCCATTATTAAAGGGGATGAAAAAAATTGTGATTTAGTGTGTGTACAAGAACCAGAAACTTCAAAATATTTTTTTACTTCATCCACCCCACTACCACCCCCTATCACCTCCCCCACCCCGCTACCTATGTGGTGGTATCGTTTTGTGAGTTTTGGGATAGAGGATTTCAAATATTATGTTATTAAAGTGCCTTAAAACCCAATAGTGCCCGAGTAATTTTTTTTGGAAAACTCTTGAAAGAAATATTGATTGACCTTCATTTGGGGCTTGTCTGTACCCCCCAAATAACATTTTATTTATTGCTGTGCATTTTCACCGATTTTTTTGACGTATGATATATCATACTATGGGAATATACATGTAGAATATTATTTAAAAAAAAATTATTTATTATAATGCAAAATGTTCAATAAATTTAAGAGAAAATAGCAGAATATATCACATAGAAGGGGTATGATATCTTCAAAAGCATATGTCTGGATGTAATTCTGTGTTACATTTGACACAATAAAATTTTGTACATTTGCCACAATAACCACAACGTCTTTATGTAGCAATTTTATCAATCAAGTGATCAGTTTTATCATATCTGACCTTTTTCAATATGTTCCTACTAGATTTTGGTTTGGGGCCAGCTAAATGTTCAAGGGCAGCTAAAGTTGTGAGAACAATTCTCCTTAAAAACTGCAGAAGGGACACTTTTGGATAGACAAAACGATAAAGAAGCCACATGTTGACTATCGATCCATTCTAGCAAAAGCGAATCATTGCCCAATAGCATTTGCGAGATCTGATTCGTATACGATAGTCCTCTCATTTTATCGAACATATCCACACCTCCCATTCCTTGGTTATAGAAACTTATAAGTGTCGGTTGATCCACATCAACTTGCTTCCTTTGTTGTTTAGATCATCTTTTGCACGTGCCTTTTGTCAAAAAAATGTCTTTGTTTTTGATGTTCGTTGCGATATTCACTTGACTATTGTCATGCCATCTGGTGAGTTGAATACCACTATTAGAGTCAATCAGAATATGAGAAGTCCCTCGTTTTTCTTTTTGCAGCTCTTTTAAAAGAGCTTTCTCTATACGGTCAGAGCGGATGGTACCAATACATTGAATTTCATTATTTTGCAGAAGTTCAAGTAATGGCAAGGAGTTGAAAAAATTATGAAAATATATGGTTGAATGCGGGGGATATGTCCCATACAAAGTGTCTCGGTGACACTGGATCCTAAAGTTTTACCCTTGATTTTATCCCCACTGCCGGTGTAAAGGTTGAATTTCAATAAGTACCCCTGGGCACCAAAATTTAAAGCCATAGCGAATTGGCTTTCCCTTTATAAATTGCTTCATATTGTTACGGCCAAAATAAGACTCCATAGCCTCATTCAATGAAAAGAAGTTCTGAAACAAAACTAACATTCATACCGCCATCTGCCCACCACATGATATATCATCATGATACTATGAAATATAAGATACGCTCGGTACGAGTACCAGCTTTCGACCTACTATACGCATAGCGTCACCCTCTAGTCAACTTCAAATCGAGCCCGCGGCGGCGACCATCTACCTAAAAATACATCAAAATAATATGACCTAGAATTCCTAGAAAGCTGATTGCAGGCAATTTTACTTTTTAATATCATAGAATTCTATGACTGCTTTTGTCAGCACTTTTCATTTCGCATAAGGCCGTTGTGGGTTTAAATGTTTGTGAAAACACCTCCAAAATAATTGGTGCAAGCACATATGATCTTTTGCACCGTTGACTTTTTAACGTATAAGTAAGCTATTTATTTTGTTTTTATTTAATATCAGATTTTAATTCATTTAATTAAACACAATAAATAGTAGTAGTAAATAATATACTACTTTAATTATGAAACTGCATTTATCTAACGTTATTCAGGAAATAGACAAACAATCAAGAATGAGAAATATTTATTCTGTTATTTGGAGATAAATTGCCGGATTCTTTAATGTTTTTATTATGAAAAACATTTTGCATCTGCAAAATTGCGTTTTCGCAGTATGACTTAATTCAATAGCGCGGGATAAATCAATGTGTGTCATGGTAATTATTACAAATATTTAATAACCTCCATTGATTTGCTGAAACATCTCAAGAAAATCTGAATTCGATTTCATTAAACAACACTAACGTACTCTGCGCTGTATCATTCGCGAGGGGGTTTCGTATACTTAATTGCAATTTTCTCGAAAACTGTTAACCCTAGAAAAAAAAGTTTCAAATAAAAAAGTTAGTTCCATCCTTTATCTTCATATGCCCTCGATATACTTGGTACCTATTTCGAAAGACAAAAAAGTTTCTCGTTTGTTGTATTCCCACCTGTAAATTTCCACAGTTTATCGACATAGCCTTAGAAAAAAAATCATATTTTCTACACTTATTAAAACTTGACCTTCATATTAACACATTTTGTTAACAAATATGGATTCATCCCACGGTAAAAATTTGAGATTAACTCGTCCCGTTTTCTAGTTAGAGCGAGTTAAACAATAAAATAATTGTATCTATTATTTTACAATTTTCTTACATTTTTGGCTCTATCTTTTGTCTCGAACAACCAAAAGAGTCGTAATTTGTTATTTTATCGAAGGATAAGCTTCTAAACACTTCGGTTAAGGTAATTTTAGTTTACATCTAAACTAAAAATTGACCACTGAACTAGTTGACTTTTACGTGACGTAACAGCGGGAACTGCAGTAAGGGGAGGTATGCGTGAGAGCGTATCTCTATTTCTTAGTATCATGATACATCATACGAAAAGTTTTTTCCGCTGCTGCAATTCCAGAAAGAATTGATATGACTATGAAATGGTATAATTACATCCTATAATATGTATAAAGAATTATTACATTCATAAAAGTCAAATAAAGTACATCCAAATGAAAATTGTGAAACATAATCTTACCGTGAGCTCATTTTCTGCTGCGTAGAAATTTACTGTTTATAGAACGCTCAGTTATAACTTATTCAAATATAAAACTATCGAATTTTTGTCCTAAGCTTATTGTCTATATATGCAAATAACACTTTAGATGAATAAAATCATTGAATTTATCACACTCGATTTGTTTACACTTCATTTGAGACAACCTAACCTCTGTATGATAAATCATACAATAGGCACCATTGGGTTTTAAACAATTATTTCCACATACAAAATTTTTTCGTTGTGAGTGACTTGGATAAAAAATCTGGATGTGGAAGTAGTGATTCCTTGGGCAGCGGTTTTTTATTTTCCTGCGACAAACTGTTCCAGAGATATAAAGGTGTTTAAAGATGCCGCTTGAGCGCATACGCAAGAAAATTATGTATTTAAAATTGAAATATCTCAAAAACTAGAAGATTGATAAAAACATGATATTAGAATGAAATGAAGCTTATAAAAAAAAAAGAAGAGTTTGAGTTTTTATTTTTTTTTCCAACGACAAACTGTTCCAGAGATATGACAGTTTGAAATAATGTTGAAAGTTTTCAGTTTGTATGCGCATATTAAATGTGTATAGTAGGTAGAGAAACGAGCAATAGCCGTCTTTTTTCTTTCAAAAAGTACGCAGAAAAAGCGGGTTGCATTGCATTTTAGCATGTTTAGAGTGCAGATTAAACATATTATTTAATTAGTTTACTTAATTGTATTAATTTGATTTATTTATAACAATCTGTATTTTTAATAAAATTAGACATATTACTATACTATTTTGTGGCCATTTTTAATCCACCATTTTTTAAATAAATTTAGACCTTGTAATCATCTTCAGCAACCTAAAAAACATAAGTATATGGATTTTCGTCAATTTATTTGTAACATTAGAAGAATTATTAATTTTTCAGTATTTAAGGGTGGTTTCAACCCTTAATATTTTCGTCTTTCCTATGTTTTGACCTCATAATCATATTCAGCGACCGCAAAAACATAAGTATATGGATTTTCGTGATTTTATTCATAAAATTAGAAGACATTAATTTTTCAGTATTTAAGGGTGACTTCAACCCTCAATATTTTCGTCTCATAAGTTTTGATCTTACAGTCATATTCAGCGACCTCAAAAATATAAGCATATGGAATTTTGTTAATTTATTCGTAAAATTAGAAGAGTTATTAATTTTTCAGTTTCTGGGGGTAGTTTCCACCCTTAAAAATAAAAATCAGGTAATGCGACAATATAGATTTAGTCCAATCAACGAATGCCCAAAAGGGGATTATAGAGAACATTGTGGACGGGAGAATTTTTCTCTTGATATGTTGGGGGTAGTCAGGAGGTAAACATACTAAAAGTCCCCGCCCCTAGCCCCGTCTCTTCAAGGGGGGGGGGGGGGGTGGAAAGGTTCCTTTTTTCTATTCTTCGCTTATAACTCGGAAACGATGCGTCGTATGGGAAAAGGTAATCTATACAAAATTAAACGTAATTAAATTTTCCACAAGAATGTTTATATTCGTTTTCTTCCTATGTGTTATAGTTTACGAGATGTTCGCCAGCGAAAATCGATAATTAATAATAAAAAATCAATTATGTACCTTATTTCTATCAAAGCGGTTTACCGTGGTCTGCTAATAAATCAGTCACAAAACAATCTTTATTTTACAACATTGGACGTATTTACTGACGTAATATTTTGTCGAAATCTATATATTTATTTAAATATACAGTGTGACTCACTTAAAATGAAGATACCCTTATAACTTTTTCATTTTGTTTCCGATTTGAATCAAATTTTATTCAAGTATAGAACAAATTAGGATCTACTTATGACCAGAAAATCATTCACCTGCTATAAAGGCAAAGCCACCTGAGGTGCCAAAATATGCTGAAAAAAATAAAACATTTTGAATGTTAGAAATTCTAAAAAATGCATCCGATCGGCGCCACAAACGTACATACACCAAAATTTGATTTGATTATTATTGATGGAGGATATCTCATACATAAGCTCATCTGGCAAAGGGGGTCCTCAGTTTCCGCAATTTGTGGTGGCTACGTAAAATTCATCGTTCGTAAGATTAACAATCAATATGATTTTTAATCTTTTTCCTCATATTTTGGTACCGCAGGTAGCTTTGCCTTTATAGCAGGTGAATTATTTTCTGGTCATAAGTGGATCCTAATTTGTTCTATACTTGAGTAAAATTTGATTCAAATCGGAAACAAAATGAAAAAGTTATAAGGGTATCTTAATTTTAAGTGAGTCACACTATATATTTAAGGAAATATCTAGATTTCGACAAAATATTACGTTAGTAAATACGTCCAGTGTTGTAAAATAAAGATTGATTTGTGACTGTGATTTATTAGCAGACCACCGTAAACCGCTTTGATACAAATATTCAAGGTACACAATTGATTTTTTTTTTATTAATTATCGATTTTCGCTGGCGAATATCTCGTAAAATATAACACATAGGAAGAGAATGAATATAAACATTCTAGTGGGAAATTATAACTCGTGTCCGAGTTATAAGTGAAGAATCGAAAAAAGGAACCTTTCCACCCCCCCTCCCCTACTGAAGCGGCGGGGCTAGGGGCGGGGGCTTTTAGTATGTTTACCTCCTGACTACCCCCAACACATTCCCGAAGAGAAAAATTCTCCCCTCCAAAATGTTCTCTACAACTCTTTCATTGACTGACCTATTTTTGATGTACGTATTTTATAAAGCATATTGCAAAAAAAATTAAGAAAATTCCTTTCATCGTTTTCGGGCCGGGAATTTTACCATTTTTACTGCTTCGCTTACTGCACTACAACATTAATATACATTTTTCTGCAAAGTAAAAAAATTGTATCATTTTTTATTTCTAAAAATTATTCGTAGATAAAGTATATACAGCTCGCTATAATGAATACTGTTATTCCCGAGTATGATTACAAGTACGAGCGAGCGAAGCGTTGTATAATATACTAATAATATACTATAACATTAGTTTGGCATCCTTATTATAGTGATTTAGAAAAAAAACACACTCAGCGTGACTATCGCTAATAATCAAAATGTGTATTTTGTTCCTAAATGTAATTTATAAGGGCTTCATCTTGTTGCTCATTACTTCCTTTAGGCCTACCAGATCCATGCTTGCAGAATACAGTTCTTTCATTTTTCCATCTTTTTTTAACTTTCATTACACTGCAGTTATTTTTGTTATATTCAGAACCAATCGCTATTATAGACAATCCATTTTCCAATTTGGAGAGAATACTAACTAATCTTCTGAGTTTCTGTTAGTTGTCTGACCATTATTAAAAATTGGCAAAAGTTTAAAATTTTCAAGCATGATTCCTTAATCAAAACTTTCGTATAATAAACTTCAACTTGAAAAAAATTGTGACAGTTAACGTTTAGATAATGATGTTATCAATATTTTTGCAAGAGTCATGTTTACATTGTCAAAATAAAGTGTAGGTACTAGTTTTTTTGAAATCAAGTGTACACATCATCCCCCAATAATAGTGAGTATTGAATTTTGCTGGAGACCAAAAAACTTTTCGGTGCCTAATGATATATTTTAAACAATTTTCTTATTTTATAAAATTAGGCTTCAAATGCAAACCGTTACTAAAGAAAGTCGTAATTTATCGTTAAATACCAAACATTTTGAAACCAAATTAAATCATTAGGAGTCCCAGCAAATACTAGACCCTTGCAACTTGATATCAGATATGAAAATAATAACGGAATTTATTTTCATCTTTAAAAAATTGGTAATGGCGCCACCTATCTATGTCTAAAAAATGCCCCTCTTAAATCATAACCACAGATAGTACGTCGGGTACATGGCTATATAAGCCAAAAAGCTGCACTTTTTGATTGGGATGTGCCACTTTCTATGGTCATAGTTTCTACCAAAAGGTAACTTTCCAGATAGGTAGCCACTTTAAAATCCGTGCATAACGCCAAAATGGCGGCCATTAAAGATGGCCGCCATTAGCCACAATAAATATTTTTGTATCTCAGCTCCTAATGGTCCGATTTCTATTTTCTTTTTTTGTTTTGTTTGAAAGCTCTTGTAAAGAGGGCACTTTTTTGTCCCTATACATTTATCTCTACACCTTAAGGGTTCTGCGCAATTTAAAATATATATATATATATATATATATTTAATTTTTCGGAGTTCTTTTTGTAATTTGATGATTTGTGAATTATTTATTTATTTGCACAGTAGATATACTACGGGAGGCCGCCCTAAGTGCCCGTGCACCCCCCCCCCCCCGATCCTTGGGGACAATGTTTTTCATAAAGATTAAAGCCTAAGGAACAATTTTGGACATGTCCCAAAAAAAAAATTGGCTGCACTTTCAAAATGGCATCCGTTAAAAAAAAACAAATTTGCAAATATTGTTTTTGTCATTTAACATAAAAACTAAAAAAGATGGAGAAAAACTTTCTGCACAAAAAACAAAGTCCATAAAATTTCCTACAATTTTGTTCCTATACAATATTTGGATAGGAGTTACTATTTTCCAGATAAATGATTCAGCTCTTAAAATAAAATATAAAATTCAATATAAAACGTAATACTACGGGAGCCCACCCTGAGTCCCGTGCACCCCCAGATCCTTGAGGACAATGTTTTTCATAAAGATTAAAGTCTAAGGAAGAATTTTGGACATGTCCCCAAAAAAAAAATTGACTCTACTTTCAAAATGGCGTCCGTTTAAAAAAAATACAAATATTGTTTTTGTCATTTAACACGAAAACTAAAAAAGATGGAGAAAAACCTTCTTCGCAAAAAACGAAATGCATAAAATTTCCTACAATTTTGTTTCTATACAATATTTGGATAGGAGTTTTCCAGATACCATTGTTGCCATTTTCGAGATAAATGTCCGCAAATTATAATATTATTATTATTATTATTAATTTTTTTCAGTTTATTTTATTTTTTTTATGTTAATAATATAAAGTTATATTATACGTCTTACAATAATTGTCACAATTATTTCCTATAAGTGATTTACCGATATATGAATTTCCATGTTTTCTTAATTTTGGACTTATTTATCTGGAACATGGTGACTCCTTTCAAAATATTGTATAGGAACAAAATTGTAGAAAATTTTTTGCACGTTGTTTTTTGTGAAAAAAGTTTTTGTCCATCTTTTTTAGTTTTTGTGTTAAATGACAAAATCAACATTGGCAACAATTTTTTTTAACATATGGCCGCCATTTTGAAAGTACATCCAGTTTTTTTTGGGGACATGTCTTAAATTGTTCCTTAGGCTTTAATCTTTATGAAAAACATTGTCCCCAAGGATCGGTGGGGGGGGTGCACGTACAGCTAGGGAGGGCTCCCCGACTAATACTGATGTAGTTGTTTTGGCCATATCTTTCTTTCACGGTCTCAAAACTACGGGACTTCAAGAGATGTGGATTCTCTTTGGTACTGGGAAGGGTCAGAGATACATGAGCATTAATGCCATGTTTGAAAGTATGGGTAAATATAAAGCTGTTGTATTGAGAGGATTCCATGCATTCACTGGATCAGATGTAACGTCATCATTTGCAATGAAAGGGAAGCAGACTGCCTGGAAAGTGTGGAAATCATTTCCTGAAACTGCTGAAGCCTTCCAAACTATCTTTATATCACAACAGTCTATTTCTGACGAGATCTTTCAAGTTTTGGGGAAATTTACTGGTTTGCTTTACTACAAAAACGCAAAAAACTTCTCAGTCAATCATGTTAGAAAGCTCTCTTTGCTTCAAAAAGTCGCAGTCTACAAAGTCTGCCCCCAACAAAAGAGGTACTAAGGCAGCATTGTCTTCGTTCAACATACCAGGCAGGACAAATTTGGGGTCGTGCATGCCCAGTGATGGACAATATTTCAGGGCCAGGAGGATGGGATGGTTGATGGGTAGTAGACGCCGGTCTGGTCTTCTCTTCCTTCTCTTATGGCAGCCCGCAGAGCATTAGTTAAGTGTAGTTGTTCTGGATGCCGTACACGATGCTCCTGCTCAAAAGCCAAGGTTCCATGTACGTTACTTTGCACGAACTGCACTGGGGGTCGACAATGCAGCAAGAAATACAATAAAATATATGCGTTTAATTGATTATTTTTAAATTCGTTTCACAATTTCAAGATCATAATATTGCTTTGTTGATCCAGTTCCTTAGTATAATAATAATATATAATTATTTCGTTCCAGGGATGAATTGGAAGATAAAGGAGATGATTGCGAGTGATCTAGAGTCGTAAAAGATCTATAGAAGCAGTTCATTTACAAGAATATTTCTTAGTATTTAGTAGTTTTTGGTTTGTAAAATTTATTTTACTTAATGTAATAAATGTTTTCAAAATAATTAAAATCACTATTGTTTATGAAAACAAGTCTCTAGTGACATATACGGAACACCATATACACAGGGACGTCTTAAGGCATGGCCAAACTGAGGCATGGCCAAACTGAGCCATGGCCGGGGGCCTCGTCGTACATGCCCATTTAAAGGTTATTTCTATTTTAATTTAATTGCGACACACAATCCAAAAAACAAAAACAAAATATACTTATTAAAATAGTATTCGAAATGTTCGGGTTTTTAGAAAATATTTGTGATAAGAGTGAGGCTGAAATTGCAAGAGAATGCAAAAAACTGACAAATTTTTACCAAAAAGACATTAATGAGGAAGAACTAATTGTGGAATGTCAACACTTCAAGGCATGCGTTGGATTGGATATTGAAAAACTAAGGGAAAAGGAAAAAGAAATGAGGAAAAAAAGAAAAACGAGAAAAAAGAGAAATCTACTGTTGCAGATGAAGACGAACTTCTAGAAGAAAATGACTTGATTGGAATCAATGTACTTTATACTTATATGTTCAACGAAAAAGTTTTTACAGTATTTCCAAACATTAATATTATAATGAGAATTTTTTTGTCTTTGGTGGTCACCAATGCGAGCGGAGAGCGTTCATTTTCAAAATTAAAATTATTGAAAAGTGAAATAAGAAATATCACGCTTAAATAGTTTAAGTTTGATGTATTGAAAATGACATTTTACAGACTATTAACTTTGACGACATAATTCATGATTTCGCCACTTTGAAATGTAGAAAACGACCTCTCTAGATTACTCTAGAATAAAACTGTACACAATGTGGTTTATAGTTAATAACATATTAGTAATATATATAAGCTAATTTTTTGACTGCAAACAGAATTACAAAGGGGGGGGGGGGGGACTACATTTGCATATGGGGCCAGGGCTTCAAGAATGCTTAAGACGTCCCTGCATATACATAAACCTCTTTTTGTGGGGAAAAAATGGATATTGAGCACAATTAAAACTTACTTATCAATGAAATTTGTGAGAAAAGTGAAATTTTCAGGTTTTTGAAAATTGCGCAGAACCCTCAAGGTGTAGAGATAAATGTATAGGGAAAAAAAAATGTCCTCTTTACAAGATCTTTCAACCAAAAAAAAGGAAATAGAAATCGGACCATTAGGAGCTGAGAAAAAAAAATAGTATGACTGCACTGTATGACCTGCACTGATTTTCAAGTGGCTCCCTATCTCAAAAATTACCTTTTGACATCCACCATGACCGGCACATCCCAATCAAAAAGTGCAGCTTTCTTTGGTGTACCCGACGTACTAAGAGTACATTCAGAGAACTTACACCACAGAGAAGCGACAGCAAGGCTTCCTGCGTTAACCGTTTTCGTATGCGCATGTGCGAGATAGGTTGTGTAGTTGCCTTTATATTATATTGTTATTATATTTAATATGTGGTATAGTAATATATTATACTGAATTGCTTCAGTGTACATCAAACTTTAAAGTTCTCTCAGTGTAACAGGTTGTTTCACTCATGTTCAATGACATTAGAACTGGGCCATAAAATATCAAAGGAACCGCCGACATTGTCGCTTCTCTGTGGTGTAAGTTCTCTGGTACAGTGTCATAACAAAATAAAATCAAGAGACATTTATATAACGTAAATGACAATCCACGTAATGTCAAAAAATATGACTGATGTTTAAAAGAAACTTATGCTTGAAATTATAAAAAGGATAGGTACGTTTATAAATATGGCTTCCTTAACCAAATACATTAAACAGATGCAGAAAACGCGACTGAAAAAACAAATGTTTGCAATGGTAAATCAACAGAGACAATCGTCTACAGATCTCAAAGAAATTTTAAGATCAAAAATTCCAGATGAACAAGAACGTGTAAAGAAGTTTCGAAAATCAAACGGTAAAGATATAATAGGACACATCACAGTAGATATGATGTATGGAGGTATGAGAGGAATGAAAGGCTTAGTATGTGATACTTCCGAACTGGACCCCGAACATGGTATTCGATTTCGCGGATTAACTATTCCCGAATGTCAAGAGTTCCTTCCAAAGGCTCCGCTTGGATCTGAGCCACTGCCAGAAGGTATATTTTGGTTGATGGTCACCGGAGATATTCCTACAGAAGATCAAGTTAGGGCAATATCAAAAGAATGGGCCGACCGCTCCAAATTACCGGATTACGTCATCTCACTACTAAAAGATATTCCAAAGGATGTTCATCCAATGTCACAACTATCAGCAGCCATAACCATCATGAACAGAAATAGTAAATTCGCAAAAGCATATGAGCGTGGTGTAAAGAAATATCAATATTGGGAGTATATTTATGAGGATGCCATGGATTTGATTGGAAAAATACCTGTACTTGCTGCTACCATTTATAAGGGGACATTTAAATCGAATGATGATATAGGTCCCATCGATGGCAGCAAGGACTGGAGCTACAATTTCACTAAAATGTTGGGATACGACGACCCAAATTTCTGCGATCTAATGAGATTATATCTCACCATTCACTCTGACCACGAAGGTGGCAACGTTTCAGCACATACTGTCCATTTAGTTGGATCGGCTCTTAGTGACCCGTATCTTTCACTGGCTGCTGGTTTAAATGGATTAGCTGGTCCACTTCATGGTCTTGCCAACCAAGAAGTACTTGTATGGCTCAATAAAATTCAGAAAGAATATGGCCAAGCGGTCACCGACGACCAATTAAAAGATTTTGTTACGAAAACATTAAAAACTGGCGTTATACCTGGATACGGCCATGCCATATTAAGGGTACCAGATCCTCGTTATTTATGCCAAAGAGAATTTGCTCTTAAACATTTTCCCAATAATCCTCAGTTTAAACTTGTGTCACAAGTTTTCAGAATTGTCCCTCCAATGCTCCAGGCGTTGGGTAAAGTAAAAAACCCATGGCCCAATGTCGATGCACATTCTGGAATACTTCTGCAGTATTATGGGCTCAAGGAGATGAAATTTTATACTGTACTTTTCGGAGTATCTAGAACTCTTGGAGTGATGGCGGGGCTTATATGGGATCGTGCTTTAGGACTTCCACTTGAAAGGCCTAAATCACTCTCTACTGATGCCATGATGAATATGTTCCGTTCTCAAAAACAAAACGAAATATAGATAAATTGGGTTTTATAAATATTTCTAAAAATATTTTCGTGTAAATATTTGTAGATTATTTTTATAATATAATAGTTGTAAACATAAACATAATTAATTTTATTGAATTCTCCACAACTTTGTCATAACTTTTTCACAGCTCTTACCATTTTGGCAGCGTTTTCATTTTAATGTAGGTATTGTCACAGAGTACAGTAAGAGGCGAAAGCGAGCCTTCCTGCCAAAACCAAATTTGTATCAGAGAACTTACACCACAGAGAAGCAACAATATCGGCAGTTCCTTTGATATTTTTTGGCCCGGTTCTAATGGCATTGAACATGAGTGAAACACAAGCTCTTACATTGAGAGAACTTTAAAGTTTGATGTACACTGAAAGAAATTCAGTATAATATGTTACTATACCAGAGAACTTATACCACAGAGAAGCGACAGCAAGGCTTCCCGCGTGTAACGTGGCGTATGCCAAATAAGTTGTGTAGTTGTCATGTTTACATTACGTCAAAGACGACCCAACCACCATTGGTCTAATTCTCTGGGTTAGAGAACAGGGCCCCAGTGGTGCGCCCCTTGCTCTGAAAGTTGCCGTCAATCGGGGATATATCTAGTTATTTCTAAAGATTTTTTTGGATATTTATTACTCTCTACAACATATACAAGATAAAAAAATCTACTACCTCGTTTCTTGTAATTATATATTATTATTTTATAAATGTATCCGATATAAACTCTGGTTTGGGGATAAATAGGAAAACTGTATTTTTCCATTTAAAATGTGTATATTTTAATATCTTTGTGATATAGAATTTATTACACACCCTTATCGGATAATTTCGTTTAAAAAAATGTACGTAAATGCTATTAACAATTGACTGAGAGGGAGAGGGTTCCTTTAATAGGAAAGAAATAACTTTAAATTTAAAATATATTTTATTTTAACACGTGTACAAATAGAAGTAAAAATCGATAAACAAAAAACCCGACACACATATTTGAAAGAACTAAAAATATTTAATAAAGATAAAAATATAACCAATAAAGTTAAGTTTCACAAATGTTGGATTGTAACCATTAGGCCCAGTTGTATGAAACATAGTTAACCAGAAGCTCAGGTAAACCAAGATCACGTGCTGACCATGATCAAATAATGCAAGCGTTTTATGAAAGAAATTTATGGTATGGTTACGTAAACTATTGATCAGTTTAATTTCTGTCAGTTGGTAGCGACGCTCTCTAGTAATATTTGTTTACTTTGACAATTGTTTTGGTATTAAATTACAAGACAACCTACTTTATCGACAGAATAGGGCATGTGCACGTGACGTCACAGCTAACCTCAAAAATATGTATTTCTTAAAATTTATGAGTATTCCGTAGCTGTTATTAAAATTTCAGCTTGGTTTCCATACTTTCAACTAAAATCTAATTTAGTGTAATGTTTATGAAGTTCTAACTACTTTCTCCTAATAAAGTAGGACTCTTTTTGTAGGTTGGAAATCTAACCTATAATTAGTAGTCTATTTTTATTAATCAACAATATTGAAAAATTATTTGTGCGAATTTTTAATTATTTGTTTGGAGCCAGTATTGCTCCAAGCTGAAATGAGTATACAAACATTAAAAAAGAGAAAAAAACTTAAAATACTTAAAATTTGAGGTTATATTAGTTATATGATGCACATGCTGAATTGCACGTCAAGTTTGTGTGTATTTCCGTCGAATTACGTAATTTAAAGAGAAACTCTTGAGATATGGGAGATAAAGAAAATAAAATAAACTTGTCTATAACTTTTTATGTAGACTTTTCAAAAAATTACACACAAAAGTTGTTCTAAGTTATTTTTAAAAAACAATTACATAAAAATTCTACTCAATATTTCACATCTTTCATGCATTTTGTATATGTATACTGACAACTTAAACTAACCCTGTAAAATAATGTATTAATTTTAGTCTAGTTGAATTATTAATATTCATAATGTTGCCGATAGGTTGTGCCACAGGATCTAGATTGACATTATTTATTTCCTCGATGAGATTTTCTACATTTTCATCAAGGGGAGGTGGTGGTGCATCTGCATTTTGACAAGGGATATTATGAAGCACTGCAGTAGCTACCACTACTGCTTCAACACGATCTACATCTAACCGTATCCCTATAGCAAGAATAGGAAAGCGCCTCTTCCAAATTCCAAAACATCTTTCAATAGGGTTTCTTGTTCGTATTTGGGACTCGTTAAACAAATGTTCTCCTGGTGTTCGTGGACTCAATAATGGAGTTAAAAGATATGTGTGTGCATAAGTTTCAATGACACTGGTATCATACCAACTAGCCAGTCATTTTTAAAAGATATGGTTTAATGTAATAACCACTATCGCCTACTAATATGCTATCTGCCATTTCTCCGTTTCAAATTTAGCTCGTATTGCACTATTGTTCCAAATAGTACAATCATGAGTAGAGTAGACCTCAAAACCTTAAATAAAAAAAACCTTGGTAGGTAATACAATTTACAAAAAATCTAATAACTAACCTTGTACTATTTCTCTTATTAATTCGACGAAATCCTCATCATCTGTTAAATCATCCATATCCATATTTTCATCCATCCAATCACCCATATTTTCCATATTTTTTAATAATTTACCACAAACTATTTTTGAAGTTGACAATGAAATAACAACTAGACACGTGAACTCAAGTTAAACCATCATTCTTGGGGCCGTTACTTTCGGTCCCGATTAAACCCGATTAAACGTTAACGGTGGGTCAAACCAATTCAGTTACCATGGAAACAATTGTACTTTCAATGATTTAGCCGACGGTTAAAGTTTAACCACGTTTAATGTTGACAGAAAGTAACGGCCCTTGGTGGTTCTGAAAATGGCATAGTAAAACCATGGTTAAACTATGATATTTCTTGACTCCTTTTCACACAACACTATAATTGCTTTGAACTTGGGTTAAACCTTGACCACTGGTTAAACCACATTCATACAACTGGGCCTAAATAGTGTTTTGAAACTTTGGGAAAAGCTCTCAAAATTAGATTTTATGTATTTGAAACCCAGAAGGCTTAATACTGATTGCATTGACAATTTTTTTGGAAGTATGGGACAACAAAGTGGAAATAATGTAAACCCGACCCCCATACAGTTTCAAAGAGCATTCCGTAAATTGTTGTGCCAAAACTATGTTCATTCTAATCACATTAATTGCAAGGATGATTTAGATACATTATTAATGACTATAAAATCTACCAACAAAACTGACATGATTAATGCAGAGGAAGAAGAGAAACTTCCTAAAGCCCTTGTTCTTCCTATACGAAAGAAAATATATCCACGCAAAATGCTTTCAGTTATGTTTGTGTATATCTTTTGAAAAAAACTCTTAAAGTTCACCCTTGCGTTATTTGTAAATCTTTTGGGAAACAATGCGAGACACTAAATATGAATAACTTATTCATTTATTTCAAAGCTTTTAACACCGAAAAAAATATTACGGAAACCTGCTATTGCCACCAGAGGAATTTGTCAATTTTATATACAAATTAGAACATATTTAATTCTCAATTTGAAGAAATTTGTACTGGACGAGCAGTTTCTAATGTGTTATTTAACATAATGAACAACATAGATTTTCAGAATTCCTCAAAGAATATGTTAAAAAGTTGTTTATAGAAATGAAGATTTTTTATTCCATTAAATATACAAATCGGGATTTAAAAGCTATCACGTCACTTGCCCATCTCTGGCATAAACACACACACATTTCACTTTACATAGTGGAAAGGGTATAAGCAAATATTTGAGAATTAACTCTCTAATCTTTGGTATAAGGATCTACTTAAATGTATACCTGGCCACACTACATTAAGAATATGTGAAGGGCGCGTCGATTAGGGACCAACTCCTTAGTTCGTTCGCTTATTGCTCGAAAACCATTGCGCCTATCGTAAATATATATAGAACCTTATTTGTAGCAGATTGTATGTAGAATATTATCAATGAGTATAAAATTTTCTGTGGGATCAACTGTTTCGCGGAAAATGCGAAAACCGCCACAGGGCACGTTAGGGGTGGTTTTTAAAGGTGAAGCTAACACTTGTGCCTTGGGAATTATTTTGTTTCTTAAAGGTAGATCCTCACAAAGGGCAAAAGATTATAATTTATTTTCGGTATTTTTCCTAATATCAATGGACTATAATAACCTCTGAGGAGAGAGTTGGGCGACTGAGGCCTAGCGATCGTGCTAGTTAGGTAAAAAAACATCCTGTGCCATCCATTTAGTCATTTAGCCAAATAATCCTAATTTAAATAGTAAATTTTTTAAGTAAAATGTGCTAGAAACGTATTCACTGGTCGAAGGAAAGTGGTACATCATCCAGTACTTCCAGCAGTATCTGGTGCTGGTACAGTTCTACGTTTAAGCATGGTGGTAGAAAATATAGTACCAATAAATACCTCGCCGTTCTAAAGATATCAAAGAATCGATTTTCTTCTGGCAAAGTTTCTGTATCTTGTTACCGTTAGCACATTTTATTCTATAAAATGTTAATCCAAATATTGGAAAAGAATTTTGAAATATGATATTGACTTGAAATTCGGTACACCCATGTTTTCTAACGAGATCTTAACCTTATTTCATTGAAGGAAACAGAGATAACTAGGTCGATGACGGAGTTGTTTACACCTAAATGTTTTATTGTTAGAGTAGTTCTATTTTGTACTCCTACTCTTTTCTGTTCGGTATTTTTGTCACAAATAATCACTATCTATTAACATTATTTGTATAGTGATGAAATTGTTTATATTACAAAACTACAAAAGTTCAAATATTTTTTATTTGCAGGTTTAATGTGTCCTCCATACTGGGACACTATTTTATGTTGGCCTTATACTCCAGCCGATACAGTGGCAGAAATCAAATGTCCATCGTACGTCACAGGATTTAGAAACGTAAGTTGAAATTATTTTTATGCAACAAGAAAATATTTTGTTACTCCTTTTGTAAACACCCTGTATCGTGGATCCGGAAATTATAACACCAGGGCAACACTAAGCATTAGTTTATTAACTTACGTACAAATTACAATAGATACACAGAGTACTGTAATTCAATAATTCAGTCACTTTATTACTTTGTTCACTTCTTGATCTTCTGGACTCGCTATCTGAACTGAACTGCCTACTGAACTGAACTGTACTGCACTCTGCGGCCACTCACTCTCTATTTATACTCCTGGGTAATTGATTCTGGATCTTTCTACAATGTTCCAGAAGATGTCAGCACTTTTCTCGACGTTTCTAGATTATAACACCGCGCGCGTCATTTCTCAGCGACATAATAAGGAGAGACTGGAAAAGTAGGCGTGGCACATGGCCAGAACATATTCAAGCAACTAGTCCGCATGGGCGTCACTTCAACTTAACGTTATGGAATTTGCGAATATTTTAAAAATGTATAGAGCAGCATTTACTCCGTTTTTAAATATAATATAGTTTATTACTACTTCTACAGCAATTTGATTAATAGATTTGAGCTCAACTAATAATAGAACAGTGATGAAAAACAATATTCATTCATTAATTATATCCCTCAAAGCAGTACTCCACTGCAAATCATGGCAAATAGGGCCAACAAATGACCCCCCACTGCGTCCCTCGAGCGTTTATTCTATGGCCAAACAAACCGTATGTATACTGAATTGGGATTGCCCCTCTATACTTTAGACCTCGTTGTCATTTCTGGGACGATTGCCAACCTAACTAACTAACTTAGTTTTCTGTTACTCCCATAGATGTCTACAGGGGTATAATTCTATACAAAATATATCCATATTCACACAATGTTTTGGATTGAATTCAGAGAGGAAGAACTCTTGTGAAATTATCCAGAAGGTATTCTTAATAAAAATGGCTGCTTGTCCTAAAACGGCAAAAAATATAATTGTTCTTATGATTTCTGCCAAGAATAGTCAATAATGTAAAAACGTAATAAGTCGGTTAAAAAGATTACAATTCTTATTTAACCGAACACGAAAAAAAACAAGCATTAAATCAAATATAATTTTCTACTTATCGTCTGCAATTGGAAGATTGGAAGATATTGAGAGATAACGCGTCGAGTATTGTTGGGATTCATAAAGACAGACAAATTTTATTGAATATATTGGGAAAGCTTTTAAAATATAGCGGATTTATACATGCATGGATCTAGTGGCGTCAAAACCAACTCCAGGTCATTTTCCGCGGCAGTAAAATTTTTTCACACATTTTTAATTTCATCTCACCAATCTCATTCTCCAAATTTCTACTTCAGCTAATAATTGTTCTAGCGAGTAGTAAGTAAATTAAAGAAAATAATAATTCATACCGGGTGCCGTATGGTTGTTCGATCGACGTCAGCTTGAACTCACCATTGTTGGAGATGCTCTCTTTTTAATACGCGCCACTACAAATAATGTTAAAAACAGAGCTTCTCAAACGGTGACGACGATTGTACGATTCTTTCAACGATAATTATCGATGTGGAAAAGAAAAGAAATAATAAGCGAATAAAAATTGGTTGCAAACATGCAGAAAGGTGCATCAGAAACACTTTTAATAGAGTTTTCAACGGAAGATCCTGAATTGTACAAAACAATTCGATTTTAATCTCCGATTAAAGAACTTATATCTAGATACATAACAGGCTATCTTTTCACTATATACCTTGTTTGCTCCTAACATAGTCACATTATATGTCCATTAAAAAAATAGATGAACATCACATCCCACAGGCAACAGTGGCGTTGTGTGTGTAGAAAATGTGTAGAATGGTAAATATTTTCATTAAAATGAATTATTGCAATTCCTGCATTGCCGGCTCTTTATACAACGTAATGTAGGCATACGATATTACAGTAGGATAAAACAGTAAGATAAATATGTATTGAAAGGATATTAAAATTTAATTGCTATGCACTTTATAACTGTAAACTGAACTTCATCATGTTACGACTATGGAACGATCGATTTTCTTCTTTTCTAAACTGCTTTCTGCAAACGGCACAGCTCTTAACCATTTTGCACTAAATATATTGTCACTAAACTGTATAAATTAAATATGAATAGAGAATATTATTTAGGTATTAAGCAAATCACAACTTAAAATAAAAAGACTTCTTCACCACATTTTGACCGAAAAACACGAAAAACACTTATTAACATTAATGGCGGACACTGTCAAAAGTGTCAAACTGAGATTATGATAATCGAACTTACCGATCGTGCCCGAATTGGCCGCGAATAGATCGACTAGCTAATCAAGAACTTATGTTAAGAAGTGCCTTAGACTGTAACTAGCTCAGCAACATACAAATCAGTACAATTATGTATCTAGATATAAGTTCTTTAATCGGAAATTTTCTTTCACAGGGCTTATAAATCAGTACCTACTGCAAGGACGGATCTGGACCTTGAGCTTGAGGGGGGGGGGGGACAGCCGCGTGCTAAAAATAACAAAAAAATTTTTGATGAGCGGGGGTGGCGAAATTCGAAAAAAAAATTTTCATTCCAAAATTTTTTTGATGAACAGAGGAAGAAATCCGAAAAGAAATTTTTTCGTCGTCCCAAACTTTTTCTAATGAGCGGGGGGGGGGGGGAGAAAATTTTTTGTTGATGAGCGGAGGGAGACAAATTCTCAGTTACGCCTCTATGAATACAATATATATATTCGACAATATAAAACAAAATAATAAAAATTATGAAATTTTAAAACGAATAAAGTTGGTGGTTTACAGAATCTTGGGGGGGGAGGGTAATTACCCCCCTCCCATAAATCCGCGCTTGACCTACTGGTGCACTAAAAAGTTAGAAGCCTCGAACTTTCTTGCATTGATGCATATGTAGTATCAAGACTTTACCAGTTCTTGCCAGTAACTGTTTATACCTGCAATTTTTTTTACTGACGAGCCAATAGCTACTATAGTCACTAAGTCCGTGCAAGTATAAACCCGCTATAAATAATAATCTCTAGAAGCTCTAAGGTAAATCTAGAAGTTGCAATTTCTTCAATTTGGTTATTGCTACGTTTTCCATAGCGACATCATCTGTGAATGAGCTTAGGTGGTGGTTGAATAAAATTTTAGATCAATAAAATAACGTTATACTGAGTGAACTATACTACAAAATGGAATGATAACTGCGTGACCATTAGAAACAGATGGAAACGATAAGCACCTTAGTCTAGCGTTGTCTGTGGCACAATATTAAGACCCGTTTCGTTTTCTTTCTTCGCCGGGTAGGTGTATCCAGTGAGAGTTACATTATGTAGCAGTGCATTTTTTAAGCCAAAATCACTGGGCGACAAAGCTCAAATTTTTTAATGAGCAATGGGGAGAAATCAAAAAAAAATAACACCTATGACCAAAATCGTTGTCGCCTACTACCTACATCAAAATTTCAATTACTAGGCGACTAATTTTTCCAAGTGGGCGATATTTGTGTCGTCCACTTCATTAGTTAAAGTCATTAATGCAATATTATGTAGTATAGTTCAATGGTTATACTTTATCAAGAATTCAAGAACCATAATAGTATATTGTGTATCTAGGTGTGAAAGCGATACATTCCCGGACAACGGTGCAATTGTTGGCCGAGGCGCTAGCCGAGGCCAACAAGCATCGAAGTCTGGGAATGTGCTTTCACGTCACGAAGCAGCGTCGAAGGATACATTTTTGTTTGGAGTGAAATAATTTTGATTTTAATCAACTCATCAGTGCATTACTTGCCTTATTGTCATCTATTTACAAATAAAACGAGCCATAAGATGCTTACGCCCAGCAAATGTTCATCTTTGTGCGCTCACAGTAATCACCACTAGAGAAAATCTGGTACGTATTTACACTAACGGCCCACATATAAACAATTCTTGTGGTGGCATCGAGTAGAATGTCAACTGATCGTGCAGTAGACGACTCATACCCGTTAACGTAATGGGGATGAATCGTGAACATTTGAATATCATCAAATTTTGTGATACCATATGACATTGATGAGCACTAATGGGTTATATAAAAACCTAGGGCTTTACTTTGAAGGGCCCTAGCTCCCTTAGGAAGCATTTGCGGATATGTTTAGATGCGTAAGTAGAATCTGCACCAGAAATTTGTCACCGATATTTCAGGAACTCTGAATATTATAATCTCCAGTCCTAATGTAATGTGATGACCAACGCCACTTTTTAAATTTAAAAAATGAAAAAAAAAAAAATTCTCCAGTTTCGACAGCCACAACGTAAATTGATCGCTTTTACTAGTGTTGACAAGGCTGCACAAAATGATCAAGTTTTAAATAAAACTGAAAACGAACACACAGAGGCGGACTGGTTGGGGGGCAGAGAGGCAAAGTCCCACTGAACCTAGACCTCAAGCGCGCTGCTGGGCCTCCCACAAATTTTTTGCATGTCAGAATTTTTTTTCCAAATTTCTCCCCCTCACTCATCGATTTTCATTTTCGAGGAAAAAAAAATGGATTTTCATATGGGAAATTTTCTAGGACCCTTTAAAGCCTCCCAGCACGTGCCTGATATCCCACCCGGGCACTTTCCCCTGCCAGTCCACCCCTGAACACACATAAAGTTGATATTTTAAGTAGTTAAAGTGATCACCCTCGATAGAAAATGTCCAGTCCCTTAACCCTTTCGCTGCGGGTGACGTAAAATCCCGCTAATTATTTGTGGTCTTGTGGTGTGGGTGACGTATTTTTTCACTGGCTGATTTCAGGTTCTGGACTGCGGCAATCGGACGATTACGCTATTGAATTGAATATGTACCATATTGCTTTGTACATGCGTTAACTTTCGTGTAATCGGCGGCGGTCCCCACTCCTTTGCATTCTATCTCCTCCAAATACATGGGACTGCGTGCTCTTTTTACGCAATTGTTTAAGTTTATGTTACACGTTCAGTTCCTTGTGTTAGTTTGTAATGAATAAAAAAGATTATTTTTTTTAATGCGTTTCTTTTCTATTGTCAAAAGCAATCCTAGGCGCACACTAGTGGTGTGTAAGCCATGCAATAATTTTTGATTCACATGTTGCAACTGCGGGAAGCGTACATATCCGAGAAACGTGTTTATGGTTCAATATTGCGGGAAGCGGACAAACACGCATAGGCTGCCCAATGCCACACACAGGGCAGGGAATGCAAAATCTACTCCCGCGGTGAAAGGATTAAATGTTACACAGCCGATTCAAAGGTTCTTAGGGAATATGTATATCAGGAAACCTTTGCTGGTAGAGTATATGAGCCTGATATACATTTTCTCTGGCCGCACCAGAACAAAGCACAATGTTTGTCTACTTCAACGCAGAGCTGTACGTTTAATTGATGGGCTAGGATATAGGGAAGACTGTAAAAAGAGTTTCATTGAGTTAAAGATTCTGTCCTTTCCATGTTTATTTATACTTGAATGCCTTATGTACGTAAAAAATAACAGCGAGCGGTATCTAATGCATAACGATGTACATAATTATGAAACTAGAAATAATTCCAGTATTTACTTAGATTATCATAGAGTATATAAATCGCGTACAAGCATTTCCTATTTTGGACCTAAATTTTTCAATCTCCTCCCAAGTAATATCAAAAACCTGCAACCAAGATTATTTAAAAATAAAATCAAGGAGTATTTGCTCAATAAATGTTTTTATTCACTAAATGAATTCTGTAATAACAATTTTTCAGATTTTGTAATAGGAACTTAAAAGATACAACTATTTCCATTTTATATTTTACATTAATTGTTTATTGTTAGTTTGTTCACATCATCGTTATTGTAGTTTATTACTTTTATTACTTTACTTACTAATTTGACATGTGTAAACAGTTTATTGTATTAACACGAATAAAGAATTGAATTGAATTGAATTGAATTGAATTGAATCAGGGCAAAGTCCCGGGTTTTAAACAGTTGCAGTAACAATAAGACCGGCTCTGACGTATTTTGTAGTTCGATTGCGCTCCTCCTGCAAGTCGCCATACTTGCGCGAGGTTCAATTTGACGTAAAAATTGGTATGGATATTGACCCTCCATTTATATAGTAGAGTTCAGTGATTACCACATAAGCATAACGACCAGTACATATTTCGACAGCAGTAAACACTACACTATTGCAAGCCCGGACTGGAAACCATTCTGCTACCGGGCAACTTCTTTGACTAGCATCAGCCTATTCTTGCAACTATAATGAGTACACAAAACAGCATAATTTTTTTATGCATATATTTTGTATGATAAATGGTAAAAACATAAAATAAAAGTGTATTTATTCATTAGCCAATAGAACAAAGCTATAAAATAAATACTAACATACAGTAATAAATAACTTGCAAAATCATCACATATGTAAGTCATATATAAAAAAAAAATTCTTAAAATTGGAGGGAACTATTGCTGCTATGGCCTCAACAATATCGGAATTTTTCAGTTTGTTTAAAAGTTTCTTTTCTGAGGCATTGACATAAATGCTTCCAGCTTTTTTTGGGCCAATAAACTTCTAAGCCCATTTTTAAATCCGAAAATCCAGTTTCACACAAAACTTGAGTTGCTGAAAAAGTTAGAACTGACTTATATCCTGGGAACAGATTTGAATACGTCAAGCAATACAGATTACATTTAAGCAGCAAACTATAACAGCAGTATAAACACTTTTTACACATCTCATTTTTATTTTTACCGCATGTTTACATTTACATTATATATTAATTTATTTGCTTAAAAAGATCTTTATTTTTTTGCGTGTCCTCGGCGGCGCCGGGCCCACCGGACAATTGCCTGGTTGCTTCCCTGTCCTGTCCGGGCCTGCACTATTGCACACTCCGTTGGGCTGTGCTTATTCTCGATCAGCGAGTCAACACCCATTTTCACTCACAAAAGTATTTTTACTTGCTTAATTCTGCAAGTAGTCTAAGAGCTGGCATTAATTTGGGAAGGTAGTGAGCTCTCATCTTCCACTTGGTAGCCTAAAAGTATAGACAAAATAAACCCTTTTTTTTGTTAGGCCCCTGACCCGACGGGCAGAGGATCACGGGATCGGGCAGAGAATCACGGGATCTGGCAGAGGCCGCAGAGGGCAAAATGTTTTAAAGAACTGCCGATCGAAATGCTCGGTAGCACTTACTATACATACAATGTGTCCACGGCGAAGCGGTATTATAGGTGTAAATGACAATTTTTTTTGGATTAGAAACACAAGTTTTTGTATTCTGCTCTTGCTTCACCCAAAAACTATTTTTAGTATCTTGGACTTTAAAAAATTTATAGAGGGCGCTGGTAACAGCTTAAAAATAAAAATCGCGTGATCACCTCACGCCTCACGCCAGTGCCTTTTCTGGGCGAAATATTGAAAAATTTTATTAGAAAAACTTGCTCAGAATTAAAAAAATATGACGTACCAAATTACAGAACTAAAAACATTTTTTCTATTTAGCTATTTTGAATGGCTTGAAGGTCAATTGAATTTATAGCATTTGTAATTCTCTCTTTCAATACATTTTCATCCGTTGTTAAATCATAGGAATAAACAATTTGCTTCCGATCATTCAGCCAATTCCTTACTATTTGTGTGCTGTGGGCTGAACAACCATCTTGCTGAAAATACAAACGTGCTCTTTCGTCAAGTGGCAAGGTATGTAAATATTCATGAAAAAATGTTTCCAGTAGATTTAAATATTTATTCTGATTCAATTTACCATCAATGAAGTATGGTCCGATTATACCATTGCATTGTAGGATATTGCACACCAAACATTAACTCTTTTAGAATATTGACTACCTGTAACAATTCTAAAATTTGGGTTTGTATCGCTCCAGTAGCGGCAATTCTGACTAGACACAACACCATTGGAGGTAAAAGTTGCTTCATCAGAAAAAATGATGTCGATGAAAAAACTGGTCTTCTGCAAATTTTTCCCCCATTAACATACAAAACTATAAACACTTATCTTCATCTCCGTACTCAAGATTATGTCGAAATCTTGGTTTGTATGCAAAAACTTTGTTTCCTTTGAATATTTTACAAATTAACGATTTACTTATCCCTGTATCATTAGTTCGCTTTCTTAAGATAATTTTGGATTCTCTCTGAGAGAATCCATCGCTAATACTGTTGCTGCATCATCTTCGTTGTACTGTTTCTTTGGCCTAGTCTGCTTATTTACATTTTCGGTTTTCTTGAATCTTTTTACAATTCTCCATGCCTTTTGTATTGTTAGGACGATATTAGGAAACTTTCCATTAAACTTCGAAATCACATTTTTCATGCTAGATTCGCCAGTGCCATAGCATAGTACTAAATAAATTTTTTCTTGTAAAGTTGACATTTAATACAAACAATAAATTATTCTGACACAAAGATCACTTTTATTTTTGTTTCCATGGCATATTTGGTAAAGTCATATTTTTTTAATTCCGAGCAAGTTTTTCTAATAAAATTTTTCAATATTTCGCACAGAAAAGGCACTTTACCTGATGCGATTTTTATTTTTATGCTATTACCAGAGCCCTCTATAATTTTTTTAAAGTCTAAGATACTAAAAATAGTTTTTGGGTGAAGCAAGAGCAGAATACAAAAAATTGTGTTTGTAATCCAAAAGAAATTGTCATTTACACCTATAATACTGCTTTGCCGTGGACACATTGTATATGACATAGCGAAAAAATAAATGGAAGATACTGCAGACCTTTGGCGCGCGCGCGCTCGATGTTCAAAAAATTTGCGAGCTCCTTGACCAAACTTGGCGGAAATTGTTCATTTAGATGTCCATTTTTCAAAAACAACATGGTGATAACTATACAGCCATTTTAATGTTATACGCATGGAAATTTCCAAATTTGAGTGCTCAAATTCAAAATGGACAAAAATAGGTCTAAATTTATCATTTCTGTTTTCCAATCTCAAGAAAGGATTTTGCACCTCTGACGGGTAAATAAAAAAAAAAGTCTTCCATCAATATATATTGTTATAGGCATATTAATGAACCAATAGATTGCGAGACAGAAATTATGGATTTAGACTTATTTTTCGCCATTTTGAATTTGTGCACTCAAATTTCGAAATTTTGGCGAATGTTTCATGCGAATTGGCTGCACAGAATTGTCTGCCACGTTGTTTTAAAAAAAAAAGGACACCCAAATGAACAATTTCGGCAAAGTTTGGTGAAGCAGCTCTCTAATTTTTTTTGGACCTTTTCTTGAACGTCGGGCGCACGCGCGCGCGCCTCAGGTCTGCAGTGTCTTCCATTTATTTTTTCGCTGTCAAATGCGTAAAATAAGTGCTACTGAGCATTTCGATCGGGAGTTTGTTTTTGCCCTCTGAGGCCCAAGGCCGTTCCTAAATGCTTAGTCGTCTGCGTATGAGACCAAAATTGCGCTAGGTCTTTGTCAAGTGTTACTTAAAAAAATGAAAAGTGAACAAGACGAGCCTTATTCTTAGCCAATGTAGCTATCACATCGGTACAGTCAATATTTTCACTTACATCTTTTTCAATTGATATTATCGCCAAATCTGACAATCAGGTTTACCCCATGTGCTTCTAAATGACTTTTAATGATTTTTAATCTAGAAAAATACCGCTCACCCGAGGCGACACTTACTGGTAATGTCAATAAAATTCTTAGAATAGTTGCCACATTTGAGAATGACTTACAACACCTAAAACAAAACCTTGAAAACCATTAGGTCATGTATTAATATTAGTTTTAATATCAAAAATAACAAAAAACAGAAAGAAGCAAGGTACGCAATTTGCCATGGCTTTGGTGCTAACATCTTAAATTCAGATGCGTATAGTGTACAAATCTTGGTATAGGATGACATCTTGCTTAAGCCACGCTTGCACTTTTGGCTTAAGATGCGTTTACATTTATTTATTTTTCTAATTAATAAATTAAAATCCTCGTTTTTATTTCACATTTTGGCGCTCCCCTAAATGTGATGCCTACGTGTTGAACACACAATTTCCCAATGGTAGGAACGGTCTCTGAGGCCTCTACCCTACTGACCCTCTGCCTGTCGGGCTAAGGGCATAATAAAAGTGTTTATTTTGTCTATACTTTCAGGTGACGGAGCTCACTACCTTCTCAAATTAATACCAGCGTCAAGGTACAGGTATTTCGGAAGGCAGTTTCTACAGCCGGAGAAACTACGGGATATACCCTGGAAAGATAGATCCCGTGGTTCCTGCTCTCCTTCGTGAAGGGCACTGGCCTTTTTTAGGGGATTTTAAATGTCGCGACATACAATGGGCCAATAGGCCTGAGTACTGCAGATCTTAAGATCTGATGACGTTTCTGATAATAATGCCCAGCTCTTGGACTAAAGAAATCAATTTTAATTACAGCTTTTTGAAAAGAGAAGATGTTATTCTAAAAAATGGCATCATTTTCAGAACTTAATAAAAGTTGTAAAATTGTTATTGAAAATTGCCATAGGTCTCCGTCAGTTGGTCTGTATGTGCTTATGTACGGAAACACTCTACAGGTCACAATTCTTAACAGATCCACTTGAATGTTTTTTAATCGCTTCGTCTATTATCAAAATAGAACCCTATTAAATTTCATAATGATCGGTCAAGCAGTTCTATTATTATAAATAATTATTTAACACCGTCACACGAGTTGTTGCCGACCATCTCTCGTTTTCGGCTTCTCTTGGATAAATAAAACAATTATTTTTTCGTTTAACTCGCTCTAACTCAAAAACGGAACAGTGATTAGTCTTAAATTTTCATATTATCCCTGCATGTTTGTTAACAAAATATGTTAATATAAATGTCAAATGTTAATAAGAGTTCAAAATTTTTTTTTATAAAGCTGTGTCGATGAAATGTGAAAATTTGCAACTGCATATATAGGAAGAGAAAAACTTTTTCTTTCGAAATAGATACAACTATATCGAGAAGGAATGAAAGTAAAGGAAGATAACTTTTTATTTGAAGCTTTTTAGCAAAATATATAAATAAATGCTAGGAAATAACATTGCACAGCATTTATATTCATTTCTCTAGCTAACATTAACTTACTATCAAAATTTCGTACTTACAAGAAACATGATGCACGGACAGACGGACATTTTGAAACTTGTTCGGAATTCTTTCACTAACATAATATGAAAATTTTTCTCTAGAAGCAACATTTACGGTTTTAAAAATGTGCCGATTAAATGCAATATACTTATTGCATTTTACTTCAATTTTAATTCTTGATCAGAACTACAAATCTTTGATTGTGAATTTACATTAATTCTTCATGATATCTATGGGATTTTCTACAACTAGGTACAAAACATTCAATTATTATACAGACTTTAATATTAGAAATATAACAAACTGATATAGATTATACAACTATTCATACTTCATGATAAATAAAAAGTAATTTATTAATCATCATCGGCATCCATTTCTTCGTCATCATCGTCATTATCATCTGAATCTTCTCCTTGTGCATTTTCTTCGCCCTGCAGATCACAAAGCGCTTCAAATCCATCCAATTTACTCCATTTTGCTTTTAATATAAATCTAAATACAGCCAATTTATAATCAAATAATTCTAATATTCTCGCCTGTTGAGGCGTTAACACATCTCCTGCTGTACATACTTGAAAATCTTTAATTAAGGTAACAACTCCTAAAAGACAATAGATAAAAATAAGCACAATTGATTTTCAAAATATATTTTATTTTACCCTTGTCTAATTTTGTGGGTAATCCTAACTTCTCTCTTAGATATGGTTCCATTGCATGTGGAAATTGTTGTAAGGGTCCTTTATCCAATTTGATAGTTTGATCTACTTTATAACCCGCTCTTGCATACTCTTCAACAGAATAATTTGTAAACCAATCTACTACGTCTTCATGTGTGCAATCTGTGAACAGAAGTCCGCGCTGGCCCCCGTCCTTTTGCCTTAGAACATTGGATAACTAAAATAAAAAAATATTCTGCATAAATATATATATACACAGTAAACTATTCTGACAACTCTTCATAAATAAATCAATTGATTGATCCACGATATCATTCAAAATGTTTTCAAGTTTTCATTGTTCCTTATATTTCAGAGATTTTTTTGGAATTTCTGGTTCAATATTTTAGGAATCTCACGAAAATAAAATTTTGGAATCTGTTAATCCTTACATTTAGATCTTTGATGATGATATCTAGAGGAAAAATATAAGTATATTTTTTTAAAGTTCCACATTTTGACAAATGAAAGAAGATCACAAAATATTTTTGGGGCATTCGGCTCCCGATTTGCCTGCAGAACATCAAACTTTACCTAAGTGTGAAATATTATGATACTAGCTATAATTTTGGAGATAAAATGCTGTGACAGACAGACGGACGGACAGACAAATAAGTCATCCCATAAGGATTTATTTTTGAGTACGAAACCCTAAAATGTCGAGATAACAATGCACAATATTAATGTCATAAGTGAAAGCCCTGCGATTCTGCAACCTAGTGAGTTCTAGGCAGTATCTTCTTAGTATTCACAAAGTCTCAGCAAATGGTTTGCTAATTTGATTTGCTTTATAATATGTCATCCTTCATGGTTGCCACTTAGTCGTATGATCTCACCAAAGCTCTTTCGCATCAAAGAACTGCTTTGATAACATCAGCAAAGTGTTTTGCCGTTTTGCCTTTTACCATCCCGTTTTCACTGAACCATTAAGCATTATAGTGTGTCCGTGGATGGACCTAACTATACTTCTAATCTTTCTCATTTTGCATTTTAAGAGAGAAAGTCATTCTACAAAGTTCGCTTGTTCTGAAAAGTCCTTAGACAGTCAGAATTTTGAAATAACCTTCAGGGTGGTCAAAAAATAATAAAACGTGAAATTATGCCAAGAGTAAAGTATAAAGATTTTTGAGATGAGATACATATACCCCCAAATCCAAAGCCGAAGTTGGTCGGAAGGGGTTTACACATTTGGAAAATGCAGACCATACCCACCGGTATTGTCAGAACCGGAGCTAAGCTTTGAACCCAGAACGCAATAGACAGTTGACCAGCATATTTGCCCACACAATACGCTTTAGCTGACTAAGCTATCATGCCGTACCAAGATGTTTGTAATGTCAATGAAATTTCAGATGTGGAATTTTAACACTGTTTCTCAAAGTTGACATTTTTGCTATAATGACGATTGTACTGCACATTGTTTTTTTCTTGAGGTGGGGAAACCCACACGGGCTGCCCATTCCACTGGAATGGGTCTGAGTGTCAGACTCAAACTGACCAAAACCCCTCCTCCTGGGGCTCGTCTGTAAAGAATACTCCGAGAGCATTGCAGCCTCCTGGGCTCATTGTGCTCTCCCTCTATCTTAGTTTACACTGTTCATTTTAATATTCCTGTATCACTGACAAGGTGATACAGGTCTGAAAATGGGCGAGTTTTGGTGGTTTCCAGATCTGTTTGTGTTTGCCCATAGATATTATAACTCACTATATCCATTTTTCCTGTACCATTGGCAACAGGTCTGAGAGAATGGGCGGAGTGATAGTTGCCAAGTCCATTATCTTTCCCCATTGTCACCAAGGATCGGGGGGGGTGCACGGACAGTTAGGGTCGGCTCCCGTAGTATTACGTTTTATATTGAATTTTATATTTTATTTTAAGAGTTGAATCATTTATCTGGAAAATGGTAACTCGTACCCAAATATTGTATAGGAACAAAAGAAAATTTTATGCACTTTGTTTTTTGTGCAGAAAGTTTTTCTCCATCTTTTTTAGTTTTTGTGTTGAATGACAAAAACATTTGCAAATCTTGTTTTTTTTAAATGACGCCATTTTGAAAATACAGCCAATTTTTTTTTGGGGACATGTCTTAAATTGTTCCTTAGGCTTTAATCTTTATGAAAAATATTGTCCCCAAGGATCGGAAGGGGGTGCACGGACACTTAGGCTTAGGGTGGGCTCCCGTAGTAAAGAGATGAGAAAAGAAACACGTTTCCTTGGAAAATGTAAATTTTCAGTTGTATCGCTCCTAGCGTCCTTATTCTTATTTGTCGTAGGGCAAAAAATAAAAAAGACTTATGGTTTATTAAATTCTCTACAAATTCGTTGGGGGGGGGAGGTGCAAGGGCGAGCTCCCGTAGTATATACATTAGAGTGGGCCGAAAAAACACTTTTTTTTTTTTAATCAAAATAGTTGCCTATCGCCTAGCTAAGCAAAATGAAAAAAAAATTCAAATAAAAAAAATATCTTCCGTTCGCGCATGGGGCTCAAAGTTTTAAAAAATGTCGAAATTTCGCTTTTCTTAATTAATTTTTTATAATTGCTAAACTTAATACTAACTAAGCGCTATAGGTCCTAATGTGAAGTTTAGGGTATAGGGAATACGAAAAAAAATTAAAACCCTTAAATTGAAAATATTTAGTGTTTGCGCAAAATGCTCAAAAAACTGGATTTTCTCTAAAAACGGCTATATTTCGTAGCTTATCAATTTTATGTTCAGTCTATATAAATGATAAACATATTTTTATTTTCAACTTCTTTATTCAATAATCATTAATCAATCACTTTAAAGTTTGATTTTTGGGAAAATTCGGGCATAATACTTCGTGACAAGAGGGTAGTTCGTATTAATCCGTCTCTTGCGTCAGCGCCACACACTTTTTGAGATACTTCAGTGACAAGTTTGATACAGCATTCAACCGCCTGGGTATGACAAGGGAAACTTTGGAAATCTGGTTGCGACGATGTGTCTGTCTTTATCATTTTTATGATGTCCTCATCCGTGATTTTTCTTAGTAGTGGAAGAGGAGAGATTTTCAAACTATCCCACCAAATCATATCGACGTAGTCTGTTGCTTCAAAATTTAGTTTTGGCGTGGTGAAATTTCGATGAGCGAAGAAAGCGTTTCGCTCAATCACTGGGTTGATAACTTGCCATTAATTTTGATTTAGGTACCGTGATGTTCTGATAGCTTCAAAAAGTATCTTTGGACCATCTGTGAAATGTTGCTGGTTTTGATTTTGAACCATAGAGGCATGTAACATTTTAAAATAAAATATATCAAATGACAAATTTCATCATTAGGTTTTTATAAACTCACATACACTGTACGTGTTAAAATGTTACATGCCTCTATGGTTCAAAATCAAAACCAGCAAACATTTCACAGATGGTCCAAAGATACTTTTTGAAGCTATCAGAACATCACGGTACCTAAATCAAAATTTATTGCAAGTTATCAACCCAGTGATTGAGCGAAACGCTTTCTTCGCTCATCCCGAAAATTTGATTCTTGCCATGACAGTGGATGAAAGAAGACCTATCAGAGAACTGGGACTACGCAGATTACTGAAAGCTCGATCACTTTCCAAGGGAAAGACCATTCGAAATTTCTCCACACCAAAACTAAATTTTGAAGCAACAGACTATGTCAATATGATTTGGTGGGATAGTTTGAAAATCTCTTCTCTTCCACTACTAAGAAAAATCACGGATGAGGACATCATAAAAATGATAGACAGACACATCGCCGCAACCAGATTTACAAAGTTTCCCTTCTTGTCATACCCAGGTGGTTGAACGCTATGTCAAACTTGTGACTGAAGTATCTCAAAAAGTGTGTGGCGCTGACGAAAGAGACGGATTAATACGAACTACCCTCTTGTCACGAAGTATTATGCCCGAATTTTCCCAAAAATCAAACTTTAAAATGATTGATTAATGATTATTGAATAAAGAAGTTGAAAATAAAAATATTTTTATCATTTACTAAATATTTTCAATTTAAGGGTTTTAATTTTTTTTCTTATTCCCTATACCCCAAACTTCACATTAGGACCTATAGCGCTTAGTTTAGCAATTATAAAAAATTAATTAAAAAAAGCGAAATTTCGACATTTTTTAAAATTTTGAGCGCCATGCGCGAAGATATTTTTTTATTTGAATTTTTTTTTTTTTTCATTTTGCTTAGCTAGGCGATAAGCTTTTTTGAGGTATAGCGATATAAAAAAAAAGTGTTTTTTCGGCCCACTCTAATATACATGTATTTAAAAGGAATTAAATGGTATTTATATTTGTTACTCTCCCTCTCTTTCAACTTTGCTTGAGTGCTCTCAGTTATAAATAAACTATTGATAGAGTTGAATTTTGTGAAGGGAGATTCATCCAATTTGCCCAAAGTTGATTATGACATGATAGATTGAAATTGAAATGCTTCAAATCAACACAACGTTAGAACACTCATTAATATAAAAACTTGTCTGTCATTTGACTAGTCGTTGACATATATTGCTAAATGTTTTTAAAAATCTAATTGGCATTCAAGATTATTTAAAATATTTAATAATTCACGCCATTATTATTTTAATTTTTTATATCACAACATTAAATTTCGTGGATAAATATATTAAAATTGATTTAATAAATAAGCTTCATACTCCTGTTTTCTTCAATTACCTTTACTAGAACTAGAGAAGAAATTTCAACTTCGCAACACCACAGTGTTTTGTATAAAACCATTCTATCAACAAATTAACACAGACTACCTACATCATCGGCAGATTACTTACGTCAGCAATTTAAAACGCTTTTCGTGCCACTTATTTTAACCTGTTTTCTCAAAAAATTGATAATTATTTTCGCGGAAATCTGTATTGTAAGGCTTGTTTATACATATTCTATGATATTACTCAATAAAAAAAAAATGGAAAATACCTCACATATTCCCACAAAAATCGCATAAAAAATGAATAATTGCAAATCTCTTTCTACAAATATTCTGCGAAAAAAAGTTAGTTTTTTTGCGACAAGTGGGCTTGGCAACGCATTCACAAGTTCCCATGAGCCATCTGACGAAGAAATGGCATTTTCTATTGGTACGAGCGGTGCAATTTTTTTTGTCTATAATTCTCCCGCCCATTCCCTCACTCTCATCAATTACTTCCACGTCCAGTGGAAGTATAGTAACGACAAAAAAATTTTTAAAAATTTTTATTGTCCAAATAGGCTTAAAATGTCATGAAACGTCGAGATTTTAAGTTTGAGCGAAAAAAAAAATTTCTGTCTGTCTGTCGGTCTGTCTGTCGGTCTGTCTGTCTGTCTGTCTGTCTGCCTGTAACTTTTTTTGTGCGCACGTTTACTCTGGAACCGTTTAAGATATTGACTTGAAATTTGGTACACATATGTACTTTAACGAGATCTAGAACTAGATTATATTTTCATCTTGTTCCGTCGAAGGGTTGGGGGGTAAATTGGGGTAAATTTGGGGTAAAGAGATCAATCAAGCAGGTAAGAGTCCATATAATTGGTATTTAGTATATACAAGAGAAGCTAAGGTCTCAGAAAAATGTTTGGCATTAGCCACCCCCACCCCTTATTAAAGGGGATGAAAAAAAAATTGTGATTTAGTGTATGTACAGTAACCAGAAACCTAAAAATATTCTTTTACTTCATCCACCCCCCCACTATCACCCCCCTATCATCACCCTCCACCCCACTACCGATGTGGGGTTTCGTTTTATGGGTTTTTGGGGTAGAGGATTTCAAATATTATATTATTAAAGTTCCATAAACACTTATTTTCACATACAAAGTTTTTTCGTTGTGAGTGACTTGGATAGAGAATCTGGATGTGGAAGTAGTGATTCCTTGGGCAGCGGTTTTTTTATTTATTAAATCGCACAATGTTGCTTGCCCAAAACCGTATAATTTAGGGCTGAGGGGTGCATAATTTTGTTCTTAACCAATGGCAACACTGCTTCACCGACATTTTAAAATAGATAGATCTATCAGATGCACTATCTCATTTTAAGAGGCTCAATTTATTTAATGGTTATACACTCATTAATATAAAAATTGTTCGTTACAAAACTCTAATAACTTATTCACTCACAACTAGTGAGGTTAGGTTTAGTTAGGTACTTTAACATTTTATTCAATACCTATTCAATTCATAGTACTACAATACACTCAGTCGAAAGGTATTTTAACTTTACAAGGTATAAGTATCCTAATAAATCTTGAAATTTACAACAGGTATGCATGCGTCTGCTTGCAACGTCGCAAGGCACTCAGTGGCGCTGCACTTAAGAAGAGTGTTACATTTAATATTTTACAAACTACGAAACACCAATTTATTACAAGATTCACATTTTAAATTTCTCAGATCACACAAGCCTCTTTAGTTTTTTTCACTATTAAGTGTCACTTATAACTTGCTCACAATATGCTTGTTATCTCTCAATAGATAAATGCCCGTTTACCGCAATATCAGTTCACACAGATGAATCCTCTTGCGACGTAATAAAACAATCACTTGCACTGCACTTACCCTTTGCCTACGACCAGTTTTTCAAGAATAGAATAGCATACCTAGTAAAGTTTAAATATCTTGCTTAGACGGCCTAAGATATAGCACGTATCAACTTTACGATAAATTTTCTCTATCACATTTAGTATATGCCTACCTTATGTATATCTTTTGCAACCTCCTGTTGCTCATCTCTACCTAAAGCTATAGCCATTAGTTTAATTTTACCAAAGACAAATCGACTAGGTCGCCATTCCTCACGAATTTGTTTCATATTCGCATTTTTCATATTGTAAGTTGTGTACGTATATACACTTGTAAATTTTTCTACACAAGTTCTCACATCAATTATCATTTTTTGTTTTCCAGATAAGCCCTTTGTAGCAAGCTTTGTTAGAGAAACTAAAATAGAAAATGTTTTAGGTTAAGTTTACAAACAATCAATAATTAACTAACCTTTTTTATTCCTCTTTGATCTAGGCATTATTTACTTTTATCAATAACCACTAGGTACTTAATATAAAACACCAAAATTATAAATACCGGATTTTTAACGACTATGTAAACGTGATAACCAAATAATCACTACAGTCCTAAACATAGAAACTTCTACGAAAGAGAATTAGCACATAACAAATCAATTTATATCTGAGTTTGGTTTGGGGTAATACAAGTAAACGATAATATAATAAAATAATATAATAATATAAAGCCCGCGCCGTAAATTTTATAATCAAACAGTACACGAGGCAACAGAAAATCTTTAGCTTTACTGATTAATGATTATAGAGGGCGCAAAGACGAAATGTGCGCAAGTCCAAAAATTTAAAGCGCAGAAGCCAATCGCCATAACAGGACCGTCTCCAGATATTTTAAAGCGCTTAAATTTAAATTTAATATTCGTTTTCCGTTTTACAATTCAAAACGTATTTGTTATTAATTCATTAATTTTTTTTCAGACGGAGAATGCAACGAGAAGATGTACAGAAAATGGTACTTGGTATGTCAATGAGGCTACAAATGAGCCTTGGGCTAATTATACGTCATGCATGGATGGACAAATTACTACAATTTTCACAAATAACATTCGCAAAGTCGATGTATCTCAAAACTCTGCGGTAATTTGAAAACGTGGATATATCTAACATTATATTTTTACTCGTTTTACTTTTTAGGCTATTGTACCTGCTTTGAAAGTTATATCTCAATCAGGGTATGCTGTATCCTTGATATCTCTAATTATTGCCTTCTCCATTATGTTTCTTATTAAGTGAGTATTTTTTTACATTATCAACTCAATATAAGCATTCCCAAATCTAATAGAGAAAAATTGTTAGAAACTCAAGTAATTGATAAAAAAGTGGTGTACTTTAAAAATTACTAAACTAAATTTTAATCTGGATAACGATTGTTGCTGGTAACAGTAACCTGTATTATACAGGATGATCCCACCTTCATGACTAGAATTATTTTTTTTGTTTCTTAAGAATCACTTTTACTTATATTAAAATTGTCCCTAAAACGCCTGCTGAGCATAGCTTGTGGCACCGCCATGCTGGTATAATTATATGGCACTATGACCATCACTAACAAATAGATGCCAAGATATAACTATACCTCTTTATCATAATATGTAGTTAGATTAGATGCTTAAATTTTTTAATGATGTAAAAATTTGTTCTAATTTCTTGGTTCAGTTATTGAAGTAGTCGGAAAATTGTTATTCTAATGCCTCCCCCCCACTATCACTTGAACAAATTTACTTACGGCTCTGTTAATTAGGCAGTTACATATAAGCAGCACAGACGTAAGACCTAAGATAATCAGACTGATTGTGAACTTTCAGTGTATACGTTCGATCATGTAAAGGATAGGAAAGACAGAGTTTTCCTAATCTAAGATAAAAGGGTATCGGTATATATGAGAGAGGTAGTATCATGATGAATGTCTATTTTTATCTACTTTATAAATATAAACTGGATCTATAAGGTGCTAGAAAATATTTTGTTATGAAAGTTGCTATAGCCTGGGGTCTAGTTATTATAGTATTAGTCTGGGAGATAGCGTCAATATTTTATACGTCATTTCAACACAACTTCTTTGTTTTTTAATGTTAGTTTTCGTTCAAAAAACAACTAAAATAGGTGTCAGCTGACGCGACTGTGGTGTATAAGAGCGTGGAGGCTGCGCATTTGGTAAAATAATTTTGTTTTTTTACGTCAATTGAACAAAGCTACAAAACTATAATTTATTTATGTAATATAAATGGAAAAAAAAAATGTGTCAGCTGCATAGGGTAAGGAGCGAAGTTTGTCAGCTGCCCTAGTCAATACTTATGTATGCAAAACACGTAAAAATTCGTTATTTCAACAAAGCTGAAATTCATTGCGATATAAAAAAAACAATTAAAAAATGTCAGCTGATAATACCATGGGACAAAACCTGTCAGCTAGGCCTTTTTAAGTGTACCGTAGCGTCCAGGTGCTCACCGCACACGGTATCTTTAATGCCCCAGTTAGCGTATGAGACTTGAAAGAAAATCATATTTGTATGAAAAATTAGACATACATATTAGAGAATACTTAGAGAATAGAGAATTAGAGAATACATTGATTGAGAATAGTGAAGATTAAATAATGAGAATATAAAAATCTTAATATTTCTATTATTTTGGCACATTCAATATGAATAAAACAAATCAATTCTCATCTGAATCACTCTCACTGCTGTATTCTAAATTATCTTCCTCTTCGGAAGTGCTATCTGTATGGTCATCCAAATCTAGACTTTCCTCAGATTCTCGAGAGTCATCGTTCTCATTTTCGTCTTCACCAATATCTGCCGAAAAATATTGAAAATCATTGAAGTGAATAAAAGAGAATTCATGTAGAAGTAAAAGATTATAGGCGTAGAATACCAAGTTTTCAGGTGCGTGTTGAGAAAAGTTATGTATTAAAAAACATGCCTCCTGTTGTTTCAAATTCAAAATATCGACATTTGAGCATCAATAAATGTATTACTCATAAAATACTTTGTTACTATTTGTGCATAGTATAATTATCTAATATTTCATACAAATATGATTTTCTTTCAAGTTTCATATGAGAAAACCGATATCAGCAGGCGTGAAATAGAGGATTTCATTAGTTTGTGTTGAGAGAAACTTGAAATTGTTCATCAGGTGGTTAAAAAAAATGAAATAATACGTTAGCTAGGGCATTAAAGATACCGCGCGCGGTGAGCGCCTGGATGCTGCGATACACTTAAAGGGCCTAGCTGACAGGTTTTGTCCCATGGTATTGTCAGTTGACACTTTTTAATTGTTTTTTTTAATATCATAAACTATCATATAAATGAATTTCAGCTTTGTTGAAATAACGAATTTTCACCTGTTTTTCATACATATTAACTAGGACAGCTGACAACCTTCGCTCCTTACCCTATGCAGCTGACACATTTTTTTTTTTTCATTTATATTGCATAAATAAACTATTTATAGTTTAGTAGCCTTGTTTAGTAGTAGCTGACACCAGATTCTTCGATAAGCAATGAAAAAACAACCTGCACTGAAAAGATGAGCTTTGTTGAAATGATGTGATTAAATTTGACGCTATCTCCCGGACCATATAGCTAACATCCAAACCTTCAATTTTTATATACTGCGTGGTGCTTTTGTCGCATGCCAGAGATATGCAACAAGCTTATAGAATTAATTCTTGTGTGGAACATTGGAACATTAGGTCGATTTATGTTTGCAATAACAATTTTTCTTCGCTATTTTCAGCGTACATTTAGTATCACTAATATTATAGCACTCCTTTATATTTTTAGAAAATTACACTGTGCTAGAAATATTCTTCATATGAATCTATTTGCTTCATTTATTCTCAGAGCATTTTTTTATATACTGAAAGATGTGCTGTTTATTGGAGGCATAGGCTTTTGGAATGACTTTAGCATTAAAAATGGAGAACTTTACTTCAAAACAGATTTGGAGGTAAATATATACTGTATATATAAACATTGTGCTGCAAAATTAATTCATACTACTGAAAAATTATGTAAAAATGTTTATAAAAATGTTTATACTGCAAGTCAGTAGCAGGGCCCCCACAAGAGGGCCAGAGATGTTGCCAAAAAAATTTCCGGTCAGTAGGTTGAAAAGTTAATAAAACTGTTTATTTATGTTTATGTCAAATTACACTTATACTTTTTACTGCAGTTTCAAAAACTGGTCATAAACTTCCCACCCACTGTATTGGTATGCCAATTAACTTTAAGACATCTTGAATTCATAAATAAAATAAAAATATTGCTTACCAAATGTATATAATTATGGGCAAAAAATTATAGGTGGGCCCACAGACTATGAACAAAGATGAGTATTTTCAGATATAATAATAATAATAATAATAATAATAATAATAATAATAATAATAATAATAATAATAATAATAATAATAATAAGCAGGAGAGGCTAACCGTTATCTATCTAGCCTTTGGTGAGTAGCGCCACCACTTACTCCAGCTGGGGGTGCAAAACCGAACCGGCAGCCCTAGCGCACCCGGGAGGGGAAAGCGCTTTCCCCTCTGGTGTCGGTCGTGGGCTTGTTGGGCTAACCACCCACAAGCCCGATCCTCCGGTTCCAATTGGCCGAAGACAGGGCCCCCACGATCGACCCCGTGCGGATAGGGGTCAAGGGCAAGGTGGTGGGGCCCAACAGGGAAGGATGCCCATTGATGACGACCGCTATAACCAAGGACGCTTTGAGTGGACAGATGAACTGAGAGACGACCTGATGCACTGTTATGAAAGCAGTGAACCCGGCCGAAGGGGGTACATGGCGCGAATGCATGCTCTGTGGTGTGAAAACCACCCAGAACATGACGCCTTCACACCTCAGAACCTACGTGATTATGTATCCCACCTTCGTGCTAGAGGCTATGTCAGAGCCGCTCCTCAGCCAGTGAATGAGGTGGCCGAACAGCCACCGAACGAACCGGTTGAGGAAGCGGTTCCCATCGTTCCACCAACACCAGAGGGTCTCAGTACCAGACGGGGGTTGCACAACATAAAACCCCCCGGGCCACAAGATCTGGCCAGAGTGGATGCAGAACTTCGTGCAGCGCTACCAGAAGAGGCTGACATCTGGCACATAAATTGTGCCGTGTATGCTGCCGCTCAACGCTTGTCTCAAGTGGAGAGGCGAAATACTACCTCTCCACAAGAAAGAGCGGGACGGCGCATACAGAAGATGGAAGCCAAGATCCGGTCGGCGAGGCAACACGCATCCCGTATCCAATGTGTGATGGACTATATGGCAGCCAATAGGCCTTTCACGCCTAAAGTGCGGCGAGTAGCTGCCAACTTAAGACGCGTCCATCACACACTTAATGGGGCAGTGCTGCAAACCACCAAACAGCACTGCCTCGACAGGATACGGATGCTAGTGTCTTGTAAGAAGTCACTAGTGAGGCGGGCGAGGGGGCTAGCGGAAAATCAACTTTTCCGCAAAAAGCCCTCGCGCCTTTTCGAACCGCCTCAGCGTGTTGCTGAAAATCCGCCGACTGCAGATCAGGTGGAAAACTTCTGGAAAACGTTGTACGAACAGAAGCTTCCACTCAACAGAGACTCTCCAGCCCTGGCACACTTTGAAACCTTTAGCCAAAGGTTTCGCCAACCACACGAGGTGTGCCAACCAATAACCCCAGAAGAGGTTCGAAGAGCTCTTGAGGGCTCTAAGAACTTTGCTGCTCCAGGTCCCGACGGGATAAATAACTTTTGGTGGAAAAAGTTATCGAGTACCCACCACCATTTGGCCAGAATTTTTAATGCCTGGCTAAATGGGGAGCAGCAAATTCCCTCTTGGGTTGTTGAGGGGCGGACAGTGCTGATCCCCAAGAACGGAGATTTGTCTAATCCAAAGAACTACCGCCCGATAACCTGTTTAAACGCATGTTACAAAGTGTTTACACGCATTTTGTACATGCGGGTGCTCCACGCAGTTGAACCGGTTTACGAACGGATACATGAGCAACGAGGGTCGAAGAGAGGTGTCGCTGGCTGCAAGGAGAACCTGCTGATTGACAGATGTGTCACGCAGGACTCCGTGCAGTATAAGCGGAACCTCTCCATGGCCTGGATCGACTACCGCAAGGCATTTGACATGACATCTCATGAGCTTATTTTACACTTGCTCCAATGTCTTGCGGTACCCGGTCCCGTAGTGAGATGTATTGAAGAACTGATGCCGCTCTGGAGGACTCGCTTTACTATAACATCCGGTAACGATAGAGTCCAGACGGAGCCGGTATCGTTCAGAAGGGGTGTATTTCAGGGAGACTCCCTCAGCCCCCTTCTGTTTTGCATCTCACTACTGCCATTATCCGTTTCGCTCCGGAAAACCCGTGGATACAACTGCGGTACCCCCGGCGATAGGAGGCATAAGGTCACCCATTTGTTTTATATGGATGACCTTAAACTTTATGCCTCCGGAGAAAGGGACCTACACCAGTCCCTTAGGGTGGTACAGGAGTACACGCAGGCTGTCGGTATGGAGTTCGGGTTGGACAAATGTGCACTGGTCCATCTCAAGAGAGGACGATGCGGGGACTACGGAGAGGATGCGCAGCTCGTAGACGGAAGCATCTTACATCATCTAGATGCCGGAGAGTCGTACACTTACTTGGGTGTCGAGCAACGCTCCACCCAAGAAGTGAGTGTAGTGAAAAACGCTCTCCGCGGCAAGTATCAGCACCGACTCCGACAGATTTGGTCTTCAGAACTGTCGGGGAAGAACAAGGTGGCTGCTACCAACATGCTTGCCGTTCCGATCCTTCTCCACTCCTTTGGAGTGGTGAAATGGAACCGAGAGGAGTTGCGTCAACTCGATGTAGGAACCCGCAAGAAGATGCATATCAATAGGAGTTTGCATCCTAAATCGTCCGTTCCACGGTTATACCTCCCACGACATCGGGGAGGCCGTGGACTCTTGAGTTTGGAGAGTCTCCATAACAGGATGGTTCTGGATGGAGCCTGTAAGATTATCAGGAGTTCGGATCCCCTCCTCTGCATGGTCCGAGACCATGAAAATGCAGGGGTAGGAGCGTTTTTGTTTAAGGCAGCACAGAGAGCAGCCGATGAACTTGGTCTCTCCTTCGACGTCGAGCGGGTAAATCGCGACTCTGTCACCGAGTTGGAACCTGCTCGGCGAAAAGCCCAAATTAAAGCTGCAGAACACAACATCTTTCTGCAGCTTCATACGGATAAGCCAATGCATGGAGTCTTCTATAAAAATATAGAAGATCTTGGCTTATCCGAAAGGCTGACCTTTGCCTTCTTAAGGTCAGCCGGGCTGAAGTCTGAGACCGAGGGATTCATAATGGCTTGCCAGGATGGTGTATTTAACACTCTCGTTTATCGAAGTCGTGTCATGGGTATAGAGGTCCCTGATGTCAGCTGCAGGGCCTGCCGCAGGGCGCCAGAGACTCTAATGCACTTGTTGTCGGCCTGTCCGACATATGCAGTCTCGGCCTATATCCAGAGGCACGACGGAGCATTACGAGTGCTTTATTATCACTTAAGGCACTCGTATGAAATAGACGAGACACCAGTGCTGCCTTATGCTCCGGGGGATATTGAGTCCGTTGTGGGAAATGAGAAGTGTCTAATTTATTGGAACTACTCTTTTCCCACAGTCAGGCAAATACAAGCCAACAAGCCTGACATAGTCCTCCTCGACCACCAACTCAAGACAATGTTTGTCGTGGAGTTCTCGGCTCCCGCGGAGAACAACATTGTCTTGAAGGAGGAGGAAAAACGGACAAAATATCGAGATTTGCTCTTCGAACTCCGCAGACTCTATCCAGACCATACTGTTAAGATAGTGGTACTGATTATAGGAGCCCTCGGTGGAACGAGACACACACTGCTTTCAGAACTTAAGATCATACCGGCATGCCGAAATTCGGCAGAGGTCTTAGCCGGCAGAATGCAGAAGGCCGTCATCCTCGGTTCATTACGTCTGCTCAGGGCACACGATTCGCGGACCCAGTAGTCACTCACCCCACGGGCGTGGGGAGTGGCTACCGGTACTACCAGCTCCCCTCTGTGAGTGTCGGAGCCACAGAGTTTAAAGGGTGACTGGCTTTTACAAAAAAAAAAAAAAAAAAAAAAAAAAAAAAAAAAAAAAAAAAAAAAAAAAAAAAAAAAAATAATAATAATAATAATAAATAAGCAGGAGGGGCTGACTTTCATCTATCAAGCCTTTGGTGAGTAGCGCCACCACTTACTCCAGCTGGGGGTGCAAAACCGAACCGGCAGCCCTAGTGCACCCGGGAGGGGAAAGCTCATTCCCCTCTGGTGTCGGTCGTGGGCTTGTTGGGCTAACCACCCACAAGCCCTGACTTCTGGTTCCTGTAAACCGAAGAGAGGGCCCCCACAATCGACCTCGTCCGGATAGGGGTCAAGGGCAAGGTGGTGGGGCCCAACCGGATGGAGCGCCCGTTGACGACGAACGCTATGCACAAGGACGCTTTGAGTGGACGGATGAGCTAAGGGACGACCTTCTGCAATGCTACGAAAGCAGTGAGCCCGCACGAAGGGGATACATGGGGCGGATGCATGCTCTGTGGTGTGACAGGCATCCAGAGCATGGCGCCTTCACGCCACAAAATCTGCGTGACTATGTATCCCATCTTCGTAGAAGGGGCTACGTGAGGGCTGCTCCTGGACCGGTGAATGAGGTGGCCGAAAGACCGCCGCATTCACCGGTTGAGGAAGTGGTTCTCCTTGTTCCACCAGTACCAGAGGGCCTCAGTACCAGACGGGGGCTACACCACATAAAAGCCCCCGGGCCACAAGACCTGGCCAGAGTGGATGAAGAACTTCGTGATGCGCTACCAGAACGGGCTGACATCTGGCACATTAACTGTGCCGTGTATGCCGCTGTTCAACGCTTTTCTCGGACGGAGAGGCATAATACTGCCTCCCCACAGGAGAGGGCGGAGCGGCGCATACAAAAGATGGAAGCCAAGATCCGGTCGGCGAGGCAACACGCATCCCGTATCCAATGTGTGATGGACTACATGGCGGCCAATAGGCCATTTACGCCTAAAGTGCGTCGAATAGCCGCCAACTTAAGACGCGTCCATCACACACTCAATGAGGCAGTGTTGCGAACCACCAAACAGCACTGTCTCGACAGGATACGGATGCTAGTGGTTTGTAAAAAATCACTAGTGAGGCGGGCGAGGGGGCTAGCGGAAAATAAACTCTTCCGCCAAAAGCCCTCGCGCCTTTTCGAACCGCCTCCGCGTGTTGCAGAGAATCCGCCGACTGTAGATCAGGTGGAAAATTTCTGGAAAACGCTTTACGAGGAGAAGCTTCCACTCAACCAAGACTCTCCAGCCCTGGCACACTTTGAAGCCTTCTGTCAAAGGCTTCATCAACCAAACGAGGTGTGCCAACCGATAACTCCAGAAGAGGTTCGAAGAGCTCTTGAGGGCTCTAAGAACTTTGCTGCTCCAGGTCCCGATGGGATAAACAACTATTGGTGGAAAAAATTACCCAGTACCCACCACCATTTGGCCAGAATTTTCAATTCATGGCTAAATGGGGAGCAGCAAATTCCTTCTTGGGTTGTCGAGGGGCGGACAGTGCTGATCCCGAAGAACGGAGATTTGTCTGACCCAAAGAACTACCGGCCGATAACCTGTTTAAACGCATGCTACAAGGTGTTTACACGCATTTTGTACATGCGGGTGCTCCATGCAGTTGAACCGGTTTACGAGCGGATATATGAGCAACGAGGGTCAAAGAGAGGTGTCGCTGGCTGCAAGGAGAACCTGCTGATTGACAGGTGTGTCACGCAGGACTCCGTGCAGTATAAGCGTAACCTCTCCATGGCCTGGATCGATTACCGCAAGGCATTTGACATGACATCACACGAGCTCATTGTACACTTGCTCCAATGTCTTGCGGTGCCCGGTCCCGTAGTGAGATGTATCGAAGAACTGATGCCGCTCTGGAGGACTCGCTTTACCATAACATCGGGTAACGATAGAGTCCAGACGGAGCCGGTATATTTCAGAAGGGGAGTATTTCAGGGAGACTCCCTCAGCCCCCTTCTGTTTTGCATCTCACTACTGCCATTATCCGTTTCGCTCCGGAAAACCCGTGGCTACAACTGCGGTACCCCCGGCGACAGGAGGCATAAGGTCACCCATCTGTTTTATATGGATGACCTTAAACTTTATGCCTCCGGAGAGAGGGACCTACACCAGTCCCTCAGGGTGGTACAGGAGTACACGCAGGCTGTCGGTATGGAGTTCGGGTTAGACAAATGTGCACTGGTCCATCTCAAGAGAGGACGATGCGGGGACTACGGAGAGGACGCGCAGCTCGTGGACGGAAGCATCTTACATCATCTAGATGCCGGAGAGTCATACACTTACTTGGGTGTCGAGCAACGCTCCGCCCAAGAAGTGAGTGTAGTGAAAAACGCTCTCCGCGGCAAGTATCAGCACCGACTCCGACAGATCTGGTCTTCAGAACTGTCGGGGAAGAACAAGGTGTCTGCTACCAATATGCTTGCCGTTCCGATCCTTCTCTACTCCTTTGGGGTAGTGAAGTGGAGTCGAGAAGAGTTGCGTCAACTCGACGTAGGAACCCGCAAGAAGATGCATCTCAATAGGAGTTTGCATCCTAAATCGTCCGTTCCACGGTTATACCTCCCACGACATCGGGGAGGCCGTGGACTCTTGAGTTTGGAGAGTCTCCATAATAGGATGGTTCTGGATGGAGCCTGTAAGGTTATCAGGAGTTCGGATCCCCTCCTCTGCATGGTCCGGGACCATGAAAGTGCAGGAATAGGAGCATTTTTGTTTAAGGCAGCACAGAGAGCAGCCGATGAACTTGGTCTCTCCTTCGACGTCGAGCGGGTAAATCCCGACTCTGTCACCGAGTTGGAACCTGCTCGACGAAAAGCCCAAATTAAAGCTGTGGAACACAACATCTTTCTACAGCTTCACACGGATAAGCCAATGCACGGAGTTTTCTATAAAAATATAGAGAACCTTGGCTTATCCGAAAGGCTGACCTTTGCCTTCTTAAGGTCAGCCGGGCTGAAGTCTGAGACCGAGGGATTCATAATGGCTTGCCAGGATGGTGTATTTAACACCCTCGTCTATCGTAGTCGTGTCATGGGTATAGAGGTCCCTGATGTCAGCTGCAGGGCCTGCCGCAGGGCGCCAGAGACTCTTATGCACTTGCTGTCGGCTTGCCCGACATATGCAGTCTCGGCCTATATCCAAAGGCACGACGGAGCATTACGAGTGCTTTATTACCATTTAAGGCACTCGTATGGGATAGACGAAACACCAGTGCTGCCTTACGCTCCGGGGGATATTGAGTCCGTTGTGGGAAATGAGAAGTGTCTAATTTATTGGAACTACTCTTTTCCCACCGTCAGGCAAATACAAGCCAACAAGCCTGACGTAGTTCTCCTCGACCATCAACTCAAGACAATGTTTGTCGTGGAGTTCTCGTCTCCCGCGGAGAACAACATTGTCTTGAAGGAGGAGGAAAAACGGACAAAATATCGAGATCTGCTCTTCGAACTCCGCAGACTGTATCCAGACCATACTGTTAAGATAGTGGTACTGATTATAGGAGCCCTCGGTGGAACGAGACACACACTGCTTTCGGAACTTCAGATCATACCGGCATGCCGAAACTCGGCAGAGGTCTTAGAATAGAATAGAATAGAACTTTATTTTCCCATTTGGATCTAGTATAAGATATTGGATGTGTCAAAGTATAATACAACTAATAACTATAAACTATAAGCTACCACAGAAATAGAGAACAGACTTACATACATAAAATCTTAAAATCTTAAATACTAGTGTAATTAAAATATTACAATAAAATACAAATAGAAGAAATAAGAGTAAAACGTGAGCATGGTAGTATTTGGTATAAAAACAGTTCTGTATATCACTATATATGTATGCATATATATATATATATATATACACATACATACACATACATACACACATATATATACATATATATATACACATACATACACACATATATACACATATATATATATATATATATATATACACATATATACACACATATACATACATACACATACATATATATATATATCCTTATTAGTACATAATATAAAATAAAAATAGAATAAAACACATACTTATGTATGACTAGGATACAATGACTGGGTAATTACATATTTAAAAATTCCTCTATGCTGTAAAAACAATGATTAAAGAGGTATACTTTTAACTGATTTTTGAATTGCATAATGGAGCTGCATTGTTTTATATGCCTAGGCAGTTTGTTATAAAGTAACGCACCCTGATAGTATGGGCTCTTCCTGTATAGCTCGAGTCTATGAATGTCATACTGTAAATCGTTATTACCTCTTGTTGCATAATCGTGGTTAGTGTTATGTTGTGTGAAATTTATAAAATTCGATTTTACAAATGTTAATATGCTGTAGATGTACTGACAAGGTAGGGTAAGTATCCTTAATGTTTTAAATTTTTCTCTACAACTGTCTCTTTGATTCATGCCTAGCATGTATCTAATAGCCCGTTTTTGTAGCTTAAAAATCCTTTCCGCCTCTGATGATATCCCCCATAAAATTACACCGTAAGTCATAATCGATTCAAAATTTGCATGGTAATAAGTTTTGACTGTGCTAAGACTACACGTTTCTTTGAGTTGTTTTAATGCATAACATATGCTGGATAATTTCCTACTCAATATGCTGATATGCCCGTCCCATTTTAAGAGTTCGTCGAATACTACACCTAAGAGCTTAAAATTTGTTGTATGTTTTATTGTTTTATTGTTGACTTTTATAAGTGCACTCTGCTGTGGTGTTACATTGGATGAGCGAAAACTCATGTTAACAGTTTTATCCTGATTCATAATTAACTTATTTTTACAAAGATATGAAAAGACCTTGTTTAGTTTTTGATTTGCCTCTTGTACTAAAGCTGTATAATTGCTTGAGTTTGAAAGTAGAGAGATATCATCAGCATACTCTACCATAGTACCCGAGATAATTTGGTCGAGATCGTTAATGAAGATAATGAATAGTACTGGGCCCAGGATTGAGCCTTGTGGAACACCATGGTTATTAATCATAGTTTTTGATTCCTGACCATTGCAGATGACATACTGTTTTCTTTCCAGTAGATAAGATTTAAACCACTGATTGACGGTTCCTCTTATACCGAGGTTTTCTAACTTGAGTAGTAACATACTATGATTGACACAATCGAAAGCCTTAGATAAGTCAATGTAGGTTGCTAAGATGTTCTTACCTTTGTCAAGATTTTTGTAAATCTCCATTGTAAACTCTACTAGGGCAGACAATGTTGATTTTCCTTTCGTGAAGCCGTGTTGTTTGGGAGACATCAGCTTGTATTTGTTTAGAAATGAGATTAATCGAGTTAACATGGCTTTCTCAATTATTTTGGAGAAAATTGATATTAAGGATATTGGCCTATAGTTATCTAGTAGAGTTTTTTCACCTTTTTTGTAAATAGGTAAAATTTTGCTTACTTTCAGTAGTTTGGGAAAAGTTCCAAATTGGAAACTGTTGTTTATGATATACGCAAGTACTGCTGCTATAAACTCTTTGCATTCTTTAACTAGTAGAGTTGTTACTTCATCTGGGCCACTTGAATTTGAGTTTTTTAAGGAATTTATAATTTGAATTATTTCAGAGGTTGTAACTGGTTTTAAGAACATTGCTTCCTTATATGTAAGTGGAGCAGAGGTAGAGTTATTGGGGTCTTCTGGGAGATTTTTTGTTATGGTTTCTGGTATGTCAATAAAGTATCTTATAAAAGAATCTGCAATGCTCGTAGGATCTGAGATAATGTTATTGTTGACGGTTAAAAAAGGAGTTTGGTTGTTTGTGTTATCTTTTTGATTTGTGTTACATTTTAATACGTTCCACATCGCCTTTGTTTTGTTTTTAGCATTAAGAAGGTAATTGTCATTGTTCATTCTTTTAGCGGCTTTTATCACATTGTTGTAAATTTTTTTATATGCTTTGTAACGTGTTATATCAATTAAGCCTTTTTTACTTAAATATGACATATTTTTTAAGTTAACTGATGACTTTCTAATACCTGCAGTCACCCATGACTTTGATTTTTTATTGATGCTAGTAGAGGTACAGTTTACTAGAGGAAAAGACAAATTTATATAATGGTGTAAAATACTATTAAAGTTTTCAAATTGTTTATCGACATTGGGTATATCTACACTATAAACATTCTCCCAGTTTTCTTTAAGTAAGTATGATTTAAAGCACTCAAAATTTTGTTTGGTGTAAAATCTTCTTTTAAATTGTGTTTTAGGTGGTTCTGTTTTAATGGGGATATATAAGAGTTGTCCGTTATGGTCAGACAGACCATTTACAGTACTAGTGCTGAGATGACCCTCTATGTTAGTACACATATAGTCTATAGCTGTTTCCGAAGTAGATGTTATTCTTGTAGGTTCATGACAAGTTATAGTTAGTGAGAGAGAGTTTAATATATCGAGCAGTTCATTACGTTCTTTTGAGTTACTTAAACAGTCTATATTAAAATCACCGCACACTATAAGTGGTTTAGATTTGTATTTGTTAGCCGGCAGAATGCAGAAGGCCGTTATTCTCGGTTCATTACGTCTGCTCAGGGCACACGATTCACGGACCCAGTAGTCACTCACCCCACGGGCGTGGGGAGTGGCTACCGGTACTACCAGCTCCCCTCTGTGAGGGTCGGAGCCACAGAGAAGGGTGACTGGTTTTTAGCTAGCTAAAAAAAAAAAAAAAATAATAATAATAATAATAATAATAATAATAATAATAATAATAATAATAATAATAATAATAATAATAATACGGACGAGCTAAGGGACGACCTTCTGCAGTGCTATGAAAGCAGTGAGCCTGCACGGAGGGGATACATGGCGCGGATGCATGCTCTGTGGTGGGATATACACCCAGAGCATCGCGCTTTCACGAAACAAAATCTTCGTGACTATGTATCTCACCTCCGAAGCAGAGGCTACATTAGAACCGCTCTGAGACCTGTTGAAGAGGTAGTCGACAGACCGCCCGATCAACCGGTCGAGGAGGTGGTTTTAGATGTTCCACCCATACCAGAGGGCATCAGAACCAGAAGGGGGCTGCACCATCAAAAGCCCCCTCGGCCACAAGATCTGGTCAGAGTGGACGCAGAACTCAGTGAAGCTATTCCGGAAGAGGCTGATGTCTGGCACATTAATTGTGCCGTCTACGACGCCGCGACGCGGCTCTCTCCGGTGGTGAGGCGGGATAATACTACTTCCCCTCAGGAGAGAGCTGACCGGCGTATAAGAAAGATGGAAGCCAAGATCCGGTCGGCGAGACAATATGCCTCCCGTATTCAGTGTGTGATGGATTACATGGCGGAGAACAGGCCTTTCACGTCAAAAGTGCGGCGAATCGCCGCCAACTTAAGGCGAGTCCATCACACGCTTAACGTGGCAGTGCTGCTTACCACCAAGCAACATTGTCTCGATAGAATACGGATGCTAGTGGCTTGCAAAAAGTCGCTAGCAAGGCGGGCGAGGGCAGTAGCGGAAAATAACCTTTTCCGCAAGAAGCCATCTCGCCTGTTCCAACCGCCTGAGCGTATTGTTGAGAATCCGCCGACTGTAGATCAGGTGGAAGACTTCTGGAAGACGCTTTACGAACAAAAGCGTCCACTAAACCGAGATACTCCAGCCCTGGCACACTTTGAAGCTTTTTGCCAAGGGCTCCAGCAGCCTCAAGCAGTGTGCCAACCGATAACGACGGAAGAGGTTCGAAGAGCCCTAGAAGGCTCCAAGAACTTTGCTGCTCCTGGACCCGATGGGATTAACACATTTTGGTGGAAAAAACTTCCGAGCACCCACCGCCATTTAGCCAGAATCTTTACCTCGTGGCTAAATGGAGAGCAGCAAATCCCTTCCTGGATTATCGAGGGGCGAACCGTGCTACTCCCTAAGAACGGAGATCTGGCAGATCCAGCGAACTACAGACCGATAACCTGTTTAAACGCATGTTACAAGATATTCACACGTATCTTGTACATGCGGGTATTTCAAGCAAGCGGCCCGGTTTACGAACGGATATACGAGCAACGTGGGTCTAAGAAGGGTGTCGCTGGCTGCAAGGAGAACCTGCTTATTGACAGATGTGTCACGCAGGACTCCGTGCAGTATAAGCGGAACCTTTCTATGGCCTGGATCGATTACCGCAAGGCATTTGATATGACATCTCATGAGCTAATTGTTCACTTGCTCCAATGTCTTGCGGTGCCCGGTCCCGTAGTGAGATGCATAGAACAACTCATGCCGCTCTGGAGGACTCGCTTTACTATAACATCTGGTAATGTCAGAGTCCAAACAGAGCCGGTTATGTTTAAGAAGGGTGTGTTTCAGGGAGACTCTCTCAGCCCCCTTCTATTTTGCATCTCGCTACTGCCGTTATCCGTTGAACTTCGCAGAACCCGTGGTTACAATTGCGGTACCCCCGGAGATAGGAGGCATAAGGTCACCCATCTGTTTTACATGGATGACCTTAAACTGTATGCCTCCAGCGAGAGAGATTTACGCCAATCTTTCAGGGTGGTACATGAGTACACTCAGGCTGTCGGTATGGAGTTCGGCTTGGACAAATGTGCACTGGTTCACCTCAAGAGAGGACGATGCGGTGACTACGGAGAGGACGCGCAGCTTGTGGATGGAAGCATCTTGCACCACCTAGATGCCGGAGAGACGTATAAATACTTGGGTGTTGAGCAACGCTCCACTCAAGAAGTGTCAACAGTTAAAAACGCTCTCCGCGGCAAGTACCAGCACCTCCTCCGACAGATTTGGTCTTCTGAACTGTCGGGGAAGAATAAGGTGTCTGCAACTAACATGCTTGCCGTTCCGATCCTTCTACACTCCTTTGGGGTAGTGAAATGGACACAAGGCGAGTTGCGCCAACTCGATGTAGGAACCCGAAAGATGATGCATCTCAACAGAAGTTTGCATCCAAAATCGTCCGTTCCGCGGTTATATCTCTCACGACAGCAGGGAGGCCGTGGACTCTTGAGTTTGGAGTATCTACATAGCAGGTCGGCTCTGGATGGAGCTTGCAAGATCATCAAGAGTTCGGATCCCCTTCTCTGCATGGTTCGCGACCATGAAAACGCAGGGACGGGAGCGTTCTTATTCAAGGCAGCACAACGAGCAGCCGATGAACTTGGTCTCGACTTCGACACTGGGCGGGTAAACCCGAGTTCTGTCACCGAGCTGGAACCCGCTCAGCTAAAAGCCTATACAAAAGCAGCAGAGCAACGTAAATTTCTGCAGCTGCATAAAGATAAGCCCTTGCATGGAGTCTTCTACAAGAACATCGAAGACAGGGGCTTATCTGAGAAGCTGACCTTTGCTTTCCTAAGGTCAGCTGGGCTGAAGTCTGAGACCGAAGGGTTCATTATGGCTTGCCAGGATGGTGTCTTTAACACACTCGTCTATCGAAGTCATGTCCTGGGTATAGAGGTCCCTGATGTAAACTGTAGGGCCTGCCGAAGGGCGCCGGAGACACTTATGCACCTATTGTCGGCTTGTCCGACATACGCTGTCTCGGCCTATATCCACAGACATGATGGAGCATTACGTGTGTTGTACTATCATCTGCGGCATACGTATGGGATAGACGAGACACCAGTGCTGCCTTACGCTCCGGGGGATATTGAGTCCGTAGTGGGGAATGAGCGGTGCCTAATTTATTGGAACTACTCGTTTCCCACCCTCAGGCAAATACAGGCCAATAAACCTGATTTAGTCCTCCTCGACCACCAACTTAGGACAATGTTTGTCATTGAATTCTCCGCCCCAGGGGAAACAAACATTGTTCTGAAAGAGGAGGAAAAACGGACTAAATATCGAGATCTTCTCTTCGAACTCCGTAGACTCTATCCGGACCACACTGTTAAACTAGTGGTTCTTATCATAGGATGCCTAGGTGGGGTGAGGCGCACACTGCTTTCGGAATTGAAGACGATACCGGCATGCCGAAATTCGGCAGAAATCTTAGCCGGAAGAATGCAGAAGGCCGTTATCCTTGGCTCGTTACGCCTGCTCAGAGCACACGATTCGCGGACCCAGTGACCACTGACCCTACGGCGTAGGGAGTGGTCTCTGGTATTACCAGCGTACCCTCTCTGGCATCGGAGACAGAGAGAAGGGCGACTGGCTTCACAAAAAAAAAAAAAAAAAAAAAAAAAAAAAAAAAAAAAAAAAAAATAATTATTAATTTTTAGAAGACAAAGCACAAAGAACATTTGTTTAAAAAAATTACGTCAAAAAATTAGGTACAAATAAAAAAATATTAAATGTAAAAGAACAGTCAACTCACAAACTAGATAGGTACTATTAACATACATATAATATAACGTCCTATATACACATACTTTAAAAGACTGACATAAATTCCTCCACTGTATAATAAGTTTTATCAACAAGTAATGCCTTTACAGCACGTTTAAACTTAAAAATGTTTGACATATTTTTAATATGTTCTGGCAATATATTAAATAACTTACAACCATTGAAAAGAAGGCTCTTTTGAAATAAAGCAGTGTCATGTTTAGGAGGTAGCATATAATCTTTTTTTCTTGTATTATAATGGTTAATTTTTTTATCCCCAAATTTACATTTATTCTTATACACAAAACAAACTACTTCATAAATATACAAAGAAGCTAAAGTAGTGAGTAGTGAGATTTAAATGCCCCTCTACATGATTCATCATATTTTATATTAGCAATAATACGTACAGCTCGTTTTTGCAGTACAAACACTTTTTGTGCTTCATATGAAAGGCCCCAGTGTACAATACCATATTTAATGGTATTATGGAAACATCCAAAATACAATTGCCTGACAATCGCCTGACTACATTGTTTAGCTGTTACAGTGAGTGCAAAACAATTCTTGGCCAACTTTGAGCATACATTCTGAATGTGACTAAACCATTTCAGGTGACAGTCGATAGTTAAGCCCAGCATTTTAGATTCAAATGAATAATTAACAATATTTGCGGTGTCGAGTGTTATGCTGCTATCAGAGACAATGTTTGATTGAAGGGTCTTAAATACTACACAAGTTGTTTTGTCAGTATTAACAGATAACTTATTTTTTTGGACCCGAATAGTTACTTTAGTAAAAATGTCTACGGCACGGGTTTCAGCGTCGCTGAGACTATTACTTGTTATTAATATATTAGTGTCGTCTACGTAAGATGCTATGATACTTGATGGATTTTCTATGTAGGTTAGCATATCGTTAATATATAACAGAAAAAGAGTTGGACCCAAGACAGATCCTTGTGGTACTCCTGTATTTATCGCTTTTAAATCAGACATTGCATCATTAACAATAACTCTCTGGTAGCGTTCTGACAAATATGACGAAAACCATTTGTGTGGCACACCTCTTATACCATATCTTTCTAACTTTGTAAGTAATATTGCATGATCAACGCAATCAAATGCCTTGGAAAAGTCTATAAAAAGTCCTAAGGCAATTTGAGATTTATCTAAAGCAGATACTTTACCATTTACAAATTCGCTGAGTGCAGTGTCAACGCTTTTATCTTTAGTAAATCCATGTTGATTTTTTGAAAGCATTTTGTTGATGGTAAAGAAATTTGTAATTTGCAGATTAATACAATATTCAAAAACTTTGGATATGCTTGGTGATAGACGTGATCAGACCCAGATCCCCTTTCTTATGAAGTGGTATTACATTAGCTATTTTAAGTCTATCAGGGTAGACACCCTGTTCTAATGAAAGATTGATGATATAAGTTAAAGGCAAACATATGTAGGAAGATATTTTCTTTAATAAAAAATTCGATATTTCATCAGTCCCTGGAAGAGTTAGAGTTTTTAAGATTCGCTATAATATCAAGAATATCTTCAGGAATAACTGCCTTAAAGAAAAGTGATTTATTAGAATTGTTAATACAAGACTATAAAATCGTAATCTGTATTTTGAGTAATATGTGTTGTAATATTTTTGGCTGCTGATATAAAAAAATCGTTAAAACTATTAGCTGTTTGTATGGGGTCTAGCAACTTTCCATTGTCTTCAATTTTAATTCTGGACATAGGAGATCTCTTCGCTCCCCTGGAGACATTATTTATTATGGTCCGCATAGCTTTATTTTTATTGCTAGAATTTAATATTATCTCATCATTTTGTAATTTAGAGGTAGTTGAAAGAACTTTACGGTATTCATTGTTAGCTGCTGTAAATGACTGCTTAAATTCTGGGTATTGTCTGCTGAGATCGGCAAATAAACATACACGATCTTTTGCTTCTTTAATTTCAGGAGTTACTTTAATTGTTTGTTTGTGATGTGTTTTAATTTTCCATTTTTTAATTGGAAAACACAAATCAAAATAATATGTAATGATATTCATAAAACAATTGAAGGCATCGTTACAGCTATTGATAGCAAATAGTTCTGTCCAATCAATGTTTTGCAGATAACGACAGAAGTTTAAAATATTTTCATCGGTAAAAAAACGTTTAAAAGTAAAGTTGTCCTCAAAAGTATGATTAGTGATTACTTTTACATATTGGGCAAAATGGTCAGAGAGATTACTTTTTATTATATTTACTTTACAGACCTTTTCCACAGCATTCACTACAATATTATCAATGCACTTACTAGTTTTGGAGGTAACCCTAGTTGGGTTATAGATTAGTCTACACATATTATTATACCTAAAAATATTTGTCAGATCGCCTAACATAGAACTGCTTGCATTGAAATCGATATTAAAATCGCCTCCTATTATTATAAACTTATTTTTGTTTATAAACATGTCTAGAAGGTTGCTAAGTCGTCTAAGAAAAATATTGTTACCTTCAGAAGGAGGGTGGTATATAGACATTAACACTATATTTGAACCCATTATTTCCACTCCGCAACACTCAAAAACATTGCTTACAGAGAATTCGTCGCACAAGCTTATTTTTTTGACGTTGAAACTTTGTTTGCAATAAATTGCCACACCACCATGTTTTCTTCTAGTAAAGACTTCAATGGTATTTATTCTATAGAGAGTACTATCATGCGAAAGTTTAAACAACTAAACATTTTTAGATAATAATAATAATAATAATAATGATAAGTAGTGAGTTTAAAATTTAAATAATTCATTTAATTACTTTTAAAATAATTCTGCAGTACAGTTTATATTATAAATATGATTCTTGTTTTTTATCATTTGAATTTTGCAGTCCAATAATTATGAATGTAAACTGCTCTCTACCCTTGTTCAGTATTTTACAACAGCAAACTATTCCTGGATATTAATGGAAGGGTTATACTTAAATAATTTGATTTTTCGAGCCCTATTTGCAGATTCCAGTAAAAATTTAGTGCATTACATCATTCTTGGCTGGGGTAATATTATACTGTTTTATTATTAAAAAATGATAGAGTTAAAAATATATTATTTCAGGATTGCCCCTTCTGGTCATAATACCTTGGCTTGTGGCAAGACTATGGATTGAGGATACCCTCTGTTGGACCACCAATGATAATTACTTAGTGTATATGATTATTGTTATACCAACAATTATTTCTGTATTGGTAAGCACAATTTCACATGTTTTTTAGTTTCAAAAATATTGATTCAGGGTGTAGCATATACTTTCTCTTTAGCCAGGTGTGATTTCCTATCCTGTAAACGGTCTTTAACTGTTCGATAGTTATAATTAAAAAAAATAAATAAAAATAAACAAATAAATATCATTTTTCAAGTAGCTTTTCAAAATTTTCTTACAAAATTAATCAGGTATTACGATCTACATAGGTAATAAAATTAGCTTTCTGTCATTCCTTTTAACTATCAATAATGTTTTATTTTTTTTTAGATTAACTTGGTGTTGTTCGTAATAATATCAATAGTTCTCTACACAAAATTAAGATCCCCTATAAATGAAGATTCCCGAAGATATCAAAAATGGGCTAAATCAACTCTCGTCTTGGTACCGCTATTTGGAGTGCATTACGCAGTCTTTTTAGTTTTCTATTTTGTTGGTCAAACTGATATTTGGCTTGTATGTGACACTTTATTTGGAAGTTTTCAGGTAAGTTGTTTTTAGTTTTTTAGAAATTATTAATTTCAATTGCTATTTTTCAGGGTTTTTTTGTTGCTGTGCTGTACTGTTTCTTAAATGGAGAAGTAAAAACCGAACTGAAACCCCACATTTATTCTGTATTGACTTATTTGGCAACAAACAGGTGTTTTAGCATATGCTTTCCTTGTCGGGAAAAGTATTTAAGGTTGGTTGATGTCAAATGTATATATTAAAAGCAATACATTTTTATCAAAAACTTAAATTTTTTACAATTCACTGGGTTGAAATTAAACATTTATAAGTCATATATTGATAATTAATATTAAGAGTATACTATTAAGAACTGCTTTCAATAAATTTTTGTAGATCAGCAGTGGGGAGGCAGTCAGTATGCACAACTATGTCGTGTAGTTCACTATATGCTAATGGTATTGTACAGCGTAATAGTAAGTCTAAATGGGAAATGTTTCCAAGAGGAAAGCATACTACAGTTCCAGGTGATGGTTTCATTATTATTATTATTATTACAGTTCTAATCATGCATGAATGCCAGTAAGTAAGGATTAAGAATTTATGGAGTATTCTCGACTTTTTGCGCCTTAGCCTTAAAGTGACTAGAGGCGGATAAGGATTGAAAATGTATGGAGAATTTCAAGAAATTCTTGACTTTTTGCGCCTTGACTAGAGGCGGAGCTTGCATAATTCTTTAGGGGCCTTCATATAAGATGAGGACTTTATACTCGTTATAATTATTATTACTGTCGTTAAAGACTAATATTATGAGCATTTGATTTTGTGGATTGTTTAACGCTTTAACCTCTAACATTTTATAAATTTGTGACCTTAGTAATACATTAACATGACGGATAAACATAGCCATGTCAAGCCTTTTGTGCGAGGTCATGCAAATACGACCATGCACCCCCTAGTAGCATATTATCTAGAATTCAGATGAAAAGGGAGGAAAACAGTATCTAAAATAAATCACGCTAAACAATTGAATATAAAAATTCAAAATTTTCCAGTTTATGCCAGGGTCGGATTAAGGATTGGCACGCCCTTAGGTAAATTAAATATTTGCGTCCTCTTATTTATAGGCGGGGTTACGGGATTGCGAAATGCGCCGCAAACGAAATTTTTGAATTTTTCAAGATCAAACAGCCTCATATTAAAAGTTGGAAATTCGACTTAAAATTATATTATACTGTCCTCGAAAAGTGGGTTTTGTGGGTGCAGGACAGAAAAATATAAAATACCAATAAAAAATGTTTTATTATAAAAGAATTGCAGTTACCCATATTTTCCCTGAATTAAATACAAATATTAAAAATAATAATAATAGATTGAAATACAAAACTTATATCCTTTTTCGTGACTTCTTGCTTGCGAACTCCACTATAATATAATAAATAGTTCTGTGTAATGTTGCTACAGTGCAGGAGGCAATAAATTTGACAATTCTATCAAAATAATATAATCAAATAACAAACAAATAATTTCCTTATAACCTCTTGCTAGTCAGTTGGAAAATCATAAAAAAAAAAAAGGTCGACAACGCGCCAACATTCGATTTGATGTGCCGGTGTCAAGGTACCGCCGTGGTAAAGATCCAAGATTTGTAAAAAAGACAGGTTACCTGGTAACTCAGAACCAATAAAATTCTTGCGCGGGAGTGACCTGTCCAGAGGACCTTTTAAAATTAACATGCACAACAAATGACCTATTTAAAATATGAATATTCAAAATAATATTTTCAATAACTGTGTAAGCAGAAATAAAAGATATTAAACAAAGTACGACGAGATCAACGAGGTTAGGGATACACTGGTCGACTGGTGGTCTTGCGGACCGGTGCATCTTTTACCTCTGTGAAGTGAGTTGTAGAAGCGAGTCCTCTGGATGACGTCCACAATATGGCGCTCACGTCCCTAGTTACCAGGCAAACTTTTCAAACCTTGGTAAAGATCAACGTCGCTTCTCAATTGACAATAGATAGACTCTACATTTTATTTTCCAACAGACAATGATAAACGGTAAAAGTAAATGCCCTTCGACCATCAGGAGATAAATCTAGTTAGTTTTGAACTGCTGAAGCTCCCCCTCATGCATTGGCTCCCTTAGACAATTGCCTAGTTTGCCTATTGGATAATCCAGCCCTGGTTCATACTAAATTGTAACTAACCGTTTTTATTTGGAAAAAAATTAAATTTAGAAACTCACGGTGCCTTTAGTTACGTGGCGCCGTCGTGCATCGCACGACTTGCCCTTATGGACAGCTTCTTGAGTGATGCAAACACTGATGATGTTTTTCAATATTAATATTATGATGAATAATTTAATTAAGGATTTTAATTAATAACTTTGAAACCAGTTTAGGAGTGATATGTAATGCTTGATAGTTTGATAAATTGGAACCATTTTTAGTTTATTTTAATTTACATAGTTTACACCCGGTTATGCACTATTGTATTTAATTTTATTACATCGGAACAATGAACAGTAAATAACACTAATGACAATATATTAAAAAAGGCAAAATCATCTTATATAGGTACTATATAGAAATTTTAATGTTCAACAAGCTCCAATATTTCTTATAAAAAACATATATACTGCAGTGGCGGTGCAAGAGCACCTTGGACCCTTAAGCAAACATTGAATTGATTGACCGGATAAGACACAGGACAAAACTTCCGACTCATTCTAAGTACTATCCGGGGCCCCGAAGCTTTCGGGGCCCCTATTTGCTTACACCCGCTTATACATATCACCGCCACCGATATACTGGTCGAATTAAGAACCTCCTCTTTTTAAATTTTTTGTAGTCCGTTAAAAAGGAAGATTGACCCAACCAGTAAATAGTTCATACTGAAAGATATACCTGGATTAATTGACAGCAAAATAACATGTCTTTGTCTAACTTAAACTATATTTTTTCAGATAAAGGAAAGGAGCATGTCTGCTGTAATGGTACAAGAACATCAAGATCTCATAGTAAATCTAGTCAAAATGGCTTACATTTCCTTAATTGTAATAATAAACATATTCAACCAGTGCAAATGGGGCCGAATGGAAATGTAAGTATGAATGTAAAGAAATGAAGAATAACATTCACTTTTGTTTTTTCACTATTCTTCAGTTACCAAAAAAAAATCATATATAATCGAAAAATTCAAATCTAAAGGTATGGTCAGACACAGCTACTTTTGCTGTGGTGCAGTCTAAAAAACTGTGCAGTTCAAGTGAATCTTAATGTGAATACCTGTGCAACCTTAATAGTACCATGTGCAGTTCGGTTTCGTGTAATATTTATATTCTGCGTGCAGCCTCAAAAGTAGCCACGTGTGAATTGAATTTTAAAGAGGCTGCCAAAAAATATCTATTTGGTTGAAACTTCTTCAGCCGCAGAGCGAGTGCAGTATTTTTAAAGTTGGTATCATTTTAAATAATGTATTTGTGAATAAGTTGCGACTTGACAAAACTATTAATGTTTTTAAATGAATCATTCTTTGTTGTTTGTTTATGTTTCTAAAAAAAATTAAATGTAGGATTAAAGCTGCAGCTTGTGGTGATTTTTTTTTTAATCTATTCTTTAATAAGATACATGTTTGATCTTGGAGAAATTTTTAAATATTTGATATTTATAACTAAAAAACATTGTTTTGACACCTAAAAGTACACTGAAATTAATTTGGCAGGCTGTCACAGTCTGAAAGTTTTAACTTTTATCTATTTCTTATTCATTCTTTCATCTAAATTCTTGGTTTGGTCAGGCGTTGGTGTCTTCTTCGTTTTAATAGTACAGCTAATAAACAAGCTGTAGATATTGTCTCGTCATACATGTTTTACAGTACACAAATCAGATTTTATTACGTATATTACAACATGAGCACAGCGAGATGTCAAGGAACAATAGCTAGCACACAATGCAAAAACAGCGTGTTGTGTGTGAACGTCACTGCAACCTTTTTCCAGACTTGAAGTTTTGACATGCAGCTGGAGTTAAAAAAACTACCCGCTGCATGCTACTTTCAGGATCAGTGTGAACACAATACAAAACTTTTGCAGCTGCAACCCTAAAACTGTGCAGCAAAAGTAGCTGTGTCTGACTCAGGGTGTATTAGATAGGTGGTCCGACGTACGGCACTTTCCTATTGTAATAATGGCTTCATAAGTGCACGGTTACTATTTACTTTAGTAGATGGCGTGAGCAATAAGGTCCTACAATTACCTGGGCATGTGCATCGTATAACTAATATAACCTCAAATTTTAAGGTTTTTTTCGTTTATTCTCATTTTTATTATTTGTATAGGAGCCATTAGCTTGGAGCCATACTGGCTCCTAGCAAATATTTAAAAATTCACGCAAATCATTTTTCAATATTGTTGATTAATAAAAATAGACTGCTAATTATAGGTTAGATTCCTAACCTGCAAATAGTGTCTTATTTTATTGTGACAAACTATTTAAAACTTCATACACATTGCGTTGAACTTGATTTTGGTTGAAAGTACAGGAACCAGGTAGAAATTTTAATAATAGCTACGTAATACTTGTAAATCTTAAGAAATATATATTTTTGAGGTTAGCTGTGGTGACACGTGTAATGCTGCATGTAGTGTTGCATATATTAAAATTATCTATCTATGCGTAAGTAATGAGAGAACTTATTGGTCCTGCCATCTATTACATTATGTACAAAGTAAGCACTTATGAAGCCACTGTGAGGGTTGTCGTTGCACCACCTATTTAATACACCCTGGTCTGACTGTACCTTTAGAGGAATTTGATAATCTCCTTTGAATATCTTACAGATCTCTTAATAAGGTTATTTAAACAATTTATTACTGTTTATTACCCTTTTTTTTTTTAAATAAAAAGTTGTATTTCTTTTTAACTTTTCAATTTTTCTTTGAAATTACTCATATTTAGAAATTACAGAACATTCTTTAAACAATCGATAACACGAATAAAGAGGTCATGAATATTGTTAGGCAGCTGAGGGTCATTTCCGAAGTAATTTTTCGCCCATCACGTCAGGATTTTGAAATATTTGAAGTTAAGTACTTAAAAAATTGCTTTTTTGGCAACTCATGAGGTGATGTATAGAACTCAAAGAATCTTTCAACTTAATTTTAATAAATGCATCATTTAGTACCATCCTTCATCTTTAAAATGAGTTTTAAAATGGTCATCTATGATGTTTCCTCGCAAAGTTATAGCCATTTTAAGGTGGCATGAATTTGAAACCATGATCCCATACAACCCAACAATCTTAACCAAACAACTCTAAACGAATCAAGATTTAACACAACAGAAGGGATAACCCGACAATCTTAAACAAACAACTCTAAACAAATCAAGATTGTTGAGTTGTAGGGGATCATGATTGATTGATTGATTTGATTGATTTACCAGCATGCGGTAGGCATTTCTGCCACTCCCAAGGATTATACAGCTGGACCTGGCACATGGTAAAGGAATGTGGGATGGGAGGTGTAGGTATTTGTGACATGCATTACCACATTGTCGTGAGGGAGCGTTTAAGCTCCCTTTTTTTTGTATTTTTGGTTCTGGACTTCTGCCTTCTTGTGATATATGTTGCCGCATTGTGTGGCTGCTGTTCGTGCTCCTATTTTTGTTTTTCTGCTTCTGTAAATCTTCTTCTTCTTCTGAACCTTCTGATTCCTCGGTTTCTGATTCTGGTACTTCAATTTGTTCATTGTTCTTAGGGAGTATTCATCTATTTTGTGTACCACTCCGCTGGTCCAACTCTCTTTTGTTGACGGCTCTCACTCCATTATTAGGCTTTTCTTGAAGTTTGTTTTCAGTCCAGATGTGTCCTGCGCAGGCGCGTTCGCAGGAATGTGTTCGAAGGGGAGGGGCAAATACACACATAACACAACACAGTGGAACTTAAAACCTCACTTTTTTTGGCATATGTTTAAAAACGAAGTTAAACTAATATTTGGTATGCAAAAACAGATATGAAATAATTGTCACTATCCCAAACTTCTTAAACCGCACGCCTCGCCTGGGGGGTAGTTGCCCCCCTGCGTACGCACCTGTTCCTGCGGCGATTAGAAGATCATCGGCTTATGTGTATGTTTTCTTAGAAAATACCATTTTTCTGAAAGAAGCCTGCACCACGCATACCTCCGTTGAAGTGCTGTGAGAATCTGAGAATTCAATTTTGACTCCGTATTTTGTGTTCCACTCCGCTGGTCCAACGCTCTTTTGTTGACGGCTCTCACTCCATTATTAGGCTTTTCTTGAAGTTTGTTTTCAGTCCAGAAGTATCCTGCGCAGGCGCCTAAGCAGAAATGTGTTCTGAGGGGGACCAGATAAATACATAACACAGCACAGTGGAACATATAACCTCACTTTTCTTTTTGGCATATGCATAAAAACGAATTTAAACTAATATTTGGTATGTAAAAACAGATATGAAATGATTGTCACTATCCCAAAAATTCTCAACTGCGCCGCGCCTGGTAGGAGGGCAACCAGGGGGGAACCAAATAAACACATAACACAGCACAGTGGAACTTAAAACCTCACTTTTTTTTTGGCATATGTTTAAAAACGAAGTTAAACTAATATTTGGTATGCAAAAACAGATATGAAATAATTGTCACTATCCCAAACTTCTTAAACCACGCCGGGCCTGGGGGGTAGTTGCCCCCCTGCATACGCACCTGGTCCTGCGGCGATTAGGAGATCATCGGCGTATGTGTATGTTTTCTTAGAAAATGCCATTTTTCTGAAAGAAGCCTGCACCACGCATACCTCCGTTGAAGTGCTGTGAGAATCTGAGAATTCAATTTTGACGCCATATATCAACAATGTCTCATTGATTATTTCGGTTTTAATTCAAATTAAATTCGTTTGAGTACTTTTAATAATGATAAAAACCTCACTTGAAAATTTACGTAAGAAATTGTTCTGTCCCTACTTTAAAAGTAATGCATTTGATTATTGCGGGTTTAATTTATATTAGATTCGTTTGAGTATTTTTTATAATTATGAAAAAAGAATTATTTGAGAGAAAGAAATATATATGACCATATTTTACGATACGCTATTGATTATTTCGGATATAATTTAAATTAAATCATTTGAATATTTTTATAATGATTGAAAACAATTTATTTGGCCATATTTTTACTGCTCTCATACATTTGTCAACAGATGTCGATTTTTCAAGGGTCTGAACATTTCAATGGTTTTATGGGGCAGATACTTGTAGTCATTAAGACACGAATAAACTAAGATGTACTTATCTCTTATATTATGCCTGGGTTTGGGTCGTGTTTATATATTCGTTTCTTTAAGCTCATTACTTTATGCACCACACTAATTGCCACTAAATAATTCTGTATTAGTTATTTCAAGATATTAATTATTTTTCAACTTTGTTCTTTTGTTATGACACATCAATTTAATCCGGATTTCTTAAGCTACAATTCACCTAAGCTTTGTCAAATTTAAAGCAGTTTTACCGGGTTTTTTAACGTTTTTAAGTGGGGGGGGTTTCAGACGCACAACCGATCACTCCGACCTATCCCACTGGAGATATCAAAAAAACCAAGATTGTTGAGTTGTAGGGATCACGGTTTCAAATTCATGTCACCTTAAAATGGATATAACTTTACGAAGAAACATTGTAGGTGACCATTCGAAAACTTATATTTGAAAGAGAAAGGATGGTACTAAATGATGTATTAATTTATTAGAAATAAGCCGAAAACATTTTTGAATCCTATACATATCCTCAAAAGTAGACAAAAAAGGCATTTCTGAAGTACTTAACGTCAAATATTTCAAAATCCTGCCAATTCTGGGGTCAGATTCGGATTCAGCGCGAAAAATTACTTCGGAAATGACCCCCATCTGCCCAACAACAAAACCTCGCAGACCTGTGTAATTTATTTAAATTATTTACTTGTTCCATTAGAAAACTTTTGAAATCTGAATAATTGGTACAAGCTTCTGTCTGTTTTTTTTTTTATAAATATAGCAATACATTTTCAGAAAAACGTAGCTATAAGACTTTTTCATTCAAAATTAATTCTGATGCTAGTTATCACCTACTTTTAAAATTATTTTTTCATTAGGCCGAGACAACCCTATGTATAGAACAAAGGCAAGATAAGAACCCCATTGAACCCCTACCCATAGAAGAAGAAATTAGCATGCTGGGTGGAAATTGCTAGACAGCAAAGACAACCATGCACAGACATATCATATTTTTTTAATATGTAAACATACAAATTTGATGTGATAATATTTATACTATACATTTACCAAATGTGTAAATAATTTAAATCTGTGAATGTATCATTCCTATTTTTTATTTATATTTTTGTACGACCATTTTTTTTATATTGTGTTATTTGTTATACATACCTCAAAAGAATTGTTAAAACAATCATTTTTTTAGTTTTGAGTGGTTTTGATGTTGTAGTCAGTACCTTTGTATATAGTTTCCTATATTGTAAGATGTAAAAACTTACTGACCTACTCAATAAAATGTTATAAATTGCTAAATTGCTACTGAATTATTTCACCTTTCCAATTATTATTTCTGTCAACTTTAAATAGTCTTTTATCATACTAAAATACAAATGATTACTGATCAACAATTGATATTATATTCTAGGAGCTAGTGTCGAAAAGTGAAAAATGTATCAAACCACTAACCGAAGTGGTTTGATGATAGTATTCGTCCAAACAAGCAAACTTGTCTCTTGTGAATATGGGCCTTAAGGGCCGGCAATTTATATTGCGGGCATCCTTCTAGCCCTTCGAATCTTCTCTAGCAAGTCAGGGGTAAAATACCTCTAATGGTTTTTACCATTTATCATTCTTCTCCATTAATCAAATACATGTTTTCACATTTCCAATGCGGATGACAACACGTCAGTCTCAAGAGAAGTTAGTCATAAATAAAATCTTTATTATCCAATGAGATTATTTTTACCATAAAATGGTAAGATAGATACATAGATACAGTAGTAAAAAGTAAACATATAATCAGGTAAATAAAGGGGCTGTACCTCGCTAAGAATATGTTGACTTTCAAAAAATTCCGAAAGAGAATAGAAGCAATGCTGAAATAAGTAGTCTTTTACATTATGTTGAAAGATTTATAATGAATTATGTTCTTTCAGATGCTTTGGTAAAAGATTAAAGATTTTTGGTTCCAAATTTACAAGTAGATTCTTTCCAGTCTATTGAGGTTTGTTAAAAAATTCATTCCATTTCGAATATTGTAATGGTGCATGTCTTGATTTTTACATAGGTTATGCTTATTTTTAAATGTGAAAGTGGAAAGTTCAAAAATTAGCCCACAATATAGGGACAAAATTCTATATTTACTGAAGAGTGTGTGTACTTGGAGCGCCTGCTATGTATCTGATCAGCCGCTTCTGCGTGAGAAATACTTTATTAGCATGAGATGAAGAGCGCCAAATTTGTATTGCATATAGAATCCTGGAATGAACATGAGCATGATAGAACGAGAACAATTGTTGTACACTTAGTACTTGTTTCACGTTTCTTAATAGGTACCAATAAGTATTTAACTTCGAGGATAAATTTGTGCAGTGCAATTCCCAATTTAAATTTCCATCCAGTATTATTCCCAAAAATTTTACTTGTGAAGATCTCTGAAGATTGTTATCTACATTAATACTTTGAGTATTTGCCTGCTAATTATAAAATAGTATATAATTTGTTTTACTGACGTTTAAATACAGTTTGGGGTTACTGAATGTACTGTTTATATCAATGGGTGCCTTGTTGACTGTTTTTTCTAAATTTTCTAAGTTCTTATCCGCAAGTAAAAACGTATTGTCATCAGCATACATGGTCACTTTATACTGAGACAGCACCCGAGAAAGCTCGTTTACAAAAAGTAATAATAACATAGAGCCCAAAATTGAGCCCTGCGGTACCCTCAACTTGACCTCGCTGTGGTTAGAGTCTGTTTTCATTAAGGTACCGTTGTTTCTGTGGCTTATCTGAACAAACTGGGAGCGTTCATCGAGATAAGATTTATACCAGTCCAAAGGGACACCTCGAATTCCATAAACATGCATTTTTTGCACTAATATTTTGTGTTCAACACAATCGAATGCCCTGCTGAGATCATAGAAGATCCCAGCAGGGCACTCGCCCACCTCAAGTGCCATTATAATACCTGTGAGAAAATAATCTACAGCTGTTGTAGTATTTTTATTGGACACGAACCCATGTTGCTTTTCAGTAATAATGTTATTTTTAAATAAAAAACTAAGTGTGCGGTCTTGCATTATCACTTAAATAAAAGTACTGTTATGTGTGTGAAGAAAAGGTAAGAGGAGGAAGGTATCATAAAGAGAAAAGTCGATTCAGGCCGACTGAGAAGTTCAAATCTCGCTCAAGATAAAGCGCTCCTTGGCTATTTGAGGGAAAATCCGTTTCAAACAGCAGTGGACGCTGTATCCATGACAAATTTTCCAGCATCGAGGTCAACAGCTAGCCAAAGGATAGGAAAATCGGAATTAAAAAACTGTGTAAATGCCAAGAAGACCATATTAACAGAAGAACATAAGCAAACCCGCATTCTGTTTTGTTTAAATTATACATTTGTTATAAATCGAAATCATTAAATCATTAACATTTTTCCGAATACCTTACTTATGACATTTCACAATCAATGTCACTTTTTTATAACCTATATGATAATCAAAAATCTAAATTCCAAAAAGACTGATTCACATAACTTAATATTAGGAAAAACTGGAATTCCTGATTTTTCAAGTGTACGGGATTTTATTGCACAGAAGTGTACCTACCCAATTCAAAAGAAAGGTTTACTAAAAACGTAAGTAAAGCTATGATGTATTCCGCTACAATTTTTAAAATTTTGGCTGGTACCTCATCTGGCCCACTAGATTTTTTAGGTGTTATTTTGGTCTTTATTATGTTCAAAAGTTCAACTTCCGTAAAGGGGATTATTCCCATACTGTGGGTATTTATTATAAATCCATGAGGACAGAAGAGTTAGTAAAGTAGTATTACTATGAGAAGATGCCCAGCAAAAAATATGCGCAGAAACGAGTTTGTGCGCTCCATCATTCTAAACCAATGAGAAAGAATTACGTGACATACAATGTCAACACCAGTGGCGGCGGTGCCCTGCAGTAGAGCGGCGGCGACGGTAATAATTTAGGGATTAATCGACTTACCTGTAAGGAAGGTTAATCCTAATTTTCCGAGCTTGTCCGAAGATATAATTACAAATACATATACACACTGTAGTTTCCGTCTGACTCACTCACCAGCACGAACGTTCAAAGAAAGAAAAACTTATCACCCTGGGCTGGACTTATCGCACCAGTCTTCATTCCGGTTTTAGCTAATTTCAAAATCGCTTATTGAGAGGGAATAGGGGTGGGTGGGTTGTAATTATATCTTCGGACAAGCTCGGAAAATTAGGATTAACCTTCCTTACAAGTAAGTCGATTAATCCCTAAATTTTCCTTCACTTGTCCTCGATATAATTACAAATACATATACACACTGTAGATGTTTAGAGTAAACGACGATTTTGTAACAACGGAAATTTAGTAAAGAGTAGCTAAATAAGGTAACGTATAATTAAAGAAAATTTATAACCATTTATATTTAATTTAACAATTACCTTAACATGTACATAAAAACATAATTTGATATAATAACTGTTGATGCGTGGCGTACGCTATGGCTAGAAAATTGTGTTATATTTATTCCGCCTAGACCAAGTTTTTTTTTTTTTTTTTTATGGAGTAGCGTAGTGGAAGGGAATTTTATGTGCAATAATTAAGTGCTTGTCATTATTCCGGAAAGAAATTGTTTTTAATAAATAAAAATATGTATATATCTTTGGTTTGTTTCCGAAGTATGGAAAATGAATACGGGTTATGGTTTATTATTATTATTCGGATGTCGGTTTTTTTTTTTTTTTTTTAATATATATCAATTAATGACAAGATATGCACTCTATGACCTGTTACTAATGCCATCAAGATAGTCAATTTATACTATAGTTGTTCCAGACGTGAGGATTCTATTTTGATAAAAACTCTATTTTCGAGTTTCGGAATTCCATGTAAATGGGTGGGTAATTAAGAGCCGACCTGCATGAAATAATTGCCATCTTGTAGCATCTCGGTTAAGAATTGCATGTAAAAGAATGTGTTATTAAAATTATATTCATAAAGATGACCTTTTCACTCACAGAAGGTCCAATATTTTTTACAAGTTGAATATTATTTCAGTGAACATCTGTAAGGGAAGCAATTAGAATTGGAATGAAGATATTCTTATATTCAATAATAATAATGGATATTTTTTCTGTGGCGAGGGAAATTTTTCTGTAAAGTGGGCGACTCTTTCTGAAATGAAAAATGAGTAGTAGACATATTTCTGGTTTAAAATAATTGGCTCCCCAGTAAAAATTATTTTATTTCGGAAACATTTATGAAATAGATTCATTTACTTTGGATGTACTACCTCATTCAGGTTTCTAATGAAACATTTATGAAATATATCAAAAATATATTTCAATTGATGTATATTAGATGTACTTTGAATTGTTTCATATATTTTTCGTGTTTACTATAATAACTATTGACACACAGGATACCAAGCTGAGAGTCCAATAAAGGGCGACAACTATACCTAGATCTTTTTCTTGTATGATTTTTCCAATACGTTATTGAAAAAGGAAGGGAAGTATAAAAATTGTATTCTTTCCATTTTGAAATGAATGCATCTACAGACAAGAAATCCGGCTCGGGAAACCATGAAATAGATTTATCATACTTATTAATACGTGTTATCAATAAATCTAATCCTGGTTTCTTCAATTTATTTGATATTAAGTTGATACTCTGTGTCTATTATCATATTACTCATAACTCCTTGTCCGCATCTTATTATAGCTCAATATGTTGTAAGTTGCATATACTAATAAACATATAAACATAAATACATAAATCCATCACATACAGTAGACAACTCCCTCCCCCCCAAGTCCAAAGCCAAAGCTGCCCGGAAGGGCAGACACACATCCATACTCACCGACATTATCAGTGATGGGGCTTGGGCTGGGAGTCGACCCAGTACAATGTAGGTAGTGCGACTAGCATATTCGCCACATGATACGCTTTAGCCGGTAATTTTTATAAAGTATGTACCAATACCACAAGTCTCTTAAGGCTCCGCTTAAATAATTAAATTTGATACTTCCTCCTCCAGTTATCCAAGAAATCGCTGTTGTATTATCAAATCTTGAAAGTAAAGTATTCGCATTTTTTTTTTTTAACAAATGATTTCAATGCATAGAAAGCTGCTTTGATTTCTAAAAAATTAGTATGCATTGATTTTTTTTTTTTTTGTCCCAAAAATCGTAGTCCCTTGCAACAACTACTTCAGCCTGTCAGTTCAACTTAATGTCTTGTCCATCTCCAATATTGCGTAACTCGTTTATTAAGAATTAAGAATAAGCATTTCAGAGCTATAATTTTTATAGTTTCCTCTTAAAGAATTATGCTTTATTTTCTCGAAAAACTTGATATGATTAAAACCAAATCTTGTGACAAACTATTAACTAATTTGCAAATTGGATGGTTGTTACGTGGAATTTTTCTTTGTGATTTTTTACTTATTATGATTTTATCTTCAGGTTTATTGTCATACCATAATTTAACTTTGCATATGTCTGTATTCCTTTAGAATTCCAATTTAGTATGTGCTATGCTTTGAAAGTCGTTTAACTAGAATACACAAATAATTTTCAATCATTCTGAAGTTGTTTTTTTTTTTGCTTAAGCAATATAGTAAAGAGAAATGGTGCCATATAATTTAACCGAAATGGGTTACTACACTGAAATAATGATCAAAATCTGAGATTTTTTTTTTTTTTTCTTCCTAATAGAAACAACAAAATAGAAGTCTTTTAGAATCAAGTTTTTATCACTAAAAGGGAAGTCGACAAGACCTGATCTTTGACTGGCTGACATTTGCTTATAGCACCTATCTCTAAGAGAGTTCCTGGATGGCGTTTTTGTAATTTTTAAATTGTTATCAGAGATCTAAACTTTAGGGTCCCCTGATTGAAGAAGTTTACTATGAAATGATATTTTAATTCGTTTTACCCAGCAAATGTCCACTTGGTTCTTGGTAACATTTCTCTAGTTGGTAATGAGTTTAGCTAGAGAGCCTGCATAATTCGTTACCTGGGATGTTGGAACCTTTAGTTGCGGTGATATTGCATCTTCTTCTGCCGTGTTTACTTGAATCGATCCCTGAATGTATCCAACTCCCTCTTTCTCTATTTGAGTCTTGTTTTATATTGAGGTCGCCTGTAGTAATGGTAAAATAAAAGTATCAATTATATCAAGAGTTATGTGCAGATTATAGATTGTTTAAGAGGTCGCTTGGCCTTGAGTTAAAGCTGTATTATGTACACGGCACATTAAAGATTTTGTAAGAATCTTTGTGAAAATAAACTAATTCGGTTTCCTAACGTCAGCAAAATACATTGTCTTTATTCTTTCTGTTCTTATTCATCATTTGTCAGAGAACGCCTATTCCTTTGACGTAAAAGTCACAGGCGTAGAGGCTGTTTTCCAGTAAAATACTGGATAATTATTGTATTATTTTGTAGATTTTACGGACAATGTTTCTATAAAAAAAATACATATGACAGATAATTCCAGTAAGAAAACAAAATAATCTGCAAATTGTTATCAGATTTATATTTTGTAGAGATATTTTATTACTTTAAGAGCATCGCATGTTGCTCAGACTATTTTATGTTGGAACGCCTGTTACATATTTCTAGTGCGTATGCATGAAAATCAGGATAGAGAATCGTTTTTATATGAAAAAGTACCAAGCTAGGCGGGAGCAACGCATGTTGTCCAGAACTATTTATTTGTAACGCGTGTTACATAGTTCAGGTGCCTATGAAAATAAAGAGCAACGAGTGCTGTCTTGGAACTATTTATATTATAACGCGTGTTATATAGTTCAGGTACCTATCAAAATAAAGAGCTATGCATGTTGTCTAAGCACTATTTTAAATTCTAACGAGCAACGAGTGTTGTCTTATATTATGTCTATATTATAACGTGTGTTATATAGTTCAGGTACCTATCAAAATAAAGAGCAATGCATGTTGTTTAAGCACTATTTTAAATTCTAACGAGCAACGAGTGTTGTCTTGGAACTATTTATATTATAACGCGTGTTATATAGTTCAGGTACCTATCAAAATAAAGAGCAATGCATGTTGTCTAGGTCAATATATATCTGATCCAATACTGAGAATTTTTATTTTGAAATAAAACGTATATTGAATATTTCCTACCTGAACTATTGGAATTGGGCGACTTTTTACCACTGCGGTTATTTTATGACTAGTTTCTTTTTTCAACTGTATGTATTTACGCTTTTTTCCTGAATTAGGCGATACACTTTCCTTGAATTAGGCGATACACTTTTCCTTTTTGGCATTATTACCTTTCACCCACTAAATATTTTACTTAAAACTATTCACTTTAAATAAGTAAAACCGAACAATAAATTAACGTTCACTCGATGAGCACGAAAAACGGAATGAAGACTGGTGCGATAAGTCCAGCCCAGGGTGATAAGTTTTTCTTTCTTTGAACGTTCGTGCTGGTGAGTGAGTCAGACGGAAACTACAGTGTGTATATGTATTTGTAATTATATCGAGGACAAGCGAAGGAAAATAATAATAAAACAACTTTATTAGGCAAAGTTTAGTAGAACTTACTATTCTTACACTTCTCCTGAACAAAGGTTACTCGTAACAGTTGGCAAGTTTTAATCTACTCCATTTTCACAGTTCCTTGACCGCGAAACTTTTATTGCAATTACACATTCCTATACCCCAGATAAAGCTATGCCACTGGTAAAAATATTCGCGCATTTTGGCTCCGCCCTGGCATCTTCTCATAGTAATACTAGTCTACACTGTACTTTAACTATGTCCGTCTGTCCATTTGACTGTCCATCCTTCAACCAGAAAGAAAGGTTCGATTGTATTAAAATTTGGACAATATATTAGTGTTAACTAGAGGAAGAACCTTACCTTTTTTTTTTATATAAACATCGATCAGTAAATATAAAAATTTGAAACATTTTAAGATAGAAAAATATACACGAAGACTATTGTATCCTTTGGACAAGATTCTACAAACAAAAAAATATTGCATAATATATTGAAAAGCATTTTGCCAATCAAGGTGGCAGCATCAGAAGATTAAAACTGCAAATATAGCATAAAAATTTACTTATTTTCAAAAAACTACGAACATTATACCATAAAATGTTCAACTATTATGTAGAAAATTCAATAATGTGGTTAAAAGTATACTGTTTACATCTAGTTTGAAATTATGATGGCTAAGAAAAAAAATGTTGCAAAACTTACCTACCGACAGCATAAACAGCAAAACGTCAAGTTAAATTAGACGAGAAAGGCAACACCTGGAAGAAACCACTTCATGGACAATGGCCGTGAAATCCTGCATTCTACTACTTTTAACTTTGTAAGAATGTGGATGATCAGCTAAGTTCGGACCTTATTTGTCACTAAAGTTGAATGTTAAATTATTATAGAAGAACATAAGCTCATTGTAATTGAGTGTCTATTTCGCAATAACTGATTAAATTATCAAACCTCTCATGCCAACTAACTATTAACCCAGTCACTTTATACATAAAAAAGGCCAAACCTCTAAAAAAATCCAACCTAAGATTTTCCAACGGGATTCTCTTTATTTTGGCGTCATAAATAATTTCTCAAAAGTCCATAATGCCAACTGGACGATTACAACAGGTACAGCAGGTCAAATGTCAAGAAAATCGGCTTTTCTCAAATATCTCGTAAATTATCGGTTTTACGTTAATTTTGGCTATTATAGAATTTGTTTGAGAGATAAATATGCATAAAAAAGGTTCTATACAAAATTTACGTAGAACAAATAGTTTTCGAGATATTGGTCTGAGAAACTTCAGAGCAAAGTGCATACGCCACTATTATATACGTAGAGTGTTGCATATAGGTAACAAGACCGAATACAGAGGAACATCGTTTATGCACATATATCCGCATAATTTCTGTCTGAGATGTCTTTGAAATGGACACTTCTTCATAATAATAATAGTAAGGGCTTTTAGTAGTAGTTTTTTAACATTCCATTGCTTTATTTCGAAAAAGAAAAATAAATGCCTTACAAAAAAGATCAGATTTACAGGAAGCATTGGCGGCATTCAAAATAGAAAACTGTTCAAAAAATTTGCTAATAAATAAGCCTGTGCAATTGTCGTCACTTCCACCCACAGCAGCAGCTACTCAACAATATCTATTCAAGGTATATTACCAGGTTCAAACTAGGCTGGGAAAAGATTTAGAGCCAACAAGTACTCTGATTCCTCCTGCACCAGATGAACTTCTCAATTCTATTTTCTGCAATAGGGTCATTTCGACCTATTCCAAAAACATTATTTTCTTGAAGAACTACTTTCAAAAAGATGATCTACCAAAAATTATCAAATTCTGTCAACCCGATCATGTTAAAAAAATATATTAAAGTCGCACGGCGCATCTAAATCCGACCGAGCCGAATTACGTCATTTGGCTTAAAGCTGTGAGGCGACTCCCGTACAATACACAGGGCGCGCGCTATATTGCTCTCATTAGGTTAGTTCAACGTTGTTAATCATCGGATAAAGACATTGTTAAACTTCGAAACTGTTTTGTTTTGAGATTTGAATAAAAATGTCGTCATACCACACCAAAAATAACTATAAATATTGTATTGTTTCTGAATGCAAAAGCACGACGCGCGACGGCGTCAACACCAGTCAAATATTTTTTATTCGTTTGCCGACAGGCAAAAAGAAAACAGTTCTTTGGCAACAAGCAATGGGTCGAGCTGTCCTCTTACATGAAAAAACAGGAGCCTATTGCCCATTTTAATGTAAGTTAATTAGGTTAATAAAAAATAAAGGTAAATACCAATAAACATAAAATTTAGAAGAGAGATATATTTTTTAAATAAATAAGTAATAAGTATACAGTAGGAATAAAAAAAGCCAAAAAAATATCACAGTCGAAGTCATTTACATGCTGGCTAGAGTTAGTCACCGCTGTCCAGAGCCATACTTCAAATTTTTTTGTATTACAATGAAAATAATAATATGAGAGATTTAATCCGCTAAAATGTAATGTAAAAACCGTGGAAAACACAAACTGTACACAACATTGATACACTAACGAAAATTCTTAATTTAAATCTAGAATAATAATACCACTAACTGTCCTTCGTGTACGAAACACTGACCGATAAATTCGAAGTGTCTGTGTCCACGCCTAGAAGGGGACATAAAAGCCGTAAAGGTTTCTTACCTATTTCGTCTAGGGGCGACAAGCGTCTCATGTAACTTTACCACAAGAGTTACAAATCTTAATTAATTATGCCAGAACATAGAGTTTACATGAGAAAAAAGATGTTTTATCTATTACGTAATACATTATATTTTATTATTTAATATATTGTAGAAAAATAAAGCATGCTAGATTTTTCCAATAGCAAACTGTATCCGTTGGCAAAGGTTCTTCACTTGGGCGATATAACCACATTACAAAAGCTATTGCATGGTTACAACCACCATCAGAAGCTGCACAATCTTCGCACTTTACCTCTACAATATTATGTTCTTTTTCATTTATCCCACATGAAACTTTATAATTTTTTGCATTTATTTTATACTTACTATATTATTTTGGAAAATAGAAAACAGAAAAACAAAAAGCAAACAAAATTTTAAAACATTTAGCTAGAAAGCGTGTAAAACATATTTATAATTTATAAGAATTCGCGTAAAAATATATTTAATTAATACAATAATTATTCTCACTAATATTCAGTAGGGATTAAGCAGGTGATAATGTTTTCCACAAAAATAATTTAGAAAAATATTTGCCCCAGTCGCTCTTAAAATGGTTGTTTACTGTCCAGGTGCTTGTTGTCGGCAAATTGTTAATAAGAACTTTTTTTGTAAACTTTTCTATTTCTAAGTATTAAATTTCATACTAGACACATATTTAGTTTTATTTTGAAAATCCTGTATAATGAAGTAATTTTTATATGTGTTACTAAAATAAAATATTTTTTACCTTTGCACTTATTTCCTCTCATTTCTGCACTTAAATATTCGTGATTGGAATTAAAACACTCCATAACCATTAGCAGGTCTACCTCCGCAAGATTGGAAAAATCTGCTTTTACAAAGCCCCTTTCGCACATTTTTTGTTTTTAAAAAGCACAAAGTATATAGAAAAAAACCACCTACACGTCTCTTTATGCACATATAAATTTTACATATATAATTACACATTACATTACATATAATACATACATGCAATTTCACTGAGAAGACGGCGTGGCGCGGACCGTCAAGCTGCTACTGCTGTCGGTTTAAGCCTAATGACGTCACGCGGGCACGAGTTTATTTTCCCGTCCGCGGCAACTTTGGGGCTTAATATTTTGAAAACTATCATAGATAAAGACGTGAAATTTTGTATGACTAGTTTTTGTATTAAACAAATTATGATAATGTTGAAAAAGTCGCAATATAGAATTATCGGAAATGACCCCATTGCACAAAAGGTTGTGGCACCAATTGTGGATGCAGAAAAATAGGATTGCCATGATCCGTAGTGTGTGGCTCTTGTCGGGGCCAGTCGTGTCTCAATACGATGTCCGAGGATACAACCATTGAATCTGAGTTCAACGATGATGAAGACGAACTCATTTCATTATTTTCTGATGAGATGGTTGTTGACGAAGATGAAAATATTGAAGAGGTGGAAATAGAAGAAGTCAGCAAAGACGAACCATAGTCAACAAAATTATAATATAACTTGTAACCCATGGATTAGGCCTATAGAGGACACCATGTAAAAAAAACACGCCTTGTATTCTACCTCAAAGGTGGTGCGGAAACGAATGCAGCACAATGTCCGAGTTTTCTCAATAATCTCAAAAACTATTGGTTCTACGTAAATTTTGTGTAGAACCCTTTTTATGCAGATTTATCTCACAAACAAATTTTATAATAACCAAAATTAATGTAAAACCGATGATTTACGAGATATTTGAGAAAAAACGATTTTCTTGACATTTGACCTGCTGTAACTATTGTAGCCGTCCAGTTGGCTTTATGGACCTTTGAGAAATTATTTGTGACGCCAAAATAAAGAAAACCCCGTTAGAAAATCTTAGGTTGTATTTTCTTAGAGGTTCATGTATAAAGTGACTGGGCTATATTCAAAAAACTGGAAAATCGTATTTTAATATTCCTAAATACGGTACAAATTCTCATTTATATCAGGTTCCTAAGAAGCAATGGTTATTTAAACTCAAGTTTAAATGTATAAATATCATATATTAAACAATAATAACAAAATCTTATATTTAAAAGAGTAATAATAAAATTAATGACTTACATATAGAAAAGGATGTCCCACAGTTTAATAAATAAAATATCAGAAATAATTTAAAAATCTTGTTCTGAACCAAAGGATTCTACTAATAAACTTTTTTCACTTTCGATCTGTAGTGAACTGTCCACGATATCTAAACAGATATCTATATGAGAATTCATTTCACTTGCTGATATAAGTTTCATACAGAAAGGGCAGTTATATTCCTTTTCTTCATCACTTTCGTTTCCTTTAGATTCTTCCTCTTCCTTTGGCTCATTATTATCTTCAAAGACCCTGCTCAAACTCATACAATCATCTAAATGTGAATTTAATTCAGATTTAAGGATGTTCACACCACATACCAAACAATTGACTTTTTCCTCGTTATTACTATAGCGTTGTTCCATATCGTCGTACATTTTAAGCAGGCATTTTTCCATGTGAGAGTCATAAACTGTACTTAAGATCATTTTTTTACAAATATCGCACTGTTTTTCATCTGAACTAACACCTGTTAAATCAATTACATTTCTAGAACTTTCCTTTGAACACATCACAATATGGTCATTATAATTTTTAATAGAAATGTTCTTTTCACAAAAAGTACACCGTATAATATCATTTTTTTCACTAGTTTCAAAAACATCATCCTCAAAATTTTCTCTACAACATTTACTAACATGCAAATCATATTCCGCTGCTTGAATTGTCTCTCCGCAAATTATGCATTCCTTATCAGCGTTCTCTTTAGGTGCCTCAAGGCAGGTGTCTAGATGGTCATTAAGTTGAATTAATGCCACTTGTTTCATACATACAGGACACACTGCTGTTTCCATAATTTCTTGAGTTGTACTTACAGTGCTTATTTCATTTGTAGATAATTTAGGAATTTTGCTCCGATTGACAGGGGATGCTTGCGGTATGCTACGTTTCACACTGCTATTATCAGAAACGCTGTTTGAAAATTTATTCAGCCAATGATTCCTAACAACAGAATAATCGTTATTGTTCACTGTTGATTCACTTAAAATCCTTCCCGTTCCAGTGCTAAGAGGAATAACTGGTTTAGCTGTCTTTACAGGATCAGCTTTTGTAGATGTGCTTGGTCTTTTATTAATAACAATCGTATTAGAGTTATTTTTAACTGCGCCTCTGATATTACCTTTGGTAGAGTTACTAGGCATACCTTTTGGTGAACTAAACTTTGAGCTTCCACCTAAATCACTAAACCCAAATATATTACTATCCTTTAGTGCACCTATTTTGGAAAGGTTATTATCTTTATTGGAAATTGTGTGGACGTTTCCGATTTTGTTGTTTCCTGACGAAACTGATTTACTTGTAGTGGGCACACTTTCAGGTTGACTAGTGGTATTTAAAGAAGGAATAAATTTACGAATATCTTCGGCTGGTTTTTTGTTTTCTTTGGATTTAGTAGATGTTTTCTGTTTTTTCTCTGGTTCTTTTACCTTAAATATAAAAAATAGATTAGAAACATCATAAGTTATAAAATCAATGAAGAAAATCAATAACACACGTAAAGAGGAAAAAAAATATTATTATTATTATAATTGTTAAATATTTGTTAAAGCAGAGAAACTGTGCCTCCCTTTACTTCCACATACATGTAGTGGAGTGAAAGTAAAATAACGGTAAAAAAATTTGTAAAATTGGTAAAAAAAATTTCAAATGGACTTAGAATGTCATGAAATGTCGAGATTTTAACTTTAAGCAAAAAAAAATTCTGTCTGTTGGTATGTCTGTGCCTCTCATTCTGTCTGTAACTTGTTTTGTGCGCACGATTACCTTGGAACGATTTATGATATTAACTTGAAATTTCATATACCTATGTATAATATTGGGCTTTAGAACTAGATTATATTTTGATCTTATTTCGTTGTACGGTTGGGGGCAGGCCCGGACTGGAAACCATTTTTCTACCAGGCAACTTCTTTGACCGGCTCCAGCCCCAGCCCATTTTTCACAGCAGCTTTTTAGAGATATTTTTAGAAGGCGGTTCCATTTTTTTTTTTAATATTTTCAACTTTTTAGTAGCTTCTATTATTTATTTAACTACTACATAGTGAAGGAAACGATTGTGAAATTCTCTTTATGTTGGGCACCATGTGACTGTTACCAGGAAAATAATATTATTACCGGCAACTCCGCCAAATCTTCGAATATGGAGAATACACTCCACTATTCGTATTTAGAGACACATTGATGCAAGTAACAAGACAGAAAGAAAAATTATTTCTGACTGATCCGCATCGATCGTGTCCCGCGATGCACTCAGAAGCTCGCGTTCACTCGGGGAAGACGGGAAGTTCCGAGTTGGTATATACAATGGAAACCACACCGCTGCGAATACAAACACGATATTATTATTAATATTTTGGGGAAACCACACCACTGTGAATGCAAATAAGATACTATTATTAATATTTCGGGGAAATCACACCGCTGCGAATATGAACACAATACGATATTACTATTTTGTGGAACCTGGGGACCCCTAAAAGCTTGTGGCCCCGGGCAACTGCCCGAATTGTCCGTGCATAGGTACGCCTCTGTGTTTTACTTAACATTACTAATATATTTTTATTTTAGTGCTTGTTATAATATATGTATGTTATTAAATTTTATTACCACTGACTGATGGGTTTAGAATCAAATTAGGTATTATTTTTACACCAGTCATTTATATCCTTTACAGCTTTATTACAATTTTTTTATAATTCACTTTCTATGTTTCCTTTTATTCTCATTGAGGAGCCATCAGCAAACTGACAAATGCTTGCATCTGGACCTACAACACTTTCTTTCATATCATTACACGATACAAGAAATAGAAATTATGAAACTACACCTCCTTGGGGTGCCCTATTGCAATTTTTAAATTTGTTGATTTAAATGTCACATTGGTTATATCATTTTCAGTGCTTTTTAATTGTACAAATTAGAGTCTATTTACTAAGTAAGATTTTCTCCATTCAGTAGCTATGCCTATTACTCCGTAGGCCTTCAATTTCTCAATCAATAAATTATGGTCTATGACATCTAAAGTCATGGTAACGTCATTTATATTTTTAAATAGACCTGTTATTTGTTGATTCTTTACAAAGAAAGCCATGTTGAGTCTTATTCAAAACGTCATATGCTATGAAATATTTAAGAAGACGAATATACACTGATTTTTCATAAGTCTTAGCGAATACAGATGGGTTTGATAGCGGTCTATTGTCATCTTTCCTGGTTTTACTAGCCTTTTTATCACTTTAGTAACATTTAACATATCAGGATATTCTCAATTTTAAAAAGATTTATTAATTAAATATTATCCACTTTATCTTTTATTAGGTTTACCAGCTGAATCCTCGGAATATTTCTTACTAAAACTTTTTAGTTCTATTTCTTTTTCATTTACTGGATTAAGAACGAAACAGTGATTTTTGAATAGTGTATGGTGTAATCATATTTTGATTTAAACTTGGATTTACTAACAAATTATCTGTTGAACAGACAAAGTAATTATTATAGATGTTTACTATTTTACTTAAATTCTTTATTTCAGTATCTTCCTCTTTTAGAGTAATATTTTCTTTATTCATAGGCTGATTTGTATTTTCCTTTATGATGGTCCATGCTGTTTTAATTATGTTATTAGGTTCCTTTATTTTTGTCTCGTTTTGTTCTTTTTTTAGTTTTATTTTATCCTTATATTTCTATTTCATTTCTAAGTATTCAATTTCACTGTTTCATTCTTTGTTTAATTGAATAACCAGTAGCATTTATCTAAATCTTTTTCTTTGTCACAGAAAAAATTAGCATAAATGCTATGTCTGGAAAGTCATTTTACTCGTAGGCTTCCAAGATTCATCCTGGAAATTATCTATTTATCCAGTAAATTGACAATTTCCGAACTTGATATATAATATACTAAGAGGCCACATTTTTTGTAGTCATTTCTTACCTTTATAAAATTTCCCCCACAATTTCTTGAGTGCTCTCCCCACCACCTATCTTGAGGCCCAGGTGCTCTATTCATTGCTCTACGAACCATTCCAAAATAAGGTTTCCATTTTTGGCATGGACCATCGCATTTCCACCAATGCTGTTGATACAATTTAACTTCGTCGTGGAAATCATGATAAACCGTTATGTTGGTCCCTTAAATTTATATTAAGCATTATCAATAATTCATTATGTTTAATGTTAGTGAATGATAATTTATTGCTGAAAAACAGGGTGGTGCCCACAGAACTAGACATAATATGGTCATCTCTTCTATCTCTAGTCATAATTATGTCATAAAAAAGATGTACCCTATCAGGAGTTTGTAATTGAAGCAATAAACATTATAACTCATTTTTAATAATAGTCGCTGGACATATATGTAAATACAGTCAATGTATGAACATTAGGATGGTCCAAAAATTACTTAATTTTTTATAGAAGATCTCTCACGATCCCCTCAATTTGTTTCCAAATGCGAAAAAGTAGGTACGTATTTTTTTGTTCTTCAAAAATTTAATTTTAAATGGTGCCTATGGAGACCTGAAGTTTCCCATTTAAATTATATAGGGAAAAATCACTTTTTGGGATTTTTCGAATAATTGTTCAGTGTTAGGGAAAATCTTGCATTAAACTTATAGGACTTGGAGAGGACTATCCAACAAAGAATTTGATGTATATACATATGGGTTTCTCGCCTCTAACATACCTCCACGGTGCCCCGAAGACCCAAAGAATTTACATTTTTTGATGTAAGGGTAGATTTCGGGACACCTCGGAGGTGTGTTAGGAGCAACAAACCCACATGTATATACATTAAATTCTTCGTTGAATAGCCCTCTCCAAGCCCTATAAGTTTAATGCAAGATTTTCCCGAACCCTGAACAATTATTCGAAAAATCAGAAAAAGTGTTTTTTCCCCATGCAATTTAAGTAAATGGGAAACTTCATGTCTCCACAAGCACCATTTGAAATTAAAATTCTGAAAAACAAAAATACATACTTACTTTTTTCGGATTTGGAAACAAACCGGGGGTATCTATAAAAAATTAAGACATTTTTGGACCACCCTAATGAACATATACAATTTCTGCTAAATCATAGCATGGTTTTCCCAAGGACCAATCGAATGGTTACACCTTTTTACTAATATTGGCCGCACGGCTATAATTTATATATTTCATTCAAGAAAATTCTTTTTAAATTCAGCAATTTATAATATATTACTATTAACTATAAAATGTTCAACAATAGGCTCATTCAGCATTTTTTTTTTATTTCAGAAATCGGAAGTAGAATACTTTTTAAGGCAATTTCCAAATTTTTAGGTTTTTATTCGGACGAAATGACCAAAGTTGGACCTCGCGAAAACGGGGCGGAGCTTTGCGTGATGTCACTTTGTAGATGCTGATGTATAAGTAAAATGGATCATAGCTCTCCGTCTAAAACTATCACTGTGCACCCACATCTATTAATCGAGAAACAAAATCGATATGGACACAAGGAACATTATACACAACTGATTAATAATAACTAATCAATTTGTCATTAATGCAAGTGTGTAAGAAATAATTACCTGCCTCTCCATTAATACGATACATGTGTTTATGGAACTCTGGTCCATGTCCATCCCTATCCTTATTATTATGAGTTACAAACAAATAAGCATGTATCATTTCATGCAGCAAGGTTTCAACCAAATCTTTCCTAGGTCGCAGTTTTAATAAGGGTTCACTAAGAGTAATACTACACATTCCTCCTCTTCCCTGATAAGAACATATACCTGCACATGTAGTCATTCTTTTACTCCACGAAACACAAACTGCCAAAAGTTTTCTCCAGAAAAAACGTTCATTAAATGCCATAAAAAGCATATGAATATCTGGAGTAGGATCAATAACTTCCCATGACGGATCAGTAAGACATTTTGAAGAGTCGTTGACCGCTTTACTTCTTTTTTGAGTGCCATATACCAACTCTTGTCCTGGTTTCTCTGTATTAAATTCTGCTTGGAACTGTTCTTGAAGAGTCCTTGCTAATTCCACGTCAGATTTATATTTATATTCCTTAGGTTTTTTATATTCTTGTTCAAACTGATGCTGCAGTAACAAAGCCAACTGATAATCAATCTCACCCATAGTAATGCAACTGCTAAATTTTGCTTTTTGCTTCTCAAAAATGTAAAAACATTACTAAAAAAAATAGAAAAAATTTAATACAGATCCGTAGTGTCCGTACTTAGTCAATGACTCAAAGTCACAACAAAAACGACCCCTTTGACAAATTCTTCTTACATTAAGACAACGGACGATATTGCTGATATTAGTGACTGACATATATAAGTACACAGGATAAATTAGTCAAATAATTTAATTTTTAAATAACAAAATCAAAAACGACAACTGGCAAACCCAACGGCAAACCAGAAACCAGATGACATTAGCCGCTTTCTTTTCGACTCTAGCTATTTTCTTTGGTGCTGATCAAAGTGAACATAGTCAGTGAGCAACCAACAGAGATCAAGGATTTCAAAAATACGTTGATTTGATTGACTGGTTGAGTGATTGCAATCAGTTCGTTCAGCACGAAAGAAAACAGCTTCTGATACTCTGGTCATAGAATCATAACGCATTTTGATCCGAAAACAACCAATATAAATTGAGTAATTTACAAATACTTTATTGCTATTGGCGCTTCTTGGATCATGATCCGATTTCTCAGGGCGAAAGAAAGCTGCTATATTGGACCATATAAGGGTGAGTTCACATAACTGCGAAATTGCGAATTTATTTCTGCGGAATTAATGTTAATTACGGCCGTATTCACCGTTTAAGGTTTAAGCAGTGCTTAGTAAAGCTAGGCCGAAATACAAAGCAGCGCTTAAATTGTGAAGTCTTGCACCGCAGTGAAGTAAACGAAGCTTTGTTAAGCCTACCCAGGTAGCAAGGGTACGTTATAATGACGTCAAAATCTGGTGATTCTGGTCAAAAAGACGTCAGGGCACTAAAAATCGACGACATAATGACGTCTCATATATGACATTAAAATGACGTGCTACATATCACGTCATATTGTCGTCTTTTTTCGGTGTTAAATTTATTTATATTTTATCGGATTATAAACTTTAAAACTCGCTGATAGCATTTTGTTATCGTAAGCACAGTGTAAAGTTTAAAAAAAAATAAACCGTGTCGTGATCGAGGGATAAGTATTGGCGTTTTTATTCGAGAATAATGTTTTTTAACAATATCCAAAATAATTTATATTCGGAAAAGTTTGTAAAGATTCGGCAGTTTATTTGTGAAGATATCGAGTTCTTTTAATAATAAAATTAGATTAAAATGCATTAAAAAGCAAAATCTATCGTGTTCCACTATAATGGCTTTAAGCAAATATTCAAACAGAGGTTAGTAGTCGAGAGGGTTAAGCGTCGTCTTTTAAGTCAGGAGGTCCGGGTTCGACCCCTGCTCATTCCGTTTTTTTTTTTTTTTTTGTTAAAATAATTGCGAAAATAATTTTAGTTGTTTTTTTTTTAAGTAATTGCTTATAAAACCGATGTACGAATATACTTCTTTTCAATTTTAGGTCTGTTTTAGACCATTAAATATTCTATTTATATTGTAGATGATATTATACCTTTACCGTTTTTTCTCCAACACTGTTCCCAGGTTTGTATAAGTACTTCAACTTAAAACTTAAATTCTTAAAGTAAACATTTTTTTTAACGAACCGCCACTAAATTAATGTAATAATTACGTTGTTCAACAAGTACTCGTATTTCTCAGGTGACACTGGTGACAGTTTAATTAAATTAAATAAGTTCTTAATAATTATAAATAAATAAAAATACTAGTAACTCGAAGCGAGAACCTGAAAGATTTTCATATATTTTAAATAAGGCAAGAAATTCAATTTCACATAATAAAGACTTCATTCACCACCATAAATACTGCTTTTAGCATCCGAAATAGCGGTCGCCAAGCTAGCTCAGTTGGTTGAAGCGTCAGTAATGTAATACGGACACCGGGAGACATGTAGGTTCGAATCCTACGGACCGCAATTGGTAAAAAGGTAAGTAAAAATGAATTTAATAATAACTTAATAAACATTATAATTTGCAGGCAACCCTTGTGAGAAAAAGTTGTGGAGTGATGGTAAACAATATTAGATATGTTAGTGTAAATAAAATTACGGATGGCTAACAAACAAATTCATTAGGACAAAACTTATTTATGCATTAATTATTTTATTTTTATCAAGTAGATTACTAACTAGTATGTAGTTTTATATGTTCCTATTACTAAAAACCTGTGGGGGGATTACCAAATATAATCTGAAAAAGACGTGATTCGTCTGAGACATTAGGAAGTCATTTTCACGTTTCATTTACGTCATCTAACTCGTCATTTCTCGTCACTCCTGACCATTTTTTCACGTCATTTTCACGTGCCTTTGCTACCTGGGTACAAACAATTTGGCAACGCCTGAAAAACTGCTATTCTTCTGTCAATTAGTCAAAAATTTCTAACCTAGAAAAGCCTAAGTTTTGTTTTCTGTGTCTAAAAAAAGGTTATTACCTATTTATTAGTTTTAAAAAATGTTATGAAAATAGGAAAAAGGAGCTGAGGAAAACATTAGCCGAAGAAAGAAAAGAAACCATTGTCACTGATGGGGGGACCTTTCTCCAAAAAATTAGAAAGGATGAAAGCGATGACATTCATAGATCGATTTTGAATAAAAAGACTCTGGTGGGACGCCACAAATTCTGAAACCTAATAAAAATACCTACAAATCGTTTTCAAATTCCAGGGCATCTTCTATCAATTCTAGAATGGATGCCACTGTACGTTTTGTTAATCTAAATCTTCGAAAAAAACTTAAATCGTCCATGTCTTCAATAAAACCTCCTTGGAAAACCAAAATCCATTATGTCTAATACGTCAATATCGTCCTCTAAAAGAATTTCATCCTCTATTTCTATGTTATTATTATTTTAAGACGATAACAGGCACAAAAGAAGTAACTTTGACAGCAAAATGGCAAAATCAAATGAAACGCCAAAAAAGTTAGGTTATAATTGGGAAAAGCAAGGGTTTAACGATTTTAAGCTCAGATAAACAAAGAAATATATGGATAAATAATACTTTCCGTCTCCGCGTAAGATATATCACGTATTCATTGTTTACATGTCTATCGAGGCGTTCATTGGTTCTCTTCCGAAGGACGTTGACAGTTGTTTACATTTTCTTGTGCCGCCATATTGTTTTATTGCTTTTAACGCTGTTTTTATCCAGTTATAAACAACTTTGTGTTGATTTTGCAGTTTAATCACGTTTTATACGGTTCAAAAATGACTAAGGATTGTTTAATTTACTAAAAGACCTACAAAAGGGAGTAATCTCGTTCGTTTTATATGCAAGCATAGTTGTGTACATAGTCGTAGGTTAGGGTTATAGTTAGGTTTATTGTCTTATTGTTTTGCTGATCTAGCAATAAATAATTTTTCTTCTGCCTCTCTCATCTTTACACTCAAGTAAAAAACGTAAAAAGACAGTTGTGTGATTATCAGATAGATAGATAGATTAATAGATTTAGATTTATTTCTCTAAATTTAAATGTTACATAAGTATACCTATTTAAATTTGGTACGAGTATTTCAAACTTTACAGAATGTACATTATTACATAATAATAGACTGTATTAACTTTTCAAAATAATAATGCACTGGGTTCGATCCCCAGCTTTAAAATTGGCAACGTTGATATGTAATGGATGTATATCTGCGTTTTTCTAAATGTGTAACCCCCTTCTGAACAGTCTTGACTTTGAAATTGTTGGGGTTGCCTGATATATGTGGTATGTTATGTTGTTATTCCGTAGGCTCCCAGAAAATATTACGCTTAGAAAAAAGTGACTCGCTGTCCTACAGGTAACTGACCAAAATTTGAAGCATTTACAATTACGTATGCTTTAATCGTTTCAAGTTTGATGACTTTTATGTAACCCGGACAGGAAAAAGATGTTTAAGAAAAATGTTTGTTTCCTAGTAGTTTTACCAAGAGACTCATTTCACTTCCGTTATCGTATCAAGGGTGTCTCATATAATTTGCTTTTTAATACTAACAAGAGTCGAGTCGAGGCTACTCTCTGCTTTATCTTTGCTTTTACTGGAATTAATTCAGAATCGATACCTACAGACCCGACGAGAGAGGAGGTGATGCCGGGCTTGTCTAGGGGGCCCGGAAATTTTAAAATTTTTTGAGGGTCCATATTTTCTCTCCACGGCCCTGCCAAGATACCGATATAAATTAAATTTACTAAGTTAGAAAATTAACTGCAATTTATTATATTTTTTAATAGCCATATCAGATTGAAATAATTTGATGCGTTGTATCGAAAACAGATTTGATAAAGAATCTGTTACCTTTATCTTAACTATATTCAACAATATTAAAATTAAAAACTGGAAGTAATGGTGCGGGAGCTAAGTGGCTTTTTCGGGCACTCATCGTTACAAGCATTTTCTATGCGCTGATTAATTCTATCGAACTTGACAAAATAGACTTCTGGCTTATGTCAGCCCGTCGAGTTGGCCATGGTTCAAGATATAAAAATCAGTGAAATTATATCATCGTTACAAAGCCAAGTTTTTTTGTGTGTACACATTTTATGTTTAGAATGAATAAAATAAGATCGCCAGAAAGTGTGGGCCATCAGGGGCGCAACCAGAAAGGTCAAAGACTTAAAAAAACGAAGTTATATAACATCATCGTTACAAACTTTTTTAAGGTTGAACATATTTTATGTTTTGAACACAAAAAAAAATTTCCAGAAAGAAAATGTTTAGGATTTTTGAAGAAAATTGGATTTTTTTCCGCATATTTCATCTCAGAACTCTAAACTTATCGTTACCAGTTCTGGCTCCTTTTTAAAACGTAAATAAGCTCCTTCAACAATAGAATAGCCTCCCCATAAACAAAGTCAACAAAGTACTATAGGCTCTTAAATATACAGGAATTTAACACTTTCGGCTAACTTGACTCCGTACCGTATCTCACATGTATTGTATCATTATTACCTTTCTGGCTGCGCCTCCTGACGGCCCACACTTTCTGGCGATCATATTTCATTAATTCTAAACATAAAATGTGTACACACAAAAAAAATGAGCCTTGTAACGATGACATGATTTCACTGATTTTTAAACAGTGTTCGTGATGCTCCTGACAGGAGGGGCCCCGCCAGAAGTCGATTTTATGAATTGTTATCATCCATTAAACCATAAAAATATCTCAAAGTTCATAAAGCGATGAGCTGCCGAAAAAGCCACTTATTAGCTCCCGCTCTATAAGGTAGTGCATTATGTAGAGTATATTTGTTTACAATATAGAGATTTAAAAGTAATATGATGTTATTTTTGTTTTATGTATATGATACGGGTAGCCTATGACCAGATTCATTATACAGTATCGGAAAGTCTTGGATTAGGCATGCAAACAGAGCTGCCTACGCACATGTGGTGAAGAAAGCAGGTGGCACGAGTAGGATGTGATATACGATAAAAAAAAATAGCCTAGTTGTTTCGCTCTCACTTGCTCTTATTGTCATACCTAATCAAACGCTTGCCGGTACTGTTAAGTGATAAGTATGTAAACTTTTAGATGAATATGTTATACTGTAATATGAAAAAATACTAGTTGGTTTCATTTATATGCTAACATATATAGATGTTTTTATTTTCTTGACCGTTGATATCAAATTAACTTGATGCAGTTATATCCTGGGTTATCGGTCTTTATAATAAAATTACTCTTTTCTTACGTTTCGGTTTATTCAACCATCGTCAGAGAACTACAATTAAGTGAAGACCAATATTTTTTTAAATGCTATTTTGTATACACATACAATTTAAATCCATGTGTATAAAAAATAGCATTTGAAAAAATATTTGTCTTCATTTCATAGTTCCCTGACGATGGTTGAATAAACCGAAATGTAGCAAAAATAATAATTTTATTATAAAGACCGCATAACCCCAGGATATACCTATATCAAGTTACTTTTATATCCTAACCAAAAGTTAATTTTTTTTTTACTCAGAAAATGTAGAGTAACTTATCGTTTAAGAACCATTTAACTTTGAGAATTGAGATCAATACTTTAATTTCTCTTCAATAACACATTTTGTAAAAATTCTAACCAAACAGTACTCTTTTTGTCTCAATAGAGTCGTATTATTGTCAGATATAGTATTAAGTAATAGTCAAGAACATTAATCGATTATTTTAAAAAATTTAACCCCCTTATCTGTCTACGCCTCTGATTAGGCGACTCCATAAACATAAACATTCCTCTCCACTCTGCCCATTTGAAGGTTATCCTCCCTACACACAACTTCTGTGTACTTCAAATGAGATTATTTATCCATATTTCTTTGTTTATCTGAGATTTTAAGCGATCAAAATTGAGAACTTAACTTTAGGCGAGCTTAAGCACAGAAAAGAGAACTACCAGAAACGACACTTGAGCTACCCGCCAAAATTCCATTGCCGCCATTTTGTTGTTAGTACATCCGTCAGTTCATTTATTGTTTTAGGTTAAAACAATAAAGTGCGGTAAATGACAGACTGTGACATAATACCGAAATAAATTCTTAAAAGGTTTTAGTATTATTGTGCTGTGTTAATAGTAATTTTTATTAACGATATGAGTAAACGAGGTGGAACCGTTTGCGCTGTTAAGGAATGTACAAGTAGTACGTCAGGAAAAGACATTAGTTTATTTGGGTTTCCTGAGGATTCCCAAAGGTATTTTATTATTGATGTAAATTATAAGATATTTCCAAGTAGTTGTGAACCTTTCTTCTTTTAAGGTCCGTATTATGGTTGGAAGCATGCGATCGTGGGGATTTGGCAAGTAAAAGTTCAACCGAACTTTATAACAATTTTAAGTTGTGCGCACGACAAATATGTATCAGAATAGATTGCTACCAATAGCACTTGCCTACTATTTTTCCTCAATTTGGTAGTTTAAACAGAAAAAAATTAATATTTCCTCAGAACAACGACCCAGTAAGAAATTACAGATTTTCTCGAGATATTGTATTGATTTTAATACATTTTGTGACTTTATTTATATTGAGAATACAATTGTTCATAGAGACAAATTTATCCAGTTTACTTTAATAGTTTTAATGACCATTATAAGTAGATTTCTTCGAAAAGGTGATTGTATTCAGCTTGTGTAAAGTTTGTTTATAAACACGCTGTTTAAATTTCCCGCCAAAATTACCAACAACAAAATGGCGAAGGTCACAAAAAAAGATCAAAGGCGGTGCTGAGAGTGCCGCTTCTGGTAGTTCCTTCTTCTGTGGCTTAAGTAACATTTTAACTTCGGTGCATATGACAAACATAAGTTAAGCGCGCTTGAATCGTAAGCTTAGCTTTTCTATGTACGGTGAATACGGCCGTTATTCATTTCGAATAATTTCCACCAATCCCATTAATTCCGCAGAAATAAATCGGCAATTTCACAGTTATGTGAACTCACCTTAAGCCTCGTTCAGATGGTTGCGGAATGCGAATGTTTCGTGCGGAATTCCGGTAAATTTGATTTAAAAATATTCGTGGTGGGAAATCTCAACTTTATTTCTGGATCCGAAAAACATTTCTACGGATATTTTGCAGGGTGTGTCAAAATAGTATAACGGTGGTATAACTTCAAAAGTCTTATTTTCTCTGTTGCTGTGTTGCTTTAGTGCTTTGCATTGTGTTTTAGAGTAAAAGCATAAATAAACAATATTTTAATAGTATATTTACATTTCTTTTTTATAAGTGAAAGAATAATAGCAGGTATAATGGACAGTATTTATTATCAGAAACAACTTCCGGAAATTCGCATGTGTGTGTATGGAACTAGCGGAACAAAATAAACGAAGTGCGAAATTACGGAAATCCGCACCAAAAAAATCGCATTCCACAATTATGTGAACTAAGCTATAGGCGTCTTCCTCTTCTGAAGTTCACATTAACCACGTTGAGACGATTGTATTTCTGATTTATATCTATTCTGTGGCAATCGGGTGAATTCACATAACTGCGAAATTGCGGATTTATTTCTGCGGAATTAATGTGATTGGTGGAAATGATTCAAAAAGAATAATTTCATCCGCAATTTCGCAGTTATGTGAATTCACTTTTAGGCCCTAGGAAAAGTTTAGACTAGAGTAAAAGTAACACCTGCCCTTTACTGTGATTGGCTCTTTGGTGTTCAATAGTGATTGGTTTATTGGTTAACGCAGTCTATTTGTTATATTCTATGCATTACTTGTTAGAAGATTTGAAAAATCGGAGATACCTAAAGTGCACCAGACCCTGGTAAAGTGTAGTGCATGTAACACCATATCCTTTCAAAGAAACGACTTTGGGTAATTCAGTGTAGTTCAGTGCTACACTTCGTATGCAAAGGAAAGGACCTACTGTAGTCTGGAAAAGTTCAAGGCTAAAAGTTTTAGGTTAATTAATAAGACGGATTCAAATTACACATTTTGACCTTTAAATAAATTCTCAATGTGTCAGTAAGGTCATATAAGATATGTAAGTACGTGAACGTAGACTGCATGAAATAGATAAAAATCTCTTGTCATTAATATATTTCTATTTTTCAATATGTGTGAATGTAATGAATATAGAAGTATGGATATAAAAACGCCAAGAAATGTATATTTATCAGCGTTTTATAAAAGGTAATAATGTTAAAAATCATTTTTTTTTTTATAATAATAATCTAATATCTGATGTAGGAGTTTCGCTTTTTATACTGTGAAAGAAAGAATGCCACTTATTCTGACAAATCTTGTGGATAACTTAGTCAGAAATAAAACTGATATATTTGCTGAATTTGGGGTGGTAAGTTATAAAAAAATATATTATTGTAAACCATGTGATTTCTAAATAATTTTGTAGGAAGCCAAAGAAGAATTAAAAACTGTAATCGGGGCATTATCAGAATTTAAATATGAAATTCAGACTAACAAACCCCTAAAGAAGTTAACTAGCAAAGCACCTGATGCTCAACTTTACAATGACTATATTGAAAGACAAGCAAATGAACTGGGCCCTCCCACTCATTTTCACACTATCTGGTTGTTAACTGAATGTTATATGTACCGAAGAATAAGACAAATATTTGAAGAAACGTAAGTGTAAAAGATATTCCTTTTACATATTATGAATACGTAAATAAATATACCTAATGAATATAAATTTATCTGGCACTGTTTTTATTTTAGAAATTCGTTACAGAATTATGACCCATTTCGTTTTCAAAAGAGGGAAGCATACAGTGTAGCTATGCTTTTAATTGATCACATGGGGCAGTATTTAATAGACATTCTAAAAGATCCTTCAGATGCAAAGAAAGATGAATTTATTTCATTAATCAAAGTGAGTTGATATACATATGCCTGTATAATTTATATTTTAAGAGGGAGCAAGGCGATCATATCAGAGGGGAGCAGGCGGCAATGAACCAATGTGAAGAGAGATTTTCATAATAAACAAATTTTAGCTAAAAACTTTCTTCAATAGAAGTGTCGTATTCATTTAATTACAAGAATATCTTTCTTTTTTTTTCAGTTTAATAATTCCAGCCCTTTGGCTAAAAACTGCTTTTTCCCAGTCAAGATTTTTAGTACAGTGCTTTTTAATAGATGGTGCAACTACAGCACTACAATAGGGCATCTCCATCATGTATTCATGTACATAACCTTAAATTTTAAGTTTTTCAAGTTTATTCTCACATTACACTAGATTTTAGTTGATATCACGGGAACCAGGCAGAAATTTTAATAATAGCTGCTTAATACTCTTAAATCTTAAGATACACATATTTTTGAGGTTAGCTGTGACGTCACGTGCAGATGTCCTATTATATCCACACTGCCTACCATTTGCCTCACTTCAGCTTTAGCTTTACCGATGATACTTTGTGATTGGCGTTGTCTCCTCTTAAATAGATAGTTTTTGTATGAAAATTACACCTTTTCAGAGCGAGAACTAGGGGTTGGCAAGTTGGCAGCCGCAAGTCTTTGAAATTTGTTTCGCTGACTCTATTCTCCAGTCCTCGGTCAGTATCCAATAAGATGCTCCAAAACTAATAATGCCAAAGGTGCAATTAACTCTAGTTCCAGCTCTGCACGTTTTCACAACGGTGGTAATTTTCTAACTGCTTTTGTCAGAATTTACATATTTATGGGTGTAGCAACCTCATGAACCAGTATTGGGAAATTCATACTTATTTGGATATGCATATGTGTTTGAATTTATAATTCATCACGTGAGATTAATGTTCTACATAGTGACCATTTTGCACAATTAAAACTGCATTTTTCCTGTTCTATAGTTGTTTATGTTGTGTTAGGGAATTTATTAATTTGGGGGAATCTGCAGTTTAAAATATATGATTTTGTTATAATGGGGAGATTTCAAAAAATTTGAAACACTAATTTTGATCTAATATCGCAGAATACTAATACGAATATGAAAAAATTTCAGCAAAACTATGATAGTTTCACAAAAAAGTGCAGTAGAAATTCAAATATTCAACACCTCCGTCAAAATGTGATACGATTGGATTATAATAATAATAATAATGTAATATTGATAACGTGTCTTTATTAATGGCGAAGTTAACCTTATAGGGGAGTCAAATTAGGACTGATAAATTCGCAATGTGAATTGTCTGGTCAGGGCGGTTTTTTTGTTTTAACGTATTCACTGGGTCAACTATAGTTCACACAAATATCTTGCTGTTATTTCAAAAATAAAGGATAATGTTCAATGAAATTTTGGAAAAATATAGCTCTTACAAGGTACAATCACCGCTTAAAATATCAAATCTAAATGATTATTAAAACGGGTCAAATATACAATTGTTGCTAAAATTTTGCACCCTTGTGAAATCCTGCCATCAAATCCGAGAAATGTGTACGACGACTCAAATTGTAGCTTTTTATAAGTACTTCAAGATCACGAAGGAAAAATATTTTTTTCAAAATTTAAACCGTTTTTATTGCATTTGTTTATAATTTTCGAAATTTTAGTAATAAACAAATTCAAATAACTCTCTGGTTTTTTTATGAAATCGAAATCGGTAAACGATTTATGAAAATAGATTAAATAAGCCATCTTTCAAAAAAAAATTTAATGCTCTGCCTGCTTTTGGAGCTGAGATACGTTGGTTTTTGCGTTTCGATCACTTATAAATAAACAAATTGATATTTCATCTTAAAATTCGCACTGATTATTCCGTAGTGCTTATATTTTTGTCCCAGCTAGTTGAAAATAATCTAGAACTACATTTTTTAAAATTGCATCTAATAAAACGTCTTTGAAATCATATCATAATTCGCGGTTGACAGGTAATATTTCCCTCTCCCACTCATCGTATTTCGCAACTAGGTAACTAAGTCAACTAACGCAATATCTCTCTCGATTTCCACCTTACCGAGATATATATTTTTTAATTAATCGTCTCTTTTCGTAACTTTTGATTATTTCATTTGATTTAACGTGAAATAATTTGTCTAAATTTTTTTTGAAATTGCAGTGAATTTTTAATTTATTTATTTTTTGTTTTATTGGAATGTTCTTTCTTTTAAATGTCTTGTTTTTTTTTGCGTAGATTCCTTATAGTTTACTTCAACTTAACGTAAACTAATTTGTTTAGCTTTTGTTTATAAAAAAATGCAATAAATTTTTTGCTGCTATAGTTTTTGTCATCTTTTTTTAATCACCTGCTTTGTACATAGATGTCGATTGTTCACTTTAATTAAACGCAAAATAATTTGTTTAGCTTTTGTTCATAAATAATACAATAAATGTTTTTTAAATTTGTATAGGTTGCACACTGTTTTAAAAATCTTCAAAGGGGATTTGTTTAATGAAATTTTAAGGAGGCCGTTGTTAGACGTCGAAAGTTAAAACATTAATAGAGCCACTAAAAGCACGCAAGTCAGAATCTTTAATAAAGTCACTTAACAGTTAATTTTATCTAGTGATATACTCATTAAAAAGAAAACCAACCTAACTAGAACTAACCTTAAGTCCATGCACAAAATTTTTGTAAAATTTTTAATATCACTGATACAATAATAAAAAATTTAGATTTAAATCCGAAACATTCGTATTCTGAGATAGTCATCAAATCAAAAATCGAATCAAATAAAAAATCAAATCAAATCAAAAATCAATTTATTTTAAATTATATATAACATATTGTCTATTGTGTAAGATTTTGTTTCAAATTGTCTGTTTCATTACCAATAAATTTTTTTGTTTAAAAGATCAAGTATTCGTGTATTTCTACATTATTAATAATAATAATTTTTGTTATAATGGAAAATTGTGAAATCTCCCTGTTGATGGTTTTATATATTTTGTAAGCGAGATAATTACTGAAAGCTACTTTGAAATCACTACAGTTAAAATATTTAATTCATATTATTTAATCAATACGATGATGGGCCCATATAGATTATTATTAGTTCGCCTTTTTTTAAATAACAATGAAATATTGTTTTTTAATATTGATGCAATTTTTGTTCTGGTTAAAATAAAACAAACTTTTATTTTTTAGCTCAATTTATGGGGAAATAAATGTGACTTATCCCTATCTTTAGGAAAGGTAAAAGAACATACTACACTTTTTGATACAGCTTCATTGGATGCCTATATATTAAGTGATTACTCCGAAAATATTTGGCAAGCAGTTTCTGACTTGAATTCACCATCGCAAATAATTGGTAAACATTTATATAATATAAGAGAAATAACTTTATTTAAATTTATTGCATTCTAAATTTGATTACTAATTACCGAGTCATCCTGGCATTCGAGGTGATAATCGAATGGATAGAAATGAAAATTTATATATATATATATATATATATATATATATATATATATATATATATATATATATATATATATATATATGTGTATTCAACCCTCATTCACTTGGTAAAATGTAAACTGTCAGGGCTCCAAGGGAAATGCTACCTTTTTGAAAAAAAAAACATACAAACGGCTCGAATTGAGAATCTCCTTCTTTTTTAAGTTTTATGAAGTCGGTTAAAAAGATTCTATTGGAAAATAATTAATTCACCAAAATGAAAGTTTCCTTCATGATATTACGACTATGAGTAGAGACATACTAAAGCACATCATGTGCCTAATACAAGGGTTCGGACATAAAAGTAAAAAGAATGAAGTTAAGAATGTATGCAAGATAATTATGTAAAAGGGTTTTTTAATCAAAAAATTTGTAATGCATGTAATCGCCAAATTAAAGTTTTCCGATTATCTCATGTCTGGAAACGGTGTCTAACGTCAGATACTAAGTATAAACTCCGCTTTCACTATGCACACGTATATTACAAAGCGCGGGACAACTAGTATTAAATATTATTAGCTTACTGCAAGTTTATCTGTTGTAAATAAATATACATTAAAACTTGACATATATAATGTACCTAGCTGGGCTTTCAGAAAGTCGATTCGTATAATTTACCACATGTAAAGATGCAAATGGTGTTTGGTTTTCTAACCAGCAACATGAACCTAGGTGTTAATTTTGTAGTTAAACAATATTAGCTCAGTCAATAAAGGAGGTGTAGAGTGCGTGAGCAGGACCTAAGCGATTCCTTTAGAAAGTTGTTCAGGGTGCTTAGGGAGTGAACATACTGAAAGTCCTGACGTCTAGGAGGTGAGCCGGAGGAGAGGGGGCACAAAGAAAGTTCCACTTCTGGTTTTTCGCTTATATCTCGAAAACGGTGCATCGCAGGGAAAAATTTTCTCATACTAAATGAAAGCTCATAAAATTCTACAACTTTCATTTTATAAACTTTTTTCGAATTCGTTTTCGAGATACACGCTCTGAAAAAGTGAACATTTTCGAGAAACAGATTTTTACCTCATCCTCAGTGGTAGGTGATTCTTGCTGAAGGTGCTTCACGTCATCTTTATCGTCGTCCTGGTCATAAACAGGCACGCCATTGAGGCATTTTCCTTGGCAGTGGAGGCACTCCGCAGAACAGTCAGCATTGCTTTCCGGCATCCACATTTGCCACTACCACAATCCTTGTTGAAGGGGCAAAATATCGTTTTCGGTAGGACTCTGGTGCTGGTGGATCTTCTGTTGTAATTGGCACCAGGGTGTCTCCTACATGTTTCCACCCTCACTCTTGAGGGGGCAGCTCATTCCCGAGCCACTGCTGCACTTGGTGATAGGTGTGCTGGCAATGCTGTTTAGCTGCGCCCTCAGTTGGTGGGAGGAAGCTGATGTTAGGCTTAATATTTGCCACTGACCTCATGAACGACTGGAAGCGGTACTGGTTGAGGGAGGTCTGTCTGCATCCTCAAATGGTGCGTTATACCATTTGAGGAAGCAAATCTTCCCAGCCTCTTCAACCTCGCCTTGAGTGGAGGAGGGGTTGTAAAAGATCACTGCTGCGTCCTTGATAATTTCTGACTTTAAATACCATTTTGAGAAGCCCACCTTGCTTTTCTTTAAAGCTGAAGATGTTGTGTCACAATCGGTAAATGAATGTAAGAAGAGGATGTGTTCAAATCCATGCTGCTGCATCTCTTGGTTGGACAGTGCTATTGTTTTGGTTTTCCCTCGGCCGGGTTTCAGCAGCAAGATGTTTTGGGTGGGATTAGTGGAAGCTATCAAAATGACAGTGACAGTGACAGTGACAGTGACGTCCTCACCAACGACAGCCACAGAACTATGAGTGGATTGTTCCACAGCAGTCTTCACGATAAGGACGTCAGTATCATCTTTGGCCTGGTAAGTCTGTATCTCATTCTCCTGAAGCTTTATCTGTAGTAAGGAGATAAACTGACTTGTTGGTAGGATTGGACAAAAAAATCTTATTGTTTCACAGATATCGATGTTTTCCATGTGGTATAAGAAAAATGAGGTGATATATCCATCACAAATGGTGGCAGCGGAGGCATCTTTTTGCCAAATTACTCTGTGCAGTAGGAATCCTCCGTCTACTACTATGTTCATCTGAGACAGTTGAACAGCCTTATCGGTAGGCTCGAACATGGTGTACAGGACAGATTTGGTTGTCTTCCTCATCCCACTTTCATTGAACAGTGCCAAGGGAATGTTTGATGAAAAACGTGAGGTAATAATCTGTTTTTCGAAAAAAGTATATAAAATGAAAGTCATAGAGAATTTCATGGGCTTTCGTTTGGTATATGAAAATTTTTTCCTGCGATGCACCGTTTTCAAGATATAAGCAAAAAACCAAAAGTGGGACTTCCTTTGTGCCCCTTGCCCTCCGGTTCACCTCCTAGACATCAGGACTTTCAGTATGTTCACTCCCTAAGCACCCTGAACAACTTTCTAAAGGAATCGCTTAGGTCCCTGCTCACGCACTCTACACCACCCTTTCGGCCATTCGTTGACTGGACTGTATTAAGTTACGCTTATTTTAGAAAAAAAAATTACAGTTTGCTTATAATCATCTACCTATATAATAATTGAAGGAATATAGACATTTCATTTCAGTGATTAATTATTGATTGCTACAGATTTATTATAATTATCTATTTATTTATTTTATTTATTTATATATATAATCACTTGGGCTGTTACAATACAGATGTGAACGTCAATAAGATAAAAAAAAAAAAAATACAAAATTAGTTTACAAGGTGAGACAATAAGTAGTAAATATAAAACACAATAAACAAAACATATGACAAATACAGATTAAAATTCTTTGTATGAATATAAACATTTCTCAAGTAAAAATTGTTTGAGACTAGATTTGTATTTATTAAAATTGTTGACATCTTTAATCTCACTAGGTAATTTGTTGTAAAAACTAATACCAGAGTAATAAGGTGATTTTTCAAAATGAGACGTATGGAGAAGAGCTAACAAGTCGTCATGACGAGTATTATAATTATGGTAGCTTGCAGTAGTTTTAAATTGGTTAATGTTACTTTTAATGTACTTTAGCAAAGAGAAAAGATATATGGACGGTACCGTTAATATTCTGTGACTTTTAAAAGAGTTTTTACACGATGTGGTGAAATCAAGATTAAAAATTAATCTAATTATGCGCTTTTGGCAGACAAAAACTCGCTGCAAATTATTCGCACGTCCCCACATTATAATATTGTAAGATATATGGCAATAAGCCATTGAATAGTACAGTTGCAATAAAGCCTCGGTATCTAGGGAGTTCTTGAGCTGGCGTATGCAGTAATACGCTTTGTTAAGTTTTTTACATACTTCTTCGATTTGAATATCCCAGCTTAGTTTTGTGTCTATTGAAATACCTAAAAATCTTGTATTCGAGCTAAATGGCAGGGTCATGTTGTTAAAATTTAACTGAGTGTTGGAAGGTAATGATTTCCTTTGTGAGAAATACATGCACACAGTTTTCTCAAGGTTTAATATGAGATTATTTCTGCAGCAATAGTCACCAAATTCTGTCATAACAGCCATAGCATTATCAAGGAGCTCCACAAGGCTCGGTGCAGATATGCCAAAGGAGTTATCATCGGCAAACATGGTGATATTACCTTTTGATATGAATGACGGTAAGTCGTTTACAAAAATCAAAAAAATCAAAGGGCTCAGCACCGAGCCCTGTGGCACTCCAAGACTAACGTCATGTTCATTTGAAATCGTTTGGTTGATTTTTACCTGAAGAGATCTGTCCGTTAAATATGACATGATCTACTGTAGAAAAACTCCTCGAATGCCTACTTTAAATAATTTTTCTTTAACAAAAGACAGATTGAGAGAGTCAAACGCTCGTGATAGGTCAAAGAACAATCCCATGACGAGGTTACCTTTGTCCATTTCATTATAAACAAATTGTAAAAGCTGAATTGTAGCAGTGTCAGTAGAATGATTTTTGCGAAAACCATGTTGGCGATCTGTTAGTATTTTGAAGGAATTAAAAAATGCCATTATTCGATTAAACGCAATTCTTTCCATTATTTTAGAAATAACACTTAAGATGGATATTGGTCTGTAATTTTCTGGTTCCAAAGAATCATTTTTTTTAAATATAGGGATAACAGTAGCTATTTTTAATATGGATGGAAAAACTCCCGATTGAAAAGATGCGTTGATCAAAATGCACAATGGTTCAATTATGAAATCACATGCATACTTGATAAACTTAGTGGACAATCCATCGGGACCGAGAGCTTGTTTATTTTTTAATTCAAATATAATTTGCCTTATTTCATCGGGTGTAACTGGATAAATAAAGATGGACTGATCATTGAGTTCACTGGAAGTGCAAGTATGTGATAAATTAGCCCCAAAGTGATTTTTTACTTTGTCTACAGTGACTGACGCGAAATAGTTTGCAAAATGTTCTGCCACATCATTAGGATTGTCTGTGACTTTGCCATTTATGTTTAACTTAACATCTACTGGAGAAGAATGATTGGTATGTAGTTCAGATTTAATGAGCCGCCAGATTTCCTTTGTGGAATTTGGGGCATTTAAAATTCTATTTGAGAAATACTCATGCTTGGCGTTTCTTATATTGTTATTGTATTCACGTTTCTTACACTTATAGAGGTTAACAAGGTCAGGAGAGCTATAACGTTGGATGAGCCAATGCAAATTTTTGAGGTGTTCACTTTCACGTTTAATGTTTGACGTAACCCAGTTTTTTGTGTTTGTAATATTGTTGTAATAATTGTTAGTGATCTGCTTAGTTTCAAGAGGAAAAGAAGCATCTAATTTGTTAATCATAATTTCCAAAAAAATAATAAAGGCTTCATCAACATTTATTGGGTCCATACTGTAAATACAATCCCAATTTGTATTATATAAAAGATATTGAAATTTGGCTATGTTAACCTCAGTAATATAGCGAGTAGTAATAGTTTGCTTAATAAATTGGTTGGAATATGGTAAAAAATCTTTAACACACATAATTTGGGCAGCGTGGTCCGCAATGCAAGGGTAGCTCATATATATGTCAACCATATTACTTGGAAGATCAGTGACCATGTAATCGATGGCAGATTCAGACAACATGCCATATATATTACTTACTACGCGAGTGGGTTCATTGAGATACGTGGAGATATTAAATGATTCAAAAATGTCAGATAGTAGTTGTCTATTATGTGAATTTGAGCGAAAATCTACATTAAGATCCTCACAAAGAATTATGTGGTCGTATTTTTTGTTGAGAAGGATTAAACATCCCTGCAATTTATCCAAAAAAATATTGAAGTCTCCAGAAGGAGGCCTATAAATGACTAATAACAATATTTTTCTTTTAAGACACAAAACTAAGCCACAAAGCTCTATATTCATCTCAGAGTTAAAGTTACTCAAAAATGTAGCAGTATTAATTTTTGATTTAACAATATTGTCAACATAAATAGCAACACCACCATGACGTCTATTAATTCTACAATAGCTAGCCATCAGGTTTAAATTGGATAAAGTTAGATTCTCGATTTCATCGGAAGTAGCCCAATGCTCTGATATACATAAAATGTTTATATTCTCAGTGTGATTAAAAACATCAATAATGTTTAACTTATTACTTAAACATTGTACATTGACATGAGCTATTTTAAAACAAGATTTTGAAGTACAGGATTGTTGCAAATTATCCAGCATGGTCTGCTTTTGATCTGGGGAGAAAGGGATGAATTAATACCTCCTCAGGCCAATTTTCTGACTTCATAAGCTCCTCGGTAGACATTTTAGAACTGCCAACTTTGAAGCACTTCTTACGTCCCTTGGACTTTAGGTCGTAGCATAAAATCGATGAGTTTGGCCACTTTAGTGAGATGTACTCCTTCATGTGCTCGAGAGTGACTGTTTCTCTCAGACCTCCTACCCATATTCAATTTGTGGTGGGGGCAGGCGCAAGAAGACTACTCGCCGCACCAGTACCTTTGGTATTATTGCCAGTCGTTTTATTTGAATATTGATTTAGGTTAAGTTGTTTCGGTTTTTTTCCTCTCTTAGATGGAACTGTAATGAAGTTTTCATTTTCCTCAGTAGATAGTGAATTAGAGTTAAGAGATTTCAGCAGACACTGATGACTCATTTATTGGGGTACTTTCCGAAATGTTTGGGTTTAAGTTAATTAAATCATTCATTATCATTCTCTGTTTAACTTCCAGCTCATTTTGAATTAACTGATCTGATTTTTGTTTGGGGGTCACTGATTTATTTGTCTTGAGATAAGTTTTTGTTTGATGGAATGTATTGACTTTTTTTGTTACCTCTTTTTCAGTTGCTTGTCCTGTTCTGTTTATGGTTTCAAAATTATTTATTTTAACTTTTATCTGTAACAAATCATCTAAAACAGTGGATAATCTCCTTTCAACTTCGACTGCTATGAGTGTCTTTAGTTCTTTGTTACAATTCAAATTCTCCATGGAGCAGTGGTCATATTGTATTTTTTTTTGATTTAAGATGTATTCTTTGGGTAACTCTTTTATTTTTCATTTATCAAATGTGATTTTCATTGCACTGTCAAGGTTTTCAACCATTTCTGTACACATTACCGTATCAGGACTTAAATGCTGTAAATTTCGAATATGTTTTATCACCCAGTCTATATGTCATCATATTCTAACACAAGCAATATTAGTACAGTCGATAGGTAGATTCTTATCCAAATAAGTGCGGGAGTTCTGAAACTTGAGAATTTGTAAATTTCGATGCCCTAAATGAAATAAGAAAAAATGCAAAATGTGATCTCAGCCGCCGGCGCCGCCATATTGAAAAAATGGCGCACAAAACAGTTTCTTTGAAATATCTCTTTGGGTGCCTCATACAAAAAAATCAAAAAAAACTTCTTATGAAAATAGAAGAGCATTAAATTTTCTACAAAATGTGTTCTATATATTTTTTCATTAAAAGGAGACAACACCAATCACATCACGAAGATTTCTCTTTACACTTCGTAATAAACAAATTTTGGCTAAAAACTTTCTTCAATAGAAGTAGTAGGTATTCATTTACTTACAAGAATATTTTTTTCAGTTTAATAATGCCAGCCGTTTGGCTAAAAACTGCCTTTTCCCAGTCAAGATTTTTAGTACCGTGCTTTTTAATAGATGGTGCCACCTACAGCAGCATCTGCATCACATAACCAACATAACCTGAAATTTTAAGTTTTTCAAGTTTATTCTCATTTTTAATGTTTGTATACGCATTTTTAGCTTAGAACCGTAGGTACTGGCTCCAAGCAAATATTTAAAAATTCACGTAAATAATTTTTCAATATTGTTGATTAATAAAAATAGACTGCTAATTACAGGTTAGATTTCCAACCTACAAAAGAGTCCTATTTTGTTAGGACAAAGTATTTAAAACTTCATAAACATTACACTGAACAAGATTTTAGTTGAAAATACGGGAACCAGGCAAAAATTTTAATAACAGCTGCGTAATACTCTTAAACTTTAAGAAATACACATTTTTGAGGTTAGCTGTGACGTCACATGCAAATGCCCTATAATACGGGAACCAGGCAAAAATTTTAATAACAGCTGCGTAATACTCTTAAACTTTAAGAAATACACATTTTTGAGGTTAGCTGTGACGTCACATGCAAATGCCCTATAATACCCACACTGCCTACCCTTCGCCCCACTTCAGCTTTAGCTTTACCGATGAAACTTTGTGATTGGTGTTGTCTCCTCTTAAACTGAATAGTTTTGGTGCAGCAGCCAATCAAAGTCAAGCATTCTTGACAAAATTATGATATTTTGCAATTTCTCGATTTAGTGCGACTTCTATGAAGGAGTATTTTTGTGTCCAGACAAAATTTGTTTTCATACCTGAAAATCCTCAAATATACTTGATTTTACTTGTCTGCTACGCATAGCTCAATGTTCAATACTCGTTTCCACACCACCTTGAGGTAGAGTATATGGCGTGTTTTTTTTCTACGTGGTTGTCCCCTACAGGCTTAATCCATGACTAGCCTGCTTCTTGAGGCGTTTTAGGTGCATGATGTCGAAGGTCCAGGTTCGTTGTAGTCTTCAACAATACTTTCTTCGAAAATTGCTTCCGTTGCGCTGTTCACTGATTCTACGTATTGATTGTTCTCCATGCTTGCGAGAAATGTTTCGACTGGAGAGTCGACTTTCTCGTCGTCATGAAGCTCGTCGACTGTTGCTGGTGCATTGTCGCAGCTTTGCCCCTTACAAAATTTGCAAATTACAAGAACATTTAAACTCTGCCTTTCTACAGCCACATGCTGCACTGCACCCTTTCTTGCATTTACAGGAAAGAAATTTAAGTAGTTTTTCAGAACCAAGATCTTTCAGCATTGTTACTGGTGTAAGCCCAGATTTCCTCTGTTTCCAGCCCCATTCTTCAACATTTTAGATCTATAGGGGACAACCACGTAAAACAAACTCGCCATATACTCTACCTCAAGGTGGTGTGGACACGAGTATTGAACATTGAGCTATGCGTAGCAGACAAGTAAAATCAACTATAGTTGAGGATTTTTAAGTATGAAATCAAATTTTGTGTCAACACAAAAATACTCCTTCATAAAAGTCGCACTAAATTGGAATATTACAAAAAATCATAATTTTGTCACCAATGCTTGATTTCGATCGGCTGCTGCACTGAAACTATTCAGTTTAACGAAAAAATGTATAGGACGTGTTTTATAAAAAATTTAATGCTCTTTTATTTTCACACGAACATTTTTTGCCATATGAGGCACCCGAAACGAGATATTTCAAAGAAACTGGTTTTGTGCGTCATTTTTTCAATATGGCGGCGCCAGCGGCTGAGATCACATTTTGCATTTTTTCTTATTTCATTTGGAGCATCAAAATCTACAAATTCCCAAAATTTCAAAACTCCGAAACTAACTTATTCGGACTAAACCCCATGTTTTATGCTCTCACCGCTGCATTATATGTTTAGTATGGAATACATGGCCGATGTAAGTGATGTTTCCTTCCAGAACCGTGCTAAAGACCTGTGCAGGCGGCCAAATCACAGTTACTGATAGTTTTTTAGGAGCAATGAAATCAAAGTGAATATTTTTAGGTTTTTAGTTTTATTTATTACATAAAAAAGTTTCATGTTTATGTTACTTATGGAATAAACTTTATTTAATGTTCTAATTTTCTACATTCATAATATAATATATTTCATTTTAATAAATATATATGAATTCTCAATACTGTCAGTCATTTTCACACACTTTCTTGTTGGCATTTTGCCTTATGCATGAACCATCCAACTTTACCACGTAAACATAAATAAGCATTTATACCAGATGTATATTTTACGTAAGTTAGCGAGCGTCTACTTAGTAGCTGACGTCACACGGCCTAGCCTCGTACACAAGTACTTTTTGTAGTCTCTCATCGATTGTCACTTTTCAAGTTATCAAAAATGGCACTATTTTTTTTTAAATATCTCAAATTTGGCACAATTGTTTTTTAATGCAAATGCAGTCTATTTCCATCAAAACAAAAAAAAAGTCAAACTTGCCAATTATAGGGTCTTGACAATTTTGCGAATTATTTTGTAAACTCTTGACCATACATTCAAATGTCAAATAGCAATCTTGTAGAGAACTAAATTCTATTCAATTTATGTGAGAGATATCATTTTGTGAAACCAATAATTTACGGGCTACAGTCTGTCAAAAGTTAATAAAACATAGTATTTTCAAAATATCTCCCTAAAATTATTCATCATACAAATCTAATCAAAATCAAATCATTTTATTGGTGCTGTTAACATGAAGATGTTTTACACTCACTATTATCAATTTTTGTAGAGCACTATATTCTCTACATAGTTTGCAATTACATATTTTTATATCCGTTTTATAATAATAATAATTATAATGACTTTATTACCATATCATCTTATAAACATATTGACGTCATTAATTAGGTAAAAAAAAAAATAGAATAGCAATAATTAATAGACAAGCATAACAATAATAAACACTAAATGTAAAATCTAAAATGAATAAATAAAACAGAGAAGTAAAGTATTCAAGGTACGCAGCTAAAAAACATAATGCAATAATACAGTTTAAATTACTTATTGTAGTATTCTTGAAGAGTAAAAACTGTTGTCGAGAAGGTAGCCCCTTATACAGGGTGATCTACCATGACATGCGGAACATTTGTCAGTAAGTTGTCCCCACCGAAAGGAGATAAAAAAAATTTAAAACAAAAAAAATATTACCAAAAAAATTACCTCATTTTTTTGTAGAAATGTGCCGCCAATGACGTTAACCAATCTGACACAACGTGGTAAAACCATATCACTTCCCCTCCCCCTTTGTCAGACTTGAGATTGACAGCAAAGCTGGAGATAGTAGAAGTGCCTTTTTGGTTTTAATCAAATCACACTACAAAAATAGCAAAATACGTTGAAAAGACATTGACCCTATGCTAGTGAACTCTGCAACAACAAGACATGTTTACTTAAACCCGTCAATAACACAAAGACACCAAACTTTGGCGGCACTTTGACCGCATGCGCCAGCTTAACTTGTTAAGCCAATTAAGGAAATGTAAACATCTCCGAATATGTTCTGTCCCAAATAAGTTCATTGCCTATACTGACCACAGACAAGAAACAGTAGCGTATCTTTGCATGTGTCAATGCAATAAAAATTACTGTCTTGATTCATTTGCTGAATCAATTGCCAACGCGATAATCGTGACACATTCAGATGAGTCAGATCAGGGTCGGGGGGCGCCGTAAGAGGCTCAAGAGTGAGAAAGTGACCCGGGGTCAAAGACGTCTGAGCTTAGAGCACATAAGGGGCGAGAGTTGAGCAAAGCCTCAACCTGCGTAACTAATGTAGACAATTCTTCGAAAGTAAAAATTTGAGAGCCTATCACACGATAGAGATGTGTTTTGACAGACTTGATCCCACTTTCCCAAATTCCACCAAAATGCGGACTGGACGGGGGATTGAAATGCCAAGTGATGGCTTCACTTTCAGCTGCGAGCTTAAAGTTTCTTTCTAATTCACTGGCCGCTCCAGTAAAATTAGTTCCTCAGTCACTATAGATGTGAGAACATCTGCCACGACGAGCAATGAAACGGCGAAGAGCCGCTAAGAATGCTTCAGTAGTCAAGTCTGAAACGACTTCTAGGTGAAGTGCCTTCACCGACAAACACACAAATAAACAAAGATAAGCTTTGGAGGTTCTAGCACCTCGAGAGTGCCTGGGCACAATGTAAAAAGGACCACCAAAGTCCACACCGACCTGTGAGAAGGCCTTGGCTTGAGTGATTCTACAATGAGGGAGATTCCCCATAGGGGGTGACAACAAAGAGGGAGGGTTTGACCTGAAACAACTAAAACACTTGGACAAACAACTACGAATCTTAGCACGAGCGCCAAGAATCCAAAAATTCTGTTGCAACAGATAAAGAGTCGTGTTCAAACCAGAATGCAAGTTTTGGTAGTGAATCTGAAAGATCAAAAGTTCTGACAGAACGTGAGTGCTAGGAAGCAATGCGGGGTGTTTTGTTTCAAAAGGTAGATTGGCATGAGTGATTCTACCTCCAACACGCAAAATCCCTTTCTCATCCAAAAAGGGGGACAATTTCAAAAAGGTTTTGGGAAGCTTCTTCTTTTTACGAAAAGCCGAAATCTCTTTCGCAAAAGACTGTTTCTGTACAAGTTTCACAATGTACAAGAGAGCTTGATGAAGCTCGAACGAGGACAAGACACCAGAAAGTTTTTCTAGGTTTCGACAATTGTTGTAAAATCTAAGGCAATAAGCAACAATACCTTGTATTTTACGAAGTGATGAGAAACGCACAAACAAAGAATCAACAACACAAGGTTCAATTTGAGCAACCAAAACAGTTTTCTTCTGTTCAACATCCACAAGGGGATCGACAATGTCTACACTTTCAACAGGCCATTCCGCAGGGGGAAGTTTTAGCCAGGAGGGACCCGCCCACCATGAGGGGAAAGTCACAAATTCCTCTGGGAGAAGACCACGAGAGGCACAATCCGCAGGATTTTCACAAGAATGAATGTGGTGCCTGTCTTGGATGACACTCACTCTATTTGACACGAAAGTTTTCCACCGATGTGGAGAAGATCTAATCCAGTTCAAAACTATGGTGGAATCAGACCAAGCGAAAACATTTTCAATTTCAAGGACAGATTTCAAAGTTACTCTAATCCAAGCGACTAGAGAGGACAATAAAACTGCAGCACATAGTTCAAGACGAGGAATCGACAAAGTATGCAAAGGAGCAACTTTGGACTTTGCACAAAGAAAGGAAACACCAACGTTACCACTAGGGTAAACACAACGCAAATAGGCTACACAACCATAACCAAGCTCAGAAGCATCACAAAAGGCATGGAGTTGACAAACTACGGAGGCAAGATCCGCAACAACTAAACGAGGAATTCGCAGCGAAGCAATACAAGGCAACTGATCCTTATACTGCTGCCATCTGGAAACGACATCACATGGAGGAGAATCATCCCAACCAATGCCTAGAGTCCATAGAACCTGAATGAGGCGTTTTGCAAAAAATGTGACAGGGCACAAAAAACCAAGGGGATCGTATATCCGGGCAACTTCGAATAAAATCGAACGTTTCGAACAAATAGAATCGCGGGGATTCACAGCAAAAACAAAAGAATCCAATGAAGGCTGCCATTGAAGACCAAGTACCTTCATACAACTATCCTTTTCTAGATCAGAAGACATATTTTGATTTACACAATGACTGTCAGGGAGATTTTCCAAAACAGATGGATGGTTGCTAGACCATTTTCGAAGTTCAAAACAACCAGAACTAAACAATTCTCTGACCTGTCTCTGGAGTTCCAGGGCGCCTTCCAATGAATTAGCACCACAGACTAAGTCATCGACGTACAAATCGTTCTCAATGGCTTGGGAGGCCAGAGGAAACTGGGAGCGTACTTCCTCGGCTAACTGCAGCAAGGTGCGGATAGCAAGAAAAGGAGCTGAGGAGACACCATAAGTTACAGTGTTGAGACAATAAGTTTGGACAGGGTCCGAAGATGAGAACCGCCAACGAATCTGCTGAAAGCGTTGGTGTCCTGACGCAACTAAAATTTGACGATACATTTGCCTCACATCACAAGTGAAGACAAATGAATGTGCACGTAAACGAAGGAGAATGCTAGCGATGTCACGCTGAAGCTTGGGGCCGATTAGTAGGAAATCGTTGAGAGAAACCCCATTTGCATCTTTGGCAGATGCATCAAAGACTACACGAATTTTGGGTTTACTATTTTCAACCTTGAACACACAATGGTGAGGAATAACGTAGGAGTTAGAATCCGCAGGAGGCACTTGACATAGGGTCATGTGACCTGAAGCTAAATAATCTTTCATGAAGTTCACATACTCCACTCGAAGCAAAGGGTTAGAGTCGAACTTGCGTTCGAGAGACAATAATTGACGATCAGCAAAAACGCGAGAACCCTTGAAAGTGGGCTCTGCAGACCTAAATGGAAGCAATACACCAAAGCGACCATCAGGTAATCTAAAATGTGTTTGTTTGAAGTGATTTTCTGCTTGTTGCTCTTCCAATGAAACAGAAATCTTTTCCGGAACTTCTTCAACCTTCCAAAAACTCTTTAAAGTGTCGTCTAGACAAGGCGTAACGACAGAAGCGAAGAAAGCCTGCACGGGCGGAGGCAGTTTCGAATACGAAGCAGGACCAACCAAAATCATACCAAATATGGTCTAAAATCACTTTTCTCAATGTCGGGAAGTACAATTGAGAAATAAATGTCAGCACCTAACAATAAATCAACGGGACCAGGGTGGTGCCACGAAGGATCTGCAAGTTTGAAAGGTTTAAAGCTAGCTAAATTCGAAGGGGAGATAGTAGCCAAAGGCATCTCAGAACAAATAGTAGGGAGAACAATCACATCCAAGAGGAGGGATGGCTGCAAGGAGCCATTAGGTCTAATCGAGCAACGAGAAACACCAAGGGAAGATTTTGTAGACATTTGTCCTAACCCTGCGATAGGGATTGAAGAACGAGCACGAGGTAGCTGTAGCTTACGAGCACAAGTTTCAGTCATAAAGCTAACCATTGATCCGGGATCAACAGGACCTCTCACAACATGAGGCTGTCCCTTCACATCTAAAATTTCTACCATCACAGTAGACAATAACACAGTTTGACCTTTTTGAAAAGGCAACACACTAGTACCCACATGTACACTAGGAGTGTCAGTTGTTGTCGAGGAAACACCTGACGTTTCTATACGATTACCACCAGTAATCTCAGTAAAATGTAAAGACGTGTGATGTCTTTTCTGATTTTAAACAAGAAGATTTTGAAGGACAAGTTCCCACACCATGGGAATCCTTTAAACAATTAAAACACAAGTGAGTACGTTTTACAGCCGCATGACGCTCTCTAGCGGTCAAGGGCAAAAACTGAGGACAACGATAGATCCAGTGATCCTGTTTGCACAAAGAACAATTTCCCGGAGAACTCCCCGCAGAATTCTGGGAACTACTACAACTAGACAAGGAAGAATCAGTTTGCACGAGTAAAGACTTGGCCTTAAAATCAATACCAGCTCGGGGTTGTTGCACAAAACGAGGTTTAGCACTGGGCGTACTAACAGCAGGTGGTTTTGAGGTAGCAATGGCTTGCAAACCAACACAATGTTTCAACAAAAAATCTTTCAGCTCGGCAAATGTAGGTATTTCCGAAGCATCACCACGAAGTTCAAATCTTTTTCGGATGGCAGAAGGTAGTTTATCAGCGAGCAAGTCGACAATGATAAAATCCCAAGCTGCGACATCAAATCCCAAATTTTTTAAAATAGCTAAATTTTCAGAGAAGGTATCAACTAAACAACGCAACTCTTTCAAATTTTCCGAAGTCAAAGGATGATAATTTTTCAACAAATGCCAATGAGTGTTGGCCAAAAGTCGCTTATTCGAATAGCGATCAACTAATGTGTTATAAGCAATGTCATAATTTCCTGTAGCCAAAGGAATCGACTTTACTAGGGTAAGAGGCTCGTCCTCTAGAGAAAGCAAGAGATACTGGAATTTATCAATTTCATTTAAATGTTTTTTGCAATGTACCATAGTATCAAATAAACTTTTAAAAGATTGCCAAGCCAAAGCATCACCATTGAATTTCCGAAGTTCCAACTTGGGCAATTTTACTTCTGTGGTATACACAGTTTCTACACTACGATCTAACAAAGGTGCATCTAGCACGGGAGGAAATAAAGATTCAAAAATAACACGACAATGAATCATTTTCTAAATTTTTTCTAATAGACTCCTGATTCATGAATTGTGCATCACCTGATTGCAGCACGATTTTCAAATGTACATCTTTGAATTCACTATATAAATTATCCAAAGAATCAAATTTAATTTTGAACAACAATCTAAGATTTTCATCATTTCTAGCTTTTTCTGCTAGTTCCGCAATTTCAATAATTCTTGAAACTACAACTCTCCTTGCAAGTACTAATTCTGGTAAAGTAGCCACAGTTAAGATTTAATCAAATTTCAAACCCGTCAAAACATACACGGTAAGGCACTGGAGACAAAACAAACGCTAGGCAAACAAAATTACAAACGCGGTTTTACAAATTACACAGGTAATCTAATTTCAAACAATACGAACCCGTCAAAAAATACGCGGTACGGCACTGGAGACAAAACAAACGCTACGCAACTTCACAAACTACACCGGTTGCTAGGTTGCGAGGAATGTGAAGGACAAATGATAAAAAACGGTCTACACTAAGATTTAGCGCGAACTAATACACAAAGTATTGCATCATACACGCAAAAATACAATAAAACTATAAAACTACAAATTTCCGCAAGCAAGCCAACGTTATCTTTAGGCGAACTGTAGATACAATCAAATAAACAAAATCCAAAGGACTAATTCCGATCCGGCTCGAAGGACCAATGTTTTGTGGTTCAATTTGGGATCTATGATATGTTATATATATATGATACAGCATATATATATATATATATATATAGAGAACAAATACAAAGTTACAAATACAAATTAACAATAAAATAGGCGAAGGACCAGACTGCTTTGCGGAAAGACAAGTAAATAAATGTTTGGAAACCAACCTTCTACTGCACGCTCCCAATATGTAGGTCCAGGTGATTTCTTCACTCCAATAAATGTGTGCTGTCAAGTGCAGTGTCAAATAAAACAAATTGTTGTATTTGCATTTTAGTAGTATTGTATCTTATTATTTATTCTGTGTTTTAAACGTGTAAATGTGATCTAAAACCCACTTTAATAAAACAGTCAACAAATAATACATTCCAGTGATAGTTATAAAATACTTAATTGCCATGCAAAATGGTAAACAAATGCTGCGTTCCTCGCTGTACTGGTAATAATGCCACCAGGGAAAAGGTACTCGTTTGTAAATTTCCCAAAGATGAGAAACTGAGAAACAAATGGATTAAAGCTATTCATCGAGAAAACTTTAAAATTTCTATGCACTCTGTGGTGAGTTATTATTTTTAAGTCTCTCGTAATCTAAATCGAACGAAAGTAAAATTGAGGCTAGGTTTTCACTTATCTTATATGAGTGACCAAATACGCTTTTCGTTAGTTAGTTTTGCCTCAGAATTTAATTAAAAAAAAAAAAACCGTTTTACTTTATAAGAATTAGTAGAAGCAAATTAGAAGTGTTCTAATTACGTCCAAATGTATTATGTATCTCAATATCTAAAACCAATATATGCATATTTTTTATTATAGTATAAGTAAAACATCACTCTAAGCTTAAAAACAGCAAACATTACCGCAGGTAATAAATATTTCTTATTTGGGAGTAGTCACATGTAGTATAATAGCATTGCTTTAATGCATTACGCCATATATGCTGGGCCTTCCTTCAGTGACGTCACCAGCTGGTTGTCTGGCTTTAATCTCCAGGTGGTGTTGATATTATAGCTGATAACACACATACATGTGGTGTTATCAGGCAAGGCACATATGATATGTTCAACTGTCAGATTAAAATTCAACAAATGTCAAATTGAAAATCCATTTATAAAAATGTCACAAAGGTTTGATAAACGATTCAATGAATCAAATTGTATTAGAAAATACACCAAAACACCATTAAAAGTAAAAAGGATACGTGGAAAATGTTTTTAAAATACAAATTGAATGGAGAGTAAAAAATTATCTTACCGAATACACCTCGAGCATTGATAAATACTCAAAATTTAGTCGTAGAGAATGCTTTCAGCAGTCTTTATGACAAAATTATCTCGGTATTATCAATGCTCTAGATGTATTATAGGTGAAAATAATGCTCTTCAATATTTCCATTTGACATTTTATTGTACGATTAACAGTTTACGAAATAATCTGCAAATACTACTTTTTGAGAACTTTGACATGCTGTAACTCGTAAACGTTTAGTTCCTTACCATTTTTGTTATAGTATCAATGGTTTGCGAAATATTTGCGTTTGAACATTTCGATGATGGCTAACGCCAACCACCCCCCACCAACTTGGAAAAACATTCAGGAGCTCTTTTTGCATTACATACCCTAATTTTGTTTATATTTAGTTATGTCTTGGGTTTTTGTTTTATAATATATAACAAATTTATAAATTATATTTTTCGTTATATGTTCATGTTTATTTTCATTAATTTTGTTCCCAAAACAAAATTAAAGAAAATATCTAAAAACGTAGATTTTCTGCGTCTTCTTAGTTTTATTCTCTCTATATTCGCATCTATTTCTTGTATTTTTGTAATTGTATCCAACCCAGCTCTAGTGCATACTAATTATATTTTTTATTTTAATTCCAGATATAGTTCTTGATAACTCAGGTTATGAGCTATTTACGGATTTATGCCTAGCTGACTATATTATTTCCAAGAAGCTAGCTCAAACGGTCCGTATTTATGTAAAGACGATACCATGGTTCATTTCAGACGTTATGACCCATGACTTCAATTGGACCATAGAGCAATTACAGCATAATGAAAATCTAACACTACAAGAACTTGGTAACAGATGGAGCGATTATGTGAAAAATGAAACGTGGTCAATTGTGGAAAGTGATTTTTGGACATTACCCTTTGATTTTAGTTATATGGAAAAAGTAGACTCCAACCTATACAAGCAATTGGCGGAAGCAAAAGTGGTTTTATTTAAAGGTGATTTGAATTATAGAAAATTGTTTGGGGAGAAAAACTGGGATCCTACAACTCCTATAAATGAGGCAATTCAAAATTTTCGACCTACAGCATTGGGTATTTTACGTACAATCAAAGCTGATATTGTTTGTGGACTTATGGAAGGAGTGGCTGAAAAAGCTGAAGCTCAGGAGACTAGCTGGATGACATCTGGTAACTGGGGACTTATACAATTCTCTGCAAAAGTAGCCAAAGTTGATTAAGTTCAGTTTCAGTTATTTTGTATTATATGTAAATAATGTACTTTCATAAAATTTTTACTTCTGGGTATCTTATTCACTTTATAAAGATGTACAACAGATACTGGAATTTAGGGGAACATAACGATAGATGTAATATTTGATAATTTAATGAAATGCAAAAGTTTTCCCACTTCTTCCAACTTTTAGTGGAGTCGATAGAGATTTTCACTTCGGAAAAATTCCGGAAAGCGGTAACTTTTGAGAATACATCTCTGAACATGTCAGGAACAACATACCAAAAGTTACCAACAATAGTCCTTGAGCATAATTTGTTATTAAACAAATTAGTTGCAAAATACCAGTCTGCCAAATATGTCTTAAATTTTTTTTTTCTTTCAAAAAGTAATTGCGCCATTTGAGACTACAGGAAATTTCACATCAAAAATATATATGAAATATTGGAAAAATCAAGTTTTTTTTCGGTAAATCAACTCAATGTTGATTGTTTATACAATTTTTATCCTGTTTAAAATATCGAAAACATATTAAAAACATTCACCTGGTACAGGGTCATGAGTCAAATTATAATACTTGACTAATAGAAAGAGATTGAGAGTAAAACATCTTCGCTCCAAGCAGTACGCATTACCTGCCCCACACGCTGTGCTGTGTGTGTGTCCGCAGAGTATTGTAAAAGTAGTTTGGGCACTTTTTCACAAATCATCTTGTAATGGTATGTACAATATCACGTTTTCTTATCTTCCTTTTAAGTTTTTATGTGAATATTTAAATTGTGTTTTTAATTGAATATTACAATACCTTTTTTTACATCTAATTAATTTTTAAAATAACATTTCCTCAGTGAATTTAACAAGTACAAAAAAAAAAAAAAAAAAAAAAACTTCTTAATAATTAGGTATATCATTACTCTATTTATTCATCATTGCTGTTCTCTGTAATTGCCTCAAAAAGTGTTTTTTCAGGATATCTTCTTCTTCTGGTAGTGTCTTCTTGCAGTTGAATTATGAAGGGTTGAATTAGGGTAAGGAGGTTTTGGGATTGTGTATATCTTTTGGTGAGGTCTTTGAAGCGAGTTAGTATAGTTTTTTCATATAATAAATTATTGGATATGTTGTAGAGAGGATTATTTGGATGACGAAATTTTGTTATTTTACGTAGACTGTTTCTCTCTGCCACTTCTATATTGTTCAAGGCTGGTCTTCTGCAGGTGTTAAATAGGATGAATCCATATTCCATGATAGGTCGACATCTAAAGTGTTTTGCTCTAGTTATCATCTTTTTTTTCATTTCCTTGGTATGGCTGTTGAAGTTTAATTTTTGGTCGATCTTAATTCCAAGGTACTTAACTGTTGCTGCTGGTGTCAATCTATGGTTACATATTTGTATAGTTGGAGAAGTATTTGAGATGTTATGATTAAATATCATTAGTTGTGATTAATCAGAATTTTCTGTAATATTCCAAAATGTTCTGTAATATTCCAGAGAATATGACCATTAACAGAGCCAGACATTGCGGGTGTGGACCTCAGTGTCAGTTGTTTTTTCCACGGCCAGCTCTCCGTGACTCTCTCCCGTGCCAGTGACGCAAACAATCTCTTGTTTGTGTTCCTGGTGATTCTACCTCAAACGTCGTTTACAAAGAAGCTTTTTAGTTAATTTCAAAATTTCATGCAAACATAGTTGCAGGCACAGCTAATACAATAATAATAATAACGAAAACGCCTTTCTATACAGTATTGTTGCCATAAGAGAGTATAATAACAGAACATTAGGCAAAAGGCAACAGCACCATAACAGCATTTTAATAAAACATTAATGAAGAATGAAACAAGTTAGTTAATGCTAAAAGTATTGAGTTCCATTATAGACTGCAAAGCACTTTAAACACTAAAAAAAACGAAAATGAAGTAAAATCCGAGCACAGTTAGTACTGTACAAACAAATCGTGTGAGGCAGCAAACTAAAAATTAATTTTGGAGATGGAAAACGATCAGTAAAATTATTCTGTTTTCTGATGAAGCACATTTTGCCGCTAATGGGGTATCTGTCCAATATTGTAGAGATATAAGAATTCCGATTGGGTAATAAATTTGTAAAAACCAATATTCCCAGAAAGTTAATGTTTCGCCCAGTCTTTTAAACATTCAAGTGGTTGGTCCAGTATTTCTCAACAATTTAGAAATTCATACAAAATTTTTCTTAGCCTATTTTAATGAGTTGATTTGTTGCAAAAAAATTGTCTTCATTGTGTATTATAAATAAATGGTCTCCACCATTTTTTGACCCATAAAATATCAAAATTTGAATGTGAATACCTCCAACGGTTAATACTGAAATTTCTGCTTGCTCAATAATAATAATAATAATAATAATACTTTATTAATCCAGTCGATCATATAACATGATATAAGATAGGTCAAAATAAAATACAAAACAAAATGAATAAGTAAGAACATATAAACAATAAATGAAATATAACAATTAAAATTACTAAACACGTATTGTAAAATACAAGTACGCACTCCATATAAAACAACATAAAATACAGAATACACAAAAAGAGAAAAAAAAAAGATAAAAAAATACATAAACAAGTGTAAATAAATCACAGCTCATCACTTAAGTATTCATTTACAGAATAATAACATTTGTTCGATAACATTTTTTTTATAAGAACTTTAAAACTTTTAGTATCGAGTATTTTAAATGAATCTGGTAATTTATTATACATTTTTATTGCCAAGTATTGTGGGCTTTTTTCAAATAATGATGACTTGTGTCTTGGTACCTCAAGCATTAATCCATTCCTAGTGTTATACGAATGGTTAGAAGTCAACGTGGGTAAATCATTTAATTGATTTCTGGCATATATGAGTAGGTGTAAAATAAATATACATGGCAATGGTAATATATTTAGTAGTTTAAAAATCTCTCTACAGCTTGCTCTTCTATTTGTCCCTATAATAAAACGTATTGCTCTTTTCTGCAGTTTAAAAATACGCACACTTTCTGTTGAAGAGCCCTAAGCCAAGATACCATATGATATTACAGAATGGAATTGTGCGTAATAATATGTTATTAAAACGGGTCTACTGACTACTTCACGCAACTGGTTAATACAATAACAAATAGGAGCGACTTTTTTACCAATAAAATCTATGTGAACTGTCCATGAGCAATTTTCAGATATATGTAAACCAAGAAATTTTACAGATTTATCTTGTTTGATAGAGCCGTCTTTTGTTTTAATTAAGTAACTATGGTTGAAATTATTTTTTGAAGGATTAAATCTGATAAAGGTAGATTTTTTTATTGTTTAAGATAAGCATGTTATTATTCAACCATTTATGTGCCTCTTGTATCTGCAAATTTGCTTCCTTCACAGTATTTTCTATTTTGATGTCAGAAAAAAGAATAGATGTATCATCTGCAAACATAGATTGTGTTATATTAAAATTATTTACATAAATTATGTACAATAAAGGCCCCAATACCGATCCTTGTGGAACACCGAACAAATTATCTAGTACATTGGATGACCTGTTATTGATTTCTACATAGTGTTTTCTGCGTTGAAGGTAAGATTTGAGCCAATCTAACGGTTTGCCTCTAATGCCATACAATTCAAGTTTATTTATAAGACGCTGATGACACACCACGTCAAAAGCTTTACTCAGGTCCAAAAAAATGCCAATGCATTTGTTTTTGTCATCTAGATTATAAAGGACAGTTAGAAATTTAGTAATAGCACTAGTAGTTGAAAGACCTTTACGAAAGCCGAATTGGTTTTTATTGAGTAAGTTACATTTATCCAAAAAGGCAATCAATTTCCCAGCAATATATTTTTCCAATATTTTAGAAAAACTACTCAATATACTTATGGGTCTGTAGTTATCCATTGAGTTCTCATTTCTCGATTTCAACAAAGGCTTTATTTTGGCTAATTTTAGCTTTTCAGGAAATATTCCATCACTTATAGACGTATTCAATATATTGGTTAATGGTAAAGCTATTTGATTCATACATTTTTTAAGTAAATGATTTTGTCATATCCTGCTGAATTCGAATTTTTTAAATTTTTAATAATATCCAGTACTTCTAAGTAAGTTGCCGGTTCCAAATAAAAAGATTGTGCATTAAGATCTATATGTTCTATAGTTGCATTGTTAATTACTCTATCTTTCAGCAATTCATTGGGAATATTATTGAAGTAGTTATTGAAGTGATTACTAACTTTATCTTGATCGGTTATTAGTTCACTGCCTATATTTAACTTTACAACTTTTTGATTGATTTCTTTCTTGGGATTGATAATATTCCAAACTGTTTTAGATTTGTTTTTTGAGTTTGCTATCAAATCATTGTTGTAAAGTAATTTTGCCTTCTTTATCAGTTGCCTATAAAATATTTTATACTTTTTGTAGTACAAATTAAGATTTACGTTATCATTCTGTGTCAGAGATACATGGTACAGATCTTTTAATTTCTGAGACGAGATTTTAAGACCCTTCGTCATCCATTTATTACTCTTATTCTTGACATCAAAACTTTTTGTTGTTTTAGTTTTAAGTGGAAAAGCTAGATCGAAATAATAAAGGAATGTATCAAGAAATAAATCAAATTTTGCATTTGAATTGAGGTCACTATTTAAGCCCAGCCAGTTCTCATGTGCAAGTAATGAACAAAAATAATTTATATTGTCAGGATTATCTAACTGTCTATATTTAATTGTAGATTTATTTATTTTATCCATTGTTAGTGTAACAACCAGTATTTGAGAGGAATGATCACTATAACCATTCTGCAAAATATCACTGGTGTACAAGCTTTCTTCCAAATTCACACAAATATTGTCAATACAGTTATTTAATCTAGTTGGTTCATTGATAGTTGGTCTAATACAGTAAGAATTAAAAATATCAACTAAATCTGTTAGTTTTTTTGATGGAGTTAAAAAGTTTATATTGAAATCACCACAGATAACTAAATTAGGTTTTTTATGATTTTTTTAACACAAGATCTATCACAAAAGTTAGTTTATTTAAGAATATATCAAGATCACCATCAGGACTTCTGTATAATGTTAAAATAATAAAAGTTTGATCATTAAAGTTACATTTTGTTGCAGAACATTCAAAGTGTTTGTCCAGAGAAATATCCTTTACATAATCTAAATTTTTATTGTCAATACCAATCTTAGTATAAATGCCTACGCCACCATTTTTATAGGAGTGTCTACAATAACTACTACTTAAATTATACCCATCAATTTTTAATGATGACATCTGTTCCTCTTTTGCCCAGTGTTCTGTTACACAAAAAATATCACAATTGACGTTATTAAGGAAAATCTCAAATTGACCGAGTTTATTGCTTAAGCACTGAACATTCTGGTGAACAATATTTATATTCAATTGTCTGGGCTTACTTGTGACAGTCTGGGGTATAAAAAACGGTTTTCCGGCACTATATGTTCGTTGCTTGTATTATTTACTAATAACTGTACATTATTACCTAAAATTTCGACCTCTAGATTCAGTTGGCTCAGGTTATTTTGAATATTTGTTAAATTGTCCTGTATATTAATGTGCGTTAGGTTTTTCTGAATCGGTTTACTATTTATTATTTTAATGAATTCACTGCAAATATCACTTTTATTTAAACATCTTAGCTGATCCTTATTAACATTTAACACACTGATTGACCCAGGTACACAATTATTTAATTTAATGACAAAGTTGCTTAGCTTGTTATTAAATTTTCCAATGGATTTATTTAACTTTTTGTTATGCGTCATAGGAACTGTTGCCACTATTATATTTAAATTTGAGCACATTTTAATATGATTTAAGATATCCTTAAACAATGGATATTTGTTCCTCTGTGTAAAATCATTAGTTCCTGCCAGTATAATGACATGGTCTTGACTTGAGTAAGTCCTCGTTAGCCCTTTCATGTTTTCAATAACTTGACTGAAAGTAGCTCCTGGTTTTATAACAGACTCAATTTGGTAAGCGGTATTGTCCAGTTTTTTGTTTGCCATTTTGTTAAAATTGCGAGCAGTGTCATCTCCTAGTATTAATATTTTTTTCATATTTATGACCTTTTGCTTATTGCTTGTGATGAATGAATTATTTATCGCATTTAAACATACATTATCTGTCTGCTTTATGAGAACATTACTAATAATATTAACCTCCCTCTTACCACTGTTTTTTTTGACTAAAATAGTCATGGGGTCATTTTCAGTTGGAAAAGTGTCATTGACCTGCTTATTTACTATTTCTGTCATTAGAGTATCATTAATTTCCAGATGATTTATATGTTGCTCAACTGGATCAGTATTGATGGAGGTATTTTTTAAATTTTGCATTTTTAAATTTTGCATTTTTTCTACAGTATTTGTAGAAGAATTTTTTAATACTACTTTTAATGTATCAGTTTGCGTTTTGACATTAGCAAATTCTTTACTTTTGTAGATTGTTAATTCCTTAGATAGCTCATCAACCTCTTTTTTAAACTCCTTTAATTTTAATTCTTGATCAATTATAATAGTATTTAATTCTTCTTCCATTAATGCAGCGTCTTTCATAAATTCAGTTTTTTCTCGTTTCAATTTAGAAATAAAATTATCCTTCAGTTCATTTTCATTGTGTAACTCATGCACAGCAGATTTAATTCCTTCTAATTCTAGTTCATTGATAGTTATCGATGTGTCCTCCTTATTGCAGCAGATTACCTTATTATCACCAACATACTTAATTTTGTTTTTTTGGCGCAATATGCACCTTTATGAAATATGCTGTAGCATTGCGTACATATATAAATTTTTAGGTCCTTATTTTTACAGCATTTAAATTTAAAATTGTCATCTACACCACTGTTATTGATCATTTTTATTTTTACAGTTACAATATAATGTTTATGAAGTTTTAAATACTCTCTCCTAATAAAATAATATGCCTTTGGTTGGTTGGAAATCCAACTTATAATCAGGCATGGAACTACGGTGGGATCAGGATGGGCCATGGCCCACCCAAAATTACCACCCACCATGATCCCTGACCCCCTGACAAATAAAAAACATTGTTTTGCACAAACTGAGTAAATTTTCTAAAATACTTACATACGTCAGATTGTGTAAAACTGTTTGAACCTGTATGTCCCTCCGATTAAAGAACTTATATCTAGATACATAACAGGCTATCTTTTTACTATATACCTTGTTTGCTCCTAACATAGTCACATTATACGTCCATTAACATGGATAGATGAACATCACATCCCATAGGCAACAGTGTGTGTAGAAAATGTGTAGAATGGTAAATATTTTCATTAAAATGAATTATTGCAATTCCTGCATTACCAGCTCTTTATAAAACGTGATGTAGGCATACGATATTACAGTAAGATAAAACAGATAAATATGTATTGAAAGGATATTAAAATTTAATTGCTATTTACTTTATAACTGTAAACTGAACTTCATCATGTTACAACTATGGAACGATCGATTTTCTTCTTTTCTAAACTGATTTCTGCAAACGGCACAGCACTTCACTATTTATTTGCACAAAATATATTGTCACTAAACTGTGTAAATATGAATAGAGAATATTATTTAGGTATTAAGCAAATCACAACTTAAAATAAAATTACTTTTTCACCAGTTTTTGGTAGGAGAACACGAAAAACATTTATTGACATGAATGGCCGAACTGTCAAACTGATATTATGACAATCGAACTGAAGCCGATCGTGTACGAGCGGCCGCGAATACGCCGATGGGCCAATCAGCAACTTATGGGAAGAAGTGCCTTAGAATGGGAGTCTTTCGGGATCATAAAATTCATGCCATTATGTATCTAGATATAAGTTCTTTAATCGGAGGTATGTCCAGTTTCGGTACATTGGTCCATATTACACAGCTACAGTTCCCCGCCTGTACCCACAACATTAGATACCTAGGTGGTGCATTTTTAAAATTTGGTGACACTGCAGTGCCGCACCAAAAAAAAAAATGTCGGGGTTCTCGTCCCGGAGCACCTTTCGGTCTGGGCCCATCCAGTTTTGTACTTCTAGTTCCTTGCCTGCTTATAATTAACTGTCCATTTTTATTATTAATCAAAAATACCTCTTGAAAAATTATTTAGTGATTTTTTTAATGTTAGCTTGCCAATCAACGACATCAAAGACTGCCATGGTCTCAGGTTACCCTCACTGCTTTGCATTCTTAATCTTTCCATTTTACCCATGCTTTCACATACTTGTATCTTTATACTAGCGAAGTAGGTAGGTATGTTAAATTTTCATATACTTTGAATAACTTTTTTTTTGTTTCATTTTAGTAGTAAATGTGTACCAGTCGGGGCCGGATTATCCATAAGGCCAACTAGGCTATAGCCTAGGGGCGCCGTGAACTTTTTGAATTTTTCTCATTTTCTCCCCCCATCTCCGCTCATCAATTTTGAAACTTCATAGACTGGCCTGTGAACAAGAGGGCGCAAATGTATGATTAGCCTAGGGGCACGCCAATCGTTAATCCGGTCCTGGTACCAGTGTGTGTGTCAATGTTTGCCAAATCTAAACAAATATGGACATATAAAGGGAAGGGGATTTAAGGGAAGGTGTTAAAGTCGTACTTACGTGGGGCAACATTGGCACGTGAATTTTTTTAAAAAACGTATTTTTTGTTTTTTTAAGAATTAAACCATGTGTTACAACACTCGCAAGACTTTAATGTCTTTATTACAATCAAAAATTTTTATAAGAATTTTTCCAAACGTGTCAATGTTTGCTCCCTTTGCCTTATTTAAATATTTATTTTTTTGTTATTGTTAATTGTCAATATTTAAAGAGCAACTTGTTTGTTTTTATTAAAAAATTGTTAAAGATTACATCAGAAGTTTCATTTCAATTTTCAGAATCTGATACAAACAACTTAGAATGTTATACATCAATTATTTAATAAATTTTTGTTAATAATTCGTTTGATGATAAAATTTGAGTTTGAACTGACCTATTTTCACGTTAGAAAGTTTAGCAAAAAGTGTCATGGCGAAAACTAAATTGGTATTATCACAGAAGACAGGAACTATACAGAAACGAAAGCTTGCCGTTTGATATCGGGTGTCTGATTTCTGTGACCCGAAGTGACAGTAATATGCCTTACTACACTCAGAGAAATGACGTACACAAAAAATATATCAATATTTCGGTCCAATACATTGTACACTGGGAAAACTGTCTTGTTTTATATTTAGTAGATAGGTACATGAATGGGAATAAGTATATATGGTATTAATGAAGTTGGGGGCCCAAGTTATGGTGTATTGCAGAATGTTCAAAAAAACATTTATATTCATATCCCGTATTTCAGGCATCATTAATCATAATGCGCATCATTATTACAGTGAAAAAAAATGTTTATGTAAAATAACAATATACGTGAATAGGGCACGTGCACGTGACGCCACAGCTAACCTCAAAAATATATATTTCTTAAGATTTATGAGTATTTCGTAGCTGTTATTAAAATTTCAGCTTGGTTTCCATACTTTCAACTAAAATCTAATTCAGTGTAATGTTTATGAAGTTCTAAATACTTTCTCCTAATAAAATAGGACTCTGTTTATAGGTTGGAAATCTAACCTTACTGAAAAATTATTAGCCAGAATTTTTAAATATTTGCTTGGAGCCAGTATTACTCCAAGCTGAAATTAAACATTAAAAATGAGAATAAACCTGAAAAACTTAAAATTTGAGGTTATGTTAGTTATATGATTCGCATGCCCTATTGATTTTTTTTTAATTGATACAATGAAAAGTTCTTTAGTGATATGAGTTGATGAGAGTCATTACTTAATTACCTTTATTCATGGTCACAATACAATTCTGTTTATTAGAAACTGATGAACATGTTCTGTAACTTATTGCACTTCTGATAAGAAAATATTTCCTTTCATATTACTTCTTCTCAACTGCTAGTTGTTTAAAGTGTCTAACATTACTTTCTAGTTGTTTCAGTAATATAAATTTGTACATACCTTTCAAGATCTTTGGGAAATAGAAAGAAGCTTATTGTTTCACCTTCGAAGGGCATGGACGATAAGCACACCTCTGTACCCTTTAGAACCCATTATAAACAAAAATCAAATAAATAAATAAACTTAGAATAAAAAATTGTCGAAAATTGGAAGAAAAAGCCACGAAAATAACCACCGTGTAAGAGTTTCAAAGACTGTCAATCGCACAACGTCAAGAATTATCATATGGCTTTTGACAAATATATACCTTCTCGTCATGGCGACTATGTACAAATTTTATCCAGCCAGAAAGGCTTGCTTTCGCTTCTGTATAGTTCCTGTCTTCTGTGGTATTACTAAAAGTTGTAAAAAGCACTGCACATGTTGACCAACTCATCTAATTTCCAAACTTTGTAAAACTGAAATACCTAAAACTTCTAAACTGACAGCTCTGATTAATAGTCTAGGGGCCCGCCTACATAGATTGCAATTTATACATATCCTCTTATAACTTTTTGTATAGCTTAATTGCGCCTAGTCTACCACTTTTTTCCTCTGAGAAAATTTTCGTAAACGTGGTTTTCCACCTCCCATTTTTCCAAAAGATGTACATTCAAAAATGTATAGATACTGTACTTTTACAAAATGTAATCGCAAGAAAAAAATTGTCCGACAAAAATTTCGGAACATTAAGGGTGTCTACCACACTAAACATGCCGAAATAACAACTTTAAAAAACTTTGTGATAACCAGCTTTTCAAGATTGCTTAATAAAAATATGTATAATTCAATTTTCGAATTGTCCGACAAAATATATTTTCCGATTGTCCAGTCCGACACGTAGAAATCGTCGGTTTCATGAGGACCAAAAATTTATTAATAACATTTTATTTTTTAAATCTTTTGTTTTTGAATCAAGTATAGAACACAATAAATAAGTTGGCCGACAGTAACATATTGCGTTTTACATGAAAAATTAAAAAAAAAGTTTTTATGTATTTAGTGATCTAGGAATGCTTTAGTGTGTGCATTTGTAAATGTATGTATATCCTACTTTTAAATAACCAGCTGATTTTTTCAAGATTGCTGAAAAAGAATATGTAGATCCAATTTTTGAATTGCCCGTCAAAATATATTTTCCGATTTTCCAGTCCGAGCATGAAAATCATCGGTTTCATGAAGACTCAATATTTGTTGATAAAGTACTTTTTTATTTGTTTGTTTTCTAAATGAGTATAGAACACATGTAATGAATAAGTTGGCCAAGATTAAAATTTGGTAAATGCGCAAACTCCTGACAGTTCTGCGACAGTAATTTTCAGAACCCGAATTTACCTTATGTGTATAACGCTAAAGTTATAATGGATTGTTTTTTGTGTAATTCGTTAGCCGGTGAACCTGGAACAATTAAAAAAATTTGATGATTTGTCAAGTGATACGGATAAAGAGAGTTTGAATGATGAGGCCGGTAAAGGGTGAAAAAAAATTTTAACCTGAATTTTTTAACTTTTTTAATAAAAATTAACATTATTCTTATTTGTTTAGAATGGTCCAAAAAACCTAAAGAAAAATTGTTCAGGACAAAAAAAAAATTACAATTTGTTTAATAAAAATTGTTTAAACAATTTATGACCGTAAATGGCAACATGCAGATTTTTTATAAGGGCACTATTTGAAGTAAGATTTCGCAAAAAAAAACGGAACCAGAATATTTTTCCTAGCGGGGGAGCCAGACTATATATAAATGTTGCTGTTTTTTTGTTCGACTGTAGATTCGTGATATATTTGTCTGACAGTTATTAATAAATTTTTGGTCGTCATGAAACAGACAGTTTCCACGCATCGGACTGGACTGGACTGGACAATCGGAAAATATATTTCGTAGGAAAAGTCGTTATTTCGGCATGTTTGGGGTGGTAGATATCCTAGACGTTCCAAAATTTTTTTCTTTCGCGTTTCATCAAGTTTTCTTGCGAATACATTTTGTAAAAGTACAGTATCTATAAATTTTTCATACAACGGGAAATACACGTCTTTCGGAAAAATGGGAGGTGGAAAGCCGCGTTTACGAAAATTTTTGCAGAGGAAAAAAGTGGTAGACTAGGCGCAATTAAGCCATACAGGAAGTTATAAGAGGTTATATATAAATTGCAATTTATGTAGGCGGGCACCTAGACTATAAGTGATCTATTGTATAATTTGAATTTTTTTAAATATTGTAGACTACAAAACAAACTAATGATGATCTCTAATCAATCAAAGTAGACTCAACATTAAAGATAATGAACACAATGATATGATTATTATATTATGGGTATTTCATTTTTGCAAAATTTGGTTAACCCTTTCGGGACGGATAAAAAGCGACAAGGGATACGATTATATCCCTTATGAACCTTATTATAATTGTCATCAATATACATAAGGATGTCTACTCTTAGAGACTTCTTATCTGAATTGGAAAAAAAAAGTATGGTGAAGGTATTGTCTACCAGTACTACTATCATTATCCAATTTTTTTTCCAATGGACAGTTCGGAATGCAAATATATTTTACCAGTGGACCTTCAGTGCTGCCACGTGGAACCCTCATCATTGTTCTACCGAATACATAAGATTGTGAAACGTTTCTCAACATTATTTAAAATAATGAAAAAGAAGATAGGTACATTTTTTTTGTCACAAAATTCACATAATTTCATTAATTCATTATTTGTCTTAAGTTCATTTTTGCGTAAATAAGGTGGTTTCACAGGATAACCCTAGTCCAGAAAGAGTTAAAAGTGTGCAGTGACTTTTAGCGATACCAATCTAGATTTCGCCATGACATTTTACCAAATTTTCTAACATGAAATAGGTCTCTTAAGTGGAGTCAAAATAAATTTTGAATGGAATTGTTTGGCTGCAGCAATTTATTGTTTTATGTATAATAACCAAGGCTCGGGAGATTTATCTCTGTGAAGGTTAAATCAGGGTTGGCTCTAGGTCAGCGCGGAACAATTTGTATGCAAGTATGACACAGTATATCTTACCTTGTACTTTTTTTAGAGAATTCTGTAATATCCAAAGTTAATATGGTCATAAACTTTACTATATTATGAAATTCGCTAAAAAAAGTACAAGGTAAGATATATTGTGTCATATTTGCATAGAAATCTTTCCGCGCCAACCTAGAGCCAACCCTGGTTTTTGACGTCACAGAGATAAATCTCCCGAGCCTGCTATGAGCAGTTAAGGCATCAGTTAGATCACTTGGGCTGGATACAAGGTGTAAAAGATATAATTTTGAGTTGTCAGGTGAGTGATGGGACGTGCGATGCGATTTTGTGAGTAATAATTGGTTTCGTACATAACCCAGAACTAGGTACAGTGGTTTTGATGTAATACAATAGAACAAGTCAAAAAAAGAAGGGAAGAGAAGTATCACAGGTAAATGTTGTTGATCCTTTACTTTTTGTTTATGTCTGTTTTAACCGACTATACAATCCTTACCCAAGTAAACAATCTATTAATTGAATTACATTGTGAGTTAGCTGCTGTTGATATAGGTAAAATTAGGCTAATGACTATATATAGACCCCCAAATGGCGATTATAATATATTTCTCGAAAGAAGTCTTCTCTAAACCAAACAAAATTTTATTTATATCGGGTGACTTTAATGTATACTTCCGCAAAGTAAATCAGTAACGTACTATTCAACTCATAAACACGTTCAAATCCTTCGGGCTCTCCTCAACCTTTAACGACCCCACAAAAAATGATCACTGCCTCGACAACATCTTCAGTAATATCAGTAGCAAATTACGCACTGTTTCAATAGACACAAAGCTATCAGATCATCTGGGTATACATCTAGAGTCCAACATCAACTTCAATCTCCCTCCTAAGAAAATATTGTACAGACCCATACATGATCAAGGACTACCTGAACTAAGCAACCACTTGGACACCTTAGACTGGGACTGCATTCTAAACCCTAACCTAGATATAAACAATCGTTGCACACATTTTATTAATATTATTGCAAATACCATGAATACAACTTTTCCTTTAAAAACACGCGTGGTCAAAAATTCTAAACAACCCAAAATAAATTGGTTTAATGATGATATTTACCATATGCATGACCATCTTCACTTCTTGCAGGACTTTCATAAAAGGAACCCCACCGAAAACAATAAAATCCTGCTCAGCAATTTCAGGAATGCATACCGCAGTGAGATAAACTTAGCTAAACAAAGATCCCATGGTGATTATATAAACAACCACAGTAACCCCCAACAGGCAATGTGGAAAACTATAAACAGCTATAAAACTGTACCAAACATAATATCAAATTTAGCATGTGAACATTTTAATAATTATTTTACTACAGTCACTGACAATATCTTAAAAGACCTACTCCCATGTGATGCATGTTTTACCGATTATCTGATAGATCTTAGTTCCCACCATCGGTTTTCTTTCAAGGAAGTAACCACTGTCGAAGATCAGAGGTATAAATAACATAAAAAATAAAAAAATTACATAATAATATGACATTCCCATAAGAATTCTAAAAGGAATCAAGCAGTCCATACTAATACCACTTACAAATCTAATAAACCTCTGCATTCCGAATAACATATTCCCTGAAGCACTAAAAATATCTAAGGTGGTACCTATTTATAAGAAAAATAATACAGACGACCCCTCTGACCACAGACCAATATCCGTTATACCTTGCATTGCTAATGTCCTAGAAATTATACTAAAAATCCAGTTAACAGCATATGTAGAAAATAATAACCTTCTAAACCCTAACCAATATGGCTTCCGTAGCAAACTATTTATGACTTCAGCTATTGATAAGTTAACATCCATTATAAATTCAGGCTTTGAAGACAGAACATACATCTGTTCCTTGTTTCTAGACCTAACCAAGGCTTTCGATTGCGTGTCTCACAACATACTTCTAAAAAAAGTAACATATTACGTATTTTCTGTGAATAGCATCTCTTTCCTATCTTCATACCTAACAAATAGACAACAGTTTTTCATATGTAATGGAAACAAATCCAGCATGCGAAAAATAAACCATGGTGTCCCCCAAGGGTCAGTCCTGGGCCCCATACTGTTCCTAATTTACATAAATGACTTTCCCAACTCAACTTTGCCAACAATAAACGAAAATGTTCTCGCCATATTGTTTGCAGACGACACTAATTTGACAATCTCTAATGACAACTTCGAGCACTTGCTTGGCGAAATCCCTATAATTGAGGCCAACACCCTATCCTGGTTTGCTTCCAACAAATTATGTCTAAACGCATCCAAAACCGAAACCATGACTTTCAGTCTTTGCAGCTTGGCGAACATAGATAACTCTGAACACATTAAATTTCTAGGAGTTAACCTTGATCCGAAATTATCCTGGGAATCTGATACCACACTTATTTGCAACAAAATCTCAAAATTTACTTACTTACTTCACAACCTGGCCGAGAGAATATCGTTAGGAACCTCGCGGACAGCATATCACAGCCTCATCCACTTCATTATATCTTATGCCATTTTAGTATGGAGACACGCCACCACTTGCGCCAATGTGTTCTCAGCGCAAAGGAAAGCTATTTGTATCATATCTGGACTAAAATATAGAGATGAATGTAAACAACAGTTTATAAACCTAGGAATAATGACCGTGCCATGCACTTACATATATCATTGTCTCCTATATAATCCCTATATATGTAAAAAACAATGAACCCTCTTTTAACACCAGAAGTCAAGTTCATCCTTACAATACTAGGAATAAAGATAATCTAAATACAAACTTCTTACAGCTAACCAAAACTTAGAGATGGCACGGGCTACCTTGGTATACATTTTTCAATAAATTGCCTCCCTACCCCAGTTCAAATATAAAATAAAAAATCTTACTCAGAAAACACAATTTATAATATTCAACCACACTATATCTAACTCATCTCCAACAATAATAATGGGCAACCAGAATATAAAACCTTCACCATCGGCAAAGTATCTTGGAGTAACCTTAGACCAAAAACTCAACTTTAACGAACACACTAACTTAACAAAGAAAAAAGTAATAAGCGGGGCAAAACATTTTCGGTCACTCACCTACAAAAACGAAGGAATCTCACTAAAGTCAGCCTCGACAATCTGCAAATCAATTTGCAGACCACTAATAGAGTACGCAAATGTTCTATTTTCAAACTGTAGAAAGCCTGTGTTGGATCGCATCAGAGTAACAGAGACTACTTCATTGAGAACCATTACAAAGATGAGACATCCACTCAATCCACTCCATAATCCACCTAATGAGTTACTGTATGTACGAACACATATACAACCCATCAATATAAGGATCAAAGACCTATCGAAGAAGTTCGCTACCAAGCAACACAACATGCAACTGTTGCAGCCACACTGTAGAACACGTGATCAACAAATCAATTCCATATATAAATTTCCAGAACAGACCCTATATGAAACAATCACAGGTTGGGCTGAAGACATCCCTGAGTAGTTCTTTCCTTTTTTTTTTTTTTACACAGTTATTTACATATCTTTATTCTGTACCTATGTATTAAAAACACTAATTTTGTTAAAATACTATGGGCTGAAGGACTGCGGTCAATGGCCTTTTGTTAATCAATAAATCACGTTTATTATTATTCTTACTCAGAAATGCTTTTTACAGTACTACGGAATTCCTAAATAGCAATCTGGACAGTCACCTTCAAGTGTAGTGGTTCACTTAAATTATCGTACTTAACGCCTACATGTCTACTTGTATTATATTACCCTCCATGCACCACTCTCCTCATTATGTTTTAACCCATTGCCCATGTTTTCAACCACACTGCATAAATTATTTATATATTTATTTTATTTTAAACTGTATGTATGTCTGTGACTCTCTCTTTTACATTTTTTATATCATTTACTCTAATTTGTTTTTATTACTACTACGTTGACGTGTGTAAACAGTGTGTATTTTAACACCAAATAAAAATCTAATCTAATCTAATAGGAGGGTGTTTTGTGGTATTGCAGATTCTTTTTTGCACACACCCACAGTGTTATAATATAGTGTTGAAAATCTGACTCAAACAGCTTTCTTAGAGGATAGTCTGAGAAAGGTTTATACATCCAAGCCCTTGAAAGTGTCGACCGCTGTCACCATGAACTTGTAGTGGGCAGTATAGTAGTTTGTGCAACAAGACTGGATATGATATCCATATCGCACTATAAAGAAGTTTGAGCAGGACGCCGTAGGCGGAGTGCTTCAAATCTTTTGAGTGCGATATGGATAATCCACTCGAGTTGTACAGTGTACAGTATACTTTTTCTACGACTAGCTTAAAAAAACCACAAAATTTATTAAACATTAATATATTACACAAATACACACTGACAGTTACTTTGACAGCTTACGTACTAATTTGATTTTAAAACGAATAGTTGTCTATGTACTTAATACACGAACTGTGATTGCTCGGTTTCATTTCATATCCATCCTAGAACTGATATGAAATATATCCGTTCAGTTAACTGGAATTGCCTTCTTATCCATTCTACAGTTTGTACAGAAAACAGCAAATTCACATAAGGGAGTAGAAAGAATTATTAAAAAGTGGCCGTGATATTCCTGTGTAGACCGCAAAGCTATATATCTTTTTTTTATCATACTAACAACAATTAAGTGATATAGCTAATATTTAAGTGGGTCACCACAGAGTATCTGAAATAGTTCTCTAATAAGATTAGTGGGAAAACTAAAATGTTTGGTCTGAATGGAACCGTTATAAAGTGGTTTTAAAGTTACTTGATGGAACGTTAAAAAAACTGGGTCTGAAGTATCTGGGGAGAAAGAAACGAGATTTGGAGTACCACAAGGTGCGTACTGGGTCCAACGCTGTTTAGTGTATATATTAATGACATAAAAAACTGCTTCATAAAGGACAAGGGTAGATAAGGGCCTTTTTCCGCCCATCGGCCATGTTGTATGTCATTATATTTTCCGAGTAGTATATGTCTTGACGAGTAATAAAAAACTGTTCTTTGGAATAGTAAATTATTCAGTGAGCGTATAATGATGGCTATTACTCGCGGGGGTGATGTTTACGGCACGAGACGAAGGCGTGTCGTAAATCATCCGAGTGTGTAATAGCCATTATACGCGAACTGAATACTATAATTTATCCACAACTATCTCATATTTTAACTGTTTTAATCATATAAAACTGAAAAAATAAAGTTCATTTACAGTAAAACGTTGACGTGTTAAACGTCAAACATGAAAATATGCACGAAAACATGGAAAAATGTCGCCGTTTCCTTATGAAAATTGCTAGTTCCTGATTGGTCAAAGGTGCTTTAGAATGAAAACAACTAGTTCCTGGTTGGTTAAATATGTGTTAGAATCGGATTATGTTCATTATACGTTAGGTTGGAATAATGACTATCATTAAATTGTTAGACAATTGTTAAATGTAGAATGCAATGATTATACGATGGTCGTGGATAAACATATTCTTATTCAATACATACCACAATGTGGTTTTGAGCGCTGACACGTTTAAATTTGCACGCAACGTCGACACTACTACGACTCCCGCGGAAACGATTTTGTTTTTATACGTTGAAGCGCTTGATGAAACAATATAAATGGACCATTATTTAAAAGCTTAAATGCTCAACAATGAAATGAGGTATAGTTTATCTTGTTTCATCGAGCGCATCTAACTGAAGTATACATTAAAAGTTCGGAAAAAGGTAGAAAATTACTAAAAAAACTGCAAACATGCCCACTTTGAAATGATATTACTATGACCCATTGTTGTTTTTCAAAAGTAAAACATATAGAAACATAAAGATCATATGTTCAACTATAAATAAATAACGCTTAATGATTTTAAGGAGAACTTTTCTTTTTTATGAAATTAGTGGGCGAAAAGCTTATCTACCCTTGCCCTTTTTTTGCCGATGATACATTATTATTTAAAATTTCCAGAACGAAGTTTCAAATATAATATTTGAATGTTTGAAAGTTTCCAAAATTCCAGGAAACTTTCGGAATGTTCAAATATTTTCTTGGAAACTTTCACTTTTATCAAAACTTCATTCCGGAAACTTTTATATGGGAAATTTCCTTTACCCATCTTTGATTTTGATCAAAACTTTCTTCCGAAAACTCCCGAAAATTTACTGGGTACTTTCATTGGAAAGTTTCCTTTATCCATTTCTGTATAAGAGTACTATTTCTCCTCATTTTGAATATTGTGGAAGGATTAATAATGTTCAATTCTCTCCCTAACGAGGCAGAATGAATAAAAAATTTAACTACATTTAAAAGAGAAATCAATAGAGATGTTAAGATTAGTTATTAAGCATCATTAATTTAACTGTGATAATCTGCTGGTATTTGTTGATATATTTTTTTTGTTGTTTCTATTATATTGTAAAAATGTTACATTGTCATTATTGATTGTAAATAGCAGGTTGCTAAATAAATACTTTACTTAATAGTCATCTTAGACCCTGGGCTATCTGACGATTTTCGGATCTCTGACATAATCGCTAAAGACCCGACTTTCGGGCCTCTATACACTATATTATAACAATTGTGGATCGTTTTCAACTAGCTGATACAAAATGACTTTTGTTATATATCATCGTTCGCAGTATAATGGCTATGTACAGCCGTTTGGTCAGGCCTTATGATAATTTGTTTTTCTCGATGAATGAAGATATTATATGTGTATTTTCGTTTGGTATCCATACTTCACTATGATTTATTGTTTCATGTGTGGTTTAGGTTGGCTTTCTCGATGCCCCTTGTCGCCATGTGTTTTTCACTTGTTTATGTACTGGGAGATTTTGATCACTGGTAGAATTAAATATTAGCTATATAACTTCAGCATTACTGCCTTTCCTTAAGTACATACAGTGTGGACAGTGGAAGTACCTAGTTATCAAAAAACATTGAGATCAGCAAGAAAATATATTTTTATTAAAAAATATAGAATACACAAGCAAATACCTATTTATAATCAAAAACTACCAATATAACAAAAACAAATGGTATATAAACATTAACTTATTTTTAACTGTTAAATCTTAAATATATGTGAAAAATATGAGGGTAGTTAATATTATTAATACTTATATTTAAAGTCGAGTCGCAGCAGGTATTTAACATTAACTTGGGCAATGTCATATACGATGTATCTGAAGAAATATTAAGGAAAATATACAGCAGTTAACATTTTCAGTTCTATTTTATGTGAGTAGGAGTTTCTTAAGCCTAGTCCTCATAACGGCGAATGGCGGATTTATTTCTGCGGAATTAATGTGATTGGTGGAAATTATTCAAAAAGTCAGATGCTGCGAAATTCTGGTGAAAATTTTAACTTTCTGCGATGCCGCTGAAAAGTTCAACTTGTTTTAACTTTTTAGCGGATTTTGTGTTTCTGTCTTTGTCTTATTAGTTTTGTAGGTTATGGTTTAAAATGTTGCATGAAGAATGTCAAGTATGAAAATATTATTTGTATGTTATTCGTATGTAATTTGTAACATACTTATTTGTAGGATTTTATGTGTGATGACTGTGGGGCAATTAATGGATGCCCGCATTATGATGTGGAGGAAATAATAACTGAAAGATAAGTTGGTAACCCTACTTCAATAAAATTTTGGAAGTGATATGAAATATTTTTCAGTATCAGTCAGTCTCATTTCCTGAAGATTGTTTTTCCTCTCCAAAAATATTGGTCTAATCCACTATCTGCGAGGTCTACTTCTCTTCTTTCTTTTACGTACATAGAGTAATGCAAATAAGCATACTGTTTTTGTATTTTGGTCCATTTTAAAACTTTATACACCTGTTTATTTAAACTTAGTTTTTGACACCTGACGTCAGTGAACACTGAAGTGTCAAAATTCCTTTGGGGATATTTTAAAAAGTTACTAAATAAAGGACACTTAAAAACGCGAAATCCGCTGAAGTAAGTGTGGGCAAATTATTTTGTGCGAATTATAGTCACGTGTAAAATTTCGCTTTTCGCAATTCGCCGGTATGAGGACTAGGCTTAAATTATATACTACTAAAACATGTAAAAGATATATTCCATATTAAACAGTACACAATGATAATTAAGAACATTTGCCCTGTTCCATGATGTATTAACGAGTATCAGAAAATATCTAATTTCTATGAAAATAAATGAGATAGAATTTTCAAACGGAATATTAGAAAGAGAAAAGATCCTTTCACAAGCCTCGTGTGATACATTTTTAATAGTTTGCAGTTATTTTGATTATTTTATATGCCAAAAGTTAGGAAAAAGGGAGATTATGGCTGAATTTGTACAGTTCAAAACATATATTAAATGACAAAATAAATTAAGTTTGCCACAAGACGGGTCTACATTGACGTCTTGTCTAATTAAAAAAAATATATATTTTGTCAAGAAAAAAATTATACGTTATAAATCTATGTACAAATGTATAGCCTTGTTGCTAGAAGATATGTGATACTTTATCATTGTCAAGTGGCACTGTCGTTGATGTATTGAGCAACTAATGTGCTTACTCATATTCGTAAATACTTATGGCATTGCAATCAAATGCAGGAGCGGCTTCTATTTTTTATATTTATGATTTGCTTGTTATATTTTTGAGATATTTTGTTAAAGTGATAGTGAAGTGTTGCAGAAGTTGTGAACATTTAACTTGGACTTTTTTGTGCTGTGTAGTTGGGACAAATTATCACCTGATCATGGACTATCGTAGAGGTAAAAAATATAAACTACGGTTGTCAGCTAAATGTGAAAAATGATCTGTGATGATGGTAAAGTTAGCGGGTGAAGAAAATGGGAGTTATAAAGTATTTATGCACGCCTTTTACTAAATATCTTGTTAATTACTGATTATTTTAAGGAATACTAAAAATGTTTTCATATAGCCGATAGACGGTATCCCGCTAAATTTAATATGAGAGAGGAAAGCCGTAAACTACTTGGAGAGTGCCCTATTGATGAGTTTCTTTTTGGAAAATATCTAAATGAATCCATTAAAACAAGCGAAGTAGCAAATAAATTAGGCAAATCCTTGAAATTGAAAAAAGGGCCATCAAATTTTCAGTCAAAAAACAGGAATAATTCTTTGTTCTATTTAAACTACTGGCGCCCGCAGAATACATCCAAGAAGATGACAACAAGAATCCAGAAAGGCAGCAGAACAAGAAAATATCCATATTTTGCAAATATTAACCAATCAGGTAAAATATGTTGGTTTACTACAATTTTGTTCAACTGAATGGGAGAAACTAACAAACAATAAAAGAGTCTCAGGTTGGATAAACGTTATCAATAAATTTCGAGTTTATACCTCGTCAGATCTGTGTACCAAATGTAAATATAAATAAATTGAAATTCCCTGTATACAGGCAAGCAACTAAAGAACTTGTTGATATCGGCACGATATCAGAATGCGAGACTAAAAAAAGAGAGTTTTATCCTCGTATTTTCTACTTAAAAAACCGACTGGACAATATAGGTTTATTTTAAATTTAAGAAAGGACCCTGCACTAAACCTAAGGGAAAATGGGTCCCAGTTAGATGAAAATTTGGTATAATGTAGTTTATGATGTCCTGATCAAAAGTCTTAAAGAAGCGAGATAGAAAAATAGACAGTTTTCGAGTTAGAGGGGGTCAAACATGCGGAAAACGAGTTCATCGGATTATTGATTTCACATAGTTAAATGTCACAAATATTATAGTTATATAATGCGCAGTTTGAATAGTTTATATATAAGGTGCGCCTATTAACTTGAGGCAGCTATCTCAAAAACGATGCATTCTATAATATGTTTTAAGTAACAGTTGTTTCCAGCGAAGTGGGAAACAAGATGGTGATATTATTTCTTTTGTTTTGGCCAAGTTTTCAAACTTGTCCTTTGCCGTTGCCCATGTCACAGTACATACTCACTGTTGTCTTACCCCGTAAGGCATAACTGTAGTATAAGACTGGCTTGTATACCCCTTGGTACATATATACATATCCTGGGGTTTTCTACGGATGGTAGACAGTAAATGTTTCCGTTCCATCTGCATATACCGTCAATCCTAGACTTAATTATTGTTATTATTTTTTAACTAATCATAAATGATAATGAAAATGCATCATATGTGTCTCGTCCCCCCTTATATAAGCAATAAGATTAATTTACCTGAGGAATTGTATTATCTAGAATTACAAAGTAAAATTGTAACAACAAATAAAACATATCAATCATTTCATTTTTTATTCATACTAGAACTGATGGGGATGGGAATGCCGACTTAAAATAGCTATTTAAAGAAGAGATGAATTTCATAGACCTCTTTTTTATGTAAACCATCTAACGAAAATATGCGCAGTAACTGCAATCAATCATGGCCCGGATCAATAAGCAATGATTATCTCCGCTTATGCATATCACCGCCACTGGAAGACATTCACAAATCCAATAATTCAATGACTTCCAGAGGAATTATATTTTGTTGTTGTGGTCTGTTCGCTGCATCCTGTATGGATGCGATTAATTTCATTGAAAGATAGCTTGATGACGTGCGTATCCCAAAAATCATATGACACTGGTAATATTGGTGCAGATGCCCACCGTTCGAGCACAGGAGTTACTCGTACAATATAGTACCCTTGTATGTAAGTTCTTCCCGTCGTCTACCTCATTATCATCAGTTGGTCGGTAAGAAATCCACAGCTGATATTTAGTCGTGTTTCAGAAACGAGAAAAAACTCTAACTCTCATAAGCCCTAGCTCTGATAACCTGTTAAAGTCTCTAAGCATTTCAAGTTGAACTGTGAGATTTTTTATGACGTCCAGCATCAGGATTGGAAAATCTTGCAACTGTTATTTAAAACATTTTGTTGTAGAATGCATCGTTTTCGAGATATATTGCTGCCTCAAGTTAAATGGTGCACCTTATACATAAACTATTCAAACTGCGCACTATAATATTTGTGATATTTAACTATGTGAAATCGATGAACCCATTTTCCGCATGTTTGACCCCCTGTAACTCGAAAACTGTCCATTTTCTTATCTCGCATCTTTAAGATTTTTGATCAGGACACCATAAACTACATTATACCAAATTTTCATCCAATTCGACTGGGACCCATTTTCCCTTAGGTTTAGTGCGGGGTCCTTTAAATAAATATATTTCTACACCATCTTTCAAATTTGAGGACTATAGGACAGTTCGAAAACTAGTTACAAAAAATTGCTATTTTGCAAGTATAGATTTAAGATGCATATTTTTCTATACCAATTAAAAATAAATATAGGAAATATTTCAGGTTTAGTTTTCAAAACACAACTTTTGAATTTAATCGTCTTCCTTTTGGATTACATATTGGGCCTTATATATTTACAAAAATTATTAGACCTGTGTTGGGATATTTGCGAGAAAGAGGAATTATGTGCTCGGCATATCTGGATGATTTTTTAATTATAGGGCAAACGGAATAAGAATATAGTCGAAATGTTAGAAAGGTGAAAAGCTTACTATATAAATTGGATTTCATTGTAAATTTGGGAAAAAGTGAGTTAGTTCCCAAACAAAAAATAATATATTTAGGATTTGCAACAGATAGTTTAAAAAAGAAAATTAGTTTAGCAGAAGAAAGGAAAGCAAACATTGTTAATAAGTTAGTCTTTCGGGGGAAAAACAAAATGTAGTATTAGAGATTTTGCTAGGATGATAGGCATGCTAATAATAGCAATAAAACCTGCAGTAAAATATGGTTGGTTGCATCTTAAAAATATGGCAGGTGAAAAATATATAGCTCTATCTCTTAATCAACAGAATTATGATGCGAGCATGACACTTCCTGACTATATATACGAGTTCAATTGGTGGTTAAAAAATATCGAAAATAGTAATCAAAATATTTGAGAAATGTCTTATAATATTGAAATATATTCTGATGCATCAAAAACCGGATGGGGGGCAAATTGTGCAGGCAAAATGGCACGTGGGTTTTGGAATACAACTGAGAAAAAATTTCACATAAATTATTTAGAGTTGCTTGCAGCTTTCTATGCATTGAAATCATTGGCAAAATATCAAACAAATACTAATATCTTACTAAGAAATTTTATATTTATATTTTATAATAAGCCCTTGTCAAATCATCGAGATGAAATTGCAAGAGCATTAATTTTAAAGAAGACCTAACGAAAGTAGTATACTTTAATAATATATACAGTATCGGAAGATTCTGGATTTGGGTGGCAGGCATAGTTTCAACGGCTTGACAGACCGCCTACAATAAAGACGTGTACCAGTGCTCTAGTAGAGGGAGCAAATAATGACGCGCTATTAAGAAAACACGTACATCATTGCTATTAAAAATTTCAGTACCATTTATTCAAAGGAAGGATGTAGTTGGCTCTGTTCAGTATAGGTAATATTATTACGTGCTTTAATAGGTCGCGTGCGCCGACGTCACAGATTCTGAGACCTTAGGAAAACAAACAGCTGTCATCGAGTGACGTGCCGATTGAACGTGTTGACTTAAAGTATGTTTTGCGGTTTTTGCGATATTTTGAAACTTAATTTTGGATTATTTAACATCCACAACTATCCTTAATTATTTCGTGTGGTGAATTTTGTTCGTTAATGTGGAGATAAGTTTATATTTTACAAAATCGTCTCATAATGTAGAGGTTAGGTACATGGAAAAAGTTGGTGTCATCGAATTAAATCTTTTATATTTTGAGAAATGATGACTTCAGTACAAATATTGGTGTATTTCAATTATTTCATAATATTTCGCATAGGGATATTATGAATTACTTGGTTTTTGTGAGTAATGCATAGACAAAAGGATAAGTTCAAGGCATTCAAAAATCTTCAAGCTATTTATGGTTGGGTGAAAGAAGTACTCTCCAAGAAATTTACAGGATAAAAGCTTTTTGCAAAGGTAAGAATTAGTTGTCGATGATCAACCCCTTTTTTTCAATATATGCTTACCTAATTAAATGTTGCTTAATGAGTAATTGCTAACATACAAATTCATTTTTCAGGTATGAACTCTTAACTTACCATTTTCAACAAAAGCCAACGACTACTTGGACTATTACTGATCCAGATGATCCTTCAGTACTCATTGTGACTGTGTTACTATAGTCTAGACAAAATTTGTTCACTACCCTGTCTCTCCTTTCAATTTTTAGCAGTAAACGGTGGCTATGGTCGAAGGGTTAACTGTTATGAATTTTATGACTGAAGGAAATGAAGGACTGAAGTACTGTGAACTACTTGAAATATGTAAACAGAATTTCTTCCAGTGTACCTATAGATTGAACTATACAAACCATTGTAATTTGTGCAAGAACTTTTTCTCATCGTGTCTTATTGTTATATAATATGTCAATATGTGAATTGTTAAGTATTTATTGTATTTTATTAAACACGTATATTCACGTTTTTATTTATCACTCGTATTATTGTTGTTAGCAGTGAATTGAAATAGCCGATTATGTTAAACTTATGTATACATGCATCTTTGCATCTAACTGAAAGTAAAACAAAATATACTTACTAAAAATCAAATTCTTTATTATCCAAGGTTCCATATGTTCCATTAGTACTGGTAAGAAGAATCAACAAGAAACTTAACAGGAGATACAAAGAAAGATCTATATTGCAATAAAAAAATAAATGATTATATTATACACTTATGGGTACGAAGTAAGTAGTAACATTGTAATTACATAATTCAAAGAACATTTATAGCTACAATTTGACAGTTTCAATGCCCATTTGGACTTTATTTATGTGTTCACTCACTTCAGATCACTTTATCTTAGTTTCATAGTTTTTGAATGTTAAAAATCCAACACTGGGTTTTTGAGCACTACACAATATATAATTTAAAAGGACGTTTAGTTGCCAGATCAATCAATGACAACAATACTTGGAATTTCTTAACTTATGCACTTCATCAGATATCTTAATGTAGCCTGTGCACTTTCCTCTTGAGGTGTACAACAATTTCTGCTATCAGCATTAGTTCTACCTTCACTCAACTAAAATTTAAACACAAGAACTGATTATTAAAAATGCTGACAAATCAATATAAAGTGTTATTTTTTTACCATGAATTGTTTCTTGTTTGGTTTAGCAGTAGTTATTATTATCACAAGCACTTTTAGTTTCACATTTGAGTTTTAAGTTATATCCCATATTAACAGAGAACACCTAACTGGATGGATCGTCGTGGTTTTGAATTATGGCTGTCTCCTACAACATAAATCCACAATAAAAATCAAATTTTTAAATTAATAAGCAACAACTTACCATTAATAAAATGCTTGGAATGCCCCAGTAAAATAATTCCTTTTAATTGCTTGGAATCTTTTAATCCTAACCTCTTTTGGCTGTAAATCGACGTTATTTTATAAAAACTGTTGTTGTCTCGGTATTGCCACACTTCCACAACTAATAATACAACAAAAACTTGCCATTTTGTATGATATTATGTCCATAAAAACTCCAATATTATGAAAAATGCAATTCTTAGGTTCAATCAGTCGCCATTTGACAGCAATGACAGCGGTTTGTTTTCCTAAGGTCTCAGCTCTGTGACGTCACGCGCACACGACCTATACTAAAATTATTTAACTCGTTATACTTTCAAAATGAGTCAAATAATTCTTTACATTTCCCGCAGACAGAGCTGCCCATATACATGTGGTGGGGAAAGCAGGTGACACGGGTAGGATGTGTTATACGATAAAAAAGAATAGCCTAGTTGCTTCGCTCTCGCTTGCTCTTATTGCCGACCCAAATGAAACATTTTCTGACACTGTATTATTATCATTAAATAGTACGTATGGAAATATATCGATTAATATTTAAGGTAATGACTTTGATACATATATTTGTATATGTAAAATATAGGTGGACAGGTATAGGGAGATATAATTTACAAATTGTGAATTATTATATGTTCCTCACATTTATATAAGATTTAAAAAATTTGATCGCCTTGTTGTCTTTGTATATCCTACAGGGTGTAATAATTATGCAGGACAACAGCAAAGAATAACACAGCCCCACAAAACAAAAAAAGTAGTCTGTCCGGCAGACCCGACCAATGTATCCGTACGTATTTGAACCCGCTGAAACCGAATCTCCAAAAAAATGGTCTGTCCGGCAGACCAGACCAGTGAATTCTTATGTATTTGGACCTGCTGAAACCGAATCTGATGTCAGAATTGTCAGACTGGCTCGTTTTTCACCTCCAACCCCAAAAAACACCCCCAAAACAAAAACAAAGTGGTCTGTCCGGCAGACTATACCAGTGGATCCTCATATAATTTGACCTGCTGAATCCGAATTCGAAGTAAGAATGTCAGATTTGCTTGTATTTCACACCTAACCCCAAAAAACACCCCCAAAACAAAAAAGTGGTCTGTCCGACGGACCATACCACTGAATCCTTATATATTTGGACCGCTGAAACCCAATCCGAAGTTAGAATTGTAAGATTGGCCTAAAAACACCTCCCCCCACAAAATGGTCTGCCCAGCAGACCATCCAGTGTATCCTTATGTATTTGGTAAGGATACACTAGTGTAATCCACCGGACAGACCACTTTGTTTTTGTTTTGGGATTGGGGGTGAAAAACGAGCCAGTCTGACAATTCTGACATCGAATTCGGTTTCAGCAGGTCCAAATACATAAGAATACACTAGTCTGGTCCGTTGGACAAACCATTTTTTTTGGGGGGGGGGGGGGGTGTTGGGCGTGAAAAACGAGCCAATCTGTCAATTCTAACTTCGAATCTGGATTCAGCAAGTCAAAATACATAAAGATACACTGGTATAGTCCGCAGGACAGACCACTCTGTTTTTGTGTTGGAGGTGTTTTTTTGGGTTGGGGGTGAAAAACGAGCCAATCTGACAATTCTGACTTCGGATTTGGCTTCAGCAGGTCCAAATACATAAGAATATACTGGTCCGGTCCGCTAGACAGACCATTTATTTGGGGGGGTGTTTTTTGGGGTCAGGGGTGAAAAACGAGCCAATCTGAAAATTCTGACTTCGGATTCGGTTTCAGCGGGTCCAAATACATACGGATACACTGGTCTGGTCCGCCGGACAGACCACTTTTTTTTTTTTGGGGCTGTGTAATTAATGGATTGATCGACTTACCTGTAAGGATGATCTATCCAAATTATTCGAGCTGTTGTCCGTAATGATTATTACAACCCACCCGGACCCTTGTCATCCCCATCGAGATCAAAGTAATCAAAATGCAATGAATAGTTTAACGAATGTGTCAGGTTCCTTGGGTATGGATATAAAAATAGCTTTTCTTGATGTTTTGTGCAGACCAGTATGAATAAATGCATAACTACAGGGTGTGATAATCATGTAGGACAACAGCGAAGAATAATTATCTTTAATCTGTTTTTTTTACAAGTATATATTTAACTTTACATGTTTCTTGATGTGTTTGTCAGATTAGGTCAAATCTTGCAAGTCAATTATAAACCACTTCCACTTATTCCATCGATTTAAAAACTGACATGCATACATGGTTCCCGTGACAATATACCTTAACACTTTAAGGTAACAGCTTCAAACTAACAGAAGTTTTTGCCCTATACAATACGATTCTACTCGAAATCAGTATCTGGGGGTTTTCGAGATCTTGAATTATAAATTTTTTGTTAAAAATTAAAAATTCAAGATGGTGATTTCCATATGGCGGACGTTTTTGCCCTATAAGATCCAGTTCGACTCAAAATTCGTATCTAACAGTTTTCAGGATTGCGAATTATCAATTTTTCATCTGTATTTAGGAGTGTTCAGGATTGAGAATTATGAACATTTTGTAGAAAATTAAATATTGTCTAAAAATTTAGAACTAAAAAATTTATATATGTAATACTTTTAAAAAAATATATTTTATTCAAATATACTTACCAAAATGTACTAAGAAGGAATAAATAAAATAAATAATAATTTCGTTAGATGTAATATGATAGACCAAAGTTAATTTTTTGACAAAAAGCAAATAAATAAAAAATAATTATACTCCAGTCATTTTAGACAAAAATATGGCTTCTGATCTAACAAAATATATCTTTCATTTTTTTTTCTAAATCGATTTATTTTAGTGTTTTAAAGAAAATATTAAAAATTGACGAGATCACTACGGCATAAAAAATTATTCAAGATCAAAGTTCACAAAAAACGGTTCTTTGCGAATATCGCGCTTTCTATAGCTCGGAGGCCAATTGAGGTTATTATGAAAATGAAAGATAATGAAATTCCACACAAAAATGATCTCTTCCATTTTTTTTTCAACGAACGGTTTAGGCATTGTGCGTAAAAAATGAATAAAATATTTTTCATTCAAAATCATTTTCATAATAACCTTAGTTAATATATACAAGAAAAAAATCCAATCAAAATTACTGTACTGTACAATAAAAATTTGTATAATGTGCTTACACATTATACACAAATTTTGAACGAAAAATATTTTATTCATTTTTTACGTACAATGCCTAAACCGTTCGGTGTACACAAAAAATGGAAAATATTGTTTTTGTGCGGAATTTCATTATCTTTCATTTTCATAATAACCTCAATTGGCCTCCGAGCCATAGAAAACGCGATATTCGCAAAAAACCGTTTTTTGTGAACTTTGACCTCGAATAACTTTTTATGCCTAGTGATCTCATTGTCGATTTTTAATATTTTCTTTAAACACCAAAATAAATCGATTTAGAAAAAAAAAATGAAGGATATATTTTGTTAGATCAGAAAAGTCTAATTTCACTGGGTTATTAATGGTAAAAATAAAAGCTATTGTAATATTTGGAAATAGAAATTCAAATATTAAATGAAGGACCCAGCTTTTATTATTGTCAAAAAAATTGATTTTGATCTATCATATTACGTCTAACGAAATTATTATTTATTTTATTTATTCGTTCTTAGTACATTTGAATAGAAGCTGTTTTTAAAATGTTTTTCTTTATATATATAAATGCATTACTTTCTTTTTAGTCACTTGATGGGTGTATAGTGGCACCGTCATCTTGGATTTTTGTAAGTTTTCACAAAAAATTCTGAAAACTCCTCGATACTGATTTTTAGTCGAATGACAAAATTAATTTGCCATCTCAGAACTGCCATCTTAAATTTTTGTTTTGGCAACAAATTCATTATCTACGACCCCGAAAACTCCGAGATACCGATTTTGAATTGAATCAGACCATAAATGACAAAATTCATCCGCCATCTTGGATTGTCAATTTTTGACAAAAAAAATCACAATTCGCAGTCCTGAAACCCCCAGATACCTACCAAATTTGAGGCAAAATGAATGGTGTAGGGTAAAAACGTCCGCCATTTTGGAGCCACCATCTTGAATTTTTTGTGACAGGAACTATGTACGAGTATCAATTTGCAAGTCGATCATATCGGTAGAAGTGATTCAAAATTGACTTGCAAGATATGACTTAATCTGACAAACCAACAAAGCAAAAACAAACATGTGCAGTTAAATAAAAACATTGTAAAGTTAGAAATATAAAAAACGATCATGCATGCAGAGTGGCAACTCCATTGCATAATTTATTTAGTACGGACCTGTACTTCACTATGAGCGTATTGCAATATCATTGAAAACAGCGGGGCGCCTGACCTTCGAAGGCGGTCTTTACTGTAAGTTATTGCATCTTCGTCTCTCAACCTGCGGAGGACCATACCCTATGAGTGCAGGGAAAATATTTTCTTAACCTCTTCCACTCCATTGTATTCGCATATGGATATTTTCAGGAATATAGAAATTTACCACAAAATCCACATGTGGATATTAGTATAAGATATAATGTGGTATTGAGATAATATGGATATACGAGATAATGTGGATATTCTGGTAAATATTCTAAATTGTTAAATAAACCAAAATTATTTAAATTATATATCTGGAGTAAATATATAAATTTTACTTTTATTTTAAAGTGTATCCTTCTCAAGTATAGTTCACTGTGTACAACAAATAAAGGATTCTCTCCATGGCAAGTACCTAATTCCGATAGATTTAATGTTCTGAACTTTCAGAGAAAGATAAGGTGTCTGCAATGAATATATTTGACATTCCAATTCTGCTCTACTCCTTTAGAGTAGTTAAATAAATGGTAGATGAGCTATGTCAATTATACCAAGGAAAATGGAACATTTTCAATCAAACTATATTTCTAGGCTCTAAATGTAACTTTAACCTTATTATCCCAAGAGCTTATCCACATTAGACGATGTTAATTTACCATTGAAGACGTTTAATATTTTAAGTAAAAGGATACTCGTTATATAACAATGATGACCACTCAGCACCTGGTACAGGTATTCCCTTTCCAGCAGGAACCTCAATACCATCAATAACTTTAGACCCAGCTGGATCTGGGGCTGTTCTTCCAACTCCCTTGCAACTGTGCATTCCTTTTGGTAACTTTTCAACATATTTGGCACGGTGGCATTCATCCATCTGAAAAAAAAAATTTCAAATTTCCAAACGAAACTAGCCAAACCTGATACATAAAAATAATAATGATACGTTGTTAGTTTTGTTAGGGTAAAGCTTGTGAATCTTCACCCTTTGGTAGACAATATTGTTTTTTTTTTTATTTATTTACTTAACATCGGCCTATTTGCTCTACCAAGGCCTATCACTTGGATATTTTGAAACATAGCATATGCGATAGGATACCAAATATATAATTTTGTAAGAAAAAGTTGTTTTTTTTTTTTTTGTAAAGCCATTAGTTTTCAAATTATCTGATATCGTCTATTTTAAAATTTTTCAAAGTACAATTTGGATTAACTCCTGTTAGTACAGTAAGTGAAGCTTTTAAATCCCAGCCCGAAAACGATGTAATGAATTTCCAAATTTTTTTCTCCAACATGCTTCATAAAGTATGTACATAAGAGCGTACATTGTCATTTTTCCTTTTTAGTTAGGGATTGTCGCAAAAACACAAAAAATACAAATAATCTGATAGAGAATCAAATTATAAGAAAGAAAGGTCTTATACACTTTTTTTGCTAAAATGCATATTTTTCGAGGTATTGCGAATTGAAAATTGCAATTTTCACCAACTAAAATCGGTATTCCTAGATGGTTTTTTTTTTAAATTAGGTACTCGAAAAATGTGGAATTTAATAAAAAAAATGGAAGTATACAAAATTAAAGCTTTTACGAAAACAAATCGAACGATTTTTTCTTTTTTTTTTTTCTCCGGTGTTTAGTTCTGAAATATGGCATTTTCAAAATGGCGCCGAAACGTTCAGAAAAAATCTAAAATTACTCAAAATCTACAACTATGACAAAAATTCTTATTCCTGTAAAAATTAAAGGTATTAAAATTTTCTTTCTATTGAGAGGTATTACGACCTTTTATAATGAAAACTAAAAAAGTTACAAACAAAAAAGTAGCGCATTTAAAAATTTAGGCTTCATTTTTTTTTTGGTCTTTTTGCTTTATTTTCTGTAGTAATTTATTTAAAATCCTTCCAGATATTGTTAGTGCGTATTATTACTAACGTGCTCAAATTTTTTTGAATTTTTAAAATAATTATTTTTTATTCTGTACACATTTTCAATAATGAAAATTTTCATAATTTTTTGAAAAAAATCGGGTTTTTGGAAATTGCTCAGAAAATATTTTTTTTATAAAAAGTGGTAAGAGTACAAAAATGAAGTTTATAAAAAACGAATAGTTTGTTTTTTTTTATTTTCCTAAGACAAACTGTTCCAGAGATATAAAGGTTAGAAAGATGGCGCTTGAGCGCATACGCAAGAAAATTATGTATTTAAAATTGAAATATCTCAAAAACTATAAGATTGATAAAAACATGATATAAGAATGAAATGAAGCTTATAAAAAACGAAGAGTTTGGGTTTTTATTTTTTTCCTACGACAAACTGTTCCAGAGATATGATAGTTTGAAATAATGTTGAAACTTTTCAGTTTGTACGCGCATTTTAAATGTCTATAGTAAGTAAAGAAATGAGCAGTAGCCATCTATTTTTCGAAGAATACGCAGAAAAATCGGGTTGCATTGCACTTTAGCATGTTTAAAGTGCAGAATAAAAATGTTATTTAATTAGTTTACTTAATTGTATTAATTTGATTTATTTATAACAATCTGTATTTTAATAAAATTAGACATATTATTATACTCTTTTGTGACCATTTTTAATCCACCATTTTTTTTTTTAATAAATTTAGACCTTATAATCATATTCAGCGAACTAAAAAACAAAGTACTTATATGGATTTGCGTGAATTTATTTGTAACATTAGAATTATTAATTTTTCAGTATTAATATTTTTCTTTCTTTTGTTTTGACCTCAATCATATTCAGCGACCTCAAAAACATAAGTATACGCATTTTCGTTATTTTATTTGTAAAATTAAAAGACATTAGTTTTTCAGTATTTAAGTGTGATTTCAACCCTTAATATTTTCGTTTCGACCTCACAGTCATATTCAGTGTCCTTAAAAACAAATATATGGATTTTCGTTAATATATTCGTAAAATTAGAAGTTAACTTAAAGGTGGTTTCCACCCTTAAAAGTAAAAAGCAGGTAATGCGACAATATAGATTTTGATGTACATATTTTATAAAGCATATTGCATAAAAAATTAAGGGAATTCCTTTCATCGTTTTCGGGCCGGGAATTTTACCATTTTTACTGCTTCGCTTACTGTATTATGTATATTTTTTGTTAATTATTTAAACTAGCGGTCCTAAGCCTAATTTAATAATGTAAAGTCAAGTAGGTTGTGTAGTAATTTATTTTGACGTTTGTTGACATACAATCAATTTTAAAAGTTTTTTGAATGTGTTAGTTCAAGATATATGAGGAATGGTTGTAAACACTAACGAAGACAAATTAAACATTAACTTGATTTACGGAGAATTTGGAAAAAATCCCCATGAAGACAAAAGGCTATTCCAATTACTTTTTCCCAATTTGCCTGAGCCAAATCATAAGACCTTTATTTCTTTAAGTAATAATTTGAGAAATTATGCAAGTTTCAAAAAGTTGAAGCATAAAGGTGGGTACTGATTTGAGTATTCTTACTCGCACAAAAAGTGTGCACGTACAAAACGCGAACGTGCAAATATATTCGTTTGCGAAAATGGTTTTCTTAATTTAAATTTTTGGGCGCAAATTGTCGTTCCAGTGTTTTTGTGGAAATGTCGCAAAGCAGACGTAATATCATTATTACACGTGCCGCCTGCTTAATATTGGAAGCAGAGGCAAAGAAGAAGAAGCCTAAACGAAGGTGGGTGACAAAATTATATCAAAGCCGGCAGTCATACAGGTCCCCTGAGGTAAACCGAAAAAGGCAAAAAGCCCAAAAGTTCTGCGACTTTTCGAGGGCGGGGAACATGATGATGACAATATTTTCTCCAACGACTACCCCCAAACCGGAAAGACCACCGATAAAAAAATGCCTAGCACCGGAAAATCGAAAAAAGGTTTATTCGGTTTGGGGGTAGTGTCTGGAGGGTAGGTCAGAAAATATTGTCATCATCGTATTCCCCACCCTCGAAGTCTTGTGATCCAGTCGCAGAACTTTATTACGCGACATGAGGCTACAGGAAAACAGTGGTCACTTTCAAAATTTTATTCGCATGTCATCTGAAAAAGTATTGGCGCTAATTCATTGCTCCATTCCATTTTTGTTTCGTAGTTTATATGAACATGTGACAAACTAGCTGGTAAATGCAAATAACCGTCCACACTGAGCGTTTTGTGCGCACGAAAACCCTATGTTCTTTTAAAAAAACCGACAACCGCCGGATCTTGTTTGTACGGGTAAAATACCTAAGCACACATGCGTGCGTCAGTACTCATCTGATCATTTTTATGTGTAAACCGTTCGTGCGAATAAAAATGCTCAAATCAGTACCCACCTTAATAAACAAGTAACACAACAAATGATGGAAATACTGCTTTAGTAATGAACAATACTGTAAATAATCCCAATTCATCTTTACGGAAATTATCGTCTGAAACAAATATTTCCTACTCCTCTTGTCAAAGAATTTTAAAGATAAATAAGTACCGTCCCTATAAAGTTCACTATGTTCATCATTGAAGACTTGGTGATCTTGAGCATGGAAATATCTGGCTGCAGCAATTTTCTTGTTTTAATTTGTTTTAGGTATAATAACAAGATTTGGATTAAATCGATCCATTGCTTCCAGTAAAATTTGAACAATTTATGTTTCAACATTTAAATATGGTGCTATTCTTATTATCTCTGGTCCTAATAATCACACCGCAAAAATACAAAAAAATCAAATTGTTCCCGATAAAATTTCGAATAAAACTAGACCACCTATGAAAGAACTTTTTGATAATTTGTTGATTTTTTTTTTAATCTATTTAACGTCGGCCTATTTCCGCTACCGGGGCCTATCACCAACGCCAGGAGACGAGCTACCCCCAACCTGGAAATTTTGCCGAACCTCTTCCCTTAAGAAGAGTAGGGATCTTTTATTTGCCTAACATTTAATGGATAAGGGACCGCTTTCTTTACATTCCCTCCGAAGGATGGTATATCCACTACGTAATCCTCATCTGAAATTACATAGCTTCCGCTTATACACTGATATACAAGCTGCTAGAAGGTGGGACGAGATCCCCGTGTTTCCCTAGGCGGGTCACCCATCTAACTACTAACCGCGCTGCACGTTGCTTCACTTGAAGTATCGAGATACTTACACAGTGAAGACGCATCTACGCTCGCCCCATTTGTTGATTTGTAAAAAAATAGAAACCACTAAAAATTACCTTTTTTATAATTTAAGGTGGGTGGAAATAAAGGTTAGATTTGCTTAAAAACATGACTTCGTAGTTCGATAATTTCTTCTAAATCCCGGAACCAATTAAAAAAAAATTTCACAGGCTTTGAGAAAAAAACTCAATAGAATGGGACTGGACTATTGCAAACTCAAGAAAAGTAATATTTTTTTTCTTACCAAGCTGCTAAACATAATAAGGAAAATTTCCAAGAAAATGTCTTTAACAAGAAAAAAAATTGTACACCCCCGACAGGGTAGATTCCACCCCTTGAGGGCGTTTCGTTCTACTACCTGACATCACCTTTCACCATCTGTAATATCCTCATGAAAAAACCCTGCAAAATTAGTCGATGCCAAGCTGTCATATGAGAAATAAGAAAGAGGGGGTGGTTTTGGCCATTTCAGGAGGTGCGCATGACTAAAAACTTTTTTCACTGTGTTATTCATATTCAGTACCCTCGAAAACGGGGGGGAGGAATAGATTTCATAACTTTAGCATGATTTTGCTTTTTTTTGGGAAAATCCCCACTCCCTACTTCCACTATAACAGCTATCATATCGTAAATTATAATTCATTATAGTACATTATAAAACTGTAAAATATATGTCTGTATATATAATCGTAACAATAGGCCGAAGGACCTTGGTCAATAGCCTATTGAATCAGTTTGTGATTCAATAAAGTTCATTTATTATTATTCTAACAAAAGACTTTTTTTTCAAAATTAAGTCGTGGTTATAAACAAAATCAAATAACTCTGTGAATTTTTTATCAAACCAAAAATGGCAATTTTCTAAAAAAAAAATTTGATCTACTTGCAAGCCAAAAAAAGTCAGTGTGTTTCAGTCGTTTATAAACAAATTGATATTACTTTTTAAAATTCGAACTGATTATTCTCCAATACTTTGTCTTAGCTAGTTGAAATCCAGAAGCACAATTGGGTTGTTGCACTAAGTTAAAATTTTAAAACAATCTGTGTTTAACAATAACATTTTTTCATAAAAAATCATTGGAAACATGTAAAAGTTGAAAATAAAGTTTTATAATATTACAATATCAATTTTAAAAATACATGCATTTAAAACGGAGGTGACATAATGGCAGTCTGCAGAGAAGTTAGTTATTAAACGACGAAAAAAGGATACGAGGTTATAAACTATTGATAGCGACGGAGAGAAAAAGAGAATAACGTCAATTGAATTTGACACAATATATATTTAATAAGTTTGTTCAAAAACCCCATACTCAGGGTTTGCAATCCTGAAATCTCGAACCCGAAAATCCCAGGATACCGGCAATATTTAGATACCGCAAACCCCGGGATTGTAGTCGATTGGATCCCGGGATTGGAACAGTATTTTAATGCTATAACATTTTAGTTACCTCGGGAATTCCATTCAAATGGCAATGATCGGCTTGAAAATGCCACTTTGATATTGGATTCGGAAAACTTTGGCGATTTGTTAAACTATTGGAACTACTTAAAGTCACAGTGAAGGTACTGTGCTGGCGTGATGCGAATTTATTTATCAGATATTTCTTTAAATTTCATGTTAAAGCAAATTACACAAGTTATACCTACTTGCACAGTTTCAATGAGCAAGAATTAGAAGCACTATTCCAGGTTCCTAAAAAAATTGTTATTAGGGAAATATTTGATAATTTTATAAAACGTATCCAAAAAATTCCATAGGTAATTGATAAAGAAGACTATGAAGAGGATAATATTCTCCTCACAGCACAGAAAAATCATTGGAAAACATTTTTAACAAAATGTTAGGAAAAGCAAGCACCCAATTCGAATACGCTCTGAAACCGATTTGATATCATCAAATTAAAAAAAAAAAAAAGAACAAGTTTTCGAAAATGAAGGCAACAGATATATGTACCTTCAGCTGGCATAATATGATAATCTGATAATGATACCGGTAATTAATGTAAAATCTAAAAAAAATTATATGTGAAAAAAACTTTTTAAAAACAAACTATTATTATTATTTAGGTGTACTAAAACGAAAAAAATAAAATTAATTTTCTTAAAAACTTGTCGCGTGACAATGTTCATACAGGCATTAATTTTGTTTGACGGAAATTGTAAGTAAGTACCAAGTACTTTTTTTTTTTTTCAATTCACGCGACCAGCTTTTAATGCAATTAATTTTGATTTAGTACGCCTAAATAATAATAATAGCTTGTTTTTAAAAAGTTTTTTTTACACAATTCTATTTTTAAATTTTTAATTTATCTTAATTATTAGTTTTACATTCATTGCATCGCGCCGTCCTTGCTTAAAAGTACCGAATCTTCTGGCATTTCTTTGAATGCAACATCTGAGTGTATACACTAGCCAATCAAATTATAATTTAAAAAACTAAAAAACACACTTTCTGGTACCATATTATTGTATTGTCACTAGAACTACACGTGTATGCAAAATTTCAGCTCAATTGGACATCGTTAAGTGGTTCGAAATTGACTTGCAAGTTAAATAAAATCTTGTAAATACGTTTTCCATAACTGGTACCATTTGTACGAAAATTAGATCCCAATTTGGAGTTAATACCCTTAACGAATTGCTTTTTCTACGTTACGGGTCAACACTCTCAGTATTAAACATTCGGCCAATTTTTGTTCATATAATCATGTATTCATTATGTATCTACTTCTTATGCTATTATTTTTTTAATTCCTAATCCCGATCCCGAAATTCTGAGATTCCCGGGATCGTGTAAATTTGATTCCGAAATCCCAGGATTGTATTATGACTCCGGGATTGCAAACCTTCCCACACTATATGCACCAGTGCTCTTCAACTTATGTATAGTCTCACCTTCTGTGGTCTCACTCTATCCTATTATCTACACTGGTGCAGTAGTTCAGACTGTGTGAACAAACCTAATGTCAAATTCAATTGACATTTCTAGGTTATATTTCGGTTTATTTTAGTGGCATAAAGTTATGGATAAATCTAAGTTTAAGTGGTATTTTGTGCCGTACTGTGTAAATAATACCACCAATTCACCGAAAAAACTTTTCTTCAGCGTTCCAGTAATGAATGGTGAACGTAAAAATGATTGGTTAACCGTTTTTCTAATATTTATAATCAAAACTATAGTTGTAACGTACCTCGCGCTTTTGCACCTCTAACCTCTGCAATTTTAAAACGATCATATCTCGTTTTAAAAATTCGCTGATCATAAATATATCTATAGAAAGTAAAATATCAGAATTGGCTTTTATAAATCCTGCCTCAGTCATTTTGAAAGCAAATAAATACCAAACGCTAAAAACTTTAATTAAATGTTAACTTCAATTTTGACATTTGAGGTTATTTTCTTTATTGCCAACAATGTCAACTTGTTCCTCTTCTTCTGTTCTGCATATAACTTCACATCTAACTGCCGTTATGTCACTTCCGTTTTCGTGGTACATTCAAATAAATTAAACATATAACTAAATTAACGCCTCCACTACTATATTTCACCGTTTTTGAAAATTCGTCGACAACTGTTAAAACATTGAATCGTATTCATAAAACAAAGGATATGCTTATACTTGCAAAATATGAAGGAAACCCTTCTGCATTTATTCATAATAATTTGAAGCAGAACCTTATACTTATAGAAGAGTAAATGGGTATACATAAACCTGACCCTTTACTTTAAAGAAAAAGCATATCCTTCAGAAAAACTGAGGTTGGTCAGTAGCAGACTTAGCGCAGCAGTGAAAGTTGTTTTATCCGAGTTTGAGTGCGATGGCAGATAATGTGGATGTGAGGGATGTTAAACACTACAAGCCCCGCTTATCTACACTTGTTCGTGACTTTAAAATATTATACCGGTTTGAAGAAAGAAATGTACAATGGCTTGTGGACAGATTCTTAAGTACAAATGAAGAAACTCGGGGAGGTGCGTTGTCATCTGTTCATGAAATGAAAATATATTTGCGTTATCTCAGTGGTCGGTCAAGAACTTGGTATTAGTCAAGCCACGGTATCTCGGACTGTGAATGCAGTAGTTGACAGCATAATTGCACATTCCAATGAATAGATAAAGTTTCCAAGTACCAACAAATGAATTGTACCCACATAGAGATACTGCAACCAAAACTCCATGGAGATGAGTACAATCGAAAAGGTAAGCCTACTCTGAATGTGCAAGCCACTTGTGATGCCAAAGAAATGTTCACTAGTGTTGACGTGAGTTGGCCTGGATCCGTGCACGACTCGGGGATATGGAAAAATTCAAAATGTGCTTACAATTACAAAATAAAGGCAATGCTGCGCTACTTGGTGATGCCTCATGACTCCATTTCGAAATCCTACTCCTGGTGCTGAGTTAAAATATAACAAACTTTTCAAAAAAGAGAGAGTGATAATTGAACGATGTTTTCGCCAACTAAAACGTCGGTTCTAACATGTCATTCAGCGATCAGACGGTCAACCCTATACTTTTGCTTGAAGGATATCCTCGCAAGTATAAGGTTATCATTATGAATTCGGAAAGAAGGAAATGCTTATACTTCTACCTTTTATTTTAAAGCATAACCTAATACTTCTACCTTATGCTTGGGAGGATATCCTTTGTTTTTATGAATACGACTTATTATGTATGGAATCCCAAAAGTCAGGTCTTTATCGATTATGTTAAGAGATCCGAGGTCTAAACGTTATATTATAGTTTTACAAATCAGGTTTCAGTCGTCAGATAGCTCAGTATGTAAAATGACCAGTGGTTTTTATTCCAGGATCCAGACATCTCGTGTTCAAATCCTGACCGTGGCACTTTCATTTTTATTGTACCAGTAGTATTAAAGTTTTACAAAGCTGTATACATAGACATAAGGATAGTTTTTCCGGTTAGGTTGGTTTTACCTTTACGTGAAAGATATTAAGAAAGCTATAAAAAAGATTGAAAATGTGCGTCTTGTTTTCAAAGTTGCTTTCTTCGATGTAATTTTAAAAATTGTAGTTTTGGATTATTTATAACTAGCAGAGACAAAAATATAAGTATTGGAGAACAACCAGTTCAAATTTCAAGAAGAAATATCGATTTGATTGTTTGTAAGTGACCTAAACCAAAAACTAACGTATCTCGGATCCAAATGCAAGTAGATTATTATTTTTTTAGAAAAATGTTGGTTATTTCATCTACTTTCATAATTCATTTACCAATTTTGGTTTGATAAAAAATGCAGTTAAGTGTTTGAATTTGTTTGACGATAATTTTGAAACCTCCTTTTATTTTTAGTCATTTAAATAAGTGTTTTACGCTAAAATTTGGCAGGAAGATTTAGTTTAATAGAGGGCATAGTTTCACCAACTTTAGTTAAAATTGATGCATTATTGGATTTTCAAAAAAAGTTAATTTTTAGCAGCTTTTTTTTATATTAAATTATCATGTTTTTCATATGGCTCATTTTATTGCGAACAATTTGGTATTTTTATTTCTGCGATGCGATTACTAGGACTGGAGATAACAAGAAAAAATAACAAAAAAATTTCAATGTTGAAATCTAATTTGTTTAAATGTTATATGAAGCGATGGAAAAATTTAATTCAAAATTTCTCTTTCGACTTGCTGTTGCACCTAATACAGATTAAAATCATTAAATTGCAGCAATATAATTACAAATGAAATCTTATGCAAATATGAATTTTATTCAACAAATTACCATCTATAGTATGATGGCTTAGAACAAATACTAGGCAGAATCGTGACCTGCTGCATTAAAGCGCCAAATTTTGCGAAGTTCTTATATACCCTCAGTACTATCAATTCAGGGGGGATTTCAGTGTCCACCATCTTGCAATACGACGCTATCTTTGTTTTCTTTGGACTGTAACTGTAGATTTTCAACTTTTATTTGGTTTTTACTAAATATCTCCCTAACTTCTGGGTTTGTAGCAAACAAGATTTAGTTTTAAACTAAATTTGCTACAATCTGAGACCAGAGCCGCTTTTGTAACTTTAATATTTTGCGAGATACAAGCTTCCAAAGTTTTGGACTTTTTTCAGGTTATTACGAAAATCGGTTGAGTTTACAGCAACACTATTCGAATCAATTTTAACCTAGACTAAATTTGCTACAACTTTAGACTAGATCTGCTTTTGTAACTTTAATATTTTCCTAAATATGATCCGTGTACATTTGGAGAATATAGTGATATGATCTTCTTACCATGGATCAAGAAACAACTTCAGGATTGCCTAAGAATCGATGTTGTAGGAAACATATACTAGCCAAACCGTCTGAAGGAAACTACACGTGTGAAGAGAGGGAAGGAAGAAAGGAGAAGAGTCACAAGGGGAACCACACTCCCCAAAAACTTTATTACATTCCTGAAGAATTCAGAGAACAAGACAGAAGTGTTTGCCCTACTAAGTGATGCAGTCGCAGCTTATGACGTACAAGAAGGTAAAGAAATATATATCACCTTTAATGGTAAATCTGTTATTTCAAAAAATAGCAGTGCACCGATGTCCGAAACTGACCACGAAGAAGCTGATACCAGAATGTGTCTTCATATATTGGATGTATTACAAAAGAGTGCAACCAACATCCTCATAAGTACAGTTGACATATTATCATATTGTAACGTGTTTCCACCCTTAGGAAACTACCCCTTGCAAAATCCGTGGGTTCCAAAAATTATAACAAGAGATGTCAACTAACACACTTTATTAAATATTTACTGGATACTTCACAATACTATTATTAATTTAAATACACTTTACTGACTAAAATCCACAATGTTTATCACTTTGTTTATCTTTGAAGTCTTAACCTCACTTTCTATACTTTCTGAACTTTCTCAACTACTCGCCGAGAATGCGGTCGGTCTTTTATACCTAAAAATGACAGATCTCGATTGTTCTGTGATGACGCCACCATTCTCTAGATAATTCCACTTTGGAATCTTCTGGTAGGTTCTTTTTCGAGTAGATGCAAATACATCATTCTAGGGGTTGTAACATATTACACTGCCCCCTCCTTAAGCCTGAACGTCCCGGTCAGGTAATTCAGCCTCTTTCACATACTTCGCCAGTCTATCCAAGTGTACGATCTTCATCTTGGACTTTTTGTTTCGTTGAATACGATAGACGACATCATTAATTCGGGTAATAACAGTATAAGGTCCTTCCCAAGGAGGTTGAAGTTTCGGTGACTTCCCTTTCTTCCGCTGTGGGTTGTACAGCCAAACCAGATCTCCTGCCTTGAACCCTTCTGAACTACCCTTACGGTCGTATTGAGCCTTCATTCGGTCACTGGCTATGGTGATTTGGTCTCTAACCAGCTCATGAACATTTCTTAGCCGTTCACTCATTTCATCCACATAGCTGTTCACAGGAAGCTGTTCTCCACTTGGTGTTCCGAAAATCAAATCACACGGCAGTCTGATCTCGTGTCCAAATACTACACGGGCTGGTGTTTGTTTCGTAGACTCGTGGATAGCAGCTCTGTATGCCATGAGGAAGAACGGTATGTGGAGATCCCAATCGCGTTGATTCTTATGAACCACTTTAGAAAGATGTTCTTTCATGGTCTTGTTATGTCGTTCCACCATTCCATCTGATTGCGGGTGAAGGGCTGTTGTCCGTGTTTTGTGTATCCCCAATAACTTGCAGATTTGTTGAAACACCCCTGACTCAAAGTTCCTCCCTTGATCTGAGTGCAGCTCCAGGGGTACACCAAACCGACATATCAAATTATCTACCAAGACTTTGGCGACAGTGACTGCTTCTTGGTTTGGAATTGCATAGGCCTCTGGCCACTTACTAAAATAGTCCATGGCAACCAGTATGTACTTGTTCCCATCCTTGGTTACTGGGAATGGGCCGGCTATATCGATCGCGATCCTCTCGAAAGGAGCTCCGACGTTATATTGCTTCATTGCATCCCTACTTCTAGTCTGTGGTCCCTTACTGGCTGCACAAATTTTGCAATTGCGACACCAAGCTTCCACATCTTGACGACTATTTACCCAATAAAATCGTTCTCGTACTTTATTCAGGGTCTTATTAACGCCGAAGTGCCCACCGGATGCTCCATTATGCACTTCTTGAAGTACTTTCGGTACTCGACACCTGGGAATCACTAGACGCATAACAACTTCCCTGCCATCCGGGCTTTCCCAAGCTCTCTTTAGCAGCCCGTTCATGACTTTAAGTGAATCCCATTGGGCCCACAAAGCCTTCAATCCAACTGCCTTATCCGAAACATCCTTCCACGCTGGTCGAATTCCTTTCTCCTTTGCTCTCAATATAGCCCCAATTTCTGTGTCATTCAGTTGTTCCTGTCTCTGGGCTTCGGTCGTCCAATCGTCCGGAACCTCTATTTTAATAGTGTTGACGGCCACCGTACCCTGCAATTTCTCAACGTGGCGGCAGTGCTTGCAATCTTCCTTGCACGGTCTTCTAGATAAAGCGTCTGCGTTCTTATGAGATCTTCCAGGTCGATGTTCGATTTTGAAATCATACTGTTGCAGCCGTTCTATCCAACGAGCCAGTTGACCTTCAGGGGTTTTCAACTGCAACAGCCATTTTAATGCAGCATGGTCGGTCCGAATCTTGAAATGTCGTCCATAAAGATATTTATGAAAATGGTCCACTGATTTAACGATGGCCAGTAACTCTTTCCGGGTTACACAATAGTTTCTTTCTGGTTTGGACAGCACCTTGCTGAAGTACTCGATCACTCTTTCCTGCCCATTCTGCATTTGAGACAGTACACAACCGACTGAAGAATTGCTGGCATCCGTGTCTAAAATAAAAAGTCCTTCCCGTTGTGGGTACGCTAGCACAGGACCAGTGCATAGAGCTGCCTTCAATCTTCTCCATGCCGTTTCACATTCCGGTGTCCATTGGTACTGCACTTTCTCTTCTGTCAGCCGGTGTAATGGCTTCGCAATTTCTGCAAACCCTTCCACAAAGCGCCTATAATAAGTGCAGAGGCCAAGGAAGCTCCGTACTTCATGAACGTTAGATGGTCTTGGCCAATCTCGTACAGCAGAAATTTTGTCGGGGTCTGTTTGTATTCCATCCGAAGACACCACGTGACCAAGAAATTTGACTTCTTTCTGGAACAGCAGGCACTTCTTCGGGTTCAACTTCAGATGGGCATTCCTGACTCGCCCAAATACTTCTTGAAGATTTTTCAAATGTTCTGTAAAATCCTGTCCCATAACAAGCACGTCGTCAAGGTAAACCAGGCACGTCCTCCAGGTTAGCCCTCGCAGTACGAATTCCATCAATCTTTCAAAGGTAGCTGGCGCATTGCAAAGTCCAAAAGGCATCACAGTAAATTGATAAAGACCACTGCCTGCTGAAAACGCTGTCTTCTCCTTATCATCAGGATGAAGCCCCACTTGCCAGTATCCACTCCTAAGGTCTAACGTAGAAAACCATCGTGAGCCTGCCAACATGCTTAACGTGTCGTCAATTCGTGGTAATGGGTAACTGTCTTTCTTCGTGACATCATTTAATTTTCGATAATCGACACAAAATCTTAATGTTCCGTCCTTCTTGGCAACCAAAACGACTGGCGATGACCAGGGACTCGTTGACTCCTCAATGACTCCATCTTGCAGCATCTTGTTTATCATTGCAGAGGCATTCTCTTGTTTCGCTAATGGAAGCCTCCTAGGTGGTTGTCGAATAGCTGGTGAGTCGCCAGTATTTATCCGATGCTGGACTATGTCTGTTTTTGTAAGGGCCTCTGTATTCTTGGCAAATACTGAACTTTCCTTTTCTAGGAACTTGATTGCCTCCCTTCGCTCATCCTCAGATAAATGCTCCAACTGGGTACTCAGCAAGGTCAAAACTTCCTGGTCTATTTTCGTAGACGAACTTCCCTCTGTTTGTTCCTCGCACCTCGCTACCCATGTGACCGGTTCATAGGAGCCAATCGGCCAATTTGCCTTCCTTAATTGTCACCGAGTGGGAATTTAAATTAACAACTCTAATTGGGATTTTGTCTTTAGTCCGGGTTAAAGTTCTCGCCACAATAATATTGGATAGGGACTTAATCGATTCGTCATCTTCAACTAGGCCAACACGGTACCCTCCAGGATTTCCTTCTAAGGCAACATCAATCATTTGTTCTGAATGAGCAGGAATCTTGATTGTTTGTGTTGTTAACAACCTTGCTTTATGGAACTGGTCGTCTGCGGTTGCCAGAATAAATTCCTCATTTCCAATTTTTAAGACTCGCTCCCCTACGTCAACAATAAATCCCTGCTCTCCCATGATGTCCAGACCCAAAATGAAATCATCCATAATGTCAGCCACAATGACCTTGTAATTGAACCTCAACCGTCCAACCTGCAGTTCCAAGTTGATTTCTCCATGGACCGCAGCCCTGTCCCCCGTGACTGTCCGAATGATTACTCCATTTTGCTTCTTGTCAATCTGCAAGCCTGATATAAACCCTGGCCGCACTATTGATGACGTAGCACCGGTGTCAATAGTAAACACGCATTTTCTTCCATTCACATATCCTTGCAACAACAGACTGCTTGGAATTCTTTGGAGCTGGGAAATCTTAATTTCTCTGGGGGCACCGCATTCCCTAGCCAGCACAGCCCCCTTGGTGCTGGCTATCTTTAGTTTTCCTGCTTCTCTTCAACATTCACAGCATTTACTCGACTCTCCGAGTTCTGCTGTCGACAGTCTCGTTTCATATGTCCCACCTTGCCGCAGTTGAAACATTTAATACCTCCGCTCGGCTTTCCTTTATTTTGTTGTTTCTCCTGCCTTCCGAGGCCATCCAATTTATCACATAATTTGGTGAACATTTTCTGTATCTCTGTCAACATAGGGTGCTGGTTCATTTCTGGTTGCGATTCTTCGAGAGTCACAGCTCGCACTCTCGACCTTGGCGTATCCCTGTAAGCGGCTTCTACTTCAAGTGCACGCACCAAAGCTTCGCTACTACTTTGGTGTCTCGTCAGCCTCAGAACTCGCCTGACCTCTTCGTCCCTTATACCATCTAAAAAGGCCCCCACGGCTAATTGCTCCTGAAATTCTCTAGGTGCACTCGGATACGCCAGGTGTGCCAGTCTCTCTATGGCAGCCTCGAATTCTTGTAAACTTTCTCCAGCCTTTTGTGTCCGTGATTTTAGCTGGGCCTGGTATACTTGGGCGAGATGTTGGTCGCCATATCTTAAGTCCAATGCAGCTTCCAAGACTTTGAAGTCCCTTTGTTTGTCCACTGGGATAGTCTGAAGCAACTCTGAGGCCTGGCCCCTTAATGCCAGAACTAATGCCATGGCCTTTTCCTCATTATCCCAGTTATTCGCCGATGCTGCTGCCTCGAATTGTCTCTTGTACGTCGTCCAGGAACTTTGGCCGTCAAAAGAAGGAGGTTTTAGTCGCTGACCTGATGATACCACCTGCTGGCTTCCTCTATCTCTCAACTGTCGTTTAAGCCGGTCTATTTCTCCTTTGACTTCTTCTTCGAACTTGTTTACTTTCTCTTTAACTTCAATTACTTCTCCTTTTACTTGACTGACTTCTGTCTCGACTACTCCTACTTTACCTTCGACCTTGTTTATCTCTTCTTTGACTTCACATTTTAGTACTTCATTGGCAGAAATTATTGCGTCCTGTTGTTTTTTTATTTGATCGCTCAGGATTTTCCTTAATTCCTCCTGGCGTCTTTCTTCCAAGTCTTCCATTATTTTTCTGAGTTCGTCTTTTTCCTCTTGACGTTGTCTTTCTTGTTCTTGACGTCTTCTTTCTTCATCCTCTTTTTCTTTCTGACGTCTTGTTTCTTCATCCTCTTTTTCTTTCTGACGTCTTATTTCCTGATCTTCCATAATTTTCTTTAATTCGTCCCTTTCTTCTTGACGCCGTTTTTCCTCCTCTTGACGTTTTTTCTCCTGTTCTTCTTTGTCTTCCTGCCGTTGCTGCGCCATCATTTTTTGGAATTGTTCGAATAAGTCCTGTATTTGTTTATCAGATGCCATACTTCTTGTTGTTACGGGCATACGATGAAATTAAAATAAAATAAATTTAACTGTCACGTCAATATCGGTAATGGAACTTTCTAGACAAATCTCGAAATAGCACGAAAAAGTCTTATCCAGAGTCTTTTGTCACTATCCAGTTCAGAGAATTTAATAATCTCCACTAATGTCCAAATAGAAAAGTTCTAGAAATTTTCACGCACTAAATGAGTCTTTTTCAGTGTCTCTATCACTTCTCAGTTCAAAGGATTTAATTATCACACTAATGTCCTAATAAAATGTTCTACAATGTTTCAAAAATGCACTTAACACTATTTTCCTGTTCGAAAATAACCCTCGAACAATGTCCAGTAATTTAGTCCACTGTGTTAGCACTAAACCTCGAGAATACTTCTCGAACACTCCAGCACAACTTCAGAGCCCCTCTTGTCATAAAATTCCGCTTCTGACACCAATTTGTAACGTGTTTCCACCCTTAGGAAACTACCCCTTGCAAAATCCGTGGGTTCCAAAAATTATAACAAGAGATGTCCACTAACACACTTTATTAAATATTTACTGGATACTTCACAATACTATTATTAATTTAAATACACTTTACTGACTAAAATCCACAATGTTTATCACTTTGTTTATCTTTGAAGTCTTAACCTCACTTTCTATACTTTCTGAACTTTCTCAACTACTCGCCGAGAATGCGGTCAGTCTTTTATACCTAAAAATGACAGATCTCGATTGTTCTGTGATGACGCCACCATTCTCTAGATAATTCCACTTTGGAATCTTCTGGTAGGTTCTTTTTCGAGTAGATGCAAATACATCATTCTAGGGGTTGTAACATATTACAATATCAACGCCATCTGCCAAGAGCTCGGAGAAAATATGTCGCAAGCATTGCCCTTTTTCCATGCTTTCACAGGTTCAGACATTGCATCACAATTTTTTGGTAAGGGGAAAAGTCAGCATGAAAGACATGGAAAGCATAACCTCCAGGCACTGAAGGATTTATCTTCTCTGCAAAACATCCATTTCAGCCAGTAGATGCTAAAACAAAGGCATTTGAACTTATAGAACGATTCACATGCATCCTGTACGATGGCACAACAGAATTTGACAACATCAACAATCTCAGAGAGGATCTCTTTACACAAGGAAAAAAATAAAGATGATGCAAAGTCTAATCGCCCACACAGAATGCCCTCATTCAACACTTAATCGCTGCATCTATCAATCTAGCATCTTGTTAACCAGTTTGAAATCACTCCATAATGCATCTACTCGGGCTAACTTTGGATGGAAAAGAAACGAAGAGACATGGCAGCCAATTTGGATGTCTATACCGGAAGCAAATAAAAGCTGTAGGGAATTAATCAAGTGTGGATGTAAGGCTGAATACCTGTGCTCTAAGAATTGCGTTTGTAACAAGGCTGCACTTGCCTGCACAGCTCTTTGTCATTGCAAAGGCCATTGTGAAGAGTAAACAACAACATTATAAATATAATAATAACAACATTATAAATATAATTTTTATGATTATTTTCTTAATAGTTATTCTGTAATTTTTTTTATTGAAACGTTTGTAACATGGTCAAATACATTATCTCAGCAAATTGTGATTGTATCAATGTCTTTCTTTACTCACATTGTAGCCTATTTATTCTTCTTAAACATTAATAAAATAATATTTGCTGTAAAACTGACTGCATTGGAGATATTTAGCAAAACCAACAAAAATATAGATTTTCGTAATAACCTGAAAAAAGTCCAAAACTTTGGAAGCTTGTATCTCACGAAATATTAAAGTTAAAAAAGCGGCTCTAGTCTCAAATTGTAGCAAATTTAGTATGCTTCTTACAACACTCATTACGTAATATACTAATACGTATATATGTATATATAACCTACAGTTGAATAGTTATCAAAAATAATTAGACTATGTACTTACATTACCAAGGGCAACATCACAAAGCAACAACAATCCATTAGGACTTCCAGGACTTGTACAACAATAATTGGCTGACTTGGACACCATATCAGCAAAGTAGATACCTTTACCAAACATATAGCCCGTAACTGGAGCCTCTGGAGGTGCAATACGCAAGCCTTGTGATAAAATACCAGCAAAATTTGTGACACGAGAACCATGCCACAGTAACTTGTGATTATGTAGCTTACGGAATGGCTTAAATCTTTTATCCTCTCCCTCTCGTTTAACTGTAAATGCATCAGAGATTTCTAGATTATAATTTGAGTGAGTTGCAGCATGCGTATTTTTCACATATTCTTGAATTATTGCAAATTCTTCAGATTTGCGATCTAGCACTTCTATTTTGGTGTTCAGTTGATTGTAGTAACTATCTACTGTATGCTCATCTCCTGAAGCTCTCATCAAATTGTAAGCAATTTCTAGCTCCATTAGGTTGTCCAGCATATCAAGTTTTTCCTGGAACAAAAAATATCAAATATAACAAAATTACTGGTACGTAATATTTGGCTGACGCAACTTGTCGGGGTATACTATCAAGATGCAATACTTATGCCGTAAGTCCTTCAGCCACCTATCGAGAATGCTACAATTTCACATATCTGAAGACCGAAACTGTAATAAATTTTATGTTTCGTCTGTTAAATAAATAATAAATAGTAAACAAATTTTTTTATTGGATAAGATCCAATTGACCCTCTTGGGGTCATTTCAAGGTCAAATTATGAAAAAGCCGTGAAAAAAACTCACCCTTTTCGGAATGAGTAGGCTTATTCTGGGACTTCGATTTAATATATATATAGGTTTTTTGGGTCGCTGATTCCGGATCCGAGGTTAGTTTGTCTAGTGTGTCCCAAGATAGATGTAACAAGAGGTGTAATGGACCAAAAATTTTGGAATGGTATTTGGGGATTGAGTCCTGCTTGTTGTAAAACTAAAGTATACCAAAAATGAATTGATTTGGTGTTCTACAGGGTGTTTATAAGCAAAGTTGTAAAAATCACCACTAATAAAGTAGCTTTATTTTTCAAAATATGAAAAAATTCCACTAAGAAAAGTTCTTTAGAATGCAATTTTATACCTCTATACCTTTCAACACCAAATCAAGTCATTTTTGGTATACTTTAGTTTTACAACAAGCAGGACTTAATCCCCAAATACCATTCCAAAATTCCAAAATTTTTGGTCCATTACACCTCTTGTTACATCTATCCTGGGACACACTGTAGACAAACTGACCTTGGATCCGGAATCAGCGACCCAAAAAACCTAAATATATATATTAAAACGAAGTCCCAGAATAAGCCTACTCATTCCGAAAAGGCGAGTTTATTTCACGGCTTTTTCATAATTTGACCTTGAAATGACCCTAAGAGGGGGATGGGGTTGGTTCCGTTTGTGGTCGAATCGACTCTAAATTGACCCTAGACTGTTAAAAAATATTTTCTTTTTTCTTTTTGCCAAATTTGAGGGGAGCCGAAAACCGGCCTTATTGACCCTCCCCCTTTATTACATTATACAATTTATATGATATCAAAGCTTGTCACGAGATTTACCTGTATAAATAAACAAGAATACAATAGTAGGTTTGCTTTTAGAGGGCAGAATATTTACTAGTGAAATATTTTTGTCGAACTCCTCTATACGTTTCCTTAAATATATAAGGAATAAAAACCAGACTGCAACCAACAGCTATTCTCCGGACTAATGCCCTGCCGAGCGCTGAATTACGAATTACAAGCCTGGCCTACAGACCTACCTTGCACTGACGAGAGCCAATAGCTCGAAACTGCAGTCTGCAAGTGGTATGGGGTGGCTGGCACGAGAGCTCCTTTAAGTAGGAATAAGTCTTTCGGCTGGTGTCTATTAAAATCGAAACTTTAGTGTTTTGTGGCAATACACAGTTATTGCACTTAACGCGGCCAGGCTTGTAATTCGTAATTCAGCGCTCGGCGGGGCATTAGTCCGGAGAATAGCTGTTGGTTGCAGTCTGGTTTTTATTCCTTATATATTTAAGGAAACGTATAGAGGAGTTCGACAAAAATATTTCACTAGTAAAGAATACAATATGTAACTTGATCTTGACACAAGTAATTCTAAAATGATTTAAGTATTTTCAGTGTATTTTCTTTACTTTAAAATGCTAAGAATCCTATCATGTAATTCAATACTCCGTCAGTATTAGCTAGAAGAGTAGTTGTTTTGATTGATTCTCCAATGATGAGTGTTTTAAAGTGTTTTCCTGACTAGTGTATTAGCGTGCCCAGATTAGGGCAACAATATACAGAAAGTAGGTATTTTCATAATAAATAAAAAGTGTGTAAGTTGTGATTTGCATAATAGCTAAATAATATTCTCTAATCAAAAAATGTATGTATTTCATAAAATAAATTTACACAGGTAAATCTCGCGACAAGCTTTTATATCGTATAAATTGTATAATGTAATAAATTGATGGGTTTGATTTAATTTAAAGTTTATTTTCTTCTTTTTAGAGCATTTAAATAAAAGCTTGTTTTTAATTTTTTTTTTCATTTAATTTTATTTATTTTATACATAAACCATTTTATCAAACAAAGAATTAGATATTAGTATTCATATCTAATTCTTTTCTGTTCAGATATTTTCTTTTTCTCTGGTCTATAAGTAAAACTAAGAAAAATAATAACTATCCCATATTTTGAATTCACTGGTATATTTATTTTCATCTACATTTTTAATGCAAGTACTATTGTTAAGGGTGGCGGTGCCGTGCTTAAGAAAATGATTTCGTAGTTCGACACTTTCTACTACATCCCTGAACTGATTCAAAAATTTTTTTGATAGGCTTTTAGATACAACATTATAGAATGGTACTAGCATATTGAAAAGTCAAAAATATTTTTTTATTTTCACACAAGTAACAAATTTTTTTTTTTTCATTAGTTTTCAATAGCCAAGTACCATTCTATAAAGTTGTCTCTAAAAGCCTATCAAAATATTTTCTTCCATCAGATCGGGGATGTAGGAGAAATTGTCGAATTACGTTCACGGCACTGCCCACCTTAAGTACTCCAAAGAAGTCATACAGAAACATCTGATCAACAAAGGTGAGATGTGAGAAAACCAAGAGGACTATCAGGGTGAGGGTGGGACATGGATTAAGGACTGGGTTCACAACAGGCAATCGAGGATTGAAGAAATACAACAGTGAAAGCTGGTCTCTAAAACATCTAATCAAATGATGTTAAGCATTTTTGAGTAATCTCGCCAAACTTTCTAATGTATTATGTATCCTTCGCTGAAACAAAAAATCACAATTGTAATAAAGGTACTGTATGAAGTTGCCCAATATTATGAATATACAAGACATTTTTGGATCTTGTCCAAATCTTCATTTTAATGTACTGAAAATTTCATTTTTTAGATGTAGCAAGAAACAATGGAACTCAAGAGGCGGTTGAAAGAGTACATTTTTTTTAATAATTAGTATTTAAGTCAATATCTATTATTTACTGGTTCAACTATCAATAATTTTTCAATTTATTCTCATTTTTCGACATTAATTTAATTTATTATTTTTGTCAAATATTAAGTAATTAATGAATTTGCACAGCTTTGTGAGCTGACACCCCGCCAGGTTAAATAAAGGCATTTTTATTTATTTATTTATTTATTTATTATTGTGGTGTCTACCTGCTGTTATGAAATAAAACACAGTTAAAAAAATTTAGGTTTTAATTACCAATGAATGAATTATTTTAAAATATTTAATCTTTAATTTTGATCATAAAATAATTTATCTACTCTTATTAGGTTATGTACTAATTAATGAACTGCTTTTGAACAAATAATAGTACCCATAAACAAATAGTGTGAGTTATAATATAACTCACTAGGCACAGAGCCAATCACCTTCATGCCTAGCCTGTCCATTCGACGCCGTAACGCGCGCTACATGAAGTTGGCAAGTTGGCTCTGACTGAGTATATTTGAATAATTTTGACGTTTCCAAAATTTCAAATCAAGTTAATAATTGCGTCAAAAATTATTAATTCTGTGAGTGAAGATGTACACCGCCAGAATTAAAGCAAGTACCCAGTGAACACACATATGGCTGTTACGTACCAAAGAGAGATTGTCAAGGTAACACACACCATATTACCAAATACATCTCTATTATATAAACCATCTTCAAATGCTATATACATTTAAGTTATTAACAAACATGCGTGTTTGTTAAATACAAACATTATAATATGTGATTTTTACATAACTGCTGCATTACAATAACAAGTATTTTGTATATTTACATGCCATATAATATTTATGTATGTCTGTTATCATCATGTAGATTTTAAGTTATATTGCCTGTTTGTTAAATAATAACATTAAAATATGTGATTTTTACGTAACTGCTACATTACAATAACAAGTATTATGTGTATTTATCAGCTATGTAACATTCATGTATTTCTGTAATCAGTATGTACGTTTAAAGTTATATTGCTTGTGTGTTAAATAATAACATTAAAATATGTGATATTTAGATAATTGCTACATATTACACATCAACCCATCTTATATGTTTACACCAGATATAACATTTATATATTTTGTGATCATCATGGACATTTTAAGTTTTTCTACAATTACATTACACATATATATTTAATCATGTAATTTGGTAAACTACAAACGTTAAACAAGCTAGCTTACATATGGAATGTCAAAAAAATTTGGTTAAGTATATATATTATGTATATTGTTTTGGTGTAGTAGCTGCTATGGTTAGGTTATAACATCAGTGACCAGTGTAGTTTAATCAATATAATAATAGCATGCCCAATGAAAATAAGAAGCTCTTTTACCAATTAACGCTTGTGATATTAAACAAAAATGTCTTCATTTGCCATTAAGTGGTAATGAAAATGTAATTGTGCCTATATAATGCTTGATGATTTATTCGTTTAAATACTCTATAAATTTATTAAAATAGTGATTAGTGTTACCGGCCGTTTTATTTTTTTTATGTATCTAATAACAAAAAATAAAACTCGCCGATCAAAAACTAGTTTAATAATCCCGTATCTTCATACAGGTGGATAACATTTTAATATTGTGATGTTTTAAATTTCCCGGTAAATCTGGTTATAAAATTATTATAGAACATCTCTTTCGCACTCTGTATTACATAGGTCGTGCTAGAAAAGGATACGAAATTAACTCAAATATCCCTAACTATACCTAACAAAATAACCTAATCGTAATATTCTAACCTAACACAAGTGACCCTGAAGGAGGTGCAACGTGACTTCTAGCGTGCGTTTTTAACATGTTAAAAATATCGTCTTTGTTTTTGTGTGGAATCAAGTTCAGAGATCAAAACTATTGTAGGTAAGTACGTAGAAGTGTAAATCATTAGCACCTCGGTGCAGTGTTAAGTCGCTTATTAGGTACCTACTTATTTGTTGGAGTTTTATTGACATATTTCCCAATCTTGAAATTGAAATTTAATGAAATTTAACTAAGCTTAAGCCACAGAAAAATTATAGGTGCTTTATTGTAGCTTAAATTGTATAATCACAATCATTAAAACTACACATTTATGTAAGTAATAAATGGAAACAAAGTCCTTGGGCAACGATGTAACATGTTGGTACCTATAGGTAAAGACAAAGAATTTCTAAAAAAGTTAGAAATTGCTTTTAAGTAAATAATACACAAAAAAGTTATAAAATTTTGTCACAAACTATTGTTCTAGCTGCTGTTAACGAAACGTTCCCACATTGTGAAAAAGAATTTGAGAACATCGCTAGTGAGTGGTTCAGACTGTCAAAGCAAAGGCTACAGAGAGAAAACAAGAAGCTGGAGCAGTTATTGTACCATCATTTATTGAGATATGTATGAAAAAAGGAAACCAGGCGCCAAAAACTAGTTTTAAGATAATTAAAGTTTTAAGTATTAGTCTGCTTGCAAATTCATGCTGACAGGTTTGTCTGTAAGTAAATTTTTTTTTTATATAGGAAATTTGTTTTCGTCATTATCTGAGTATTCTTGTCACGTTTGTTGAATTTTTCTTGTTTCTAATAAATTTTTAGCTCCTTTTTGAATAATTGAAGAATTCTTGTTTTTTCATTAACTATTTTCGTTCAGAATTTTAGTTGATATTTGGTACAATTAAATTTGGATAACCATACATTAAACCAAACTTTATTCGATAATATAATAATAACTCGACTGTCAAAAATAGTATATTTTGTGTATGTAGGTGTATAGACACTTAGAAAATGCAAAGTGTCGTACTTCTGAATAATATGCCTGCGATTTTCGTTTCTACTGTTCGCTTACATCTATATCAAAATCAATAGTGTTACTGTAGCCTTCAACGTCACCCTCAAAATCCACAGTTTTTAAATGTTGTAAAAGTCCGAGCATCATTTGGAACAAACTTCATTAAGCTTTTAATGTCTACTTTTTTCCCTGAAACTTCTTTTAATGTAAGATAAAGCTGTTCTGTTTTACCAAAAACTTATACACTTTTCTTGTCTCTATAGTAATCATGTTTATTTCTTCGTAATTTATAGCGGAATGAAAATGATTCATGTATACTGTCAGGCTTTTCTTTATTTTTTTTACCTTATTACATAGCTTGCAATCAGCTAACTTTTTCTATTTATGTTATTTTTCTTCAGCTATTTTATCTTCTATGTTTTCTGTTAACCAAAAATTTGCTTGTAATAAACAAACTATATAGTTTAGAGAATGTTTGCACATTCTCTAAACTATATAGTTTGTTTGGCATTTAGTTCCTTTATTAATTTGGCAGTTGGTTTATTTTTGATTAACTCATTATATAAATGAACGTATCCTTCTTGTATGACTTTGATTAATATATTATTATGATATATGTATTTTATGAATATAAAAATTATTTATTTTAGATTGGCCTTTTTTTACATCTAGTTTTTCCTTACTTAAGCCTTGTTGTGACAGTAGTACAAGATGTCCCCGGATGGGATTAGCTATACAACAAATGACCAAAATTTTAATTTTTGGACAAAAAGTCACTATAAAAATTTCCGCGTTTTTAAAAAAATTCGATTTATGTTAAAAAAAATTATTTTTTTTTATGAAGGAGCAGGGTGCTTAAAAATTCCAAAAATATGAATTTTGCCTAAGAGTAAACTACCTTTATTTTTCATTTTTAATAAAAAAGCCATTTGAAATACTTTTCTTTCATAAACCTAAATTTTTTAGTATCCGTTACGGAAAAATACGAAAACTGAGGTGAGGCATTGGGGAAAAAGACGTATTAAACAAGATTTAATAAACAATTTTTTCAAATTGCATTTTCCTTAAAAATGAGAAAACTAAAGGTAGTTTGCTCTTGGGTCAAATTCATATTTTTGAAATTTTTGAGCGCCCTGCATAAAAAAGTACATTTTCTTAACACATCGTATTTCTTTAACAAAATTTTTTTATAGTGACTGTCAAAAAACTAAAATATACCACTTGTGGTATAGGTAACCCCATTTGGGGACACCCTGTATATTATTTGCTACCCCCTTGTGCATATACCACGGAAATTGCATGTTATATAGCACACATGTAACATCAGAACATATTTTAAGGTAAATATTTTGAAATACAATATATGTCTTTTACATGTATGTTATATATTTGCCACATATGAGTATGTTACAAGTTATGTTGCCATTACATGGCTATAACTTTTTTTGTGGCTGAAATTTTAAGGTCCATGTACCTTACATTTACCATACATCCAATATCCTTGGATATAACATGTTGAATAGATTACGTAAGAGAAACATACCAGGTATGTATCCGTGTTCACTGGGTAGCTAATGAGACAATAAGTAATTTATTACCTGAAAAATCTCAGAATACAAAAGTGTGTACAAAAGTTTTATGGATTGGTGTAGCGGCAAGAACGTCAAATCGTTTACAGAAAATGTACTTCTGGCGTATTTTACCGAAATGAGCAATAAATATAAATCATCGTCTCTGTGGACCCTCTACTCAATGCTGAGAAGTACACTCAATATGAACAATGGGATTAATATAGAGTTATTTAAAATTACGTGCGTTTCTTAAACGCAAATCCGAGAAGTATATAGCTAAAAAGGCAAAAACATTTACACCAGAACAGCTTAATAATTTCTTAAATGAAGCTCCTGATGACAAATATCTGGCAATAAAGGTAATTGATTTTATATTAATTCGTTACTATTGTTTTTTCAATTATCTAATTTATTGTAGGTTGCTTTAATGGGTGTTATGGGTGCTTGTCACGCTGCAGAAATGCACTCAATGCAAATTACAGATTTAGAAGATCATGGATCTATATTTATGGTCAGCGTACCAAATACGAAAACAAAAATCGCCAGAAAATTTACTGTTACTGGGAATTTTTATACTATAGTTAAGAAATATTTAAATCTTTGTTCTAGGGATACATCGCAAACGATATTATTTCTTAAATTCCAAAATGGAAAATATCATTCACAGAAAATTGGCATAAACAAGTTTGGAGCAATGGGGAAAGACATTGCCATATTTTTAAAGTTACCAGATAGTAATTTATATACCGGGTATTGTTTTCGCCGCTCGTCGGCGACTTTATTAGTAGACGCTGGAGGGGACATAACCGCACTAAAACGCCATGGTGGATGGCGATCAACCACTGTTGCTGAGGGGTACGTTGACGATTCCCAACAGAATAAGGCAGATACTGCAAATAAAATTTATAGTTCTATCACAACTCAGCCAGTTAGCACATCTATGGCATACATGCAACAAACACAAGAAACAATAAACTTGCATAATTCAGTCCCACATATTCAATTTGCTGGTTGTTAAAATTTTACAGTTAATTTTATTAATAAACCTGAGTAATTTCAACAATTTTTTTTATACCATTGTTATGTTGAGATTTGTAAATAAAAGTGTTGTTTCTGTATACTTGAAATTTAATATTTATTGTTATAATCGTAGATAATATACTATTCCGATATGCGGTGAGCGGTGACATGGAACGGTCTATTATCTTTGAGGGGAGGAAATAGAACAGTCTATTATTATTATTGAGGGGAGGAAGGTCATTTATCATGTTTGAATGGTTTCAACGTTTACAAAATTTTCCCAATTTAATATTTATTGTTATAATCGTAGGTAAAGTATAGTATTCAACTTGCGGTAATGGTAATCACTCACTTGATGAATTACAGCAAACTTTCATCTGCGTGAGTTATTACCTACATTACCGCTCGTTGAATAATATACTATAAATAAACATATTCAGAAATCAAGTCCTTCATTAATTGGTTCAATTTGAATCGTAACATTACAGCATTCTTTGCACCTGCAGGCTGACGTACATTGTGGATTTTCTCGAAGACATGGACATTTTACCGAAATGCAATTTTTATCTGCAGTAAATATTTAACATATCTCTCATTTCGTCAGATATTGGTGCTTTTGTGGAGAGAACTGGTCGGATACTTTCTTCATGTGATTCCCATCCAAACTGAAAAATATCAAACTCCTCAATATGAAGTTTATGACTGTTGCACATATTTTACTCTGTAATAAACACCTAAAAATCGAAATATTCATTTACAATAAAACAAATAAAAACAAAATTGAACCAACCTGAGCACATACTGCCTGAAAGCATCTTCTGTTGGAGGATGTTCTGCCGGCCATTTTAACGACTGCAATGTTAGTTTTCTGAGATCATCCAGACTCGCAACATTGTCCTGTTTATATACAATTTTGCAATAAAATTTCTAGACATTCGCAGAACATCTAGATGTGATTGATGGAAATTTTAAAAAATCCTAATATCTTCCTTTATCTTCCAGACAACTTTGAATGTAGTTTTTTGCCAATTTTGAAAAATGCACTAGTTGTATCATACTTAGTTAATAACTGTATAGCTGGCAAACAAGAATAGAAATCGATAATATAGAAGTTATATCAATGTATTTTACTTTCATCTGATTGGAATGACCCATTTGAATATAAATATTTTTCTCTCGAAATAATTCAGAGAACACTGCAACATACTACAAAACTATAACGAGAACATCAGTATCATCTGACTGAATGACAATATTTTCAAAAGATCTCAGAAAACTAATAATATTACAGTCGTTAAAATCAGCAGAACTTACTCCAACAGAAGATGTTTTCAGGCAGCATATGCTCATGTTGATTCAATTTTATTTTTATTTATTTTATATTAAATGAGTATTTCGATTTTCAGGTGTTTATTACAGAGCAAAATATGGTGCAGCAGTCATACACTTAATATTGAGGAGTTTGATATTTTTCAATTTGGATGGGAATCACATGAAGAACTGGTCGGATACCTGGCCAGTTTTTTCCAAAAAAGCAGTAATACCTGTCGAAATGAGAGTTATGTTAAATATTTCCTGCTGAGATAAAAATTGCATTTCGGTAAAATGTCCGTGTCATTGAGAAAATCTGAAATGTACATCGGCCTGCAGGTGCAAAGAGAATGCCGTAATGTTACGATTTAAATTGAACCAATTAATGAAGAACTTGACTTTTAAACATTTTTATTTAATTTTTTTATGTTCAAAATTCAAATAAAATAAAATTAAACCAAATGTTTTATTTCCTCTTTTGCCATATACATAGATACGGATAAGGTTCATCATTTACAGGTGGAAAACCACGAAGTTGAGCACTTAATTAATTGTTAAATTTACTAAAAGTAAATTATAAAAGAGTCATACGTATCAGTGTATCAGTCCGCACTTCGGTAAATGACTCCTACTTTGTTAAGTGAATTTAGTGGAAAAAAGTCAAAGAAATTAACTTAGTTCTTCGCTGAGCTTCAACAAGATTAAGTATAGTGCTGTGTGTTAATATTAATGCTGGACAAGTTTATTTAATAATAATAAACCCTCTATGAGCTAAAATTAAACATTGTTGTGCTTGTTTTTGCTACACTTTTTGTGGCTGTTCCGTCCGCAATTTAGAAAATAAAATCTTTTGCTGCTGCCATCTATGCTTGAGTAAAGCGATTAATCTTCATTGTGCTAAAGTACTGCTACTGAAATTTGAGCCATCTGCTGTTTTATCGTCTAGTCATATTGTGTCCAGGTTCTTCACTCCACTCGAAATATCTATTCTAATACTCGACATGTCCGATGATCTTTTAGATGAAATAGATCCAAACCAGATAACAATTGCTGATATTTTCAAAATCTTGATAGGTATAAAAAAAGATTTGGCGCAGAACAGAAAAGATCTCACAGCTGAAACAAGGGCTCTAGAGCAAAAAGTGACAGCTCTTGAGATAGAAAATAAGCAAATGAAAATTAAGCTGTTGAACGTTGAACGTAAGTTAAAGAAAAACAATATATTCATATTTGGGCTGGACCCTGGAGATGCGACAACTGTCACGAAGGCCGTAATTCAAGTAATAAACAAAAAACTGAACGTTGCACTAAACATCAATGACATAAACAATTGTTATCAAATCAATAACGTTAATGGTAAGCCAATAGTCCTAGAGCTGATTTCTTATATAAAAAAATCCGAAATCTTCAGTAAAGTATCTAAATTAAAAGGCACAGGCATTTCATTTTCGGATGATTTAACTTACGAAGACCGTCAGGAAAAAAAGCAATTACTCGAACATGCTAAACTGGCTAAAGCGAATAATTTAGATGTTAAAATTAAGAGAAATAAGCTAGTAGTGAATGGGGAAGAATTTACCCTATCTGACCTGCAAAATAAAAGTGAATCTGACCTGGAAGAAATTACTGAAAATATGGAATCGACAGATACCACCAGCAACCCAGGTACCAGCCGCACTAATACAATACCAGTGGATAGTAAAGTTCGCCGCCTTCAGAAAAACAAAACGCAATCTTGTACCGTTGAACGAGTAACCAGAAACAAAATTTTACAAAAAATTAATAAATAGGTACTTAGTTGATTCTGAAAAAGTATCATAAAATATATTTGTATTCCTGTTTTATTTTATATATATGTTCTTTATACTGTACTGCTTAAATATATATTATACCTGTGTTTATTTTGTAATCTACTTATTAGTTACAAGTTTAAGCATCATTGATTAAATAATATATTTATTTCCTATTTATTTTTAGTTTTGTTAAATATATATGATGAGCGAATCTGTTGTTTTAGCACATCTAAATATTAGATCTCTTTTACCTAAGCTAAATGACTTGAAGGAGCATATGTCACTAATGAACTACACGCTACTTTGCTTGACTGAGACGTGGCTTTCTCCCACCACTCTGAGTGACGTTACTGCAGTAGAAGGGTATACTTTAGTAAGGAAGGATCGCAGGTTACGATGAGGTGGGGGAGTAAGTATCTACATTAAAAATTCTGTGTCATTTAATGTAATTCAAACCGAAGACGATATTGAGCAATTGTGGATCAAAATAAAAATTAACAAAAAGCAATTTGCAATAGGAGTAGTCTATAAACCACCGCATAATTCATATAATGATTTTATAAATAAATTGGAAAATACAATTTCAAGCTTGTTACCTGAATATGATGAAATATTTTGCCTAGGCGACTTCAATATTGATATGTTAAAAATTGATTCTCCAGCTTTCAACAAAGTTAACTCTATGCTTGCAGCACTTAGTTTATATCAAATCGTAGATGCTCCAACTAGAAATACACCTTCCTCTACGTCTTTAATTGAGCTCATATCAACTACCAATAATAATAATATTATTAAAAACGTAGACGTAGTTGCGTTAGATCATATGTCTGATCATGAATTAATCTTAGCTGAGCTAAATTTCACTTGCCCCATAAATACACCAATTTTTAAAACCATAAGAGACTTTAAAAATTTTAACCTTGACCGTTTTTATGCCGATATCACTCTAATTCCCTTTGAAATAATCTATGACCTAGACGACGTTAATGATAAACTTCATTTTTTAAATGATAGTATACTCTCTGTTATTAATTTTCATGCCCCTTTGAAAACAATTAGAATAACAAAAAAACACTCCCCGTGGATTACTGACAATATACGCCTACTCATGTCTCTTAGGGATAAAGCTCGAAACAAATGGCGTCGTATAAAAAATGAAGCTTCACACAATTATTATAAATTATTAAAGAACTATACCACCTTGGCATGTAGGAATGAAAAAAAAGCATATTTCGAACATAAACTTAGAGATAATGGGGTCAATAAAATATGGACGGATTTAAAATCGTTAAGTATTGGCAAGCAGGTTAATCTTTTACCGAATAATTTAAAAGACGTTGATGGGCTCAATAATTATTACGTAAATTGCATCCCAAATCTACCAATTGACCATAACATTGTTGATTATTATAATAACAATCTTAATCCTACTGCAGGTTCATTTAAATTTAAACCAATAAGTGAATTTAATGTACAAAAAATATTATACAGCATAAAATCTAATGCTGAAGGTTATGATGGGCTTACAATTAAATTATTATTAATGTGTTGTCCTCATATATTGCCATTTGTAGCCCATATAATTAATTATTGTTTACGCGAAAGTATATTTCCCGATAGCTGGAAACAGGCCTTGATACAACCAATCCCAAAAAAAAATAACCCACTTGAATTTAAAGATTTAGGGCCGATTAGCATTTTGCCGGCGTTATCAAAAATATTGGAGAGAGAGGTAGACTCGCAACTTCGTGAGTATATAAGAAAGTATCGGATACTCCCTGAAGTGCAGTCCGGGTTTCGATCTCTACATGGTTGTGAAACAGCCTTGTTGAACATCACTGATGACATTTTGAGAGGAACAGACCAAAATAATGTTACAGTTTTGGTACTACTTGACTATTCTAAAGCATTCGATACGATAAATTATGAAATTTTGTTTTCTGTGCTGAAATATATAGGTTTATCTGAGAAGGCGGTAGAATTTTTTTGTAGCTACCTAAACAGCAGATCACAGAGGGTTAAAATCGACAACACAGTGTCTGCTCCTCTCAGAGTGTCCTGTGGTGTTCCACAAGGATCGATACTAGGTCCACTTTTATTTACTCTATACACATCAGACTTTCAAAATGTCGTTAAACACAGCAATATACATTTTTACGCCGATGATACGCAGTTATACCTCTCATTCTCCCCTGATGACATAGCCGAAGCGACTGATGCCATTAACCAAGATATTGAAGCTCTTGTGGCAAAATCACGAAGCCACTCCTTAAATATAAATGCCAGCAAAACAACAGCTTTAGTCTTTGGACCTCAAAGTGTCAAATCGGCTGTATCCAATCAACTGAAGCTAACTGTAGAAGGTCAACAAATTTCGCCTGTTGAAAATTCAAAAAATCTGGGATTAACCCTCGATTCTAATCTAAAATTTCGAATACATATAAATAACAAAATCGCCGTGGCATATGCCAGTGGCGCAGCCAGAGAATTCATCTGGGGGGGGCCAATAGAACCGGCCTCCCCAGAGGTTGAGGAAAACTTTTCAGAAAATGGTTGAAAACGGATGTGTACAGATTCCTCTACTAGATAATATTGGCATTAATTACAAAATATTAATTTCAAGAGATAATTTGGATACTGCTTTTAGTCCCTTCAAATTAGTCAAAAAATCGCTGTTTTATGGAAAATCTTCCCACAATTATGAGACCTGTAAGAAGTGAAGTATTTGGGTTGTCTAATCATGATTTTCACCCCCCACAGTTCTAAAAAAGGGTGGTTTTTGAGAAATATATACATATTATAATATATACATATTATACATATACAGTGCGGGGCACCTCTCTAAAATCTTTATTTACTGCGCGATATGAATCAAATTTTACTCAAGTATAGAACGAATTAAGATCTAATTATGACGAGAAAAACATTCACCTCTACAAATCCAAAGCCACCTGCGACTGCGGTACCAAAATATGCGGAAAAAGTCAAAAAACCTTATTAGGCATTTTTTATTGTAAAATTATGTTAATGAAACTAGTTCAGAATTGTCCAAAAACCCTAAGTTCAAAATTTAATCAAAATTAAAAAATCGAAATTTTAAAAATAATGATTTTAAAAAAACTGCAAATTGCTTGACAACTACCTAGCAGCTTGGATTTAATTTCAAGCGAAATTGTCATAGTACAGTTTTCTAAACAAAAAAACCCATTAAAATGATATTTTCGGACTTGGACATTATTTTTAATCAAAATTTTAATTTTTTTTTTTTTTGGATTAAATTTTGGACTTACGGTTTTTGGACAAGTCTGAACAAGTTTAATTATCAAAATTTTTGGATAAAAAAATGCCTAATATGATTTCTTGACTTTATCCACATATTTTGGTATCACAGGTGGCTTTGCATTTGTAGGAGGCGAATGTTTTTATTGTCATAATTAGATTCTAGTTTGTTCTATACTTGAGTAAAATTTGATTTAAATCGCACAATAAATAAAGATTTTAGAGAGGTGCTCCGCTTTTAAATGGGCCACTCTGTATATGAATTTTAGCGTTTTTTCGTCATTTTCTCTATTTTGAGGAAAGACTATGCAGTGAAAAATATCAATAGAGCCAAGTTGTAGAGCATAAAATTTCCTGTAAGTTTTGTCTCTATCATTTTTTTTTGAATTCCGCTTAGTTTCGCCGCTAGATGTCACGAAAGAAATAAATATACATATGGACTTTTGCGCCTTTCTTTAGATTTTGAGTCAAAATTGTAGAACATAAAATATATATATTTTTATGAAAAAAAAAAAAAAAAAACTAGAAAACACCTAAAGATAGTGAATTTTATGTTCTACAACTTTGATCTCATGTAATTTTTCATAAAAATGCATAATTTTGGCTCAAAATCTAAAAAAAGGCGCAAGTCTATATGTATATTTATCTATTTCGCGCCCTCTAGCGGCGAAACTAAGCGCAATTCGAGAAAAAAAAAAGGTAGAGACAAAATTTATAGGAAATTTTATGCTCTACTACTTTGCTCTCTTGATATTTTTCAACAAAATGCATAGTTTTTCCTCAATATAGAGAAAAGGACGAAAAAACGCTAAAATTCATATATTATATTTGTATATATATATGTAATACTTAACTTTTTACGGGTCTCATAACTGTGGGAAAATTTTCTTAAATATTTCCTAATTTGAAGGGACTATTTCTACTAATAGTGATTATGCTTCTTTATTTTTTGGTTCATGGAAGACGGCTTGGGGGGGGGCCCGGGCCCGATGGCCCCCCCCCTGGCTGCGCGCCTGGCATATGCTAATCTAAAAATGATTTATGTTAATAGGTACTACCTTAGTAAAAAGGTTAAAATAATTCTTTGTGAGGCTCTTGTTCTGTCACAGTTTAATTTTGGTGATGTTGTGTACAGTCCCTGTTTGGATGCAGAAAATATACGAAGAATTCAGGTCGTTCAAAACTCCTGCTTGCGGCTTATCTTTGGCATTACACGGAGACAACATATTTCTCACAAGCTTGATGATATTGGATGGCTTAACATGTCTAGGCGGCGCCTACTGCATTCAGCTTGTTTGTTTCATAAAGTCATCACAAACAAATTGCCTAGTTATCTAAGTAAAAAAATTAAATTCAGATCTGATGTACACAATATAAATATCAGATTTAAAGGTACCCTTACTCCACCATCTCATCGAACAGAAATATTTAAACGGTCGTTCACTTACCAGATAACCAGAATATATAATACCATTCCTGACTCTCTAAAGTTATATCCTCTTCCTGCATTTAAACATAAATACAAAAAATATCTCCTTAATATGCAGAATCATTCTTTGACTTAGGTAATAGGACATTTCACATTGTATATAAAGTTCATTTCTAATGCCTTAATAGATCGTAAAACAAAATATAAGTCATTTCAAATGTACTCATATTAATTAAATTTATAATAATGAGAAAGTACCCCATTAAGGCATGTATGGAAATGTTTATATATGAGTCGTGTAAATGCAAAACTCGCTTTTTGCCAAAATTACATAAATTTTGTTTGGTGTGGTATTTGCTTCCAATGAATGTATATTTTCATAAAAATTGACCCTGAACAAGCAAAGGTCTCTTTATATTACCTATTTTCAACAGCAAAGTTTAAGGAAACATGCAAAAGTCTCTCTTTGGTTGGACAATGGTAGGCGCAAAACTCGCTTTCTACCTAACCCCAATAAGAAGACAAACATTGTGTCATGTGACTAAGCAAAAACAAATCACTGGCCACTAAGTGTAAAGCCATTGTAAGATGTAGTTCAGTGAGAAGTATTCCAAAAGTGAGAGTGTAAATTCATTTAAAAATAAGTTAAAAAGCTGCTTATATTTTGATTTAAAAGTAATATGGAAGACTTCAACGAAGTTGTTAAACCTTCGACAAGTGGTAAAGGTCGAAAAAAGCTACAGCAACCGCAGAAAAGAAAAAGATTCTTGCTAAAGGCAGCCAGATAAGTTCTATAAGTTTATTTAATTTACAGTGGCATGTCTACGGTATGATAATATGGGATACGTAATTATAATAATTATTACACTGATATAATTCTGAGAGAACTTAAGTTTCATCTTAAAATATGGATACCAAAGATAAAATAATTATAATAAAGTGCATAAATCTACATTTAAACATATAATAAAAATAATAATACACGTGTTTTGCAATAAAGTTACTTGGAAACTAACGAACATGTGTACATAGGTATACATACTGAAATTATGTCAGTGAATTAATTATGTTTGAGTTAATCAAACAAGTTATCAGAAAAAGTTATCAGTGAGTTAATTAATTAGCAATGCTTAATTAGATAAGCATTGCTCACGTCCCCCATTAACCAGGGAAACGAACTTAAATATAAATATGAATTTTATTGTAAGTATGTACATTAGGTACTTTTGTTTTCAGACACAAACCACAACAGTTACCTGTCTATCCTACATGTAACCACTTAAATGCACCAGGAAAACCATACAACTGTGCAACGTTAACCATGAAGCAAATCAAAGACTTTCATAGTAAATTCTACGCAAAACCTGATAAAATATATCAAGATACACTTGTAGTAAAATGTTGTACAGCAATGGTCCCAAAAAAAGTTAAAAACAAGAAAAATCCTACTCACAAGGTATCTATAAAGTATTATATTCCTATTCAATCTGGAAATTTAGTTAGAGTGTGTAAGAAAGCATTTATGGAAGTACTACACATAAGCAGAGACAGGATTGAGCGGGTTATGAAAAACTTTCTGATACAAAATGAGCTCCCCATCGAGAGAAGAGGAGGAGACCGTGTACTCAACAAAAATAAAGAAAAACTAAATTCAATAGGATTATTTATTGAGAAGCTAAATTGCGCTGAAGCGCATTATTGTCGCAGCAAATCCAGTGAGCGCAAATATTTGCCATGCGATTTAAATTTTAAAAAATTATGGATTATGTATCAGTCATCTGTTCCCGATAATTTGCAAGTAAAACTCAGTTATTTCAAGTATCACGTTAAGAGAAAATATAATCTGGCATTTGGTACTCCTCAAACCGATTTATGTTCATATTGTTTGAGATGTAAAGAAATCATAACAAAAGGCAATTTAACAGATAAAGAAAAGGTTAAAATGATTACTGAGCATAGAGTTCATAAGTTAAAAGCAAAGGCATTTTTCAGATTACTACAATCTAACCACGAAGATATTGAGATCTTTTCATTTGATTGCCAGAAAAATTTGTGCCTTCCAAAATTGCCTGATCAGGCAAGTTATTTTAGTCAACAATTCAATTATTACAATTTCACAGTGGTAAACGGGCCCTCTAAAGGAATGTTAAATAAATCGACGGTATTAGCATACATGTGGAATGAATTAGATGCACCTAAAAATTCGAACGCGATCTCTTCAGCAGTATATGACACACTGAACAATTTTAATTTTATGCCTACTACCACAACCGTTCGCCTATTTGCAGATGGTTGTGGTGGTCAAAACAAAAATGTCACTGTGATGTGTATGATTGCTGTATGGCTGCGGAACTATGCACCAGCACATATCCAAACAGTTGAAATAATATTCCCAATAGTGGGGCATTCTTTTCTTCCACCCGACAGAATATTTGGTTTCATTGAAAAAGAAGTCAAAAAGACACCTATTATCGTCGAACCGCGCCAATATGATGACATTATAAAAAAACATGCCACGCTTCGTAAAATTGGAAGCCAATGGAATATTTTTGATTTTAAAGCAGAAGCAAAGGCTCACCTAAAATTACCTGGCTCGTGGCACTTCCAGTTTAACAAATCCAAAAGATTTATTTTTAAGAAATCAGGAAAAGCGGGCGTAACAGTACGTGGTGAACCACATTATGTTAATGATATTGGTGTTGCTAAAGGTATATTAAAACAGGGACACAAACTAAAGGATATAACACCCCAGACCTTACCAATTGGCAGAAAAATTAAAGGAGACAAACGTTCTATAGCTCGTCTTCTAAATACACATTATGGAAAAGATTGGGAAGGAATACCAGAACTTGATTATTATAAGAGAGCATTATCTCAAATTACCACTCATCTTGACTTACAATCAGAAGAAAATGATGAGAGATGCGAGGTAATAGAAGATATAAATGTAGCAGTTTAATGTCTTAATGTACCTAAATTCTTTATGTGAACCATATATTCTTAATGTAGGTTAGTTTGTACTTTTGTAGTTAAGTAAAAATGTTTCTGATAAGCATTATTTATTTTTTCCTATAAGCCCCTTAAAAATATGGACGCCTCTGTACTGTTAAGTGGCAATCGGTCGTTTGGAATATGCAAAACTCGCCTAATGTACCTGGATACATTTGCAAAAGTCTCCAAATGCTTCAACTAAAGTGCAAAACTCGCTTTTTAGATTCTTTAAAATTTAATTTAAAAAGAGTACACATTGGGAAGTTTGTGTGTTTTAACTAAAGAAAACTAAACCATTCTTAACAACTGTAAGAAAAAATTCAATTTTCTAATCTAAAAAAACAACATAGGAAGCTGTTTTATTAGTTATCTCAAAATCATATGTTAAGCAAATAGAGAGTTTTGCATTTACACGACTCATATATTTTAATTGGTTTGTTATATTTGCTCTTTTGAATTTAATGTTTTAATATTGTTTTCCCGCTTAAGATGAAAAACAGAGTCTGTGTGTCTTGCACAGACATCTGATCTTCGGCGATTTCCCGATATATGTGTATTTTTTATTTATGTTATTTTATACAAATCTCGTGTAACATGTTTGGGAAATAAAGACCATTTATTATTATTATTATTATTATTAAAAGTTAATAGTAATATATAAAAAGTGCAAGTAACATATAAAAAACATCGAATGATGTAGTAAAAATTTTTGGACGTAAACGGGACTAAAATATAAAAACGATTAAATATTTTAAAATAATTCATTCATTGGTAATTAAAATGTTTTTTTTTTTTTAACTTTTTTATTTCATAACAATCATAACAGCAGGTAGGCACCACAATAATAATGCTCCATCAGTAGTATTATTGTATTATGTCAGTCCCTCCTTTTTCAACTTGCTAGTTGACGTATCTATTGATCTTTATACGACTCGCAATGCGCTATTTGACAAATGCGACTTGCGAGTATTCAAATGTATATATAAATCTTTTATTTAGCCAAAAGACTAATACATCATGAATACACAGAAACATATAGATATAAAACAATATATGTATATAAAACAAATCGTCAGACAGACAAATTTTACGCGTCACACCATAAAATTTCACAATGAGCATCTAGGATAACAATAGTAGTACAGCAACCGATATCCCATCAAGATTAAGACAGTTAATTCAGTTTTTAATTGGGAGGTTTGACAAACTATACAAGCAGCTACTCATCCAACAAATACTTTTTAAGTCGACTTTTGAATATATTTAATGTGGGACTGTTACTAATACTTAGTGACAGATTGTTATATTCACTTAATCCCTTATAGAATAAACTATTTTGGGTTGATTTTTTCTTGTATGTTTGCAAGTGAAAGGTTAGATCGTTTCTAGTATTATAACTATGAATATCTGTATTATAAACTAACTTATCCTGCAGATATTCGGGAGTTAAGTCATTTTTAATTTTATATATATATATCATAGTGAAAAATGTTACATACTTTTTTACAGAAAGCCATCCTAGTGTATTTAACATAAATCTAATAGGTGTCAGTCTACAGCAACCTAAAATTATTCTCATACTTCTGTTTTGAAGCTTTTGAAGTCTACCCATTTCATTTTTATTCAAGAGATATAGAATTGAAGAACAGTAATTAAAATAGGGCAATATGCATGTATTATATATTGTATGTCTGGTCCAGTAGCTCAAATAACCACTGTATCTGCTTAAGAAGTTTATTTTGAATCCTATCGTCTTACATATATATTTAGTGTGATCTTTAAATGATAATTGGTTGTCAATAATTACTCCCAGATATTTAATTGTTGTAACTCTCTCAATTTCATCTGTATCAATATGAATTACGCGTCTATTTATTAATCTTGCTCCTCCCGTTCCAATAAGCATCCACTTAGTTTTTTGTGAATTAACCTTGAGTAGATTAATACAGCAGTACCTGTCAACGTTTTTCAGTGTTATTATACTCTTCGCAAAAACAAAGAGTATATTGTATTTGATCGGCACATTTCTAAAATCGTAAATATCGCTCGTAGAGAAAAAATTTTCATATCATTGTGTTAGTGAACGAATTCTGAACAACTTTCAAAATGTCGGTCTGTCCGTCCGTCCGTCACGTTTCTTGTAAGCACGATAACTTAAGAAAGAAAAGTCCGATTGTATTGAAATTTAGAAAATAAGTTAGTGTTAGCTAGAGGAAGAACCCTATTGTTTTTGAAGAAAATCGATCAGTAAATAAAAAAGTTATTAATTATGTAATTTAAAAAAAAAATTTTTTTGTTAATTTTTGTGGCTTGTACTAAAATGGAAATCGCGAGATATTATTTCCATAACAAAATTTTTTTTTTGTGTATGAACTTTACTAATATTTCTTAGAAGTGAAATATGTATGAATGTCGAAAGATATATATCACAGACAATCAATTTTCCTAGCAACAGGTGGTGGCGCAGCGGCTAAAGCTTTTCGTTGCAATCCAAGGGTCCCGTGTTCGAATCCCACAGGTTGGATTTTTTTTTTTCATTTTTTTTTTCATACAATTTTTTTCACAACAAAGTTTATATCACAAAATTTAGGATGTCCAAAAACTAACATTATTTACAAGAAAACTGCGAAGAGTATCCTATAGAATGTGTAACAATTATATATAAAAAGCTCAGTAAATTGGCGAAGAGTACGTTTTTAGCTTGTTTATTATAGTGAAACAATCACTACTATTTACACTACTAACATAGATTAGGGTGTCATCAGCAAATAAATGTATTTTACAATTATCTATAACCTCCACTATGTCATTTATATACACCAAAAATAATAGCGGCCCCAATACACTGCCTTGCGGTATTCCAGTATTATTACTTATTTCAGAAGATGTTATATTATTTAATTTTAATTTCTGCCATCTATTATCCAAATAATCAGTCAACCATACTAATGCAATACCATCAATACCTATATTTTCTAATTTCATTAACAGCCTTGCCCTATCTATCGTCTCAAACGCACGTTGCAAGTCTATAAATACTGCAAAGGTAACTTGATTTTTTCCAGACTTAATTTCCATTCATGCAACACACATTGTAAGGCTGTTTCACAACTGTGTTTGCTACGAAAACCAGATTGGAAGCTTGTTAATACTTTATTTTTTTTCCAAGAAAGCTACTAGTTGTTCACAGACTACTTTTTCAAGAATTTTCCCCATTGCATTTATCAGGTTAATTGGTCGCAGATCACTAGCTTTTATTGAATTTGGAATCTTTGGAACAGGTATAATGGTAGTAACCTTAATATCCATCGGTACTTTACCTTCCAAAAATGACAAGTTTATCATATTTAACAAAGGAGTTGATAAATTCTCATAACAATTCTTAATTAATATTATGCTCACATTGTCAGGGCTGTTTCTGTTGGGCAGAGCAAAAATTAGATTTTTCAATTCATCAGCACCAAATAAAGAAAAGCTATGAAACTTTTCATCAACTATCCTGCTACTAAAAGGAAAATCTGGATCTATCTATATATCTATAGCCTTTTTTTTCTGAAACGCGACAATATGTTATATGACAGAAAATGTTCCTTAAACATCAGGGAAGTGGTTGGTACAAAAAAATTTGAAATCGATATCGTGAAATAAAAAGTTATGCCTGTGTGAAAGCAATACATTAGCATTTTTATCGACTATTGCAAAACATATATTGTTTTTTAAAAATGTAATAAGTCGAATTACGATATTTTTCCAATATAGAATTATTATATGGAAAAAACTCTATCAATCAAATCTAGAATCATTCACCTAAGTGCAGTAGTTCCCGATTAATATGTTTTTAAATTGTAGGCGTGCGGTATAAAAAAATTGTGATCTCTGAAATTAAATACTACAAATTTTGTCTCAACCAAGGAAAAGGTCGTCAATCGGGAATATAATACATTATTTATTTCTCTATCAGATGGTCTAGGTCCCATATCTTTCTACTCCGAAAAATTTTTTTGAACGATTTCAACCCAAATTCCGCTCCACTATAGCGACACATATTTTGTTTATGTACTTATCTGTTTTGTATTAATTTTATTTGTCAACTTATACCCTGTCCTTGTAGTATATATACATCTTATTATTCTATGTTTATTTAGCTTGTTTCAGTAACTACTTGTATATTTGACATGTAAAAATTGTGTATTTTGACATGAATAAACTATTTATGCCTGTAATAAAAAAAAAAGTAATTATTTACTCACCTTGATCGTATCTGCATCTCTTAATATTGGTGGGTCATCGATTCCAAAGGAATGTGGAATGAAGGTATAAAATCTGTTTGATGCATCTAATAACAGAGTGTCATCTCCACTTTTATCTATAAGTTCCTTCAGTTCGCTTAAGACACCAAAAGCCTTATTTATTTGCTGTTTACTTAGTTTGCCAAGGGGCATTTTTTCTGTATCCAACTCAAACTCCTTCATGACTTTCTTCATAGTATTAACATCAAAAATAGTTCTTATTAAATCTTGAACAGGCTTTTCCAGCTTAGATTCCGCTTCGACAATATCAAATGTAGGATCACTGTCTTCACCGTGATCAACGTCTACAGGGTACATTTTTCCAGGCACTTTAACAAAGCAATCATGGTTTCTCCACTGATTACCTGTTTTCTCTAGATAAAGATCAGCAAAATGTCTTTTAGCTTCTTGTAAGGTTGGCTGCAATTCCAATTTATTACCTGTAATTTAATATGACTATTTATATAGTATTCTGGAGGTTGCTATAAATTATTTAGCATGTATAGCACATAAATAGATTTGTTTGGGTTCTGAAAAATGAATGGTTACAGAACTGTTCTGATATTGCGCAGAACTAATACGCACTAGAACCTAATAGCCAGGCAGGTAGCGACAGATTTTTCGCGTTAATATATTTAAAGCTAGATTTTTTTCCCATGATAACTTAGATAGTATCAATGATGAAGGTGCAATTCTACCAATCTATAAGCACTGCAAAAATGAGTAAAAAATTAAATAACATGTTGCAAAAAGAGATAACGATTTTCTGAAATGTCACAAAATGTCACTTTTGATTCGTTCATGCCGAGCCGAATTTTCGAATTTCGCCATGCAATTTACGATCAGGTTTATCTGGAAGACTTCCTCTATATGTCGCGACATCGTACGTCCGTCCCAATGGTGTTTTTCGAAAAATATGAACGTATGAAGACTGCATGTTTTTGCAATTTTTTCGGCTCTGAAATGCAAGCTGTTTTCTGCTATTTTTCGCAGATATCTCCGAAACGGTGAGAGTTAGCTCGAAATAAAAAATAAGGTCAAACAAGTATTTTCCAGTACAATCTGTTTCTTTCATCAGAATTTTGATATTTTTTTTTTCGTTTCGGAGATGATAAATTTTTTATGTTAGTAGACTGGCGGTACATGACCAGTCAAGTGCAACGTTTTTAAAATGCATGCCAATCATATAATATATGAATGAAATTACCGTGAATATGCCAGAAACGCAAATTTTAGGCAGTCGCCGCGTGCAGAAGGCTGTGCAAATCGATTTTTTTTGTTTATTTTTTTTGTGCTTTTTTTTAAAATTTAAAGTGGATGCCAAGAGCGCCGAATGAAAAGCCTTAAAAAAAATCCAAAATCAGAATCATCCAAAATCAAGAATACCAAAAAATTTTACGATTTAATGTGCACATCAACGTGTTTTGCGTGCGTAAACTGCATGCCAATGAATTTTCGCTGGATTCTTTGTCACGGCTTTTCGTTTGGCACTCTTGGCATCCACTTTAAATTGAAAAAGAAAAAAAATACAAAAAAAATAAACAAAAAAAATCGATATGGACAGCCTTCTGCACGTGACGATTGCCTAAAATTTGCGTTTCTGGCATATTCACGGTAATTTCATTCATATATATGATTGGCATGCATTTTAAAAACGTTGCACCTGACTGGTCATGTACCGCCAGTCTATAGAGAAAAAATAAAAAAAGTGTCGAAAAGCTCAATCAATTCTCTTTACATAAGCTGTCTACAAATTTTTCGAAAAAAACGATAATTATCGAGATATTCGAGGGAATGTAGGAAATTACATGTTTTTCTATAGTGTATGTAAATCTTAAAAAATATTTTTTCTCAGAAACCTTTGTTTCGAAGATCCGAGATTAACGAAGCGTCAAAGTAGTACATGATATTAAGCGAACATCTTATATGAGATCAATTTCAGTTAATTACCGATTAATTACGGTGACAAAATGGAGAAATTTAACCGAAAAAAAAAAGTCCCAAATCCCGGCCACTCTAATTCCTTCATTTTTGTCGGAATTCAAACAATAGAAAAAAGAGTTTTAGCAATTTAATTCTATTTAAATTAGCTAGAGTAGTCTTTAGGTGCAGGAGCCAAGATTAAAAACCAGTGATGTATCTTTACGTAAGATACTACCACAAAAAGTTTTGCCCTCAAAAACTTCATAATATCTGGGAAAAAAATTTAAGTGTTACCCTGGTGTTATAATTTCCGAACCCACGATACAGGGTGTTTAATAAGGGGTGTGAGCACGTAACATTATCTTTGCCAATTTGACTACGTTACCCCTTCGCTAGAGTTTTGTAAAAAATATATGTTATAGCTTATTGTATGATGTATAATTAGTAAAAAAAACAGAGGTGGTCGCTAACATGTAAGTACGTATATAAATTTTTCAAAAAATTCAAAAGCATCAATTTTTGTTTTCTTCACGAAAAGATATTGTGACGTGTTTCCACCCTTAGGAAACCACCCTCGCAAATTCCGTGGGTTCCAAAAATTATAACAAGAGATGTCCACTAACACACTTTATTAAATATTTACTGGATACTTCACAATACTATTATTAATTTAAATACACTTTACTGACTAAAATCACAATGTTTATCACTTTGTTTATCCTTGAAGTCTTAACCTCACTTTCTATACTTTTTGAACTACTCGCCGAGAATGCGGTCGGTCTTTTATACCTAAAAATGACAGATCTCGATTGTTCTGTGATGACGCCACCATTCTCTAGAGAATTCCAGGTGTCACTTTGGAATCTTCTGGTAGGTTCTTTTTCGAGTAGGTGCAAATACATCATTCTAAGGGTTGTAACACATTACACTGCCCCCTCCTTAAGCCTAAACGTCCCGGTCAGGCAATTCAGCCTCTTTCACATACTTCGCCAGTCTATCCAAGTGTACGATCTTCATCTTGGACTTTTTGTTTCGTTGAATCCGATAAACGACATCATTTATTCGGGTAATAACAGTATAAGGTCCTTCCCAAGGAGGTTGAAGTTTCGGTGACTTTCCTTTCTTTCGCTGTGGGTTGTACAGCCAAACCAGATCTCCTGCCTTGAACCCTTCTGAACTACCCTTACGGTCGTATCGAGCCTTCATTCGGTCACTGGCTATGGTGATTTGGTCTCTAACCAGCTCATGAACATTTCTTAGCCGTTCACTCATTTCATCCACATAGCTGTTCACAGGAAGCTGTTCTCCGCCTGGTGTTCCGAAAATCAAATCACACGGCAGTCTGATCTCATGTCCAAATACTACACGAGCTGGTGTTTGTTTCGTGGACTCATGGATAGCAGCTCTGTATGCCATGAGGAAGAACGGTATGTGGAGATCCCAATCACGTTGATTCTTATGAACCACTTTAGAGAGATGTTCTTTCATGGTCCTGTTATGTCGTTCCACCATTCCATCTGATTGCGGGTGAAGGGCTGTTGTCCGTGTTTTGTGTATCCCCAATAACTTGCAGATTTGCTGAAACACCCCCGACTCAAAGTTCCTCCCTTGATCTGAGTGCAGCTCCAGGGGTACACCAAACCGACATATCAAATTATCTACCAAGACTTTGGCGACAGTGACTGCTTCTTGGTTTGGAATCGCATAGGCCTCTGGCCACTTACTAAAATAGTCCATGGCAACCAGTATATACTTGTTACCATCCTTGGTTACTGGGAATGGGCCGGCTATATCAATCGCAATCCTCTCGAAAGGAGCTCCGACGTTATATTGTTTCATTGCACCCCTACTTCTAGTCTGCGGTCCCTTACTCGCTGCACAAATTTTGCAATTGCGACACCAAGCTTCCACATCCTGACGACTATTTACCCAATAAAATCGTTCTCGTACTTTATTCAGGGTCTTATTAACGCCGAAGTGCCCACCGGATGCTCCATTATGCACTTCCTGAAGTACTTTCGGTACTCGACACCTGGGAATCACTAGACGCATAACAACTTCCTTGCCATCCGGGCTTTCCCAAGCTCTCTTTAGCAGCCCGTTCATAACTTTGAGTGAATCCCATTGGGCCCACAAAGCCTTCAATCCAACTGCCTTGTCCGAAACATCCTTCCACGCTGGTCGAATTCCTTTCTCCTTTGCTGTCAATATAGCCCCAATCTCTGTGTCATTCAGTTGTTCTTGTCTCAGGGCTTCAGTTGTCCAATCATCCGGAACCTCTATTTTAATAGTGTTGACGGCCACCGTACCCTGAAATTTCTCAACGTGGCGGCAGTGCTTGCAATCTTCCTTGCACGGTCTTCTAGATAAAGCGTCTGCGTTCTTATGAGATCTTCCAGGTCGATGTTCGATTTTGAAATCATACTGTTGCAGCCGTTCTATCCAACGAGCCAGTTGACCTTCAGGGGTTTTCAACTGCAACAGCCATTTTAATGCAGCATGGTCGGTCCGAATCTTGAAATGTCGTCCATAAAGATATTTATGAAAATGGTCCACTGATTTAACGATGGCCAGTAACTCTTTCCGGGTTACACAATAGTTTCTTTCCGGTTTGGACAGCACCTTGCTGAAGTACTCGATCACTTTTTCCTGCCCATTCTGGATTTGAGACAGTACACAACCGACCGAAGAATTGCTGGCATCCGTGTCTAAAATAAAAAGTCCTTCCCGTTGTGGGTACGCTAGCACAGGACCAGTGCATAGAGCTGCCTTCAATTTTCTCCATGCTGTTTCACATTCCGGTGTCCATTGGTACTGCACTTTCTCTTCTGTCAGCCGGTGTAATGGCTTCGCAATTTCTGCAAATCCTTCCACAAAGCGCCTATAATAAGTGCAGAGGCCAAGGAAGCTCCGTACTTCATGAACGTTAGATGGTCTTGGCCAATCTCGTACAGCAGAAATTTTGTCGGGGTCTGTTTGTATTCCATCCGAAGACACCACGTGACCAAGAAATTTGACTTCTTTCTGGAATAGCAGGCACTTCTTCGGGTTCAACTTCAGATGAGCATTCCTGACTCGCCCAAATACTTCTTGAAGATTTTTCAAATGTTCTGTAAAATCCTGTCCCATAACAAGCACATCGTCAAGGTAAACCAGGCATGTCCTCCAGGTTAGCTCTCGCAGTACGAATTCCATCAATCTTTCAAAGGTAGCTGGCGCATTGCAAAGTCCAAAAGGCATCACAGTAAATTGATAAAGACCACTGCCTGCTGAAAACGCTGTCTTCTCCTTATCATCAGGATGAAGCCCCACTTGCCAGTATCCACTCCTAAGGTCTAACGTAGAAAACCATCGTGAGCCTGCCAACGTGCTTAACGTGTCGTCAATTCGTGGTAATGGGTAACTGTCTTTCTTCGTGACATCGTTTAATTTTCGATAATCGACACAAAATCTTAATGTTCCATCCTTCTTGGCAACCAAAACTACTGGCGATGACCAGGGACTCGTCGACTCCTCAATGACTCCATCTTGTAGCATCTTGTCTATCATTGCCGAGGCATCTTCTTGTTTTGCTAATGGAAGCCTCCTAGGTGGTTGTCGAATAGCGGGTGAGTCGCCAGTATTTATCCGACTGGACTATGTCTGTTTTTGTAAGGGTCTCTGTATTCTTGGCAAATACTGAACTTTCCTTTTCTAGGAACTTGATTGCCTCCCTTCGTTCATCATCAGATAAATGCTCTAACTGAGTACTCAGCAAGGTCAAAACTTCCTGGTCTATTTTTGCGGACGAACTTCCCTCTGTTTGTTCCTCGCACCTCGCTACCCATGTGACCGGTTCATAGGAGCCAATCGGTTTGCCTTCCTTAATTGTCACAGAGTGGGAATTTAAATTAACGACTCTAATTGGGATTTTGTCTTTAGTCTGGGTTAAAGTTCTCGCCACAATAATATTGGGTAGGGACTTAATCGATTCGTCATCTTCAACTAGGCCAACACGGTACCCTCCAGGATTTCCTTCTAAGGCAGCATCGATCATTTGTTCTGAATGAGCAGGAATCTTGATCGTCTGTGTTGTTAACAATCTCGCTTTATGGAATTGGTCGTCTGCGGTTGCCAGAATAAATTCCTCATTTCCAATTTTTAAGACTCGCTCCCCTACGTCAACAATGAATCCCTGCTCTCCCATGATGTCTAGACCCAAAATGAAATCATCCATAATGTCAGCCACAATGACCTTGTAATTGAACCTCAACCGTCCAACCTGCAGTTCCAAGTTGACCTCTCCATGGACCGCAGCCCTGTCCCCCGTGGCTGTCCGAATGATTACTCCATTTTGCTTCTTGTCAATCTGCAAGCCTGATATAAACCCTGGCCGCACTATTGATGACGTAGCACCGGTGTCAATAGTAAACACGCATTTTCTTCCATTCACATATCCTTGCAACAACAAACTACTTGGTATTCTTTGGAGCTGGGAAATCTTTATTTCTCTGGGGGCACCGCATTCCCTAGCCAGCACAGCCCCCTTGGTGCTGGCTATCTTTAGTTTTCCTGCTTCTCTTCTACATTCACAGCATTTACTCGACTCTCCGAGTTCTGCTGTCGACAGTCCCGTTTCATATGTCCAACCTTGCCGCAGTTGAAACATTTAATACCTCCGCTCGGCTTTTCTCTATTTTGTTGTTTTTCTTGTTTTCCGAGGCCATCCAATTTATCGCATAATTTGGTGAATATTTTCTGCATCTCAGTCAGCAAGGGGTTCTGGTTCATTTCTGGTTGCGATTCTTCGAGAGTCACAGCTCGCACTCTCGACCTTGGAGTATCCCTGTAAGCGGCTTCTACTTCGAGTGCACGCACCAAAACTTCGCTACTACTTTGGTGTCTCGTCAGCCTCAGAACTCGCCTGACCTCTTCGTCCCTTATACCATCTAAAAAGGCCCCCACGGCTAATTGTTCCTGGAATTCTTTAGGTGCACTCGGATACGCCAGGTGTGCCAGTCTCTCTATCGCAGCTTCAAATTCTTGTAAACTTTCCCCAGCTTTTTGCATCCGGGATTTCAGCTGAGCCTGGTATAATTGGGCAAGGTGTTGATCGCCATACCTCAAGTCTAATGCAGCTTCCAAGACTTTAAAGTCCCTTTGTTTCTCAACTGGGATGGTTTGGAGTAACTCTGAAGCTTGGCCCCTTAGTGCTAGAACTAATGCCATGGCATTTTCCTCATTATCCCAATTGTTAGCACACGCTGCTGCCTCAAACTGCCTCTTGTACGTCGTCCAGGAACTTTGGCCATCAAAAGAAGGAGGTTTTAGTCACTGTCCTGATGATACCACCTGCTGGCTTCCTCTATCTCTCAACTGTCGTTTAAGCCGGTCTATTTCTCCTTTGACTTCTTCTTCGAACTTGTTTACTTTTTCTTTAACTTCATTTACCTCCCCTTTGACTTCACTTACTTCCTCCTTGATTTCACTCTTTAGTTCTTCATTGGCAGAAATGATTGCGTCCTGTTGTGTTTTTATTTGATCGCTCAGAATTTTCCTTAATTCTTCCTGGCGTTTTTCTTGTTCTTCTTTTTCTTCTTGGCGTCTTGTTTCCAGATTTTCCATCATTTTCTTTAATTCGTCTCTCTCTTCTTGATGTCTTCTTTCTTGCTCTTCTTTTTCTTCTCGACGTCGCTTTTCTTGTTCTTCCTTCTCCTCTTGACGTCGTCTTTCTTCCTCTTGACGTCTTTTCTCCTGTTCTTCTTTGTCTTCCTGACGTCTTCTTTCTTCATCCTCTTTTTCTTTCTGACGTCTTGTTTCTTCATCCTCTTTTTCTTTCTGACGTCTTGTTTCTTCATCCTCTTTTTCTTTCTGACGTCTTATTTCCTGATCTTCCATAATTTTCTTTAATTCGACCCTTTCTTCTTGACGCCGTTTTTCTTCCTCCTGGCGTTTTCTTTCTTGCTCTTCTTTATCTTCCTGCCGTTGCTGCGCCATCATTTTTTGGAATTGTTCGAATAAGTCCTGTATTTGTTTATCGGATGCCATACTTCTTGTTGTTACGGGCATACGATGAAATTAAAATAAAATAAATTTAACTGTCACGTCAATATCGGTAATGGAACTTTCCAGACAAATCTCGAAATAGCACGAAAAAGTCTTATCCAGAGTCTTTTGTCACTATCCAGTTCAGAGAATTTAATAATCTCCACCAATGTCCAAATAGAAAAGTTCTAGAAATTTTCACTCACTAAATGAGTCTTTTTCAGTGTCTCTATCACTTCTCAGTTCAAAGGATTTAATTATCACACTAATGTCCTAATAAAATGTTCTACAATGTCTCAAAAATGCACTTAACACTATTTTCCTGTTCGAAAATAACCCTCAAAAAATGTCCAGTAAATTAGTCCTCCGTGCTAGCTCGAACACTCCAGCACAACTTCAGAGCTCCTCTTGTCATAAAATTCCGCTTCTGACACCAATTTGTGACGTGTTTCCACCCTTAGGAAACCACCCTCGCAAATTCCGTGGGTTCCAAAAATTATAACAAGAGATGTCCACTAACACACTTTATTAAATATTTACTGGATACTTCACAATACTATTATTAATTTAAATACACTTTACTGACTAAAATCACAATGTTTATCACTTTGTTTATCCTTGAAGTCTTAACCTCACTTTCTATACTTTTTGAACTACTCGCCGAGAATGCGGTCGGTCTTTTATACCTAAAAATGACAGATCTCGATTGTTCTGTGATGACGCCACCATTCTCTAGAGAATTCCAGGTGTCACTTTGGAATCTTCTGGTAGGTTCTTTTTCGAGTAGGTGCAAATACATCATTCTAAGGGTTGTAACACATTACAATATCATGAAAATATCAGTAATAAATTGTCTTGAGTATATTTACAATATATGTGAAATACAAACAAATTGGTTCACTTGATTAAGAAAAAAAATTTTTTTCTTAATCAAGTGAACCAATTTGTTTGTATTTCACATATATTCAAAAATTCAGGTGAATGTATTGTAATATGTTGCAACCCCTTAAAATTTAAGGTTATGTTGGTTACTAAAAAGTAGTAGTATTTGCACCTACTCGAGAAACCTACCAGAAGTTAGTTCTGGTGACATCTGGAATTATCTAGAGAATGGTGGCGTCATCACAGAAAAATCGAGATCTGTCATTTTTAGGTATAAAAGACCGACCGCATTCTCAGCGAGTAGTTCAGAAAGTTCAGAAAGTATAGAAAGTGAAGTTAAGACTTCAAAGATAAACAAAGTGATAAACATTGTGATTTTAGTCAGTAAAGTGTATTTAAATTAATAATAGTATTGTGAAGTATCCAGTAAATATTTAATAAAGTGTGTTAGTGGACATCTCTTGTTATAATTTTTGGAACCCACGGATTTTGCGAGGGTGGTTTCCTAAGGGTGGAAACATGTTACAAATTGGTGTCAGAAAGCGGAATTTTATGACAAGAGGAGCTCTGAAGTTGTGCTGGAGTGTTCGAGAAGTATTCTCGAGGTTTAGTGCTAACACGGAGGACTCATTTACTGGACATTTGTTCGAGGGTTATTTTCGAACAGGAAAATAGTGTTAAGTGCATTTTTGAGACATTCTAGAACTTTTCTATTTGGACATTAGTGGAGATTATTAAATTCTCTGAACTGGATAGTGACAAAAGACTCTGGATAAGACTTTTTCGTGCTATTTCGAGATTTTCTGGAAAGTTCCATTACCGATATTGACGTGACAGTTAAATTTATTTTATTTTAATTTCATCGTATGCCCGTAACAACAAGAAGTATGGCATCCGATAAACAAATACAGGACTTATTCGAACAATTCCAAAAAATGATGGCACAGCAGCACCAGGAGGAGGAAAAATGGCGTCAGGAAGACAAAGAAGAACAGGAGAGAAAACGTCAAGAAGAGCGAGATGAATTAAAGAAAATTATGGAAGACCAGGAAATAAGACGTCAAGAAGAAAAGAAAGAGCGAGAAAAACGACTTCAGGATGAAGAAAGAAGACGCCAAGAAGAAAAGGGAGAGCAAGAAAGACAACGTCAAGAGGAGAAAGAGGAACAAGAAAGACGACGTCAAGAGGAGAAAGAGGAACAAGAAAGACAACGTCAAGAGGAAAAAGACGAACTCAGAAAAATAATGGAAGACTTGGAAGAAAGACGCCAGGAGGAATTAAGGAAAATCCTGAGCGATCAAATAAAAATACAACAGGACGCAATCATTTCTGTCAAGGAAGAAGTTAAAGAAGAGATAAACAAGGTCGAAGAAAAAGTAGATAAGGTTGAAGGAAAAGTAGATAAGGTAGAAGAAAAAGTAACTGAGTTTGAAGTAGAAATAGACCGGCTTAAACGACAGTTGAGAGATAGAGGAAGCCAGCAGGTGGTATTATCAGGTCAGCGACTAAAACCTCCTTCTTTTGACGGCCAAAGTTCCTGGACGACGTACAAGAGGCAGTTTGAGGCAGCAGCATGTGCGAACAACTGGGATAACGAGGAAAAGGCCATGGCATTAGTTCTGGCGTTAAGGGGCCAGGCCTCAGAGTTGCTTCAGACTATGCCAGTGGATAAACAAAGGGACTTCAAAGTCTTGGAAGCTGCATTGGACTTGAGATATGGCGACCAACATCTTGCCCAATTATACCAGGCTCAGCTGAAATTCCGGATGCAAAAAGCTGGGGAAAGTTTACAAGAATTTGAAGCTCGATAGAGAGACTGGCACACCTGGCGTATCCGAGTGCACCTAAAGAATTCCAGGAACAATTAGCCGTGGGGGCCTTTTTAGATGGTATAAGGGACGAAGAGGTCAGGCGAGTTCTGAGGCTGAAGAGACACCAAAGTAGTAGCGAAGCTTTGGTGCGTGCACTCGAAGTAGAAGCCGCTTACAGGGATACTCCAAGATCGAGAGTGCGAGCTGTGACTCTCGAAGAATCGCAACCAGAAATGAACCAGAACACCTTGCTGACTGAGATGCAGAAAACATTCACCAAATTATGCGATAAATTGGATGGCCTCGGAAAGCAGAAAAAACAACAAAATAAAGGAAAGCCGAGCAGGGGTATTAAATGTTTCAACTGCGGCAAGGTGGGACATATGAAACGAGTGTCGAGTAAATGCTGTGAATGTTGAAGAGAAGCAGGAAAACTAAGGATAGCCAGCACCAAGGGGGCTGTGCTGGCTAGGGAATGCGGTGCCCCCAGAGAAATAAAGATTTCCCAGCTCCAAAGAATTCCAAGTAGTCTGTTGTTGCAAGGATATGTGAATGGAAGAAAATGCGTGTTTACGATTGACACCGGTGCTACGTCTTCAATAGTGCGGCCAGGGTTTATATCAGGCTTGCAGATTAACAAGAAGCAAAATGGAGTAATCATTCGGACAGCCACGGGGGACAGGGCTGCGGTCCATGGAGAGGTCAACTTGGAACTGCAGGTTGGACGGTTGAGGTTCAATTACAAGGTCATTGTGGCTGACATTATGGATGATTTCATTTTGGGTCTAGACATCATGGGAGAGCAGGGATTCATTGTTGTCCAATATTATTGTGGCGAGAACTTTAACCCGGACTAAAGACAAAATCCCAATTAGAGTTGTTAATTTAAATTCCCACTCGGTGACAATTAAGAAAGGCAAACCGATTGGCTCCTATGAACCGGTCACATGGGTAGCGAGGTGCGAGGAACAAACAGAGGGAAGTTCGTCTACGAAAATAGACCAGGAAGTTTTGACCTTGCTGAGTACCCAGTTGGAGCATTTATCTGAGGATGAACGAAGGGAGGCAATCAAGTTCCTAGAAAAGGAAAGTTCAGTATTTGCCAAGAATACAGAGGCCTTTACAAAAACAGACATAGTCCAGCATCGGATAAATACTGGCAACTCACCCGCTATTCGACAACCACCTAGGAGGCTTCCATTAGCAAAACAAGAAGATGCCTCGGCAATGATAGACAAGATGCTACAAGATGGAGTCATTGAGGAGTCGACGAGTCCCTGGTCATCGCCAGTAGTTTTGGTTGCCAAGAAGGATGGAACATTAAGATTTTGTGTCGATTATCGAAAATTAAACGATGTCACGAAGAAAGACAGTTACCCATTACCACAAATTGACGACACGTTAAGCACGTTGGCAGGCTCACGATGGTTTTCTACGTTAGACCTTAGGAGTGGATACTGGCAAGTGGGGCTTCATCCAGATGATAAGGAGAAGACAGCGTTTTCAGCAGGCAGTGGTCTTTATCAATTTACCGTGATGCCTTTTGGACTTTGCAATACGCCAGCTACCTTTGAAAGATTGATGGAATTCGTACTGCGAGGGCTAACCTGGAGGACGTGCCTGGTTTACCTTGACAACGTGCTTGTTATGGGACAGGACTTTACAGAACATTTGAAAAATCTTCAAGAAGTATTTGGGCGAGTCAGGAATGCCCATCTGAAGTTGAACCCGAAGAAGTGCCTGCTATTCCAGAAAGAAGTCAAATTTCTTGGTCACGTGGTGTCTTCGGATGGAATACAAACAGACCCCGACAAAATTTCTGCTGTACGAGATTGGCCAAGACCATCTAACGTTCATGAAGTACGGAGCTTCCTTGGCCTCTGCACTTATTATAGGCGCTTTGTGGAAGGGTTTGCCGAAATTGCGAAGCCATTACACCGGCTGACAGAAGAGAAAGTACAGTACCAATGGACACCGGAATGTGAAACGGCATGGAGAAAACTGAAGGCAACTCTATGCACTGGTCCTGTGCTAGCGTACCCACAACGGGAAGGACTTTTTATTTTAGACACGGATGCCAGCAATTCTTCGGTCGGTTGTGTACTGTCCCAAATCCAGAATGGGCAGGAAAGAGTGAACGAATATTTCAGCAAGGTGCTGTCCAAACCGGAAAGAAATTATTGTGTAACCCGGAAAGAGTTACTGGCCATCGTTAAATCAGTGGACCATTTTCATAAATATCTTTATGGAAGACATTTTAAGATTCGCACCGACCATGCTGCATTAAAATGGCTGTTGCAGTTGAAAACCCCTGAAGGTCAACTGGCTCGTTGGATAGAACGGCTGCAACAGTACGATTTCAAAATCGAACATCGACCTGGAAGATCTCATAAGAACGCAGACGCTTTATCTAGAAGATCGTGCAAGGAAGATTGCAAGCACTGCCGCCACGTTGAGAAATTTCAGGGTACGGTGGCCGTCAACACTATTAAAATAGAGGTTCCGGATGATTGGACAACTAAAGCCCTGAGACAAGAACAACTGAATGATACAGAGATTGGGGCTATATTGAGAGCAAAGGAGAAAGGAATTCGACCAGCGTGGAAGGATGTTTCGGACAAGGCAGTTGGATTGAAGGCTTTGTGGGCCCAATGGGATTCATTCAAAGTTATGAACGGGCTGCTAAAGAGAGCTTGGGAAAGCCCGGATGGCAAGGAAGTTGTTATGCGTCTAGTGATTCCCAGGTGTCGAGTACCGAAAGTACTTCAGGAAGTGCATAATGGAGCATCCGGTGGACACTTCGGCATTAATAAGACCCTGAATAAAGTACGAGAACGATTTTATTGGGTAAATAGTCGTCAGGATGTGGAAGCTTGGTGTCGCAATTGCAAAATTTGTGCAGCGAGTAAGGGACCGCAGACTAGAAGTAGGGGTGCAATGAAACAATATAACGTCGGAGCTCCTTTCGAGAGAATTGCGATCGATATAGCCGGCCCATTCCCAGTAACCAAGGAAGGTAACAAGTACATACTGGTTGCCATGGACTATTTTAGTAAGTGGCCAGAGGCCTATGCAATTCCAAACCAAGAAGCAGTCACTGTCACCAAAGTCTTGGTAGATAATTTGATATGTCGGTTTGGTGTACCCCTGGAGCTGCACTCAGATCAAGGGAGGTACTTTGAGTCAGGGGTGTTTCAGCAAATCTGCAAGTTATTGGGGATACACAAAACACGGACAACAGCCCTCCACCCGCAATCAGATGGAATGGTGGAACGACATAACAAGACCATGAAAGAACATCTCTCTAAAGTGGTTCATAAGAATCAACGCGATTGGGATCTCCACATACCGTTCTTCCTCATGGCATACAGAGCTGCTATCCACGAGTCTACGAAACAAACACCAGCCCGTGTAGTATTTGGTCATGAGATCAGACTGCCGTGTGATTTGATTTTCGGAACACCAGGCGGAGAACAGCTTCCTCTGAACAGCTATGTGGATGAAATGAGTGAACGGCTAAGAAATGTTCATGAGCTGGTTAGAGACCAAATCACCATAGCCAGTGACCGAATGAAGGCTCGATACAACCGTAAGGGTAGTTCAGAAGGGTTCAAGGCAGGAGATCTGGTTTGGCTGTACAACCCACAGCGGAAGAAAGGGAAGTCACCGAAACTTCAACCTCCTTGGGAAGGACCTTATACTGTTATTACCCGAATTAATGATGTCGTCTATCGTATTCAACGAAACAAAAAGTCCAAGATGAAGATCGTACACTTGGATAGACTGGCGAAGTATGTGAAAGAGGCTGAATTGCCTGACCGGGACGTTCAGGCTTAAGGAGGGGGCAGTGTAATATGTTGCAACCCCTTAAAATTTAAGGTTATGTTGGTTACTAAAAAGTAGTAGTATTTGCACCTACTCGAGAAACCTACCAGAAGTTAGTTCTGGTGACATCTGGAATTATCTAGAGAATGGTGGCGTCATCACAGAAAAATCGAGATCTGTCATTTTTAGGTATAAAAGACCGACCGCATTCTCAGCGAGTAGTTCAGAAAGTTCAGAAAGTATAGAAAGTGAGGTTAAGACTTCAAAGATAAACAAAGTGATAAACATTGTGATTTTAGTCAGTAAAGTGTATTTAAATTAATAATAGTATTGTGAAGTATCCAGTAAATACTTAATAAAGTGTGTTAGTGGACATCTCTTGTTATAATTTTTGGAACCCACGGATTTTGCGAGGGTGGTTTCCTAAGGGTGGAAACACGTTACAGTATCATCGAAATACAAGACATTTTTTATTTGCAACTTTTCTGTAAAGTGCGTTTTCACCGAGTTATTCCGGAAAAAATGGAAAACTACCCCTTTCTTTGAAATTGTAGCGCTTTAAAAATATGTGATTTAAAAATTTGAAAAATTAGACGTATGCATTGAGGCCTTCTCTCCGATTAAAGAACTTATATCTAGATACATAACAGGCTATCTTTTCACTATATACCTTGTTTGTGCCTAACATAGTCACATTATATGTCCATTAAAAAGAATAGATGAACATCACATCCCATAGGCAACAGTGGCGTTGTGTGTAGAAAATGTGTAGAATGGTAAATATTTTCATTAAAATGAATTATTGCAATTCCTGCATTACCGGCTCTTTATATAACGTGATGTAGGCATACGATATTACAGTAAGATAAAACAGTAAGATAAATATGTATTGAAAGGATATTAAAATTTAATTGCTATTTACTTTATAATTGTAAACTGAACTTCATCATGTTACGACTATGGAACGATCGATTTTCTTCTTTTCTAAACTGCTTTCTGCAAACGGCACAGCACTTCACTATTTATTTGCCTAAATATATTGTCACTAAACTGTGTAAATATGAATAGAGAATATTATTTAGGTATTGAGCAAATCACAACTTAAAATAAAAAGACTTCACCACATTTTTATCGAAAAATACGAAAAACGCTTATTAACATTAATGGCGGATATACTGTCAAAAGTGTCAAACTGAGATTATGATAATCAAACTGAACCGATGGTGTCCGAATCGGTCGCGAACAGATCGACTAGCCAATCAAGAACTTATGGAAAGAAGTGCCTTAGATTGTGAATCTTTCGGGATCACACAAAGTAATGCCATTATGTATCTAGATATAAGTTCTTTAATCGGAGGGCCTTCCAAACATTTTTTGTCTCTTGGAATTTTTTTGCAATTGCTAATTATCCAAGTTATAGGCACCTTTTCACGATAACTAATGTACTACAGTTTTTGCACATAAATTAAAAAACTATATTGAACTTTTAAAAATTGTATAACTATCATATTTTTTTATTATCAGAGACCTAAATTCGCCCTACAATTTTAGACCTACACTTAATATAGAAATACCGAGACATAGTTTGTCTATATCAGCAAATGGGCCGTTGATCATGGCCGTTAAGATATTTAATAAATTACCAACCTGTTTGAAGTCCTTACCTACTTTTAATTTATTTAAATCGAGTGTTCGTAATATGCTGCAAAAATATAGTTTTTACTCTATTGGTAAATTTTTAAATTGTGACAATTTTGTCTTATGATTGATTGTACGTTTGTATTTTTGTATTGAATTGTATTTTTGCTGTTTTACACTATATTTTATTATTTTTTCCTTTTTAACTACTGTTAAACCTGAAATTTTTCTATTTTTGGCTTGTATTTTTATTAACAATTTTGTAACAATATTCTACACTTGTATCTACAAGTCTTATGAAAATAAAGTCTATTACTATTATAATATACATAAATGACGCTCATTTTTCGAATTTTCATGTATTTTTTGTGCAAAAAATATAGTACATTATTTATTATGAAAAACTGCCTGTAACTCGGAAAATTAGCAAGTTACAAACAAATTCTAAGAGACAAAAAATGTTTAGAAGGCCTCAATGCATGTCTGAATTTTTTCAAATTTTTAAATTACATGGTTTTATAGCGCTACAATTTCAAAGAAAGGGGTAGTTTTTCATGTTTTTCCGAAATAACTCTGTGAAAACGCACTTTACAGACAAGTTGCAAATAAAAAAAGTCTTGTATTTCGATAACATACTCAACTGAATTTTTTCCGATTTTTTTTTCAACTTTTACATTTCCCCTTCCCCACTTTTAGGAATCTTCAAAAATATGCATTTTTCGAAAAAATTCACAAGAGCAGAAACATCTTATTTTGAGTCAAGGTAAATTTATTGTTTGTCTTTCATTTTTGACCTAATTCTACAAGTTACGGAACCCATAATAAAAGGGTGTTTTCTACCCCTTCCGATCATTTCCTACTCTGATCTTTTTCAACTCTTTTATTAACGTCATTACAAACATATTGCACAAGGTTTCATCAAAATCCATTCATTAGCACTCAAATTAGAGGTGAGAGGTTGACTGGACTATATGCTAACAGCAAACGACGCCCGTCGATTATTCCTTTATCTAACTGCGCATGCGCTCACATCTGACGCGGCAATGGGCACGAATTCAAAATTTCTTAATTTAAATAATTAATTTCACTGTTAAAATGACTTTAGATTGTAAAATAAAAAATACAGGTCAAATAAAACTTAATAAAGTACTTGAATATAAAATTTTTGAAAAATGGTCAATGACCCTATTAAGATGCAATTAGTTCAAAGAATCCGTTTATTTAACAGATATGGTTATATACAAAAATGGATATAGCAAAAATTCTTATTTTAAGAATCACGCCTTCCACACTTAAGGCAAATGGCTTTCAATTGCTTTCATACAAGCGAGAGAGCTTACGCTAACGATCGATTAGGTAGAAAAGATTCATGCAAACCTTCCCAGAATCAAATGCAAGCTTTTTTAGAGAAGTCTGAGACTTTTTATTATTTGATAATTAAGGCTGACTGATTATAACATAAAAATGTTTTACTAAAAAAATTTAGTTTCGCTAGAGACTACTTAGCTTTAAAGTTCTCATTCTCATTTCAGAAAATCGACATCTCTTTTTGCAACATGTTATTTAATTTTTAACTCATTTTTGCAGTACTTATAGACTGGTAGAATTGCACCTTCATCATTCTAAGCTATTATGGGAGAAAAAAATCTAGCTTTAAACCAATGACTTCACGAAAACTGTCGCTACCTCCCTGGCTATAATTGTTCTGAACTGTTCGAAAGCAGGTATGAAACAAAACGTAAAATATCATGACGTAAATCATCTGACAGTGACGCTTGCCAATATATGATATTTTCCATGCAATGCGCTGCGAAATCCAAATAAGTAAAATTTGAAATCCAAATTAATTGGTACATTATATCATATTATGCCTTTGTTGGATTACTAAGAACAATTAGCCGCAATATAAAATAAATATTCAAAACCAAAAATGAAATGGACAACTAAAATGAAATGCAAATGTATATGTATATTTTATCTAGTTTTTATTTGAATGAAAATTTAAATTTACTTTGACAATATATCAAACTGTAATTTTAACAAAAAAACTTCAGTTGTAACAATAAATTGCGAATATTAATATTTTTCGGAGCATACTTGGTTTAAAATTGAAATCGCGATTATTGGCATTACCGAATATACCTATACTCCTTTAATTTGTCAATCAATCAATCAGTATCTACAGTGTCGGAAGATTTTGGATTTGGGTGGCAGGCATAGTTTCAACGGCTTGACAGACCCGCCTACAATAAAGGCGTGTACCAGTGCTCTAGTAGAGGGAGCAAATAATGACGCGCTATCAAGAAAACATGTACATACATCATTGCTATTAAAAATTTCAGTACCATTTATTCAAAGGAAGGATCTAGTTGGCTCTGTTCAGTATAGGTAATATTATTACGTGCTTTAATTTAACCCGTTTTACTTTCAAAACGAGTCAAATAATTCTTTACATTGCAAGTGCAAGACGAAAACAAATTGAAATTCCGCAAGCAGAGTTGCCCACGCACATGTGGTGGGGAAAGCAGGTGGCATCAGTAGGATGTGTTATACGATAAAAAGAATAGCCTAGTTGCTTCGCTCTCGCTTGCTCTCATTGCCAACCCAAATGAAAAATTTTCTGACACTGTATACATTTTTCATACAAGGGGAAATGCAAAGGGGAGGAGCAAAGCCATGTTTACGAAAATTTTCGTGATGGCGCCAGGCGAGCTATACAGCAAGAGAAGGCCAACTAGAATAATATTCATGAATCACAAGACATCCGGCAAGACTTGAATGACAAGATGTTCTAAATATTTCGCTGTTTTTGGAAACTACTTCACCATCAGTGCCGTACCTAACTTTAAAAATAAAAAAAGAATAACAAGCGATAATTACCACCGATGGTTGTTCCAATACGTCCCCAGGATCTAAAAACCCAATATTTGCTATATTTGTCATCTGCAAGCAACTGTAGTTTGTAATAGCTGTTTTTCTTGGTCTGAATATCTGTTATACCCAAAACTACAGTATACTTTTGAGACGCATCCTGGTAAACATGAGCCTGATCTTCAAGCCCTGAATCAGGATCGACAGCTCCTCCACCTTTAACTTTCAGTTTTATCTTACTTGGCACAGAACTTGTGTATATGCTGCGCGATTTCGATTTGGAACTTATGCTTGATGATGGCTCGGGAGGCAATCTAGTAGTGGGCTGAAAGAAGAAATACTTATCGTAATGTAATATTACAAACTTCATCTAATTAAGTAACCTTACAATTAAATCAAAGATTCATAACATTAGTGGAGTCAAAATATATGTTGAATGGAATTATTTTGTTGGGGATCATTCAGAAATGACGTCCATACTTTACCCGGGGGAGGAGGTGTAGATTTTGTGACAGCATGGGACAGTAAGGGGGGGATTCGATGAACTGGACGTCCACTTGGGGAGAGAAAATGCGTGCGAGCTCCCACGTAGCGAATTTTACATTGCTATTATAATTACCAAATATATATATGTATATGGGGGGGGGGGGGTTAAAACCGAATTTGGACGTCCATCTAAGGGAGGGTTAAATATTTGTGACACTCTCGGATACAGGGGGCGGGCATGAAAATTCTAGATTTTCTGTGGACGTCATTTTTGAATGACCGCTTCTAGCAACTTCATTGTTTTAATTTGTTTTATGTATAATAAATAACAAGTGCTATGAGCAGCTTTCAATATTGAAATTTTCTGCTATTTTCTTTATTATTTTCAGTTTGAGTAATCGTATCACAAAAATAAAAATACCAAATTGTTCGTAATAAAATTTTGAACAAAACTAGACCTATGAATTTTCTGTAAATTTGTTAGTTTGTAAAAAAATTAAAACCACCAAAAAATTGTCTTTTTTTATAATTTAAGAAATACAACGTAATACCATAGTAATTATTGCAGTAATTTTAACTAAAGTTGGTGAGGCTATGCCCTTTTTTTGAACTAAACCTTCGTGCCAAATATTAGCACAAAAGACTCATTCAAACAGTTCAAAACTAATAATAATTTCTTAATTTTCATCACTTATTGTTTAAGTACATGGGCTTTTAGGTCAACCTTTTTTTTTTCATAAATGTAGGTTTTTATATGTATTCTATTATTATATTTTATGTATTAAGAAAAAATGTTGTAGTATCATCATTTAAACCGTTCTTTTTTAATTTGTTCATGATTTCTAAAATTATAATTATAAACAAATTCAAGTAACTCTGGATAACTAAATCTTTTATGAAACCAAAAACTGACAACGAACTATAAAAATAGGTGAAATATCTAACATTTTTCTAAAAAAATTAATGATCACTGCATTTGGGGCCGAGATACCTGTTTTTGCATTTAGGTCACTTATAAATAAACACACTATTTGGACTGCCGTTCTCCAATGTTTATATTTTTGTCTCTGCTATTTGAAAGTAATCCAAAACTAGAATTTTTAAAATCACGTCGAATAAAGCAGCTTTGAGAACATAACTGAAACCTTACCCCAGTCGTATATTTATCTCTCTTTTTTTTGCTGAGGCAGAAAAATATACAAATTAGGCAGTTTACGTGATCATCTAGATTTTTGAAAGTAGGACCCAAATTTACGTTGTGATAGTAATTTTGTTAAAAACACAAGTTATTTATAAAGTTTGATATTACTTGTTTCTCTTTACTGATTAATTTATTTATCTTAATTTTGGAAACACTCATTTAATAGTTGATTTTACTTTGGTACCTTTTTATTTGACTGTACTTTATTTAATACTGATTTCTCTGTTATTACAAATGGCATTTGTAATTGATTTGTTTTGTCTAAAGAATTATATTTTTATTTAATCTCACTTATTCCTGAAAAAGTAAAATATTGAAGGAAAACAGAGAAAACATTTTAATACGTTTATTTTAGACAATTGTCATATTCATTGGGATCAATTACATAATCATTGGGGCAATTGCCACATGAAAAGAAGGAAAGAATTCGTTGGGACAATCGTCACATTAATGAAGAATAATTAACTGCAAAATCTGAAATAAACCATTCGCGATTGTACTAAATATTATTTACTTAGCTGATCGGAGTATTGTCATATTAAACAACAATCGTTGTAATAACATTTTACGAACCCAAAGAAAACTTTCCATTAATTAAATGACTAAAGATAGTTGCAAATCACAATAGTGAGTTAATTAATTTGAATACTGAAAATGAATTTAAATAAGTAATAAGCTATAATCAAAGTACCACAGTTTAGCATAAAGTTGATGTAAATATAGGGTTGAAATATATAAAGTCGTAATTTCAAAGAGTTGAACTTCATTTAACGTTGTCATTTTATTGAGTGAATTTAGAAAAATAATCTGAATGTGTAATTTAATTAGTATTTAACAGTTAGGACTAAAACAAATGATAATGGAGAATTAATAATTAGGTAATTTTAATACTTAGGCTCTGACAGATGACGAGGTCCTGAAATGTGACACTCACTGGCCCAGACCTCGACTCGAGAATGTGGTCCATTTTTACTCCTTTAGGCGGCGGCGTAAATCGCCCGACGCTTCCCACCCCTGGAGCGCAACAAGCAACCTCTCAATGGACACTCTGGTACCTGGGCACAGTAACCGATCGGACGCTTGCCAGATATCAAAAGTCTACCGAAATCACTTGGAGTGATTGAGAGTTGACTGTTCAAACTACAACGGTGAATATTCCGTCGCAAAGTCTGTGAACGAAAGTCTTCCTCAAAAGGTCGCAGTCAGACAGTGAAACGGAATATGCTCCGGACCAATTCAACCTACTTTCGTAGGATGCACAACGCCAAATGTTTAACCTGAGTTTCTACTAACGATGCCGTAAGGCCGCTGGGTAAAAACAAAGAATAAACACCAAAGTGTGCTAAATAATTCTGAGAACACACAGCCCAAATATTCACCCTGTATTCAATGAACGTTACCAATAAAGGACGCAGCTTGAAAATACAGGTACGAACACGGAGATGGGTGCACCAAGAAAGTCAATCAAACAATGATAATTTTGGGCTGTTTTTCATGGTTTTTATACGCAATGTAATAAAGAAACAAAATTATGTTATACGCGAGAGTGACTGGAATAGTTAAAAAAGGAGTGAATTTTGAATAGGTCGTAGTTTATGTTATTTTACAAGAAAATCTCGGGCTTAACAGCATTAGAAATATGGCTTAGAATCGTTTGCATTTCTGGCGTGCTTGTTTACATAACACAATTCTCGAGAGATACACCGTCTTCAAGTTCGACTTTCAACGTCGTTTTCAACCCTAGTAAAATGCTTTAAGAAGTATTATAATAAAATAATATTTCTGTATTTAAGGAAATTATGTATGAAATATTTTTAAAGGTTATCTTGAAATATTTAATTTTGATTAGAATTGTTTCAAAATTTGGAAATAAGTAAATTCTCTTTAAAATTTAGGAAAATAATTTGCAAATACATAACCTAGATACCATAACGGACATAACTTTCTTCATTTTTTGTCGTGAAAATGGGAAACTAATAGACTACAAGCCCATCGTAATTTTTAAAGGGTCACAGCATGAATTATATTCAGTAATTGAATTTTCCATCCAAAGTGCGCTCTTCAGACAAAATATTCTTGTACGGCATTCCTCATGTTTGATAGTTCATAAAAAAATAATCGCCTAGAACCTACTGCCGTAAAAAAATAATGGGACCGGAAATCAGAAGAATTTTTGATTTTCAAAAAATTTTCCCAAGCAAATAGGTGATATAATACTGTACTCCGTTTATACAATGAGATTTGTATGCTTTCGTATATTCATTATTCAGCAACGCCGTACATATTTGGTGGTTCCAGGGTGAAAAATCCCGGGCGCATCCCTTCCCTAGACCCATAGGGTACAAGATCATTGCAAAATGTACGGCATCGATTCTACAATATTATTCAGCACCTACAATAATTTTTAACTGTGCCGTCTTAAAATTATGGTAACTATAAATATAAATAAACAATTACCTACATTTGAATCTCATTTTTTGGCAATAAGATCAGAAATTCCTGTACGGCATCCGATTTTTTGACATGACGTAACTAAATATTATCATTGTAATTAAAATTAAATGAAAATATGAATTAAAAAAAATAAATGGAATTAAAAAAAAATAAATGAAATTTTCAAAATTTAAAAGATTTTCGAAATGCGCTGTGTATTAATAAAAGGAGTAATATTTCTAAAATTTGCTATTTTGAATTCTTTAAAGATGGAAATATAAAGAAAAATAGATGCCGTACTGCCGTACATTTTTACTTTTAGGATTTTCCATAGCTGATGAGATTTTCACCAGCCTTTAGGGTCATTAATTGCTGTACGGCATTTACAAAATGTTAACGACTATATCAAATAGTAATTGAAAATTGTGATGCCGTTCATATTAGCCCATTCAATGTGACTTATTGTTAGCTTGAACGGGGCAATTATATATTAATCATTGAATGTGACAGACAGTTTATCTTTCATAAACAGAGCTTGGGAATTTTATCTCGGTATCTCGGTGACATGAAAGTCAGTTGGCTCTGTCTGTGCAAAGATTTTTATGCAAGTATGGCACAATACAACGTGATCTACCAAGAAATGCGGAAAATAAAATGGTGTGCTAGTCTTCAATGTGGGAAAGCCCCTGCAAAATTTTAGAGGATTCTGAGGTAATTTAGTATATTAAATTATTAGTCAATTTGCGAAGGTACACTACTGATGTTGAGTAAGTCCTGACCTAATTCTGAAGAGCTCGACTAACTTACTGGCGAAATAACGTATTCGAGTTGTTTACATTTCCTTAATTGGCATAAAAAGTGAGCCGGCCGGCGAGATCAAAAAAAGAGGTCTACACAGGATCTAGCGGCAGGTAGACAACATTGTTGGTACGCTTTGAAGATAATTGGAATTCCAGCGGACCAATTCACTTTTACGAATGAGTTCAAAGCATGCCGACAAGGCTGGCTCCGTGCCACTGGATCGTGTGTAGACCCCTAGACAGCCGCGTTTTTTGCTTCCGCTCGAACAATAGTTACACGGCCGTGTCATTGACCGGTTTAACTAAATATCTCGTATATCTCCTTTTCATTTCAGCATAAGATCAACGTCTTCGATTTATTTCAGCATTTTTGTAGTGTGATTTGATTAAAACCAAAAGTCAATTCTATCTAATGATCCAGCTTTGCTGTCAGTAGTGTCAATCCCAAGTCTGATAAAGTGATATGGTTGTACCACGTTACGTTAGATTAGTTGAAGTCATTGGCGGCGCATTCCTACAAAAAAAATAAGGTAATTTTTTTGGTCATTTTTTAAAAAATTTTTCATTTTTTTACTCCTTTCGGTGGGGATAACCTACTGTTAAATTTTCCGCATGTCCTGGTAGATCACGTTATATCTTACCTTGTACTTTTTATAGGGAATTCCGTAATATACAAAGTTAATATGATCAGTTTATTACAATCAGCAAATATGTACGACATTGCTAAATAACAGATCCATTAAAACGTAAAAATTGAATTGTACAAACGCCGTACAGTATTAAATCACATTTATGAAGTAGAAAATAGTTGCAAGAATAAAATAAAATCTTGGGGGTGACAAAATACTTTTCCAGCCATCTGGAACCATTCTTTTCGTACAGCATTTAGTTTTTATTGATTCTTGATTTAAGTTTATTAACACGCTATGCTAATGCCGTAAACAAATTTTTCACCCTAAAATTGCTCTTTTCAGAGAGAAATAATTTTCCTGACGCAGCTATGTGTTCCATGAAAAATGTACGGCATGGCAAAAAAATGTCTTCGTTTCATGAAAAAGCATTAAGATCATTGAATTTGATGTTGGTTCAAATCATCACCACTATACTAGTTAGAGGTAGGGAGTTGCACCCGGGATTTCTCACCCTGGAACCACCAAATATGTAAGGCGTTGATGAATAACGAATCTATTAAAGCATACAAATCTCATTGTACAAATGCCATACAGTATTAAATCACCTATTTGCCTGGGAAAATTTTCGGAAAATCAAAAATTCTTCTGGCTTCCGGTCCCATTATTTTTGTACGGCAGTAGGTTCTAGGCGATTATTTTTTTATGAACTATCAAACATGAGGAATGCCATACAAGAATATTTTATCTGAAGAGTGCACTTTGGATGGAAAATTCAATTTACCTGTGTACTCACCTGCACCGGCCAAAAGTGACGGCATAGTGTCTAAAGTTATGGTTCCATACCCCGCATCGTACTGAATATAATTCATGCTGGGTCACCTTAAAAGTTACGATGGGCTTGTAGTCTATAACCTAACCTGAACAACTATACTTATATCCATGTATTCAGCTTTGTAAAACTTTTAATATTACTGATACTACGGGAGCCCGCCCTAAGTGTCCGTGCTGAATCCCCCCCCCGATCCTTTTGGGGACAATGTTTTTCATACAGATTAAAGTCTAAAGAACAATTTTAGACATGTCCCAAAAAAAAATGGCTGCACTTTCAAAATGGCGTCCGTTTCAAAAAAATTTGCAAAATTGTTTTTGTCATTTAACACAAACACTAAAAAAGATGCAGAAAAACTTTCTGCACAAAAAACAAAGTGCATACAATTTTCTACAATTTTGTTCCTATACAATATTTGGATAGGAGTTACCATTTTCCAGATAAATGATTCAGCTCTTAATATAAAATATAAAATTCAATATAAAACGTAATACTACGGGAGCCCACCCTAACTGTCTGTGCACCTCCCGATCCTTGGGGACAATGTTTTTCATAAAGATTAAAGCCTAAGGAACAATTTAAGACATGTCCCAAAAAAAAAAAAAAAACTGGCTGTACTTTCAAAACGGCGTCCGTTTAAAAAAAAAATTGCAAATATTGTTTTTGTCATTTAACACAAAAACTAAAAAAGATGGAGAAAAACTTTCTGCACAAAAAAAAAGTGCATACAATTTTTATAATTTTGTTCCTATACAATATTTGGATAGGAGTTACCATTTTCCAGATGCCATTGTTACCGTTTTCGAGATAAATGTCTGCAAATTATAATATTATTATTATTATTAATTTTTTTTCAGTTTATTTTATTTTTTTGTTATGTTAATATAAAGTTATATTATACGCCTTACAATCATTGTCACAGTTATTTCCTCTAATTGATTTACCAATATATAAATTTCCATGTTTTCTTAATTTTGGACTTATTTATCTGGAAAATGGTCACTCCTATCAAAATATTGTATAGGAACAAAATTGTAGAAAATTTTATGCACATTGTTTTTTGTAAAAAAGTTTTTGTCCATCTTTTTTAGTTTTTGTGTCAAATGACCAAAAACATTGGCAACAGTTTTTTTTAACATATGGCCGACATTTTGAAAGTACAGCCAGTTTTTTTTTTTTAGGACATGTCTTAAAAATATTGTCCCCAAGGATGGGCGGGGGGTGCACATACAGCTAGAGAGGACTCCCCGACTATGATACAATAAAAAAAAAAAAATTCGTGATCAAGATTTAAACCCATGATGTCCGCATCCTGGAACAAAAAGCACCAGTTGTCTTACATATTGGGCTATCTGATGTAAAACCATAATATAACGTTTAGACCTGTTTGTCAATTTTCGGATCTTAATCGATAAAGACTCAACTTTCTCGGGCCTCTATACACTATGCTTTAACAATTGTGCTTCTGGACTGTTTTCAACTTGCGGACACAAAAATATAAGTATTAAAGAATAACCAATCCAAATTTTAAGAAGAAATATCAATTTGCTTAATTGCTTATTTATCTGACGTATGTTGGCCCCAAATGCAAGTAGATCATTAGTTTTTTTAGTCAAATGATATTTCATCTATTTTCATAGCTGCATGGTCTATGTCCTAACGCCACAAAAAAAAAATCTATTTTCATAATTCGTCTGACGTTTTTGTTTTGATAAGAATCCAGTTATTTGAATTTGTTTATAACCATAATTTTGAAAATTATAAACAAATTTCAAAAGAACGTTTTTCTTTATTATTATCATTGTAAAATACATGCAAATACCTACATTCTAAAAAAATTGTTCTGTGAGTCGATGCACTTAAATAGTAAGCGATGGAAATTTCGAAATTGTTATTGATTTATAGCCATTTGAATAAATATTTTGCACTATTTAGCGCGAAGGTTTAGCTCAATAACACAGGTCTACAAAAAAAAAATCTGCTACAAGGACTAAACCTATCATGCCTTAAGTATTTTTGTGTTCTGAATCCGTATTTTCAATTAAAATCATTTTCTACCGCATAGATTTCCGGTAAATTCCGGTTTTTATTGTCAAAAAACTGCATTTTGACAATAAAAACCGGAATTTACTTGAAATCTACATAAGGAATGATAGGTTTAGTCACGACCGGCTTTAATGTGAACAGGCCAGTATATGGAAATGTGGCAACGTGTGGTTCAGTCCGTTCTTGGCAAAACAAAACAGTTGTGCAGTAATCTGTCACGAATAAATTGGCATTATAATACATAAAAAGTGCCTCTCTGTTGGTGTAATTTCACAAATTGTGTTTTATAAAGTAAGTAGTTATTATTTTAATTAATTATATGGGTATCTATCGCATCGTTCGCACCTAAAATCACTTTTTGTGCGTCAAATTACGTTATAACCTTACTTTTTATGCAAGCTACATTTTTAATTCAATTCACATTTACTACCAAAACCAATAAAATAATTTTAATTAATTCTAGGTATGGGGTCTGAAAACAATAACATGCCGGATAAATGTTGTGTACCTGGTTGTACAAGCAATTACAGTTCTTCATCTGAAGGTTATGTCCGAGCCTTTAGATTTTCCAAAGAACCAGAATTGAGGAAACAGTGGCTAAAGAGAATTTCTGGGAAAAATTGGCAGCCTATAAAATATTCATTGGTGTGCATAAAACATATTTGTCAGTGCAATATCCAAATCTGAACGATACAAAGATGCTTATGGTGTGTGGAAGGAGAGAGAAATGGAAAAGTTTAAGTTAGTGTCTGGTGCAGTGCCCCGAGTAACGGAAACTTACCCTCATCCACCAGTTATCGCTGGGGCGATGATGAAGGAGAATAGATTGCGTGCGATGTGCATTTTGAGGAATATGAGGATTATTATCAGCGTTACCACATTTGGTAGAATTTTTATTTCTTTTTAGTAGAATTTTAAGGATTTTTTTAAAGTTTGGTAGGTAAAATTTGCTGGTAGATTTCTGATAATAATTATCAGAAATCTGCCAGCAAACTTTACCTACCAAACTTTACAAAAATCCTTAAAATTCTACTAAAAAGAAATAAAAATCTACCAAATGTGGTAACGCTGATTATTATGCTGTTTGTTAACGACCTAGGTTTTTTAAATTAATTGTAAGCAAATAATTTATTTTGTCATTAATGTCATAAAAATATTTTCATGTAATTCTTTGAATAAACAACATTGCCACTGACAATAAAATTTATTATTCATTACTCTCCGATAAAGAAATCATTATACCCTACTCAGCAACCTACACAATCATCGCCCTAGCGATAACTGGTGGATGAGGTTAAGTTTCCGTTCATTATAGAGGTTGAGGAGAGTCGGAGATGACGGTGAATATTTTTATCGTGATCAGCACCTGCGAAAACGGGGGAGGGCCTATTGACGATCCAAAGCGTAATTAATGAACTTTACACCCCTTGGAAGGGTTGAAGCAACCCCCTAGGTCGCTACCACCTTCTCTTCCCTGAAAAATGAAGGGATATGCACAGGAATAACGATCATGTGTCGAAAAACCTGTAAATCCTGGCATGCTTTCTGGTGAGTGAGAGGTGGTTTCTGCCCGTTTGAGGGATGAGGAGGGGTTAGAACTAAAAATGAATATTTTTCCCATGATCAGCGACCCCAAAAACGAGGGGATACGCGTTTGAACGGAATCATTTAAAAAAAAATGATTTTCCACCCATAGAGAGGGTAAATCAACCCCATAGGCCTGCGGTCTGGATTCCACTTACTCTATAACCCTCTTCCATGTAATTTCAAGTATAACCCGTCGATAAATCACTCCCCAGACCAGTTTATATATGAAAACATAAAGGGATACATAAAAGGGGTGGTTAAAAGGGATGATTTTTGGCTGCTTCAGGGGGTTGCAGCGGTCAAAAACTTCTACCACCACTTCCATCGTGTTCAGCACCCTCGAAAACAGGGGGGAAGGTAATCTCGTCTTTGACGAAATATTTACACTATTTTTTCCTTCATTACATAGACTATTAGTAGGACTGACAGAGTTTAAGATTGCAGCGTTGTCTCATCGTACACTCCGGCCTGTTCACATTAAAACCGGTCGTGGTTTAGTCCTTGGAACAGAAAATTTTTTTTTGTAGACCTGTGCACAGATCTACAAAAAAAAAAATTCCAAGGGCTAAACCCATCATTCCTTATGTATTTTTGTGTGCTGATTCCGAATTTTCAATTTAAAAATTTTTTTACGGAGTAGATTTTGAGTAAATCCCAGTTTTTATAGTCAAAATATGGTTTTTGACAATTTTTGACGTTTACTCGAAATCTACGCGGTAGAAAATTTTTTTTATTGAAAATTCGGATTCAGCACACAAAAATACTTAAGGCATGATAGGTTTAGTCCTTGGAGAAGAATTTTTTTTTTTGTCGACCTGTGTAATGAATGGGCATAGTTTCGCCATCTTTCGTTAAAATTGATCCATTACGTTATATTTCTTAAATTGTCAAAAACTTAACTCATTAAATATTACTATAATGTGAGATTTAGATAATATTTCATTTTTGTCTTGCCTTCCACAATTCCATTTCCAGAAAAAAAGTGAGTGTTATGGCAAACGAATCAATTTTTAATTTTATAATCCACATATTTATCACATTTTTTAAATAATTTTATTTATACTTAATTATCTAATAATTCAAACAAAAAAAAACTACAGGATATAACCTCCCAACCACTCAATATTTTTCATAAATCACACTAAACGTATAGCAGTTATCATATATTAATTATTTGGTAAAAACCGGTAAGTCACGTAAATATTTATAATTATATGCACTTATTTGGTATTATTTGCATCATCACGAAACAGATTTTGCCATAAAATAGGCTATCAATATTCCCAATGGAAAGTTTCCAGGAAAACTTTCTGGAAACTTTTGGAGAAATCATCCATCTCTGAATGAAACTATTCAATTCTTACACATATCATACTCACATCTGCTCCCCAAGTACAAAGGCTCTTCTTAATGATTAAATCAGGAATCTTCCCAACATTATCTTTAGCCTCATCTAGGAAATCATCCGGCACCACATGAATTTGATTTGCTTCAACTTCCGCCATCCTGCTGCCTAATTTGTCCACATCCTCTTGAGTTGATATAACTGCGATTACTGTGTTACTTAATTTGGTAACTACCTTGCCACCCAAAGAAGTAACTAGTTTTTTAATTTCATTTTTCCCTTTTGGAGGATTGCCAATAATAGCAAATTCCATTTCATAGAGAGGAGGTAAAGCTCTCTTCACCCTTGGCCTAAAAAAACGTAATGATTAATAATCCAAATACAGCCGGAGCAATAGATCTTTGAACTGACGTCATCTAGTTCAGAGAAATTAGACATCGGTATGAACCTTGATTTTGTGGTTCTAAATAAATATCAAAAGTCCCCATCGATCGAGTTCCGCTAAAAATTTTACGCGGGATGAATAGTCACCAAAAATGGTTTTTCGTTAACGGTCACTTTACAGACAAAAATTTTACTTATCTTTGTAGATTAGGAAATTTCCTACAAAAAATATATAACTTTTATTTGTATGAGTAACCGTTTTGGCGATAATTTGATTTACAGAGTTGTTCCTCATGAAACGTGCCCTCCTTTTCACACCACCTTTTGAGATAGAGTGCGTTTTTTTTCATGTAGTGTCCCCAGTAGGCCTAATCCACGTTTGTTTCTGTTTGAAAAATGTTTATTTTTTTTAATGCTTTTAATTTGTTCAATGCTTAGTTTTTAATTCAAAACAGAAGTTATCAATCTCAATAATTAATATTCTTCTTCAATCTGTATGCTTTCCTCTTCATCATCTTCTTGTTCTTCCTCTGATCTCTCCTGTATTTTTATAGATTCAGTCAGGAAATGCCATGATTTACATCTTCACCGATGTCATTTATATCGGGTGTTACATTTAAGCAACACTGACCTTGGCAATTACCACAAACCGGTGAACAATATAAATCAACTTTTCAGTTGTATTCAGCAGAATGTCTGGAGCAGGTGGAAGCAGAGTTTGAGTTGACTTTAAAATGTTATCCCTTAAGGTCCATCCCCAGTCTTCAGGAGTAAGCTTGTTGCCTAACCATATTTGAACTTGGTAATAGACCCAATATAATAAATATTGCCAAGCAGCAGAAGAATAAATAATAAATAATTGAACGGAAGAATAAATGAATGAACAGGTTTTATGACCTGTGTGATACTTCTTATACTGGGGCTTTGTACACAGCTAGGACAAAACGAATTCCATTGTTGAAAATCACGTCTATCAAACACTGTCTTAATAAAAATATCTGCGTAATTTATTAATTCCTTATTTTTTTCAAATAATTTGAAGACAATAATTTTACCTTTCTTAAAAATTGCTGAAGCTGTCGCAACCTGTCATTGCATGTAAAAATAAAATATAATCTTGACACTCTGGATATGACTTCAAACTTTGTAGAGCGAGAGCTAGGTGCCTTTTTGGACACGTCATCATTTTATGAAATTTGAGATATTTTTATGGTTTAATGGATGATAACGATTCATAAAATCGACGGGGCGGGGCACCTCCTGTCAGGTACGGTCACGAACACTGTCTAAAAATCAGTGAAATCATGTCATCGTTACAGTTTTTTTTTGTGTACACATTTTATGTTTAAAATGAATCAAATAAGATCGCCAGAAAGTATGAGCCGTTAGAAGGCGCAGCCAGAAAGGTGTAAAAGATGTAAAAAAACGGAATTATATGACATGATCGTTACAAGCTTTTTTTAGGCTGAGCATATTTATTTAAATGTTTTGAATACACAAAAAAATTCCCAGAAAGAAACTCCTGTCAGTAAGGATAGCCAGAAAGAAAATGTTAGAATTTTTTAAGAAAATTGGATATTTTTTTTGCGTATTTCATCTCAGAACTCTAAACGCATCGTTACAAGTTCTGGCTCCTTTTTAAAACGTAAATATAAGCTTCTTTAACAATAAAATAGCCTCCCCAGAAAGTTCTTAGTGTTAACAATAGTACACTCTTAAATACACAGGAATTTAACACTTTCAGCTAACTTTACTTCCTACCATATCTCATTATTACAAAGTCACTTTTATATTCAAAAAGTAATTATAAGTCTCTTGAATAAGAAAGTATGCATCTTAAGACCAAATTCCCGTCAGAACAATTTCTTTCTTATTCAAGGGACTTATAATTACTTTTTAAATATAGAAATGACCTTGTAATAATGATACAATACATCTGAGGTACGGTAGGAGGTCAAAAGTTAGACGAAACTGTTAAATTCCTCGGTATGGTACATTTGTTGACATGAAGAACTTTCTGGGGAGGCTATTTTACTGTTAAAGGAGCTTATATTTACGTTTTGAAAAGGAGCCAGAACTTGTAACGATGAGTTTAGAGTTCTGAGATGAAATATGCTAAAAAAATCCAATTTTCCTCAAAAATTCTAAACATTTTCTTTCTGGCTAGCCTTACTGACAGGAGTTTCTTTCTGGGAATTTCTTCTGTGTTCAATACATTTAAATAAATATGCTCAGCCTAAAAAAAGCTTGTAATGATCACGTGATATAACTCCGTTTTTTACAATTTTGACCTTTCTTGACGACCCATGCTTTCTGGTGATCTCATTTTATTCATTTTAAACATAAAATGTGTACACATAAAAAAATGAGTCTTGTAACTATGACATAATTTCACTGATTTTTATATCTTGAACCGTGGCCAACTCAACGGGCTGACATATGCCAGAAGTTTATTTTGCCATTATTTAAGTTCGATAGAGTTAATCAACATACTTGTAACGATGAGTTTCCGAAAAAGCCACGTAGCTCCCGCACCGTTGTGAAGAATACATTTTTGTTTCTATTTTTGATTTTCTAGGTTTCAAAACATAAATAATTTTATCAACAGGAGTTCGTGCGATCAATATTACTAATAAGTCTAAGTCTTCACCTACAACGAGATATACGTGCCATTGAGGAGTGCATAATGTTCGTTACAACTTTGTAAATCGAATTATTTCTAAAACTGTTGCTCTTACAAATAAAAGTTATATATTTTTTGTAGTAAATTTTCAAACAAATTTGATCATTAATATTTTTTCTGTAGTTGCGACTGTTAACGATATATTCATGAAAAACTGTTTTAGGTTACCTTTGACTCCGTGGTAGTGGCATTCAAATCGAAAGGGATTTATGTTTAGAACCACAATATGTAATGTCACCCTTCTTTGCAATTTTTTACACCTGGCTATATAGATGTGGTGAACTATTCACTGGCATTCACCTTACGGTATTGTAATTTAATTAAGTACACATAAACCAATAAAGATTATTCTCTTGGCTAAAGAATAACTTCATGTTTTATAATAAAATTTACTTACTCAGCTCCCTCTTCCTCCTTTTCACTTTTGAGGCCATTGGTAGGGTGGATTTCTTTCACAATCCTTGTTCGGGGTACATATTTGTATTTTTTCAAGAATGAAAAGCTTTTAGCAAAATCTGCTGGCACTTTAAAAGCCACTCGTTTTGGTTCCTTCACAACAGCTGGGCATTTAGTCCATTCAGTTAAATTTCCAGTACATACATAACCAGTTTTACTGAAATGCAACTGCCCATTTTTGCATTTTTCACAGCTTTTCAATGCACCAAATGTCATTATATCACTGAGTGCATCGAGCATCTAAAATAATTTGAGGTAAGAATTTAAATACATGATATGAAATAAAATACGAAAATATATCACAAAGAACAAAGATCATTATTACTTCACAAATGAATAACAGTAGAAAGATCACATAGCTTTCTGGCGCTAAGTAGCTACATGTAGGCTTCGCTAAAGAGAAATTATAAAAAATGTAAATGTCAGAAACTACCAAGACAAAATCTTTTATATTAACTTGTCTTTGTGAATCAAGTCAAGACATCGTGCGTCACTAGCAACAACATCTATCATACCCCACCGAATCTGCTTTTGGTTCGCTGTTTATCAACTTTGTTGTTGGCTTATTGAATATATATAACATGTAAAGGACATGAATAGTAACAACTTTCGAACGATTTTTCGTTATTTTGAGTCACTAAAGATATTTTCTATCGTGGAAGTTGCTATGAGTTTGCCTACTGAGTGTTACTGAAGATCATTGCCAATTATTACTTTTGGGAGATACATTTTTAGCAAATATTAGTTTTTAAATGAATTTTTTCAGTCGCAAAGAGTTTTAATTTGAAAATGGCAAAAGGGCATCAAAAAAATATTTTCTCTAAAAATATATACAGTGTGGACACTCTTAAGATGAAGACACCCTTACAACTTTTATATTTTTTTCTGAATCAAATTTTACTCAAGTATAGAACAAATTAGAATTTACTTATGACCAGAAAAACATTCGCCTCCTACAAATGCAAAGCCACTTGCGGTACCAAAATATGCAAAATAAATCAAAAAATCATATTAGGCATTTTTTTTACTGGAAAATTTTATTTAACGAAACTTGTTCAGACTTGTCCAAAAACTGTATGTCCAAAATTTAATCAAAATTAAAAATTTTAAAAATTACAATTTTAAAAATAATTATTTAAAAAAAAACTGCAAATGGCTTGACAACAGAGAAGTTGCATGATTTTTTTTTATAATGAAAATCGATACATCATCAAAAAAAGTTATAAAAATGTAGAATTTACGATTTGTTAAATGTTAATACGGGGAGAAAATAAATAATCTCATCGGTGAGGAATTCGAATATTTCAAAACGGCAGTTATTTGGCGCCATTAACTGTGACATTTTCCGTTATGATTTGTCCATCGAAATTAATAACAAACTGGAAGGTGCACTCGACTAGAGAAAGTGCCACAGAGAGAAAAACTTGCGTGCACTATTATTCCATCCTTTTTCTCGGTCTGTGTACAGACGGTTAAGCCAATCAGACGTTTTCTTCAACCAATCAGATCTTGTCAGACAAGGACGGAATAGTGAATGGAAGTTTCTTTTTCCGTATAAACATGCTTCAGTAGCTTCGTATATCTAAAGCAATTTCGATGGGTTTATCAAATGTCAGTTTATTGTTTACAGTCAGTTTACCAGGTTCTTGTTTGTGCTGTTGTTGTGTTATTTGGTTAATGAGCTAGTAAACAACATTATTATGACTTACGAGTTACAAATATTGCATTGTGCCTAAATGTAAAACTAAGAGTATCACTACAAATATGGTAATTTTACATTCAAGATTCTCCAAAATTAGTTCGTAGACAAACGTCAGCAAGAGGTTAGGATACTGCGTCTACTTTGGACAAATTATCCGACTAACGGATGTCGTCATTGACTTCACGCCAATAAGAAACCGATTGCAGTCACATGGTGTTGTTTACATAATCTAAATATTAATTTTACGGAAAATAAAAGCAAATCACTTTTTCAAGCATTTTAAAATTTCATGCATCTTCCCTACTATCTGGCAGCTTGGGTTTAAATTAAAACAAAATTGTCATAGTACGTGTCATAGTTTAAACAAAAAAACCCATTAAAATTATATTTTCGTACTTGGAATTACAAAATTTCAAGATTTTTTTATTTTGATTAAATTTTGGACTTCAGAGAACAAGTGTTCACATGAATACAGAATAGTCAACCTGGTATTGTGCATGTGTCTGACGCTGATTAATTCATTATATTTCAAGTATATCTGATAAATCTACAAAACACAAGTAAGTATACTTAGGCCCGATTGTACAAACACGGTCAACGCCGAGTTCAACTGAACCACTTTCAGAGGTGAACTCGGCTCAAATCTGATATTCCGTTGTATACACAATATTGGAACTCGGTTGAATAGAACTGAGTTCAGTGAAAAAGTTGTTAGGTTGGTAACATTCGCACATGCGCAAACTGGCTAGTTCTGTCAAATAGTATGTTTTGAAGTTTGACGGATTGATTTAACCCCAAATAGTTTGGGGTTGATATTTTTCATTTTAATAATAATTAAAGTAAAATCCAAAAAATAAGTTACCGTTTGTCAGTATCAGTGATGCAAAATTTCATGAAACTTAAAATTTGTGAAATTTCAATGACATTTTTGTGAAAGTTTTGAAATTCATCTGAAATTTATGAAATTTCTGAAATATAAAATTAAACATAAGTATCATGAAACTTTCGTGAAGTTTCAATGAAACTTTCATTTTATGAAATTTAAATGAATAGTTTCCTAATATTGTGAAAGTTAAGTGAAATTTCGTTGAAATATTTCATGAAATGATGAAACTTAAAGTTCTGTGTAACATTCGTAACCAGTGATACAAAATTTCGTGAAACTTAAAATTTGTGAAATTTCAATGAAATTTTTGTGAAAGTTTCGAAATTCATCTGAAATTTATGAAATTTTTGAAATATTATATTATACTTAAGTATCATGAAACTTTCGTGAAATTTCACTGAAACTTTCATTTTATGAAATTTAAATGAATAATTCCCTAATATTATGAAAGTTAAGTGAAATTTCATTGAAATATTTCATGAAATGATGAAACTTAAGTTCTGTGTAACATTCGTGATGTTTTAAACTTCCAAGAGATAATGGCTAATAAATCCCACTTTTGCAACTAGTCTCACACATTTTTATTTTTAAATTTGTTTTTAACATAAATAACATTTTGTTTTCTTTATAATAGGATTAGAGCTTACAAATAATATATTTGTGAAAAGTAAAAATAATAATACATTTTTCAAAACGTTTTATTACAAAATCGACAAGTCACATTGTTATTATTTTGGGAACACGAAAAATATTTCCAAGTAGCACTTTTTGGCTTCATTTTGTTGATTATTATGGGTTTTAACTTTTAACACTTTTAACGGCGTTTCTTCACTTTCCCGCGACTTTTAGCAAACCTAACCTCTATAATAAATGTCAAAACCAGACTTTAATCCATATTGGTTGAAAAAAAGCTAAAAATGCTCGCGAAATTCAAATTTTGTTTGATGTAACGGAAATACAGATTTTGCGGCTGAAACTTTCATGAAAGTTTCAAAAACATTGTAATTTTCAGATTAATCTGAAACTTTCATAAAATTCAGATATTTCAGAAATTTATGAGAGCACGTTGAAACTTTCAGAAATTTCAAATTGAAACATTCAAAATGAAATTTGAAATTTTGCATCACTGGTCAGTATGCTTGTGAAATATTGTAGATAAGTTAAATATCCGTTTCGTATATTAATAAAAATATTTCCTATAATAATTTTGATTTTTATTAATAAAAAATTGCTTATTTCTATTGTATACAAAATGCAATAAACAACACGACAGAATAAATTCCAACTGATTAATATTTTTGAGGTCGTCGGCGAGGATTTCTCAACACTTGCAAATATTCAATGAAGTCTTCATCATCCGTTAATTCCTCCATATTTTCGTGAAATTATTCAGTCATTTCTTGTTAATTTTTAACAGAACCAGAACAGAAACAAAATAGGTGTGTAGAAAAATCAAAATAGAAAATATTTCTAGGTTATAATTATCTTGAACCAGATTTAAACTCAGAAATTCGACAGCTTACATGAACCTTCGAAAATGACAGGAAATGAACTAGGTTTAAAGCTGAACTTGGCTTGTACAACACAACCTTAAATTTGAACTTAGTTTAATCTTGAACCGGACGTGAATTTGGATTGTACAACCGGGCCTAAATAAATAGATGATGCAAAATATGATATTTAAATGTAATCATTGTCACACTAATCATGGTATAAGTATATGAATGGGACCAAAATTACCACTGAAATGCTCCTGGAATTATACTTAAATGCGTACAACCAGCTTGCAAATTCATATGTAAAACATATTTTCGTTTAAAACCCCACACTGCTACTTCCCATTATGTGAACGCTAATTTTTTTATTATTTATGGTGTTGAGAATAAAACAAACTTTTATCTTAATAAATGGCAACTGAAAATAATCTTTATTTGAAATAAGTATTAAATATAACCATAGAAGAACAAGAACATAACTTAATTTCTTCTTCAACTTTGCTAGTCAGGTAGCCAAGTTTTAATTTGTAGCTGGCATTAATATGTTTACATTGTTTTATTGTTTACATACTGTTTGGAGCTCCATTATTTATCGAATAGACATAAATTAATCGCTCTATGTGGAATTTATCGGTATTGGTACCGTAATTGATTTTTAAGACGAATACAGTAAAAATATTTATCTACAATGAGATATTTTCCATTTTTTTTTAAATTCAATTTTGGTGATATATATCAAGTAAAGTTATTATTTTAACAATTACTGCATAATCAATTTAAACCAAAACAATAATTTCTTAAATAAAAATAAGAAATCAGAATACGCCTGTCGAGACACAGATTTGAAATGATTTTATTTGGTGGGAAATAATTTAACCAATCATAGACAACTTTCGCTTAGATTGTAACTAACTTATATGAATGCCAAATTGTGTATTTACTTTACATTATTTTACCTATGACACTTCTATTTTTCTCAATATCTTGAATATCAATAAATATTATACACATGTATTTAGAAGGAATTAAAAGGTATTTATATTTGTTATTATGTAGAAGTTATCTTAAAAATGTAAACAAAACTTACGGCGAGGATTATGTGGCAACAACATTGCTTGCGTGCCGCCAGCTGACACTTCTTGTCACAATACAAGTGAAAGAGATATATTGGTTAGATTTATTTGTTGTTTGTTTATGTGGCGTTTGATTTTTACTTTATCAATAAACTATTAAGATGGATTCGAATTTTGTGAAAGGAGATCGTCCAATTTGCCCGAAGTTGATTATGACTTGATAGATTCGTTCTATAACAAAATTTGGATTTTTGAAGGGATGGGATCAAAAATATTGGAAGCTTGCCACCAAGTTCTTCGAATATCAATTTTTTCGGAACAGTTACAAATTTTTTTTCCGAAGCACTTATATTTGTTTCCACAACTTTTATAAAATACCTTTTAAATGACATTATCTACTATTTGTAAATTACAGCAAATACCTCGATGAAAGAAACTGAAATGCTTCAAATCAACATGACGGCGACGTTAGAACACATCTGTCATTTGACTAGCCGTTGACATTGTTGTCATGTTTTGCTAAATATGTTTTTAAAAATCTAATAGGCATTAAAAATTATTTAAAATATTTAATAATTCACGCCTATTATTATTTTTTACATAAGAAAATTAAATTTCGTGGATAAATATATTAAAATTGATTTAATAAATAAGCTTCATACTCCTGTTTTCTTCAATTATCTTTGCTAGAACTAGAGAAGGAATTTCAACTTGGCAACACCACACTGTTTTGTATAAAACCATTCTATCAACAAATCCATATAGTCCAGCTACGTCATCGGTAGGATTTGCAATCCTGGAGTCATAATACAATCCCAGGATTTCGGGATCAAATTTACACGATCCCGGGAATCCCGGGATTTCGGGATCGGGATTGCGAATTAAAAAAATAATAGCGTAAGAAGTAGATACATAATGAATACATGATTATATGAACAAAAATTGGCCGAATGTTTATTACTGAGTGTTGACCCGTACACACTAAAAAAAAATTGTTAAGAGCAAACAAAAATTTTGTTGCATATATACAAAGCAATTTCTTGGTTAATGTTAATAAATTTTTGTTGCTTCAAACAATTTTGTTAAGGGTATTAACTCCAAATTGGAATCTAATTTTCATACAAATGGTACCAGTTATGGAAAACGTATTTACAAGATTTTATTTAACTTTTGCCCTATTTGTATGTTAATATGTTTAGGGCAATCAAATCTTGCAAGTCAATTTCGAACCACTTAATAGCGTCCAATTGAGCTGAAATTTTGCATACACATGTATTTCTGGTGACAATACAATAATATGCTACCAAAAAGTGTATTTTTTAGTTTATTAAATTATAATTTTATTGGATGTATACACTCAGATGTTGCCTTCAAAGAAATGCCGAAGGATTCGGTACTTTTAAGGACAACGCGATGCAATGAATATAAAACTGATAATTAAGACGTAATTAAAAATTTTAAAATAAAATTATATGTAAAAAAACTTTTTAAAAACGAGCTTTTATTATTATTTAGGTGTACTAAAACGAAAAAAATTAAATTAATTGTCTTAAAAGCTGGTCGCGTGAATTGAAAAAAAATACTTGGTACTTACAAACAAAATTAATGGCTGTATGAACTTCTTGCAAGTTTTAACTTGCTAAATACTACTTGTATAGCATATATAGCCTTTAAAAAGTTGTTATGAGTCAATAAACCCCGTTAGGGCTATTATCTGCCTATCCTCCCTACTATCAATTCGTTTTCATTTGTATTATTGCTTTTTATATGTGTGGAAGTATAGTTTCAATTAGTTATAAGTTCAATGTACCAATTGGAATTTGTATTTAATTCTGTAGTATACAAATTTGAATAAATAAATAAATAATAAACTTACTCTGTCTTTTCCAACTGGTGGAGTCTGGTTATTTTCTTCCAACAAAGCAGCCAGCTCCTTAGTACTTAACTGTTCACTCAAATGATCTCGGTACTTGAACATAATTTTATTTTGTTCGCGATACTCCTTTTCTTTTGAGTCATCTTCCACCGAATCTTCTTTCTTCAATTTTTTAACTTCAGGTACATCTTCTTGCTTTACAGCCCTATTAATGATTCATTTAAAATATGCATCAAATTTTTAAAAATTTAACTTACGGAATTTGTTTTTTAACATCTGCTTGATCATCTTTCTTCAAACCCTTGAAACCTGGTAATTTATCGCCACATTCAAAATATCCCAGGTCTGACCTTACTTGAGCAAAGCAAGTAACATGATGCCACATGTCTTGCCCACCATATTTTTTCCCTACATCAGTTTCAAAATCTTTTTTTGCTATACGAACCTAAAAATAAAGATTTTTAAATTAAAAACCGTTTTTAAAGTTTCCATTTTAACCTGCGTTATGTTTTTTTTTCTTATTGCAATACAATATTATACAACTGCTAAATACACAGTATTATTCACGATGGAAGACATTATTATGAGAAATATTTGAGTAAATTAGAAATGACTGTTAAAAATGTTTTGAGCGTTTTTTATGAACTATGGTAATTTATAAGTTCTGTCCAACATTTCCATGAAAAAAAATTACCCTGGATTCACTTTTCCCTCATTTTGATATTAAATTATGAAACTACATTAAAAAATGATAGACACTATGTATTTAGCTTTTTTGCCACACTTTTGGTGAATTTTAAACGTTTATTATTAAACATAACCCTGTAGCACAACATATCAGATAGACATTGATACAATATGTTATTCATATTTGTATACTGGGCCAATATATGTCAGCTTTAGCCAATATTGTATCTATATGCTTATCAGCTATATTATTAATATATTAACCCAAGTATATATCCAATATTTTGGAAGACTGGCAAACCAGATTCAATAATACCATTATTTAACCAATATTGGCACAATGTAGAATCTAATATTATGTTGTTTCTTAGGTTTTCATGGGTATTGAATAAAGTGTTGTTGTACTTCCGAGTGTTTTCCCACGTAACTCATACTCCTACATGTGCCTATCAACTACGTGGTAAAACACCTATAACAACATATTAATTTGCATATTATATTGGGCAAATATAATTTCTTTATTACTTTTGGTAATTTATTTATTGACGAATCGTCACCTTAGAGTTATACTGTTGTATGTAACATTACTGTTGTTTTGAGTCATTGCATAAAATATTTGTTTCACCCCGATACAACTATGTATTTTTGGTTTCCTACATCTTAGGATGCTATATACACTTTTGAAAGTTTGCAAGGGTAAAGTTCAGGCATCGTACAATTTTGTTATGCTGAAAACTAGAAATCGACAAAAATGCGACATACAACAGTATAACTCCAATGTGATGAAATGTGCCTCGATATAATAGCTAGGGAGCTGGTGGCAATACGGGTACATGATTTCATTGTAATTAACAATATGGAATGAAGGTATTGATATAACTGATCGATTAGAGCAGCTACCGAGCTTGGTTGCTGCTGATTTTTTAAATAAATGAATTTCAAATCTGCAAAAAAAAATGGTATTATTTTATTATTTCAGCCATTACTATAAAATCGTTCATATATCCAAAATATAAATAAAAAAATGGTTTTCTAAAATCCATGACTGATTTTTTTGTAAAACTGGAGTAGTAATGATTTTGATATATGTTGTTTAAGTCAAGGCGTTGATAAAAAAAATACAAGTTTTCGACCTTCGATTAAAACGAACATAAAAATAAATACAACTATACTAAAACTCGTAGAACAGTGCTTTTATCTAGTCCATAATGAGTAGCAACGCTTCTTATAGACCACCCCTCTTCTAATTTAGAAAGCATCAAAACTTTGTCTTGCTGTCAGTCGAGGCATTTTGACTTTTCAAAATTTCAAATGTCAGAGTTCATTAATTACAACCCTGATTTAATACAGCGAAAAATAGGTGTACGCGAAAGTTTTGAAAGCAAGTGTACATCTTTATTGTAAGTCTAATGTTTAAAGAGATACAGCGTCAGAAAGATGGCAAAAGGGAAAAAAAAAAAAAGGTCTTGTCCTAAGGTTCTGGATCTATCTTTTTCTGAAGTATTTTGATGTGCTGAAGCTAATTTTGGGCAAACAAAAATTTCTATCGTGTCAGTCAATATTAAATATAAATAATATTTGAATGTTTTTACAGCGTTTAGTAAGAGAAGTTACATTAAATTCTGCTAGCTGACTTCTATAAGATATTAAGTGTTTACGTGCATATTAATTGTAAGATAATAAGTTTTTTTTTTTTGACTTCTTATATATTTTGGTGTAAGTACTTTATAGAAGTTTCAAGGTCTAGCAGAAAGGTGCATAAAAAACCAACAGCACCGTGCGCTAGATATGAATGGATATGTAGAAAATAGATAGAATAGCATGCGGCTTCACGCACATTTATAGTTATCAAACACATATAGTTATCAAACTATAAAAGTGAATTATAATATATTTTTTTATTTATATAGTGTTATTAGTTTAATCAATACTAATTTAAAGTGTCGGAAAGGACCACGCTCTTACCTTATGTAAAAGTGGTTTCCGTTAAATTGGCTATATTTTTGATATGTTATGTATTTCGGCATCCTGAACAAATGTGTCCATGGGCACGAAGTCCCAAACCCTAAGGATTTCGAGATACGATACGTTAAAGTTGGATATTTTATGTATATCATGTATAGTCCCTTGAGATAAAGTTTTTACCCCAAAAGTTCTGCGACCGGACCGCAAGACATTAACCCCCCCGTTTTCGAGAGCGGGGAACACGATGGTGACAATATTTTCCAACCTACCATCTACTCCTAAATCGAAAAAACCACCTCTTTTTCCGATTTTTCGATGCTAGGCTTGCAAGGGTTTGTCGGATAAGTAAATATTGACCACAGGTGACCTAACTCACCCCCAGGGGTTGAAACTACCCCCACCCCCAATACCAAAATGCCACGAAAATAACGAAAATCAGCTGAAAACTGGTATACTCCCGTTTTCAAGGTCGAGAAATATGATGGTGATAATATTTCCCGACTTACTCTTCACCCACTACCCCTAAACCTGGAAACTACCCCCTTTTCCGATTTTCCGGTGCTAGGCTTGTCGTATCGGATTTTTTTTTTGGTCAATTCAAATAAAATAGGTAAATATTGACCACAGGTGACCTAACCCACCCTCAGGGGTTGAAACTACCTCCACTCCCAATAACGAAGTGCCACAGGTGTAGCCCTTGTCAGAGCAAAAAACATGACTTGTAAAAGACCTATTGTCAAGTTGTGCCCTTTACCTAATCAGTAAAATGCAATATTTTTTTTTCTTAGAATTTTTTAGTGGTCGTTTTAAATAGATTTAATTTTTTTGGGTATATCTGAAAATAATTTTTCAAGTCCGGGGGATTGTTTACGCGTATATTAATTGTAGGATAAAATAAGTTTTTTTTTTGAGCTCTTATATATTTTGGTGTAAGTACTTTATAAAAGTTTCAAGGCATAGCAAAAAGGTGAGTAAAAAACCAATAGCACCGGGCGCTACATATGAATGGATATGTAGAAAGTAGATAGTATAGCACGCGGCTTCACGCACATATATAGTTATCAAACTAGAAAAGCGAATTATATTTTTTTTATTTATATAGTGTTATTAGTTTAATCAATAATAATTTAAAGTGTGGGAAATTTGACATCCCTAATTTCCTATCCTTTCCACCTTACCGACATCAACGGTGAAACCACGAGTCATCCCGAAGTAGGTAAGTTTTCGACATTTTTAAGTTATTTTTCTTTTGTTTGGAAATCTCACACCTATAAAATACAGTTCACTCAATTAATTATTTAGACGCACCCGCTGATAAGGCCCAATCATTAAGAAAGGCCATATTCTACGTTTCTTAAAATATGTAGATCTTAAAAACATTTTTTGGATTTTTTCCAGCATGTCAGTGTAAAGGAATGCTCTTGGAGACCATATAAAGCAACAATGTTCAAGTTTAGAGTGTATATATGAATTACAGTAGCGTATATAGATTTTTGTTCAGGAGGGGCCTTTCCTGTAAAAGTTGTGCACAACGTGGGAAAATGGGTCTCGATGAAACTTTTATAACTTTGGGAAAAGGGAGTTCTCGTTGTCCCGATCAAACTTTCAAATGTAACCTGGATCTGAAAACCCGCCGTTTCCGAGTAACAGACGGTCGAAAAATGTATAAAGCATGGATTTTCGCTTCTTGCGGATTGATCGACAGTGGATAATAATAATTATAAGAATAAGGTCTACTTTATTTTCGTAAGGGATGCTTCTCAATTGCCCCCCATTTGCCCCCTTATTGTGATATATTTATGCAGTGTGTCCACGGATGGACTTAACTATAGTCATAAACATTTTTATTTTCTGTTTTTCGAAGAAAAAATCATTCTTCATAATTTTTTTGCTTGTTTAATAAATACGATTCACGTTGAGAAACTTCGATTTTGTTGTACATGGTGCGCAAAAAATATAAAAATATAGATCCTAAAAATTAATAATTTTTAAATCAAACTTTTTGACGCATTAAAAGGCTTAAAAGGTGTAATAGAAAGCCAAATAATTTGTTTTCATGGGAGTTATTGTTACTAAGATAGTCGATATTAAAAATTATGTCGATTTTTTTTCCATATCTTATATATAAAGTTTTTCGATTGAGGTCCTATCTTAATTGAATTAACTTCGTATTATTTTGGAAGTGAATATAAATCAAGATTGTTGCTGTGAAGTAATGCTTATTATTATCTGTTAACATTTGTCAAGTAATATCTTCAGAAAGGTGGTGACCTTGCAGCACATTTTCCAAAATAATAACCGGTAATAAGATATGGAGAAAAATCGATTTAATTTTAAATATCAGATATTTTAGTAACAATAACTAAGTAACATAACATGAAAAAAAAATATTTAGCTTTTAAGCGCTTTAGTTTGATTTAAAAATTATTAATTTTGAAAATATATATGCAATAAGGGGCAATTGAGAAACATCCCTTACGAGAATACTATATAAAGTACACCTTGTTCTTATAATTATTATTATTATCCACTGTCGGTCAATCCGCGAGAAGCGAAAATCCCTACTTTATACATTTTTCGATTGCCAGTAACTCCGAAACGGTGAGTTTTCAGATCCAGGTTATATTTGAAAGATTGATCGGGACAACGAGAACTCCCTTTTCCCAAAGTTACAAAACTTTTCGCATGTCTTTGGTGCAGGGTCCTTTTTATTTTTTCTGCGTTTTTGTTCAATTTCATATAAATAATATTTCTAAAATGTTCAGATTTTGATTCCGAAATCCAATTCAATTAATGCAGGCGTGCATCTCTATTCATACTACTGCATAAATTCCCATGTCGGATATTTAGACATATTGTGTAGCAATATGGCGGCTATGTTGGTATCTTATATAGTGCCTATAAGTTGTTATTCAACATGACGCATATGTTGGTATCCCATATGGGGCTAATGTTGGTAGTCGATATGACGTCAATCTTGATATACAGTATAAACTAGGTTACTCATACGTTGAGGAGTTTTGTTGTATTTGTTTATATCAATGTGTTGTGCTTTTTTATTGCTTAAATCTAATGTGACAAAGGAAAACTCACCTAAATAGTCCTGAGTATGTCAATATACGATATTACGCCAACATTTGATTGCAATATTGGATGTTTATTGGCAAAATCGTTCATTCAACATATTGGCCCAATGTGTTGGTGCCTATATTGGCCTAATCAACTTGTGCTACAGGGGTAGTAAAACTATTAATCGGTGAAAACTGAAGACATTACACATTGAAGATTTAAAATTGACTGATAGTATTTGAGCATAGTATGCAAGTGTTTTTATGGAAATTATTTCAGAAGTAATTTTACTATTATTATTAGAAAAGTTTATTAAATATACATTTACCTCATCTTTTAAAATTTTCTGTTCACACCCTCTGCACATAGCTCTGCCAGACTTGGCATATTCAATCCTAAAATCATTAAGCGCTGCATTATTTGCTTTATCGGCAGCACCAGCTCCTCGTTTTTTGCCCTTTTTCCCAGGTACAATTACTGCTGAGGAAGCTCCTATCTGTTCCTTAATTTTGTCCTGATCCTCAACTCGAAGTGACTCATAATGTTCAATGTCATCGGTTGTTTTTGGTCTTTGTTTCTTGAAGAAACATTGAAAATGGTACCACATTGGTGTCTTTCCATCGAATTTAGGTGACTAGAAAAAAAACACAGGTATTTAAAGTAATTCTCGCCTAAACAATAACCTAAGCTACAGAAAAAATACATATAAATTAATGTAACATTCGATGTAATGTGCCAGAACTTGTTTGTTAATTGTGTACTGGTCGATGACATCACAAAAAATATGAAACATGACTTGTGATACGAAACAGACAGAGATAATAACAGATGTAATAAAAAAGTATATATTTTTCTTAGAACTAAGTTCCATTTTAACGATATGAAAAACTGTCACTAAGAAAAGTTGTTGAGAATTAAAATTTATGTCAGAATTCCAACTTGTGGATAAATCTACCTAATTCGACTTTTTTTAAAGTATCAAGTGTTATCATTCGGTAAAACTTATGGTAAAATAAAAATTATTTTCTTCCTACAAAAATTATTAAATAAGACAGCTAATTATACTCGTAATTATATTAAACTACTTTTATTTTTAACAGCATCGGAAAAAATGTATTATGAAAATTTATTAGAAAAACGTATTTCAGAATGCCAATTTGTTTATAAATCAGCACAATTTTACTATTTTGAAAATTATAAGAAAAACTGTATAACTGAGGAGTTAGCTTGTGGTTGACAGTGACATTTATATTTCTCCTCGATTTGTCATTTTACTGATAAGATTATTCTACTTCATTAATAACCATACGCAATTCAAAATAAGCGATACGCCACCTACGGTGCTGATTACGAACTACTTTGTGTGAGATGACAAGTGAAAACTTTCATTGTTTGCTTGTGTCATAATTGTTTTGCGTTGTTTTTATTTTCGTTTTTATTCAATTAAAATTGAAAACAATATGAATCAATATTGTTCAGTTCCTCAGTGTTCGTCTTAGGCAAAAAAAAAAAAACAACTTAAGCTTGCATTTGTTTCCCGAAGCTAGCAAACACTGCGTGAAGATGGATAACAGTTTTGGGGGGAAGGATTTTGTGGACAGGCTAAAAGCCTGGATAATAAAATTAAAAATTGGAAAGCCAGTGACAAAGTACATGAAGCATTGTTCACTTCATTTAACAGAAGATGATTAAAATAACAATATCCTAACATAACATAATACGTACCTTGTTTTCGTGAATTTACGCTGAAGAATTACGGTAAATACCAAGTCCTAAAATATCGCTTTAAACTGAAGCAACAAACATAATCTATATTTTAAAGTGTTATTGTTTGTAGAAAACACAATAGAACACGAAAGTAAACAATACGCAAATAAAACTAAATGCCATTTTGGAAAAGAAGATTTATGGAGCACGTCATTATTTTGTACCAACAGATCAGAATCGGGGATTAATAATTAGCTTATTTACTGTACATTACCTCATAAAAGTTTTTCTTTTCGTTTGGTTGGTAGGCCCAAAGATTTCACAAAAGATTGCAGTGGTGTAAAGTGCTTTCAAGATGCAAAAATTTTCGCGCAAAGTGTTGCATGCCATCCTTTTCATTGCATTACATAAATGTAAAGCCGTTTTAAACAACACAGGAATTAGTTCCGATGTAAACCGCATAGGCGCTGCAATCTTAATTTCAGACACGTATTGCAAAAATGCTAACTTACAGTAAAAAATGTATCCAATACAGTGTTATGGAATTGGTGAATCTTGCTATGGGAAAGTAATTGAAGATTTTAATTTAATAACCAGGCGTGCGTGTTGCACAGTTGACTTGCCGCAAATTAGTACAGAAAGGATGAGTGTCCACAACATAAGAAAAATTCCCCTAAAAATCAATCAATCGTGGAACACTCTGTTGCTGATATATGTTATGTGTTATTAGCACTCATTAGACTACAAAAGTTCTTTGACAAAGATCTTTTATAAAAGATATTTTTTATGAAAAATGTGTAATATTTTATAAAATATACCTAGTTGATATTTTATAAAATTTGGACTATTACACTATCACATTTCTCATAAAAGATCTTTGTCCAAGAACTTTTATAGTCTAATGTGGGCCTAAGAGATTAATAAAATATGTAAATATAAAAGTGTATCAACGTGGGGCGTTCATAGTTAAAACATATATATTTTCTTAATTATTATATTCACAGTTGTGTTGTTATTGTGAGAATATAATTCATGTGTCACATGGTACATTTTTGATTAATTTCATTGGTTAAAACACAAAAACAAAAGAGCATAATAGGCTATCAAATCGGTGATAATTTTATCACCGCATATTGACTGTCACTTGTTTTTAATGAATAAAATAGTTTCCTGTCAAAGTGACAGAAAATTTCAATAGATGCGTCGAAATCAGAAAATAGTGCTCTTAAGCAGAAAAATGTTTCAACCAGTAGATCACCGTCGATGGGGAGATGCTAGTGAGGAAGAGATTCGAAAGTTAATTGAGAAAAGAACAAAATTAATAAAGAATCTAACGTTCATTATAAACATATAAACCTTTATTTATTTAAATAGGTACAACCTAATCAAATACAGTTACATCTCATTATATAGACAAATGTACATAAACAAACAGCTAAAAAATAGATATATAAACGAAACAACAATACACATACTCAAATCTCATGCTAAATATTTTCTTAGCTTAGTTTTAAACATGTTTAATGTTTTACAGCCTTTTATTTCAATTGGTAAATTATTATACTGATTTAGTCCTTTAAAAAACAGACAATTCATTGATTTTTTATTATTAGTTCTAATGATATGCATATTATCTCTGCCTCTAGTTAGATGATTATGAATTTCATTGTTGAAAGTAATATTTGTATAGAGATATGAAGGTAAAAGCTTGTTTAAAATTTTATACATAAATATCATAGTCAAATATTTAAGTCGGATATCAACTGATTGCCACTCAAGACATACCAGCATCATATTTATTGGTGTATATCTGTTGCAGTGTAATATGATTCTCATACATCTATTTTGTAATTTTTGAAGAGAAGCTTTACTGTTTTTGTCTAATAAATATAATATTGAGGCACAATAATCAAAATGTGGTTGAATTATAGTTTGGTATACGGTAATCTTTGTATTTATGGATAAATTAACAGCCACCCTTGAGAAAAAAAACAATTTTTTAGATATTTTATTTAGAATGTAAGTGAAATGACTCTTAAATGTTAATGTATTGTCAATTATAAATCCTAGATATTTTATTTCACTAACTATGTCAATTTTACTGTTGTATAAAGATATGTTAATATTATTTAGATCAATTTGTGCATATTTATATCTAGTTGTTAAAATTATGACTTTGGTTTTAGTAACATTGAGCTTCAGTTTTGCCATATTGAGGTATTTCTCAACGTTTTTTAATTCATTGTTCATTTTTTGGATTGCAAACATTAAATTTATGCTACTGGTCGAAATGAGTGAGTCATCAGCAAATAGGTTAAGAAACTCAGAATTGATATGATAATTTATATCATTAATGTAAATGAGTAGAGGTAGATGTGTAGACGTGTAGACGTGTTTCGTGAACAGCTCTTAGTTATATTAGTTTTTACAAGGTTTTAAATTTTTCTGCTAAAGACTAGTTGTTAGTCACTAGTGAGACAAATAAACTGCGCCAGATAATCCAAATATAATCTGTTTTTTTGGATACACAATGATAAAAATGACATTTTAAGTTTTATAAATAAAGTTCAAGTGTGTGGAGTAGAAATCGTAGGCCTTCGTTATAAAACAGAACCGTACTCAGAAAATATGCCCACGACGTGTAAGCGCTGTGATCAAGATATCATCTCTAAGGAATTTGCCACGTGTTCGGGAGAATGTCGAGGTACGTACCACTTTGAATGCTCAATAAATGAAGACGCATATAGAAAAATTACCATAACAAAAAAGAAATTATGGCAATGTAACAGCTGCACTCAACCATTACCTAGAATTACAAGAGCAGTTTCAACATCAGAGCAGAAAGATAAAGAAGAAAAATCGGTTAGATCAGAAATTGCAGACATAAAAAAAATGTTTAGCACTATTATGAATAAACTTGAGGATTTCGATTCCATAAAAAAAGAAATAGAGGAAATTAAACAAAATTCTAATTTTATTAGTGAACAATATGAAACAATAACAACAAACATACAAGAAAATAACAATCTAATAACAAGCATAGGAAAAACAGTTCAAGATCTAGAAAAAGAAAATTCAGCTAAGGACAAAATCATTGAGGACTTAAACTATAAAGTCAAAAAACTGGAACAATATAGCCGTTCAAATAATGTTGAAATCAATGAAATGCCCGAGATAGATAATGAAAATTGCCCAAATATTGTACTAAACGTAGCAAGAGAATTAAAGATTGACCTCGATCTTTGTGAAATAGACTTTGCACACAGAATACCAACAAAAGCATCAACATCTAAAAATAAACCTCCACCAATAATTGTTAAATTTTTGTCAAAAAGAAAAAGAGATGAATTTTTGTCAAAAAAATATATTACCATGTTTAAAGGATCACCAAATGAGAAAAAAGTATATATTAATGAACATATATCACCTACTTATAAACATTTGTTGATGGTAACCAAACACTTCGCAAAAGATCTAAACTATAAATACGTCTGGTTCCGTAAGGACAAGGTCTTAGTAAGAAAAACCGAAAACTCCCCTATCATTTATATAGAAAGTGAAAAGGACCTGCAGAAATTGAAACACACCACGAACCTAAATACGACTCTGGCTAATAATTAACTCTACTTAAGTGATAATATTTTGCTTTGTATCCGATAGTTTTTTTATTACTCTTTAGATTAGTATTTCTTTAAGTTTTTTTTTCTTATTATTTCTCATATACTGTGTATTATTATATTATAGAAAAATGAATAATTATTTAACTAACATTGATAAAAATAATAAAATCATTACTACTACCATCCACGATATTGAAACAAGTAAAAAACACTTAACTCACAATAACGCTCTTAATAAAAACTACTTTTACTTAATGCATACAAATATTAGAAGCTTAGCAAAAAATTATGAATCGCTAGAATTGTTTTTACATGCTTTTAATAATATTTATCAAGTCATTGTTCTGACGGAAACATACAAGATTTTAAATATTGAAAATTTTAAACTTGAAGGATACTCTATACATTATAATGATGGGTCAATTAACAAAAATGATGGAGTTGTTATATTTGTAAAAAATAATCTGAATCACCATGTTGAAATTCTATCGTACCAAAATTTTAAAATATTAAGGTTATCTGTGTTTATTGATGGACAAAAAATTGGCATAACCGGTGTTTACAGACCTCCTTCTTATAATGTACTTGAATTTATTGAACATCTCTCAGAATATATAAAAAACTACTGTAAGGAAGCAACAGAAATAATATGTGGGGATATTAATATAAATATATCAATAAATAATGAAATCACTGAAAAATATCTTAATGTTATGGCAGAGAATAACTTTTTGTCGTGTATAAATGACAATACTAGAATTTTTAATGACAGCAAATCATGTATCGATCATATTTTTATAAAGACAGAACTAGACGTAAGCAGCATATTTCCAGTAATACTCCATAGCAAAATCAGCGACCACTTTCCACAATTACTTAAAATATCATTAAAAATTAAAATAGACAACATGTCAACACAAAACGTAAAGCGAAAAATAAATATAATTAACTATAATGTGTTAAATAATTATCTAAAGAATAATATAAAATGGGACCAAATTTTGCCAGATAATAACGCCAATAATGCAGCAGAAATATTCGTTGATGCTGTAAAAAGGGCGATCGCGATCTCAAGTGAAGAAAAAATATTGACACATAATTTTTGGAAAAGAAAACCCTGGATAACAAATGGTCTATTAACATCAATAAATTATCGTGATAAACTGTATAAAGAAGTTTCAAAATATCCTCGAAATATACAACTAAAAAATCAATATAATTGTTATAGAAATCATCTAAATAAACTTATAAAAAAATGCAAACAAGACTACTATAAACAAAAAATAAATGAAAATATAAACAATAATTCTAAAATATGGACTATTACAAATGAGCTAATAAATAAACAAAAAACAAAACAAAATAACATAAATTGTATAAAAAATGAAAATAATGAACTAATAAAAAATGAAAAAGAAGTAGCCAATTCCGTCAATAACTTTTTTATAAACGTTGGCACAAATATAGCAGCAAAGATTAAAACACCTAAAGAAAGTAATTCAATAAAAGAAAATAAAGTAAAAGAAACGATATTTGTTAAGCCAGTATTAGAAAATGACGTTATAAGATTTATAGATAACCTAAAAAATGACACATCGCCTGGTATAGATGGAATAACTAGTAAAACATTAAAACTTATAAAGCACAGTATAGTTTCACCTTTAACAAGAATCTTGAATATTTCATTAAAGGAAGGTATATTTCCTAATACTTTTAAAGAAGCTCTTGTGATACCTGTCCACAAGAATGGTGACCGTGATCAACCTAACAATTATCGCCCAATCTCCCTAATATCTAACATAGCAAAGATATACGAATATGCAATAAAAGAAATTATAGTAAAATTTTTACAAAAACATAATTTACTTGCGAAGCAGCAGTTCGGCTTTCGTGAAAATTTAAGTACTGAAGATGCCATAATAAACTTAACAGAGAAATTGTACAATAGCATTGATAAAACAAAACCATCCATGACTGTTTTTCTAGATCTAGCTAAAGCGTTTGATACAATATCGCATAAAAAATTAATTTCCAAATTACCTTTTTACGGATTTCGAGGAAACACCTTAAAACTTATTGAATGTTATATTAGTGAAAGGGTACAACGTGTGAAGGTTGGGACCACGATCGGTGACCCGTTGGTAATCCAAAGTGGTGTGCCACAGGGAACCGTTTTGGGTCCCATTCTTTTCATTTTATATATCAATGATATCTTTGACGTAGAAAAAACATGCGATATTGTATCATACGCTGATGATACAGCTATATACATTGAGGGAAACAACTGGGACGAAGTAAAAAGAAAGTCTGAAAAATGCTTACAAAAAATTAAAATATGGTTGGACGATAATCATCTTAAGTTGAACTATGATAAAACGAAATTCCTAACATTCTCGTCGAATTCAGCCACACAACCCCAGATGGATAAAATAATAATACATGAAGAAGAGTGCATGCCAAATAATATCTGTGGTTGTAAAATAGATATAGAAAAGGCACCCAAAATAAAGTATTTAGGTGTTATTATTGACTGCAACCTTCGATGGGAAGAGCAAGTTTATGCAGTTTGCGGCAAGCTAAGGAAACTTATATATACATTTAAACTATTAAGAAACACTCTAAACCTCGGATTACTGCGGACTGCATATTACGCTTTGGTGCAGTCGGTGATTACATACGGTATTATAGCTTGGGGGGCCGCCTATAATAATGTTATGAAACATCTATATACTGCGCAAAAATTAATTATAAAAATAATTTTAAAAAGGCCTATTCAATATCCAACCGAACAAATTTATTTAGAAATGCAGGTAAATAATCTACGAGAACTATATGCTCTTCAAATAATAAAATATATATTTAAAAATAAACAAACAATAATCATAGAACATAATTATCCCACTAGGTATGTAACAAAACTTAATTATGCTCCACCATTTATGAAAAAAAGGCTGGGACAAAGAAATTTCATATACATTTCAGCAAAAATATATAACAGATTATCACTAGAACTAAAAAATTTTCATAATAAATCATATAGATATTATATAAAATTGGCCAAAGCTTGGATTAAACAAGAACATGTCTTTATTAATGAATTACTTGATGCAATATAACGGCTTCATCATTATCCAATATCTGATAAAAACCTTCTGTTTATAGAATACGCAATTCTCACATATTTTTACTATTTATTATAGCACAATATTTGCCACAGACAAGTCACTTTGTGATTTAAGTGGCAGATTTACTTGTTTCAATAACGAAATTATGCAATATGAATTCATATATTATATCTTGCAAAATTAATTAAGATTTAGATTATTGTCATAATTTGTTGTTGCTGTTATTGTTATTTAATAAATATATTATATTATATTATTATATTATAAAAAGAAGAGGTCCCAGTACACTCCCTTGAGGAACACCAAAGTTATTCACAATTTCAGTTGATAGTATAGAATTTATTTTTGTTCGTTGCTTCCTGTCTTTTAAATAATCTACCAGCCAATTTAATACTGTTCCCGAAATACCATAATATTTAAGTTTATTTATTAATACTGCACGATCAATGGGTTTCGAATGCTCTTTTGAAATCTAAGAAAATAGCTATAATATAGTGGCCTTCATCAATAAGTTTAATCCATGTTGATATAGTTAGTTGAAGCGCTGATTCACAGGAGTGATTTTTTCGAAATCCAGACTGATTCGTAAATAATAAGTTATTAATATTGAAATATTCATAAAGCTGGTTATATACGGCTATTTCAAGAATTTTTTCCAATGTGGGTAGTGTATTAATTGGACGATGGTTACATGCCTCATAGTTGTTTTTAATTTTGGCTATCGGAGTGACAATACTAGTTTTAAGTGCATCAGGAAATTTACCTTTTTCAATTCACCAAAATAACACGTGTTATGATTGATAATCGGTGATACCATTCGTTAAAACCTATAGAAAATTGAACTCGTGCTTCGCACTCGGTCAATTTTCATCGGTTTTACCTCGGGCTATCACCGATGATAATCATAACACTAGTTATATTATCCCCGATAATAGAACACTAATGTACTAATGGAAATTATTTATTCTATATATATTAGAATTTCTACCTATTTAAATAAGTTACTTAACTCTAACCTGGCCAATTGTTATCATAACAGATGATAATTAGTAGAATTTTATAGTGAACTACAAGTTTAAACTAACTACTTTAAATAGTTGAACTAGTTTTTAGTAGTTAAATAATTTATAAAAATAATTTATTTATGTAATCAACTATATAAGCAACTTATCAACTGCACTCATAGACATGTTGAAGCATGCAAAAAGTATGTATAGTTTGCCAAGACTAGCTTGGCCTAGTGATGCGCGATATATATCGATATATGAAAAAAATTTCGTAAAAATTGGTAAAAAACCGCTGCCCAAGGAATCACTACTTCCACATCCAGATTTTCTATCCACAACGAAAAAAATTTGTATGTGGAAATAATTGCTTATGGAACTTTAATAATTGTTGCGTTCACCTGGAGATATTACGCATTTTTATTATTTTCTAATAAATCACACACATCATCTGAGTTGTACTGTACTAATATCTACCAACTTTTAGTTATTAATGACCAGACATTAAATTATCCAGAGCAATGTACTTAGATTTAAGATCATATCTATTTGTATATTTGTATTTTTAACATCTGTTTATTTTATATGTTTTAGTCCTATGTCACCGGCCCGCTTAAACACACAAGCCAAATCTACTTAAATACATTTCTACGATTTCCTGCGCCTTTCGACAATTTGGTTATCTGACACTAAATATTAGCAAAGAGTATTATGGGTTTCGTGGGACCTCTTTATCCCACCCGGACTCACATACAATAGTAGTAATTTTGACTTATTAAATGTGGTAGTATTGTTCTTGAATGGAGGGGACTAATATTTTTCTAGCAGACGTACTGGTCTGGACAGTCATTTCCAGTTCTGTATCAGTAACTTCAAGTTCACTCCTTAGTTTGATAATTAATTAGGCACACAAGGTGTCTGCTTTTGTGTTATCAACATTTTTCTTAGTGATTCATCTAGAAAAAGGAGTTTTGCTAATCAAATTTAAAGAAATAAACGAATCAGTTTTGATGGTTTATTTTATTTTTGCTGATTAAAATATTTTCGATAAAAAATTACAAAATTTTGCGTTCAACTTTAATCAATTTAAAATTGATTATTTAATTTTGGGACAACTGTAATTTAAAAGATATAATGACAAAAGAGGGAAATCATACAGTTCAGTTGGGTTTATTTGGTTAAATAACTACAACATCAGGGCTGAAGGACCTCGCTCAATTGCCCTTTGATTATTAGTCAATAAAGATCATTATTATTATTAACTACAACAGTCCAGTCATTCAGTCAAGTTTAGTTATCTGCAGTCGAGATTCATATAGTTCAGTCAATGTTACCAGTAGCAAAACTCTAATCCAGGTTATCCAGACATCATATCGAGTCCAGAGGCCATTTGTTTTTAAGGGGACCGCTGTCAAGGACTACACTTGCTCATCAGGAACCATCATCACCATTCCAACTTTGTAAAGGATCGACGAGAAAGTGTAATTTTTCTTTTGTTGCTATATTGTGTTATTTCATAAAGACATTTATTTTTATCATTTTACATCGAACATTTAAATTGAGAATCAAGCTTATCAAGTGTTAAATTTAGTAATTTCTTTTTAAGATCTGGTATTTCAATATTTCATTGCACGTATTTATTGAATAACATTTGTTTAACGTTTTATAATCTTTATAAGTTATTTAATAAGAATATTTCCTGATCTGTCAATATCTTAAACGGTTCCAGAGTAAATGTGCACACAAAAAAGTTACAGACAGACCGACAGACAGACAGACAGAATTTTTTTTTTCGCTCAAACTTAAAATCTCGACGTTTCATGACATTCTAAGCCTATTTGAACAATAAAAATTTTTTTGTCGTTACTATACTTCCACTGGATGTGGAAGTAAAATATCAGAGGACATGTTTGCAGGGACGCCACTAGTGGAGCGATAAAATAACTTTTCTAATTAAAATATGTGGATTTATATCCTATTAACACATACCAAAATTAAAAATAATATCTAAAGTACTTTCTGAAATGTTAAAAAATAAAGTTAAAAAAAAAATCAACACCCTGTAGCAAAAAATTGAAGCCGTTTCAGACATATGTTCATATGTACTTTTCTTCATAGAATGACCAAAGGAATCGTACCCTGAAATATTAGCACATCATTAAGCAAGTCCCTGTATATGATTCTACCAACACGTCGTTTAGACGGCTCCTCTAGGGACTACATCCGGAAATCAACAAAACTTCATATTATTTTTATTACTTCCATATCCAGTGGAAGAATAGTAACGCAAAAAAAATTTTTGAAAATTTTTATTGTTCAGATAGGCTTAGAATGTCATGGAACGTCGAGATTTTAAGTTCGAGCAAAAAAAAAACATATTTCTGTCTGTCCGTCTGTAACTTTTTTTTGTACGCATGTTTACTCTGGAACCGTTTAAGATATTGACTTGAAATTTGGTACATGTATGCATTTTAACGAGATCCGGAACTAGATCATATTTTGATCTTATTTCGTTGAAGGGTTGGGGGATAAATTGGAAATTGGGGGATAATAGGTAAATCAAGCAATAGGAGTCCGTAAAATTGATATTTAGTATACAGTATCGGAAAGCCTTTGATTTGGTGCGGCAATAAGAGCAAACGAGAGCGAAGCAAGCAATGATGTACATTAAGGGACGTGCCACACTGCTTCTGTTAGGATAATGGTAGACGTCTTTATTGTGGGCGGTCAGTTAAGTCGTTGAAACTATGCAATCCCAAAATCAAAACTTTCCGATACTGTATATAAAAGGTTTAAAAAAAATTTTTGACAGCCAATTTTTGACATCTATTACCACCCCCACTTCATTATTAAAGGGGGTGAAAAATAGATTAGTGTGTGTACAAGAACCAAAGTCATCAAGAATTTTTTCCACTTCATTCCACCACCACCACTACCGATGTGGCATATCATTTTATGGGTTTTTGGGGTAGATGATTTCAAATATTTTGTTATTAAAGTTCCATAAACAATTATTTCCACATAGAGAAGTGCAAATATAATAGTAGTTTCATTGTAAGAGACTTGGGTAGGAAGTCTGGATGTGGAAGTAGTGATTCCTTAGGCAGCGGTTCTTTTCTTTATAATTGCAGACAGTCATAGAAAAATATTGTTTGAAACACATGGGCATAAAGTGTCTTTTCACACATCAGATTAATAAAAAAAAAACTCGAGTACAGAAAACAACGCTTGATTTCTAAACTTCAACTAGTCGAATATCGATAATTGACAAAATCAAATCAAAATATACTTTATTGTCCAGAAGAATCAGTTTCTCATTGACAAAGTACACTGTGCTAAAGTAAATGAAAAAAATAAATATATAACAGACTGTGTAGTCAGACAATGAAGTAAAAACAATCGATAAGTTTGTTCGATGTTACCATTGATATGAGGTATCGATACTGTCAGTTTGATGAAGAGGGAAAGAAGGGGTCAGTGTTCGACAAAGATGCAACATACTGATTTATTCGGAAGTATAATCTGAGACATAATTACTTCCACATCCAGTGGAAGTATAGTAATGACAAAAAAATTTTAAAAAATTTTGATTGTTCAAATAGGCTTAGAATGTCATGAAACATCGAGATTTCAAGTTTGCGCGAAAAAAAAATTTCTGTCTGTCGGTCGGTCTGTCGGTCTGTAACTTTTTTTGTGCGCACGTTTACTCTGGAACCGTTTGAGATATTGACTTGAAATTTGGTACACATATGTACTTTAACGAGATCTAGAACAAGATTATATTTTCATCTTGTTCCGTCGAAGGGTTGGGGGGTAAATTGGGGTAAATTTGGAGCCAATAGGTAAATCAAGCAGGTAAGAGTTTATAAAATTGATATTTAGTATAGACAAAAGAAGCTAAGTTCTCAAAAAAAATTTTGGCATTAGCCACCCCCATTACCACTCCCACCCCATTATTAAAGGGGATGAAAAAAAATGTGATTTAGTGTGTGTACAAGAACCAGAAACCTCAAAATATTTTTTTACTTTATCCACCCCCCACTCCCACCCCCATCCCACTACCGATGTGGGGTATCGTTTTATGGGTTTTTGGTGTAGAGGATTTCAAATATTATATTATTAAAGTTCCATAAACAATTATTTCCAGATACAAAATTTTTTCGTTGTGTGACAGATAGAAAATCCGGATGTGGAAGTAGTGATTCCTTGGGCAGCGGTTTTTTTGTACCTAAATAGGGATGGGACGGACGTGCTTTTGGCCGGATAACCGGATACAGTATATCCGGCCAGTTCAAAATCTGGTCTGGTCGGATATCTTGCCTTTTCAAGCAGTCGCTTTACCTACAAGCAGGCCGCGATATTTACAATTAAATTCTAGTCGCACCCGTATTGTCCTGTCCTGTCAATCCACAGTTATGGTGTTTTTGTATTTATTAATATTATGATTTTCTAAGGAACTTCATTCTCAGAAAAACCAGTAACCAGCATCTGTCTTTTGAAATTACATGCATTTCGTGTAATTACACATTAAATTAACAAGTAACAAGATATCTACGATTTGGGACTGTTACAATAAAATTATCGAAAAGCCCAAAACAACCAAAACAAAAGGAAGTGTTTCTTTATCATCAAATTCACTTTCTAAAGAAGTCGAATCATATTTGGGTTTACCCGTTATTGATAGAAAGAGTCATCCAGTGCTATGGTGGAGTCAATATGGTGGACAATTCCCAAGGTTTCAAAAGTTAATGAAAACCTATCTGTGTGCTCCAAGTGCTAGTGTATACTGGGTGTTTCAGCTAAAAGTTCCCGGGTCATTATCTCATAAAATAATAAAGATACTTATAATTTGTAAATCGTGGATAATTGACACCAAAAAAGATCTTAAATACCTGCAGTTAGAATTGTTCCTTCGCAGTGCACAGAGATGGCGCTGCGGTGAGAAATTATTTTTCGATGGCGGCTGGAACCTTGAAACATGATTCATACGATTAATGAATAAATTGTGAATAATTTTGACTATGTAAAAAATTTTGTAAATACCAGCTGTTTTGGAGCTACATGAATTTTTTTCTCCATTTTTTTTTGCCTCTGTAAATTTTGAAAACTTCTATAACTTGTCTGTTTATCATTTTAGAACACCAATTATTTAGAACTTTTATCTTTTATATTCCATACTTCTTATATTATTACATATTTTGATAATTTTTATAATTTTCAGAATTTTTCAAATGCGACTAATTTTTAAAATTTGAAATTAGTAAAAATTTTCAAAATATGTAATAATATAAAAAGAATGGAATATAATAAGATAAAAGTTCTAAATAATTGGTGTTCTAAAATGTTAAACAGAAAAGTTACAGAAGTTTTCAAAAATTACAGAAACAAAAAAATGGAGAAAAAATTGAGAAAAAAATTCATGTCGCTCCAAACCGGCTGGTATTTACAAAATTTTTTACATAGTCAAAATTATTCACAATTTATTCATTAATCGTATGAATCATGTTTCAAGGTTCCAGCCATCGAAAAATAATTTCCCACCGCAGCGAAGGAACAATTTTAACTGCAGTTATTTAAGACCTTTTTTGGTGTCAATTATCCACGATTTACAAATTTTAAGTATCTTTATTATTTTACGAGATAATGACCCGGGGACTTTTAGCTGTATAGCGAACAATTATTTTCTGAAGCAGGTAATATATTTACCAGCGACCATAATAAGCTAGACGCTGCAAATGATGAAACTTTAATGTTTGTTCACCATAACTTACCATTAATTAATTATCGTTATTACTTATTAGTAGTAACATTATCATTGTCACTTACAATTCAAATCACGAAAGTTGTGTTTTAGTTCTCATTATTTTATTACTATTTAGTATTTATACCATACTAGGCCAGTCGGAATAGCTTTTTTGTGCGAAATGTTGTTTACCCGCAATTTTTTTTTCTTAAAGTATAGTTTGGGATGTAGAGAAACATATTCCAATTACCCGCACGTGTGACAGGTGGTTTTGCCATTTTTCGCTTTATTTGCTATATACCTCGTATATGAAGCACTTTTTGAAAATATATCAAGAGATAGAGAAGTTGAGAAAATTAATTTTGAACATTTTATTATTCTCGACATTTTCTCAGAAAATTCTTCGTTCGAGAGCTACAGATGAAATAAACATGCTACTTTTCTATAAACAAATTGGTTAGTAAATTAAGAAGTACGCTGTACCTCTTTAATAATCTTTGAGATATACTAAATATTGATCAATTTAGAACAACTTATTTTGCTTTAATTGAATCTCAATTGCGATATAGCATAATAGAGCAGGAATGGTTATTAAAAACTAACCTTAGTCTAGAAAAAAAAAATCTAAATATAAAAAAATCAATAACTTAACCATCAGATATATATATGGACATCCGCCAATTATACTTTCACTCCTTAGTAGTAAAAACATACTCTGAAGAAAAGAACTTGGGTAAATCACAAACACCAAACCAGATATTAAAATGATGTTTTTTGTAAAAGAATGTCAAAAACCATCGGCCAGAGAAGCCATAACTTCCTTGCTCCGAAAGCATATAATTTTTTACTCACTGAAATTAAAAACATATAATCAGTTCATTTTAAAATAGTTTCCACCAAACAATTTGTAATGAAAACTAAAACAAAAAAAAATTAATGATTTAATAGATTTAAAAAATAATTAATTCACAGTAGACGATCATTTTAATCACCCGAAATTTAGCAGTATATGCTTATCTTCTGTTTTATATTGCGTATCATTGTTAAAGTACTTGTGTTATATTTATTTTCTTTTTTTATAATGTATACCATTTTAGAAATTTTGTGCTGTTAAGGTATTATTGTGTTATATATAATGTGTTGTGTAAATGTGTTGTGTAAATGTGTGTATTGTACGTGTATATATGTATTATATTGTAGTAGATCAATTTGTTAAATAAACTTATTCTATTCTATTATATTCTATTAAGCTATACAAGAAACGCATGTAAGCTGTACTATGCACAAAATAAATAGTCTGTGAAAATATATATTTGTTTATTTATTTTCCCGTCATTTTAATACTTCAATACTTCAATACTCGAAAAGTTTTATTTTTTTTTCTATTTAACATGTATTTTATAAATAGTTCTGTAAATATATTTTATTTAAACTGGAAACTGGATATTTAAACATAATATAATATATATTATAATCACTTAAAAAAAAAAAAACAAAAAATAGAAAAGTAGCATTTTTCTTTTGTCTGTAGCTCTTAAACGAAGAATTTTATGAGAAAATGTCAAGAATAATAAAATGTTCAAAATTAATTTTCTCAACTTTTCTATCTCTTGGTATATTTTCAAAAAAATGCTTCATATACGAAGTATACTGCAAATAAAGCGAAAAATGGCAAAAAATTGACGATTTTTGAATTTCAAAAAGTGTTGCCCTACCTGTCACGTGCGGATAGTTGGCATATGTTTCTCTAAATCCCAAACTATACTTTAAGAAAAAAAAAATTGCGGGTAAACGACATTTCGCAAAATGATCCTTTTTTCCGACTGGCCTATACTTACCTACTAGTCTATTAGGGCCAAAGAATTTGATTTTAAATTTTCATATTATTTATTACATATTAAGAATTTATGTTGTGTGTTTTGATCTTTTGTTTTCAATGTTATTTAATATATTATATATCCATATTATCGATATGTAGGCCTATTGAAGAATTTAGACTTACCTTTTTTATATTATTTATTTTGATCGTAGTTTCTAGTTCATTGTTAATTTTATAAATATTTTGATATATAACTGATAATTAATAAATAACATTTAAGTTTCATGCATTTTAGACGGTTTTTATTTGGCCGGATGTTGACCGGATATTTTACTTCCACGTCCAGTGGAAGTATAGTAACGACAAAAAATTTTTTAAAAATTTTTATTGTCCAAATAGGCTTAAAATGTCATGAAACGTCGAGATTTTAAGTTTGAGCGAAAAAAAATTTTCTGTCTGTCGGTCTGTCTGTAACTTTTTTTGTGCGCACGTTTACTCTGGAACCGTTTAAGATATTAACTTGAAATTTGGTACACATATGTACTTTAACGAGATCTAGAACTAGATTATATTTTCATCTTGTTCCGTCGAAGGGTTGGGGGGTAAATTGGGGTAAATTTGGGGTAAATGGGTAAATCAAGCAGGTAAGAGTCCATGAAATTGGTATTTAGTATATACAAGAGAAGCTAAGGTCTCAAAAAAAATTTTGGCATTAACCACCCCCATTACCACCCCCACCTCCTTATTAAAGGGGATGAAAAAAAATTGTGATTTAGTGTGTGTACAGGAACCAGAAACCTCAAAATATTTGTTTACTTCATCCACCCCCCACTACCACCCCCTATCACCACCCCCACCCCACTACCGATGTGGGGTATCGTTTTATGGGTTTTTGGGGTAGAGGATTTCAAATATTATATTATTAGAGTTCCATAAACAATTATTTTCACATAGAAAGTTTTTTCGTTGTGAGTGACTTGGATAGAGAATCTGGATGTGGAAGTAGTGATTCCTTGGGCAGCGGTTTTTTCATATCCGGCCGGAGCCGAATATCCAGATTGGAAGCCGGATTGGCCGGATGCAGTAGCCGGACCGGATATCCGTCCCATCCCTATACCTGAATATTGAATACTAAAAAGGGATTCCTTAATATGTATGATTTCTTATACAAATGTCAATAATTATTTTTATGATTATTTGAGATTGAAATTATCATGAAATTTCTGGTATTACTGTCAATATTCTTGTAATAAACTAATGTTTACAATGTCATTATAATATAAGTAGGTACTTTTTCACAGACTGCTGAAATGAACTAGATAAGAGCGCTAGGTAAACTGCTCTCTTCAGTTTACTGCGGATCCGATGTTCATGGCCCAAACTAATCTTGGCAAACTATACTAAAATCATTTAACAACAGTAGTTAATATGTACACTATTGTTATGTAGTGGTGTGTGTTAAGTAAATTACTATTATCACTTTTTAACTTCTTATTTAATGTGAGGTGAGGTACGGTACCGGTTTCAGTGAGTGGACCTCGATCGGCGATGTTAAGCACGCCTGGCCGAGTCCATCACTTGGACTGGTGACTGTATCTCATCTCGCCGTCCTGGTTAAGTGGTAGAGTAGCATTAGCTAAACTTCGCCAGGATGTTAATATAAAGGCATTAAAAAAAAAAAAAAAAAAATTTAATGTCCTGTCGGAGTTTAATCAAAGGCTATTCCACACACACAGGGGGTGGATGGGACAGAGAGACAAAAAAGGGCAAATACCCATACCGGTGGCTCTGAGGTCGGGCAGGGCCAGCCGAAGTAAATAGGTATTTATTCCAGCGCGGTAGATAAAAAATCTGATGGACAAAAAAATTTAAACTGCAGCTCTTTTCCCTCCTTAATCCTTACTTAGCAGGAAAGAAATCTCAGATGTGATTTTCAGGCTATCTTAAAAAACTCGGCCACTGACATAAATGCCAGATGTTTTTATAAAAAGTGATTAACCCAATAACCTAATTTTCCATATTCGTCCCAAATTCTGCAAAATAGATCAATATTGACAACAATGTTTCTAGATACCATCAGGGATCGAAACCGAAATTAATTTCAATTTTCATAGCAGCGACAATTTGGTTTTCATTTACGGTTTCGGTTGTCAAGGCAGGTTATGGTTTCAGTTAGAGTTAGAGATCCGCGGCAATTTGGTTTCTGTTAGAAAAAATTAGTAATTACGGTGCAGTTTTCGGTTTCGATTTCGGTTTCTGGCTTTTTACTTGCCTTTTACCTTATACAATCTTTATAATGGACAAATCGACTTAAATATGGTTTTCACCATACAATTTGGTATTTCTGCATCATGGTTTAAAGATTTGAATCTTTGATTTCAACCATATTTTTTTAACTTTAAAGTCGTAAGTACGGTATGGATTTCGGTTTCGGTTCCTGGATACCATTGACTTTCGATTATTATTTTTTTTTGTGCTGTTCTAGACCGTGGTTTGAGTCAGACTACGTGTTAGTACTTTTTAAATAAATTTTTGCAATTAAATTGAAAAAAGGAAAATTTGTTTGACGAAAACAATCTTTCAAAGAAAATGTTTTTTCAACTTGAATTTCTAACTTTTCATTTTAGAGCGCTTGACCTTGAAAAATAAAAAATTTTCGCATTTTTTCCTCTTTGGTCATGGTCCACCAAAAAAAAAAAAAATGGATCCTGCCCAGGCTCACCCAAATTTATGGTTCTAATTCCGTGCCTGATTGGGCCAATTCCCTAAAATTGCCAGGGCTGACCCCTCCACACACACAAACAACAACATAACAATCATTCCCTGTGACATTGCCGTCTACCTCATCTAAAACGACTTAAACTTAGGAAAGATAACAGTACTACCTGTGTTAATCTCACTCAACCGTAGTCTATTCAATGAATCTACCTCGATAACAACTTTAAAAATGCTACGAAATATCGATACTCTTGCCAAGAGAATTTGAACTCACGGTCTCAAGCCTAACATGTAAGCACTGAGCCACTGAGTTTTTTTTATATCATTTTTTGACGAGTTTAACATATTAATTTTTTTTTGTTTAGTCAGAATTCGTTTATTACTCGTTTCACATGATTTTTTTAATTTTAAGAGGTAAGCAATTGAAAAGTAGTATGTTTGCAGTTCAATTACATTTTTTTCTCAGTTGATTTATTCGGAATTTGAAATACCTTTGCAGAAAGTAATTGCTAGTTAACTACCTTTTCTTTTTAAATAGTTTGCCCATCTCTGTTCTGTTCTAATACATAGCAGATGAAGCTATGGCAAGTTTAAATGAACAGATGGAGTTGCTAACACCAGTATAAGAAGACAAACAGTAATCTTTAAGTTAAAATAATGTATTTTAACAAATAAGTAATAATTAAGTTAATAAGTAATAATGTAATAAGTACTATTCTCTTTGCAACATTTATAATCACTATTAAATCTAGTTTTATTACTCTGAGGTTGTACAATTTAAATAATAGGTCTAAGACTCCTGCAGTACATCTAAGTCAGGGTGTATACTAACTCACAATTTGGAAATTCTCTGACGTTTCCAGATTTTCCAAGACTTTTCAAGAAAATTTCAGAAGATTTTTCTCTCTTGTCAAAGAATAAACATAATTTTAAGATAACATCCGCACAAACCGATATCGCTAACGCGTGCCGATTGTCTAGGTCGTGTTCGGTATTTATTATACATTTATAGTGAATATTCAACCGTTTCTATGAATAAAACAGATGAAATGAAATTGATTTTAATTGCGACTGTCCAATATTATTAATAAACGAAAATAATAAACTTAGTAGTTTTAGTATGTTATCTTCTCTAAGTAATGTCACTCTAACACTGGTGGATACTACTTCTTATGAACAAAATAATGAAAGTAACCTTTTATAGGTATAAATAATGAATACCTAGTTTGTGCAATTCCAAAGTATGTTTACATAGTGGCTCGGGCGGACAGTGATATAGTACCCAGTAGCTTTTAAATAACCTAACTTTTGATATAGGTACCTACTTGTAACTAGTTTTCACTGACTTTGTAAATTTATAAAATATCTGACTTTCCCTGATTCCAGAAATGAAATATTTTTCCCTGATTTTTCCAGGTTTTCCCTGTTTTTCACAAAGTATACTGCCTGATCTAAGCAGTACCATAAATACTTAATCTTTGCACTAAACAAAGTGCCCTAAGCGGCAACAGATCAAAATCACTGAATATCAAAATTCGGATGTTTTATAGACCTGTTAGATGGTACAATAACTCCCCCCATTAGTGATTAGTTTACTACATTTAAAACACTAGACTAGGGCGTAAAATTTTACCTCGTTAAAAAAACAAACACTTGATCAAAGATTTATTATCTGTATTGTGCGGATTACACAATATTACTCGTGGTAAAAGTATTATTGAAATCTCAAAAAAAATGTAAATATCTCCATTTCTACGAATTAAATAAAACGTATTGTAACAAAAATATTTCTCGGAACTACTATAATACCCAAAATTGCGTTTCAGTTTACCTGGACCATAACTGCTAAACGAAGTTGACCTTGCGGTATTGGTGTTTTGCATCCTTTACAACTTGATCGACCCGATTTTGCATATTCAGAACGGTAAGGCAAATCCATTCTGTCGATATATTTTCACTAAAACTTCAAATAAACTATTAATAATAAACAACAAGGAATTTCTCAAACATAAACAACCGGCACTACCGATGACAAATCTGGAATAAAAATGGACCTGAAAAGCGGGAACATGAATAATGAGCGTTACCAACCTAACACACAATTGTCGCGTTCATCACGGTGAGCGGTAAGATAATGAGTTGTGTTTATATATAATTCTTTCAAATTCAAATTGATCAATGATGACGGATCATGTATCATACGATTATTTTGCTACATGAGGCGGCTGCCAAACTCCTGTTATCAGTCGAACAAATGCTCTTCATGTAAAGCAATCAGTGAGCGCTATCTCATTGCTCATCGCGATGAACGCGACCAATATTTCAGTTCAGATCATGAATTATAGGGCAGATTTCTAAATTCACCGGTGGATCGCACCGGTAAGCAATAACATTATTTGATTGGCTAATTTGAAACAGATAGCCAATCAGCTTCGTATTTTGTCCACCTGGTGCTCGGTCATTAAACTATAAGGGTTACCTCATCCAGTAGATTCTTGACGAAGGAGCGCGCGGGGGGGGAACTTGGGTCTAGCGCCTACGTCATGTAGCCACCGATATCTTTGTCTCTATCTTTTGCATGAGAATAGAATATCTGTCTCTCTTGCAGGCTTTATTTGTTTAATTATTCAGATCAAGGTCAAAGTCTAGGTAGATCCAGAGCCGGCACTAGTTGCCGCGTGTCGTGTTTTCAATTTGTCTGGCATACTACGACAGTGCGTTTATTTTCATATTATTTGTCGCACGTCGCACTGGCACTGTCCGGTGTAATAAACTAGTTTGCTGTCGTCCCAGTGTATACTATTCGTTTATATCAGCGTTTATTAATTGAGTGAGTAGCAAAATGTCTAGTGCCGGCCCTGGCTGGGTCTAGAGGTTACGTCATTTTCGGTTACCCCCCTCGCGCGCTCCTTCATCCTAAAGCTGCTGGATGATGAAACCGTATACCGCACTTTTCTAAATTCACCGGTGGACGCACCGGGTGAACAAAATACGAAGCTGATTGGCTATGCTTTTCAAAATAGCCAATCAACTAATGTTATTGCTTACCGGTGCGATCCACCGGTGAATTTAGAAATCTGCCCATAGTTTACTGACCGTGCACATGGTGCGTCCCAGGCTATGGTAACTCAATGCAAAATATTTGATCAGTCTTTTTGGTTCATACTATGACTCCAAGCGGCGCTGGCGGCACTTTTCTGATTTAATCTGTGGCGTGACCCGACTATAGACTAGTAGAAGTCACTATGGGCTCGACGGATAAAATATGTCATCATTGTCAAGTCATCACATGTGTCAAACTTCAAACAGTAAATGTGCCGATGACTTGTTCCCTAGCTATAAATGCGGTATTTTCGTGTATTTAAGTGTTATTATGGTTATGTTAATAACGTTTGCTTTTAAACTGTGTTTGCTGCATTTGTTGTTGGTGCCGACAGGAACAAGGAACCGTTATGATGTTTGTTTGTTGTGTGCCTAAGGGTGCATTTTAAGGAGATTCAGGGCTCTTCATGGGATATCCGTTCTTAATCCCGATGTTAGTCGACATAGTTAATGCCAAAATGGAACCTATTCAGGATAGCCCATTGACGTCCATAAAAGGATATCCTGGGACGTACTAAAATGGGCTGTCTTGAGGCCGTCCTAAAATAGGATATCCTAAAAGGTACATCCGTTTCTCTATTTATTTTACGTACTGGGATATCCAAGTACGTCAATTTGTTATCCCATATCCCGATTGTGCTGTGTGGGGAGTGATGACATCTGGAATTATCTAGAGAATGGTGGCGTCATCACAGAAAAATCGAGATCTGTAATTTTTAGGTATAAAAGACCGCATTCTCGGCGGGTAGTTCAGAAAGTATAGTAGTTTTTGAATATGACAAGTGAGGTTAAGGTTCCAAAGTGAAAACAAAGTGATAAACATTGTTATTTTTAGTCAGTAAAGTTCATTTAAGGTACTTGTATACTAAAATGAACTTTTACAGTTTTAAATGTAATTTGGTATACTAATAAATAAAGTGATTTTACACTTGAATTTTTAATAAAAATAAAATCGTCCGTTTAGTTTCAGAGTAATTGATTCGGAAAATTTGACTTTTTTAGGCAAAGATGCCTTATTTGACGTAGTAGAGATCGGCTCAAGTTAATTTTCGCTCTTATTACCACAATTTTTGAGAAATATGCTTCAAAAACTAACATAACATTAAGTAGTTACTTATTAACACTCTGTTAAATCCCTGAAAAAATCGTTCGTCTAGTATAAAAGTTATTAGAACATTAATCAATTTTAACACCAACATTTGTGTAAATGAAACAGCTGTTGAAATTGATTGGCAACGTTGTATATTAAGAAGATGGCGTGAATATTTAAATTTTTAAAAAGTATAAGATTAAAAATTAGTATAAATACTCTTTAGATTTGTTACCTACAATTTTTTCTGAAAAATCGATGAATATCAAGATATTCGAGTAAATGGAGAAAATTTCACATTTTCATAGAAAATGCATGTAAATTTTAAAAAAACAGTTTTGTCAGAAATCTTTGTTTTGAAGGGCCGAAAGAAATAAAGTATTGTAATGTGTTACAACCCTTAGAATGAATGTAGTGTATTTGCACCTACTCGAGAAACCTACCAGAAGTTAGTTCTGGTGACATCTGGAATGATCTAGAGAATGGTGGCGTCATCACAGAACAATCGAGATCTGTCATTTTTGGGTATAAAAGACCGACCGCATTCTCGGCGAGTGGTTCAGAAAGTATAGAAAGTGAGGTTAAGACTTCAAAGATAAACAAAGTGATAAACATTGTGATTTTAGTCAGTAAAGTGTATTTAAATTAATAATAGTATTGTGAAGTATCCAGTAAATATTTAATAAAGTGTGTTAGTGGACATCTCTTGTTATAATTTTTGGAACCCACGGATTTTGCAAGGGGTAGTTTTCTAAGGGTGGAAACACGTCACAAATTGGTGTCAGAAGTGGGATTTTATGACAAGAGGAGCTCTGAAGTTGTGCTGGAGTGTTCGAGAAGTATTCTCGAGGTTTAGTGCTAACACGGAGGACTCATTTACTGGACATTTGTTCGAGGGTTATTTTCGAACAGGAAAATAGTGTTAAGTGCATTTTTGAGACATTGTAGAACATTTTATTAGGACATTAGTGTGATAATTAAATCCTTTGAACTGAGAAGTGATAGAGACACTGAAAAAGACTCATTTAGTGCGTGGAAATTACTAGAACTTTTCTATTTGGACATTAGTGGAGATTATTAAATTCTCTGAACTGGATAGTGACAAAAGACTCTGGATAAGACTTTTTCTTGCTGTTTCGAGATTTTTCTGGAAAGTTCCATTACCGATATTGACGTGACAGTTAAATTTATTTTATTTTAATTTCATCGTATGCCCGTAACAACAAGAAGTATGGCATCTGATAAACAAATACAGGACTTATTCGAACAATTCAAAAAAATGATGGCGCAGCAACGGCAGGAAGATAAAGAAGAGCAAGAAAGAAAACGCCAGGAGGAAGAAAAACGGCGTCAGAAAGAAAAAGAGGATGAAGTAAGAAGACGTCAGGAAGACAAAGAAGAACAGGAGAAAAGACGTCAAGAGGAAGAAAGACGACGTCAAGAGGAGAAGGAAGAACAAGAAAAGCGACGTCGAGAAGAAAAAGAAGAGCAAGAAAGAAGACGTCAAGAAGATAGACACGAATTAAAGAAAATGATGGAAAATCTGGAAACAAGACGCCAAGAAGAAAAAGAAGAACAAGAAAAACGCCAGGAAGAATTAAGGAAAATTCTGAGCGATCAAATAAAAACACAACAGGACGCAATCATTTCTGCCAATGAAGAACTAAAGAGTGAAATCAAGGAGGAAGTAAGTGAAGTCAAAGGGGAGGTAAATGAAGTTAAAGAAAAAGTAAACAAGTTCGAAGAAGAAGTCAAAGGAGAAATAGACCGGCTTAAACGACAGTTGAGAGATAGAGGAAGCCAGCAGGTGGTATCATCAGGTCAGCGACTAAAACCTCCTTCTTTTGACGGCCAAAGTTCCTGGACGACTTACAAGAGGCAGTTTGAGGCAGCAGCATGTGCGAACAACTGGGATAACGAGGAAAAGGCCATGGCATTAGTTCTGGCGTTAAGGGGCCAGGCCTCAGAGTTGCTTCAGACTATCCCAGTGGATAAACAAAGGGACTTCAAAGTCTTGGAAGCTGCATTGGACTTGAGATATGGCGACCAACATCTCGCCCAAGTATACCAAGCCCAGCTAAAATCACGAACACAAAAGGCTGGAGAGAGTTTACAGGAATTCGAAGCTGCGATAGAGAGACTGGCACACCTGGCGTATCCGAGTGCACCTAGAGAATTTCAGGAACAATTAGCCGTAGGGGCCTTTTTAGATGGCTTAAGGGACGAAGAGGTCAGGCGAGTTCTGAGGCTGACAAGACACCAAAGTAGTAGCGAAGCTTTGGTGCGTGCACTTGAAGTAGAAACCGCCTACAGAGATACTCCAAGGTCGAGAGTGCGAGCTGTGACTCTCGAAGAATCGCAACCAGAAATGAATCAGAACCCTATGTTGACGGAGATGCAGAAAATGTTTACCAAAGTATTCAACAAAGTGGATGATCTCAGGGAGCAGAGAAAACAACAAAATAAAGGAAAGCCGAGCAGAGGTATTAAATGTTACAACTGCGGCAAGGTAGGACACATGAAGCGAGACTGTCGACAGCAGAATTCGGAGAGTCGAGTAAATGCTGTGAATGTTGAAGAGAAGCAGGAAAACAGTACCAGGGGGGTTGTTCTGGCTAGGGAATGCAGTGCCCCCAGAGAAATTAAGATTTCCCAGCTTCGAAGAATCGCAAGCAGTCTGTTGTTGCATGGATATGTGAATGGAAGAAAATGTTTGTTTACCATCGACACAGGTACTACGTCATCAATAGTACGGCCAGGATTTATATCGGGCATAAAGATTATCAAGAGGCAAAATGAGGTGATCGTCCGCACAGCTACGGGGGACAGGGCTACGGTTCATGGAGAAGTAGACCTGGGTTTGCAGATTGGACAGTTAAGGTTTGACCACAGGGTCATCGTGGCTGACATCACGGATGACTTCATTTTGGGACTGGACATTATGGAACAGTATGGATTTATTATTGACGTAGGAAAGCGAGTGTTATGGATTGGGAACAAACAACTTAGTTTGTCAAAAGTGAACGACCAATGCGAGAAAACCAGGCTGTTGACAATGCAGGCAGTCAAAACTCCTGCATTATACAGAAAAACAGACAAGGAAGATTGCAAGCGCTACCCTCAGGTGAGAAAATTGCCGAACATGGTTGAAGTGAACACTGTCAAGGTCGATCTTCCAGACAGTTCGTCAAAGAAAATTCTGAGGCGAGAGCAATTGCGCGATGTAGAAATCGGACCCATGTTGCGAGCAAAAGAAGAGGGAACGCGTCCAGCATGGAAGGATGTTTCCGACAAAGAAGTGGGGCTGAAGGCTTTATGGTCACAATGGAATTCACTTATGGTCGTAGATGGGCTTTTGAGGAGAGCATGGGAAAGCCCAGATGGGAAGCAGGTTACCATGCGTCTAGTGATTCCCAGGTGTCGTGTACCAGAAGTACTCCAGGAAGCACATAATGAAACATCCAGCAGACACTTCGGCATAAACAAGACATTGAGTAGAGCACGGGAACAGTTCTATTGGGTTAATAGTCGCCAGGATGTGGAGGCCTGGTGTCGCAAGTGTAAAAATTGTGCTGCCCGTGGAGAACCATTTTCGATGAGCAACTACAGAAATGGAAGCCGAGAACAGCCGAAGAATGATCGAGAGCAGATGAACAGAACTAGTAACCGATTGAAGGCTCGTTATGATCAGAATGCCAGTACAGGGGGATTCAAGGTGGGGGATCTGGTTTGGCTATATAACCCACAGCTTAAGGAATGGAGATCCCCGAAATTTCAACCTCCTTGGGATGGACCGTATACTGTTATTACCCGAATTAATGATGTCGTCTATCGTATTCAACGAAACAAAAAGTCCAAGATGAAAATCGTACACTTGGATAGACTGGCGAAGTATGTGAAAGAGGCTGAATTGCCTGACCGGGACGTTCAGGCTTAAGGAGGGGGCAGTGTAATGTGTTACAACCCTTAGAATGAATGTAGTGTATTTGCACCTACTCGAGAAACCTACCAGAAGTTAGTTCTGGTGACATCTGGAATGATCTAGAGAATGGTGGCGTCATCACAGAACAATCGAGATCTGTCATTTTTGGGTATAAAAGACCGACCGCATTCTCGGCGAGTAGTTCAGAAAGTATAGAAAGTGAGGTTAAGACTTCAAAGATAAACAAAGTGATAAACATTGTGATTTTAGTCAGTAAAGTGTATTTAAATTAATAATAGTATTGTGAAGTATCCAGTAAATATTTAATAAAGTGTGTTAGTGGACATCTCTTGTTATAATTTTTGGAACCCACGGATTTTGCAAGGGGTAGTTTCCTAAGGGTGGAAACACGTCACAGTATCTAGGTAATACATGATATTAAGTGGACATCGTATATGAGATCGATTTTAATTAATTACCGATTAATTACGGTGACAAAATGACGAAATTTTACAGAAAAAAGAGTCCCAATTTCCGCCCCCTCTAATTTTTGCCGAAATCCAAAAAATAAAAGAAAGAGTTTTAGCAAATTTAATTCTATTTAAATTAGCTAGAATAGTCTTTTGGCGTAGGAGTCAATATTAAGAAGTTGACAACTTTTGAAGCACAAAATTTGCGTTTTTTTGCCCTACATCGTCGACATTTCAGTAAATATCTCCGTAATGAAGAGAAAAGTTAAAATTCTGATGGTAGCAAAGGATTTGCAGTGAAAAATACTTGTTTGACGTATTTTTTTATTTCGAGCTAGCTTTTAACATTTCGGACATATTTGCGAAAAATAGTAAAAAACAGCTGGCATTTCGGAAACGAAAAAATTACAAAAACATGCGATCTTGACATGTTCATATTTTTTGAAAAACACCAGCGGGAGGGCCGTATGATGTTGCGACGTAAAGAGGAAGACTTCCAGTTAAACCTCATCGTGAATTGCATATCGAAGTTGGAAAATTCGGCTCGGCGCGAGCGAAATATAGCCAGATTAATTGTAGCAGATTAGTATATGACAGTAATGACAATCGTATTCAATACAGTGTTGCCAAATCCTTTTACTCTATCTCTCTCGCGCTTTAATTCATTAAATTCACCGCTAGACTCGCTCTTATCAGTATACAAGTACCTTAAGTTAATAATAGAATTGTGAAGTACTTAGTAAATTATTTAATAAAGTGTGTTAGCGGTTATCTCTTGTTATAATTTTTGGAACCCACCGAATTTGCAAGGGTGGTTTCCTAGGGATGGAAACACGTCACAATATACATTTCTCTTGTGTATATTATATTCCTACACGTTTAAGAAAATTATTAATAATAATGTTCTCTGCTTACTCTCTGTATTTTGTATTTGCGGGTACTAATTTTTCTCGAAAAGTACATAAGTTTTCATGTCATAAGGAAAAAATCAAAAAAACAACTTTTTGGGTTTCTTTGAGTTTTTTTATATTTTCCGGAAATTGTCGAATTGGTAAAGTACAAATTCGTATACAATTCGTATATCAACACCCCTAAAAACATACAAAAACCAAAAATCAGAACTTTAAAAAATGTTTTCAAAGGAAGAAAAAAAAGAAAAGGAGGCTTTTTTTTGTTTTTTTGCTTTATTTGACATTTCCCGAAATTTTTCGAGGTGGAAAAGTGGAAATTCGTAATCAGCACACCAAAAAACATAAAAGAGCCAAAAATTAGAACTTCTCCAAAACTTTCCAGGTAAAAACTATCAAATGATTGGACTAGTACTTTTCCAAAGTCAAGTGATATGGTGCAAGCCGAACTCAAGAGCAGACAGAGTGTAGAGCTCAAGGACACTTACGTTGTCCAGGGTCAAGGTCATGACGTCATAAAAATTATGACATCAAAAAGGCTTCCTTTTCATAGAAACAAAATGAATAAAACAGGTTCAAAATTTGTTGCACCATAAAAAGTGTTCTCTACAAGGGAGTTGTTAGGACAATTTTTGGATATAAAATGCCCTACAAAAAAGTACGAAGAGCTTTTACGCGTACTTTTCAAAATATTGAAGAAAAACCACAAAATTCGCATTTTTTATTCATAAAACTGTTACCTCATGCTTTTCTATTTCTGATCAGAAATTGTGCTCTACCTCAAAATGATTTGTCTTTTTATGTTAATTTTGGAGAATTTCATAATAAGGATTATTTGTACAAAATTTTGTTTTTGTAGTCTAGGGTTAGCTTTTTATATATTCGTAATGAAATGAAAGTGTTTCTTAGTCAGAGGCGAAAATAAAAAATATTTTTAATCTTTGATCAATTTTTGACCAATCACTATCAATCTCTCCTGTGTTCGAATCCCAGCTCCAGCAACTGATAACATCGAAAGCGATGGTCGGCAGTTACCCTTTTTTCCAAAAAGTTATCTCCTTCCGAATATCTCTAGGTCTTCTGGCATTGAATTTGGGGGGTTTAATGCGTTTATATATATTCATTAGTAGTCACTGAATGGTAGAAAAAAATAAAAGAATAAATTTTCTATTTTATATATATACAATGATTGTCAGTTAAATTAACAAAAGAACTATAATTATTTAATTTCTACAGCTCGGAACTAGACAGCGATTTTTGACAACTTGTGTGAAGAAATCCGCAGATTTTCTTGGAGTTCTTGTTCTCTCTGGATCAGAAAAGTTCACGCGATACATACCCAACATTGTCCTGAAATAAAAAGAAAGACGGCATTAACCATTTTTTTCTTAAATTAAATAAGTAAGTTGGTTATAAAAGTCAATTTTCTTTATGATTTACAGTCACATTACAATGGATAGCAACTAAATTGCCCATATGCACTTTTGCCTAAAAATGGGCATGGGGGAACGGAAACTGACTGCCTTTTAACCCACTTCATAAAATTACATTACTCTGGATTGGTTTAAAGTCCAGAGAAATTAGCATTTGACCTAGACAAAATTAGTAAAAATCTGAATTTTTACACAGACGTTCTTTATTCTTTGTCCCAAACCCAAATCCACAAAAATCACAAAAATTCTAACATGGCAAGATATTGAAGGTCAAAGTTTTTTGTAAATATATCGTGTCCTATGCATCGTATGCCCATGAGGTCAATGTGGAAGTTGTAGATAATTAAATTATCTATAAGTTGTCTTTTTTATGTTCCCCCCTCTTCAAGATATTCAAGGTCAAAGTTTCAAAAACATGGTTTGTCGCGAATATTTCGTGCTAAAGAAATCGGACAGCAATAAAGTTAACATGAAAGTTGTAGAGAATTCAATTATCTACAAGATTGGTATTTTGCATTTTTCCCAAAACCTCGCCCTGTTTGAGATATTTAAGGCCGAAGTTTAAAAAAAAACGGTTTTCCGCGAATATCTCGCTCTCTGCTTCATCTAGGAAAGAACAAAAGGGTCGATTAGGCATTTTTTTCCCTGCAAATTACAGTGCCTATGAAAAATTTAAAAACAGTGCAATTTTCTTCAAACTTTGGGAAAAGGTATAGTCTGGGGTCCAACAGTACGAAATCGCTCTAAATTCCAAGTAAACTGTTCCGACATGACGTACATTTTTCAACTTCAGATTTGCAAAAAGGGTTATAAAGGACACCAGAAATGACTTGTCGGATTCTTATCAGCTCTTGCATAACTTCTTAAATGATAAGAAAAGAGACGAAATGATAATTCCTAAAAAAATGTTTTTTAATACATAACACGTCCTGTAAAAGAAACTATGAGTGCTATCCATCTAATTTTTTTATAGTATACACTAAAGACATAAGTGCTTGAACGAGGCTCGATGGCACTGTTTAAATATGTTTAGTTTTTTGGGAAAAAAATATGAAATCTGTAACTATAAAATATCGTAGTAAGAATTTCAACATACGAGCAAGTACTTCAATTTTAAATTTTTTGTGTATAAACTATGCTAGCAAACATACCCAATATATTGAAAATGTTTTTAAGACAAGAACTAAGTTGATATTGCATATAGTATTCGAGTTGTGAATTTTTAAAATGGATGCATGATGCGGCGCATGTAATAAAGGCGACAGCTCTCCCAAAATTCATAAAGCGCATGAAAACAGTTTACAGTGGAATTAGCTGGTATGTTTATGTTTACTAGGCGTATGTACTTATGTATATAGTGTGAAGTTATTTGTCTTAACATTTTAACATTATAAAAACTATTTGTGTTTGATTGTTTAAATCGATTGATTATTGTTTGCGGTTCATATTTATTATTTACTAGCTATGCCCGCGGTTACGTTCGCGTGGAATTTTGAAATTGACTAAAAAGCTTCTTTATAAACGACGTTTGAGGTAGGATCACCATTCTGGAATATTTCAGAAAACTCACAAATTTTCTGGAATATTCCAGAGTACTCTCGAATTTTCTGGAGTATTACAGAAGTTTAATCTTAAAAGTTTATGCCGTGCAAATACGCTCATTGTAGAGATCAAGCTGTATCTCCTGTTTTACTAGACCGATTTTCATAAAACTTGGCTTAGTCTAGGCCGATTTCGATGAAATAAGAACTAAATGTTACTCTAAGCTTAGACGAACCTCATTGGTTCAGTAGTTTCTGCGTGATGCGCGTTCAAACAGACAAGCAGACAAACAGAGAAACATTCCAAAATCTGTCTTAATGTATTCCATTACTCATCTTACATCCCCCACATCAGTTTTTTGCAAATATTTACAATGTACATACACGTCAACTTTACAAATGTATTATATGTATACGTTTGAAAATTATTAAAAGGTAAAATAATTTAATAAAAGTGATTTACGCTCCCTCCCACCGACGGAAGACGCTTTTCAACAACATGTTGCAAATATTAATTTTTTTAAACAGTGTGGTGAACCGTCGTTCAAATTACGTCTTGCACAAAATTTTGGATGCAGAATTGGAAATCAGGAGCTGGTACCGATAATGTCGACAAAAAAAAGTTTATCTGAACTTAAAGTAAAAAGTGCAACTGTAAAATAAAATGCGACACAAAATGTTCTTGTGAGTGGTATTCAGTTGCGTGCTCGTGTGCTGCTTTTCCTGAAAATTGTTTTAAGGGAAAAAGCAATATGCATCATTTTATAATGATAGTGATTCTGACTAAAATGTTAGAATAGTTATACACAAAAATTACATAATATACAGCATTAATGTTTTATTTAAAATATCTCCCTTTTCTGCTTTCTATTAAATATGCTAAATACCTAAAATAATATTTCTCACTAATGTTTTATTTCTTAAACAATATAAAAACGAGTAGAAGTTGTACTCGGGCATGGCCAATTGCGAATACCTATTTGATTAACATTTTGCTCGAACACACAATTCACTTTGTATCGATTATTATTTTTTTTAAATGAGTGGCCGCAATGGGCAACGCCCGACTACTAATTTCATTCGTTTTGTTGTATTATTAACATAAAGTAATTCAAATTTGCAATTATATTGAACAATATAGTGCCTTTTACTGTTACACTGTACCAATTATCGTGTAGACTATTTTTATTTTAATGCTGCATAATTACGCGCCTCATAAAAAAATCATAAACAAAAAACTGTATACGTTATCGACATGATCTTTTTTAAAAAAACTTTTTCAATATATGGACTATATTTGGTAAGCAATTGTATATAAGAATTTCATAAATTTAACATAGTTGTCCGCATATCGAAATTTTTAGAACGTAAATATCAACCTTTTGATTTTAATTATTTTTTTCCAAAAAAATATTCTTTTCAAAAATACCAATAGCTTAGTTAGAATCACGTATATCTTTTGAGTATAGATACCAAAAATCAGCTGGGTAGGTTACATAGTTTTTGTTTTATCGAAGAATACCCATTGTAAAACATAATTTTGTAATTATCAATCCGCCATCTTTTTGTGATTTCTGAAGTTGCGCAAGAGCAAAAATTAATCCGACAAGTGTTTTCTAGTGCCCCAGGTAATGCTCTCTTCATTACTTATATCAACATTTGTACGTCATGTCGGAACAGGTCATCTTGATTTTGGAGTGCTTGGACTCCGGACTAGTAGTTCAAGGGCTTCCGAACAAAAAATGTCATACGAAAAAATTGAAGAAATTCTCTGCAGAATTACAATGACTAAAAGTTAAAAATCCTTGAAAAAATTTAAAAAATTAAAAATCATTTATGCATTAAATCAATTTTTTCATATGACATTTTTTGAACTATCTATTCCCAAAGTTTGAAGAAAATTCCACCAAAATGATTTTTCCTATGCTAATGGTGCGGGATCCTTTGGTCGAAATTGCATGACTAACAACTGAGCTACGAAAGTGTCACCGTGAAATCTGGGACACACTGTATATGAGAAAATAGACTCTTGATTCAAAATTTATTTTTTCATTATAGCTATTAGACTACTTTATTTTTTATTTCAATTTTACCACGTATCGTAAAATTATGGAATTCATTACTCAACAATCTTCTTCAATCGATCCCAATTGACACTTTTGCTACTAACCGACAACTTCAAAAATATTTTACCTACCAATCTCAGTGGGATGCAAAACTATATAATAAACAGTGGCGGCTGGTGAAATTTCAATATTTTTTTTCTCGTCTGTGGCGCATGGGACCCATACGAAACTTGGGAAATAACATCTAGAGAAGCACTTCTCTAATGACCCCTAAAAAATTTTGAAAAAGCAGTTTGCGAAAAAATTTTTGAAAATTCGCTAGCCTCCCCTGGGTCTAGGGACCCCTGTTTACTTTTATTTTTTTTTGTCATATGCATTTGACTTTTCATAAAAATGCATCGACAGATTTTGGAGTTTGTGAAAATATTTTCATTACTAACTGAGATACAACGAATTGAAATATTGTAATTTGTTAAATTGTAAATTACAAAATTTCAGTTCATTGTATTTCAGTTAGTAATGAAAATATTTTCACAGACTCTAAAATCTGTCGATGCATTTTTATGAAAAGTCAAATGCATATGACAAAAAAAAAATAAAAGTAAACAGGGGTCCCTAGACCCAGGGGAGGCTAGCAAATTTTCAAAAATTTTTTCGCAAACTGCTTTTTCAAAATTTTTTAGGGGTCATTAGAGAAGTGCTTCTCTAGATGTTATTTCCCAAATTTCGTATGGGTCCCATGCGCCACAGACGAGAAAAAAAATATTGAAATTTCACCAGCCGCCGCTGATAATAAATAATAATATTCAAAAATTTTGCTCACGTGTAGCCGTTTGTCCATTCCCAGTCGTCTATAATAGTCCACGCTACATAACCAGTTAAATTTACACCATCGTTATATATTGCATCCAAGCAAGCACTTAAATAAGTCTAAAAGCAGAAAAAAGTTACTGTATATGTGAATGAATATATACACTTGTTACATTGATAAAAAATAATCATGTAAATTTTACTACCAAAAAATATGCCACTCGATCATAATCATCCAATTCTCCAGTTTTATCAGAATATCCATTCTCAGTGATAACAATTTCGATATCGCCATAAGCGTTTTTCAACCATACAAGTAGGTCATGAAGTCCCGAAGGCACAACCTAAATAAGCAATTCATTATGTCATGCGATTTTATGATGCTCTTATTCTTTAAGGGTAGAATTTTGCAGAGTGAAAGGGAAATATGCGTCTATTTTCAATTTATTATAAATATTTAAAAAACCAAACACAGTATAATCTCTATAACTGTTTTAGGTACCTATTTGCTATTGTTCTAACGAACAGAACTATTTATTTTTTTTGTTGTAAATTTCTGTTGTAAGTAATTGAATATTGTAGTTTCTCAAATGAAGATAGGTCCTAATTTCATTATTAGAGCACAGCATTTAACTATATACGAAATTTATGATAAAAATTGTACATGGTTGTATTCCTTAGAGCAAGGGAAGTACCTGAAACTATTTTAAAGATTATACCACAAGGGCGGATCTCCGACTTTGGCGATTTGGCGTCAAGCTGGGAAGGGTGGAAAAAGTTTTTCATGGGTAAAAAATGTCACTGTTAAGCGCTAAGACTGAAATGGAATCAAATTCATTTCTTTGAGCAGTGGGTGTTATACACATGGTTTAAGGCACATAGCCCAGTCAACGGAGCGTAAAAATGACCAAAAATTCTAACTTGAGTGCTAATGAATGGATTTCCATGAAACCTTGTGCAATGTGTTTGTAACGACGTTAATAAAAAATTTGAAAAAAAGATTAGAGTAGGAAATGATCCGTAACTTGTAGAATTAGGTCAAAAATGAAAAAACATACAATGTATACTATTTACCCTTTTGGACCTAAAATAAGATGTTTTTACTCTTATGAATTTTTTCGAATTCCTAAACATGGAGGAGGGGAAATGTAAAAGTTGAAATAAAAATCTGAAAAAAATCAGGTGAATGTATTATCGAAATGCAAGACTTTTTTTGATTTGCAACTTTTCTGTAAAGTGCGGTTTCACCGAGTTTTTTCGGAAAAACATGAAATTGCAGCGCTTTAAAAATATGTAATTTAAAAATTGGAAAAAATTCAGACGTATGCATTGAGGCCTTCTAAACATTTTTTGTCTCTTGGAATTTTTTTTTACTTGCTTTTCCGAGTTACAGGCAGTTTTTCAAGATAAATAATGTACATTTTTTGCACATTAAAAAATACATGGAAATTCGAAAAATTAGTGTGATTTATATACAGGGTGTTCCACTTAAAACTCCCGGCGCCATTTTCTCGATAACCAAAAACGATATTTGATTTCTGTAAAAGGTATCTACTAGAATATGTAAAGGACTTCAGTATATAATTTTTTTGAATATAAAAATCGTCATAACTTTTTTAAAATACATTTTAGACAATAAGTCTTTCGGGACATTTTTCATAGTGAATCGGCTAATTTAGATGGTAATGAAACATTTGTTTCAAAACACAAAATATTTTTTTTTTCAAGTAAAACAACTGCTATTTGGAAATTAAAGATTTTGACATTTTTGTTTATTGTGTATTGTCTAATTTTTGCGTCATGTTTATGTTGTATGTTCTACTAAATTTTACACTATAAATTGTAGACATATAAAAAAAATGGGAATTTTGTTGCCAGTGATTTTTCGAAAATTGTTCATATTAAAAAAGTTGCTTAGAATATAATTCTCCATCTCATACAACTCATTTCATCGTTCCTAGGATCGAAAAATTTCTTTGCATCGCAACGCCATCTATACCTCAATGTGTAAAATAACCATTTTTACTCAAAACTGAAGTCATTTATATATTCTTGTAGCAGTGGCGGCTGGTGAAATTTCAATATTTTTTTTCTCGTCTGTGGCGCATGGGACCCATACGAAACTTGGGAAATAACTTCTAGAGAAGCACTTCTCTAATGACCCCTAAAAAATTTTGAAAAAGCAGTTTGCGAAAAAATTTTTGAAAATTCGCTAGCCTCCCCTGGGTCTAGAGACCCCTGTTTACTTTTATTTTTTTTTGTCATATGCATTTGACTTTTCATAAAAATGCATCGACAGATTTTGGAGTTTGTGAAAATATTTTCATTACTAACTGAGATACAACGAATTGAAATATTATAATTTGTTAAATTGTAAATTACAAAATTTCAGTTCATTGTATTTCAGTTAGTAATGAAAATATTTTCACAAACTCTAAAATCTGTCGATGCATTTTTATGAAAAGTCAAATGCATATGACAAAAAAAAATAAAAGTAAACAGGGGTCCCTAGACCCAGGGGAGGCTAGCAAATTTTCAAAAATTTTTTCGCAAACTGCTTTTTCAAAATTTTTTAGGGGTCATTAGAGAAGTGCTTCTCTAGATGTTATTTCCCAAATTTCGTATGGGTCCCATGCGCCACAGACGAGAAAAAAAATATTGAAATTTCACCAGCCGCCGCTGTCTTGTAGATACCTTTTACAGAATTCAAACATCGTTTTTGGTTATCGAGAAAATGGCGCCGGGAGTTTTAAGTGGGAGACCCTGTATATTATTATAAAAAATATATGAAACCTATATAATTATACCATTTTTAAAGGTTCAGTATAACTTTTAAATTGAAAATGTGAAAAAAGTTTCCGGAAAAATTTATAAAAATGTAGTACATTATTTATCTTGAAAAACTGCCTGTAACTCGGAAAATTAGCAAGTTACAAAAAAATTCCAAGAGACAAAAAATGTTTAGAAGGCCCCTTCCGATCATTTCCTACTCTAATCTTTTTTCAACTTTTTTATTAAAGGTAAATTCACACCTGAGGGTGCTCACTCTGCATTTTTCAGGCATGCAATTTTGAACAGGCACATGCAGTTTTAACGCAATGCCTTTAAATTGCACCATCTCTCGCACTTGTGGGTTTTTCTAGAAATAGTGAACAGAAGCACGTACTATAAAACAGTTGCTACTATATTTTTAAGCCTTTTTAGTTTGTTGTATGGCAGTTCGACTGGTAGAGCGCCAAAAGCTAATTGTAATACAGCTAATAATATATAATATACCTAATAATATAAAAATAACAACACAATTTTAGATTTGGTAAGTATATTTATTTATTTTGTAGGTACTGTAGCCATACCAATCGCATTTCTAGGGAATTTCGCTAAACTGCACGCTTCTCTAGGGGAAAATAGAAGCAGCCTGCATTCTTAACGCATGTGTAAGAACTCATAAGTGTGAATAAGACATGCATGCATTTTACATGCTGCGTTAAAAACGCTGAGTGAGCACCCTTAGGTGTGAATTTACCTTAACGTCGTTACAAACACATTGTACAAGGTTTCATCAAAATCGTTGAGTGAAAGTCAAAATCCATTCATTAGCACTCAAGTTAGAGGACTGGACTAACAATATAAAATTTGTGCGAATAACTACCTTATTTCCTGTATTTAACTACTGAAACCTAACAGGCATGAAACTGTACCTGATTTATGACTTTTTTTGATGATTTTTTTAGTTATAAAATATTTTAAGTGCAAATAAAAAAAATCCTTTTCTTTTAAAACGCATTAAGCACAAAAAGCAGCTAATGGAAAATTTATTTTTTAAATATTTACAGTTTTTCTGAAATTCCGATTCAAAGTTTAAGCTGACCCTTGTGTATAGTGGCAATAAATTCATTAGACTCTTGGAGTGGGGATTACACGTCACAATAACGCCGGTACAATACGATGACGTTAGTGGGTTGAATTTCTTCTTTTAAGGGATTAACAGGAAGGTTACTGACCGATACTTTTGCTTCGTAATTTGTTTCCCAAATATTTGGAATTTTAAAACATTAGCTGATGGCCAACAAAACCTGAGGGGGAGGGAGTAATTACACTATTACTCCATTTATGATTTTTTAAAATTTCCCTCCCACTCTGCAAAATCCTATCCTTAATGAAGAAACAATCTTTATAATAATAATAATAGTAAATCGTCTTTATTTGTATTTTGTATATTTAAGTGTAAGAATAGATAATATTATCATCTTCGTCCTTTATTGTGAATATTTTATTATCTCAATAAAGTCATTTATTATTATTATTATTGTTATATTTCTGTCTTGGCGGAGTTCAGATTGGCTGTTCTATTACTCAACCAAGACAATTCATACAATAAATAATTAACATTTTTATACAGTACTATATAAAAAATACAGAGCAAGAATACTGGATCATCGTTTTCCGAAACATAACTTTTTTCGTTACTCTTAATAGAGGAAGCAGAGATAATTTTTGCGTCATGTTTATGTTGTATGTTCTACTAAATTTTACACTATATATTGTACACATATGAAAAAAAAAATGGGATTTTTGTTACTTGAAAAATTACATTCATATTCAAATATCTCGAAAACCAGTGATTTTTCGAAAATTGTTCATATTAAAAAAGTTACTTAGAATATAATTCTCCATCTCATGCAACTCATTTCATCGTTCCTAGGATCTGAAAATTTCTTTGCATCGCAGCGCCATCTATACCTCAATGTGTAAAATAACCAGTTTTACTCAAAACTGAAGTCATTTATATATTCTAGTAGATACCTTTTACAGAATTCAAACATCGCTTTTGGTTATCGAGAAAATGGCGCCGAGAGTTTTAAATGGGACACTCTGTATATTGTTATAAAAAATATATGAAACCTATATAATTATACCATTTTTAAAGGTACATTATTTATCTTGAAAAACTGCCTGTAACTCGGAAAATTAGCAAGTTACAAAAAAATTCCAAGAGACAAAAAATGTTTAGAAGGCCCCTTCCGATTATTTCCTACTCTCCTACTATCCTACTTACTCTCCTACTTTCCTACTATATTTTTTCAACTTTTGTTATTAACGTCGTTACAAACACATTGCACAAGGTTTCATCAAAATCCATTCATTAGCACTCAAGTTAGAGTACTGGACTAACTATATAAAAGGGCATAGCAGGATAAGCATGTGTTAGGTGCCCCCGCACCAATCGGGTCGAAATTTTTAGCACAAGTTGATAGTAGTGTTAGATGAAATTTCCCAAAATATTATTTTTGGAAAACCATTTTTACGGGAGTTATGGGGGTAAAAAGAAAAATGAAAAAAAATGTTTTTCTCGAGAACGGATAAACCGATTTTCATGAAAAAAATATATGTTATGGCTTTTGATGGTGCAAATGTGAGAAAAAATTATTGAACCCATTTGTCGAAAAAAGTGGTGAAAAAATTTTTTCAAAATAAAAGAAAAATTTTTTTTAGGGGATGTTCCAGAGGCACACCCACCATTTTCTTCCACATGAATGCTTATATACCCCTTCAAAACATATCCAATTTTCAAAGCGATCGGAAGGGTACAACATACTCAAAATTGATAATCATTGGCAGACTGCGGACGGCGCGTAGTCTATGTAATGAAGCACGACTTTTTTGTAAATATTTCGTGCAAAGACGAGATTACCTTCTCCCCCTCGTTTTCGAGGGTGCTGAACACGATGCAAGTGGTGGGAGAAGCTTTTGACCGCCGCAACCTCTGCAACTTTTTTGAAAAATTTTTTGAAAATAAAATTTTTTTTATGGGATGTTCTCGAAGAATGAAGACTAAGAAAAGTCTCATCAATATAGAGTAACCTGATTCGTGAGAGGCAGGAGGACTCACGCAAAAAAGTCAACCCGAATTGTGAGAGGCAAGGGGACTCATAATAACCAAGCACCTCGACTAATGAGAGGCAAGGGAACTTACAATAAACAAGCGCCCCGACTATTTGGAGGCAAGGAGACTCACGATAAATAAACACCCCGACTCGTGAGAGGCAAGGGGACTCACAATAAACAGGCACCTTCACTAGTGAAAGGCACTGTAACTTCCTCGTAGTGGACTTTGAAAACTAGTTCTCTCGTAGGCTGACTGCGGACGTCATCCTTGCAAAATCCTCAGATTTTCAAACTAGATTTTGATTGACCCCACAGTTGATGTCAGAGAATTTTTGCACCACACTTCTTGAAGTTTGATACTGATTTAAATGGTAGGGTTGTAATGGCCGCCAGTGGCCGTTGTAGTAAGATGTAGTAATGAACCGCTAGTCTATGTAATAAAGGCAGAAATAGTGTAAATATTTCTTGCAAAGACGAAATTACCTTCCTCCGTCCGTTTTCGAGGGTGTTGAACACGATGCAAGTGGTGGGAGAAGTTTTTGACCGCCGAAAACCTCCTTATGGATCTCTTTATGTTTTCTATACGGGTCTGGAGAGTCATTTATCAACGGGTTATACTTCAAATAACATGGAAGATGATTATAGAGTAAGTTGAGTCCAGACAGCAGGTCTAGGGGGTTAATTAAACCCTTCCGAGGAGTGGAAAATCATTTTTTATCAAATAATTCGGGTTCAAACGCGTTTCCCCCGTTTTTGGGCTGATCATGGGAAAAATATTCATTTTTAGCTCCAACCCCTCCTCATCTCTCAAACGGTGAGTGAGAGGTGATTTCTGCCCGTTTGAGGGGGTTCGAGCTAAAAATAAATATTTTTCCCGTGATCAGCGACCCCAAAATAGGGGTATACGTATTTGAACCGAATCATTCGAAAAAAAAAAAAACTACACCTCTCGGGAGGGTTTAATCAACCCCCTAGGCCTGCTGTCTGGACTCTACTTGCTCTATAACCCCCTTCCATATTATTTCAAGTATAACCCGTTGATAAATCACTCCCCAAACCCGTTTATATATGAAAACATAAAGGGATCCATAAGAGGGATGGCCGTTTCAGGGGGTTGCGGCGGTCAAAAACTTATCCCACCACCTGCATCGTGTTCAGCATCCTCGAAAACGAAGGGGGGGAGGGAATCTCGTCTTTGCACGAAATATTTACAAAAAAGTCGTCTTATAATGCTTCATTACATAGACTACTCGCCGCCCGCAGTCTGCCAATGATTATCAATTTTGAATATGTTGTACCCTTCCGATCGCTTTGAAAATTGGATATGTTTTAAAGGGGCATATAAGCACTTATTTGGAAGAAAATGGTGGGTGTGCCTCTGGAACATCCCCTAAAAAAAAAATTTTTTTTATTTTGAAAAAATTTTTTCACCACTTTTTTTCGACAAATGGGTTCAATAATTTTTTCTCACATTTGCACCATCAAAAGCCATAACATATATTTTTTTCATGAAATTCGGTTTATCCGTTCTCGAGAAAAACATTTTTTTTCATTTTTCTCTTTACCCCCATAACTCCCGTAAAAATGTTTTTCCAAAAATAATATTTTGGAAAATTTCATCTAACACTACTATCAACTTGTGCTAAAAATTTCGACCCGATTGGTGCGGGGGCACCTAACACACGCTTATCCTGCTATGCCCTTTGTGCGAATAACTACCTTATTTCCTGTATTTAACTACTGAAACCAACAGGCATGAAACTATACCTGATTTATGATTTTTTTTGATGATTTTTTTAGTTATAAAATATTTTAAGTGCAAATAAAAAAAATCCTTTTCTTTTAAAACGCATTAAGCACAAAAAGCAGCTAATGGAAAATTTATTTTTTAAATATTTACAGTTTTTCTGAAATTTCGATTTAAAGTTTAAGCTGACCCTTGTGTATAGTGGCAATAAATGCATTAGACTCTTGGAGTGGGGATTACACGTCACAATAACGCCGGTACAATACGATGACGTTAGTGGGTTGAATTTCTTCTTTTAAGGGATTAACGGGAAGGTTACTGACCGATACTTTTGCTTCGTAATTTGTTTCCCAAATATTTGGAATTTTAAAACATTAGCTGATGGCTAACAAAACCTGAGGGGGAGGGAGTAATTACTCTATTACTCCATTTATGATTTTTTTAAATTTCCCTCCCACTCTGCAAAATCCTATCCTTAATGAAGAAACAATCTTTATGATAATAATAATAGTAAATCGTCTTTATTTGTATTTTGTATATTTAAGTGTAATAATAGATAATATTATCATCTTCGTCCTTTATTGTGAATATTTTATTATCTCAATAAAGTCATTTATTATTATTATTATTGTTATATTTCTGTCTTGGCGGAGTTCAGATTGGCTGTTCTATTACTCAACCAAGACAATTCATACAATAAATAATTAACATTTTTATACAGTACTATATAAAAAATACAGAGCAAGAATACTGGATCATCGTTTTCCGAAACATAACTTTTTTCGTTACTCTTAATAGAGGAAGCAAAGACAATGATTTCAAATCCCCTGGTATAGAATTGTAAGTGGTTGAAGCTTGATAAGAGAAAGATCGTTGGAATAAGGTTGGGAAGTGGTAAGCTGATTTGTTGTATCTCAAGTTTTACTTATTCCATCTTCATCAACTAGGTCTCCATCAAAATTATTAAGATTGAAATATCTAAAATATCTGATTGTTCTAAAGACTTGTTTTGTAGATTTAACTGATTTAATAGATGATTTGTAGTACACCAGACAATAATTAGATACATCATATATTTCGATGTTACAGGTCGGAATAAGCTCGTGGTTACTGATAGAGAATATGTCAATTAATGTAGGTTCATGATTAACTAAAGAGAGACCATACGCTTTCAAAAATGTTGTAAGTTTTACACTATTATTATTGACTGTGTTTAGTGGATTAATGGTTCGTCAATTGACATAAGTGAAAGCCAGGAAAATTTGGAAGAGGCCCAAGGTGTTAACACTTAGAATCGGAAGAGTATATAACAGACTGACGCGAAGAATTCAGATTCTTTGTCGAAGAGATATGAATTTCAATTTGCAAGACATCTGTAAAGTACTTGAGTTACAAGCTGACCACAATAATAGCAAAGATCTTTTCCGAACAATAAGAGTGATTGCACATAGAAAACCAAAAACGTGGTCAATTAAGGATTCCGCCGGTACTCCCCAGATAGCATTTATTATTCCACGAATGTACATTTTGCATTCCCAATGTTCTAATTGCATTCTGTACTTGCCATGTATGTTCCCTCAACATTCCCATATAAATAATATTTTCACATATACAATATGATTATACATACGATATAAATGGAATATACAGAAAAGTTTATGTTCACAGTCGCATATACTGTGTACACGTATCAGTGAACGTTCTTCGTATATGTGTTCATGTACATCGTATAAACATTCGTCAATGATTTTATCTGTATAATACGGGTATATTTTTTGTAGAAATATTTGCATCGCCCGAGCGCCGCGCAGACAGTAATATCATCAAAAGTTCAGCACGTTTAACGCGAACGCTGATTGGTTCGATTTTTGAACTAATAAAAATAAACCTGCATCACAACTGATGAGACAGCAATGCTAGTTTTATAGTACCTATCTACCTACCTACAAAAATAATTATGATTTTTCTCTATTATATAGATTTGGTTTAAGTACATTTATAATCATCCCCTGTGCGGTGTATATCGTTTTAAAAATTTTAAATCGTTCGTCAATATTGTATATATGAAATATGTTTTAAATTTTGAATCCAGACTTTAGATTTGTGATCGAATATTAAATAATAATGAATATGAAATATGAAATAATAATGAATGAAATATTAAATAATAATAAATAATAATAATTTATGTACTGTGTTCAATTAATTAGTAACTATCTGGGTAACTATCGGCATTTCTTAAGCAGGTAGTTCAGACTTAGAATGGTTATTTAATTACATTTTATCTTTTATATTTAGATTTCCGTTTTCGGACTAATGTCATAGTTGAGAGTATTATGTGACAACGAGTTGTTTAATGTTATTATTCTTATTCATAAGATCGGAAATGCCGCAGGTTTCATGAATGAGGTGGTGATTTTTTAAGGTCCTATGCTTACTTTAAAGTGAGGGTGTGCGTGTGTGTGTGTATGTGTGTAATGTGTGTGTGTGTGTGTGTGTGTGGGGGGGGGGGGGGGGGTTAACGTGCGTGAGAGAGTGAAAGTGTGTTCCCATCAAAGAGTTCTATAAATAGATGTTACAAGCTGCATAAGCGTAATGTATAAGCAGTGGACAGCGCGCAAACGGTGTGAGCATTCTCATCCTTCTCACACAGTTCGTTCTCTCTTTGTCGCACAGTACATGAGGGGCTGTGTTGCTTTGTAAAACAGAGTGGAGAGCAAAGGAGAGGGTACGAGGTGTGCGACAAGAACAAGGATGCTCGCGCCGTCCAGCAAATCAACGGCTTGTCTCCTCTAGTCAGAACTCTTCGGTTCATATGTGCAAACACATTAGAATAACAACGTTAAACAAATCCTCGTCATAATATGACACTCTCAACTACCGGGTACCGATATTCCTGATCTTTGACCTTTCATATCTCAAAAACTGGCGATTTTCAAATATTGTGCCCATGAAAACTTTTGATCAGGATATTATGAAGTACAACATACTACATTTTCAGTCCATTTGACTTTACCTTCTTTTCCATTTATTTTGTGCCTGCCGTGTCTTTTATGATAATATCAATTTGTTTAATTTATGTTTGATCAGTTTTATTTTTTCTGTAAGATCTTTGTAAGATGTTTTTATGTTTTTCAACTTTATCATGGCCAGTTTTTAAAGAGAAATAAGAACCTATTCAAATATAATACAATGTATTTTCTTTTGTAGTTGGATTAGCACGTGTACCTCCTCCTCAGGAAGGAAATACCTTCTCCTAAAAATTGGAAAAGCCAAAAGAAAGTATTCAGCCAATAGGATCAGTCACAGATGATGTGTTCAGAATGAAAAGTGGACTTTCGCAATTACAAGTATCACCATCGGCAACACCTGGACACTGGTTTTGAAAAAGTAAGGCCTCCAATTTTTATTATTTTTTACTTACTGACAAAAAATTCATTATAGTAAAATATGACAGTTCATAAGTTGCAAAGAAAATTTTTTTGTTAAAAAAATCTCAATTGAAATTTTTGTCACAATTGTTTTTTATTATTGCAATTCATTTTTGTAACAAAAAATAAAAATATATTTAAAGTAACACAACTGTTTTATTTATACCTCTTCCTATTTTATAATTTAAGATGCATACTTAATTGTTACAATAATGTAAAGTAATTAATAAAATAAAATCATGTTTTGTTCTTGGCAATTTAAAACACGATTTGAAATCGATAAAACTTTAAGGTATTGTAATATGATCATTAGATTTTTTTCATAAATAACACGTTAAATATGATTTTTAAGCTGAAGTTTTAGAGTGATAAATGTTTGATCCATTATAAAATGGTTTTTAACAGATCTTATTAACGTAAGACTATTTTTTTTACATATATTCTTGGACCTTTGCAAAGTATTTTTATAGCAAATACAGTTTTATTTAAGTTTATTTAGCATTTGTGTGCTCCATTCAATATAATTTGATAAGTAAAACATTTGACTTTAGTTGAAAACTAATGGTAAAAACAAATTTTCTGTGCGCATATATTCCACATTTACTTATATTCTTCACAAGGAATGCGAAATGTGGAAAATTAAAATAAGTACCTAATAATTGACTAACAATTAAACTTTAAAATTAGATATTGGATTTATTATATGCAAGTACTTCACTCATATCATGTATTCTCTCGAGTTTAATTATTATAATAATTTATTATTTTCTGTAATCATAGATGAGTGGCTGCGTCATAGTGAACATATTCAGAATGAAGCAGCGACTCATCAATGATTACAATAAGTAATAAATTATTATAATAATTAAACTCTGAAGAAAATACATGACATGAGTGAAGTACTTATAGCTGCCACTGATACATAATGTTCATTCCTACAATATACATGCATCATAGATTTATGATCCATGGGTAACATACCAGGCACCTACGGTTTAATTCCTACGAAGGTAGTACTCATATACCGTGAACATGCAGTGTGTATTGTGAATGTAAGATGGACCTTCCTCCTATATACCTCATGTATCTATCAGTATATCAATATACTTTCTGGTTCATATCAAGTTCCGTTTTGGTCTATGGGTATGTTGTAGGAATCTTACTCGTATATCGAGAGGCGGTCATCTGTACGTCTCTCTGACATTCAAATTATCTACATGGAATACAAAACGAATATTCATTCTTAGTTCCATGGTACATAAAGTACGTTCCGAGCACATGCTCTGAATGTAAAAATGCTATCTGGGTCTAATTACTAATAAGAATCAGATCATTGATGTTTGGCGCCAATACTGCGAAACATTTTTTTGAGAAATCGAGGTAGAAGATAGCTGAAAACGGGGATACGAACACCTAACCTTCATTTAGGAATCAGAAGTGATGGCAGCTATACAAATACTAGAAACTTTCAAAGCAGCTGGGGTCGACAACATCACGACCGAAGCTCTTAAGTTAGTTGGTGAAGATGGAGTGAAAATCCTTGATAGACTATGTCAAGGAATGGATGATTGGAGAACCTCAATCTTCGTGCTACTACATAAAAAGGGAGTGATAGATGTCTGTAAAAACTACAGACAGCTGGTAGTAACATCGCACGCCAATATAATAATGCTGTATATTCTTCAATCCAGACTTCAAAATTATTTGTCGTGGCAAATACCTCTTGAGCAAGCAGGCTTTGTTAAAGGACGCGGTAGCCACGACATAACCCCACTAGCGGACTACGTCCAAGAAATTTCTCAAAAATTCTACGAATTCATACTGGGCAATAGTCCGCTACCGCTAACCCGCAACATAACCCGAATCAGACAGCATAGTGTAATCATTTTCGATATTCGACACCCCCTACCATACCATCAGGCGTTGCCTATTTTCCGACAACCTCTCTAGCCACACTATCCTATTCGACAACTTCTTATTTCTCCATCTTTAATCTTTACTAAAACCGACACCCCCCCCCCCCCCGTTAAGGGAGGGCCCCTAGAAGGCCCCCTCTTACATTGGCGCCCAACGTGGGGCACGAATTCCGACGACGCCGTTCACCAAGGAATAGACAAGCGCTCTGCCTCTGAATAGCTTACCTGGTTCACGGGTACAATTCGGACTTTGCGACCTGCCTATTTCTGATCACGGAAGACGCTGGACGACCAACCAGAAAGGAATTATCACTGGAAACGAAATACGAACACTCGAATTAGGTACGGCCTATGGGCGAGAATAGTACTAGAAGGGAGAGTCCTCGCTTGAACGCTACCATGGCTACTATATCAGAAGAACAATTTAAGCAGCTCATCGAGGCAATGAATTTGAGTTTAAACCAACTCAAAGAGGGTAACCTTTCCCAATGCACAGCACGCTTTGATGGTTCCAGGGAGGTACAAAAAGTCAATGAATTCATCACCGTTGCCACAATACTTAAAAATTGCGAAGCCATCAACGATAAAAAGGCACTCGAGGGGTTACCATTGCTCTTGATGGGTATAGCAAACACCTGGTGGCAGGGAGTCAAGGACTTCACATGGGAGGAAGCTATGAAATTACTCCGAAACGCGACAACTTATCGAGAAAGCAAGAGAATATTACGTGCCTGTTTACCTTTGTTTCGTAGATTACCGTAAGACTGTTGACGATGTGGACTGGGACTGTATTTTTGGAGATGGGGACTTTCAAACATCTGGTTTTTATTACCCGCCATCTGTATGAAGAAAACTCTGCTTTGATGAAAGTAGACAATACCAAGATACCTATCTAACCTAAGATTTGCAGATGATGCTACAGTGTAACAGCAAGCTAGGATCAGCTCATACACCTGCTGGACAAGCTTCAGACAACAAGCTCTGATTGTGGCCTCAGTAGAGGTCTATTCCTTTGCACTAAAAGTGTAGCACTGAGCTGCACTAGTGCAATTTTGTCTCTCTTTAACTTCTGATATCCATATAATACCATCTCTGTCACTCAAAATTAATGTCACACTTCTTGTGTAAAGGAATGGACCGCCTAGTGTAAACTACAACAATATGAAAATTATGATTGTAGGCCGAGCAAACAGGCAACCTCTACAGATGGCGCGGCGCCATGAGGCGTGCTATACAGCAAGCGGAGACTAACTAGAATAATTTTCATGGATCACAAAACGTCTGACAAGATGTTGTGAATACGGAGAAGAATTAATACAATTTCATCAACTGCGGGAGTAACATAAGATACTGAATTTCCCAACTCATTAATACACTCCAACTCATTAATACATTAGCAGGTGGTCAGTAAATCCCTCCTAGAGCAAAAATAATATAATCTGTTTTAAAACTTATCCAAAGTTCTAAAGGTGTATTATACTACTTCCAATATTTAATTTATTTACTTTTATATAGTCTCTATGATACAAAGCTCCTTAGTCCCTTGAGGTAAACCAGAAAAAGGCGAAAAGCCCAAAAGTTCTGCGACCGGACTGCAAGACATGTACCCCCTCCCCTTCCCCGTTTTCGAGGGCGGGAAACACGATAGTGACAATATTTTCCGACCTAGCGTCCTACTGCTACCCCCATCCGATTTTTTGGTGCTACGTTTGCCAGGGCTTGTCGGATTTTTTTTGGTCATTTTGAATAAAATAAGTAAATATTAACCACAGATGACCTAACCCACCTCCGGCGGTTGAAACTACCCCCAATAACGAAGTACCACGAAAACAACTAAAATCTGCTAGAAAGCGGTATACCTCCGTTTTCGAGGGCGAGGAATACGATGGTGATAATATTTTCCGACCTACCCTTCACCTACTATCCCTAAACCGAAAAAACCCCACCCCCTTCTCTGATTCTCCGGTGTTAGGCTTGCGAGAGCTCGTCGGGTTGGGTGTTTTTTGGTCAATTCGAATAAAAGAGGTAAATATTGACCACAGGTGACCTAACTTACTACCAGGGATTGAAACTACCCCCACCCCCAGTCACGAAATGCCACGAAAACAACGGAAATCATCTGGAAACTAGTAAACCCCGTTTTCGAGGACGGAGAATACGATGGTAACAATATTTCCCGACATATCCTTCACCGATTACCTAAACCTGAAAGACCACCCCCTTTTCCGATTATCCGGTGTTAGACTTGCGAAAGCTTGTCGGATCGCTTTTTTTATCAATTCGAATAAAATAAGTAACGATTGACCTCAGGTAACCTAACCCACCCCCGGGGGTTGAAACTACCCCCACCGAAACACCACGACTACAATAATAATAAGCTATTTTATTAAAAACCGCTGCCCAAGAAATCACTACTTGCACATCCAGGTTTTTTTATCCAAATTTCTCACAACGAAAAAAAAATTTGTACTATATTTAGGTACACTCCGCTATGTGGAAATAATTGTTTATGGAACTTTAATAATCTGATATTTGACATCGTCGACCCCAACAACCCATAGAATGATATGTCATACCGGTAGTGGGGGTTGGGGTAGGGGGTGGTAGCGGGGATGGGAATTCAAATAAAATTGTTGAGGCCTTTGGTTCTTGTACACACACTAAATCACAATTCTATTTTTCTCATCCCCTTTAAAAATAATATAATTTTTGGAGGCGTTAGTTCTTTTATATATACCAAATATCAATACCAATTTTATGGACTCTTACTAGCTTGATTTACCTATTTTATTCGAATTGATGAGAAAAAATCCTATCCGACAAGCCCTCGCAAGCCTAGTACCGGATAATCGGAAAAGGGGGTGGTTTTTCAGGTTTAGGGGTAATGAGTGAAGGATATGTCGGAAAATATTGTCACCATCGTATTCCCCGCCATCGAAAGGAGTATACCGCTTTCAAGCTGATTTTCGTTGTATTAGTGGCATTTCGTTATTGGGAGTTGGGGTAGTTTCAACCCCCGGGGGTAGGTTAGGTCATCTGTGGTCAATATTTACCTATTTTATTCTAGTGGACAGAAAAAACCAGACCCGACGAGCTCTCGAAAGCCAAGCACCGGAAAATTGGAAAAGGGAGTGGGGTATTTTCGGTTTAGGGGTAGTAGGTGAAGGGTATGTCAGGGAGTATTGTTCCATCGTATTCCCCGCCCTCGAAAACGGGGTATACCGCTTTCCAGATGATTTTCGTTGTTTTCGTGGCATTTAGTTATTGGGGGTGGGAGTAGATTCACCCCGGGGGTGGGTTAGGTCACCTGTGGTCAATATTTACCTATTTTATTCTAACTGACCAATAAATAGATCCGATATGACGGTCCCTCGCAAGCCTAGTACCGGAAAATCGGAGAAGGGGATGGTTTTCAGGTTTTGGGTAGTAGGTGAAGAGTAGGTCGGGAAATATTATCACCAATGTATTCCTCGCCCTCGAAAACGCTTTCCAGCTGATTTTCGTTGTTTTCGTGGCACTTCGTTATTGAGGGTGGAGGTACTTTCAACCTCCGGGGTGGATTAGGTCACCTGTGGTCAACGTTTACTCATTTTATTCAAATTGACCAAAAAAAGAACCGATCCGACAAGTCCTCGCAAGCGTAGCTCCGAAAAATCGGAAAAAAAGGTGGTTTTTTCGATTTAGTTGGACGCTAGGTCGGAAAATGTTGTCACCGTCGTGTTCCCGCCCTCGAAAACGGGGGGATATATGTCTTGCGGCCCGGTCGCAGAACTTTTGGGGTAAAAGCTTTACCTCAAGGGACTACTTCTGCCTCTGCCTCCAACGCGACCTTCTCTAATTATTTATAGCCATTTATTGCTACTTTCTGGGACGGTATTATAGGAGAAAGCCTATAGTAACTAGAAAAAAATTCAAAATTGCACGCATGTATAACATTTCTCGTTGAATCCAGTAAACGCATTGGCACAACTAGAGAATTTTTCTGGGGGTGGCCAGGCCCTTTGTGTTTGAAACGCAAAGTTCAGTGGCGGCTCGTGCATAATATACTTACTTGTTCTGCAGATATATATGGGTACACGGGGCGGTTAGTGATAGCGCTGCAGGCAAAAGCGCCGCAGGCGAAAACTTTTTGTCATTTCAAGGTCATTTAATGACCTTGACCTTGACAAAAGAAGTCATAGTGCTCTTGCAACGCTGGCCAAAAGGCGAACCGGCCGCCTTTGGTGTATAGTAACATTTTGAAATCAATTTTACATTGAACTTTCGATGCCCGCCCAGCTAACATAGTAACGGCATTATTACTTCAATAATTGGACACTATTTGGTCAGTACCTACGTCAAATGTTACGTATTATTGACGTGAAAATGACGAAAATCTGTCACATCTCAGAGACGTCATTCGATGACGTCTTATCCACGTATTACATGACGTCTTAAGTATGCCTGGGGTGACGTAACTCGTCGTTTATTTTATGTAAAAATGACGTCATAATTTTTGTTACGTCATTAGTATGTCTATTATTAACGCACGTTTAAGGATTCCAGGTCTAGGAGGTCTCCATTTTTTATATATATGATGGGTTACAGGATGAGCCGCTATGTAGATGAATGGACAATTCATAGGTTAAGCAGCTGGTTTCATCATAAAACCAGTGAGTTCTTAAACCCATTAAACAGATAGCATAAAACCTGTATGCTAGCTTCAGTCTAGCTACAGAATAAATGATCCTTAACACCCGATTGTTATAAGATCCATCCAAATAAATCGATGTTCCCTGAAAGAATTTGAACATTGCAATCTATGTTATTTATTTTCTATAACTTTATAAGAGTATAAGATAAACTATGACTAATTATTGTCAGTGGTGTGTATGTGGCGCCATCTAGAAATAATTTCTGCTACATACTACATGGTAAGCAAGCATTTTACACAATACACCAATAATCTGCGTCATATAGACGTTAACCATAATGACGTCATAAATTCATATATTCAAGCACCGACAATGTATGTCATAGTGACGTTTATTTTATGACGTCATAGACTCGTCATATTTTATGACGTAACTATCACGTCATATTATTGGTCACTTACGTCGCTGACCGGTAAATGACTTTAAAAATATGTTAATATGACGTTAGCATGTTAGCTGGGCGGAGCCACCTCCCTGGAATTAAAACAATTTAAACATAATTATTAACAAGCTAAAAATGTACTCTTCGCCTGTTCACTGAACTTTTTATATAATTGTTACACATTTTACAGGATACTCTTCGCAGTTTTTTGTAAATAATGTTAGTTTTAGACATTTTTAGTTTTCTAGTACAAACTTAGTTGGTATAAGACTCAGTGTAAAATAAAGTGAAAATTTAAAAAAACTATACCATACCCTATTTGGGTTTCGAACCCGGGACCCTTGGATTCCGAGTCAAAAACGTAAGAACTACACCACCACCTTACACGTAAAAAAATGTAAATTTTTACATTATAAGACACGAGCTAAAATCATATTTCCACGGTTGTATATTGCATTATGAAATGTAGGTATATTTGTAAAATATATAAATATTTAGATATTTAAATGAAATACCATTCCACCAGATTTCTATTTAATTACAAAAACATAAAAATCAAAAATTTTGTTTTCAAATTTAAATTATTAATAACATTTTTATTTACTGTCCGAATTTCAGTACAATCGGATTTTTCTTTCTTGAGTTATCGTGCTTACAAGAAACGTGACGGACGGACGGACGGACATTTTGAAAGTCGTTCAGAATTCGTTCACTAACACAATAAACATTTTTTGTCTGCGAGCGATATTTACGGTTTTAGAAATGTGCCGATCAAATGCAGAAATGCAATATACTCTTCGTTTTCTTATTTGCGAATAGTATAATAATTATGGTCAGAATTTTTGGTACTTCTACAGCTCTGCAGCACTTATGAACAAACCGTCTTTGAATTATCATTGTACCTAGATGGGAAATCCTATTTTAGCTGTTGATATGTTAACACCATACGACGCTTAAAAGTAAGATATTTAATATTATATTACATATTGAAACACATACGCTTCAGATTTTCAATTTTTATTAAAAAAATTCACAAGAAACTGAAACCTAAATCCTAAATCAATGAATTAATGAACAAAAACATTAAAACAAAACGTTTAGATATTTAAATTTATGGATTCCGAATAATTTGGTGATACATTTAAATTTAATTTTTTTTTGTTAATTTTTATTCTTTCCTCTGGAGTGGGCCGTGGCTAGTTTGGGGTGGGCCTGGCCCACCCTGCCCCCCTCCCCCTAGTTGCGCCAATGAGTAAACGATGACCTAACAGTTAGTGTTGCCAGTTTAAGTTGCATCGTTAATGTAGTACATCAAAATTATAACTATATGACAAGAAAGTAAAACGAAAAAAATATACATAATACCTACCTACTAATATCAGCTGCAAAGCGAGAATTATTTAAAATACTCTTCTAAATTACCTTCTTACCCTCAAAAACACTTACCGAAACCCAGTCATTAGAACTTGTAGGCCATTCAGGCCTTTGCCATTCCTTGACATTAAGGTCGGCGTCATAACTAGGAGTTCCAAAAGGTGCCTCAGTGGTTGCATTAACAGCACGTGTAGTGTAGTGATTAAGTGCTAAGTAATCATAAGTTCCATTAATGTAGTCAATTTCTTCTGCAGTAAATTCAGGAAGACGAGATTTCGATAACCCTTCCAATAAACTACGTCTAGCAACACGATCAATTACAACTTGTGGCCAGTTTCCTTTAAATATGGGGTTTGCGTAGATACCGAGCTAAAAATATACAAAACACAATCAGATATTAAATGTTTTCCACAATTTTTACACTTGTATATTATAGATGAAATAGGTAGTAGAACTAAGTCCAAGTACTTATTGAAAACGTAAAAGTGTATGAATCAAACTTCCGTTCTACCAAGAAATACTTAAGACATCGTTATTTTTTTCCAGAAACCTGAATATTTTTACGCATTATAATATCTCATTTGATTATCTTTTTATCGATATGTAATACTGTGCAATTATCTTCATTTGTTTTTGAGATATAAATTATTCTTGGTATATAGACATAGAAGATCCATAGGTAAGAGTCATTGAAGAATTATATCTCTCATTGTAATTTATTAAAACAAAATTTCGAACAATTATTTAATAGAGTCGGCAAGATCAAATTTCTGAAAAATATCATGCCTCAGTATATAGCAGTGGTGGCTCGTGATATTTTGTGCAGAGGAAGCTTGATATTTAAAAGACAATTAACTTGCAATATGATTACAATTTGTACATTTCCTCACCACTCCTGGATATGCTGCTAGAGGAGGCTCATGCTGCTAGAGGAGGCTCAGCCTTCCCTGCCTCCTCTGACGAGCCGCCACTGGTATATAGACGAAAATAATAAAGATAATTTACTATACAATATAAAGCATAATAACATATCGTTGAATAGAGGGAAATAAGTCATAAAAGGTATTTAGCATAAGCAAAATAATCCAGTTCATCGCAAAAATCAACTATACTCTATTTGGTAAATACAAAGAATAATAAATCACTCAAGCACAGACCAGCCATGGGCATACTACTGTTTCTCTCAACATTAATAGAAATTTTGCACCAAAATCTAAATAAATTCATTTTATATGAAATACACAAATAAACGTTTGTTGTTTGAATTATCCAAATCCAAATAATCCTGTTCTTAGAGCCCCACCTCCGTTACATGGCAGTTATAATGTTTCTGAATACTTTTTATACAGGTACATGACTGAGATAGACAAATACAGTTCAGTGCGGCGCGGCAGAGACAAGGGCAGGTAATACCTTACACAAAAGCTCTCATAGTACTGATATTTTGAGTGATTTTTTTCTAAAAATGCAGATAACCCATACCTATAAAGGAATATTTTAAATTTGTATAGCACTATGACCACCTTTATAGAGGATATGCATCTGGTTATTAGAGATGCATATCAGTAGAGCATAATCAGTGTCATTACCTGTTGAACTGAAGTGGTAGTTTCTCAATGGAGGCAACGGAGGTTGAGCAGGAACGGCGCATTACAGTTTTTTTTTTTCGTCAAAAACTTTATTAATAATTGGAAAAATATTATGATGAGAGGTTTGCATCCCTTATCGCAAAATTCACTGATTACCAATACGTCATATTGGCGTCATATATATGACGTCATTGGGCTGTGACATTGTGCCGTCTTTTTCACGTCATTTTTACGTCATGCTGAAGGTGAAATTGACGTAATTAATGCCGAAAAAATGACGTCATAATTTCTTCTGAGCTCAAATAGTTGTTTTTCTTGTTTTCTTTTGAAGAATAAAGGAATTATCTACCGGAAATTCAATCATTTGCTATTTTCTAATCGTTTACGCTTCCGTCACCGATTCCTAGAATCCCAGTTTATTTAAGCCCTCTTTAAACACGCTGATAGAGAATAATACTGTTGATTTGACGGCCCAAGATTTTTGCGCCCGGAAAAATGTTTTGGGCCATCTCAATTTTTTTTTGTCGAATTTATTTAAAAAAAAATTTAAAATATTTTAGTGGGGGGCGATCAGCATAATGTTTATATAACACATTATTAATGAGAGTATAATCTGTTCACCAAGCTTTGAGACCACGTCAAAACAAATAATGTGTTGTCACTGTTATCAAATGCAACCAAATGTCAAATACAACCAATGAGGAGGCGTTACAACATGGTCACGTGATAATACACATACAGAGTGTCCCAAAAGTATGGATACGTCTGAATAACTCGTCAGGATAGCGAGATATGTGGAAAATGGTCTCTATAAAAGTTGGAATTGATTTTGAAGGCCATTTTCAAGGTTATTTTATGGTCAACTTTCGTTTTTAAATAGGAGCCCGTAGTTTTGACCCCGAATTCTGAAAGAACGAAAAATGTTACATTATAATAATTATTATAAGGGGTCAAATTGACCCTAGGGGTCATCTAAAGGTCAAAGGTCTCTCGAAACTTTCAAGCTGGTTTCTCGTCGGGATAGCGAGATATGGACCTCCATGAAAGCTGTTGAGGTCATCGAGCTGTTGAGACCACCTGATAAACTTGGATTTGACCTTGAAGGGCACTGTCAATGACATTTGAACGCCAACTATCGTTTATCATATGGGAACCCCATGGTCGCCGAAGTCGACCATGAAATGACCTCGAATTGACCTTAAAAAATATCTATAAGGTTATCACTATCAACATTGCCTGCCTTCGGTCACCAGACTGAAATGCGAAATTTTTCGCTCTTTCAGAATCCGGTGTCAAAAATGAAGGTTCCTATTTCAAAAACGAAAGTTGACCCCCAAATAACCTTAAAAATGGCATTCAAGGTCAAGTCCAAGGTCATCCCGATGACCTCAATAGCTTTTATAGGAGTTATTTTCTTCATATCTCGCTATCATGACAAGTTATTCAGGCATCTCCATACTTTTGGGACACTCTATATATTTGTTTGTTTACATGAGGTCTCAGAGCTTGGTCAACAGGCAATAGTTGTTTTTCCTACCGATAATTTTATCATCGCTTCAATTATGTTTTCACAGCAAACTTGTGCAAATTAGTAAAAAACCTGATAGTAATTTTAAAAAATCCACATGTTCAAGACAGATTGACATTTGCATGATAGACTGAATTGAGTTTATGGCATACGAGATGATTTTGAACTTTAAATCGTCTTTTGTGATTGTTCCAGGAAAACTGTTGAGTAATGGAGATTCATTCATAAATTCATCCAACTGAGTAATAGCTATTATACGCGAGTAAAATATTATGTTTTTTCTACGACTACTCATCGATTGAAATCATTTTTTCACAACAAGCCTGTGCAAATTATAGCCCTGTCAATGAATGTTCAATAAGGGGAAATGCCGAGATCACAATTTTTGACTTGAGAGCTGTGTTTGGACTATTTAGGAGGTAAACATACCAAAAGCCCCCGAACGTAGGAGGTGGGGGGGGGGGGCACGAAGAAAGTTCCGGTTTTTGGTTTTTCGCTCATATCTCGAAAACGGTTAACTCTAATCAAAAAGTGTCTGTATTCAAAATTAAAGCTGACTACAATAATGTCTCTATTATTTTTTTTCGTATCTGTTATAGTTCAGTAATGAATTGTATATCTTTTGACTGTACTCTAACTTTATTATAAATTGAAAACAAAATTTAATAATCATCGTAGAAAAAAATTTCTTGTACAGATATCCGTTTCACAGCAGACTGAACACAAATATCGAATAAAAAATGTCTTTGCATCTGTATAAGTGTGTGTGTGTGCGTGTAGGTGTATGTATGCGTGCGTGTATACCGTTTCTTGTAAACATGATAACTTCTGTTAGACTTAAGATGTTTAATTACAATTTGGAACATATGTAAAACAGCATATTACAATAATCCCTATTGAATTTGGGCTATATCTGTAATACATAACCAGATGCCTACAAACTCATTCGTAAAATAGGTTTTATTTTAAATTCAGAGCAAAATATTACTAAGGTTTTTGATTAAGCATACAATAATAACACTGGACGTCAGCCAAAAGGTATCTGAAATACAATCAACGAAACCGGGCTATATTTGATGTGCTAAACCCAAAAATATTTTTTTTTTTTTTTTAATAGTTGAAGTTTTGAAGATATGTGTGTGTGATTGTGCCCCTTAGAATAATACTATACCCGTAAGAGCGCACCTGGAATATTTGCAAATTCTGTACAAAAAGATGATGCAATCGACAGAGTAGTGTTGAATCATGCACATATAATGTGTTTCTGTCAATATATAATGTTTTTATTATACAGTTCAAAATAAAAAAACATAGATATGTCCTTGAGAACTACAACCAATTTTTTTATTTCATTGTCATTTTCATAATCAGCACCTTAAAATTAACAAAATATTTAACTTTGCATAAAAGATACAATATAAAAGTGACAATTTGTCGTCCAGTGTTATATATCATTGACTTTGTACGATGACGTAGATAGTGATAACGATTTTGTATGGGTGTATCACCGGCGACTCCGCCATAAACTCGAATTTTTCGCGATAGCGAGAGAGAATGATGTCAGCTTTCCAAATTTAGAAAAATGCGGTATGTATGAAATACGATATCTGAAAAATTCAAAATGTATTTTGATGGGGAAGAGTAGTACTTTCATATGCTGCAATGAGTTGTGTGGAGAAAAATTAATTCGAGGTGTAATATAATCGCGAATATAGCGAAAAACCGTGTTTCTTGCATTTTTAGGTTAGGATATCTCGAAAGCCTGATGTGATGAAGCAATTCTGAGGTCGGACTCGGATTCAGCGCATCAAAAACCTTTCGTCCAATTTTGTCGGCCTGTGTAATGTGTAAGATTCATAAACCGCAATATACCGGGTGTATGTTAGGCAAACCAACTTTATTTAAATTAGATGATAATATCAATGTTATCTTAAAATATGGAACATGGTATTTTTAATAAGATTATTATGAAGTGAGAATTTGTAGGCCTCTAGTTACAACCATGTATTACAGATATGGCCCAATATCAATAGGGATTATTGTAATATGCTGTTTTACATATGTTCCAAATTGTAATTAAATGTTTTAAGTCTTACAAAAGTTATCGTGTTTACAATAAACGGTATACACGCACACACACACATACATATACACGTACGCACACATTTACAGACGCCAAGACATTTTTTTATTCGATATTTGAGTTTAGTCTGCTGTGAAACGGATATCTGTATAAGAAATTCTGCTGTAAAACGGATATCTGTACAAGAAATTCTTTTCTACGATGGTTATTAATTTTTTTTTCAATTTATAATAAATTTACAATAAAGTTAGAATACAGTCAAAAGATATACAATTCATTACTGAACCATAACAGATACGAAAAAAATTTGATTAGGGCTAACCAGCCATTTTTTGATTAGGGCTAACCGTTTTCGAGATATAAAAGCGGAAAACCAAAAAGCGGGACCTTCTTCGTGTCCCCCTGCATACTAGAAACAATTCCTAAACTTTCGGCGCGACCCGATTTCATCGCCATTTCTGCCAAACATTTTTTCCTTTAGGAGACCCTTGTAAAGTAATGAATTATTACCCACGGCCGGGAGTAATGAGCCCCATTACTTATTAAAAAACGTATCTATAATAAATTAATTATTCAATAGTCGTTGAAAAAAGTTGTTCAATCCCGCAAGAAGGTCATGTCCTGAGCCCACAGTGGCGGCTGATGAAATTTAAATATTTTTTTCTCGTCTGTGACGCATACGAAATATGGGAAATAACATCTAGTAGGCCGGGAGCCCGTGTATAAAATGGCTGACTATCCGGCGAACTTTGAAAATATGAAAAATGGATTGTTCTTATATAAGTTAGCAATGAATGGACCGTCAGCTGGATGGGTAGCGGTGGGGGTGGCTGTCAAAGGGTTGAAAACACGTAAAAAAAATTGAGAAAGAAAACTATCCGGCGAACGCTAAAACTTGTATGAGGGAAAGATTATGTTATATAATGAAAGTAGGACATAGTCAGCTGGACGGGGGGCGGTGGATTTACCGTCAACTGATCGATCAAACAGGTCCAAAAACATGAAAAATTTAAATTATTCGGCGAACTTTAAAATTTGGGTATAAGATAATATTTACACTGAGATTCACGAAAAACATAGTCAGCTGCAAGTTTGTGGGTGGAAAAGTCGTCAGCTGGTACAGAACAGTGCCGAGTGTTGATCACCTGCGAAGCAGTGCGCATCACCTTTCTTGCATCAGCTGACGACTTTTCCACCCACATACTTGCAGCTGACTGTGTTTATCGTTAATCTTAGTATGAACATTATCATATACCCGAATTTAAAAGTTTGCCATAAAGATTTAATTAGTAATATCGATATGATAACTTAATGTTAGAAAACGTGCGTGCGGTATTCCCGAGTCTCTGTTTTTAATTGGATTAAATATTCAATTTATTATTAATATACATTATTTTATGCGAATACAAATTAATACATTCGTACATTTCAAAATTATATAGGATAATCTGCTCAGAAAATTTATTTAGTTTAGTGAAAATAAAAATAAATTTGTTCGGCTTCCGATAAGAGATCTTCCTCATTCTTATTTTCATCCAACTCATCACTATCTTGCTGCTCAGTGGGTGAAAGATAATTTTTCTCTCTGTCACTCGCATCTAAAAAAAAAAAATTATTTATAAAAATTGATTAAGATTATAATAGGATGAAAAGTGAAAAGCACAAATGATATAATACCTTCAGCATTTTCGGCATCTCGGATAATCATTTCCACTTATGGAGGTAATTGATCTCCATGAAACCACTTGCAAGTTAAATTTGTTTTCCTCAAGCTGTCACCCATAACCAAGGGATCTAATGTAGATGGCACTTGTTTGTGTGCGTTGTTTCAAATCGTATACATACATACACAGTTCTTAAAACGTGCTGTACAAGTTCCGATTACGACGGAGGCGAGGGAAAATTTTTGTCTGGTAACCGAAATACGTTATCATTTTCGCTAAATTTATACATCTTAGTGAAGCATCATTGACGTTTTTTATAGCTTTAAACCCATACACCGTGCAAACAAACTTCTCTATTATGTTAACGACATTATTTAGGTTCTCTTCTGGTAAATTATTCAAACTTTTAAATGCTTCAATAACTTTTTCTAGAAGCTCTAATCAAGTTTCTTTCAATGTAATGGGCAAGTGATGAAATGGCTCCGTTCTTAGGTAATAAAACCCTATACCCAAATACTGAAAACTGCTATAGTTATTGAGTTCGAAACGACTATATCCAATCTAGTGTCACCTACGAAACCGTGGAAAGGTTATCGTGTTCTAGTCACGAGGAGGCGGACACTAAAATGATTTTTCACGTATAAATGAGAACACCAGTGTTGTCATAGGTTCAGATACTGACATTCCTATCATCATGCTGGGAAACCTGAAAAATGTACATAATAATGTGAAAATTTGGATAAAAATGGAAATAAAGAAACGTAGGAAATAAAGAACGATTTTTATATCTAAACGATTTGTATTCAGCACTTGGCGACGACTTGTGTAACGCATTGCCCGCTTTCCACGGTTTCGCGAGATGTGATTATAATCCCGTATTTTTCAAGAAAGGAAAAAGAAGCCTTTTACTATATTAAGAAAAGATCAAGAGTTTATTGAAGCATTTAAAAGTTTGAATAATTTACCAGAGGAGAACCTAAATAATGTCGTTAACATAATAGAGAAGTTTGTTTGCACGATGTAGGTAAGCTATAAAAAACGTCAATGATGCTCGTGTAGCTACCTTCACTAAGGTGTATAAATTTAGCGAAAATAATAAAGAATTTCGGTTACCACACAAACATTTTGATGCATCTCTCTCGCCTCCATCTAAATCGGAACTTGTACAGCACGTTTTAAGAACTGTGTATGTATGTATACGATTTGGAACAACGCACACAAACAAGTGCCATCTACATTAGATCCCTTGGTTATGGGTGACAGCTTGAGGAAAACAAATTTAACTTGCAAGTGGTTTGATGGAGATCAGTTACCTCCATAAGTGGAAATAATTATCCGAGATGACGAAAATACTGAAGGTATTATATCATTTGTGCTTTTCACTTTTCATCCTATTAAAATCTTAATCAATTTTTTATAAATAATTTTTTTTTTAGAGCGAGTGACAAAGAGAAAAATGATCTTTCACCCACTGAGCAGCAAGATAGTGATGAGTTGGATGAAAATGAGAATGAGGAAGATCTGTTATCGGAAGCCGAACAAATTTATTTTTATTTTCACTAAACTAAATAAATTTTCTGAGCAGATCATCCTATATAATTTTGAAATGTACGAATGTATTAATTTGTATTCTCATAAAATAATGCATATTAATAATAAATTGAATATTTAATCGAATTAAAAAAAAAAAGACTCGGGAATACCGCACGCACGTTTTCTAACATTAAGTTATCAATATTGATATTACTAATTAAATCTTTATGGAGAACTTTGAAATTCGGGTATATGATAATGTTCATACTAAGATTAACGATAAACACAGTCAGCTGCAAGTATGTGGGTGGAAAAGTCGCCAGCTGATGCAAGAAAGGTGATGCGCGCTGCTTCGCAGGTGATCAACACTCGGCACTGCTCTGTACCAGCTGACGACTTTTCCACCCAGAAACTTGCAGCTGACTATGTTTTTCGTGAATCTCAGTGTAAATATTATCTTATACCCAAATTTTAAAGTTCGCCGAATAATTTAAATTTTTCATGTTTTTGGTCCTGTTTGATCGATCAGCTGACGGTAAATCCACCGCCTCCCGTCCAGCTGATTATGTTCTACTTTCATTATATAACATAATCTTCCCCTCATACAAGTTTCAGCGTTCGCCGGATAGTTTTTTTTCTCAATTTTTTTTACGTGTTTTCAACCCTTTGACAGCCACCCCCACCGCTACCCAACCAGCTGACGGTCCATTCATTGCTAACTTATATAAGAACAATCCATTTTTCATATTTTCAAAGTTCGCCGGATAGTCAGCCATTTTATACACGGGCTCCCGGCCTATAGAGAAGCACTTCTCAACTCAAAAATTTTGAAAAAGCAGTTTGCGAATTTTTTCTGGCTCTAGGGACTCCTGTTTAATTTTTTTTTTGTCATGTACATTTGACTTTTCATAAAAATACAACAATAGGTTTTCAAGTTTATGAAAATAGTTTCATTATTAACTGAGATCCAACGAATTGAGATGTTGTAATTTGTTAAATTGTAAATTACAAAATTTCAGTTCATTGTATTTCAGTTAATAATGAAAATATTTTCATAAACTCCAAAACCTATTATATTTTTATGAAAAGTCAAATGTATATGACAAAAAAAAATAAATTAAACAGGAGTCCCTAGGACCAGGGAGGGAAACCGAATTTTAAAAAATTTTTTCGCAAACTGCTTTTTCAAAATTTTTGAGGATCCTTAGAGAAGTGCTTCTCTAGATGTTATTTCCCATATGTCGTATGGGTCCCATGCGTCACAGACGAGAAAAAAAAATATTGAAATTTCACCAGCCGCCACTGGGAGCCCATCCAACGAAATATATCCCGGACTGAAATCCGAGCTTCACGGTCGTTCACAATTTTACAAGTTACAAGTTAACTGTAGAGTTAACACCTTCAATCACACAATGACAGTCGTTATTAGCAAAAGTGCCTAGTTAATGTTTTGATAAAGTATATAACTGAAAGAAAATGAAATTTTCTTTAAATATGATTAATTAGGTATGTAGAGGAATAAATATGGCGCAACCACGATACTATGAAAGAGAGATAAACTCTTACGCAAAAATCCCGCTTGCCGCAGTTTCCGCTGTTACGTCACTTGCTGGTCAACTAGTTCAGCGGTCAATTTTTTTTAGACACTGAAACTAAAACTAAAATTACCTTTACTGATGTGTTTACAAGCTTATCCTTCGATGAAATAAAAAATTACGACTCTTTTGGTTGATCGAGACAAAAGATAGAGCCAAAAATGTGAAAAAATTGTAAAATAATAAAAACAATTATTTCTTCCTTTAACTCGCTCTTAAAAACGGGACAACGAAATAATCTCACATTTTTACTGTGGTATCACTCCATATTTATTAACAAAATATGAAGGTCAAATTTTAATAAACGTAGAAAATATGATTTTTTTTCTAAAGCTGCCCGTAAACTGAAAATTTACAGGTGCGAATATAACAAGCGAGAAAGTTTTTATCTTTCGAAATAGATAGCAAGTATATCGAGAAGAAATAAAGATAAAGGATGGACGTAATTTTTTTTATTTGAAACTTTTCTTTCTAAGATTAACAGTCTTCGAAAAAATGTAATTAAGTTAACGGAACGCCCTCGCTTTTGAAACAGCTCAGAGAATGATGCAAGAACTATGTGCATTAGAGTGTTGTTTAATGAAATCGAATTCAGATTTTCTTGCAGTGTCAAAAAATTAATGATACTTTTGAACAAATCAATGGAGAGACATTAAAAATTTGCAATAGTTACATAAGAGGCCGCATTGATATTGTCATACTGCGGAAATTCTATTTTACAGATGCAAAATGTATTATCTTAATAGAAACATTAATGAATCCGGCAATTTAACTCGAACAAGAATTGTTAAAATTACTAAATAATAGAATAAGTATTTTTCATTCTTAACTGTTTATCTATTTTCCTGAATAACGTTAGATAAATGCACTGTTTCATAATTAAATTAATTAATGTTTTATATTATTTACTACTACTATTTATTTTATTTAACTAAATGAATTAAAATTTGATATTAAACAAAAATAAATTAAATAGCAACTGATATACTAATAGCTTTATAACCCGTTGAAAAATCAACAACGCAAAAAATCATATGTGCTTGCGTCAATTATTTTGGAAGTGTTTTCACCATAATTTAAACCCACAGCGGTCTTATTGCAAAATCAAAATATGTTCAGAAATGCAGTGTTTGAATTCTATGATATTAAAAGCTAAAGTATCTGCCTGCAGAATTTAATCCTAGGTTTCGGTGTTTTCCATGTATCTTTAGGCAGGCATCGGACACTCGACTGCCGCGAGCTCAATTTGAAAGTGACTAGCTAGTGACGCTATGCGCACAGCAGATCAAAAGTTGGTACTCGTAATAAGCATATCCTATTTCATAGTATCACGTGGAGCAACTAGTTTTAATGACAACTATTTAACTTACATCAAACTGAATTACTCTTTCCGCTGCTTCCTTATCTGCATCGCTATCGCTTCCAGGTTCCATCCATGAGGTATCGATCACCATTGCAACTCTCCCTGCAAAGTTTCAACTTTTGAGACGTAATTAAGTAAATGCTGACAAAAGTTACCTCCTTGCCTCGCTCTATAATCATCATCATAAATATGATAAGCTTTAGCATGAGCCAAGAGGACATTATAAGCACATATGTAGTCACCAATTCCATCTGAAACTACCCCTGGTGCAGATGTTCCGATGCCGTATCCACCTGAACATACTTGTTTAGGTTCATTAATAGTTATCCACGTCTTGACGACATCTCCAAATAGTTCATAGCACAGTCTTGCGTAATCGCCAAATACGTCTACAATCGTTTTGTTTAACCAACCACCAAATTCATCTTGTAATGGTTGTGGAAGATCCCAGTGGTACAAAGTTACCATGGGTTCGATACCATTTGCCTTAAGTTCCGCGAATAAATTGTTATAATATTCTACTCCTAGTAAATTTATGTCATAGACGTAACCAGTAGGTAATATTCTCGACCAAGCAATGGAAAGGCGGTAATAATCCAATCCCATTTTCTTTACTAAAGCTACATCTTCCTTGTATTTGTGGTATGAATCGCTAGCAATATCTGGGGTGGAATGGTCAAGAATTTGTTCTGGATGAAAATGAGCAAAATGATCCCAAATGGTTTCACCTTTACCATCTTCGTCCCATCCTCCTTCTATTTGCGTTGCTGCGTTGGCAACTCCAAATTTAAAATTTTCAGGAAAATACCGTGAGTTTATCTCTTGTGCCAAACTTAAATATTCCATATTGAATTAGTTAATAATAGATTGATAAATATGATAAAATGTTGGAAGTTACCTTGCCGAAAAGATGCAGGAGAATAATAGAATGAACCTCATTGTATGATTACTTTTAAGCACTATTTCTCATTTTATTTTATACTTATAATACTTAAATTATCTTTTCATTTTAGCTAAGTGGTTCCACTTATAGACGTTGGAGATGTTTGTTTATCAAGCAGAAATTTGGCACTTATAAGTTAAATGAATTGTAGATTAAATACCTATCTGACCGATGTTCCCCTATTTATTTTGGTGGATATAGTATTTGATACGAAATTACAATGTTGTTTAACGAGTAACTTTAACTATTTACTATAGCTTTCAAAATCAATATTATTTTTTTTGTTTGGATGGTTTTAGATTAAAAAACCGCTGCCTAGGGAATCACTACTTCCACATCCAGATTTTCTATCCACAACGTCTCTCACAACGAAAAAAAATTTGATAGTATATTTGTACTCCGTGGAAATAATTGTTTGTGGAAGTTTAATAAAATAATATTTGAAATCGTCTACCCCAAAAATCCATAAAAAGGAAAAAAAGGAAACAAAACCCACATAAACGAAATAAATTTAAATGGTGAACTTGTGAAATACCCACTATCAATATGCAACGTTAATAAATACTTTAACAACACACCAGTTAACCTTCAAAATAAAATTGAGAAAAGCGACTTACCTCGTCTTAACTTTAACAATAATAAAAGCTTTTATATGGCTCCTATAACTGTCTCTGAGATAACGCAAACAATAAAATCTTTAAAGCCATCGTACTCAGCGGGTGTTGATCAGTTCGAACTTGCTTAAAAAGGTAGCAAACCAAATAGCATATCTTGCATATCTCTAGATATAATCAATCAATAGCAACTGGCATTTTTCCTAATCAGCTTAAACATTCCAAAATTATACCTGTATTTAAAAAAGGCTCAGAGCTTCTTCTTGAATACTCGCTTCTATTGAGTTTTTCAAAAATACTTGAGAAATTAGTCGCAACAAGAATAACACTATTTTTCACAAAATGTAGAATTTTCACACCTCAACAGTTTGGCTTTCGACAAGGACTCTCAACTGTCGATGCAGTCATATCTCTTGTATGATTGCTTGGATGCTGGTAATAAGGCGATTGGTTTGTTCCTCGATCTCAGCAAGGCATTTGATCTCGTGGACCATGATATTTCTATTATACAAATTGGAGTGTTATGGTGTGCGGGGTGTGCCTCATGAGTGGTTTGAAAGTTATCTTACAGGAAGGAGCCATCATGTGGAACTTAATAATGATGTAAAATCTACAACACTTAACTGTAATATAGGTGTCCCACAAGGATCGGTACTAGAACCACTGCTTTTTAATATTTTTATAAATGATTTTCCAAATATTGTCAAAACCACTGATCTCGTAATGTTTGCAGATGATGTCAATCTCTTAGGTAGATCCTCGAATGAGGAAGACCCAAGAATTAAAATGAGTGCCACGGTTGAAACCTCCAGCACGTGGATGTCGGGTAACAAAGTACTTTTAAATCAGGAAAAAACAATTTTCATAACATTTTCAATAAATCATGCAGCAAATGATCAAAGTACCATAATAAAATGTAACGGTAGAAGTTTAGAACAAAAATTATCACATACATTTCTGGGAGTTGAAATCGATAATACTCTAACCTGGAATCATCACAAAGACAATGTTTGTAATAAAATCTCCAAATTATGTTTTACCTTGAGGCATTTAAAGACTCATGTCAATAATTTTATATTAAAAAATTTCTATTTCGCAAATACACTCGAAAATTTCATGCTGTTTGATATGTTGGGGCTCAGAATCCGCAACCCAGAGAGTGTTCATAATGCAGAAGCATGGGCGCAGCCATGCCCCCCCCCCCCCCAAGCTGTCTTCCATGAGCCAAAAAATAAAGATGCAGTACAAAGCAGTATCTAAATTATCCCTTGAAATAAATATTTTGTAATTAATGCCAATATTATCTAATAGAGGAATCTACATACACATCCGTTTTCAACCATTTTCGGAAAAATTTTCCTCATCCTCTGGGGAGGCCGGTTCTATTGCCCCCCCCCAGATGAATTTTCTGGCTGCACCACTGTGCAGAAGCGTGCAGTAAGAATTCTTGCCAATGTCAATAGCAGAACAACATGTAGACCTTTATTTAAGCATTATAGCATACTTCCACTCCCATGCATATATATTTATCAAATATTAATACATACACAGAAAAACATCAATTACTATAAGAGACTGGGTGATAACCACCATTATGACACAAGCAATGTAAATATGCTTGAAACTCCAGGACACAGAACATCTAAATTTGGGAAGCAAGGGCGGATTCAGGGGGGGGGGAGTAGGGGCAATTGACCCCCCCCCCCGAGAAAAGTATTCGTTACTTTTTCAAGGGCGACAATTTTTTTTTCTCCGCACGAAAAAATGTGAGCCGAAATTTCCGAAAAAATTTTTTTTGGATTTTCATTTGCACCCCCAGCCCCCATGAGGCGATAAAATTTTTTCAGATTCCGAGGCGAGTGATTTGTAAAATTTTTTGTAAATGTTAGTGCCCCCCCCCCAGTAACCTTTCTGGATCCGTCCTTGTTGGGAAGTACCCGAAATATAAAGGGATCATATTATACAATAAATTATCTGATGAATATAAAAATCTGTCCGTCAATAAATTCAAACAAAAAATAAACTGCTATTAACTCACTGCTTCTATAGTGAGGAAGAGTTTTTACTGCATGATTTTGCATGAAAACAGCCATATATATATATATATATATATATATATATATATCTCTTAAATATTTTTAATTTATAAATTTTAATGTGTTGACGCATATTGTGATTATGAATGTATTACCGTGATTTGTTGTGACCTTTTTTAAATATTTTTTTTAGTAATGTATTGTTTTCAAATTTGTTTTTTATAATTCTGAGATGCACCTTCAGTGCATCTGTGACATATCCTATAACTGTATAAGTTCCTTGGATGAATACATATTATTATTATTATTATTTTTCCCGCGTGCGCGATGCTGGACAGTTCTCCCGTGTCTCCGATATTCTCCGACATTCTCACGGGAGAAGCGTAATGTCACATCGGTAGTGGGGGTGGGTGAAGTAAAACAAAATTTTTGAGGCCTTTGGTTCTGTACACACTCTAAATCACAATTTTATTTTTTTGAGACCTTAAAGCTTCTCTTATATTATATTAATAAATATCAATTTTATGTACTTACATGCTTAATTTACCTATTTACCCGATTTACCTCCCAACCCTTCTACGGAATAAGATCAAAATATAATACATATGTGTAGCAAATTTCAAGTCAATATCTCAAACGGTTCCAGAGTAATAGTGCGCACAAAAAGTCACAGACCGACAGACAGGCATTTTTTTTCTAGACTTTTAAAGGTTAACACCAAACAGTGAACAATGAAGTCGTTGTTAGTTCAATGTATGCCTTTCCCAAACTGAAGGATGTCGAAGATTTTTGGATTGAATACGGGATCAACAAACAGCTTACAGTCCATACGAAACTTGCAAAAAAAGTGTAAAACCCCAAAAGTGCAAGGGTAGCGACCAAACGCGACAACCCCCCCCCCCCCCCCCCGTTTTCGAGGACGGCCAACATTATGGTGATAGTCGCGCGGTCCCTACCCCCCCCCTCGAACTACCCCTAAACGCAAAAAACCACCCTTTTTTTCGATTTTTCGATTTTTCCTCGGATTTTTCGTTGTCAGGCTTGCGAGGACTTGTTGGATCGGTTATTTTTGAGAAAACTCCTGTAAAACTTTACAACCAGACATCCTAACGACTAACGGAGGTTAATCCCCCCCCCCCCCCCTCCCTCAATACCGGAACATGCAAGAAACATCCAAACATGCTGAAAATTGTTTTCTACACGTTTTCAAGGCCAGGGAATACGATGCTGATATTATTTAGCTTCCCACCCCTACCAGCATAATGCCACCCATTTTTCCCATTTTCTGTTATCAGGCATGCGAGGACTTGTTGGATTGAGATTCAATACCTACGTATACGTGCAGTTAGTCCTTAACCCATATATATTGCATTTAATTATATTTGTCAAGGGTCGTCAATAATACTGAGGACATAACAAATGGAAAGTATATACCGAGAATACACAACCGACGGCTACGGCACATATTTTGTGCGTCGGTCCTCGCTGAATCGCTATACGGACAAGGGCGGATCCAGAAAGGTTACGAAATCTGAACAAATTTTTATCGCCTCATGGTGGGGGAGGTGCAAATAGATATCCTAAAAGAAATTTATCGCCTCATGAGGGGGGGGGGGGAGGTGCAAATAAAGATCCGAAAAAAAAATTTTTTTTCGCCTCATGCCCCTCCTGGATCCGCCCTTGTGTACGGAGGTTGCGTAAGAGGAAGACGACTCCCTTTCTATGATTTAACTTGTAAATACCGAAGATTAAATTAAAATTTATAATAGTAATATATATAGCATGTCTAGAATAAGAATAAAAATCATATTGTACATAATATGCAAAAATCATGTACATAATATATAATAAAAAAGTGGACTATGCACATACACGAATATATATACATGCGCATAGCCCATTCTATTAAACTCCTTTTAAGCTGCAATAAAAAAAATCTCTCCCTAGAAAACCTGATCCATTGAGCGCTTGTAATCTCACTATAAGAAAAACCGATGGTTTTGGGCATGCAAGGGTAGTTTTTGAGGACTAAGAGAGAAACTGACGCAATTATCATGTTCTCCACCCTTGAAAATGGGGGATACCTTCTTCTCCTTGAGGGACACTTCAGGATTCAGAGAGGGGGTGGTTTTAACCCCCCTGTGGTCGTTAGAATGTCTAGTGGCAAAACTTTACAGGACGTGGTGAGTTTCTTCAAAAAAAACCTAATCCAACAAGTCGTCCTATGACTGAAAACGAAAAATGGGAAACAGGGGTGGTTTTATGCATTTAAGGGTAGTTGGTTAGGGGTGGGAGGCTAAAATAATATCACCATCGTGTCCCCCGCCCTTAAAAACGCGTAGAAAATAATTTTCAGCACGTTTGGATGTTTTTACTTTTTCCGGAATTGAAGGAGGGGGTGGTTTCAACCCCCGTGGGTCATTAGGATGTCTGGTTGCGAAATTTCACAGGACATATTCAGATTCCTTAATAGAAACCCGATCCAACAAGTCCTGGTGTTTTTTGCATTTAGGGGGTAGTTCGAGGGGGGGTAGGGAACCGCGCGACTATCACCGCACCGCAAGACATGTACTCCCCCGTTTTCGAGGGCGGGAAACATGTTGGTGACAATATTTTCCAACCTACCGTTCAACTGCTACTCTTAAATCGAAAAAACCGCCCCCTTTTCCGATTTTTCGATGCTAGACTTGCGAGGGTTTGTCGGATCGGATTTTTTTTGGTCACTTTGAACAAAATAAGTAAATATTGACTACAAGTGACCTAACCCATTCTCGAGGGTTGAAACTACCCCCACCCCCAATAACGAAGTGCCACGAAAACAACGAAAATCCGATCCGACAAGCCCTCGCAAGCCTAGCATCGAGAAATCGGAAAAGGGGGCGGTTTTTTCGATTTGAGGGTAGCAGTTGGACAGAAAATATTGTCACCATCGTGTTCCCTGCCCTCGAAAACGGGGGAGTACATGTCTTGCGGTGCGGTTGCAGAACTTTTGAGCTTTTTGCCTTTTTCTGGTTTACCTCAAGGGACTTCCTTCAGATGTGACTGATGAAAAATCTGCCCATTTTTTTTATTCTAGTGTCAAATCTGTAATCTGGAACCTCAAATCTTTCATTTTTAACAACTCATTTCAATTTTGGCTAAGACCGGATTTCAATGTTATTTGTGCGTGGTTCTTTGAGTGGGTTAGGGAAGAATTTTTTTTGGTCGGTGAAGGCATAAAGGCAAAAATGCGCCGCAGTCGAAAATTTTTTATTTTTCAAGGTCAAACGCTCTAAAATGAAAAGTTAGAAATTGGAATAGCAAAAACATTTTCTTCAAAAAAATAAATTTCGTCAAAGGAATTTTCCTTTTTTTCATGTAATTGTAAAAATTACTTAAAGGTTCAAAGTACTAACACGTAGTCTGACTCAGTCACCGTCTAAGGCAGACTGCTACCCGTCTTGGTAACATTTTTAAAAACGCCACTAAACATCCATTCCCTTTATTAAAATCTATTGACATTGAAAAACAATGAATGAAATAAAAAATTTAAACATTTAACAGTATAACAATAAATAATGAATCAATAATAATTATGACTAATATTCTTTACATAAACATCTCGAAACATCAAAAAAAAAAACACAAAAAAATAATTCTAAAGTTTCAGAGGTCAAAAGAACTTTCTTAAGCAAACTTGCAGAATTTGGGACGAATATGCAAAATTAGGTAATTAAGTTAATAACTTTTTATAAATGACATTTATGTCAGTGGCCGAGTTTTTAAGATAGCAGCCTGAAAATCACATCTGAGACTTCTTTCGTTCTAAGTAAGGATTAAGAAATAATGACAATGATAACTTTTTATGGTAGTCATTGTAGTAAAATGAATCATCTTCAGTTTGTACTCCAGATGCTCCTATCCTAAAGGGCAGGGCCGGTCCAAGGTAAATAGGCATTTGTTCCGGCGGATAAAAAACCCGACGGCCAAAAAAAATTTAATCGAGAGCTCTTTTCCCTCCTTAATTTTGCATATTTTTTACCCCTAGGTGTACTATAAAGGCGTTATTCTCCTTCGAAAGTGTCCCCCAAAAACAAATTTACATATATAGGAATCTTTTGAGACACAACTATGGAACTTGATACACAATTTAGTGTTAATAAGGGTTAGGTTACAGTATAGGCCAAAACGAATTTCAATCACTGGCGTGTTAAACCAGAAGGGGGACTGCATTTCCTTCCCATATTTTTTTACTCTCCCAGGTAGCAAAGGCACGTGAAAATGACGTGAAAAAATGGTCAGGGGTGACGAGAAATGACGAGTTGACGTAAATGAAACGTGAAAATGACTTCCTAATGTCTCAGACGAATGACGTCTTTTTCAGGTTATATTTGGTAATCCCCACACAGGTTTTTAGTAATAGGAACATATAAAACTACATACTAGTTAGTAATCTACTTGATAAAAATAAAATAATTAATGCATAAATAAGTTTTATCCTAATGAATTTGTTTGTTAGCCATCCGCAATTTCATTTACATTAACATATCTAATATCGTTTACCATCACTCCAACTTTTTCTCACAAGGGTTGCCTGCAAATTATAATGTTTATTAAGTTATTAAATTCATTTTTACTTACCTTTACACCAATTGCGGTCCGTAGGATTTGAACCTACATGTCTCCCGTTGTCCGTATTACAGTACTGACGCTTCAACCAACTGAGCTAGCTTGGCGACTGCTATTTCGGATGCTAAAAGCAGTATTTATTGTGGTGAATGAAGTCTTTATTATGTGAAATTGAATTTCTTGCCTTATTTAAAATATATGAAAATCTTTCAGGTTCTCGCTTCGAGTTACTAGTATTTTTATTTATTTATAATTATTAAGAAGAACTTATTTAATTCAATTAAACTGTCACCAGTGTCACCTGAGAAGTACGAGTAGTTGTTGAACATAATTATTGCATTAATTAGTATTAGTGGCGGTTCGTTAAAAAAAATATATTTTCCCCAGATCTCGAAATTGAAGAGCAGAGAGGGAGAAATCTGAAAAAAAAATTTTCCTTATCTCAAATTTGATGAGCGGTGGAGGGGAAGTCAGGAGTCAACTATTTTAAGAATTAAAGTTTTAAGTTAAGGTACTTACACAAACCTGGGAAGCGTGTTGGAGAAAAAACGGTAAAGGTGTAATATCGTCATCTACAACATAAATAGAATATTTAATGGTCTAAAACAGACCTAAAATTGAAAAAAACCAATAAGCAATTATTACCTTAAAAAAAACAACTAAAATTTTTTTCGCAATAAAAAAAAAACGGAATGAGCAGGGACCAAACCGCCGACCTCATGACTCGGAAGACGACGCCTTAAGCACTCTGCCACCAACCTTTCTCAGGCTACTTACCTAAAGACTTTATAGTTAGAACTGGAACACGTAACGGATAGATTTTGCTTTTTAATGCATTTTAATCTAATTTTATTATTAAAAGAATAGATAGAAATATAATTTAAACAAATAAACTGCCGAATCTTTGCAAACTCTTTCAAATATAAATTATTTTGGATAATGTTAAAAAACATTATATCCTCGTATAAAAACGCCAATACTTATCCCTCACGACACGGTTTATTTTTTTTTAAACTTTACACTCTGCTTACGATAACAAAATGCCATTAGCGAGTTTTCAAGTTTGTAATCCGATAAAATATAAATAAATTTAACACCAAAAAAAGACAATATGACGTGATGTGTAGCACGTCATTTTAATGTCATTTATAAGACGTCATTCTGTCGTCGATTTTTAGTGCCCTGACATCTTTTTGACCAGAATCACCAGAGTGGTTGTTGTGTTACTGTCTGTGTGTTTGTGTCCTGATTGAGTGGTGGAATAGCTAGAGCTAAACTCCGTCAGGACGTTAATATAAATCGATTAAACGTAATTAATTAATTAGCTGAAAATTACATATTCTTTGAAATTGAATTTTCAAATCAGATGGCGGTGCGTGACTTCTCATGGTGCACATTTTGAACAGTTACTTTAAAAAATGTCAATTTATGCAATTGTGCACTTTCATAATTTCTTGTATTTAACTGTCCGTATTAATCTAAGTTTTCAAATATGATCTTTGGAAGTTTTGTACTCTTTTCAGTCTCCTCTGTCAATAATAAAAGTTTTGTTATGGTGGGCAATTTCACCAGGCCTGTAGCTAGAAAATGCTTTGAGGGTGGGAAAACAATTTTTCAGAGAGGGCCCGTGGGCCAAAAATTCGTTTTTTCCATTTAAAAATAGCTATCTCATTATTTTCTGCGGTCGCCGTAGGTCGGGCGAAAATTATTCCAGGACGTGCTACGCCCGTCCTGACCCAGCTACAGGCCTGAATTTCACTACCCAATTTCGATTCCTCGCCGTGTTTAGACTTCATTTTCGCCAATACTGTAAAATAATAACAAATATATCTCAAGGAATTTCTGAGATATTAAATGTAAACCAGTTTTTGGTAGCCACTTTCGAAGGACTGTGGCGCCTATAAGAAGCATTTGATAACCCACATTTATAGGAACTATTTTTCGTATTTTTGCATGTAGAATCAGACCCCGAGATTGGGCCCCTATTTAGCGTACATCCTGTATATTTATTATCAGGTGCAGTGAATGAGAGGGAAAATGGATAAATGTTTTATTTTATAAACAAAGAATGTCACAATGTCATTTAAATTAAAACAGTATCTATAGGTAAGTATTTAATTTGTACAACTGGCAACTAAACAGCGATTTTTGACAACTTGTGTGAAAAATTCCGCAGATCTTCTTGGAGTTCTGGTTCTCTCTGGATCAGAGAAGTTCACACGATACATACCCAGCATTGAACTGAAATTTAAAAAATAGTGTTAACAATTTTTTTCTTAAAATATTTAAGTAAGTTACAAAAGACAAATATGTTCTATCCTTTTCACCGCGCCACCCATAAAAACGACTCAAATTCGAAAATTAAAATAATAGTTGCTTTCTTTTTACCAGTGAACTGAGCTAAAGTTAAGAAGTTGGGCGTTCTATTTGACCTTTCTATTTTCAATTAGCTCAATCAAATAGACCCCCCCGCCCTTAGGTACGCCAAGTCTACCGGATTTCATCCTAAACTTTAGAAACTTGCCTAAGTTGGTTTCAAGGCTACGATTGGTTAAAATATCTGAATCTTAACAACGCGCATGCGTTCTTTTTGTAAGTTAGTTAAGATAAGAATCTTAAATTTAGATAAGCTAAGATTGTCGGTAGAAAGAAAGTACCTAATACCACATCTTTACGTTTTAATGACCAGAAACACTAACAAGTGGTTTAAAAAAAAATGTGTGTATGTGAGTAAGTATGTATGTATGTGGACACGATAGCGCTGAGCTGAGCTGATGAGCTAAAAAGAGGTTCTCATGCAAATCTGACGACGTTTACTGCCTTCTTGACACATAGACTTTCTTATTTTTCAACATATTATCCATTTTTGTACTATTCGGAAGTAAATGTTTTTCTAATTTCAACAAGGTAATTTTCCGTCAAAAGATAGTTGTTCGAGTCCTGCGACAGTGAGTTATTGTTAAGTGTAAGTTCTAGTACCCGCGAAACGAAGACTTGCAATGCATAGCTCAGCGGTAACTAGTCCAGTTATTAACTAAATTAACGAATTTTCGCAAATATTTAGTGGGGAGGTTCCAGTCGCTTCCAGTAGCTGCCCATTTTTTAAATTATTACAGCTATTTGATTTAGTCAAATAATATAATAATAATAAACGTCTTTATTATTTTCGTAAGAGAATATACAATAATTACATATAATTTTGTTTTTGTTTGAATTACAAAAATAAATAGCAAAGTTCAGTTATCCACATGAAGGTTATGTGGTAACTGTTCTTCCACTTGACCAGAAACTAATACAATTTATCTTAATAAATGTATAATGGCACGTATATACAGTAGTGGCATTGTAAAATATTGCTAATGTAGAAGAGAAGAGAAATGGACAAATAATATGCTGAAAAGAAAACAGACTTAACTTACGCTATTGCCACTTTTCTCTTTAGCTACTTTTAGTCGTCTAAATAATCCTTCCTCTTATACTGAATTTCCTTTGTAATACATTTGCGTCAACTCATTCTGTTTCTGTCATTTCTTCATAATTAGATAAAAAATATGTTTTGACGACATGGATGAACTATGGATAAAAAAAACGACCTGTCTGTTCAATTTAGACAGCCGAGCGGGAGGCGCACACGTGTAGACTGTGGGAGGGGCTTCTGACCTGTTGCCGGCAAAGCATGCAAGTATTTGACATTGGAGGAGATCGGGGTAACGTAAATTATTTTACGCCATGTTAAAATACGCAGTATAAATCTAAATAAATTTAACAATGATGTTTCTATAAACCACTCTTAATTAAGCTATTTTAGCAAGAAATCAATTACAAATAAAGCCGTATTAATCAATAATCGGATTTCATCTGATTTCTTATTTTCTTATTTAGGTACCCCACTTTATCCCATCACTGCAGTGGATTCGCCTAGACATCTCCACCTAAAATGACTGTGATCTGGATTTATTTAAAAAATTTTCATATTATTTATTATCAGATTTATGTTATTTATGTACGGAATAGTAGTTTAATTTTCACGGCACATGGCTAAAAATGTGCAAAAATAAAATAGTATGTTTAGTTATTTGAGCATTAAAAAATGCATCAAATAATTACTCTCCAGCAAACTCCAATATGCGTAACATCATTCTTGACAAGAGTAGTATACCCCAACTTATCTTGAAATGTACTAATCAATTTTTCGGAAACTCCTGTTTTCAGCATAAACGTCTCAAGCCGTAGGAGGGACAATAAGAGGGGAGATAGAGGGCGGAACTCTTAACATGCTGAAGTGCCTCTGATACCAATGTTAATATATCCAAATTCAAAAATTCAAATTCAAATATTTATTGGTCCTTTTTGATCATGTACATGATATAAGACAAGTCATTAAAACATTGAAACACTATTTTACCCAATAGTTAAATAATATAAAAGCTTATACTAAGAGTCAAATATAGTGTAAAACACACAATTGTATAAGACGAACACAAAGTATACTGAAAAATGTATGGTACAATATAAACTTTGTAAACAAAACAAAGTAAAGAAAAAAATAAAAAAGAAACGGAACATATAGGCTCATGTTAAGTTGCTGTATATTAGTGGGCTTTAAATACAGAAAAACTCTGATACAGAATAATAACATTTATCTGATAGAAACACTTTTAATTTTTTTTTAAATAAATGCTCTCTTTCCTGATGTTTTATGTCATCCGGTAGGCGGTTAAATAGTTTCTGGCCTATAAATCTTGGAGACTCACTTGTGATTTTTAATTTCGCACAAGGTTCATGGAGTTTATTTTTTTGTCTTGTATTGACATTATGGTAGTCACTATTTAAAATAAAACTATTTCTATTTCTAAAAACATATATACAAATTTCGAAAATATATATGCTAGGTAAGGTAAGAATTTTATTTTCTATAAAGATATTCTTGCACGTGTGAGTACTCGGTATACCAAATATACATCGTAAGATACGCTTTTGAGCAATAAATACATTTGAAGACATAGTGGAGTTTCCCCAAAAACAGATACCATACCTTAAACGTGAATCAACTTGGGCATGATATAAATTAATAAGTTGTTCTCTTGATAGAACCCCCCTAATATTTCGGAACAGGTATACTATAGAAGAAACTTTGGATATCAAAATTTCGCAATGATGCTTCCAATTTAGACATTCGTCCAAATATACCCCTAAAAACTTAACATTTTCCTCAGTATTAGAAACATTTGTATTGTCTAATTTAATATTTAACTTATCACATTCCTTTCGCCTACTGTGAAATCTGATGACTTGAGTTTTTTCGGTATTGAGATACAGAGCGTTATCGGAAAACCAATGGTTCAAGGTATTTAAAATAGCATTGCAATTTTCTTCCAAAACATTATCAGATGGATTTGATATTATCACAGAAATGTCGTCAGCATACATTGTAAAATGTGCGGTTGATGGCAAAAAATCAATATCATCAATAAATAAAATAAAAAGCACATCCATCCTCTTTCAGGTACATTATTTTGCTATTTATATTTCACTATCTTATTAGAGGGATCGACCCAAGATTTCTAGCTGCCACTAGTTTATACAAAATAATGAATATACTACCACAATTCAGGTATAGTTTGTACCATCGATAATACAGCGATATAAAAAAGCTCGCAAAAAAACGTAAAAGGTGCCGACTGTGTATCAATTTCAGTCTATTTACATAAAAGGCCATAAAAGTGTTCGGCTTCTTTATTATCTTCACAAAAAAATGGTCATATATTTCCAAACAAAAATGTAGGCCACTCCCACTGAATATAATTGGTTGAAATTTTCTCTACCGGAATTATGATAGGTTGGAATAAAATGTGTGTGGTCAATGTGGACTAACGTTGTCAAAGCGGACCGGCGGGCCGTACAGTAACTAGAAGCGGTCGGCGTCCTTTATGCTTTTTTGCGAGCTTTTTTATATCGCTGAGTTATTTGTGGAATACACTATACAATTAGAATTAGATATATTCTGAGGATAATAAGGATTACAAGAAGAAACATAAGTATTAAATTAAATGTGTTTTATAACTTATCTTAAATTGATAGATGTTCTCTTGCTTTAAATCATTTTCGGGGCATTATAAAATTTTTAGATTTGATAGTTGTAAGACCGTTTGAAAAGATCAAGTTGTATTAGCTGTATTGGCTGAGTTAATAATTCCTTGAATCTAATATTTAGGGTATGTAAATCTCCGTCCTAAATTTAATTTTTTTTTACAAATATGGTGGGGACTTTAATATAGTAATTTTGTGACATAAGGTTGCATAGGTTTGCATACTCAGCCATTTAACTTCTTTTAATTTGTAGGTACGAGATTTTTTGGCACTTTCGTATATACCACATATTATAGAGATAGTGTCTAGTGTGGCATGCACATTACTTTAATATTTGAATATGATTTTTGTAATAATTTATTAAAATGACCAATGAATTTAATCTAACAGTCCAAAAAGCACACCCAGACTGTACCAGTTGAATATTTTCTATAGTCTATAGTTATGTTTAATTTATTTTTAATTTTCTCTTTATGGTTTCTTGGTCCGAAAGCAATAACTGATTTCCCTGGGTTGCTAATAAACCTGTGATTCTTAGCTTCCTTGACAAAATTATTATTCTTAATTATTATTATGTCTTCGTTTGTGCGGGTACAGGCTATGTCCACTTCTGACGGAAGAAAGGAGTAAAACAGCTGAGAATCGTCAGTATATAAATGAATTTCGCAATATTTTAAACAATTAATAAAACGACTGGTATACATGATGAACCGTAAGGGACCAAGAATTAGCCCCTGTGTTATTCCAGCTTTTAAGTATGATATGAAATTAAAAACCGTTTTTTAGGGGGCACACCCTTTTAACAAGTTGTAACTATAGGTAGTTGGGGGGGACTCTTTATGTTGAAAAACTTAATATGAAGAACTCTTTATTTTCGATAAGAAATGGACAATAAATAATAAAATGATTATCGTTTGCAAACTATTTCTGATTTACTAAAAATACAATAAAAAAATTTTTTCTGCTTAAAATTAAAATAAAAAAATAGGCAAATTATATTGGTTAACTCGGGACCATAAAAAAAAAACCGCTGCCCAAGGAATCACTACTTCCACATCCAGATTCTCTATCCAAGTCACTCACAACGAAAAAACTTTGTATGTGAAAATAATTGTTTATGGAACTTTAATAATATAATATTTGAAATCCTCTACCTCAAAAACCCATAAAACGATACCCCACATCGGTAGTGGGGTGGGGGGTGGATGAAGTAAAAAAATATTTTGAGGTTTCTGGTTCCTGTACATACACTAAATCACAATTTTTTTTCATCCCCTTTAATAAGGGGGTGGTAATGGGGGTGGCTAATGCCAAAAATTTTTTTGAGACCTTAGCTTCTCTTGTATATACTAAATACCAATTTTATGGACTCTTACCTGCTTGATTGACCTATTAACCCCAAATTTACCCCAATTTACCCCCCAACCTTTCGACGGAACAAGATGAAAATATAATCTAGTTCTAGATCTCGTTAAAGTACATATGTGTACCAAATTTCAAGTCAATATCTTAAACGGTTCCAGAGTAAACGTGCGCACAAAAAAAAGTTACAGACATACAGACCGACAGACAGACCGACAGACAGACCGACAGACAGACCGACAGACAGACCGACAGACAGACCGACAGACAGACAGAAATTTTTTTTTCGCTCAAACTTAAAATCTCGACGTTTCATGACATTTTAAGCCTATTTGGACAAAAAAAAATTTTTAAAAATTTTTTTGTCGTTACTATACTTCCACTGGACGTGGAAGTAATAAACGTGAAGTCCTCTATTTAACCGGCGCTTGCGCAAAAAGCTGTAGACAAAATTCCTTTTCATAGCGTGTATGACTTAAACATAAACAGTTGAGTACCTGACACTTCATTCCTAGATGCCAGATACGGTATCGTATTAAAAAGATTCTTTCCTATGATTATGTGCTCAGATATACTAATTTGTTTCTATCTAATCGCCCGTTTAATACATAGTTGTTAAAGTGTCGTACTCAAAAATGTTAATCTGTCTTTCCACACTTTCATTAATACTCCATATTAACGACGTACTCAAAATATAATTACAATTTCGCTGAGAACAATAATAGATATATACACTGAACTCTATACAGTTCAGTCGCAGAAGATTCTCTGTGGTTCAGTGTAAATTAATTCTAAGACCTCTATCTAAAATTGTAAAAATAGAATCTTTTTTCGTCGTTGTCCGTTGTCGATATAGGTATATATTTCCACTGCAGAGCAGTTTGGTTTCCTTTGCAGACCTAAGTACTGCTTCACTTCACTATTATTATACTTCGAAGATAAAACAACCAAGATAAAATCATACAAATAATTGACGCAAAAGCTTATCCGAAATCGTATCACTCTTACTTCTAGTGGAATCTAAATAAATTTCGAATGAAGTTGTTTTGCTGCAGCAATTTTATGGGTTTACTTTATTTTACACTGGCTCTGCCCGCGACTATGTTCACGTAGAATTTTGAAAAGCTTTTTTCTAACCGACGTTTGAGGTAGAATCACCAAGGAAGGCATGTACAATTGTTTACGTCGGCGTCGCTGACACGGGAGAGAGCCACATGTAGGGCTGGCCGTAAGAAACAATTTTTTTCTGAAATCGATCGGCAATGTCTACTACATTTTTGGCGCGATTTCAAATCGAAAAATGCACAATTCCGGTATTTTAGTCCGTTGCTAAGAAACTATCGCAAAACAGACCGGAAAAGATCCGTTGCCAAGTAACATTCCCGTACGGTTTTTTATGTATATTTTAGACAGTAAATAAATACACGGAGACAAACCAACTCACATTAAAATTTCATTTATTAGTAAGCAGTTAAATTGTAATGAAGAAATGTTATGCATTAATACAAATTCCTTAATTTATAATAATATTGACTGTGATTTCAGAAAAAATAGTATGTGAAAGCACATTCCCGGACTTTCCATCATCGTCCGGGAATGTATTACAATAATACTCCTTTGAGGCTTCTCTTTGATGAGCTAATGAACAATCGCCACCCGTCTGCTTTGTATATATTTGGTTTTAATTCATTCGTCAACCCGTTAATATTATTGCAATACACTAAATATGAATCTTGGGAGAAATATTGTCGGAATGCTTTATCTCTATCTCGGTAAAAGGAAACTTGAGTACCTTTTTCCAAGACACTTTTCGCTCGCAATTTGGAAGCCAATAATTCCGCGGCATCTTTTGGTAGTCCGAGATCACGTACCAAGCCATTGAGTTCTGCTTGCATAAACTTTTGTGCTTCTTTGATTTCTCTGGCAGATGAAGCGTAATCATCATTTCCAGAGCTATTTCCATCGCTACTACTGTCGCCTCCATCATTGTCATCATCATCATGACTTTGATCATGAATAACAATATTCTCCTCATTTGCCTAATTTCTGCACTCGTCTTCATCGATTTGCATACCTTCAACTTCTGCCATGGGATTCGAATCAACAATTTTCATATTCTTCACCGGGCTTGTAATTCTTTAACATCGGCATATGTGATTTTTTCATTCCGTATCAGATTAATGCCACTTGTGTCGGTCATGCAGAAGATACAATCTTCAGTGCTTCTTGGCTGGTTCGATTTTGTTGGTACAGTAAGCTTCAGTAGTTGTCCTTTATCCCCATGTTTTTCCCAACGAGAGAGCATCCGATAACAAGCACTTCAGACAAAATGCGGGACCCAATCAGTTTCTTGATTTGCAATTTCAATGCCGAAACACTCTTGGTACAATTTTTCTAGACGACTTCTTTTTGTAATTTCCACACAGCAAAATGTGTCTGGGTTTCCAGTACACGTGATGGTCAAAAGATGACCGTGGAATTTTGTTAATATTTAATTTTCTTGAAGGCATGGATTTATAAAATACCCGCACATTAGGAATTCTGTCCCGATCGCAGGTGAATCCGCCGTCCTGGGGGTGATAAATCCCATACCTCCCCAGCCCTGAGTATGGGAGCTTTCCGACTTTGACAAGGAGCATCTCGACTTGTCGTCGGACACACTACGGCATTATCCTCAAATCTACATAAATATGTTTATAAACCACCGTCGGGAGCAATATCCTCGGAAATTTTGTATAATAGTGCGGTCCAAAGGGAACTCAACTAATGAAATACGTTGGAAATACTGAAATTTCCTCCCAAAAATGTTACTTCCATGTCTCCCAATTTTTTTCTATTCATTTCAAACCTGGAAATATCACAAATCCCGAATTTTCACAATTTTCGTCCAATTTTTAGCTCTAGCTCGAAAATTCGTCCACAAACATGCTAGTCCGACTTCAGGTTCGTGTTCAGCGCTCCGAAAAAACAGAAGGAAAAGTGGGTCTTAAAATTCTCGCTCACGATTTTTTTTTTGTGGGCCTGTGTTATTAGTGGAGTCAGGCCCCCCCGTATGGGGAGGTCTATTGGGTACTGAGTTTAGGGGCCCGGGCTTCCGAGGGGCCCTTAGTGGGGGCCCGCCAGAGATTTTGGCAATTTTTTTTTTCAAATTTCTCCTCCCCGCTCATCAATTATTAAGCGCGGGGGCCCGTTGGCTCTCGAGGGTCCCGTAGCGGGGGCCCCGCCAGAGATTTTGGCAATTTTTTTTTTCAAAGAATCCCGCTCCTCAATTATTGAGCGCGGAGGTCCGTTGGCTCTCGAAGGGCTCGTAGCGAAGGCCCGCCAGACATTTTGGCAAAAAGTTTTTTTTCAAATTTCTTCCCCCCGCTTATCAATTATTAAGCGCGGGGCCCGTAGCGAGAGCCCGCCAGAAATTTTGACAAAAAATATTTTTACCGCTCATAAATTATTAGGCGCGGGGGGGCGCCAGTGAATTTAGTACCGGGGCCCATGATTTGATGCGGGGGGCCTGAGTGGAGTGCACTTAGACGAAAAGGTAATAGGAAATCGGGGCGAGCGTAGAGGCGTCTTGACTGTGCACGTATTTCGATACCCTAGTCACACATTCCTGTACCACAGCCTCTTATTTCCCTACTTTCGATCTTTCTCTCAACTTTTAATTTAATCTTTCTATTCTCTTTCTATATGTTTTACTTGTTCTTTTTATCCATTTTGCTCTTTTTGTTTTAAATTCACTTTAGACCAATACATTTATAAAAATCCCAGCCTTCCAAATGACAACCTTTGTTTCGACCACATTTTGGTATTTTTATTTTTGCGTTGCGATTACTAAGACCGGGGATAATAAGGAAGAAAATAGCAGATAATTTCAATGTTGAAACATAAATTGTTTAAATTTTATGTGAATCAATGGGCAGATTTAATCCAAAACTTCTCATCACACTTGTCACATCTATACATATGATAAATCTGTAAAGTAGGCGTATCTATACATTGAAGATATTTGCAAAAATCTGATCTAGGGATGTAAGAAGAATAGAATACATTAAGATAGTATTTGGAATTTTTGTCTGTTTGTCTGCTTGTCTGTTTGTTTGAATGCGCATCACGCAGAAACTACCAAACCAATTTGTATCGGGTTTTCGCAGGTAAAGTTATCTAAGCCTGGAGTAACATTTAGTTTTTATTTCATCGAAATCGGGCTACTCTAAGTCAAGTTTTATGAAAATCGGTTTAGTAGAACCGGAAATATTTGCTCTCTACAATAAGCGTATTTACACGGCATAAACTTTCATAATTAAACTTTCGTAATATTCCAGAAAATTCGAGTATTCTGGAACATTTCAGAAAATTTGTGAGCCTTCTGAAATATTCCAGAATGTTCTGTAATATTCGAGGAAATTCCAGAGCATTCCAGAATAGTATATTGTGTATTTAGGTGTGAAAGCAATACATTCCCGGACGACGATGTAAATTGTTGGCCGAAGCGCTACCCAAGAATGTGCTTTCACACCGAAGTACATATACTATTTTTTCTTCAAACGTATTAAAATGTTTAAATTATGTCACCAAAAACAGAAGTAGAAGTAGGACATTGTTTTACTAGTAACAAAACGTTAGTACCGAACGCCACCGTAGTGGACATTGTTTTACTAGTAACATAATGTTAGTTCTGAAAGCGCCACCGCAGTGGGTATTGTTTTACTAGTAACATAATGTTAATACCGAAAGCCACCGGTGGCGTGCTATCCACTAGCCACTTGTCATATTGTGTCAACATGTAAGACTGTAGTTTGAATATTTGTACATTTATGATAAATAAATGAATTTTTGCATTTTAATACGCTTGAAGAAAAAATAGTATATATTACACGGAGTAGAACGCCTTTTTTTGTGTTTCGCCCAGTTTGCGGCTTCGGCTTCGCCTCAGCCGCAAATCCTGGGCTCAACACAAAAAAAGAGTGCGTTCTACTCCTAGTAATATAATTTACTATTTTCTGAAATCTCAACCAATATTATTATAAATTAAGGAATTTGTATTAATGCGTAACATTTCTTCATTACAATCTAACTCCTTACTAATAAATGCAATTTTAATGTGAGTTGGTTTTTCTGCGTGTATTTAATTACTGTCTAAAATATACATAAAAAACCGTACGGGAATGTTACTTTCCCAGACTGGGAATAGTATAACAATTTATGTTTCAACATTGAAATTTTCTGCTATTTTCCTTATTATCCCCGGTCCTAGTAATCGCAACGCAAAAACAAAAATACCAAAATGTGGTCGAAACAAATGTTGTCATTTGGAAGACTGGGATTTTTATAAATTTATTGGTCTAAAGTGAATTTAAAACAAAAAGAGCAAAATGGATAAAAAGAGCAAGTAGAACATATAGAAAGAGAATAGAAAGATTAAATTAAAAGTTAAAATAAGAGGCTGTGGTACAGGAATGTGTGGCTAGGGTATCGAAATACGTGCACAGTCAAAACGCCTCTACGCTCGCCCCGATTTTCTATTACCTTTTCATCTAAGTGCACTCCATTCAGGCCCCCCGCATCAAATCATGGGCCCCGGTACTAAATTCACTGGCGGGTCCCCGCGCCTCATAATTGATGAGCGGGAAAAAAAATTTTTGTCAAAATTTCTGGCGGACTCTCGCTACGGGCCCCCGCGCTTAATAATTGATTTGCGGGGGGGAGATATTTGAAACAAAAAAAATTTTTGCCAAAATCTTGAGAGCCAACGAGCCCCCGCGCTCAATAATTGATAAGCGGGGGGGAAAAAATTTGAAAAAAAAATTTTGCCAAAATCTCTGGCGGGGCCCCACTACGGGCCCCTCGGAAGTTCTGGCCCCTAAACTCAGTACCCAATAGACCCCCCCATACGGGGGGGCCTGACTCCACTAATAACACAGGCCCACAAAAAAAAATTGTGAGTGAGAATTAAGACCCACTTTTCCTTCTGTTTTTTCGGAGCGCTGAACACGAATCTGAAGTCAGACTAGCATGTTTGTGGACGAATTTTCGAGCTAGAGGTTACAATTGGACGAAAATCGTGAAAACTCGAGATTTGTGATATTTCCAGGTTTGAAATGAATAGAAAAAAATTGGGATACATGGAAATATCATTTTTGGGAGAAAACTTCAGTATTTCAAATGTATTTCATTAGTTGATAAAACCTCAGGTACGGTGAGTTTATTTTGGACCGCACTATTATACAAAATTTCCGAGGATGTTGCTCCCAGCGGTGGTTTATAAACATATTTATGTAGATGTGAAGATAATGCCGTAGTGTGTCCGACGACAAGTCGAGATGCTCATTGTCAAAGTCGGAAAGCTCCCATACTCAGAGCTGGGGAGGTATGGGATTTCTCACCCCCAGGACAGCGGATTCACCTGCGATCGGGACAGGATTCCTAATGTGCGAGTATTTTACAAATCCATGCCTTCAAGAAAATTAAATATTAACAAAATTCCACGGTCATCTTTTGACCATCACGTGTACCTACTGGAAACTCAGACACATTTTGCTATGTGGAAATTACAAAAAGAAGTCGTCTAGAAAAATTGTACCAAGAGTGTTTCGGCATTGAAATTGCAAATCAAAAAACTGATTGGGTCCCGCATTTGGTCTGAAGTGCTTGTTATGGGATGCTCTCTCGTTGGGAAAAACATGGGGATAAAGGACAACTACTGAAGCTTACTGTACCAACAAAATGGAACCGGCCAAGAAGCACTGAAGATTGTATCTTCTGCATGACCGATACAGGTGGCATTAATCTGATACGGAATGAAAAAAATCACATATGCCGATGTTACAAGTGTTACAAGCTCGGTGAAGAATATGAAAATTGTTGATTCGAATCCCATGGCAGAAGTTGAAGGTATGCAAATCGATGAAGACGAGTGCAGAAATTAGGCAAATGAGGAGAATATTGTTATTCATGATCAAAGTCATGATGATGATGACAATGAAGAAGGCGACAGTAGTAGTGATGGAAATAGCTCTGGAGATGATGATTACGCTTCATCTGCCAGAAAAATCAAAGAAGCACAAAAGTTTACGCAAGCAGAACTCAATGGCTTGGTACGCGATCTCGGACTACCAAAAGATGCCGCGGAATTATTGGCTTCCTAATTGCGAGCGAAAAATGTCTTGGAAAAAGGTACTAAAGTTTCCTTTTTCCGAGATAGAGATAAAGCATTCCGACAATATTTCTCCCAAGATTCATATTTAGTGTATTGCAATAATATTAACGGGTTGACGAATGAGTTAAAACCAAATATATACAAAGCAGACGGGCGGCGATTGTTCATTAGCTCATCAAAGAGAAGCCTTAAAGGAGTATTGTTGCATAGTACAAATAAATATGTCGCTGTACACATTCGACAGTGTTGGAAGAAAAATACACCAATCTAGAGATGATATTAAAAAAAATAAAATATGAAGAACATAAGTGACAAATTTGTGGTGATCTTAAAATTACTTCCATGATTTTAGGTCAACAGTCAGGATTTACAAAATATCCTTGCTTCCTTTGTAAATGGGATATTAGAGATCGAAACAATCACTACAAAAAAAAATCGCTGCCCAAGGAATCATTACTTCCACATCCAGATTTTCTATCCAAGTCACTCACAACGAAAAAATTTTGTATGTGGAAATAATTGTTTATGGAACTTTAATAATATAATATTTGAAATCATCTACTTCAAAAACCCATAAAACAATACCCCACATCGGTAGTGAGGTAGGGGTGGTGATAGGGAGTAGTAGTGGGTGTGGATGAAGTAAAAAAAAATATTTTGAGGTTTCTGGTTCTTGTACACGCACTAAATCACAATTTTTTTCATCCCCTTTAATAATGGGGTGGGGGTGGTAATGGGGGTGGCTAATGCCAAAATTTTTTTGAGACCTTAGTTTCTCTTGTATACAGGGTGGCTACTTTTTATATTGAACAGTATTGCTATCTCTTAAACCATAACAATTACAAACTCGGTTAAATGGGAGAAAAGTTTCATATTTTGAAGGCCAATAAAATGAGTTGTAAAAATTCAAAATATTTCGATTAGTTCCGGAGATATACGATAAAATTCGAAATAGCTCATTTTCATTTTTTTATCTAGTGCTGTTACTATAAAAAATATTAAAAAATTTCATTGGAATATTTTATTGTAAATTAACTTTGCTATAACTTTCCGTAATCAAATTTTTATTATGACGTTTCGTGTGTTCAGGGGCACCATCAGCTTTATTTTTTTAAATACGGACCTGTCTTTTTTATTTAAAATTTTTAAAGCATTTGAAATTGTAATTTCAAAGCTATGTCACATTTGACAATTTTACTGGGTTTCGTCAGAAAAATAATCATCATTAATTTTATTGCCTTCGCCCGTTGCAAAACGTTTCTTTTTTAAGCCTTTTTTCACTACAATGCCTTGAAAAACAAAAGTTTCATTAAATATCATTTGATTTTAGTTTATCGTATTAATGACGTTTGTTTTTGTTAGCTATTGCTGTTCTAATTCAAACTATTATTTAATACCTATTTCTCAGTATGGTTCGTTATTCTGTAGAAGAGAAAAAGACATGTATGATGTTTACATTAAGAATTACAGAAATGTTGACAGGGCAATTCAAGAATATGCCAATTTATATCCTGACAGATGCCATCCGACAAGAAATACTATTTACACTGTGTCCAAGAATTTATTCCAAATAGGCAGTGTTTGTAAATTGGAACGGAGGCACCAATTGAGAGAAACGGTAAATGATATTAATGTATTGGCTCAAGTATACATAAACCCAGAAAATTCATCAAGGAATATTGCAAATTAATGCTGAATATCGGCAGCAGCTTTCAAAAAAGTATTAAAAAAGTACAAATATCACGACTATTAATTTCAAACAGTACAGAAATTACATCGCGGTGATCCAGACCGCAGACTAATCTTCTGTAATTGGTTTAGGAGAAAATTGACTAATAACAGATTTTCTTTGGACTGATGAAACGATCTTTACAAATTCTGGAAGGTTTATCAGGAAAAATAAACACTTCTGCTCAACTGTTAACCCCCATCTGACGCATCAAGTATCAAGTACGGCCTCAGGCACGATTTTCAGTAAATTTGTGGTGTGGCATAATTGACAACATTATAATTGGGCCCAAATTCATTGAGGGCAATTTAAACGGTGAAAATTATATCCATTTGTTACTCGAAGTATTCGATGAAATGCCGTTAGCGATTTGGAGAAAAATAACATGGTTTATGTAAGATGGTTGTGACGCTCACAATGCTAACGCGGTCAGGATTTTTTAAACAGGCATTTTCAAAGAAAGTGGTTAGGAAGGCACCAATGGACCAGTAAGGTGGCCACCTCGCTCACCTTGCTTGAATCCCATGGATTATTTTGTATGAGATTTTTTAAAAAACGAAGTATACTTACTACAACGAGGTCCAAGATGTCAATGAATTACGCAATCGAATCGTTGAAGCCTTGAACCAAATTACTCCAAATATTATTGCGAAAGCGAGTAGTCTAAGAGAACGCGACTTACGAGAGAATGATGGACATTTTGTACAACTTTTGTAAATTTACTTGTTTACTCACTGAATTATGTTTTTTTTTTGTAAATTTTATTCGTAGTTTAAAGAAATACAACAGACAAGTTGGTGCTCACTCTGCAAATAATATTGAATTAACAGCAGAATCGGAGTAGCTACGTCAATGCATTGGATTGTTGATAAAATAAGCTTTTAAATGATGAGTCACACCTTGTATTACTTAACAAAAAAATGTTTTGTAAAGGGCGAATGCAATAAAATTAATGATGATTATTTTTCTGACGAAACGTAGTAAAATTGTCAAGTGTGAGATAGCTTTGAACTGATAATTTCAAATGCTTTAAAAATTTTAAATAAAAAAGACAGGTCCGTATTTAAAAAAATAAAGCTGATGGTGCTCCTGAACAGACGAAACGTCATAATTAAAATTTGATTGCGGTAAGTTATAGCAAAGTTAATTTACAATAAAATATTCCAATGAAATTTTTTAATATTTTTTATAGTGACAGCGCTAGGTAAAAAAAAGAAAATGAGCTATTTCGGATTTTTTCGTATATCTCCGGAACTAATCGAAATATTTTGAATTTCTACAACTCATTTTATTGGCCTTCAAAATATGAAACTTTTCTTCCATTTAACCGAGTTTGTAACTGTTATAGTTTGCAAGATAGCAATACTGTTCAATAAAAAAAGTAGCCACCCTGTATACTAAATACCAATTTTATGGACTCTTACCTGCTTGATTTACCTATTTACCCCAAATTTACCCCCGACGGAACAAGATAAAAATGTAATCTAGTTCTAGATCTCTCTAAAGTACATATATGTACCCAAGTCAATATCTCAATATCTCAACGGTTCCAGAATAAACGTGCGCACAAAAAAGTTACAGACAGACCCGACAGACAGACAGACAGAAAAATTTTTTTCGCTGAAACTTAAAATCTTCGACGTTTCATGACATTCTAAGCCTATTTGAACAAAAAAAATTTTTTTTAATTTTTTTGTCGTTACTATACTTCCACTGGATGTGGAAGTAAAAGATCTGGCCCACGCGATCGTGCCTCTTACCGGGTGATAAGAATATAATAGAGCAGCCACTGCTTGAACCGTCGAAAATCCTCCTTCCACCCCTCCATATAAAATTAGGCTTGATGAAGCAGTTTGTAAAAGCGCTTGATAGACAGGATGACTGCTTTAGATATTTGAGTCGAACATTCAGTCAGTTGTCGGAAGCTAAACTTAATTTTGAATTTTTGATAGACCCCAGATTCTAAAGATTTTGAAGATGATATGTTCATTACAACGATGACTCCAAAAGAGAAAGCCGCATGGGAAAGCTTTAAGGCAGTAGTCTCGGCAGTAATCCATCAGTTCCTAGTGAATCGTAGAAGTGATGACTACAAAAGCATTGTAGCTGAGATGATCAAGAATTACCAAAAATTAGATTGTTTAATGAATTTAAAATTACATTTCCTTGACTCGCATCTAAGTTATTTCCCTGACAATCTAAGTGACTTCAATGAAGAGCAAAGCGAGCGATTCCATCAAGATATCAAGGAAATGGAAAAACGTTATCAAGGAAGATGGGATAACAATATGATGGTAGACATCTTTTGGTCATTAAAGAGAGAAGCAGTCCAAGAGGCACATGAACGATAAAGAAATCCATTGCGTAGATCATTAGATGATAAAAGAGTCAGGAAACAAGCAAAATGACTGATCTCCAAATTTAGAGGAATGCGTTTTAATAAACGAATTAAGTTACTGCACTGAAAATAGAGAGATAAATTCAGACCGGTAAATGTTGAAACGCTCAAATAAAATGGTAATTGTAAGAGGGTGCAAGGTCGTCCGAAGGTAAGCGTCAAAAGTAGCGATTGCAATCCCGCAAAGCGGGATTCCGCATTCCCGCGGGATCCGCGCTATTTTATTGATCCACAAAAATGTCAAATCAGATCTGCGGAATCCTGCGGGATTTGCGGGGTTGCGTGCGCAACTTTAATATTTAACGATGATTTGACAGCCTTGCATTTTTTTTCAGTTCAAATAATAAAATTTACTAGTCATCTGTGCCTTTACCGTAGCAACGGTTGTTTACACAGTAAAATTATTTGAATCATTTTGACACGATGGAAGAAGCAAAGGGAACATTTGTGGAAATTCCTCAAAATATTGTTCTCATGCTAAATAGTTATCCTTTTAATTAAACTGTTGTAAATTTTGTAAAAATATGAATAAAAATTGATTACAAAAAATCTGTCAAAACTGTCAAAGCAATAACGGCCTTGGCTAATAAATTTTATTTTAAATTTTAAAAATGGAAAGAAAATAGTGAAATGCTTTATGATTGTTTTTATATAGAAAATATTGTTTTCAGTTCATTTTCTTTATACATATATAGAATAAATATTTTGTTTGTGTAAGTTGTTTTTTTTTAACTTATTTTACCTTATATTATATTGCAAAAGAAGCCTTTATATATTATAATATTTTTGAAAAATGTACTTCTTTCAAAATAATATGTGATATATTGATTTCTAAAAAAATATTGCGGGATCCCACGGAATACCGCGGGATTGAAAGCAATCCCACATTATTCCCGCGGGACTGCAATTGGTGCGGGATTGCAATCACTAGTCAAAAGGTTTCATCACAAGTCGATGCCAGCGAGGGTAAAATCTCACAGGCTGAGTGTTCCATACAATCCCGAGATACAATTAGGAAGTTTCCATTTTTCTCATTTTCTCGTAATAAATAGTAAAAATCTAAAAAATATCTGTAATTTTTTTTTTAAATTATCTCTATAAATAAAAAATGGTCCTTCCAAGTTTAAAATGTCGCGATCATCTGGGCTGAGCTCGATTACGTCACAATACATGATTCCGCCAACAGCGAGCGGGCGCGGGCACCTTTATTCTCGCTTGCAGGCACCGCAGTTTATAGCCAACTTGCATTTGAGAGCCGAAAAATTGCTAAAATATGCAATTTTGGCACGTTCATATTTTTCTAAAAACACCATTGGGACGGCCGTATGATGTGGCGACGTAAAGAGGAAGTCTTCCAGATAATCCTGATCCTAAATTGCACGGCAAAATTCGAAAATTCGGCTCGGCACGAACGAATCAAAAGTGACATTTTGTGACATTTCAGAAAATCGAGCACATACATTAAATAAAGGGAACATACAGCCAAGGGCGGATCCAGGGGGGGGGGCAGTAGGGGCAATTGCCCCCCCCCCCCCCCCATGAAGCGATAAAATTTTTTGTAGATGTTAGTGCCCCACCCCCAGTAACCTTTCTGGATCCGCCCTTGCATACAGCGCGCCGCCGGCATGGCAAGTCAGCACGTTGTGTATTGTGACGTCACGGTGGACTTGAGCAGAGGAGAAGTATTCAAATAGGAAATTGAATTGAATAAGTTGTAATAAGTGAGTTTTTCAGATATCGAGATAATTTTTTTTTTGTTTGACTAGTTATCTGAAAGACTACTAAATGAGGTTGAATGTACATGATATTTCTAAAATAGGAAACTTCCTAATTCCCGCTTCTTCTCATTGTTCTTTCCGCGTGTGCAGTTCTGCTCAGCACCGCGAACACAAGTACAATCCCGAATCAATCTACATGAATATGTTTCTAAACCACTGTTGGGAACAATATCCTCGAAGATTTTGTATAATAGTGAGGTCCAAAGTGAACTCACGTATATGCGGCTCTCTATCAAGTAATACAGTACATTGGAAAATACTGTATTTTCTTCCAAAAATGATATTTCCATGTCTCCCAAATTTTTTCTATTCATTTCGAACCTGGAAATATCACAAATCAAGATTTTTCATGATTTTCGTCCAATTTTGACATCTGACTCGAAAATTCGTCCACGAACATGCTATTCCGACTTCAGATTTGTGTTTATTGCCCCGAAAAACATAAAGAAAAGTGGGTCTTAATTCTCGCTCACGAAATTTTTTTTTGTGGGCCTGTGTAATTTAATGGTCGATATATAGCTCCAATAATGCCTTATCTACCTTACTGGATGCAAGCAAAACTATTTTAAATAATAGGGAAATGAATATCATTAATTTTTACTTACGTGAATCCGTCTCCCCATTCCCAGTCATCTATAATAGTCCAAGCTACATAAGTAGTCAAATTTACACCGTCATTATATATCGCATCCAAGCAAGCACTTAAGTAAGTCTAAAAGCAGAAAAAAGTTATTGTATACGTATACACTCAAAGAAATAGTATGGGTAAATTCAACAAAAAAAAATGGTTAACTAACAATATCGTTAATTTTGTTAAACCAAACTATATTGATGGTATTTTTATACAAGAAGAGGTGATTGTTATTTTAATTAATAAAAAGTTGTCGTACAACAAAACAAACATTAACTTAAAAAATAGATGAATAAGACTATTATTTTGTTCGTCTGACTATTATTTTGTTGAATTCTGTCAAATTAAACTAGATAATAGTATATTTTATTTTTAACTATTATCGAATTGTAATTCTAACCCAGTATTAGTTCGCTGTACTATTGTACTTGGTAGACAAACCAATATTATTGTCGTCTTCTAGAAGTTCTAAAAGAATTACCATAACATTTGCTTGCTTACCACATAGTCTATTACAGAAATTATTCCCAGATGACGCCACATACAAATCACTAACAATAATCCATCATGCATTATCTTACACTCTTATGAATTTATAGAGAATTAATAACATGATTGCAGTGTTCAAATTCTCTCAGGGATCATCGATATATTTGGATGGATCTTATAAACGATCTCTAATCTTTGGTTTGGGTGGTCTGATGTCTCAATACTGAGATTTTGGCTAACCAAAAAAAACTTCATCATACAATAAAGCGTAGATCAACCTAAAAATTAGTTGGTGAACAAAAAACAAAGTCGTTGTACTATTTAATTGTAGACCAAATTGAAAATGGTTAGTGAACATGAAAAAATGTCATTGTACTATTTAATTTGTTACAAGAAGATATGATTATTAAACTACTATTTGTTTACGAAAACAAATAAAGTTGTATGACTATTCTTTACTGATTGATTTAACTATGAAACTAGATAGGCGCGATTTCATATGCTCTTTTTTGTTGAATTTACCTATCATTTTCTTTGAGTGTACGTGAAAGAATATGATATTTGTATACAGGGCCGCGCCAGCTGAAAAGGGAGGATGAGGAAAAAAGTATCTTAAATACATCACGCTAAACAATTGAATATAAAAATTAAAAATTTTCCAGTTCATGCCAGGGCTAGATTAAGGTTTGGTGCGCCTTTAGGCAACACCACCTAGAGATTAAAGCCACACAACCAGCTGGTGACGTCACTGAAGGAAGGTTTTAGATATTGAGATACATAATACATTTGGACGTAATTAGAATAAAAATCACTTCTAATTTGCTTCTACTAATTCTTATAAAGTAAAAAGGTACATAATTAAATTCTGAGGCACAACTAACTAACGAAAAGCGTATTGGGTCACTCAAATAAGTGAAAACCTAGCCTCAATTTTAGTTTCGTTTGATTTAGATTACGAAACTTAAAAATAATAACTCACCACAGAGTGCATAGAAATTTTAAAGTTTTCTCGATGAATAGCTTTAATCCATTTGTTTCTGAGTTTCTCATCTTTGGGAAATTTAAAAACGTGTACCTTTTCCCCGGTGGCATAATTACCAGTACAGCGAGGAAGCAGCATTTGTTTACCATTTTACACGGCAATTAAGTATTTTATAACTATCACTGGAATGTATTATTTGTTGTCTATTTTATTAAAGTGGGTTTTAGATCACATTTACACGTTTAAAACACAGAATAAACAATAAGATACAATACTACTAAAATTCAAATACAACAATGATTTGTTTTATTTGACACTACACTTGACAGCCGTTGAAGCGTGACGTCATGTCAGTTGGTTGTCTGGCTTTAATCTCTAGGTGGTGTTGCTTTAGGCAAATGAAGTATAGGCATCCTCCTATTTACAGACGGGGTTACGGGATTGTAACATACGCCGTAGGCAAAATTTTCGAGTTTTTCAAGGTCAAACAGCCTCAAATTAAAACTTACAAATTTGAGTTAAAATTATATTGTTTTCGAAAAGTAGGTTTCCTGGGCGCAAGACACAAAAATATAAAATACCAATAAAAAATGTTTTATTATAAAAAAATTGCAGTATTATTTACATTTTCCCCTGAACTCAAATTAAATATAAACATTAAATATAAAAACAATATATTGAAAAACTTATATCCTCTTTCGTGACTTCTTGCTTGCGAACTCCGCTATAATTAGGGTTTGGGTCCCGGGACGTCTCGTGTCTCGAAGTTCCGGGACTTTTCCCAAATTTAATTGCCTCGTGTCCCGGGACTTTCGGGTCGAGACTCGAGACACGCTTGTAATAATTTTATTAACAAAAGATCATAATAAGCTTCATTAGTTCAGGCTTCCAGGACTCTGTCACTGAGAGCGCCATCTGTTAGTTTAACAAGTAATTACTTGATACTCGTACGTACGTAACTTACTATACACAATAAAACCGACATCTATTGAAAACAAGAGAGTGTTCTCTTTCCGTAGGCATTATTACAAAAATCAGAAACGGATTGTCGGACAAAGTTGTTAATGCACTAATTTTTTTAAAAGACTATTTTTTTAAATTAGGAAAAAAGACTAATTGATAGGGCAAGTGCGACGATCGCGGCGAATTGCGACCGCCTAGTAAAATCACATTGTTTTGAGCCTTTCCACTCTCGGTACTCCAAGAGATATCGTTGCTACCTTCGACTAGAAAGGATACGGCCTTAGAGGCGTTCAGGCATGATCCCACGGATGGAAGCTTCGCACCACCTCCCGCCCGCTCGAGCGAGTGCGTGAACCAAATGTTCGAACCTGCGGTTCCTCTCGTACTGAGGAAAATTACTATCGCAACGACGAATCATCAGTGGGGTAAAACTAACCTGTCTCACCACGGTATAAACCCAAATCACGTTCCCTATTAGCGGGATATTTATATGACTAATGGCTAGCGACTAAATGATGAATATTGATGGTTAGTATGATTACTTTACTAAGTCTGTTTTATATTTTATAATTATAAGATTTTATTTCCAAAAAATGAATCTGTGTATGAGAATTAAACATACGAATTGTTTAGAGTTTAACTAACGTTAGAAATGTTAGAATTTGATTTTATGTTCAATAAATGTTAATTTTTACTAAAATGGCGATTTTATTGGTACATCTCGCCAAAAATGAACTCGATTCTAATTTTATTTTGAAAAATCTCGAAGTCCCGGGACGTCCCGGGACTTTGATCTTGCGATGTCTCGTGTCCCGGGCCTTTGAAAATGTCGAGACTTCCCAAACCCTAGCTATAATACATATAATCCTATAAATAATTCTATAAAATGTTGCTACAGAATAGAGGTAATAAATGCGATAATGCTATCTAAATAAAATAATCAAATAACAAATAAATAATTTCCTTGTACATTTTATTTTCCAACAGATCAATGGTAAACGATAAACGTCGCCCGTTGGGAGATAAAATTAGTTAGTTTTGAACTGCTGGAGCGCCCCCCTCGCGCATTGGGGCCCCTAGCCAATTGCCTAAGTTTGTCTATAATCCGGCCCTGCTATATTGTAACAAAATATATTGTAACTCAACGTTTATTTTTTTATATTTTAAATTTCAAAATTCGCGGCGCCTTACGGCGCCTTTAGTTACGTGGCGCCGTCGTGCGCCGCACGATTTGCCCTTATGAACGGCGCAGCCCTGTTTGTATACACTGATAATATTAATAATGTAAATTTTACTACCAAAAAATATGCGACTCGATCATAATCATCCAATTCTCCAGTTCTATCAGAAAATCCATTCTCGGTGATAACAATTTCGACATCGCCATAAGTTTTCTTCAACCACACGAGTAGATGATTAAGTCCCCAAGGCACAACCTATAAATGTACAGTTATAAAGCCATACACTATACAGGATGTTAACTAAAGCCCTGGCCTATAGGCTTATTCTACTGTCCAAAATAATGGAAAAAGTTAAAGTTATACGCCTTCGAAGTTTTTAACAACTTGTTTTTAATGTAAAAATTGATTATAAACAATATTAAACAAGCTAAAAACGTTACTCTTCGCCAATTTACTGAGCTTTTTATATAATTGTTACACATTCTATAGGATACTCTTCGCAGTTTTCTTGTAAATAATGTTAGTTTTTGGACATCCTAAATTTTGTGATACCATCTTTGTTGTGAAAAAAAATATATGAAAAAAAAAATGAAAAAAAAAAAATATCCAACCTGTGTGGGATTCGAACGCACGATCTTTGTATTGCAAGGCAAAAGTTTATGGAGATAACATTTCGCAAGATTTCTATTTAAGTACAAGCGAAAAAATTAAGAGAATATATTTTTTTTAAATTTAATAATTAATAACTTTTTTATTTACTGATCGATTTTCTTCAAAAACAATAGGGTTCTTCCTCTAGCTAACACTAACTTACTTTCCAAATTTCAATACAATCGGACTTTTCTTTCTTAAGTTATCGTGCTTACAAGAAACGTGACGGACGGACGGACATTTTGAAAGTTGTTCAGAATTCGTTCACTAACACAATGATATGAAATTTTTTTCTCTACGAGCGATATTTACGATTTTAGAAATGTGCCGATCAAATACAATATACTCTTCGTTTTTTGCGAAGAGTATAATAATAACATGAAACCATAACTAATGCAACAAATAATACAAAATGAATAATAACACAAATTAGTGTAATTGTTGAAAGTGGCTCTTTCTCACAGCAATACACGCTTCAAAACGCCTTATCATTGACTGTCTACGGTACAAACATAGTGGAGCGCCGAGTCAAGATACAAGCAGCGAGTGTCGATTCATTCGATTTACGCAGGTATATAGTGGAACGTCGATGTTAGCTTCAAACACAAAAGGTTAGGTATATCTTTGAGCTTTTTGTTTGTTCGTCTACAGTAGTAAATATGAGTTCAGACACTGAAGACGAGGTTCTAGTTGACAGCGTAGCACAACGAATATTACTGGTAATGTCTAGAGAGTGTTCAGTACATCCCGTTAACCAAACTAGAAGAAAATTCGGACAGTATCACAACCTTTTTCAAGAACTGAAAAAACACTCTGATCGATTTTTTCAGTATGTTGGGATGGACTATGCAACTTTTGATTATATATTGGCCAAAATTGCACCTCACTTAGAGAAAAAATGGACAAATTTTAACCATAGCACAGTGGTCCCAAATTGAGTTTTTTGGTTCAAAAATGACTAGAGAGCGCAAATCTTGAACAACAAATGAACATTTTTTTTTAACCCCCGACCCCAAAAGAGGAGTGTTATAAGTTTGACGCGTATGTTTGTATGTTTGTCTGTCTGTCTGTGGCTTCATATCTCTTCAACGGGTGATCTGATTTTGATGTAGTTTTTCTATTTGAAAGAGTATTTTGTCGAGAAGGTTATAGGCCATATTAGATTTTGATGTTCGGTCGCCATTTTGAATTCGCCATGTTGAACTTCTCTAGAAATTGTCCGGTTGAAGTAAAATTGAAAATGTGCAGAACATGATTTAGGCCTCATTTTGATTCGGTCATATGAAACTGGTACGATTAGATACATTGATCGGGGGATTTTAAAAATTTTCAATTTTACTTGTTAAATTAAAGCTTACCAAAATTTCAACAAATCGTCGGAGCCTAATTTTGCAGAAAAAAATCCCTTTTTTATTATATTAAGTTAAAGGCCAAAACATTTTTTTTTTAGATAAACAGCTTATCTAGCTTATCTAGACTATACTTATACCTGTGATCAAGGTGTGACTGATTTTCCCAGTGCTTTTCGGTAGTAAACTGAGAGAATTAATTGTTCTACTTTCATTTTTAACTAGTTCCTTGCACCGTTGAATTATGACTGATTGTTTAGCGCGCTTTGATTCGTTTAAAAGAAATCGCGAATGTAAATCGTGAAGCGATGCTTTGCTAACGGTACAAATATAGTGGAGCGCCGAGTCAAGATACAAGTAGCGAGGTAAGCAGCGAGTGTCGGTTCACTCGATTTATGCAAGTATATAGTGGAACATCGATGTTGTAGTAAATATGAAGACACTGAAGACGAGGTTCTAGTTGACAGCGTAGCACAACGAATATTACTGGTAATGTCTAGAGAATGTTCAGTACATCCCGTTAACCAAACTAGAAGAAAATTAGGACAGTATCACATCCTTTTTCAAGAACTGAAAAAACACCCTGATCGATTTTTCCGTATGTTAGAATGGACTATGTGCAACTTTTGGTTATTGGCCAAACTTGCATCTCACTTACAGCCATTAACAGATAGTTTTATTGTTGGTTGATTAATAGATAGAAATTTGACCAATGATTTATTACTATAAAAGGTAAGAATGTCTGGTAAAGTTGTGTTTACTAATAATTATAACTTTCAAGTTCTGGTTAGTCAACCAAAAAGATAACCAACGATTGTGAAACTGGCTGTTAGAGAAAAAAATGGACAAATTTTAATCATAACACAGTGGTCCCAAATTGAGTTTTTTGGTTCAAAAATGACTAGAGAGCGCAAATCTTGTCGGAAATGAACATTTTTTTTTTAAATTAAAGCTTACCGAAATTCCAACAAATCCTCGAAGCCCGAATTTGCATTATAGTATGTTAAAGGCCAAAACATTTTTTTTTTTTTTAGATAAACAGTTTATCTAGTTTATCTAGACTATACCTATTCAGGGTGTGACTGATTCCCAGTGCGTTTCGGTAATAAACTGACTGAATTAATTGTTCGACATTCATTTTTAACTGGTTCCTTACACTGTTGAATTATGACTGACTGTTTAGCGCGCTTTGATTCGTTTAAAAGAAATCGCGAATGTAAATCGTGAAGTGATGCTTTGCTAATACCGATGGATGCAAGCGCTCGGCGCATCTTTACTATGTGCATCTCCTACTAAATGTATCTAAATAAATCGCGCATCGATGCTTAGTTCGCTGGTTGCATCTTGACTCGGTGCTCCACTATGTTTGTACACTTTATGTTCTTGAAAAAGAGTTTGATACTGTCCTAATTTTCTTCTAGTTTGGTTAACGGGATGTACTGAACACTCTCTAGACATTACTTACCAGTAATATTCGTTGTACTACGCTGTCAACTAGAACCTCGTCTTCAGTGTCTAAACTTATATTACTACTGCAGACGAACAAACAAAAGGCTCAAAAATATACCTAAACTCTTGTGTTTGAAGCTAACATCGACGTTCCACTATATACCTGCGTAAATCGAGTGAACCAACACTCGCTGCTTACCTCACTGCCTGCATCTTGACTCGGCGCTTCACTACCGTTACACGCTTTAGTATTCCTGGGGTGTTTCTTATTACTTCGAAAATTTGAATAAGTTCCCTCAGCATCTGTGGATTAGGAATTGAATTCATGTATATCAGTGATTTCAAACGCCCTCAGAAAATAATCTAAGGCATTACAATCAGGGCCAGATTAAGGATTGGCGCGCCATTGGCTACTCATGCATTTGCGCCCTCTTATTCATAATGGAAAAAAAAATGACGAGCGTGGGGGAGAAATCTTAAAAAACATTTTTTTGTCCACGTTCAAAATTTACGGGGGGAGGGGGAATATGAAAAAACTTTTTAACCTAAAATTGATAAGCAGGAAGAAGGAAATGGAAAACGTTTTTTTCTTGAATACGAAAATTGATTAGCAAGGGGGTGACAAAATATATATTTTTTTAATAAGCAGAGAGGGCAAAGACCTCGTGACGCCCCATATTGGGGCTTTTCGTAGTTGGTAGTCCCAAAAAGGCCTAGAGCCTATAAAAGTTGACCGATACAAATATATATTTTTTAATCTCTTCCTTAGAAAATTTCTAAACGATCTCTAACGAGCTTTTTTGATAAAAATCACTCTGCATTAATAGAAGTTGGTTTATAGCCCAGTCAACTGGGGTGTAATTACTTATCGTGAAAAAATGCCTGTAACTCGGAAAATTAGCAAGTTCCAAAAAAATTCCAAGAAATAAAAAATGTTTAGAAGGCCTCAATGCATACGTCTGAATTCTCAAACTTTTACATTACATGTTTTTAAAGCGCTACAATTTCAAAGAAAGGTAGTTTTTCATGTTTTTCCGGAAGAACTCGATGAAAACGCACTTTTTCTGAAATCGATCGGCAATGTCTATATTTTCAGCGCGATTTCAGATCGAAAAATGCAAAATTCCAATATTTTAGTCCGTTGCTAAGTAACTATCAGAAAACAGACCGGAAAAGATCCGTTGCCAAGCAACGATCAACATTCCCGTACGGTTTTTTATGTATATTTTAAACAGTAAATAAATACACGCAGACAAACCAACTCCCATTAAAGTTGCATTTATTAGTAAGCAGTCAGATTGTAATGACGAAATGTTATGCATTAATACAAATTCCTTAATTTATAATAATATTGATTGTGATTTCAGAAAAAATAGTATGTGTACTTCGGTGTGAAAGCACATTCCCGGACTTCGATGCTTGTTGGCCTCGGCCAACAATTTGCATCGTCGTCCGGGAATGTATTGCTTTCACACCTAGATACCCCTCCCCCACTTTTATGAATTTTTGAATGGCCATACTTATCTCGAAAAATATGCATTTTTCGAAAAAATTCACAAGAGTAAAAACATCTTATTTTGGGCCAAAAAATGTGTTTTTTCATTTTTTACCTAATTCTACAAGTTACGGAACCCGTTATAAAAGGGGTGTTTCTTGTGTTTCTACCCCTTCCGATCATTTCTTACTCTAATCTCTTTTTCAGCTCTTTTATTAACGTCATTACAAACACATTGCACAAGGTTTAATCAAAATCCATTCATTAGCACCCAAATTAGAAGTGAAACTCCCAGTTGACTGGACTATAAACCAACTTCTATTAATGCAGAGTAATTTTTATCAAAAAAACTCGTGAGGGATGGTTTAGAAATTTTCTAAGGAAGAGATTATAGTCCGGCCCTGATTAGAATCGGGGAACCTACTGGCCAAGCAATTGTACTTCTCCGCCCATTCAGTGATTCTGGTACCCTCATTTACTATTTCTTGAGTTGTAATACTGAAATGTACAGGAGCACCATCGTGTATATACCACATTGTATTTCGAACTCCTAATGGTTCTTAGTCCACAACCCAGGCAACGCATTCTATAAAGATCATCTATAATTGTGACCATTAAGAATTGGGGGCTTAAAAAGTGACAGATTAAAAAATCTCCTAGAATGTCTGCCCAAACGTTCCAAGAAAACTGATTTTAGAATTAGTAATTGCATGAAGATTTTCTTCTGACCACTGATGATTGTTATGTTGAATAAAAAACCACTCTAGAGGTTGGTAATCGGTTTCTATGAAAGCTCTCATTCGTTAAACATGATATGTCTTAAGTTGCTGCTTACGCAAAATATCCCAAATTGTCACATGAAAATGACCCATTTCTACCGCTATTTTCCTGGTACTGGTACTGGCATCGTCTTCCACTATCTGTAAGACTTGTTCCTCAAGGTAAACTGTTGGGACTGGAGTGGCTCTTACTGGCAATTTCGGGGGTGCTAAGCAATCAGTTTCTCGAGACTTGCTATGAACATCTAAAAACATAATTTTTTTGGGGCATCTACTTGGGAATAGTTCTTTGATAGTCGCTGAGCTGCACGGGCATTTCCATTTGCTCTGCCATACATAAAATGGAAATGAACTTGTACATATTCAACTGTAGTTGTTTGAATAAGATTTTAAGGCAAAAAACACAACATACTATAACGTGGTTATTTACTGAAAGGGAATTATCTTTATTAAAGTCCCCAAAAAGCGACAAAAAGTATAGCCCGACTATTTTATAAAAAAAAACTATATTTTAAAGGTAAAAATGAGTAAAAGTGAATCAATTAATTTAAATCAAAAACCTAGCTTATTACTTCGAAGAAAAATAATAAGTCCCAGTCCGAGATAGAAGGTAAAATTCGTAAATAAAAATAACTAATTAACAATAACAAATTGATTGCAAATATAAAAGGCAATTGACAAACCAGGGGTAGGCAAATAAAATTTTTTGCTTGGACTATAAAGATCAAACACAATAAAATATGTACAGAGAAACAGACATATTTATCAACAGTAAAATCACAAGAGCTTTTTTTTTATCGGATAAATTTCTCTTTGTAACGAAATATTTTGCCAATCAGTGATTTTATGAGAAAAACTGACAAGAAAAAATCGCGAGACCGGAGGTCGAGCGATTTTGTCAAATGTCAGTTTTTCGAGCAAAATTACTGATTGGCAAAATTTTGAGTTAAAAAGAAATTTATCCATAAAAGAAAAGCTCGAGTGATTTTTGGCAAGATAAATTAACGACAGAATATGTGAACGAACAACAATTAAAAATAATTATGCAAGCCCGGAGGCTGCTAGGAAGTTTTATCACTCCTTTACGGTTTTATACGCGGACCTAGCGCCTTATTTTCGGGGGTCGGTAACCAATGTAACCAGACACCATGTCATATTGGCTGATTGGAGGAACAGTTTCCATGCGGCCGTTTTTCCCGCGTATTTTATGGAATTTCTGGAAGGCTAACTCATTATTTACCACGAGAAGTTAATGGCATAAGAAATTAGATAATTTTTGTAATGGAGATATAAAATAATGTAATTTAACGGATTTTAATAGAAATTTACGAATACTGAAAAAAGTTGACCGTTACAAAACTCTCTTTCAAACAATGTCGGTCGTGACATTTATAAGAAAATTTAATGCAGTTGTCAGTTTCATAGGTTACTATTATAATTTTGTATTGAACTTATGTAAACGTTAAACTTTGAAGGAGTATAACTTTTTTAGGAAGCTTTTCCGGACACCCGAGTTATAGTTAACACCCTGTATTATGCCATTTTATTACGTTCTAATTATTTAATGACCAACTAATTAAATATTCATTAAAAAATTCGTCTTAATTCTTACCTTCGAAATTGAAATCACTTACCGAGAACCAATCACCAGAACCTGAAGGCCACTCCGGCTTTTGCCATTCCCTGACACTAATATCAGCGCCATAACTAGGAGTTCCATAAGGTGCCTCGGTGGTTGCATTAACCATATGTGTAGCATAATGGTTCAGTGCCAAATAATCATAAGTTCCGTTAATGTAGTCAATTTCTTCTGTGGTAAATTCTGGAAGACGAGATTTCGAAAATCCTTCCAATAAACTGCGTCTAGCAACGCGATCAATTACAACTTGTGGCCAGTTTCCTTTAAATATGGGGTTTCCATAGAGGCCGAACTAAAAAAAGTTTTGAGTCAAGAACATATTGATGTATACAGGGTGCTTTTTAATGACGTGCTAATATTTCAGGGTGTGATTCCTTAGGTCATTTTATGAAGAAAAGTTCATATAAATATATGTCCGCAACGGCTTAAGTTTATTGCTATAGTGTGCTGAATTATTTTTTAAATCGTTATTTTTCAAAGTACTTTAGGTATTATTTCCAATTTTGGTATGTATTAATAGGATACAAAACTACATATTTTAGTTAGAAGAGTTATTTTATCGCTCCACCAGTGGCGTCCCTGCAAACGAGTCCTTTGATATTTTTTACAAAAAAAGTGGTAGTCACTGACATTTTCCATGTGGATATTTGTTCTGATTAGCCTGGCCAATTCTACCTGAAAACAATCTTTTGCGTTTTTCTCGTTAGACTTACAGTTCTTGATTAAGACAATTAAATTCAAATTGCTTCATTTAGAAATATTGGCTAATAATTTTTGAACACATAAATCTAGTTATTCTGGAATAAATGACGTTTCCTCTAGCTAACACTAACTTACTGTGTAATTTTCAAAACAATCGGACTTTTCTTTCTTGAGTTATCGTACTTATAAGAAACGTGAAGGACGGACAGACGGATATTTTGAAAATTGTTCAGAATTCGTTCACCAACACAATGACATGAAAATTTTTTACGAGCGTTATTTTCGGTTTTATAAATGTTCCGATCAAATGCAATATAGGTACTCTTCGTTTTTGTATTTGCGAAGAGTATAATAAGCAGTTTTGATGTTGAATAATAACCTAGTTCTGCATCGGATGATCTTCATAAGAATTTCCTGGCCATGTTATTATTATACCTCTAGAAATCTAAACATGTTGTATTTGCTGGATAATTTCTCTGTCATTACTCGCTAAATGTCATTTTTTTATCTATTTTGGCATAATTATCGGTATTTGAATGTTTGGGTGGTTTGGGGGGGTTACATTGAGAATAAAATGTTGGCACTCCCAGAGACTATTATTTGGTACAGAAACTACAAGTTTGAGAAAGTGCCAACATTTTTTTTTAAAAGCATCAGCACCGAAATATCGTTCGTAAAAAAAGAGAATCATATCATAATTTGTTAGTGATCGAACTCTTAACAACTTTTTAAATGTTGGTCTGTCTGTCCGTCGCGTTTCTTGTAAGCATGATAACTTAAGAAGATAAAGTCTGATTGTATTAAAGTTAGATATAGTCTGTACAATGTACATAACTATACGCTGATTAAAAATGCAGTAGGTACTTGTAAAGATAGGGAGCGTGTGTTCTTTTTTATCCATTCTATTGAGATATAAATCTATATCAAAAAACACTCATTAAAGGCCTTGAATCTGAAACGATAAGAGCTTTTTTCACAATTTTCAAAAAATTAAATTATGAATCGTCAAACCATTAGTCCAGTGTATTTAGACGAAAAAAGTGTGTTATTACGGAAGTACTTTGAACTTGAGGGATTTGAATGAACCCTTATACAGTGTACTCTAACAATGACCTATTTAAAAGTTTACCCTTATAGAAATTTGCAAATTATTTTGCTTTGAAGAAACTCAACAAAATCAACATTTTTTTCAAAAAATATTTTGAGACTGTGATAACTCAACAACTTTAATGATAAAATTACGAAACAAATCATACCGAGATGTCCGAGATCGCTTATTAAGATTTTGATGTTATAATTGAAAAATTCGAAATGATGGATTCAAAATAGCCTGGAAAATCTTGCAAATATCGGAAAAAAAAATACTTATTACAATACACACATTAAAATGAGACTGCTGTCAAATTAGTAAGAGTGAAAAGTAGAAGCAAAGTTATAGAGAATTAAATTCTCTAAAAAAATCAGTGACAGCATATGTACATCTTTTACAGGATATGCAAAGGAAGCGTGTAAAGTGTGGCATCATACAGAATCATCGAATTTAAACGCATGTATTGCCAAAAGTGCTAAAATAATAAAAGATACATATATGCCGCCACTTACTTTTTTATGTGAAATTTAATTCTTTATAACTTTGTTCCTATACTATTTTCAGCAGCTCTTGATATTTTGGCAGCGTCTTCATTTTAATGTTGGTATTGTTTTCTGTATAGGTACTATATATCTACGTATTGATAGCCATACTGGAACCGCAACACAGTGGGAAATTATGGACTTTTTTGGACAAAATTCGCCCGAAAATTGAATTCGCAACGAAGCAGAGATGGGCACTACTTCAAGTAAAAGTAGGTAGTATAAATTGTACTTCAATTACCTTTTATTACTTGAAGTATTGTACTTCAAATACCCGAAGAAATGAGTAGGTACTTGGTACTTGATACTTGCAGATATTTTAGAATAGTACATAGTACTTAGTACTTGTTAAACGAAATTACAGTAATTAAAGTACTTTACGATTTACTTCAAGTAGGTATTTAAAGTACTTGATCACTACTTCAAGTACCTTAGGTACTGCAAGTAAGTTTACAATCCTACAGAGACTGGTAAGAGCAGTTATTCGTTATTGCTAAAAAGAGCATTTGCCTTTAGTTTGTATTAGACAGACATAGTGTAAGGGTAATAAACATGTAGTCCTATATTGAGAGTTTTTATATTATGTGTTAATGTGTTCAGGTAACGGGCCAAAACTGGTGCTTTTCAAAAAAAAATGTTGTCACCTTCTCAAACTTGTAGTTTCTGTAACGAATAATAGTCTCTGTGAGTGCCAACATTTTTTTCTCAATGTAACCCCCCCCCCCCCCCCAAAAAAACCAAACATTCAAATACCGATAATTATGCCAAAAGAGATACAAAAATGACATTTAGCGAGTAATGACGGAGAAATTATCCTTTTTAACATAACAATAATATTTGAATGTTTGGGGATTTAGGTGGGGGCGGGGGGGGGGGGGGTGGGTACATTGAGAAAAAAATGTTGGCACTCACAGAGACTATTCTTTGGTACAGAGACTACAAGTTTGAGGAGGTGTCAACAGTTTTTTAAAAGCACCAGTTTTGGCCCGTTTTTGGCCAAAAGTTCAATTTTTGGCCAAAAATCTGGAAAATGGGCAGGCAGAAAATATTGGCATATGGTTTTCCAGCAATGAGCATTCACAACGAAACGATTTTCCGCCTGGTCAGAAAATGTTATAATACGTTCCAATTTTGGCCATAATTTATGTCGCCAATGCTGCCAATTGTACGGAGAAAATATATTGGCATATATCGATTGCTGATAGGCAAGATAGGGTATCTTGCTTCAATTAGCACCAAGCCCCAAAATGTTATACTCTGTTCCACAATTGAATATTTTCTTGGGCAGCTACCGCCAAAATGGGCAGGAAGGGAGGTCTGACTCACATAAGATACTATACTCAGAAAAACATTTGTTGAAACATAACAGCAATGCCAACATGTTAAATCTCAGGCCCCATACATCAAGCTATATCGTAGACTATTATATTCAAGAAATTTTGTCAAATCTGAAAAATTATTTAAAAGTGTTTGCTTTTAGTTATTTTAGAATACATTAATGAAATAGAATGTTCTGTTTTTTAGGATAGGAGCAAAATGTTCTCATTTAGTAAATAAATAAAACAAATTCAAAAAACTGTATCATTTTTAAATATACCTACCCTATAAAAAATATATCAATGCACAGAAATATTTACACATAAAGATTGGTTTACATAAAACTAAAAAATTTAAAATACTTGAAGTTGTTAAATGCAGGCTCTCCACACCAAATCATGGGCCCCGGTACCAAATTCACTAGCAGGCCCCCTTCTCTCTAATTATATGTACACTTGTACCCAATTATTAATTAGGTACCGCGGTACCTACTGACTTCCCCTTGTGGGGGCTCTGGTTAAATGTACTTGTAAGTGTTTTACTTGATACAACAAGAAAATACTTGAAGTATTTAAATGTACTTGTTAGAATTAAATGACTAGTAGTAAAAGCAGGCCCCCCGTATGGGGGGTCTATTGGGTACTGAGTTTAGGGGCCCGGGCTTCCGAGGGGCCCGTAGCGAGGGCCCGCCAGAGATTTTGGCAAAATTTTTTTTCAAATTTATCTCCCACGCTCATCAATTATTAAGCGCGGGGGGGGCCGTAGCGAGGGCCCGCCAGAGATTTTGGCAAAAATTTTGTTCAAATTTATCTCCCACGCTCATCAATTATTAAGCGCGGGGGGGGCCGTAGCGAGGGCCCGCCAGAGATTTTGGCAAAAAATTTTTTTTCAAATTTCTCTCCCCCGCTCATCAATTATTAAGCGCGGGGGCCCGTTGGCTCTCGAGGGGCCCGCCAGAGATTTTGGCAAACATTTTTTTTTCAAATTTCTTCCCCTAGCTCATCAATTATTAAGCGCGGGGCCCGTAGCGAGGGCCCGCCAGAAATTTTGACAAAACATTTTTTCCCGCTCATCAATTATTAGGCGCGGGGGCCCGCCAGTGAATTTAGTATCGGGGCCTATGATTTGATGCGGGGGGGCTGAGTACAAGTAGTACTAACACCCAAAATTTCAAGTACTACCTCGAAGTACTTGATACTTGAAGTGTTCTGCTTTTTGAAAAGTAATTGATACTTGATGCAACAAGTACCCCAACTAACTATTTCGTATTTGATACTTGAAGTAGTTTAGATAAGTATTTTGCCCATTTCTGTAACGAAGGCAAACATTTTTTTTTAAATTACATAGAAAGGTGGTCGCTACAACACGGTGCTGCTACAAAGTGACTGAAATTAAATCTGACCCGCAAAATCTTAAAACAATTCCTATTAAACCTTTCAGTGTAGTGTCCTGCGGTCAGTGTATTGATGTGTGTTTTAATAATTTAACTGTTTAACTTACATTAAACTGAAGTGCCCTTTCCGCCGCTTCTTTGTCTGCGTCACTATCGCTGCCAGGCTCCATCCATGTGGTATCGATCACCATTGTAACTCTTCCTATAAAGTTTCAACTTTTAAGACGTAATAAAGTAAATACTGACTAAAGTTACCTCCTTGCGTTGCTCTAAATTCGTCATCATAAATATGATAAGCTTTAGCATGGGCCAGAATAACGTTATAAGCACATACGTAGTCATCAATTCCATCTGATACTATCCCTGGTGCAAATGTTCCGCTGCCATATCCACCTTGGCATACTTGCTTAGGTTCATTAATAGTTATCCACGTCTTGACGACATCTCCAAAAAGTTGATAGCACAATCTTGCGTATTCGGCAAATAAGTCTGCTGTCGTTCTGTTTAACCAACCACCAAGTTCATCCTCTAGGGGTTGTGGAAGATCCCAGTGATACAATGTTACCATGGGCTCGATATCATTTGCTTTAAGTTCCGCAAATAAATTGTTATAATAATCTATTCCTGGCTGATTTATTTTATCGGTGTAGCCGGTTGGTAATATTCGCGACCAAGCAATGGAAAGTCGGTAATAATCCAACCCCATTTCTTTGACCAAAGCGACATCTTCCTTATATTTGTGATACGAATCACTAGCAATATCTGGGCTAGAATGGTCGCGAATTCTTTCCGGGTAGACATGGGCAAAATGATCCCAAATGGTTTCACCCTTACCATCCTCGTCCCATCCTCCTTCTATTTGTGGAGCTGCATTAGCAACTCCGAATTTAAAATTTTCGGGAAAATATCGTGAGTTTATCCCTTGCGCTAAACTTAAAAATTTTCCAAATTAAATCATTTTATTGATCGATTGAAATTATAAATTGTTAAATCTTACCTTAGAGAAAAGAGGCAGGGGAATAATAAAACGAACCTCATTGTATGATTACTTTTAGCTACCTATATAGTATTATTCCCCGTTTGGGTTTATATATTTATAATACTTAAATTATCTTCTAAATTAAATGAAGTGTTTTCATTTAAAAATAGAAATTTTGAAGTTATTTATTTGTTTATTAAATAAAAATGTTTGACATTTTTAAACTAAATGCGTTGTAGATTAGATACCTGATTGGTTTTTCTCAGTTTATATTAGTGGATATACTACTTAATATGTTGCATAAAGAGCTTTCAAATGATTATGCCTTCTTTTTTGTTTGAGTAGTTTTACACGATAATTTTTTGAAGTATACTCAATAGATGTACAAAGTGTAATTATTTATCAAATAAAAAAACTAATGGAAAACAATTTAACCCACGTAACTCGCAAAATAGGCGAGATACAACAAGAAATAGATATACTTTTTGTATGGAAAAAGTAGTGAATGTCCTTTGTTTAAAACTTGTTTGTCTTATGCATAATAACGAAGTTATAAACATTAACAATTTCTATTTAAATAGTATTAAAAAACCGTTGCCTAAGAAATCACTACTTCCACATACAGATTTCCTATTCCCTTACAACGAAAAAAAGTTGATACTATATTTGTACTCCACTATGTGAAAATCATTGTTCATATAATTTTAATAATATAATATTTGAAATTATCTACCCCCAAACAGTTGGTAATGGGGATGGCTGATGCCAAAAAAAATTTGAGGCCTTTTGTTCTTGCATATACACTATAAGGCATAATTTTGTTTTTTCGCCCCCTTTAATAATGGGGTGGGGGTGCTAATGGGGGGTGATAGTGAGGATAGCCGACATCAAAAAATATTGGAGACCTTGGCTTCTCGTACATGCATTAAATCCTAATTTTATGCACTTTTACTTACTTGTTGCTTTACTTATTTACCACCATTTACCTCTCAACCCTTCAACGGGATAAGATCAAAATATAATCTAATTCCAGATCTCGTTATAATACACATGGTGTACCAAATTTCAAGACAATATCGTAAACCGTTCCAGAGTAATCGTGACCCCACGATTGACAGACAAAAGTTTTTTTTGCTCAAACTTAAAATCTGAAAGTTTCACGATATTCTAATCCTATTTGAACAAAAAATATTTAATTCTGTTTTGCTGTTACTATATACTTCCACTTGTACGTGGATGAGGAAGTAAAATAGTATTTTTTTTCTTTTGTGCAATTTAAAATAGTACCATTTGAAAAAAACGCTACCGAAGGAATCACTACTTCCAAATAAAATTGAGGCCTTTGGTTTTTATAGACATACCAAATCACAATTTTATTTTTTTACCCCCTTTAGTAATGGCGTGCGGGTGGCAATTGGGCCGGTGGTGAAGGTTGCTGATGTCAAAACAAACTTTGAAGCATTTGGTTCTTGTACACACACTAAATCATAATTTCAGTTTTTTCATCCTCTTTAATAATGGGGTGGAGGTGGTAATGGGGGTGATACTGGGGGTGGCTGATGCCGAAAATTTTTTTGAGACCTTGGCTTCTCGTACATACACTAAATTGCAATTTTATGGATTCTTGCTTGCTTTATCTATTTACTCCACATTTACCCCTCAACCCGCCAACTCAATAAGATCAAAATATATTCTAATTCATGATCTCGCTATAATACATATATGTACTAAATTTCAAGTCGTTCTTAAACCGTTTCAGAGTAAAGTTATAGACAAACAAAACCGACCGACCGACCGACAAACAGACAGAAATATTTTTTGACCAAACTTAAAATCTCGACGTTTCATAACATTTCAAGCTTAGTTAAGCAAAAAAAAATCATGTTTTTGTCGACCCTTGGCAGCGCCTGCGTAGGGAAATTTAGGAAGCGTCTCTTTATAAAAATTGATGAGCGGGTGCAAAATGGGTTCGCGGCGCCCCTGACATCCTGGCGCCTGTGTGCACTGCACGCGTGCACACCCCTCTTTAAAACAGTTTGTTTATTTGAAAAATTTCTTAATAGCACACCGTGAAAAATAGCACGCAAAATTTAAAAAACTTTCTGTTCCTAAATATTGTTTATATTTTATAATTCAAAAAATTAATTTTATCAATATATATGTACATTGTTTAAGAGAAAAAAATAAGGGAATTGATTTTGTCTTTTTTAGCCCCTGTCGAACGCTAAAAATACATTTTTGAGAAACACATTTGTTAAGAATTGTCGAATTCCTCGCTATCAAATAATAACAGGCCCCCCGCATCAAATCATGGGCCCCGGTACTAAATTCACTGGCGGGCCCCCGCGCGGGAAAAAAATTTTTTGTAAAAATCTCTGGCGGGCCCTCGCTACGGGCCCCTCGAAAGCAGTGTTTTTAAAAAATCGATCGATTACATTTTTCAACTCCAAAAGGGGTGAGAGTGTTCAAATTTACTATTATTCTCCAGACCTCGGCAGTCATCCTGTCCCATGATCCAAACAAAAATACTCTGCTAGAAACTGTCAAAAGAAACAAAAAGCGTCACGTCATGATCTTATCATGGAGATAGAATAAATAATATTTATTCTACATCCATGGTACATACTCATGTATCAGAAAGCGTCTGCCAAGTCCGTTGTGAACAGATGAAGAAAAAGGAACTACTTTAGTCTTATATTCTAATATTTTAAATGAAACCATTATTCAACTCTTATTTTATAAATAAAGTTTCTCTTGTAGGTACTTTAAGCGGGAAACTCTGTTTTTATAATAATTTGTTAACCTGGAGTACACAGTCTAAAAATTATTTTACAGATGATTTTGGGTCCTTATCAGCTAAATCCTGACGGTTGCAATCCATTATTTATTCAGTGTGTCCCCAGATGGGTGTACCGCACTCTTGTAAACTTTCTTATTTTTTATTTGCCGAGAAAAAGTCATTTTTATAAAAAGTTTTGCTTGTCTTAGGAAGTCATAATAGTCCAGCCAGGTGGTAAATAATCGTGCACTTCAAGCAAAAAAAATGAAACTTGGCACACTTGTAGATAATAGTTCAATTTTAAGATTATAGCCTACTCAAAAATCCAAAATGGCGGCCGTGGCGGCGGTTTTTCAAAATGGCAGCCGTAATTGCAAAAAGTTTGATATCTTCGTCAGTTTTTAGCTGTATTCATGCAGGATTTTCACAGAATCCTACTAAATTAACATGAAGAACGCCGACTGCAATAAAAAGTGGAATTTTCTTTAAGGAAATATCACTTAGTCAGTACGTTGGCTATTTATGGGGATAACTGATTTTTAAATCAAATCACAATTCAGGTGTAAATCAAGCTATATTTCAAATACTGCATTGCAGTTTTATACTTAGTCTAATTAATTTATGAACTGTTCGGCTCGCATCCACCACAAAAAAGCAAAGTTCACTGCAGGGCAAATTAGCTTTTCTACATCTGCAGCTTCTTGATGAGCAGCCTTTCTTGCACCCGCACTTCAACACTTCTCTGCATGCCTCTGATGCTGGAGGCAATGCCATCCATTTGATCTGATAAAAGACGAGACATATAAGGTAAATTAAATGTCAAGGAAATAAATTTTAAAATTGCAATGTACAATAGATTGAAATTGGTTGCGCCTATATGAATAACGTATACTCACTTCCCTGGTTCCGTCCGATGACTTTTCCCATCCAAAGTCCGCAGGTGAGGGTAAAACTGGACTTTGCAGTCAAGCTTGCCCCCATATATACCCAGCCTGATATGACACACGTAGGGTATGTTGGCGCAATGCGCCCTGAGTAGGTAGTATGTTTTCAATCTGCCGGTTTCTGTGCCGTGCAACGTTCACTGAATCTTCTGAACTTGTTCTGTCATACATGAGTACCACAAATCGTTCTATATTCGAGAAACAGGAACTTACTGTTGTCAGTTCTGAGGTCTGGGAAAGTGCCTTTAAAGCCGGTGTTACTGCGGGAAAGCTAAACCATGTCATCCAGGCTATTTGTTTTCCTTTGCCCAGAAAAGAGGACGTTATGCCACAGCCTGACAGCGCATGAAATGCCATCATGGCTTCACATTTCTCAACTCCTAAATTATCAGCAATAACTGTTGCATTAATATACCTGGAGAATAAAAGTACCAAAATTATAAAGACATATTATTACTTCACAAGAAATAAAAACGACCACACTCACCTGAATGATTTCCCTACAGAGAAAGCGATGTCAAGGTGATCGCAATTCAGTTTTTTCGCGAGACTGATTGCCAGTACCACAACATCTGAGTCTACGGATCTGATCAGCAAATTGCGGGCTCCGAGACTATCTCCATGATGGGCGTGCACGAAGATGCGCGTGTCAGCTTCCTCTTGGTTGCATGGGTACCCACACAGCATAGGATGGCCACGGGATATCCTAAAATGATCCCGTATATCTGATAAATGGATTGTTCATTTGGGATGTCGATAGGAAGTCCACTGGTTATCCTTTGGTCCTAATAACAGCCAAAATAGAGATATCCATTGGATAACCTACATGACTATCTATAGGATAGCCTTTAGGGTTATTGATGTCCTATTTAAAACCTATATAGGGATAACCAAAGGCTATCTCTAGGGCTAGTGGCGGCAGTGGCGGCTCGTCAGGGGAGGCAGGGGAGGCTGAGCCTCCCTTTGGAAGAAGCAGCATATATTCCAATCTTCCAAATTAATATCTTTTACTTGTAGAAATTTCTCTAATTGTCTTTCAAAATATCAAGCCTCCTCTGCAGACAATATCACGAGCCGCCACTGCTCTAGGGCCATCCGTAGGTCAACTTGTTAGGCTAATGTAGGTCCCAAATTCATGATAATTGATAAATTCACCTAAGGTACAAATGGGAATTTTTTTATTTAGTTTTTATTTGCATTATATTTTCATTGTGATGAATACATTTTATTGACGGAATACATTACTTATAAAAGATGGTCCTAATAACAGCCAGAATAGGGATATCCATTGGATCACCTATATGACTATCTATAGGATAGCCTTTAAAACCTATATAGGGATAACCAAAGGCTATCCCTAGGGCCATCCATAGGTCAACTTGTTGGGCTAATGTAGGTCCCATATTCATAATTGATAAAGTACAAATGTGATTTTTTTTATTTAGTTTATATTTGACAATGAAAGTTGTGACGAATGAATTTTATTGACGGAGGACATTACTTATAAAATATGGTCCTAATAACAGTCAAAATGGGGATATTGGCTAGTTCATTCTTAGCGCTAGTTTCAATAATTCATGTTAGATGGCTCTCCTTGCAAGGTGCAAATTACTTCTGTTGCGATACTCACCTAGTAAGCCTGAAACTGCAGGTTGTGTAATCTATCCACTACGCAGGAAATGCACATATCTTGCTAATGCCTCTTTTACGAGAGTTAATTTTTTGCAATATGAGATTTATTTATTACGCAAGGATGTTGAGTATACCCCAAATTTTAAATTGTCTATAATAATCACGATTTTACACAAGATCAATTTTGATCCTGTGTAGATACCATGGGTAACCAGATGCAACTATGTGTGGATGTCTGTGGTTGTCCAGATTTTAACCTAAATTGGTCCCTTTTTCTTCCTATGGACAACCACGGGCTATCCTATTGTGGACATCTGTAGGTTATCCCGATTTTAACCCAAATTGGTACCTTTTTCTTCCTATGGACGACCATGGGCTATCCCATTGAAGACATCCATGGGCAAACCCGATTTGCACCAAAAGGATATCCACAGGAGGTCCGAAATCGGGATTAACCCACTTTAGGACGTCCCCAAGACGTCCCGCTTATCCTCTAAGTATGGCCAGTGGTTGTCCTAAGGCTATCGAGTGCTGTCTGGGTATAGTCCTGAAATGTCTATTTCATCGCAGTCGCTGCAATTAAAAACAACATCAACTCGTCCAGAGAGGCGCAGTTATGTTCGTTAAACACCTAATAAATTTGTTTTGTTGTTGTTGTTGTTGTTGTTGTTGTTGTTGTTGTTGTTGTTGTTGTTGTCCTACAAGTCACGAGGTCGGCAGTTCGACCCCTGCTCAGCCAGCCTGTTTTGTTTTTTGTTAAAATAATTGCGAAAAAATTTTTGTTTTTTAAGGGTAATAATTGCTTATAAAACCGATATACGAATATATTTTTTCCAAGTTTAAGTCTGTTTAGACCATTGAATATTGTAGATGACGATATTATATCTTTACCGTTTTTTCTCCAACACGTTTCCTAGGTTTGTATAAGTACCTCAACTATAAAATCTTAAAACAGTTGACTCCTGACTTCCCCCCATCGCTCATCAAATTTGAGATCAGAAAAAATTTTGTTTCGGATTTCAACTATAATTATAGTCTTTCAGTAGGTACTAGCATGTGTAACTTCAGTGGACGAGTGAGTTAAACCATTGACTTCCAAATCAGAAGGTTGGACGCGCAGCGGTTCGACCCCTGCCGACGGCAATTGGTAAAGTAAAATAAAATGAATTTAATAATTTAATACAATATAATTTGTAGGCAACCCTTGTGAGAAAAAAATTGGAGTGATGGTAAACAATATTAGATAATTAATTAGATATGTTAATGTAAATAAAATATACGGATGGCTAACAAACAAATTCATAGGACAATACTTATTTATGCATTAATTACTTCATTTTATCAAGTAGACTACTAACTAGTCACGTCATTTTCACGTGCCTTTGCTACCTGGGAAAACATACCTGAAATGTTCTAGGAACATTTAAAAGACTCCACTTTGTAATGTGTATGGCACATTCTATGGTAATGATTTTCATGTTGTGAGAATATTCTCAGAATATTGAAACGTTCCGAGCAAACATTCTGTGCACCTTCTTAGAATATTTCTGTGCTGTGTGGAATTTGGCCCCGTGTTTGAGGCAACCATCTTTTTGGTAGTATTATTATTAACCTGTAATTTCTTTGCCGCGGTTGTTTGTCGCAAGATTGCAATATAATGTAGTTCTGTACTACGTGTTATGGTTACAAAAGGTGAACCGAGTAGGTTGTCAGCGGCTGTTCAAACAGAAGAACCAACGAGGGAGGGGCAATCCCAATTCAGTATACGTACGGTTTGTTTGGTCATACAATACATGCTCGAGAGGGACGCAGTGAGGGTGAATTTGTTGGCCCTAGTTGCCAAGACTTGCAGTGGAGTACTGCTTTGAGGGATACAATTAATGAATGAATATTGTTTTTTATTGCTGTTCTATTATTAGTTGAGCTCAAATCTATTAGTCAAATTACTGTAGAAGTAGTAATAAATTAAATTGTACTTAAAAACGGAGTAAATGCTGTTCTATACATTTTTAAGATATTCGCAAATTCCATAACGTTAAGTTAAAGTGACGCCCATGGTGGACTAGTTGCTTTGCCAAGGTCGAATATGTTCTGGCCACGTGCCACGCTTACTTTTTCAGTCTTTCCTTATTATGTCGCTGAGAAAAACAAGGACATTATGCTGTTTTAAATTTCCCCCTCTTAAAATACCACCAAAAAGTTGGCCAAAGGTCGCTGCTATTTATCAAAAAAAGAACAACGGAGTGTCGCTTCTGAGTTCTGGTATAGATTGTCTGTGGTTTTGTTTTCAAACGTACCATAAACTAGAGATGGTACTGAGTGGGTTTTTCTCGGAACAGGTCGGAACTGTTCCGGGTAAAAAAGTATACCTGTTCCAAAAACCTGTTCCGATTCCGACCTGCTCCGAGTCCGGCATTAGTGATTGCCCGTTCTTTCGCACTCGCAACTCCATATGCTCCATAATGACACCGCTTTCTTTTCAAGTGCTTGGAGTCCTGATTTTTTTGAAACAAAAATGCTGATTGGTTGATGAAGGTTGAAAACTGACATGTCAATTATATGCTCCATTCAATGTTTTGATTTTGAAATCTCCAGAGCTCCAAGCTCTTGAAAAGAAAGCGGTCAATACAAAATACGTCCTGTATATCAAAACCGATATGAACTAGTATTTGAACTCTGAATAAGAGTAGAGGGTGTCTTATAAATTAATATACTTTTAATTTGTTTTGTAATGCGATTTAGAACCGTGAGAATTTCATTTCTAAGTTTTACCATTTCTTCAATTACATGGAAATAAGTCAAAATATTCACCTAATGCTTCAAACTATTCCTAAAACTCCTCGAATTAAAAAATGCTAGAGCTATATTTTTGTAATACTTAACACTAATTAAACAGAATTTATTATTATTATATACATCTCACACAAATACCACAGTAGAGAAAAGACCAGTAGTCCGACTCAGCCGGAACAGTTGTATAAGGCTATATTCGACTGGGACCACCGTGGGCACGCCCATAGTGGACGAGGTCGAACGCTTTCACAGTCGTATCATAAAACGTGACCATGTCGACCAACTTCAGATCGCTGATTAGAACGCTTTTTAGCAGTCCGACCGTGGTCCGCCCGCCAGTCGAACGGGACCTAAGATTTTCAGTGCACATGCGATGCGCGTGGGCTTAAACTATTCGATGCGGCACGACGACAGTGGACGGCAGTGATGATATAGGGTGGGGCGATGTTTATTTTTGTTTACGTTTACGTTTCTGAACAGTCGCCACTGTCGACGAAATGCGCGTGGGATACAAACAGTAGATGCGCAGTGGATTAAAAAAAAAAAAATCGAGTACAACAAATATCAAAGGGACCGCTGCGAGTGAAACTACTGGTCTTTTCTCTACTGTGCAAATACTACCACTTACCACCAATAGCAAAAAGTCCGCAAGTCTGATCTGCCAGAGTAAAGAGCTTAACAGATAGAGTAGTTGCACTTCCCCTACAATTTTGTTCTGGATCCCCCACTATACTAATGAACGCGTGGTACCCTGCGCACAAAACCAGTCCCCATTCCCCACGGTCAATTGACCGTGCCCATTCCCCACCGCAGCCGTAGCCATATTGTATAAATTGTGGTTATGTGTTCAATCAGAGTAAAGAGCTTAACAGAGAGTAGTCCCACTGTACAGCAAGAATATATAACCTCGTGGGTCCAAGTTTTATTTTTTTCCTCTTCTGCGCACATATCATAGGGTACCACGCGCATATAGGGGAATAATTGTATACGAGGGTTATTCAATAAAAACATACGAGGGTATTCCGAAAATTACTGTCATTAAAACTTGGATATGCAAATGATTAATAAAATTTTTAGGTGATAATCTATTAGCAAAAACATACATAATGGAAAAGATACTTAATGAAACACGTAATAACTGGACTAATTGTTATTAAATTTTAACGAAACGAATACTTCAATAACAAACAATTTATGATTGAGGCACACAATAATGTTATAGATGATGGCATCATATTACTTATTATGGTTTATTTACATTTACATCAAGGGCGGATCTGGACCTTGAGCTTGGGGGGGGGGGTAACACAGCCGCGTACTGAAAATAACAAAAATAATTTTTCTCGAAAATTAAAATTGATAAGCGGGGGTAAATCACAAAAAATTTTCTAGCATAGAAAAAAAATTATAAACACAACTAAATATATTCAAAAATATAAAATTAAATAATAAATATGAAATTTTAAAAAGAAATTTGATGCTTTACCTCGTTACCCCCCCTAAAAACACCGAAAGTTGGCCCTTCATTGGGCCATCACTGGGCCAGAAATGAAACTTCTGGCCCAGTGATGGGCCGATCTTCGGTGTTTGTTGGGCCCCCCATAAATCCGCGCTTGCATATATATCAAATCATTGAATATTTTTAATACGGCTACAGATGCAAAGAAGTAATATAGGTATCTTCAGTTTCAATATAATTACTGTTGTTTTTGTCCTTTACCGAGTTAATGATACAAAAGACATACCTATGTGCTTAATGATTTTGGACAATGGACAGGTCCAAACGTATATATTATAATTATCATTTTCTCGATTAATTGTTATTTTGCATAATTATAAATGAAGGATTCAACCAAATCGAGGTTACGTCACTGTACAGACATTTGGCTCTTCACAAACTAGTGTTGGGGAGAATCGGACATTTAAAAAAATCTATTACTCTGTATGCGAAAACAATCAAAAATCGAGTATTTATCCAAGAAACGGACTTTGCTAATTTAGATAAAATTATTTTCCTAAACACCTGATTTGTTTATTTTTTTGGTAATTTATTATATTTCTATTCTATGTATTTTATTATTTATGTTTTGTTTTTGTAATACAAGAATTTAAAATATTTTATTATTATTTTTGTTCGTTTTATTTGTTATTATAATTTGGAATTAATTTCTTTAATAAATATTATAGATGCACATGTGTCCCCATACTTTCACACAAAACAAAAGACAGAGCAGGACAACAAACTATTAAATAAGTCAGTGAGCCGGTGGCCATATGTTGAATTAGCCTGACACCTACATCGATGCTGATTCGGTTTAGAATTATCGTGAAATGAGTTAGCGTCATAGTACGCTGGTAGGGTCGAGTACATAATGACTATAACGTTCACAACTCTGCAGGCTTAAAATTGGAAAATCGAAACGAGGTGTTAAAGTATTCGAGTCGATTACCACTACTCGGGTAGAGTGAAATTACTTAGAAAAGATAACATACGTCACGGCTTCGCATATAACCCGCCGTGTGATTCAAGTACAAGTAGCGACAGATCGACGGAAGTTCAAACTAAACACGCTGTTTTGAAATATAGTGGGAGTGCGCAGGGCCTGGAACCAAAAAGGATCACTGAACACATAACCACAATTTATACAATATGGCTACGGCTGCGGTGGGGAATGGGGACTGGTTTTGTGCGCAGGGTACCACGCGTTCATTAGTATAGTGGGGGGTCCAGAACAAAATTGTAGGGGAAGTGCAACTACTCTATCTGTTAAGCTCTTTACTCTGGTTCAATGATCCTTTTTGGTTCCAGGCCCTGCGCACTCCCACTATATTTCAAAACAGCGTGTTTAGTTTGAACTTCCGTCGATCTGTCGCTACTTGTACTTGAATCACACGGCGGGTTATATGCGAAGCCGTGACGTATGTTATCTTTTCTAAGTAATTTCACTCTACCCGATTAGTGGTAATCGACTCGAATACTTTAACACCTCGTTTCGATTTTCCAATTTTAAGTCTGCAGAGTTGTGAACGTTATAGTCATTATGTACTCGACCCTACCAGCGTACTATGACGCTAACTCATTTCACGATAATTCTAAACCGAATCAGCATCGATGTAGATGTCAGGTTAATTCAACATATGGCAACCGGCTCACTGACTTATTTAATAGTTTGTTGTCCTGCTCTGTCTTTTGTTTTATGTGAAAGTATGGGGACACATGTGTATATATAATATTTATTAAAGAAATTAATTCCAAATTATAATAACAAATAAAACGAACAAAAATAATAATAAAATATTTTAAATTCTTGTATTACAAAAACAAAACATAAATAATAAACTGCATAGAATAGAAATATAATAAATTAGCAAAATCCGTTTCTTGGATAAGTACTCGATTTTTGATTGTTTTCGCATACAGAGTAATAGATTTTTTAAAATGTCCGATTCTCCCCAACACTAGTTTGTGAGGAGCCAAATGTCTGTACAGTGACGTAACCTCGATTTGGTTGAATCCTTCATTTATAATTATGCAAAATAACAATTAATCGAGAAAATGATAATTATAATATATACGTTTGGACCTGTCCATTGTCCAAAATCATTAAGCACATAGGTATGTCTTTTGTATCATTAACTCGGTAAAGGACAAAAACAACAGTAATTATATTGAAACTGAAGATACCTATATTATTTCTTTGCATCTGTAGCCGTATTAAAAATATTCAATGATTTGATATATATGCAAGCGCGGATTTATGGGGGGCCCAACAAACACCGAAGATCGGCCCATCACTGGGCCAGAAGTTTCATTTCTGGCCCAGTGATGGCCCAATGAAGGGCCAACTTTCGGTGTTTTTAGGGGGGGTAACGAGGTAAAGCATCAAATTTCTTTTTAAAATTTCATATTTATTATTTAATTTTATATTTTTGAATATATTTAGTTGTGTTTATAATTTCTTTTCTATGCTAGAAAATTTTTTGTGATTTACCCCCGCTTATCAATTTTAATTTTCGAGGAAAATTATTTTTGTTATTTTCAGTACGCGGCTGTGTTACCCCCCCAAGCTCAAGGTCCAGATCCGCCCTTGATGATATGTAAATAAACCATAATAAGTAATATGATGCCATCATCTTTAACATTATTGTGTGCCTCAATCATAAATTGTTTGTTATTGAAGTATTCGTTTCGTTAAAATTTAATAACAATTAGTCCAGTTATTATGTTTCATTAAGTATCTTTTCCATTATGTATGTTTTTGCTAATAGATTATCACCTAAAAATTTTATTATTCATTTGCATATCCAAGTTTTAATGACAGTAATTTTCGGAATACCCTCGTATGTTTTTATTGAATAACCCTCGTATATAATTATTCCCTTATATGCGCGTGGTACCCTATGATATGTGCGCAGAAGAGGAAAAAAAATAAAACTTGGACCCACGAGGTTATATATTCTTGCTGTACAGTGGGACTACTCTATCTGTTAAGCTCTTTACTCTGGATCTGCTCACTCCACTCCGGCTCCGTGTCCGAAGGTACAACGTTATCATGTGCTCAGTGCTCCGCTCAAACGCATGACAGTCCAGCGGAGTCGGAACTAGTATTTTCTAAATCTGAGAACTGTTCCGCGGAACTGTTAGCTCGAACCTGTTCCGAAAGAACAGGTTCGGTTCTTTCGTACCATCTCTACCATAAACCGTGAAACGTGAATAACGTGATATAATTTTGTTTTTTAGGTTAACTTTTGCAATTCGGCTTAATCAAGTAAAAAAAAAAATGAGTCTTTGTGAAGCAGAGAAAACCTTTGTATTACATGGAGTAGAGGTGTGAACAATGCAGCAATTGTGTTAAAAATTATATATTTAAATAAGTAATTATAGGAAAATTTTCGAATCGATGGCAGAGAAAGAGAAGATTATAGACCAATGGAACTGGAGACCGATATCGTATCACATGCCTTTGGTTCTGCAAGACTGAGATTAGCGAATACTGATGTTTTAGTGGCCGTTAAGATAGAAGTTGATAATCCATTTCCAGAGAGGCCGTATGAGGGAAAATTAGATTTTTTTGTCGATTGGTAATACGACTTATTATTAAGGATGATTGCTTTGTATATTTATTAAGTACTATCAAATATCATATATTAAAATTTTCAATTTAGCAGTGCTTAAAACACTCAGACGTAATAATCTAACCAATACCCAGTGCATTTGCTTACAGTGGAATATATAGTAATTCAAAAAAATCTTATAACCAGTGTGAGTTAAATAATAAAGTAGACATCAATTTCTCAGCTTTATGTAAAAAATTTGGAGTAGATGCAACTTCAGTTCAAATAATTTTGTAAATGTTTTATGCAACATCTGAAAGTTAATTGCATCTTCTATATCTGTATTACATCAATAATTTTTATGCACGTAATTGCCAAACACCTCAATATTTACACATTTTTCCTACTACCATCTATATAAATGACCTTTTCAACCCTAGCATAGGGTGACCAGTATTTGCAGTTTGAATGCTGTACACTTGGATTGTGAAGTGGGGCCTTTCCAAATTAAAAGTGATATGATACAAGGCATACGTAATGCTATACGTTTTGTTATACATCCAAGCATGCTGTAGGTACATGTCATTAAAATACCGGAATATACAGCGAAATGCTGTATGAATGGTCACCTTACCCTAGCAACACGCGCGATAACGAAAGTAAACATTTGAGTTACTTGCTAAGGCATGCTAGCTATGAAAGTGTAGAACTTTCGTGGCCAGGACATAAAAAAAAACAAATTTTAACGCTTCATAAGTTTGTATATACCTTGCTTTGGATTTTTTGGGTAAAGCGAGGCACAAGCAATATTTGCTGATTCTTGTATTTCATTTTCATCGTCACCAAACATATTTGTTTATTTTAGTTTGAAACCACCAGAAATTAATAGTATATTACGTAATGAGTATTGTACTGGAAGAGTTACGCACGATGCCGCGTAGCGGCGAGTGCGTATTTCCATGGGTGCGTAATTGCTTTACAATTCGAATTATGTACTATACTTTACCTACGATCATATTTATTTATTTATTTAGTAAAATCTGAATTTAGTTTACTTGTCAACAATATTATTCAACAAATAAAATGTCAGTTTTGACAGCGTTTGAAAATTACGTAGGCGCATTTGTTTTTTAAACCTCGCGTCAGCGATATAAGCCACCTAGAGTTGCGTGTCCCGTGTGTTTTGTTTACCATGCATTTTGTTTACCATGCGATTTGTTTACAGTGCGATTTGTTTACATTATGTAAAGTTCAACTTACATAGATGGCAGGTAGTGTGTTTTTTGCTATTTACAGTAGTGATCATAGGTAAAATATTTAACATAACATCGATGACAGATAGTAATTGTTTCGTTGCCATGGAAACAATTTTCACAGACAGCCTCCTAAACTATAAAATTTATTAAAAACGTTAAATAATTTCATGAAATAATGTTTTAATAGTATATTATTCAACGAGCCTTCGGCTCATGCTGTAAACTTCATCTGCTTGAGTTATTACCATTACTGCAAGTTGAATACTATACTTTATCTACGATTATAACATCAAATATTAAATTGAAAAAATGTTGTTTAAATTACCCAGTTTGTTTATTAATAAACTTAACTGTGAAATTTAATTTTTGTACACACTTTTATATTTATTCTGCGATTTTTCGTGTATTGTATCATTACTTGTCTTCATTCTGGTGGTGTACCTACATATTCATCTTCACTAACCGAATTCATCAGTTTTGGCACAATTATTACTTAACTTGATTTGAGAATGTTGAAACTATTCAAACATGATAAATCACCTTCCTGCCCTCAATAATAATGGACCGTTCGTTTTCACCGTATCGGAAAAGAATTTCTCTCGGGCAGAGCCACCTTCTTCGTGTCACGAGTTACGTCGATTGGACAGGCTAGGCATGAAGATAAAGGTGATTGGCTCTGTACCTAGTGATTTATAATAACTACTCATTATAACTCATGCTATTTGTTTATGGATACTATTAATTGTTCAAAAGCAGTTCATTAATCACTATATAACCTAATAAGAAGTAGATAAATTATTAAACCCATAATATCTTTCGGTAATAGAAAAAATATAATACATTACATGATGCAAAAGCCCTTTTAGGTGTTCGGTGTTTTTTGAAAGGTCTCGACTTCGCCTCGACCATGCAAAAATCATCTCACACCTAAAAGTGAACTTTCGAATCTAGTAATGTAAATAACTATTACACAGGTCTACAAAAAAAAAAACAAAATCTGCTCCAAGGAATGAACCTATCATGCCTTAAGTATTTTTGTGTGCTGAATCCGAATTTTCAATTTAAAAAATTTTCTACCGCATATATTTCGAGTAAATCCCGATTTTTATTGTCAAAATACGGTTTTTTGACAATTTTTGACATTTACTCGAAATCCAGGTGGTAGAAAATTTTTTAAATTGAAAATTCGGTTTCAGCACACAAAAATACTTAAGGCATGATAGGTTTAGTCCTTGGAGCAGGAATTTTTTTTTGTAGACCTGTGATTATTGAAAATAAGAAATATAAAATAACCATGTCATGTTTACACTTTTTGTCAATTATTCAAATGATAAACAGTCACTGACACAAATACTTATTTTCTTTTTTAGTTCTGCTAATGCTACTCCAGATTTTGAGGGTAGAGGAGGGGAAGATTTGGCGGTGGAAATATCAAATACATTAAGCTCAGCTTATCGGTCTCCTAAAGCATTTGATTTGAGAAAATTATGTATTTTTAAGGGCTTAAAATGTTGGAAATTAAACGTTGATATTTTGGTAAGTTTTTAACTGTTGGTTAGTGTTTATTTTTTTAAATTAATCTCTTACAAATGATTACTGAATATTATTAGTTTGTACACAATTGTGGGCTGATATTATAAATTTGAACTTAAAAATTGATATCTCACTTCTGTTTTGTTTTTCTTTATTTAAATAAAGTATAGTAATGTTTCTTTTTAATAGTGATGGACAGAGGAAACTTTCCAATTTTGGAAACATTCCAGGAGGAAAGAAATAAAGTTTTGGAGAGTTTCCCGTCAATATTTCTAGGAAAGTTTCCGGAAACATTCCAAAACATTCTCCTGAAATTTACGAACCTTTTTGAAGTTACTGCCAATAATTGACATTAATGAGTGTTTTCTATTACTGCTTTCTTCCTATTTCACCTATTGAGGTATTTCTACCGAGAAAGTCGTTAACGTCAGATTGTTTTCAAATTTCGGCAGGATGTAGATAATGGTTTGGTGAAACCACTGGCAAATTTTGAGAACGATCTTGTGTCTACTTTTCCAGTTATGATACATCAAAATTCACGTTATTAGCAATTAAAAGATAGGGAAGGGTAATTTCCCGTGAATTTATCACCATAATTTTTATCTCAAACGTCAGATTCTTTTAAATTTTTGATTTAATGGTTATTACAAAAGTGTACCCCCAGTTTGAGAAACTTCTTGTGTCTGGTTTTTAAGTAATTCATGATACAATGTCTGAAAACGATGGGAATTTCACGCATACATGAAAACTGGCAACACCGCATTAGCCAGTCTCGCCCGATCTTCAAATAGACGAACAAGGGTTCAATTTTTTATCATTAGCTAAATAACAATATCTTTAGAATCGTTCGTATCTTGCGCTAGAGACAAAAAACAATTTTTCATCGCAGTTAGATAACGTATACAAGTTAATAGCCATCGTTTCAAAGTAAGCGAGCGCTCATACAGTGCTATAAATCACAAATATCAATACAATATCAGCAATAACTTTTTATTAATATTAATATAATTTATGCTAATACTATTTATGACAGTAAATACGTAAAAATATAAAGAAATATATATAAATTAAATACCAAACCCAAAAAAATATAATACTGTTGAGTCAACAGTATTTTATTAGAACAATGCATGATTTTTTGAGCGATAATCGTCAGTACGTTCATTTGAAACAAGTTTTATTTTCATTAATTTGTTAATATCACTTAAGATTTTTAATTTTTTTTTTTTTTAACTGTTTAATGTCGGCCTATTTCCGCTACCAGGGCCTATCACCGACACCAGGAGACGAGCTACCCCCAACCTGAAAATTTTGCCGAACCTCTTCCCTTAAGAAGAGTTGGGATCTTTTACTTGCCTAACATTTAATAGACAAGGGAACCGCCTGCTTTACATCCCCTCCGAAGGATGGTATATCCACTACGTAATCCTCGTCTGAAATTACGTAACTTCCGAGTATACACTGATATACAAGCCTCTAGAAGGTGGGACGAGAACGCTGTATTTCCCAAGATGGGGGTACCCCATCCAAGTACTAACCGCGCTCAACGTTGCTTCAATGGAATATCGACTGATATTCACATTGAAGTCGCTTCTACGCTCGCCCCCTATTTTTAATTTTAACTTTCCCGCAAAACTGTTGGAGGTTACTAGAATTGGCCCAAAGTCGGAAATTGACACAACATCAAATCTTTACGTTTTGAGGTCCCAGGAACCCAAAAAATTGTTTTTTGAAAAATATCTATCTGTGTGTGTGTGTACTAAACGGATTTAGATGAAACTTTGCATGGGGGTTTCTTTAGTGCTCCAGAAGATCTGAAAAGGTATTGGTTGAGATCGGATTACGTTTAGTGCCGCTTTGGCCTAACAAGTTGTTTATTTTATAATTACTTACAATTTCTATTCGAACAAAAACAATAAATTGTTTCCCGGTTTATGATCTTTACCCGGGAGATTTCTATTTTTTTGCTAGGAGTGATACTTTTCGATTTGTTTGACAAAAACCGTGCTAAGGCGCCCGTTTTCACAATCTGCAAAGAAGGCAAAACACGAAATCATTGAACGTTCAGATCTTTTTTAATATATGAGTTCAAGGGTCATACTATGTCATTATGGAAAGAGGAAGAATTGCATGTCATGCACATTGTAAATCACACCGACGAAATCGATAATTCGCGCCTACAAGAGCGTAAGAAAAGTGACATTTTTTGACATTCTCATGTCATTGTTTACGTTCGAAATGAATGTTGCGATGTTGCCACATTTCGTCGCCACGCACTATCTCGCTCCCATTGTGTATCACTCTCTCTCTCGCTCCGATAGAAATACCTTAATGATTCTTCGAAAATTTCAAAATTATTGGATCTTTGATTTTTTGTTTAAAACCATATATCAAGTACTGTCGTGAGCAAAAAAAAATAGGACAACTTTTCTAATGTAAATCTGTCTGACTTGTAATGAATTTTGACAAATAATTCACAATGTTACAAAAATTAAAGTTACACAACTAAATTTTAGCAAAAATACATTATAGACTTGTCCCATTTTTTTTGCGCACGACAGTACACTTCTGTGCAATAAAATCGTACACTTGAAAAATCAAGTAATCCAGTTTTTACTAATATTAAGTGATGTGAATTAATCTTTTTGGAATACAGGCTACATTCGATAGGCGGGTTTATCACGGTGAACCTTTCAAAAGCGTTCGGACTGTATGGTCCGACTTGATCAGCTGAGTGGTCGATGTGGTCACATTTTAAAACCTGACTTGTGTGGTCAGAATCGTTTGACCCGTTTGAATTTGCTTCTTAAAATGGCGACAGTAAATAATTCTGTGATAAATAAGGAACAGTAAACATCTGTGGAAATTACACATCATGCCGGAGTAAAATTTAAGGTCCGATTAAGTGAATATGAAATTCAACGAGCTAATTATCATTCAAATCCATGATAAATCACTGTTAAAAAAGTCAAAATACCGGTTTTTGAGGTTATTTATTTTTATTTATTTATTTATTCACTTATTCACTTACAGATCACAGTACAGGATATCAGTTTCGTACAGTTTCTTAACCTAAACCTACCTAATCTAATCTAGCTAAACCTAAAATGCAAGTAGCCACAAATAATACAAATAATAAACAATAATGTACACTACATAGGAATATAAAGTTTTCTTTTTAATTATTAAATTTAAGAGTTAAAAATTAAAAATTTAAGAGTTAAAATTTAAAAATTTAGAATTTAAAATGCAGAGTCCCTCGGCTCAGTGAAAAAAATAAAATAAAATATGTTATGTTAAATATATTAAAAAATGATTGGACTGTTTAATTCTATAAGTTTGGTTCAAGAGTAGACGAGAAGAATTCCCCTAGAGAATAGAAACTATGTCTTAATTACATGGTTTTAATTTCTTTCTTAAACAAACCCTGTTTTTAGCTAGCTTGATATTCTCAGGCAGGTGATTGTATATTTTAACAGGCATTACATAACTACTGTTAGCTGTGTGTGAAAGTCTGTGAGGAGGTAATCTTAAAGTGCTTGTTTCCCTTAATGCATAAGTGTGTGGCATATTTTTGACTGATAAAAAGTTATGTATGTTGTCCTTGACATACAGGGCACCTTGAAGTATGCATACTGAGATCACTGTGAGAATGTTTAGCTCTTTAAAAAGTTCTCGGCAGGAGTAATCAGGTTTTTTATATAAAATTGTCCTTATTATTCTCTTTTGAGATCTTAAAATTTCATTTATTCTAGTGCAGTTTCCCCAGCTAATGACACCATAGGACAGAGTAGAATTGACAAAAGCAAAATAATATGATAATAAAATATTTCTAGGTACATAAGATCTTAGGCGCTATATGATGAACGAGTACAACGACGTCAGGGTTAACGTTTATGGAGATTGGAAAAATACTTAAAATTCTGACACGTTCGACCGCAAGTTCGGTTCGACCACAGTGGGCGGACCACTTCGGTCAGATGTCGAATGTAGCCTTAGATTTTTTTATTATCATATAGGTTATAAAAAAGTGACATTGATTGTGAAATGTCATAAGTAAGGTATTTGGAAAAATGTTAATGATTTAATGATTTCGATTTATAACAAATAATGTAAAAATTGACGTTGAAAAATTGTGTCCAAGATAAGGCCAGATTCTGAAAGCTCAAAACATTAAAAAGCGGTTTTCTGCATGGCTGTTCTGCACGTGTCTGCGTGTGATAATTTTACTTCCACATCCAGTGGAAATATATTAACGACAAAAAAAAAATTGAACATTTTTATTGTTCAAATAGCTTTAGAATGTTATGAAACGTCGAGATTTTAAGTTTGAGAAAAAAAATCTGTTTGTCGGTCTGTAACTTTTTTTATAAAATTGAACATATTCTGTTTAGGGGTGTTGGGAAAGGTGAAAAGATGTTTGCATTTCGTTCCGTGGCTACCCTATGAACTTAGTCAGTAAGGCTGGGGTAGCCACTGCCTTAGACGCCTCCGAATAGCTTAAGTTGATGGTAAATTTAATAAATTTAATACCTACTTAATGATATCGAATAAAAGACTAAAAGAGGTTATAGCTGGCAAGGTTTAACTGTCAGTAAAATTTTGTACCATCTGCGCATGTTGAACAGTGCACATATTTTTTTTGCTTCACCGACTAGGCAGTACAGTAGTCACTCTCTTGTGTTTATTTTCTAAATAATACAACCTAATATTTTGTCATGGCTCCGTTTCCTTCTAAGACGTGATTAAATCTTGTTGGCATAGAAGCAATTAGTCTGCAATAATAGTTTTCTTCTTCTCTTAGCTCCTCCCAACAATTTTCAATGGCCGACCACAATTCTTCTTCATTTTTTGGTCTGAAGTTTCGTTCATAAATTTTTTTTTACTAGCAAACCCCAGACGTTCTCAATTCGGTTTATATCGGGACTGTGCGAAGGCCACGGTAATAATTCAATATTATTGTTCCCAAAACATCGAGTAATTATCCTGGCGGTATGAATAGGGCAGTTGTCTTGTTGATAAATGAATGTGTTGTTTGGATATAATTGCTCCACCGAAGGAAGCATAATGTTTTCCAAAATATCCCTATAAACCTGTCCATTAAACCTACCATTACCCATGATACACCACACTACATCAGGGCCATACACGCTTATCCATGCCTAAACATTAACAGAAAATCGCTCGGACCTCTTCCGCGGAGAGACGCGCGTAGCGTTCGTGAAACCTGGTATTTGCAGAACGGTACACCCGAATATGTCCGTCATTACAAGACTGAAAAACTTTTTCATCGGTAAACACAACATTATTCCAAAACTCCAACGGGCGATAGACATAATTTAAACAAAACAGAATGCAGGCTTGCTTATGTTCTGTTAATATGGTCTTCTTGGCACTTACACAGTTTTTTTATTCCGATTTTCCTATCCTTCGGCTAGCTGTTGACCTCGATGCTGGAAAATTTCTCATGGACACAGCGTCTACTGCTATTTGAAACAGATTTTCCCTCAAATAGCCAAGGAGCGCTTCATCTTGAGCGAGATTTGAACTTCTCGGTCGGCCTTCTCTTTATGATACCTTCCTCCTCCCACCTTTTCTTCACACTCATAGCGGTACTTTTATTTAAGTGATAATGGTTAGCAACTGCTCTGATAGACCATCCCTCTTCAATTTTAGAGAATTTTAGAATTTGTTCATGTTCAGTTAATTTCGGCATTTCGAAAATGTGACACTGACGCTGACAAATAAATAAAGAATGATTTAATATAGCGAAAAATAGGAATATCGAATTTTATTGCACAGGAGTGTACCTTATGCCTCACAGTACTTATTCAACATCAACAATCACATGTAGTGGAAGTAAGGAGTCTGAAAGTATGCAAAATCGTGCTAATTATGAAATCTATTCCTCCCCCCCGTTTTTGAGGGTGCTGAACACGAATAACAGTGGAAAAAGTTTTTACGGCCAAAAACCACTCCTTTTTGCATATTTCTCGTATGACAGCTTGGCATCGACTATTATTGCAGGGATTCTTTGTTCTTTCATGAGGATATAACACATAGTGAAAGGTGATATCAGGTAGTACACTGCAACCGCCCTTGGGGGTGGAATCTACCCTGTCGGGGTGTAAAATTGTTTCTTTTTTTTTCCTTGTTAAAGACGTTTACCCCCTGTTTTCGAGGATGCTGATCAAAGACAATGGTAAGAGTGAATTGTGACAACCTCAGTGGGTTGGTAGCAGCCACCACCTGCCAGGGGTGGAAAATAGATTTTTTTTTTATTTTCTAATTTATATAGTGAGTGGGAGTGGTTTCAAAGTGATCATTTGTCCATTTTACATCCTCATCAAAAATGAACCTATTCTCGCAAGGATTTGAAATTCGTGTTGAACTGCCCTTACAATTACAATTGTAGTCTTTAAAGAAGTTAGGAACCAATTGATCTTGTGAAAATTTGAAATTGATGGACTACGGATACCTCAAAGACACAAGATTTGACCAGAAAATGGTAAAGGCGGCAAAAACAAATAAAATGATAGTACGAGTCCCTAATATCAGCCAGGTCGACAGTTTAAGGGTGAAGGAAGGGTCGAACCAGCATAAAACCATTTTTTTCTTGATCAGCATCCTCAAAAATGGGGGGTAAATGTCTTTAACAAAAAAAAAAGATACAATTTTACACCACCTGACAGGGTAGATTCCATCCGCAAGGGTCTACTACCTGACATCACCTTTCACCATCTGTAATATCCCGATGAGAAAAATAGAATCCCTGCAAAAATAGTCAATGTCAAGCTGTCATATGGAAAATAAGCAAAAAGGGGTGGTTTTTGGAAATTTCAGGGGATGTGACTAAAAACTTTTTCACCTTGTTATTCGAAAACGGGGGGGATAGGTTTCACAATTTTAACACGATTTTGCTTTTTTTTGAGAAAATTCCGACTCCTTACATGGATGTAAGGAAGATTTTAATATTTTAGATTTTTTTGAATATTTTCCTTGTCTTTCTCGAAAAAGTACGTGTGTTTGGTGTTTTTGAAAAGCTCTCGATGTAACAAATTCGAGAACAAATTCAAACAAATAATAATTAACAAAAGTGGAGAGTTTCGAAAATAATCGGAAATTTTCACAAAGTGGAAACTTTCCCATGATTACTTTTTAAACTACGTTATAACTACTATATAATATCTGCATATTGTAAATAAATTTTCAGTATGTGGTTTTTCTCCTTTTTTATATAAATGTTTGTGGGATTTGTATATTTTTTGTGAAATGGACGGATGTACACAATCTTACTGTTACAACTGAATAAATTATCTAGTTTATCTATAATATGATTTGACGTTCTTCTGATTTCGAATGTTCTCCCATATCTCTTGATTTTGACGACAAATAAAATAAGTGATAGTTTTTTCCCGTTTTTCCTATATTCTTGTGACTATTGGTTTGGAATACCCATATCTCTTTCCAACATGCAGTGTGGCATGGATCTTGCCGCACTTGTCATGTTTCTTGCCACAATGTCAATTAAAAAATGACCATTTTGTCGGTAGCCACACTTGATTTTCGTTATTTGATTTAATTCAAAACCACAATCAGTGATAGAGTATATTTTAAGTAATTTTCACTGGGTGGCACTATAACTCGAAAAAAGATTGAGGAGCGGAGGGAAAAAATCTAAAAAAAAATTTGTTTTCAAATTGAAAAATTGAAGAACTTGGAGGGACAAGAAAATCTGCAAAAAATTTTTTTTCTCCAAATTGAAAAATTGAGGGAGAAAATCTAAAAAAAAAAAAAAAATTAGCTTTTGTGCCACCGGCACAACCGAGTAGCACTGGGCAGGCACAAATTCGTCACTGGGCTGCACTAGTGCCACCCACTTTATACCTTATTTTATGCTCTGATCTGTGATAGATGCCTAATTAATTAATTTCATTTTGAAATGTTTAAAACATCTTTAATACCAATTTCCAGATTGGTTTTAATAATTGTTACAGCCATAGAAAGTGTATAGGGCATGGAAAAGGTTATTGCAAAGCTCATACGATTGAAACATTAGCTAAAACTTGTATTCTATTTTTCGTTTTGCAATGAAGCAATCTCCACACTTGCATTGCACTATTTATACTATTGTAATGTGTTGCAACCCCTAAAACATAGGCAACACAGAATTCAATTCGGATGTTATCTGGATGTAGATTTGCACCTACTAGAAAAAGAACCTACTAGAAGTTCTAGAGTGATCTAGAGAATGGTGGCGTCATCACAGAAAAATTGAGATCTATCATTTTTAGGTATAAAAGACCGCAATCTCGGCAGGTAGTTCAGAAAGTTTTGAAGTCTTGGATTTGACAAGTGAGAAGTGAGGTTAAGACTCCAAAGTGAAGACAAAGTGATAAACATTGTTATTTTTAGTCAATAAAGTTCATTTAAATTAATAATAGTATTGTGAAGTATCCAGTAAACTATTTAATAAAGTGTGTTAGTGGTTATCTCTTGTTATAATTTTTGGAACTCACGGAATTTGCAAGGGTGGTTTCCTAGGGGTGGAAACACGTCACACTATTAGAACAGAATTTGGGATAAAATTGTTTGAAAAATTTTTTTGAAAAATAAGGATATCTGCTATAGAGGAATAAATAACCAGGTGGATATTAGCTGGTTGTGAAAATCTTTACATATAAGTTCACATTTTCAGTGTCAAGAATTGGTGACTAAGAATTCATTTATTTTGACATTTGAATTACAAAAACAGTCTGTATGAACATGTTACTGTATATAAGGCATAAAACATTTTTTTGTGGATTTATGGAACCTAAAAAACAAGTTACACAATGATATTGTAATGTGTTACAACCCTTAGAATGAATGTAGTGTATTTGCACCTACTCGAGAAACCTACCAGAAGTTAGTTCTGGTGACATCTGGAATGATCTAGAGAATGGTGGCGTCATCACAGAACAATCGAGATCTGTCATTTTTGGGTATAAAAGACCGACCGCATTCTCGGCGAATAGTTCAGTAGTTCAGAAAGTTCAGAAAGTATAGAAAGTGAGGTTAAGACTTCAAGGATAAACAAAGTGATAAACATTGTGATTTTAGTCAGTAAAGTGTATTTAAATTAACAATAGTATTGTGAAGTATCCAGTAAATATTTAATAAAGTGTGTTAGTGGACATCTCTTGTTATAATTTTTGGAACCCACGGAATTTGCAAGGGGTAGTTTCCTAAGGGTGGAAACACGTCACAATATATATTGCAAGCAGAACAAATGTACCTGGTTTTTGCATATTTTTTTGTTTGGCTTTCCTACCGTTAATAGCATTAATGTCTTGTATGTGTTTATATAGCATTGGATATAGAACTGGATGTAAGATAGGACTGAATTTGTGATGTACATGCGAGTACCTTGCTGGTCCATGAGGTACTTACATGTGCCTCAAATTCAAATGTCCAAAAAAACAGTTATTACAAAAAAATGGTGCAAAGTGTATCTCCTGAGTGTATTTAATAATATTTGTAAAAAAGAAAATCAGATCTGGGGGAACCCCAAAATCGTTTATACACTGGGGCTCGCCCTGTTAAGGAACATTTTCTCATATATATCGTTACATTTCTTAAATAAAAGCTCTAGAGAGGTTTGATACATATTCATGTCATGCCAATCAAGTAACGTGTTATGAATAAGGATAGAGAACGATAGATAATTGGAGTAGTGTATTAATATAGGAAGGGCTAACAATAATGATGCAGTTAATTTTTCTCGCACGAGTATTATTGTGGTGTGATTTAATTTCATATAGCTGATTGATTATATTAAATAAAACTTCTAGCTGAATGGCTAGTGATTTTAAAATAGTTATTTCTTTTTGATTATAAATAAATATGAACATCTAAATATGTTATTCAAGGATCAAGACGGCCAAAGGAAAACGTCAAACAGGAATATAATACATGATTTATTTCTCTACAAGTTAGTCGAAATTCTGCTGTACTATATTTTTCTCAAGAATTGAGAATTTGTGTTTTACCTTCGTTATTAAGACCAGTATTATCCAATAAATGGTCGCTACTTGATATTTTAGATAAAGATTCTAAAGAATGAGTTATAATACTAAATGTTGTTTGTGACCTTTGCAAAACGAATTGGAAAAAAATGTTGAATTTTATAAAGTTCTACTATACCTAATTGAAATTTTTTATTGAAAATCTTTTTAGTATTAGATTAAAAGAACTCTTGAAAGTTTATTCAAAAAATTTATTAATTTGACGAATCATCGAAATAGGACGTATACAAAGGGTCTAGCCGTACTTCCATGGCGAAACTGCCCCCCGATAGGAACCTGTATCATAACCTATGTTATATTGTAGAGGGCGCTAATAATAGTTGATCGAGTAGATATTAGCTCTACATCTTAGTTAATTGAGGAGCTATTTGGAAAAAAGTGTCCGGAGGCGACCTTTTTTCAAAGCGATATATTTTAGTTAATTTTAAAGCTAGGAAAATAAAACTAAATGGCAGTGTTATGGTACACTTTACAGTTTATTTTATATCATTTCCTATGAGCCAAGCCTAAATAAAAGTATTTAAAAAATGCAAAGAAAAATTTTGTCAGTCCACTTCTATCAGATCTAATTGAATTACCACTTTGAAAAAAATACATAATAATAGTCTATGTCTTGCCTAACAGCGTGCCAAGTTTCATTAAAATCCAAGAGGTGCAACATGCCGAAAAAAAATTTAAAGTAAGTGGACTGACTACCTTACGACCACTATATTGACGCTTTTAATTTGCATTACATTTCAATAGTTGCGTTTTGACAGCTCATAAAAAGTATATCAACGGTTGGTGGTGTCAACTAGCCTATTACAATGTTTTTTTGATCTACTTTTATAGTGACTGTAGTCGGTCTCAGTTAAGAATGCAGTTGTTTTCGTTATGAGCGGAGCACAGTTTACACAGGATAAGGGAATTCCCAAGTAAGTAGAATCCCCCATGGCCGACTCAAGCCAGTTGGTACATAAAATAAAAATTAACGGTTTAAATTAGGGTGACCATACGTCCGGAATTTCGCTGGAAAGTCCAGCATTTTGGAGTACTGTCCAGCATTTACAAGTGTCCAGCCAAAGTCCAACATTCTGACCATATGTCCGGAATTTCGCTGGAAAGCTTACAAGTGTATAGCATAAGTTCAGCATTCAGGTTATAGTGAAGTTACAGCATTACATTTTGTTTGGAAAAAAATTTTTTTCGGATACTTGCTTGCTCATCAAAAAATTTTGTAAGAAATTTTTTTAGATTTCTCCCTCCGCTCATCAAAAAAATTTTGGGACGAAAAAATTTTTTTCCGGATTTCTCCCTCCCGCTCATCAATTTCAATTTTCGAGGAAAAATATTTTTGTTATTTTCAGCCCAAGCTCAAGGACCAGATCCGCCCTTGAGTGCCCCCCCCCAATAACTTTTCTGGATCCGCCCTTGGAAAAAGTGTCCAGCATTCACTTAACAAAAATCTGGTCACCCTAGTTTAAATTGGCTTTTATTTGGCATTTGGCTCTTTTATAAATACATTGAAATTATTTAATTCATATTTCAGCATATTGTATTTAGATTAATGAAAGCTCATTATAGACGTAAATCCTCTAAAAATGTCAAGTGTTATAACAAATGGGTAAACCTACTACTTGCTTGTGCTCGATATCAGGCGAGCTGTTCTTGTCTCTGCCGTTCTGAACTGTATCTTTGATCTCTCTCGCGCAGCGCACATTGCACATCGAAGTTTATTTTATTGTTTTATGATATTTATGAATATTAATACTAAAGAAATTGTACTAATTGTTTATATATTGTTCGGCTATTTCCTTCCATTTTTATTAAAATCAGACTGCTATAGTTATATTTATCTCTTTTGTTACAAATAAGGATTTACAAACACGGTATATCGCCTGTGCTAAACGCTTTGCGATGTGCGAAGCTCAAGTTGTTGATTTCATCACTCTCATTTAAGAGCATGGTTCTATTTAATTTTACTGTGCGATGTGCGAGGGGCGTCGATATGGCCACTCTCATTTAAAATAATGATTTATTTAATTTCAGTGTGCGATGTGCGAAGTGCGGTGCTATGTGCGCTGTGCGGTGCTCCGACGCGACGTGACGACGTGGTCATGCACTTGCACGGAGGTTATGATATTTGTGTACACTTTTTAGGCAGGTATATGAGAGAGATCAAAGATACAATTCAGAAAGGCAGAGACAAGAACAGCTCGCCTGATATCGAGCACAAGCAAGTAGTAGGTTTACCCATTTCTTATAACGCTTTGACATTTTTAGAGGATTTACGTCTATAATGAGCTTTCATTACTCTAAATAAAATATGTTGCAATATGAATTAAATAATTTCGTTAATTTTTATTTTATGTACCAACTGGCTTGAGTCGGCCATGAGGGGATTCCACTTACTTGGGAGTTCCCATATCCTGTGTAAACTATTCGTGCTCCGCTCATAACGTAAACAACTGCATTCTTAGCTGAGACCGACTATAGTCACTATAAAAGTAGATCAAAAAAACATTGTAATATTCTAGTTGACACCACTAACCATTGATATACTTTTTGTGACCTGTCAAAACGCAACTTTTCCAAAGATTAATGAAATGTAATGCAAATTAGAAGCGACAACATAGTGGTCGTGTAAGATGGTCCACTTACTTAAAAATTTTTTTCGACATGTTGCACCTCTTGGATTTTAATGAAACTTGGCATGCTGTTAGGCAAGACGTAGACAATTATTATATATTTTTTTCAAAGTGGTAATTCAATTAGATCTGATAGAAATCGATTGACAAAATTTTTCTTCGCATTTTCTAAATACTTTTATTTGGGCTTGGCCCATAGGAAATGCTATAAAATAAACTGTAAAGTGTACCATAACACTGCCATTTAGTTTTATTTTTCTAGCTTTAAAATTAACTAAGACATATCGCTTTGAAAAAAAGTCGTCTCCAGACACTTTTTTTCAAATAGCTCCTCAATTAACTAAGATATAGAGCTAATATCTACTCTATCAACTACTATTAGCGCCCTCTACAATATAACATAGGTTACGATATAGGTTCCTATCGGGGGCAGTTTCGCCATGGAAATACGGCTAGACCCTTTTAAAAATTCAGAAATACCTATGCAAATACCTATGAAATACCGATGCAAATTTTTGTATCATAGTTTTAACACTTTCAGCTCTAGTTATTTTGCCAATAACTAACATCCCTAGTTTTGCTTTTGTTGTATTTCCATTTGAATGTAACTGAACATTATGTACAAAGTAAAAATGAGAATGGCCAAGGTGATAAGAAGGAGAATAAAGAAAAAATAGAAACTAAAAAGTAAAGAGTCCTAATATTGTGTGATGAAACAGGACGTGGGATTGGGTTGAAGCTTAAAGATAATCTTATGTGTCAAGTAGAAACAATCATCAAACCAGGGGCGTTATTTGAGAATGTTATAGAGGGAGTAACAGAACTGACAAAAGGGTATACAATAAAAGACTATGTAATAGTAATTGCTGGCATAAATAATTTTAAAAATAATAGGTATCCTAGAGTAAGTAAAATACACAACAAAGTAAAATTTTGTACTCATACCAATTTCCTATTTGTTACAATACCTGAATTTGGCTTCGGTAATAAAATTAAAAGTTTTATAAGAAAATTTAATAGCAGGTTTTTTGAATATGTAGTAAAGTTAGATAAATATGCAGAAGGGAAAGTTAAGTTAATAGATATCATGAATTTTGAAGGAAAATTAGTGAACAGAAAGAAAATTAGTGAAAAAATTATTAAGGAAATTAAGTGTGGGAAGAAAATGGGTAACTTAACTTTTGTAGATACTGTAATAATTAATGATTGTGAATTTGATGTAAATGTAGTTAGGGAAGAACATAACGAGGATATGTCAGAGGGTTTTAATGAAAATAGTTCTTTTTTTTTAAATCTAATCTTCCCAGAAGTAGAAGAACCATAACCCAAAGGAAAAATAACAGTTGTTTTTTGTTGTATCTTAATTCGCAAAGCTTACCAGCACACTATGTTGAAATTTATAAAATGGCTATTGATAAAAATCCTGCAGTAATATGTTTATCAGAAACACATCTGACAGAAGATGTATGTCAGAGTGAAATTATGATCCCGGGATATAATGTTTATAGGATAGATAGCTCAAGTCGTCACACTGGCGGTGCTTTAATTTATAGTCAAAATTGTTACAAAGTATTTAATGTTAAAACATATTCACTGGAAAAGATGTATTGGTTAATATCTCTGCGAATTCAATTTCAACAAAATACATTTGATATTGCATGTCTTTATAGGTCACCGGCAGGTAGTACTGCTGCATTTTTAGATTTTTTTGAAACATGGTGTGACCAACACATGGTAGATCAGAATGTTAAAAGTTTTATTATAGGCGACTTTAATATCAATTGGTCTGATGAAACTAGTATTTACAGTATCAGACTAAAAGACTATGTTAATGACATTGGCTTTAAAAACATTGTAAGGGAGTTTACTCATCCAAATAATACTGGAGGATCATTAATTGATTTGGTACTAACAAATACTGAGGTGACTGCTAAAGTTGTGAAAGAACCTCGAATTGGTTCACATTATAATATAACTTTGACTTTAGGTCGACATAATAATAGCAGGGGAAAGTCACAGCAACTTGTAAGTAGGGGTAGAAACATTGATTATGAAAAAATTAATGATAAATTGTCCGGGGTGACATGGGATTATAGAGTAAAAGATGTAGACATTGTATATCAACGTTTGTTGGGTACAATATTAGGGGTGTATGACGAGGTAGCTCCAAAAAAAGAGTTGAAGATCAAGTGTTACTATCAGGAATGGTGGAATGATGTTGTGAAAGAAGCCACACAATGTAGGGATGAATGTTATAAAGATTTTGTAAATTTGAAAAATGATGAAAATTGGAGGCGTTATAAACAGGCTAGAAACAATGTGGTCAAAGTAATAAAAAATGAAAAAAGAAAGTACTATGAAAGAAAGATTGATGTGAATAAGGGAAATCCTCGCGAAATGTGGAAGATATTAAAAAGAATTATCCCCAACGATAAAGCTGTAAATAACATGATCTCGCAAGTAGAATTTGACAGTAATGACATTATTAATGATACAGCAGAAATCCCTAATTTATTAAATGTGTATTATGTCAGAAGTATAGAGAATATTAGGAACAAAATTGTTGCGATAGGTCCAGATTTTCCTTTTAGTAGCAGGATAGTTGATGAAAAGTTTCATAGCTTTTCTTTATTAAGTGCTGATGAATTGAAAAGTCTAATTTTTGCTTTGCCCAACAAAAACAGCCCTGACGATGTGAGCATAATATTAATTAAGAATTGTTATGAGAATTTATCAACTCCTTTGTTAAATATGATAAACTTGTCACTTTTGGAAGGTAAAGTACCGATGGATATTAAGGTTACTACCATTATACCTGTTCCAAAGATTCCAAATTCAATAAAAGCTAGTGATCTGCGACCAATTAACCTGATAAATGCAATGGGGAAAATTCTTGAAAAAGTAGTCTGTGAACAACTAGTAGCTTTCTTGGAAAAAAATAAAGTATTAACAAGCTTCCAATCTGGTTTTCATAGCAAACACAGTTGTGAAACAGCCGTACAATGTGTGTTGCATGAATGGAAATTAAGTCTGGAAAAAAATCAAGTTACCCTTGCAGTATTTCTAGACTTGCAACGTGCGTTTGAGACGATAGATAGGGCAAGGCTGTTAATGAAATTAGAAAATATAGGTATTGATGGTATTGCATTAGTATGGTTGACTGACTATTTGGATAATAGATGGCAGAAATTAAAATTAAATAATATAACATCTTCTAAAATAAGTAATAATACTGGAATACCGCAAGGCAGCGTATTGGGGCCGCTATTATTTTTGGTGTATATAAATGACATAGTGGAGGTTATAGATAATTGTAAAATACATTTATTTGCTGATGACACCCTAATCTATGTTAGTAGTGTAAATAGTAGTGATTGTTTCACAATAATAAATAACACACTGGAAAACGTTAACAGGTACTGCTGTATTAATCTACTCAAGGTTAATTCACAAAAAACTAAGTGGATGCTTATTGGAACAGGAGCAAATTTAATAAATAGACGCGTAATTCATATTGGTACAGATGAAATCGAGAGAGTTACAAAAATTAAATATCTGGGAGTAATTATTGACAACCAATTATCATTTAAAGATCACACTAAATATATATGTAAGACGATAGGATTCAAAATAAATTTCTTAAGCAGATGCAGTGGTTTTTTGAGCTACTGGACCAGACTTACAATATATAATACATGCATATTGCCCCATTTTAATTACTGTTCTTCAATTCTATACCTTTTAAATAAAAATGAAATGGGTAGACTTCAAAAGCTTCAAAACAGAAGTATGAGAATAATTTTAGGTTGCTGTAGACTGACACCTATTAGATTTATGTTAAATACACTAGGATGGCTTTCTGTAAAAAATTATGTAACATTTTTCACTATGGTGTTTATATATAAAATTAAAAATGACTTAACTCCCGAATATCTGCAGGATAAGTTAGTTTATAATACAGATATTCATAGTTATAATACTAGAAACAATCTAAACTTTCACTTGCAAACATACAGGAAAAAATCCACCCAAAATAGTTTATTCTATAAGGGATTAAGTGAATATAATAATCTGCCACTTAGTATTAGTAACAGTCCCACATTAAATATATTCAAAAGTAGACTTAAAAAGTATTTGTTGGATGAGTAGCTGCTTGTATAGTTTGTCAAACCTCCCAATTAAAAACTGAATTAACTGCCTTAATCTTGATGGGATATCGGTTGCTGTACTACTATTGTTATTCTAGATGCTCATTGTGTAATTTTATAGTGTGACGTATAAAATTTATCTGTCTGATGATTTGTTTTATATATATATTGTTTTATATCTATATGATGTTTCTGTGTATTCATGATGTATTAGTCTTTTTGGCTAAATAAAGGATTTATATATATATATTAAATAATAAATATTTTCCCATTAGAATTTGGCTACCTCAAATTAATTATATTCTCTGTTAATTTGCAGTTATTAGAATGCGGAGGCAACTTGTTTGACGCAGTTTCTCTGGCAGTTAAGGCCGCGCTGTGGAATACTCAAGTACCCTTAGTTCGTCGTGTTGACATTGATGGTAATAATGTTGAACTAAATGTTTCTGACCACTTATGTGATTGTCAAAGATTGGATGTACAAAAGGCACCAGTTATGGTAAATAAAACAAATTATATTTTATAAATGAGGCAACGAAATTGTTTTTCACTGGTTAACTAGTGTATATAGGCAGCTAGTAATGTTTTGCCTTACACGGTGTAAAGAAACTAAAGAGCCCTGGCCATATACTAGCAGGTGAAGGTACAGTCCAGAAAGATTCATTTAGTTAGGTTTGCACTTCTCTAGATTTTTAGTCCCTTGAGGTAAACCAGAAAAAGGCAAAAAGCCTAAAAGTTCTGCGACCGGACCGCAAGACATCATCCCCCCTGTTTTCGAGGGCGGGGAACACAATGGTGATAATATTTTCCGACCTACCCTGTCCAAGTCCAAAAATATCATTTAAATGTTTTTTTTTTTGTTTAAAAAATTCATGACAATTTTGTTTGAAATTAAACCAAGCTGTCAGGTAGTTGTTAAGTAATTATTAGCTTTTTTTATATTTTTTAAATTTAAAATTTTTTTCAATTTTTCAATTTTTTTATTTTGATGAAATATTGGACTTAAGGTTTTTGGACACTTCTGAACAACTTTCATTAATAAAATTTTCCTCCGATTAAAGAACTTATATCTAGATACATAAAGGCATTGATTTATTTGTTGCTGAAAGACTCACAATCTAAGGCACTTCTTCCCATAAGTTTCTGATTGGCCCATCGGCCTATTCGCGGCTGTTTTCTACAGGATCGGTTCAGTTTGATTATCATAATCTCAGTTTGACAGTGTCCGCTATTAATGTCAATAAATGTTTTTCGTGTTATCCGACCAAAAAGTGATGAAAAAGTAATTTTATTTTAAGTTGTGATTTGCTTAATACCTAAGTAATATTCTCTATTCATATTTACACAGTTTAGTGAAAATTTAATGCTACATGTTGAAGTGCTGTGCCGTTTGCAGAAGGCAGTTTAGAAAAGAAGAAAATCGGTTGTTTCATAAGTAAGTAGGCCATAGTCGTAACATGATGGCGTTCAGTTTACAGTTGTAATAATAATATTATAAATAATATCCTTTCAATACATATTTCCCTTGAATGAAACATCTCTACTTATTATATTTTTTAAATCCACGGTTATGTTCATAGAGGTTAACCAACAATAATTATTACATAAAATATGTACAATATTGTACATTTTCCCTTCTACACATACCCGCCACTGTTGCCTATGGGATGTGATGTTCATCTATCCATTTTAATGGACATATAATGTGACTATGTTAGGAGCAAATAAGGTATATGAAGAAAAAATAGCCATTATGTATCTAGATATAAGTTCTTTAATCGGAGTTTTCCAATAGAAAAATGCCGAGCACCGAAAACTCGGAAACAGGGTGGTTTTTTCAGTTTGGGCAGGTCGGAGGTAGGTCGGAAAATATTGTCATCATCATGTTCCCCGCCCTCGAAAACGGGGTTACATGTCTTGCGGTCCGGTCACAGAACTTTAGGGGTAAAAGCTTTACCTCAAGGGACTATTTGTCCAGTACAATAAAAATAGAATTAAGTATTGTACTAAACACTTCTGTCCAGCTACAACCGTGCAACATTAATATACTATCCAGCTCCCTGAAAATCTAGTATGATGCTACATTGCTAAGAACCTGCCTGACAAATTACTTTACTGAAGGGAACTCTTTAGAAAACTGTTAATATCGGTCTAGTTATTTTCGAGTTAGAAAGGAAGGCACAAAAACACATGAACAAATCAAATGCAACACCTTTCTTTTCCATCGGTGGATAAAAATACTATTCCTTATATATGAGACTTCATTATTGAGAGAGTTTTATTTACAACCTTGATGGGTGGTCTTGGGCACCATACTCCCCTGATATGAGTCTGTGTGACTACTTTCAAAGGAGTTATCTTATTAATATAGTGTACAAGAATAGGCCACACACGATAGAGGAAATTAAAAATAAAGCAAACCATGTTTCTGAAAATAATGATGAAAAGATGCTACGCGCTACAATAAAAAAAAAATTGTAACGCCATGTCCCAAAATGACATTTATTTGACAGTTTCAGTGAATCAAAACAGTGTCATTATTGACAAGTGTAAAATAAAGAAAAAAGAGTGAAATAATAGTTATTTGTGTACCTAGGCTGAAAAATTGATATTTTTCGGCTGAATCAGAAATTTGCGGCCGAGGCCAAGCAAATTTCGGGTAAGGCCGAAAAAGATCATTTGGCCGAGGTACACAAATTTTTAAGGCGACTCTTTCAGAAAGTAAAATAAATAACTATTTTTAGGTCTTAAGAGAGACAACATTTTTTTTATTATTAATTATTTTATTTTTTTTATTATTTTTAAAAAAATTTTATTCGATACAAACTAACAATATAACATATTTAACTGAACAAAAATTAAGTTTATACAAAAAATTAACTAATTTTGTCATTATTTTTTATTAAATGTACAATTGTTCAATTTAGAAAATGTAACCCCCCCCCCCCCCCCCCCCCCCCTTTTAGCTATGACATTATTAACAGCCATTTCGTTTTCTTGATTTGCAGTAGTAATGGTCTGTGTGGGAGTATTGCTCGTTATATCACCATCTAATTCAAAATTTTTGGAATTAGTTTTGACAGGAAAACACAACCTTGACGTACTTTCGTCCCCTGTAAGAATTTTATTTGATATTTCTTTTTTCCTTGCAATAAAATCTTCCAATATAACCTTCTGCCACGGAGGTAGACTTGCAACCTCCGTGGGCTTTTTAACATTAAAATATCGCCTCCTGCTTCAACTAAAAGCGATGCTGAACTCCTCCTAAAAGCATGACCTGTATAACTATTAGCATTTGGTAACTTTAAATATTTCACAATAAGTGGTGGTATTTTTCCAAAAGTATGTACACCAACAACTTGTAATGAACATTTTCCATGATGATAGTCATGTCCTGTATATCATTGATGACATTTTTCTTAGCTCATCTTGCCTACAGGCTCCAGCCAATGCAATTATCAAGCACACCTAAGAATAACACAAAATATTTATAGAAACAATTATTATTAATGTCGAAAATCTTAGTTTTATTACCTTCCACATTAAATAATCCCCATCTGGAGTTTCTATTAGGAACCTATTTATATCACTTCTTGTGAAGTGTTACCTCTGAAAACTTGCTAATATCAATGTTATTTTTGACCACAACTGTAGATTTTAACATTGAATATGTGGACCATAGTGTTGTTGGTTTGTAACATTTGGCTTTTTCCGACAAAAACGCAAGAAATATTTCTTCATTCAAATTTTTAGTTTTATGTGTATTGCACCATTCCATAAAAATCTCATATTGTTGAAGATAGATCTGCCGGGATTTTTCTGGCAATAAACTTAATGTTGCTATATTTGCGGCTTCATAAATTTCGGCTGGATTGTCGCTGTCAGTATCACTGGGTTGCCCATAAAAGTGTAATATATAAATATATGCTTATTTATGCCTTTAAATTTGATGATTAGGTAATAAGTATATGTGGCCGTGAAGTAAATTTGACAGATAAGTACAAAAAAGTGTCACTTTAGGAATTTAGAAATTTTGTTTCACAGTGTGAAATAAAACTTATCATAATGTTTATGTCAAATCCAATATTGACATGCGAAAACTGTCCTAACAAACATGGCGGAACTCGACATTTTTTAAACAAGTAGTTGATAGTTGAATTCTAACCTTGCAACCAGTTCTTTATTCTTGCTTCCAGTCATTTTACGGCCAGGATACTTGAGCTAGCGCCTTAATTGAGCACCAGTGTGTTCTTCCACAATGTTGTGTACTAATTTTGCGCCGTCAATCACACTTTCGTCTAAATTAATGTGAAAATATGATACCGGTCCAGCCATTTTGACAACCAAGTGTCTGAACATTTCATAGTTCTCGCAAACAAACATAGCGGCAGCACATGCGCGCGCTTATGATGAAAAGGCCTATACTGCGTAATTGTATCTAGTTTCATGTTATTTTCTGCCATAGACTGATACTTGTCGCTGTCAAAAAGCTTATAAATAAAGACCTGTTGACAATTGAAAATTTTAGGTTATCTTCTTCTCAACTCCTTGGCCAGGGTAGGTATTGTTTTTATAGTAAGCCTAAAATTTTCTAACTACGTTTACATATGTCAAAAAGTTTTTAGGGGAAAATATATAACTAAACTTTAACATTTTTTTCTCGTTTATATTGCTCTAAAAAAAAAAGAAAAAAATACAGGTCTCTTCTTTTAATCTAATGAACTCATTTTTGAATTAAAAAAAAATTGCCAAAACTCATTATACTGTTTTCTAATTTCGAATGGCGATACAAAAAATTTTGTATATAACTCGAGACTAAAATGTGTTTTTTTTTACTCGTGTGGTTTATAATACTGGCCTTCGGCTCGTACTATAAACGCCCCACTTATAAAAAAAACACCATTTTAGCCACCTGTTATATAAAATACTATTACGTGCTTACATCAAATTATTTAGACATAGAAAATATTATATTTTCAGCATAGTGTAGCTTAAAGAATAGCATCTGGTTCATCTGGAGATCAGGAACAATAATTTAATGAGTCGAAAGTACAATACACAATAGTCTATTTGTCACTCGTGTCTGCAAACTGCAAATGTGCTGAAAATATTTATAATTGTTTCTTTTTATTTGAATATTCTCAATTATGACTTTAATAAACAGTAATTATAATATGTTGTGATATAAAAGACTGAAATTTATCTCTTACAGGTTACAGTGTGCAAAATTGGTGAACAATGCGTTGTTGATCCAAATGTAGCAGAAGAGCAGTGTTCTGTGGGTTCTGTAGTTGTAGCAGTCTCTGGAGATAAATTTAGTGCCGTTTTACAAACAGGAACAGGTTCATTACATTCTTCTACTCTATTGGAATGTTTGAAATTAGGTCTTAAAGTTGCGCAGAGATTAGATGCTGCTTTATGTGAAACTTTAAGTCATATTCAACCTAATCAAGATATTGGATTTCTTAAATAAAATTTTGATTGTGGTTAAGTTTTTTTTTTGTGAAATACGATTAAGAGAGTTCTAGTTACTCAGTTCTAAATAATGCTGTTACTATTTTGTTTACAAAATATAGATTTATTGAAAATCATATGTCGATAAAAATATAATTTTTTTTATTTTCACACAAGTTTCAGAAATTCAAAAAACTCGTTAGTATATAGTATTGTGCTTTGGTATGAGTATCTATCTATTAAGATATCTTAAATTAGCATGGTGAATATTGATCCAAAACCAAGAAAATTTGACAAATATTGATGAGCAGGTATGTGAGAGGTATATAGTAATGTGCCAATCTTGAAAATAAATCTATATTCAATATTTAGATGCGTTACAAATTTAAGTAACTTAATATGTGAAGTATGATGGTTTATAATATGTGCTTCGTCTATGTACAGTATTTATTTAGAGGAAGTAATATGGATAAAAGTAGACATTTTTACAGAAAAATAAAAATACTGTCGCGTGTTTCCACCCTTAGGAAACTACCCCTTGCAAAATCCGTGGGTTCCAAAAATTATAACAAGAGATGTCCACTAACACACTTTATTAAATATTTACTGGATACTTCACAATACTATTATTAATTTAAATACACTTTATTGACTAAAATCACAATGTTTATCACTTTGTTTATCCTTGAAGTCTTAACCTCACTTTCTATACTTTTTGAACTCCTGAACTACTCGCCGAGAATGCGGTCGGTCTTTTATACCCAAAAATAACAGATCTCGATTGTTCTGTGTTGACGCCACCATTCTCTAGATCATTCCAGATGTCACCAGAACTAACTTCTGGTAGGTTTCTCGAGTAGGTGTAAATACACTACATTCATTCTAAGGGTTGTAACACATTACAATACAAATGTTAAATGGGTACCTTTAATGATTGTTTATGGCATTAACTAAACTATATGCATAAAAAATAAACTTTTTCTACAATCATTAATTATTTTTAACAGTGACGTAGTCACTTTTTACTTGTAGTTTCGAAATGACACTTTTATGAACTTGTGCTTAAGTCATTCTTTTAAGCACTTGTACATAAAAGTAGACAAAAGTATGATACATTTTTTTTTAATTATAAAAATTTATATCAGTTACTTAAATTACAAAATGGAACATTTAGGATTGTTAAAAAAGATTTTTTTTTCCTTGGCGAACTTCAATGTGTAGAAACTGTTTGAATAATTTTCAGTAATGTCATTTTAACAAATAGATACAAAATTATCAGTAAATATAATATAAATGTTTGGTTTAAAATGGTTTTAGAAAAATATCTTGTATGGAACACTTTCTGAAAACCCTGTTTTCGTAGCATGCCTAAAACCACAAAGACAAAGACCAAGATAAAATCACAGGCCTTCCATTGTGGAATATGCGCTAATGACATGCCACATGCAAATTGTGATATGGAGTGCAATCATGATGCAACCATAAATATCTTTGGACATGCACTATTTAACTTATTCTGTAAAACACTATTAGTGGGGGCTGATATGGAAATCCGCTCAGAGGATATGTTAAAGTAGACATTATTGCTTCATATAATAATTCAGTATTATAGGGTTAACAAACGACTTATCGCCTTTTTTGATTGGGTTACTTATAAGAGAAGTTCAAGATGTGTCTATTACAGACTGTGAAACAGTTATGGTACAATAGAATCATAACAGTTCACTCTAGAACAAATAAAAAAAATGCCATATTGCATAAGAAATAAACCTTTATTATGTTATCGAAAAATATATTTTTATTAGATCATTAATTAAAAAAATTAAGAAATAAAAAAAAAAAGTTTTAAAAAAATTGGTATAATATCTGGATGAAATACTGATATGTTGCAACACTTTTCATGGCTCCCCACCCTGGCTGCGCCCCTGTTCTTCAAGCTACGAGTAATAACTTGAAACAAAAATTGGACCTCCTTCAAAAGAGATCACTAAAAATTATGAAACAAAATTTCACCACCGCACAGTGGGTCAGGTTTAACGTTTTTTGGCCAAAACTCTGAAACTCCTGGAAACGCCCCAAAATCAGCTGGCGTTGAAAGGAAAAATAATGAAAAAAATCCCATCGATAAATAAGGGTGGGTTTCAGGGGTGGAAATTAAAATAATTAAATTAAATTGTGAAACTTTGGATTTGAATAGAATATTGCCTCCAAATTCTAGGAAAAATGGTTTAAAAATTCCACCGATATATAAGGGTGGGTTTCAGGGGGTGGAAACTGAAATAATTGGATAAAATTGTGAAACTTTGTTTCTTCACTAGAATATTGCCTCCAAATTCTAAGGAAAATGGTGAAAAAATTCCATTGAACGATTTCATGAATTGAAATAAATCAATCATTGCATTATCAGTAATTATATTACTCCTTGAATTGGGTATTTTTAACCTGCATTAACGTATTCAAAACGCCTTTACTCAAAAAACGGCAGCTAGGGGCAGCTGCAATTCACAGAACATGTAGAGAACATTGTATTCAATATCATAAAAAAAATATATAGGGGTAAAGTTTGCGAAAGTGAAATGTAACAAAAATGAAAAGTTTCATTTTAATCAAAATTTACGGCTAACACCGCTCATTCGCTAAAAGGCTATAATTCGGATACCAAGTAGCAAATAAAGTCAATAACTGCCTACAATAAAGCTCTTGCCTTGTTCTATGCCAAACATGGCCGATTCGATCAATTGAAGAGAAACAAAAAAAAAATTCACAGTCGTATAAACCCTGAATTTTTACTGCACAATTTTAAAGTTGAACACGTGTTTCGTTCTCGAGCTGTAGAACGCAAATGTGGCAGGTATAGAGATTAAGGCCTTTTGTTCCCCCAAGAATAACGTCCACCCTTACCAAAAAGAATGTTTATTACTCATTTCTCGGAAGTTGGTGAAATTTGGTTCATATGAGTTTTGGCCAGAAATCTCTCAAAATGACCCACTGTGCACTGCCCAGTTAATCTTATTACCTAATGTAGATATTAAAGTTGATTAAAAATACGTTTGATTATGTTATTTGTTCATTTTTCCACCAACCTCAATATCGGTATTAAGTAATAAGATTCAATTACCTGACCATTTCATAATTTTTAGCAATCTTTTTTGAAGGAGGTTCAATTTTTCTTTCGCAGTTCTGACGAAATTTGACTTTTTTATGGCAAAATTATATTTAATGAAATTAAATTATCACTGGCGACTTTGCCAAATTCTCGACTAAAAAAAATCTTATTTTTGACATACGTCATACATATGGGTCAAATTGAGAAGCCTGTTAAAAAGTGCAGACATTGGCGCCATTTTTTTTTTAATTGAGCTTCCGGTGGAAAATTTGATTTGACATCCAACATTTTCGTATAGTAATCCACAGATTTAACAGGCACTCAAAAAATGCCAGTGCCTTTGATCCATCAAACACGCCGCATGTAAAGCCAAAGATGCCGACATGTTTTGAGTGCCTGATAAATCTGCGGTTTACTTTATTCGGGGAGCATCTTGGTGGAACAAAAAACTAAATAAAATGAGAAAAGAAGTTCGACGCCTCTGTAATAGAGCTAAAGATTCAGATGACTGGGAACAATATAGATCTGCGCTAATGGACTATAATAAAGAAATCAGAAGGGCAAAAAGGGAATCTTGGAGGAAGTTCTGCGAAAGTATTACTGACTTACCTGGCAGCACTAGAATCCACAAGATCATTTCCAGAGAACCAGCAAGGGAATTTGGTATGGTGAAACGTCCAGATGGCTCATTTGCTGAATCTGGAAAGGAAACCCTTGAGCTCCTTACACTGAACCACTTCCCAGGGAGTTCGGTTCTGAATAACCAACAACCACCACCATCGGGTGGGCGAATCAAACGACCTCGCAGAGACGATTGGTTGTTGCCCAAAAAGTTTATCACAGCACCAGCGATTGAATGGTCAATCAAATCTTTCCAGCCATTCAAATCACCTGGTAAGGATGGCATTTTTCCAGAGCTGCTACAAAACGGACTGGAAATACTGCTACCATTCCTCATCAGACTATACAGAGCTGGTCTGGTATGGAACTACATCCCATCCAGTTGGGCAGCAGTTGTATATATACCAAAACTGGATCGGACAGAACCAGATACTAAATCGCTAAGACCCATCAGCCTGACATCATTTCTGTTGAAAGGCCTGGAAAAGGTTCTGGACGGATATATCAGGGGAAACATCCTGAGCACTCATCCTTTGAATGTTCACCAGTATGCCTATCAACCAGGAAAGTCAACGAAACTAGCACTAAATAACCTAGTTGGGAAAATCACCCAATTTAACAATGCACTGCCCAACTCCTTATATACAGCGGCAGCTGCTAGAGGGGTTGAACTAACTATAACTGGCTGAATTCAATCTGTTCTTGGAAACAGAATCATACTTCTCTATAGGGAGAGATGATCAGATTTAAGGCCACAAGAGGGTGCCCACAAGGCGGGGTTCTTTCCCCCCTTTCCCCCCTTCTGTGGTCACTACTTGTGGATGACTTGCTGGCCATTCTCTCTTTGTAGGAAGCCGAGGTTCAGGCATATGTGGACGATCTAGTTGTTAAGGTTAGAGGAAAATCCGAAGAGGTGCTCTCTAATACCCTTCAAGAGGTGCTAAATATAGTCCATATTTGGTGTGAATGGGAGCAGATGACTGTTAGCCCCCACAAAACTGTAATCCTTCTCCAGAAAAAGGAGGCTGAATAACTTCGAACCGCTCTCCTTAGCAGGTGAAATTATTCTGTTTGCGGGGGAAGTGAAATACCTAGGGGTTACACTAGATAAATCACTCAAGTGGAACTCCCATCTGGAAAAGGTAATCCGCAATGCAAGACTCTCCTTATGGACATGTCGCAGAATTTGTGGAAGAACCTGGGGCATAGGTCCCCAACAAATATATTGGATATACGTTACGGTCATAAGACCAATGGTAGCATATGCCTCTATAGTTTGGCGGTCAAAAGGGCTACAACAGTCGACCAAAGCCAAACTCTCTGGTCTACAGAGACAAGCATGCCTGGCGATAACTGGTGCAATAAGTACCACACCATCAGCCGCTTTGGAAATCCTCCTGGATCTACCCCCTCTCCACATTTATTTGGAGTGAGAGGCCAGGTGGGCAACATACAGATCTCAACAAGCGGCAACTAATATGCTGCAGGCTAGCATCATGAAACGCAACGGGCTGTCAGCTGACATGGAGTGTCACAACATCCTAGGAATGCTTTCAGATGTGATGCCTCCCACAACCAACTATGAACTGCTTTTTACCATCCTGTTTCCTGGAAGAGACGAATGGGATCGGAATAAAACTTACCTACAAAGAGCAGGCATATGTTGGTTCACAGGCGGCTCCAAAACCCCTGAGGGAGGGATGCAGCCTAGACACAGATCAATAAGAATCTTTTCAGACAGCCATAAGCAGCTCTCAAAGTTCTTGGCTCACATCGTTGCAATTCCAAATTGGTCTGGAACTGCCAAAAGGCTCTAACCCAATTGAGTAGATACAACAAATTAACTCTGGTCTGGATACCGGGCTACTCTGGCATGGAGGGTAACGAAATAGCCGATTCCTTAGCCAGGGAAGGTGCAGTATCAAAATTTATCAGACCAGAACCAGTGCTTGGCATATCGGCAAGCACTGCCAAAACAACCATCTTGGCCTGGACCGAGAGGAAAATCCTCCAGTACTGGCAAGAACTACCAGGATTAGTTCATTTAAAAAAATTTATTACATATCCTCTGAAATCAAGAACTAAAAAATTATTAGAATTAAATAGGTCACACCTAAGAACTCTAGTGGGCCTATATACTGGGCACTGCAGACTGAATTACCACATACACAGACTCGGAATAGCGGATAACGCTGAATGCCGACTGTGTTTGGAGGAAGATGAAACAGCAGCACATGTTCTATGTACCTGTCCTGCTGCAGAAAGAACCAGATTCTCATTTTTTGGCAAAGGGCAACTGCTATCTGAGGACCTGGACAACTTCTGACCCAATAAGGTAGTCGGATTTATTAGAAGGCTTGGGTGAAATATAATTGGGAGTGAGCCACAATCACAGTGTATTAAATAGGTGGTCCGACGTACGGCACTTTCCTATTATAATAACGGCTTCATAAGTGCATGGTTTCTATTTACTTTAGTAGATGGCGCGAGCAATAAGGTCCTAAAATTACCTGAGCATGTGCATCGTATAACTAACAACCTCAAATTTTAAGGTTTTTTCATTTATACTCTTTTTTAATGTTTGTATAGGCATTTTTTAGCTTGGATCCAAACTGGCTCCAAGGAAATATTTAAAAATTCACACAAATAATTTTCCAATATTGTTGATTGATAAAAATAGACTGCTAATTATAGGTTAGATTCCTAACCTGCAAAAAGTGTCTTATTTTATTGTGACAGACTATTTAAAACTTCATACACATTACGTTGAACTTGATTTTGGTTGCATGAAAGTACAGGAACCAGGCAGAAATTTTAATAATAGCTACGTAATACTTGTAAATCTTAAGAAATATATATTTTTGAGGTTAGCTGTGGTGACACGTGCAATAGGGTTGAACGATTTTTTTAATTTTTTAATTTTTTTTTTGTCCACCTGTCATAGCAAACAAAGTGTTCCTTTTTGGGTCTAAATGTCACCTATAAAATCTGAATCCAATTAAAAAATGTTCTGAGGTTCCTCAATGGCCTTAAAAGTTCGGAATAAAACGATATATTTCAGATATTTTTTATATATTTTTTTTCGTTTGATTCATCTGTCACAGCACTTAAAACTTTCATTTTTGGGTCTGAGAGAAACCAGAAAAATGCGAATCTGATTAAAAAATGTTCTGAGGTTCCTCAATGACCTTAAAAGTTCTAAATTAAGCGAAATAAAATTTATGCCGGCAAAGATATTTTAATATATAATTAATAAAAATCAATCATTAGGTGAAACCAAAATTATGATTCAAATCTAAATACTTAAGTAATCTAAAAAAAAAAATATTTTTTCAAAAAATAATCTCCTTTCTTCTCAAACGTTGGCAGAGTATCTCTTGACTTTATACGAGACTGGATGAATCCTTCGTGGCTTTCAGCTCCACAGACAGTAGCAGATGCTTCAGTCACAAGTCGCACGCACCTTTCCACCGCTTGGGTATGACAAGGAAATGAGGGGAAATTAAAGTCCACTGGATTTTGCAAGTTGATTTCCATACTTTTAGTTATTGGTGGTTCGGATAGTTCCACCTTGTCCCAAAAAATTATTTCTGAATAATGGGTTGATTTGAAATTTATTGGAGGTACAGTAAATTTACGGATTCCTGGCTTAATCGTTTTTCTTGCTTTGAGGATCCTCCTCATTCCAAGCTCTTTGAATTTTGGGTCTTGATCTGTAAGCAAAGCAATTAAGATATTTTCCGGATGAGCGAAAAAGGCGTTTCGTTCAATTACTGGATCGATAATTTTCAAAACATTTTTTGACAAAAATTTAGAAAGCTCCAACATTCTGTACAAATGTCTTGCACCTTCCACACAAGAAGGTTTAAGCTTTATATTGAACCATAACGGAGCATAAACTCCGTTAGAATATTTAAATTTTCAGATGGTTCTTTGGTTGCAGTATAGAGTCTTAAAATTCGGTTAGCAGTTGTTAAACATCGCGCATGAGATATTTTTCCAGGATTCCGTGCAGTTAAAGAGGCAGAAAGCACACCTGATTCTATTCCTTTAACCATCTCGAGAAGGTATCTCTGATCTGTGCTTAGACTAGTAGATTTAAATTCATTGCAGTCCAATTTCGGGAGGTTATTTTTAATTTTTCGGAATTCTATAACTGGAAGTTTCTCACAGTTCTCCAGTTTTTGTCCTATATTGCCCTTAAATCCGTGTGGTCCAGTTGTTTCACCATCAAGATGTGTTATTATATGTCGTAGAGGCAGTTCATTAAAATGGAAAAGGCAAATTAGCCACTGCAAAGGTCGACCTAATTCGGAAACTCTGGTTCTGTCGCAAGCAAGGCCAAGAGCTTAGTTCTCATTTACGATAGGCTGCTAACATTGCTAACTTCATTTAAAGAAGATGAGCCCGCTTTCTCAAAATCACCTGAAGCTGAAGTGCTTGCTCTATCAAAGAATGAGGTAGTTGGTCGATCGCGTTCTTTATTTTGACAATCATTAGATCTGCTGAAGAGAAATGAATTTTTATTATTACTAGGAAGCATTGTTAAATTAATTAGTTTATCTTACCTTATGATGACTGACTTTTCTTCATCTTTGCAAGCACCGAGTCGGGCATTTGCTTTCGCTTTTCGTTGTTCGGCAGACATTAACTTTTTTGTTGTTACAACGTCGACCGATCCAATAGCCATTCTTCTAGTCGTTCTTTATCTAACAAGAAATTTTTCTCAATAGTCGGTACTTTATTAGGTTTGGCACATTTACAAATTTCAACATTGCATTTACAAGACGCAATATCGAACAAACGAGTTGCTTCGTCTTTAAAAGATTTAACATTTTGTATTTGAATACACGAGGCCCCTTTTCTGGATTTTAAATTTTTCTGTAACTTATTGTAACGACTGTGATAATCTTTTATCATATTCCAAATTCTGCGGTGCCAAACCGTAGGAATAGATGCAGTTTGTCAAACATTTTCAATTTTCGGTATAATAATTTCTAAAATTTCTCGGACGGATGGATCTCTTCCCGACTTCTTCTCTTGAAGTTGGTGTTGAACGAATAACTAGTATAACATAACATCACGGTAGGTCAGTAACTCACGGAGGTTTAGTTCTTTAGGATCACCAAAAATTTCACAACGATATTCACTTCTAGTAGCCATAGCCTGCGATCAGGCCAATAATCACCTCGCAACTGACAACAAAGTGCCGAACGCTTCACATATGAAAAATGTGAACGTGTCACTTCCTCCTCCATCAATAGGCGTCAGCAAAGCCAATATCTGCATCTAAAAGTAACCTTGAGCTTGTGACAACACTTATAAATATTTAAATTAATCGACAAAAACTTCGAGGTCGATGAGGAACCATAGAACATTTTTTGTTTTGCCTCATTTTTTTTTTTACTTCATTTTTACTACTGGATGCACGTTTTGAGTGCTATGACACATGGATAGAAAAAAATTTTTTTTTTCGTTCCACCCTAACGTGCAATGCTGCATGTAGTGTTGCATATATTCTTTCAATGTTTTAATTTAGCTACTTAATGTCAGATGTCACTGGACTCTTGTTTCACTAAACAAAAAACAAAAGGCCGGGAATGTATGCAACACTGTATGCACGTATGCACAGAATCCGTAAAATCTATCTATGCGTAAGTAATGAGAGAACTTATTGGTCCTGCCATCTATTACATTATGTACAAAGTAAGCACTTATGAAGCCACTGTGAGGGTTGTCGTCGCATCACCTATTTAATACGCCCTGGCCACAATAGACCAGATGGTCGCAATGGAGGATCTGTTACTAGCTCACTCACATTTCAACCTAACCTAACCTACTTTATTCGTGTGCTTTTCTTGCCTGTATTTCCAGTTGCAGATACCACCAATATCATCAATTCTTAGCTGCCGCCCTTAAAGACCTTTTATTTCATTTATATTCGATGCATCAAGCAAATTATCAACAATTTTCAAAATTTATGAACTGTTACTTTTTCATTATAATTTGATGTCAAGTTGACCTTACCTCTTCAAAGAAAATTACAGTAAATATGCCAAAAGAAGTGATGGTAATGAGAAATATAGCATGATTCGAAATTAAAATATCAAAATCTTAAACTAGAAATATTCAAAACAACTGAAAAAAAAAAATGCTGCCCCTAAGAATCACTACTTCCACATTTAAATTTCCGGTGGGGGTGGTTGGTGCCAAAAAAAAGTTTGAGGCCTTTGGTTCTTGTACACGCAATAAATCCCAATTTTATTTTTTCACCCCTTTATAATAGGGTGGGGATGGTAATAGGGTGGCTGATGCCAAATTTTGAGACCTTGGCTTGGCCCATACAGTAAATCCCAATTTTATTTACTCTTATTTGCTTGCTTTACCTATTTACCCCCAAGCCTACAACAGAATAAGATCAAAATATAATGCACTTCTAGATCTCGCTATAGTACATAGCTCTACTAAATTTCAAGGCAATACCAAAAATCGTTTCAGAGTAATCGTGAGCACAAAAAAAGATACAGGCAGGCAAACCGACAGACACACATTTTTTACTCGCTCTTTAAAATTTCGACGTTTCGTGACATTCTAAGCCCATTTAAGAAAAACAAATCATTTTTTTTTTTATGATTAACTACTATACTTACTTCCATGATGTGGAAGTAAAACAAAAACAATTACGGAGCAGTGAGACCATGGAGACCCAAAAGTTCAACTATGCAGACAATTAAACTCACGAAATGCAAGTTTTATTGTAAAATTTTCTTAAGCACTGAATTGTTTACATACCACTTGTACGGAAAGAATATAATTGTTATTTGACACCATCTTGAGTTTCGTAAATACTCCGCGATTTTCAAAATTGGCGATAAGTTGTTCTGTCTCTGAACGATACACTATCTTGCAAAACAAGCAGATGAACTTTAACACATCATCTGTGCAGGAGTCAATATTTTAACATATTAGCCCAGACTATTAGTCATTGTTATTTACAGTTTGAAATATCTTGAAATCAGCATAAATCAATCCCTGTGCTGCACCTAAGTCAAGACCTATTTTATTTATTAGGTAGGTACTGCTAGAAATAGTAAAAGGTGTAGATTTGATCCCGAAGACGTATCTGACGTTGATATGTATAAAAAGATCTACTACAGTCTTTAATCCTAACACATTGCTCTTTATTTTGTAGGTACGAAATTATTAACAATATGATATTGTTATAGACTTCAAGTTGAAACAATGTATAGAGTAGTATTATCATGAGAAGATGCTTGCTACTTTTACCAAAGGCATAGCGTCATTTGTGGTATAATATAAGAATGTGTAATTGCAATAAATTTTTCGCGGTCGAGAAGTTGTGTCATACAGTAGATTAAAATTTGCCAACTGTGGTAGTTACATAGATTACGCACAGTTCCCCCCGACAGCGAAAAAATGTGAAGATATTTTGCTCTCAAAATAAGTTTATGTCACTTAATTTAATCGCCACCAGCAAACACAACTCTACTGCAGGCTACCGTTGCCACTGGTGTCGACATTGAATATGACGATAATGAGAACGTCATTGACTTAGAATGATGGATGTGTACAAATTCGTTTTTGCACATATTTTTGCAAGCATCTCATAGTAACACTACTACTCTACTACTTCATTGTGACAAACTTTGTCAAAGCCTTTTCTAGATCAGTAAAGATAACATCAACCTGCTTACTGTGTCTAGAGGCTTCATGTACATATTTAAAAGGTTTGTAATGCTTGGGAAGCAAGTCATGTTCTTAAGTTAAAATTAAATAAATGAAAATCTCTTAATGTCTCTAAGAGGGAGTATGATAATCTGATTCGTTGGAATTATCCAACCCTGCTTTGTGTAGTCTCTTCTTTCAAGTGCTTGCCATGCGTGGAAAATGTTTATAAATATCTTCCGCAATGTTTATGTATCAAAAATATATTTTGAAAAGTTTTTCGAAAACCGACCATTTTTTGAGCCTGTTTTTTTTCTTTAAATTTTTCCCTCTACAAATTTGGTTATATGAATGTTTACTTTATTATCCTCATTTAGACAAATATTTAAAAAATGCCATTGTTTTGTTTTATTTTTACAACAATGCAGGGTCGGACAATCCCTACAACCCAGATATACATCCCTTTCCCCTTGGTATTCGGTGTATAGTTGTGTAGAAATTGTATGTAATTATGTTAATATTTGTTCTTTTTACAGGTTACCAAATTTTTTGATTAATTTTCTTTTTCAATTCATTTCTTTTAATTGGGTAAATGTAATATAATAGTAATATATCTGATTTGTGGTCATGCCACTGATCTTTGTAAAAAACCTTGCACACGTGGCATTCACAAGAAGACGGATCGGTGTCGCTCCAGCACATTAAACATTTTTCAACAATTTTCTCAGTGGCTATTGTTATTGGTTCACGGTTTCTACACAAACTTATACAGCTTCTTCAACAAAGAAGATTGTATTTTGATATTTTAGTAGTTTTTTAATCAGTTTATGACGACCATTTTGTCAAATTTATTATCAAGATCCACATTTATTAATTACAATCCAACAGTTAGGATTCTTAATCCTATTTTAGTTTAGCCATATTTTTTGGATCGTTTATAGAATTCATGTGTTACCGAATTTATGAAATTTCTTGATTGAGTATGCATTTCCCTTACTCACCAATATACTAAAATTATATGTTTGGCTCAGCTTCACTCGTGCTCCATCCTTAGCAGACTCTGCGACAGAGATCTTTTAGGGCGAATCTTGATACTTTATATTATCAAAAAGGGGTATTTAGATATTTGACTCGACTATAAAAATAAGTAGTTTTCCAACGATGTGTATTTGAGAAATTACTGAAAAAAGGAAACGATAATAGAGTCATTGCTTTATCGAGTACATTCGATAATTTCTGTAAATAAATCATCACGATGCTCTGGTATAAAATTCAGTTTTCGTCTTAATTGTTCTCTGACAATTTGGAGAAAAACATTGGTATCAATGTGGATTAACCTATCTGGTTCTAGAAAATTTATATTTTTAAGCAAAGAAAAATCTTGATAAAAATCTGCCAATTATCTATAATTGATTAAATTTATCTCCATTTAAAAACAATGTGTTTCTTATCAGTCTTATCAAATGTTGTGAAAGAAATTGATAAACCTCAAGAATTAGTCACAATAAATTTTATTAAAGACGATACAGAAATCGAAAAGACTGCAATATGAAAAAAAAGATTATTTTTCTATTTATTTTGTTCACAATTCACAAATCTGCAGGTAAGTTATACTCATATAGGAAAATATTTTTTGAATTCAACTTTAAAGAAAAATTTTCTGGAGTGAAATTACATTAATTTTTATTGGCTGTATTGTGTCATTCTTATATTTAACATTTTATTTAGGTTTAAGATGCTATACCTGTTCGGTCACAGAAGATGATGCAGATACATCTTGTTTAGATGATCCATCTACAGTAGTAGGAGGAGGAATTACAGATTGTGACAAAAAATACTGTATTATTGTTAGAGTAGACTATAAGGTTGGTATATAAAATGTTTATATTTATTTCTGTACATTTTGGAACCAGAAGAACAATAATACTGCATGGGAAGTATGTCATTGGTATTTATTATACATTAGTATTCATATAGCAAAAAATACTGAAATCCAATTGGATATCAGTTACGAATAAATTTACTATTATGCATTTAATGAAAATTTGTTATGCAATGAACAGATCTGGCAGGAAGTACTTAAGTGGGCGGTTAGGATTTCCACTGCACATCTCAGCTGTTTTCTGCTCAGCTTTAGCAGTTCGTTGGTCTTTGTCTTGGATGGACCGGCTGCAGCATTTTTTAACGTGAACTCTGATTTCATGTGGTACGAAAACCCTGAAGCGTGTCGCGAGAAAGTCTTTTAATTCGGTTATAGATCACTAACTCCCCCTCCCCAACCTTTTGCAAAAGTTTAAGAAATCCTGTTTTTTTTATTCATCTAACTGGCTTTTATCGCTTCATAGAAATTTCATTTGTTTATCTTATGACATAAATTTGGCGTAAAAATGAGTATATATTTAGGAACAACCAGTTAGAGCTCCTATCATGCTATTTTCGCTACATGATGGTTTCATTCATGTATCTTATGAAGAAAGGGTTTTATACAACTGCCACCCAATCTATAATGCGGTGCCGAGTTTTTTTTTTCACCAACTGTAAATACAAGCTTCTAAAAATTGATAACTTGCATCTATATTGTGAAGATATTGCAATTATTGTTAAAACTTCAAAAACATTTCTCACTGATCTTAATTATTTTAAGCTCATTATAATACAGTAAAATTAATAGTTGACCTGGAACAAATTTGTAACAAGCTGATTTGTTAGGGATTGTATTCTATGGCTATTCAGGACTCTGACTGAAAATCCCAAAAAATCAGAAATGAAGAAAAAATGCACCGCCATGTTGAAATTAGACACTTTTTTCCTTTAATCGGTAATAGCCCACACGGATGACACTTTAAGAAAAAAGTAAAGAAGCAAAATATTGAGAGAAAGAGCTAAGTTTTAATGTGGTATAAAGTTTTTTGCAATCGTTTAAATATTAGCAAAGTTACGGTTGTCAAATAGATTTATATAAAAAAAGATGACTTTTTCTATTTTAATATCCAGTTCTCTGGATTAAGATTGTTACCTAACCAGACTTGAATTTGCCAATACACTCTATAAATATGATATTTAGTGGCATTGGATGTTGGCGGAAGAACTGCTAGATCGAAGCGTTTGAAAATATTTTGCCTAGCAGAAATCTGATTATACCTAACGAACCTGTAATCATTTAAACTATTAGTTTTTTACTGCCGTACCATCTTAAAATAAATTCTTCTCCAGTTACTGCAAGCTGATTTGCTTCAGCAAATTTGCTTTTGAAAATTAATAGGCTGTTACTTAGTTCAATATTATTTTCTAATACTGACAATATTGTTTTATAAAATGCAGAGGTGGTATCTCATCCAGAGATGGTATATGTAAATGGAATATTTTTTACTACATTTTCACTTAGTTCTGAACGTAACTTACAGATATTCGTCATTCGTATTTTATCAAATTTACCTCCATCACCGGGTCTCATCATGTGCACATTTTTTGTTTTGCAATGTTCAATGAGTAACTTTATTAAGTCTGTATCTTGACCCACAACTATAACAGTGTTACATATATCAGTAGCTGAGCAATCAATAGCAGTTTTTACAATTAAATATACAGCATCTGAATCCGTACATTTGACTGTGATATTGTTTTGGGAAAAATTTGATGTTAGAAGTTTAATTAATTGATCTTTATCTGACGCTGATGCTAAAAATTCGTCTTGAGTTATCTCGAACCATGTTTAATCAGTATTACCAACAAAAGTTTTTGTTGAATATTGTTACATTTTTATGGTGTTAAAATACAAAAAATACCCTTTTTTATAAGAATCTGTCATTTTGACAACAATACCTTTGCTAATATTTGAACTGAAGCTTAAACTCTTTCTCTCAAAATTTTGCCTCTACATTTTTTCATAAAGTGTCATCCTTGTGAGCTATTACCGATTAAAGGAAAAAAGTGCCTGATTTCAACATGGTGGCGCATTTTTTCTTCATTTCTGCACTGCGGATTTTTTGGGATTTTCATTCAGAGACTCTTGGATAGCCACAGAATACAATCACGAAGAAATTACTTTGTTACAAATTTGTTCCGGGTTTGGTCCAAATTTAATTCTATTTTACTGAGGTATTAATCATTTTAAGCCAATTAAATCAAGGGGTTTAAAATCCTTTGAATGTGAATTTTGTGCGTGAAACAATTCCATATACTTACTTATTTTTCATACACAAATTAACTCCTTAACAAACTATAATATTCTAATATTTTTTAAAGGATCCAAGAGGGAAGCTGGCTTCTATGACGAGAGGTTGTGTCGATATACCTACGTATATAAATGATGTTATCGAGGACGAAACTCACAGAGCTTATTACAGATCCTGTAGACAAGAATTATGTAATAGTGGAAGTGGGAGATCAGACAGCAATAGTGCTGATAACGGAAATCTTGGCGACAAATCGACTATTTATTGTCCGGGAGTTGGAGACAGTGGAGCAACTGTCATCGCTTCAGTTTCCTTCATCACGATAGCGTCGGCTTACATTTTTACTCATTTCATGCGATAATAAAAATAGGATATTTAAAATTGCTCTAAAATGTAATAATTGCAACAAAAATAATTTATTTTTTATTTTCCAAAACAATCATGCAATGACATTTGCTTATGTAAATATGTTATAAGAAGTGCTGATTTTTCTAATTTCTGTAATTAAAGGGTTTTGATATATTTTTGTTTTTTCATTATGTTCCATAATTTTTCCCGTTAATAACTTTATACAATCTGATTTCTATACAGTACTCGTCCATTCAATAAGATAAATTAATTTACAGTGAAAGTAAATAAAGTGGAAGAGTTGTAGATGAGAGTGCAAAATACTAAAGATTTATAAAAACTTATTCATGACATCTTGCCAGTTGAAGTGGCCAAAAATGAGAGAATTTGAGACGCTGAAGAAACCGCTTACACGATTTTTAAGTGGGTACAAAAACAATGATAATGCCAGATTTTGGTATATTATTGTTAGAGGCGTGCTCCAGGGCTCCGTACTGGGACCATTGCTCTTTCTTATTTACATAAACGTTTCACCACATGCGATAAGCTCTCTAAATATTAAAACTACAATGTTTGCTGATGATGCAAAATTAAGTAAAAAGTTAAGTAAAGATGAAAATCCACAACATATTATAACAGTAATATTACGAAAAGCTAAATCCTGGTTTACACCTAATCATTCTTGTTAAATGAGGGTAAAACCTTTTGAGTCGAAAAGGGCTAATCAAACGGAGCAAAGTGTCAAATTTTTAAGGGTTCAAGTTGATGCTAATCTAATCTGGGCTGAACACATTGGTTGTTATGAGAGAAAAAATTAGATCATTTAGAATGATGAAGAGAGAGCTGATCGACAAGATAACTGAGGATTTGAGGGAATACGTACAATGTATACCTACTTATTAAAAACAAATTGTTGTTCAATATCGATAATAACAAATTCTAAATAGTTTTTTCAATCGATTTGATTTCATTTTATGCATTCAGTTAGCAAAAATAAGAATCAAAACTGAACATATTTTATTATTCGAAAGCGAGCAGATCCGAAAATCTGCAGTACTCAGGCCTGTCAACCTGTTATATATTTGCGACATTTAGAATTCCCTAGAGAAGACCAGTGCTCTCCACGAAGGAGAGCAGTCCTTTCCGGGGTTAATATCATAATTCCTCTGGCTGTAGAAACAGCCTTCCGAGATACCTATACATTGACGCTCCTATTGATGCATAATGGTGTAGGATCATCTTTCAACCTCATTGTATGCAGGTGCTTGTTCAGAAGACAGTGTCCTGTTATCAGGCCTATCATCCATCTCAGTAATTTTCTATAGAGCTCAAGCAGCCACAGGGTAGAGTCAGCCCCTTTATATGGAGCCTTGACTATCACATTCTGGGGGCCTGAGCCCAATAGTTGTTACTGTGCCACAGCCCAGTCTTGCAGCTCTATTTGAATCATGCTTCGTAGCAGACCAAAGGCTGGTTCGGGGCCAGGGAGCGAGTGTTTACTCCTCTCACCAACCGGTTGTAGTCTGCTTCTTCATTGCCCTCGATGCCACTGCAGGGTTCATAGCAATTTTTCAAACTTAAATTCCCTGACTTCTCCAGGTTTTCCAGAACTATTGGAAGGTTTTTTCCAAGTCTAATAATAATTAATGAGCGGGGGTGCAGCGTCACTAAATAATCGGCATGAAACTAGAAGTTCGAAACTCAACATTTTTTTTTGATACTAAAATTCCCTGACTTTTCCCTGACCGACTTCAAATTCACTGATTTTTACAGGTTTTCCAGTTCGCTGTGAACCCTGCACTGCGTGCGGTCACCCATATGAGTAACTGAGTTGTGTTGACAAAACTCAGTCAGAATGTTTCGACAGTTCAGCACCAGCTTAGAGGTCACCTTGTTTGATGCAAGAGCTCTCAAGGCTGTCGGTACATATACAGGATGTCCAGAAATTCCATTGCCATACTTTAACGGGCGATTAGGTATAAAGGCTATTAAAAAAGGTTCCTGTGAATATAGGTCCGCTTCCTAAGGGCGCTAGAGTCCTTTGAACATGGCGCCCATAAACTAGATTTTATTTAATTTCTTCAGATCCACTTTGAGTATGCATTTTGCAGTATGCAGTGTAAACTATCGCTATTAAAAAACAAAAAACTCTTATTGTTTATTTGCTCTTTCTTGGATAATCAACTATATGATATTGTTCTTTTCTTGCTCATACAACTTTGATTAATGGACTATGTAATAATTCCTTCAGATCCGTTTTTCTCAAATACGGTTAATCTATCGACTTTTTGCAAGGATACCTTTTTTTTATATTAAAACTATCAAGGAATCATAATATCAACGCAAAGTATCAGAAAATGGCATAATAAGAAATATATGGATAAATAAATTCAGTGACCTGGCTGTTGGTACGGCCCCTGGACAATAAAGTAGGTGGCCGATGATTGCCTAAAATAGCCCCTAATAGTGGTCATTTACATACCAAAATGCATACCTGGACTCAATTGGATCTGAAGAAATTAAATAAAATCTATTTAATTTCTTCACCCGTTAAAGTATGACAACGGAATAGCTGGACACCCTATATAAATGTGCTAATCGACAAAACGCCTCTTCTGAGGTTTTCGCTTGCACACAGTAACATATGTCACTGATACAAGAGCCCTTGGTTTACAACCCTGTACGCCGGCACAGGTTCCCTCCTGAGAGTATAAGAGCTAGCAACATTATTGTCACTTGATTTTAGCGTTACTTATTCTTTTATACCCCCTCCCTATTCATGACATTAATTTATTATTGCCAGACGGTTTCACTGTTGTTAGAACACCGTGCCAGACCCTGATTTATGTTTTAAAAAAAAATCATTTTCAAGTAATTTTAGGAAAGCTGAAATTTTAATAAGTTTCAATATATTTTTTAACATCAGACAAACCATAATTAATTAGCCAGACAGTAATTCCGTTGCTAAATTAATGCCAGACCGAGTTTTGGTAGAAGGAAACCGTGTTCTGTTTGTATTGATGACTTGAACAGCATTTATCGAAAGGAGCGTGATCCAACGCAAAATTGAAATGGACTAAAATTCTGACTTATAGCTTCCCAGCTATAGATGCCACAAGTTAGAATACATTATAGTATGATGTCTGAAGCCATTTGTATTTTAAAGTGTTTTTAATTATCTATATCTTTAATATCTACACATATAATTTTTCACATATAATTTTGCAACTCTTGAAATCAATAATATCCATGGAATTTATATTAAGAAATATTCAAGAACATGTGATAATTTGATTTATACATTATAAATTCAAGTTATCACTGAAATAAACAGGATTTACTAAAAAAAAAAAATAGTATTACTGGGGATTGAACCCACTGCATAAAGAAGTCAGAATTTTAATCCATTTCAGGCAAGCAAACATAATATGCACCTCCCCGAAGCCTGGTGTAGCAGCTTACTTACCCTCAAATTAAGATTCTCTTAAAGAATTTAACAGAATCTTAATTTGGGGGTAAGTGAGCTGCTACACATACGGGGGAGTATGTGTAAGCAGCAGCAGCAGCCTTTGAAGCAATAGATTGGGTTGTCCACACAGCTACCCAATCGTTGTCATTTTTCTCCCATCCATAGTTTGATGGGCTTGGCAGATCTGGCAGAAGTTCCAAACTGTGCCCCCCGATAAAGGGCCCTCATTGTGTGCAGTTTTAAGGCATCGTAGGTGGGAGGAAGGTTTTCTATCTGCCGCTTTGTATTTGTAAATAGTTTGTTTCGGCACTCAGTGACTTTGTCACAGGCAGGGACCGTAACCGAACCGAAACCGTAACCGAAAAAAGCACTGTAATTACGATTTTTTCTAACCGTAACCGAAACCCGAATTGAGAGATTCTGGAAAACCCAAACCGTAACCGAAAACCGGATTGGCGCTGCTTTGAAAACCGAAACCGTAATCGGAAATGGTGTACGTTAAGTAACTGCAACCGAAACCGAGCCGAAATAAATTTTGTTTTCGGTCCCTGCAAGCATTAATTTAATTTTAACCGAAAACCGCACCGTAATTACAAATTTTTCCTAACCGTAACCAAAACCGGAATGTAAGATTCCGGAAAACCGAAACCGAATTGTCGCTGCTTTGAAAACCTAAACCAAAACTGAAAACCAAACTAACGCTGCTCTGAAAACCGAAACCGTAACCAAAAACGGTGTACGTCAGTTAACCGTAACCGAAACCGAACCGAAATAAATTTCGGTTTCAGTCCCTGGTCACAGGCCATAGATCTGTAAAAATCCAGATTATGTACGTTAAGAAAATTTTTATTTTGGAAGCCAAAATTTACTTACTTTTATTTGGAACTAACTTGTCATAGAGTGCGACAAATTTTTCTATGCGATCCATAGCATTTTCTAAATCTCCGCTTGCCGTCACAAGGAAACCGTTAGTGATTTCTGGATACACTTTCCAAGCTTGGAGAGCCGTTTTCTTGCCTCTACCTGCAAACGATGAGACTGAATCGCATCCGGTGAACGCATGGAAGACTGGAAAGATACAGGATTTTTGTGGACCTGGAAACAAAAAAATATTCAGCAACTGGTCACTAGCAGAGATTTTTTATCATTCGCTAACGTTTTCCTCACCTAAGCTTTCTGCTAGAACATGTGCAGCAAAATATTGGTGGCTCGAGTTGTTAATATGAACCCAGAGGTCTTCGAGTTGTGGGATTTTGCGGACACAACTGATAGCTATTATCAGGACGTCAGTGTCTACAGACCGAAGAAGCACCTTCGTGTGTCCTTGCTGAACAGCATCTAAGACATGTACCATAATCCTGGTGTTTGCCTCTTCATGGCTACAGGGATACAAAACGCCGTTCATGTCTCGGTTTGAGTTTGAAACGACCAAGTCTTCGATAGTCGAGTAAACCTCCTTTCTGGATTTATTTCAATGCAACTTGTTGCAAAAAGTTTGAATAGTTCCTTCTTTTTAGTGGCGTCGCAAAGAAATAAAGGCCAACTTTTCGGGATTCTCGTGGACAAACTAACACGAGTACGTTCACCGATGCCTCTTTTGTTCCGGGTGTGGTTCTTCAAGCTGTCCTGAGAGTACCTATCCCAAACATCTATTTGAGAAACAACTCTACTTTAGGTGTTCTATTATTGGGGAACAGAGTGGATGAAGGGCCTATGTCACATTTTGGCAAAAATATGTTTTTTTATCCAATGGATGTTTATAAATTATACTAGTTTCTTTTTCAAAATATGTTTCATTATAATCTGATATCAAATAAAAAAGTTACTAGTGGTTGAAGGGCTTATGTACTTGGTAAGTATTCTAAAAATAGCTGCACTTTTTGTCTGAATTACGAGAATCAGCAAAACTCGTTGAAGGGCGACCAGATGATGACAACGATCTTCGGGATTGTGAAATATTATCAGATCCTTACATAATTTTGGTAGTAAATAACTCATTCACCCAATTCCTATTCTTTTCTATAAAATTTCTTTCGTAATGTTTATAAACTATCCATTTTTAACAATGTTTTTAAAAAGTTTTTAACGTCTACAAATATCACTTTTTTTGTCTTAATTTTCGTTTCATTTTTTATATGAAGTGTACTTTTACCAAGTATTTATTATTTACACATAACCTGACTTACATTCTCTTCACAATGACAATAAAGCAGACCGTTTACGTGCCCATCAGTGTATCGCTTCCAACTTAACACTCGCAGCAGTAGCCAACTGTATCTTCCACCACATATTTTGAAAAGAAACGGATATTCATTGTACTTTTGGAGCACGTGGGCCATCAGTGTAAAAAATATAACAAAAAGCATAAAACAACGTTTTCTCAAAACGATAACTTTATTTTATTTTTTTAAGTTAAATGCCCCTGGAAGGTAGGCAAAATACATAAATGTATCTACTTATGGTCCAAAGGGATCTCTGTACCGACAGAGAGACTAAATAAGAACTGTGTAAGTATTTTCCATTGAAATCCCCACGAAAATGGCCTTATGTTGAGAAAAATTCATATCCCCAGTATGCAACCCGCAATACGTGGCTCGTCGTGGGTTCCGGATTTGTCTACAACTCTTAAATCACTCTTTGGGGTCTACCCTACGACTCTGCCAAGTTTCATGCTTGCATCAAAAAATGCAAGATACCGCCCAAATATTGCAACTAACGACGGTACTAATAAATTGAAATGAAAAACGGATATTAAAATTATATTATATAAGAATCATGAAAATTTGTACAAGAGTAAACACTAGTAAATATAAAATGCATGCATACATAAGATATAGTCTTAAATAAATATTTATTATTTATTAATAATTTGTTCTAATTGTGACAGTATTTCCTGTTCACATTCTTCAAAGTTTTCTTCCAATTCGTCAATTTTTTTCTCATAGTAAGTATTAATTGATCGCTCAACCAACTCCTTTTGTAAGTCAAGAAGCTGATTTATTGTAAGACATTCTTGGGGTTTTTGTAATTTTGCAAAGGAACATTTTGGAGCGTGTTTTAAATGTTCTTCCCACGGATCATCTGTAGAATCCCAACCATCCAAAGATTTATTGCAAAAGAAACATTTAACAGAATCTGGCTCGTTCTTATTTCCTGTAAAAATGAATCCAGCTTCTGCCATCTAAAACAAAAGCATGTTTTTATAAGTAATATGGAAGCAAAAAAATGTACTATTTTCCTATTTTTTTTGCCATAGAAATAATCTCAGGCAACAGATAGTACGGAAAAAACAGATTTTAAAAAAGAAAAATATTAGGGATATGAAAATTTCAGAGTTTGTAAGTTTCGTCCTTTCATATTAAGAAACCAGTCAGTCCATAACTACAAAACTCAATGCGCATAAAGGGGTGAAAAATGTGTTTTTTAATAATCCGAAAAATATTATTTTTTAAAAAAATCTCGTCTTGCTAATAACTGCGTCAAACACCTTCAATTTGTTTTTTAGAGACTTCTGTACGATAAAAATTGACCCAAGATACAGAAAGTTGAAGATGGGGTACTTTTATATTCCCATTAAAAACTACATTTTTTAGCAAGTTGAGAGTGCGGTGAGTATGTATGCATGTGCGGGCATGATTGCATGCGTACACAATGGGGTCATTTCATGTTTGTAAAAAACTTAAAAATACCTACTAATTTGAACAGTAAAATATACGAGGATAACGTAACAGCAATTAAATTCACTCTGATATTTGTTAATTATTCATAAATCCACACAAACTATACTACTCATTTTATATTTTATTAACGTGTGATATCAATGGTTAGAGGTAATTTTATTGTTGTTAGATTGCTGCCCTGTGAATATCAAATGTAATATTAATGTTTTGCATTGGCGGCGCTAGGGGTGGGCGGGAGCCCACCCTGCAAATCCAAGCGCCGGTCGCTGCCCACCCTGCGCCGCCGCTGCTGACTTGAGGCATCACATCACATCTCTACGCTGGCGATGCAGGATAATAATAATATAAATGATAAATGTACACTTTGTTTTTTTGCTAACTTCGTCTATCGCTGTACCCGGCATCCGCCCACCCATTTCAAAAGGCTAGTGGCGCCACTGATGTTTTGACTTCTATTGTTTTCCAGTTAGCAAATAAATATTGTATGAATTTTAGGAAGTGCGAAGAGCCGCATATTTTCGGCCACAACTTTGTTGTTTTTTATGTTAGAGAAAAAATAAAAAAAGTGTCGGAAAGCTCGATCAATTTTGTTTAGAATTGTCTACAAATATTTCGAAAAAACTGATAATTAGCGAGATTCTTGGGAAAATAGAAGAAACTTCAAGTTTTCCTAGAAAATGCATGTGAATCTTAAAAAAACCATTTTTTCCAGAAACGTTCCCTGGATTAATGGAGCGCCTAGGTAATACATGATATTAAGAGTACATCGTAATTGAGATTAATTTCAGTTAATTTCCGATTAATTACGGTGACAAAATGGCGAAATTTTACCGAAAAAGAAAAAAAAAAAAATCTCACTTCCCGCCCTTCTCTCTACCTCATTTTTGTCGCAAGACAAAAAATATAAAAAAGAGTTTTAGCAAATTTACTTCTATTTAAATTCATTAGAGTAGTTTTTTGGCTTAGGAGCCAAGATTAAGGAGTTACCAACTTGTTAAACAAGAAATGTGCGATTTTTGCCGGACATCGCCACATATTTCAGTAAATATCTCTAAAACAAAAAAAAAAACATTCAACAAATCAACATTCTGATGGAACCAAAAGATTCGTAATGAAACGAACTCGTTTTACAGTATTTTTTATTTTGGGCTAGCGAAAAATAGTTAAAGAAAAGCATGCATTTCGGAACCGAAAATAGCGCAAAAACATGCAATCTTAAAATGTTCATATTTTTCGAAAAACACCTGTGGGACGGCCGTACGATGCCGCGACGGAAAGAGGAAGTTGATTCGCATCATAAATTGCACAAGGCAAATCGAAAATTCGGCTCGGCACGAGCGAATCAAAAGTGTCATTTTTTGACATTTAGCGAAAACGGCAAAACTAAATGTCAGTCACACATGTCAAAATGGTAGTAGTGAAGTTTGTATTTCATGGCTGCCATACAAATTTATTGCTTGCGTAACCATTGACGTCTATACTGCGCATGCGTAACCATTGACTTCACAGCTTTTAGCAGGAACAACTATTTTCAAATTATAAATTAAATTTAAAATTATTTTAACGTCCATAAAAAAAATTGCTGTTACATATACTTAGTTATTATTATTAGTCCTAGAATGCAAATTCAATGTAAATACAAATTATGAAATAACCCCATTGCGTGTGCGCGCGCGTCTGGGTATATATGTCTTTTACAAAATATTTATTTATGTATTTGAAACATATTTGAATTTTTAATATAGTTAAAAAAAATACATTCATTCGAATTATCGAAATCATTAGCATTAATCGAATTGAGTGCTCAATCCTGCTCCTTATTTAATAACCTGTTACACCCTTGCCAGATTTTACATAGACCAACAATTAAAGTAGTATAATCTGTTTAAATAAAGTTTTGTTTTTATGTTAATTAAAGTTTTTCACCTTTATTGTTAATACGTGCATATAATAGACAACACATCTATGGTAATTTTAAAAAAAATGTTTTGACAAGTAATATAAATATTATAATCTTTTATGTTAGTTGAATCAAAAGTTACATTTTACCTATGGATATAAAATAAATTCAAGAGATTATGGGCCCAGACATCCTAACTACAGAAAAAGAAACAATCAGAATACAATCTCTCATTAGCGGGAAAAGTTCGCACATCTAAATCGCGCACTGTCAATTTCGGACGGAATTGTAAAAAAATTGTGCCAGGCCCGAATCACGGATTTCTTCTGTAACCGGATCGTCTGCGACAAATGGCGTGTGGAGTGATGTCGCCTCATGATACAGTTTGTATCATGATGCCACCTAACTAGCTATATGGTAAGCGGAGAATAATTCATGAATCAGAAAACAAGAAAATGTCTGAAGAAGAAAAAACCTTCTGATCCCAAAAATTTTTAAAACATTTATTTTATTATCTAATAATACCTAAATATAGAATTAATTTTAAAAGTTATTTTATTTTACCATAGCATAAAGAAGAACACTTTACTAGGAGCAATGAATTTAAATATTTCGTTTTACTGTTCGTAATAGTAATATCGCCTTATTTACAATATTAAATTGTTAATACTCCATTACAATTACTATTACTGAGGTGAGTATGAACTAGTAGAAAGGAATATATATTTCAGGGACTATTTGTTAAAAATAACTATATATTTATTGAAGGAAAAAAGAACAATAAAAATGTTAGAATTGTAAATACTTAATAATTTATTTTTCAGGAAGCTGTGAATGGAATCTCACTGTACTTATATCGATATTCTAGTTAGGGTGAGTACTTTTATTACAACTAGTAGGAGTACTTGATTAATCGATTTTGGAAATATTTTCCTACATAACCTCATATTTTATTTTTCCAATTTTAGACATTCACACAATATTAACTCATTATCTACTACTCCAGACTTTAGAATAGACACAACTAAAGGAAACAATTTCAAACAACCTACAAAAAACCTTTCCTACACAGCCAAACCAGTAAGTGAAAATTTATACTACGATATGCTACGATGAGGTTCGGAGACATATTTTGGTGAAATGGTCATGGATAAAATGGGATGCTAGCAGAGCAGACAGGTAATTAAATATAAGCAATTTAATTTATTTAACTTAATTTAATATATTTTACAGGGTGTTACCAGAAAAATTACATATATTTTGCTACAAAAGTTAATCTGCAGTGATACGCTTAGTATATTATTGTTGTTAACTTACATATTATAGTTATGTTGTATTGTATATATAAAGAAATTAGGCTAAATAAATTGTCATAAATAATGTATTTGATTAATAAATTATTTCTAAAGAAAAATCTGACTCCAACAGTATTTCATTCATATTTCAGAACATTATTTGTGACTGTGATTGTATTGCCTATGATAGGTACCTATTTAATATTATAAAAACCGTTGTGTGCTGATAAAAAAGTTTCAACTTTACAAGTGCCTACCGTTTATTTATTTAGTTATTATTTCCTAATTTTGTACATTGACTATATTATGTTTTCTGTAATAGGAAATAAGTTCAGCGCAAAAAAATGACACCATTTAAGAAATACTGAAAATCTAAAACAAATATTATTTGTCTTCATCTAATGTTTAATAGGTTTTCTGACTCTCTACCGGGCCATTCCTAAAAGGGGTAAAAAATATTGAGTACTGTCCTGAACTCTGCCAACAAAAGTATGGCGGAAATTTACAACACGAGATCAAAGGATTTTTGCCGACATTATATTCTGATTGTTTCTTCTTCTGTGTCCTAACCACTTTCAGTAGATGTTAGAAAAGATAGCAGCTGATTGGATTATTTCAATTTTGTGATAGTACCTGTTCTAAGTGTGAATCGTCATATCAATATAGATGGTGAAGAAGACTGGCCGATATGGAAACACAAGATGCGTGACATGCTGGACTATCATGAAGGAGCTTTAGATGTCATAGAAGGCAAGCTTGTTAAACCCGATCCTTTAGATAACTCTACTTTAGATGCTCAGCTAAAGCAATATAAAGAAAAGTCCGATCTATATCGTAAAGCAAATAGCTACGCTAAATCTATGATAACTAGTGCTGTAAGTGACGGAGTTTATCAGAGAATCATGGATAAAGAAACAGCATATGATGCATGGCAAGCTTTAAATCGACAGTTTCAAGCTTCTTCCAAAGATCAGTTAGCTTTGTACTGATTACTTTGCCTTTAACTGGACATTCGGTGAAGATATTTCTACATATAATGCTAAATTAAAACGTTTATTTAACGAGTTAAACAATGGTTTAAAGGCAAACGGAGAGAATACTCTTCCAGATTTAACGATTCTTACATATACTTCCCAGCAAATTTGAAAACTTTCGATCGAGCTGGATGTTGTTGACAAAAGACACAGAGAAGACACTTGATGAGCATACTGTTTAGTTGTGCATATTTGAAAGAAACTTCACTAAGTATGAAAAGCAAAAAGGAAATGCACAAGAAGCCCTAGTTATAAAAATAGACAAAAGGAAGCAAGAAAACCAAGTAGAGCAGAGAGCAACGATTTTAAAAAAATGGAGGGTGGGGGGAAAGTTTCGTTTGGGGTGGAATCGATTAAATATTGTTAGTAGATACTAAAAAAATGTTTTTCAAGTTTTTTCCTCAAGAAATAAATTAGGCCGAAAACCGGCCTTAGATAGCATCTTTAACTCAAATTACAGAATGTACACTAGAAATTAATGGAAAACCTATAATCGGCAGAACCAGAGAAGTAGGAGGTAGTATATTTAGAAGTTCGACTGAACCAGTTGTACCAGAAACAGTCCAGAAACAAATGATAATATTGCTATTGTTGCTTATACGAAATTTAACACACAAGATTAAAGAATTGCTAAGTGATAATGGAGGCGAATTCGACAGAGAAGTAAGATCCATTTTAAGAGCAAACGGAATTACTTAAAGGTTAACAGCACCCTACACGCCTTATAGACCAGGAGGTAGTGACAGATCCCTGAGAACGATTAGTTAGTGTCTGCCAATTTAAGGGTCAATTATTATAGGTATTTGAGGAATTATAAGGGTATATAAAAAAGTTTCTTCGATTGCAGCAACATTGCAAATTAATTGTGTATTTGTAATTGAAAACTAACATTTTGAATGATCAGTTAGCGTCTGCAACGTAATTTTTGTGAAACTTTGAGCAAAAACAATCCAGCGGAAGCTAATCTGCAGACGATTTATGCGTGCTGGAGGGCCAAAAAAAATTAACTTAACTTGCAAGAAAAATGGACATTTGAGAACAATGAGTTTGCATCTACCATTTAACTGATTAATCATTAATGATATGGAAATTGCAAAAAACTACTTTGCAGGCGATTACGACATGCACATATGTTCACGATGATTTTTAGAAACTGTATTACTTTGTACATACTATGTAATGATAAGTTCGGAGTTGAAACAGAATTTGTTATGAAGTATATAAGACCAAGTGTTGATATAATCATTGGCGAACATTTTGGACTCGCAGAACATTAAAAAAAATAATTCGAAAGTTGAAAAATGTTGACGTTTTGAACGATTAGTTTTTTCATGAAATTTATGATAAAAAAATAATGATTTGACAATTTGCAGGCAATTTCAGCATGCACAAGATTATATACAACAATAACAACATTACAAACGAATCCAAATGTTGTCGAACAATTAGCGTCTGCTATTTGTTTTTTCATGAAATTTATGATAAAAAAATAACTATTCGACAATTGACAAACGATTTTAGCATGTACAAGACTATAGTTTGATGATGGAATTAAAGAGAAAAACGCTGTATTAAAGACATACGAAAAAGACACAAGCACCCGTAACTTTTCATGATTATTACCATTATTTTCAATCACAACGACACTACTTCATTTAATATATACAATTCCAGTGAAAAAATAACCAAATTGCTTATTTGTACGATAGTAGGGATTGCAATACCGGTTAGCCGGTTAACAGGACAAAAAACACATGACGATAATTACCAGTTATTTAAATTTTTTACCGGTTATTTCGGTAAATTCTGAACATACGATATGTCTCGTATTCAACATTTCTATTTATGTCAGTGACTAGTATTCACTAAATACAGAGTGACTGTCCCAACACTGAGCACTTTTGACAATATCTTGTGACAGGAAATTGAATATTTCACTGCCGCAAATATCCGTGGAATTAGAAGTATGTTATTACCAATTCTTATTAACTTATCGACTTACCAATATCGATTGAGGAAGGGCATCTTCAGCTGGTGATATTCTATGCACAAATATCAGATGATTAACAGATATAGCTTTGAAAAACTAACTGAAAAACTAACCCTTTTAACGGGCTATTTTTAAAAAATACTGTATTTTTAGATTAGGTATTCAGTAAATGCCCTATTTGAGTTTATGTTTATAATTTTTGTTATTTAAATTGGTATTTTTGTTATTTACAGAATAATTATTTATTTAAATTTATTTCATTTATATTTTTTCCTTTCGATAAAAAACCTTTTGTTTGTTCATTATATTAATTATACGTATATAAAAATGTTTTTTGTTAAATTTAGACAATTACTTCCACATCCAGTGGAAGTATAATAATGAAAAAAAAAATTTTTAAATTTTTATTGTTCAAATGGGCTTAGAATGTCATGAAACGTCGAGGTTTTAAGTTTGAGCGAAAAAAAATTTCTGTCTGCCAGACTGTCTGTAACTTTTTTGTGCTAAGTTTACTCCGGAACCGTTCAAAATATTGACTTGAAATTTGGTACACATATGTACTTTAATGAAATCTGGAACTAGATTATATTTTCATATTGTTCCGTCGAAGGGTTGGGGGGTAAATTGAGGTAAATTTGGGGTAAATAGGTAAATCAAGCAGGTAAGAGTCCATAAAATTGGTATTTAGTATATACAAAAGAAGCTAAGGTTTCAAAAAAATTTTTGGCATTAGCCACCTCCATTACCACCCCCACCTCACTATTAAAGGGGATGAAAAAAAAAATTGTGATTTAGAGTGTGTACAAGAACCAGAAACCTCAAGATATATTTTTAATTCATCCACCCCTACTACCACCACCCTTTTCACCACCCCCACCCCACTACCGATGTGGGGTATCGTTTTTTGGGTTTCTGGGGTAGAGGATTTCAAATATTATATTATTAAAGTTCCATAAACAATTATTTCCACATAGAAAATTTTTTCGTTGTGGGTGACTTGGAAAGAAAATCCGGATGTGGAGGTCCTTGGGCAGTGGTTTTTTGTACATGGAAAAAGACAATTGCCATTTTCGCCACCCTAATCATTTATGCTAAAAATTACCGGTAAATACCGGTTAACTGGTTATTTACATTTTTATTTACCGATTTACCGGTTATTCAAACTTCCGGTAAATTGCAATCCCTATACGATAGATATAAAAAAGTAGGTATGCTTTTAGAGGGCAAAATATGTACTAACATAATATTTTGTCGGACTCCTCTTGCATTTCCTTAAATATATAAGGAATACAAAACGTTTGAGTAGGAATAAGTCTTTCGGCTGGTGTTTATTGCAATAGAAGCTTTAGCATTTTGTGGCAATACTTAGTTATTGCACTTAACGTGGCCAGGCTTGTAATTCCAAATCCAGTGCTAAGCAGGGCATTAGTCCGAAGAATAGCTGTTGGTTGCAGTCTGGTTTTTTATTCCTTATATATTTAAGGAAATGTATAGGAGTTTGACAAAATATTACGTTAGTAGATATAAAAAACGTCAAATCTGTGTTATATTTTACTGTTTAACAATTAAATCGAAAATCTTGCCCGTCGGTTTAATTTTATTGAGAAAATGGAAAAACACAATATTACAAAGAAAACTCATGATAGCCGTGAAAGTGCTATAGCAGGGCTTCGAGTGATATCTAATGTTAGAATCAATAGTGTCTGGTAATGACACATGCTGTAAATTGTGCTTTCTTCGGATGTTATTAAATTCCTGACATTTTCGCAACGATTCTTCGGTAAAACGTTTTACTTTTCACCCTTTCCGCAAAAAAAACACTTCCTTCTTTTTGGAGACGCCATGTACTCGTATACAGGCTATGCGCATTCCTACTATTTTACAAAATCATTGTCTTTAGTTTCCATTATGTTGCTGTGTCGCTACCTGTACTTGAATCATACCACGGCTGCGCAAATCTGCATCTTGCCCGACTTTCACTACCATCGAGCATATAAGGCAAAATAGAAGTGCCTTTTTAATTTTACAACAATGCGTATGTTTGTTCTCAACACATATGGGCAAGGGACGCGAGAGGCGTAGTAAACACCCACAAAACACAATAGAACACGAAAGTAAACAATACGCAAATTTAGAGAGCATCCCCTACCAAACACATTATTTAATACCAGCCAAGAGAATCGGGGATTAATAATTTCTTGTTTACAGTTGTGGGCCGAACAAACAAACAGCCATTTAGCAATCTCTATTTTCCTCTATATCCTCGAAAGTCACTACTTTCAGCTTTCAGTTGTCACGCCATTATTGTTTACATATGTGTGCTAATCCGTTTGCTTACTTGTAAATAACATGAGTTTCCAATGAAATTGACTAGAAACGACGCTGTTCTGTTGAATATTAAAAACTGTAATGGGTTTTAAGTGTTGTGTTGTTCTAACACAAGGACGTGAAAATGCATATTGATTTGTAAAGCACGTGGCTCCCAAGAAATTGACTAAAAACGACTGTGGTATTATTGAATTTTAAAGACTCATGAGTTCTATGTGTTGTGTTTCTACTTCTAAAGGACGTGAAAATGTATATCATTCATAGGCGCAAGAGGGCCCCTCCCTCCCAAGGCCTCAGCCCTGTCCTGTCACTGATTGCGCAAGACAGTAGGTCGGCAGAGCAGCAGAGGCAGAGCTCAGTTGATTTCAACAGTGTGTGGATGTTGCTTGGTAGCTTGGTCATTTCTTCCATATACTTACATATTTATGTACTTACAACGAATTATTTCAATGTGTTAGTACTTTGAACCTTTTTGCAATTACATAAAAAAGGAAACTTATTTTTTCGAAACCTATTTTTCGAAGAAAATGTTTTTGCAACTCGAATTTCTAACTTTCCATTTTAGAGCGTTTGACCTTGAAAAATACCAAATTTTCGCCTTGCCCCCTTCAATGTGTCCCGATACCATTTTCAAAAATTATGGCAATCCTACTTGTGCCCCTCCCAGGAATAAATCCGCTCCACTGATATCATTTAATTGTATTACAGGTATTTTGATACATTAGTTACTTTAACACTTTATTTATTTCAATGCAGCTTCAACATCTTAATACTTTTGTAATAATTTTACTTACGTTAGTTACTTTTTAAATGTTATTGCTTTTATTGTAATGATTTTCCGTTAAGTTAATAAATGATCAATTTCTAGTTTCGAAATTACTTATTAATTTTAAGCCCACCATTAGACTATAAAAGTTCTTTGACAAAGATCTTTTATAAAAGATATTTTATCTCATAAAATATCTTTTATAAAAGATCTTTGTCAAAGAATTTGTATAGTCTAATGATGGCCTAAGCAATTTGTTTGAAAATCGTTTAAATTCCGCCTGTACCAACCCCGCCTGTATCAAAAAGGCGGGAATACAGCGCTGTCTGCGACGTAATGTTTGCAGTTTGAAAAAATACTGAGAGTTCCCTATCTATATATAATATATAAGTCTTTAATCTATGCTCGTATACTGCTTGGTGTGTATGAGAGAGAAAATGCGTCGTAGCGAAGTGTTGGCAAATTTCACAAAGCACGCAGAGTCTACGCGCATAGTACAGTGTTGCCGGATCTCGAGCTACCTCGGCAAATTGCTGGTCAATTAAATAAACAACTGTGAATGTTAATGAATTTCATACCTACTCCTGTTACAAATATGCCAATGAAAAGACTACTACATTCAATCTATTACCAGTAAAATTGGCATACGTGATTCCATCGTTCAACAACATTTGAATTTTTTTAATGTTGTTATTGTTGTATATAGACTTGTAATTGCTTAAATGGTCTGCCAATTGTCAAATTCATTGCTGTTTATCATAAATTTTATGAAAAAAGTAATGGCAGATGCTAACTGATTGGTCAACAACATTTAAATTTGTTTGCAATGTTGTTATTATTGTATATAGTCTTGTACATGCTGAAATTTATTTTTTTATTACAAAGGGGGAGGGTCAATAAGGCCGGTTTTCGGCCCCCCTCAAATTTGGCAAAAAGAAAAAAGAAAATATTTTTTAACAGTCTAGGGTCAATTTAGAGTCGATTCGACCACCAACGGAACCAACCCCACCCCTCTCTTAGGGTAATTTCAAAGGCAAATTATGAAAAAGCCGTGAAATAAACTCGCCTTTTCGGAATGAGTAGGCTTATTCTGGGACTTCGATTTAATATATATATATAGGTTTTTTGGGTCGCTGATTCCAGATCCGAGGTCAGTTTGTCTACAGTGTGTCCCAGGATAGATGTAACAAGAGGTGTAATGGACCAAAAATTTTGGAATTTTGGAGTGGTATTTGGGGATTGAGTCCTGCTTGTTGTAAAACTAAAGTATACCAAAAATGACTTGATTTGGTGTTCTACAGGGTGTTTATAAGCAAAGTTGTAAAAATCACCACTAATAAAGTACCTTTATTTTTCAAAATATGAAAAAATTCCACTAAGAAAAGTTATTTAGAATTCAATTTTATACCTCTATACCTTTCAGGAATATAAAATTATTTTTTTGAAACTTCCCATTTTTTTGCGAACTAAGAGTTGAATTCATATTTAAAGTTGTGTAGGAGCAAACGTTAATCATCTGCTTTCCTCATAGCCTACTTTTAGCTTCTACATGCAGTTTTAATTGAATGGTTCAAAATAAAATACTTTATTGAAAAAATGGGAAGTTTAAAAAAAATAATTTTATATTCCTGAAAGGTATAGAGGTATAAAATTGCATTCTAAATAACTTTTCTTAGTGGAATTTTTTCATATTTTGAAAAATAAAGGTACTTTATTAGTGGTGATTTTTACAACTTTGCTTATAAACACCCTGTAGAACACCATATTAAGTCATTTTTGGTATACTTTAGTTTTACAACAAGCAGGACTCAATCCCCAAATACCATTCCAAAATTCCAAAATTTTTGGTCCATTACACCTCTTGTTACATCTATCCTGGACACACTGTAGACAAACTGACCTCGGATCCGGAATCAGCGACCCAAAAAACCTATATATATATTAAATCGAAGTCTCAGAATAAGCCTACTCATTCCGAGAAGGCGAGTTTATTTCAGGGCTTTTTCATAATTTGACCTTGAAATGACCCTAAGAGGGGGGTGGGGTTGGTTCCGTTTGTGGTCGAATCGACTCTAAATTGACCCTAGACTGTTAAAAAACATCTTCTTTTTTCTTTTTGCCAAATTTGAGGGGGCCGGAAACCGGCCTTATTGACCCTCCCCCTTTCATAAAAAAACTAATGGCAGATGCTAACTAATTGTTCAACACGTTTTCAAAATTTTTACAAGTTTTTTTGAATCTGCCAACTATTTAAACATTTTTAAAACGTCTGCAAATTTTTGTTTAGTTATATTAACATAATATTATACACATATTTAAATTGCAGACACTAATTAATCGCTCAATGGTATGTACAAAGTAATACAGTTTCTAGAAATCACCGCGAATGCATGTACATGTCGTAATCGTCTGCAAAGTAGTTTTTGGCAATTTCCATATCATTGGTGATAATTCAGTTAAATGGTAGACGCCAACTCATTGTTCTCAAATGTCCATTTTTCTTGCAAGTTAAGTTAATTTTTTTTGGCTCTCCTGCACGCGGAAATCAACTGCAGATTAGCTTCCGCTGGATTGTTTTTATTTATTTATTCATATAAACGGGCGAACCCATTAGTACAGACAATGAGTAATAATGATGAACAATAAAATGACAAGGATAGACTAACATATAGCTAAAATACATGGTAGATTGGTAGATATACATGTATGATAAAACAGAGTTAAACACTAATAAAAATTTACACTAATAAAACCTTCATACTGGTGAATGGTAATAATTTAATGACTAGATTGATGAAGTTGATGTTTAAAAGTTCTAAGATCTGCACTGAAAAAATCAATATTTTCGAACTGGTTCGCTAACCGAAGTATACGCGGTAAACAAGAATTATATGCACAATTTGTCCTGAAGAAGGGTACGAAAAAAGTAATATTTTGTCTTGTGTTTCGAGGAGGAACGTAGAAATTTATCTGCGATAATAATTCAGGACAGTTACATTTAGAATTAATAATATTAAAAAGCAATATGAGGTCTTTATGCTGGCGGCGTATATCAAGAGAGTCAATGTTTAAAAGTGATTCAAGATTAGAATAGTCATCAATAAAAATATTTAACTTGAAGGCAACATGTCTCAAAAATTTATGTTGAACTGACTCAATCTTTCGTACATAAATATTGTAATGTGGTGACCAGACTGAGGAACAATACTCTAGGTGTGGTCTCACAAGTGAGCAATATAAAATCTTAAGAGTCTGTACGTTGGAAAAATCGGTAGTTGTGTGTTTGACAAATCCCAGTAATTTTAATGCTTTGTTAGTTACAGCAGAAATATGAGCCTGAAAATTAAGGGTTGGGTCAAGTAAGACACCCAAATCTTTAATTACTTGTATATCATCTAAAAGATTGCCGTTAATTTGATAATTAAAAAAATAGGGTCCCTGTTACGGTAAAATCTCATTGTATGACACTTATCGATATTTAATGTCATACCATTAACCGAGCACCAGTTATCAAGAGTATCTAAATCAGCTTGCATATGTAAGGCATCATTTTCAGACCGGATTATAGAAAACACTTTGACGTCATCAGCAAATAGAAGAATTTTTTCAAAAGAAAAACAGTATTTGATGTCGTTAATAAATAAGTTAAACAACAATGGTCCCAAATGTGACCCTTGTGCCACACCGGAAGTGACTGAAATTTCATTAGAAAGAACATTTTTGATACGAACAATCTGTTTTCTCTCAGTAAGATAATCTTTTAACCAGTCGATAATTGAACCACTTATACCATAGTATTCAAGCTTGGCCAGTAAAACATTATGGTTTACCCTGTCGAACGCCTTGGAGAAATCAGTATAGATTGCATCAACCTGATAACCGCTCTCCAAGGCCCCCAAGAGATAGCTAACATAGGTCACCAGGCCGAGTTCAGTGGACCTACCAGCAAAAAATCCAAATTGTTCATCAATGATCTCATTATGAAGCTTCGCGGTTAAGTAATCAGTAACTAAGCTTTCGAATAGTTTAGGTATAGTGTATAGTTTTGATCAAAGTTTCACAAAAACCACTTTGCGGATGCTAATTGATCGTTCAAAACGTTAGTTTTAAATTACAAATAAACAATTTGCAATGTCGCTGCAATGGAAGAAACTTTCTTTATATGCTTATAATTCGTCAAATACCTATAATAGTTGACCATTAAATTTGCAGACGCTAACTAATCGTTCTCACAGATCTGACACTACCTCTCGATCCATTAGCAGAATGGAGTCAGTGAATGAGAAAATCACACAATACAGACCTGTAGCTAGAAAGTGCTTTCAGGACGGGCAAACAATTTTTCAGGACGGGCCCGAAAAAAACACTTTTTTAGTCCGAAAAATTTGGGGGGAAATCCTAAAAAAAACTTCTTAGTCCGAAAAAATTTTTGGAGAAATCCTAAAAATCAATCTCTTTCAAAATATTGAAATTGCCCCCCATTACGATCGCCGTAGGTTGGGCGAAACTTATTCCAGGACGGGCGACGCCCGTCCTGGAATAGCTAGCCCCTAACTACAGGCCTGACACGATAGTATAAATGGCAAATATTTTAATTCTGAAATTGATTTTCCGAAGGCTATTTGAGCAGAATTAGTAAATGCAGCAATTCACATTCTAAACAGAACATGAAAACCATCTGTGAATGGTGTAAGTTCATATGAGCTATGGATTGGTAAAAAATTATGTAATTCCTTCTGCAAGCTACAGTAGAAGCAGAAAGGCTGTGATTTAGACATGGAATATGGATATTATTGCAGGAGAATCATTTGCCTGAGTTTCCCGTACTAGATTTAGATTATTTAAGAGATTTCACATTTGGCACATTCCAAATTAAAATGGTTCCTTCATACGTTCAAGGAAACCAAGAAGAAGGGGATAACCCTTTCTAATACGATTAAAGCGTGAAAGAGCCGGGATTGTTGAGAGGTCTAAGCATCGCAATGCGATTAAGTATCAATTGTGGGTGCATTATGATTACGACCAACAAATGGGAAAAAAACCAATTGTATCCTATTATTGTAATTGCAAGACTGGAAGTCGAACAGTAGGAACTTGTTGCCACGTAGCAATAGTGCCGGTTTTAGATATAAATCGCCCCTAGGCCCAAGGTCAAATTTAGTGACTAGACTAGATTTAAATTAGTTACTTACAGTTATACGAAACTTATATTCTTAACCGTTGCTTTTGTCCTTTTGGATCCCTATAAAGTTTTTTTGGTTTGATTTCTATTAATGAATGATTAAAATAATAATTAAATATTTAAAAAAATAAAAATAATCAGCTATGCAATTTTTGCTACAAATAATAAAGTTTAATGTATTATAAATAAACAAAAAATGCCTATTCTACTTAAAGATCTCACAAGTAATTAGTATACCTTGACTAGACACAACTGCAATTTTATATCTTGAAACATAAATCAACTTTGTTTTGTACCAAGATTATGATGTATCAAGCTAGCATCAGTGTTCTATCAATCAATGCACGTACTTACTTATTTACTAAGATAGTGAATTTGACTACTTATGTATATGTTGCATTAAATTAAATTGAAGTAAACGGGTGTTGTGCATTCAAAGAACATGATTTGACGTTACTACCAGCAAAATCGGAAGTTCAGGCACATCAATCTAAGATCAAATAATGGTCAATAGTCTGGTTCTTCATTTCCAGCAGTTATCATTTCAATACCTGCAGTACGTTTTGAGAAATCGTTGGTACAGTATCGAGGGATAGGTCCAGTCTTTGGAGCCATCTATCGGAGAAACTGTCCATAATTTGAAGTTTTGCCAAAGGAACTTATTATTCAGAATCGGTTGAACTACAACATATTAAAAATTTGACAGGCCACCAATTTACTTATAAAACATGCGGTGTCCTTTGTCTGTTTACATAAGTTTTACAGTTGATCAAAAATTTCCCATAATTATACATAATCAACATTCACTAACCAGACTTAGGCTTGATGAGCATATTAGAAACTTTCACTCTGGCCCACAGCTTATGTTAGCTGTTACGCCTCGCCTATTGGCTGCCAAAGGACCGTAGCGTAGTAAGAAAAATGTTGTGCACGAGCACGTTATTTGTATCAAAACCAAACTAACAATATATCCAGTAATGGTAGATTTGCAAGAGCACAGAGTATTTTATAACGGTGGCTTAGATTATTTTCTATCTTTGTAAAGGACGGGAAAACCCACATATGAAAAATTGTTAATAGCCACATCTGTATATCTGTTTGTTCCAAAACCAAGACTGTAGATTTGGAGTTGGTAGGTATATCTCACCACTAATTCATTTTTAAATAATGCATTCAAAAATTAATTACTGGTGGTAGAAAGATTTATTTCGAGCCGTCGATTCTGTAAAAATTTGTATTCCCATGGTGACAATAATAAACTAAAAGATAATATCGAGGGGTGGTGCTCTCCATGAAAAGGTGTACACCAGATTTTAAATCTTTGGGATTTATTGAGATTGAACAGATTCAATGATGATTGAACGGATTAAATGATGATTAAAGATTTAAGCGATATTGATTTGAGATTTAACAGATTAAATCGAGATTAAAAATATTGAAGTGAAACTGAACAGATCGAAAAGATTGAAGCGAGATTGAATGTTTTGAATTTATCTGAATAACTAACTGTTTCCCCTCAAGAGAAGGGGAGACGCACACGCATTCTTAAGATTGGCTGGGATTGAAGAGATTGAAATAAGATTTAACAGATTTAATAGAATGAAAAAAAGATTTTTGGATTTAACAAAGATTGAATCAAGATTTAACGGATTGAACCCAAGAGTGTACACCAGATTTACAAGTGCACCACCCCTCGGATAATATACAAAGATCATTATGGTCTAAGTCACGATGACCATACAATACAGTTCCTAACAAAAAATAATATCGTTCGTCTGGCATTTTTTGCCTCACATGAGGCTTGTGGGAGGTTGCAATGAAATCTCACAAATTTCATACTAAAAGAGTAGTCGGAAATGCTCATCTCACAGTTAGTAGTTTATATATCGTGAGATAAATAAAATGAGTGCAAGAAAGAAAACGGAGAAATTAAGAAAAGAAAGATGGATGTACTGCTCCCAGCACGTTCCACACTTTGTGAAATCTCATTTTTATCACCTTGTCATGTATCAATGCAAGGCATCGGTACCTATCGCTTCCATTGTAGTGGAAGTAGATACGTTTCTTTTCCTAATTTATGATTTCTTTCCTACAATCGTTTATCTTACGACCCATATATAGATTACATTTGCCCAACCTGTACATTAAAAGGTTGGTTACTGTAGTAGGTACTATTGCAGCAGTTAAAATATACCAAACTTGAATAAATACTACATACACACCTTATCGGCATTACACGCATCTTTGTCACTAAACACCCATTTTTTAAACGTTTTTCTTCTATTTTCTTCAATAAGATAGTCAATTGATTTTCGTGTTTGCTAAAAATATTGAAGTTTGGTAATCAAATTTGAGTTTAATTAAATGGATTCCACCTTACCTTTATAATTTCTGACATCTTGTGTTCCTCAATTGATTATATCCAAATTAACTTACACTACACTTGTCTTCTAGTTTTTTACTACACAAATACAAAGAACTCTGGTTTTTATTACACAACTATAAAGAAATAGTTTAAATTCATTCTGTATTTACGTTATTTGAAATGTAACGTTATTACTTTGACGTTTAAAAACTGACATCTGACAGTTGTCAGTGTTGCCACAGTTTAAAATAATGTGTTGCCAAAATCACCACTGTTGCCAGCATTGCATTTTATTTGGCTAAAGCATTGAACCAAAGACGATTTTAGATTCAAAAATAACGATTTAGCGGAAAGTTTTGGGATTATCCAAAAATTAGTCTACCCCCTACGGAATTTCCTCAGGAATCCGAAAAAAATAGTGTTGACCACTTAAAACGGCGGCTTTAATTGTTATTTAACTTTTTTTTTAAACAAAATAAATTTTGCAACTTAGTTTTTTTGCTTATATCACAGAGTACAGTAACTACTACTATAGTTACTGTACTCTGTGCTTATATCTTCGCTTCTAAAAGGTCGTAGAAAAACGTTCGACCCCAGAGTGTTGCCAGGTCTAGTGAAATTTCATTAGATCTAGAGATTTTTTTCAATCTAGTGATTTAGTGAAAACTTTTGTGAAAATGCCTATTTCTAGTGATTTTTGGTTCGCAGACAAACATTACTTTCTAGATGCGAACCATTTAATACATGTAAACTAAGTCTGGAAACGAAATAATTAGACAGAGAGAGCGCTGATGTCGTATGTGAGTGAGTCAGTGTTGCCGTTTTCAGCACAATTGACGATTTGCATGAAAGAAAGTTTGGTAAAAAGTGTCATGGCGCACAGTATAATGGTATCACTGTTATTCACTGCACATGTTGACCAACTCGTCTAATTTCCAAACTTTGCAACAATTAAATACCTATAATATAATAATCATAACATTGTTTTCATTATCTTTAATGTTAAACCTACTTCCACTGAATATAAATCATCTTTATTAGGTTGTTTCGTACTCTACAATATTTAAAAAATGTCAAATTATGCAATTTGTCAGTCACTGCTGCCAACTCTTCTAGTAAACTGAGAGTTGGAAACAGTGTTTGACAAATTGCATAATTCGACGTTTTTTAAATATTGTAGACTACGAAACAACCTAATAAAGACTATTTATATTCAATGGAAGCAGGTTTAACATTAAAGATAATGAAAACGATGTTATGATTATTATATTATAGGTATTTAATTGTTGCAAAGTTTGGAAATTAGACGAGTTGGTCAACATGTGCAGTGAATTACAGTGATACCATTATACTGTGCGCCATGACACTTTTTACTGAACTTTCTTTCGTGCAAATCGTCAATTGTACTAGATCCAGTACTATTGAATTATTTTTGGCCCTGCGGCACTCCTTTGTCAAATTTGGCACAATTTTTGGTTTTTAAAACAAGATACAACATCGATTTTTTTCTCTCTCTCTTTCTGTTGTTGGTTTTTTCTCTTGGATATTTGGCCCAAGATTTGTAGAGTACAAATCTTGTATTTGGCCAAACCTCCGATAAATTTGTTTATCTGAAGGCCAAACTGATTTGATATCAGTGATTTCTGTAAAAAAAATAAAAGCACTATAATTTTCAGACGTACCATACCGCAGTGTTCAGTGCCGCAGTTGTCAGACTCAATTGACAGTTACAGAGTTACTGTGTCGATTTTATGATTTTGATGATATAATTAGGGATATTGTACATAAACACATTGTAAGTGCAAATACAAAAATATTTGTTATATAGGTATTGATATATATAAAAATGTTAAAAAATGACGTAGTAAAATATACCTAACCTATATTTAGAACCTACCGCCTGTTTTAGTTTGTCAGTAAAAGTTGGCACGATTTTACCAAATCTAGTACAATTTCACCCTAAATCTAGTACAATTTGTTTTTGTTGAGACGGCAACACTGGAGTGAGTTATTTATAGCCCAGACGGAGACGACAGAGAAAGTTTTATAGTAAAATCTCGAAAAACTTGCAAAATGAATAATTCTTTTTTTAATGAGTTCGTGAAAGTGTATAGAATAATATCCTGAAAAGTTTACATTCCGCTCGGATGCAGAACAGAAAAAAAAGTGAGAAAACTATTTTTTTCTACGATTGTGCTGAAAGTCAAATTTTCTAACTTCAAAATGACTGTAGAAAATATCACTTTGCCGCGCACGCCTTGATTATATTTTCACACACCGGAATAAAATAGTGTTTGCCTTAAAGAATTTTATATTACTTACTGGTAATAACAATTAAATTCTATAAATGTACATTAATTACACATGAATTGCAATTACAAAGTTAAATTTTCTAACTTCAGAATGACTGCGCGGAAAATGTCACTTTAAATAAAATCTGACAGGCAGCAAATTTAAAATTTTGGAAAGACTAAAAAAGGGAAATAACTTCACAACCGTAGAAAAAATAGTATGTAACACTCACGGTCAATAAACGATACGGTTACATCAATCAGCAGCTTTAGGACGAGAGAGACGCGGGGGGCGGGAAATCGAATGAAAGAGACAGACATATCTGATTTCCGTGCAGAAGACAGAGACAAAGATTCCGGTAGGGTCTACAGCCTACGTCACCTGTAGACACTACAAGCATCTTTGTCTCTGTCTTTTGCAATGTTAAACCTACTTCCACTGAATATAAATCATCTTTATTAGGTTGTTTTGTAGTCTACGATGTTTAAAAAAATGTCGAATTATGCAATTTGTCAAACACTGTTTTCAACTTTCAGTTTAGAAGAGTTGGCAGCAGTGATTGACAAATTGCATAATTCGACATTTTTTAAATATTGTAGACTCGGAACAACCTAATAAAGATTATTTATATTCAATGGAAGTAGGTTTAACATTAAAAATAATGAAGACAATGTTATGAATATTATATTATAGGTATTGTTGCAAAGTTTGGAAATTAGACGAGTTGGTCAACATGTGCAGTGAATTACAGTGATACCAATCTAGATACTTTTTACCAAACTTTCTTTCGTGCAAATCGTCAATTGACGATTTGCACGAAAGAAAGTTTGGTAAAAAGTGTCGAGATTGGTATCACTGTAATTCACTGCACATGTTGACCAACTCGTCTAATTTCCAAACTTTGCAACAATTAAATACCTATAATATAATAATCATAACATTGTTTTCATTATCTTTAATGTTAAACCTACTTCCATTGAATATAAATTATCTTTATTAGGTTGTTTCGTAGTCTAGAATATTTAAAAAATGTCGAATTATGTAATTTGTCAAACACTGTTTCCAACTCTCAGTTTAGAACAGTTGGCAGCAGTGATTGACAAATTGCATAATTCGACATTTTTTAACTATTGTAGACTACTAAACAACCTAATAAAGATGATTTATCTTCAATGGAAGTAGGTTTAACATTAAAGATAATGAAAACAATGTTATGATTATTATAATATAGGTATTTAATTGTTGCAAAGTTTGGAAATTAGACGAGTTGGTCAACATGTTTATACTGTGCGCCATGACACTTTTTACCAAACTTTCTTTCGTGCAAATCGTCAATTGAAAATAAGGTTTTTTGTCGATACTTCTGTGGATAAAGCTGGCTCCTTTTCTTCCAATTTTTTCAAATAGGTAAACTATACGATATGACACTACCTATTTTCAGAAAATTGGTAACAGATTCATCATTATTTGTTTAAAAAAACGTCGAGTTCCGCCATGTTTCTTCGGACAGTTTTCGCATGTCAATATTAGATTTGACATAAACATTACGTTTTTTAACCAAATAATGATGAATCTGTTACCAATTTTCTGAAAATAGGTAGTGCCATATCGTATGGTTTACCTATTTGAAAAAATTAGTAAAAAATGAGTCAGCTTTATCCACAGAAGGATCGACAAAAAACCTCATTTTTAATTGCGTTTTTGACCCTACATTTTCGTAAAAAAACAGAAAATATTTTTACTGCATTATCAATTACTGCACGAAGAATGTTATTAAGCATACTGTAGACTAAACACATCTGTTTTCTTTTAATGCACTTGAATATAAATTGATAAGTTGACAGTTGAAATCTAACCTTGCGACCAGTTCTTTATTCTTGCTTCCAGTCATTTTACGGCCAGGATACTTGAGCCAGCGCCTTAATTGAGCGCAAGTGTGTTCTTCCACAATGTTGTGTATTAATTTTGCACCATCAATCACACTTTCGTCTAAATTAATGTAAAAAAAATCGGCAGCTACTGGAAGCGGCTGGAACCTCCCCACCCGGTGATTCTTTGAAGCCGAAAAGAGCACTAAACAATATGAACGACCTCATTTAATTATATTTATTAAGTTGAAATATTTTTTTCGTATTACAACGGGAAAAAAAGTCTTGCGTTCGGTGGGATTTGGACCTAAGAACTTGAGTGTTAAATTTATAGTCTGCACAACATTAATATTTTATTCAATGTTTTTAATACAAATATATGCTTCATCGGATCCTAGCCCGGGGCCAGCCAGACAACCACGGTGAACACCGCCGTGGCGAGTGTGAAGCTGGACGGGGTAGGTCCGGTTTGGCTTGGAGAAAAATAGAAAAGTAGCTCCTGTCTTCTGTAGGCAGGCTTAAAGACTAGGTTAAAATTATAATGTGTCCACATGGACCTAAAATTAATATGAAAATAAACACAATTCTATAAAAACGTTCGTAGGCAAGAGCACTTAATAATTTTGATTATTGATACGGGAAACAACTAAACGAAAAAACCTGTTCGTTGGTAATGGGATGGATGGCAGGGATGGCCATCTTTGGAAAAAACCATATAACTCTTGGTGGACAGCTTCCCTGCCAGATGTAGCCAGGGTAGTGTTCATGGTGGATCGTTTAAGTTTGAGTTGGTATATTTTGTTTTATCTTTTGGCCTCGACCAATTTTTCACTAAATCGGTCGGGGAAGTGATAGCTGTCAAATTTTTGGTTCCAATGTTTCTCTGGGGAATTTGGTTTTTGAAAAATGTTTAGGTTGGTACCAATGTCTTAAATTGTTTTTAGGTTATGTAGTACTATTTTTAGGTTATGATGCCGGAAGAATTTCCGGCGGTATGCCGGAAGCAGCGGAAATAGTTTTTAAAATATGTCACTGTCACTTTTAAAGTTTTATTGGAAAAAACTCACCGAAAGCGTTCCGGTGGGATTGCTTACACTTGTAGAGCTTGTAAGCGGTTCAGGATGGACTCTCACACCATCCGTGGGCTTTATAAACGTCGAAAAAACTTGTAATCTCTCGATACACCTGACACGTCAAAAATACTCAGCATACAGTCTGCACGCTTTAACACACTAGCAGATAACTTATACCACAAATGGACCCGTAGTATTTTTTGGGAATTTTCCTTTGAGTCCATTTAATAAAATTTGACATTTTTCTGAAGTGACATTACTCCGAAAATTTGACAATTTTCAAACATTTGACGTTTTTCTGAAAGTTGACATTTCTTCGAAAATTTGACGTTTTTTCGAAAATTTGACATTTTCCTGAATTTTTGACATTTTTCTGAAAAGTGACATTTCTCTGAAAATTTGACATTTTTCGAAAATTTGACATTTTCCTGAAATGACATTACTCCGAAAATTTGACAATTTTCAAATATTTGGTATTTTTCTGAAAGGTGACATTTCTTCGAAAATTTGACGTTTTTTCGAAAATTTGACATTTTTTTTGAAAATTTGACAATTCTAAAAAGTGACATTTCCCTGAAAATTTAACATTTTTTCGAAAATTTGACATTTTTCTGAAAAGTGACATTTCTCCGAAAATTTGACATTTTTTCGAAAATTTGACATTTTTCTGAAATGACTACTCCGAAAATTTGACAATTTTCAAACATTTGGCATTTTTCCGAAATGTGACATTTCTTCGAAAATTTGACGTTTTTTGAAAATTTGACATTTTTCTGAAAAGTGACATTTCCCTGAAAATTCAACATTTTTTCGAAAATTTGACATTTTTCTGAAAAGTGACATTTCTCCGAAAATTTGACGTTTTCCTGAAAATTTGACATTTTTTAAAAATCTGACATTTTTCTGAAAAGTGACATTTCTCCGAAAATTTGATATTTCTTGGAAATTAAAAAAAAAAAAATTTCGTGACTCGTCTTGTAGAAATATTTTTTTGATATCATCATCAGTTCACCTGTTATAAGAATTTTATGCTTTTACGACGTCATCAGAACGTAGGTGTATTTTTAATTCACTCGTATTCCATCCATCTACAATATTTCCATCTACGTTTCAAACTTTAATTGGATGTTTCCAATAGTTAAGTCGATATCTGCACCAGTTTCTAAGAATTTTTCTTATTTGTGACGTAATGTGACGTAGGTGTATTATTAATTCACTCGTAATCCGTCCATCTACAATATTTATACCTACGTTTCAAATTTCGGTTACAAACATTAAATATGAGAATAAACGAAAACACCTTAAAATTTGAGGTTATGTTAGTTATGCGATGCACATGCTCAGGTAATTGTAGGACCGTATTGCTCGCGCCATCTATTAAAGTAAATAGAAACCATGCACTTACGAAGCCATTATTATAATAGGAAAGTGCCGGACCACCTATTTAATACACCGTGGTGTAGACGCAACTGGTACGCAAGGTCACAGAAAACGAGCCATCAAAACTGAAAGGAACCGCCAAAGACTTCGCCTCTGTGCAGTTACTGTATTCTGTGGTTCCACTATAAAATATATTTTACACAAGAAGCGTGTTATTTGGTTTTTAATTTTTTTCACGGAAACCAAAGCTAAAGAGTGCAAGTGTTATATATCGTTGAAATCGGAATTTTTACTGCTTTTCAATGGTTCGATTACAAATTGTAAGTAATCATAAAATAAACAACTTGTTGTGCCAAAACAGCAACAAACGTAATCCGATCTCAACCAAAACCTTTTCAGATCTTCTGGAGCACTAAAGAAACCCTCATGCAAAGTTTCATCCAAATCCGTTTAGTGGCTTCGCCGCTATCGTGCTAACAGACATACACACACACACACACACACACACACACACACACACACACACACACACACACACACACACACACACACACACACACACACACATACACACACACAGACATTTTTCAAAAACAACTTTTTTGGGTTCCTGGGACCTCAAAACGTAAAGATTTGATGTTATCTCAATTTTCGATTTTGGACTAATTGTAGTAACCTCCCACAATTTTATTGTGGGGAGGTTAAAATGATACCGGTCCAGCCATTTTGACAATCAAGTGTCCGAACATTTCATAGTTCCCGCAAACAAACATAGCGGCGGCACATGCGCGCGCTTATGATGAAAAGGTTTATTGCAACTAACTGCATTTTAATTGTAATAAAAAACAGGAATTTCAAAAAAAAAATTTTGTGCTCCGATGCTTTGGCGCCGAGATATGAAAAATTGACGTTTTTTGCAATTACTGCGAAATTTGAAAATATTCTTACTTGAAAATTTAACTGAATATACCTCAGAGTGTGTTATCACTTACAAATCTTGTATTTCCGCGTCCTTTCCAGTCGTTTGTCTAGTTCAATGCTTCCAATTCTCCCTATTTTATAATCTGTGGTTCCAAACTGACATCGTTGTCATGGTAACAGAAGACGCCAAAGAACGTTTTAAAAGTTTTGACATAAAGTTTTGTCGATTTTAAGTTAAATAAATTTGTGCTAATAAAATGAGTGAACCGGAGTTAGAGGGGAATGTTGGTGTACTTAAAGTTAATGCAATTATAGGATTTGACGGTAAAATATTTTAAGGTAAAAAGCACATTTCTTAAACATTATTTTTTCAGGTAGTACAATAAATGGTTTAGTCGTTCATCCAGATGGAAGACACATTATATATCCTATTGGAAACAAAGTTGCTATACTTCAGTGGTGTACAAAGCAGCAACATTTCTTGGTTGGTCACACAAATATTATTTCTTCTATAGCAGTATCACGATCTGGTAAATATATAGCAAGCGGGCAGATTAATCACATTGGTTTTAAGGTAAGAATGAAATTATCACCTGTAATCTCCCTAGTGCTTGAATTATTTCCGGAAATTTTTTTGAGGTCCGAATTTTCTTTAAAAATTCGTGAGCGAGAAAAAATTTCCGGATTTTTAATTCAAGAGCGAGGGAGATTCGGTAAGAAAATTTTAGACCAAAATTACTTGACAAAAAAAAAAACTTTAGAAATGTTGGCAAAATCTTGTAGGCTGGTGCCGGTGCTAGATTAATTTTTTTATGTGGTTTCCTCATATCTTACTAAAATGGAATATTTAATAGATACAATATGGAATAATGAGAGTGAAGTCAAATTAAAACAAGTTTAGTATACTTATTTCTTATATTCCCTACGCTCTAGTCGCATAAAAATAATATAACGAATTAATATTAGTCATAATAATTTATTTCGTATGCAATCTTTATATGTACTACAGTAAAGGGAAACCAAGTTGAAATGATATTTGCTGTGATTTAAAGTGGTGACAAATAATATCCCCTAAAAAAATCGCCAATAGTTAGCCATGGAATCACAAGCACAGAAGACCTATAATAGGTCTTCTGTGTCACAAGTGTCTTGGAATATGTCATAAAACGGCTCTGTGCTTTATTTTCTGAGGAAAGAAGATGTACAAGTGGAATTTTTAAAGCATTTGGAATTAGTTAATGATGTAAGGAAACATAGTAAGCCAGAATTGTACTAATTTAATTTATAATAAATATAAAAATATTTTTCATGATATAAACGCCATTTGTCTAACCATTGCTGTCAAACCAGGGAAATTTCCACTTATTAATCACATAGGTAGGTGCTCATGGGTAAGTAAGATTTCCAAAAAATTTTATGGTTGTCATAGCAACAATGACAAAATAAACGTGTCCGATTGGCTAATAATGATTGGTATAAAATTTTCCATAAAATCGTCATAAAATCTATTAACGCTAAATAATAGGCAGGTATCTTAATACATCATCTGATTTTATTAAACTTTTTGTTTCAAATGCGACAACGAAGAGGTCTGATGATGAGTTCTATTAGACTTAAAGCTTTTATTTCAAATTCATAGCATATGTAAAATATCATGATAGAATACTGTGAAATACTTAATTGTCTTATAGAGTGATCGCCAGAGGCGTGCAAACTGTCATTATTGACATAAACTCTAATTAAACAGCAATATACAGAGTGCCTATTAAGTTCGAACCAACTTTGCATAGATTATTATTTATAGCTGGGCGTAGGGGGCTCGCCCCCCCCCCCCTGAGCCAGTAATTTATAAGGCTAAGGTTTATAGATTTAGGTTTTTTTAATAAAAAGTTCAAAATGCTATATATTTAGTTTAATAATGTGCGCCTCCCCTCAAGAATTTTCTAAATCCGCGCCTGCAATTACAAATTACTTTTTTAAAAAAGAAATTATATTTATTTAATTACAATTACATAAAAAATGGATTTAGCAATTACTTTTCTAATTACTTTTATGATAAAGTAAATTACAGTGACCAAACAGACAAAAAGGTAAGTTAAAAATTTAAATTAAAAGTGTTGTGTATAATATTGCGTTTTAATATTTATTAGAATCGATATTAGAATGTTTGACCTTAATATCAGGAAAAATTAAATAAATATATAGAAAAGGCAGCTTAATAACAATACCTAATAATAATAAGAATAATAATAATAAACAGTAAACACATTTAGTTTTTAAAAGTTTATTGAACAAAAATACAAAAGTTTGTGTACTAAAACATAAATGTGCAGCGGACCACGACAAAAACTCGTTTTTAGTCAATAACTTTTTTTGAGCTTTTGAGATTCATTTTAAACTATGCAAACTGTAAAATTCAGCTTCAATGTAGGTAGGTAATGTACTGTTTAATATTAATAAATAATTAATGTAAGTATAGAAGTAATTTGTAATTAGATAGTTCAAATAATATAATTACAAATTCCAATTCCTATAACAATTTTCCTGCAATTACAATTCCAAATTACTTTAATTAAAAAAAGTACTTAAATGCAATTACAATTACACGAAGAAATTGTAATTGGAAATTGGAATTGTAATTGCTAATTAGTTTTTCACAAGGAATTACCCAGCTCTCTGATGGGATCATAAGTTAATTTCTTAAGTTTCTTGAATTGAACCATAACCCTTCAAGGGGTTAAAATATGAGTTGAAGTTTTAAGGTGGTGAAAATTCGCGGTTCAAGTGAAATAAAGTTTAAGTGAGATTTGTAAATATTATTTTACTGGATAAAAGCTATCCTTATTTTTATCTGTCAGTAAAATAGGGGGGAGGGGGATATGAAAAAAAAATTTCGTCCGAGTTTCAAAATTGATGAGCAGGTGGGAGAAATCTAAAGAAAATTTTTTTAACCAAAATTGATAAACAGAGAGAAGGAAATGGAAAAAAAAAATTTTTCTTGAAGACGAAAATTGATTGCGCCCACCTCTTCACGCATTATCACCCCTAGGCTGTAGCCACGGTGTATTAAATAGGTGGTCCGACGTACGGCACTTTCCTATTATAATAATGGCTTCATAAGTGAATGGTTTCTATTTACTTTAGTAGATGGCGCGAGCAATAAGGTCCTACAATTACCTGGGCATGTACATCGTATAACTAACATAACCTCAAATTTTAAGGTTTTTTTCGTTTATTCTCATTTTTAATGCAAATAATTTTTTAATATTGTTGATTGATAAAAATAGACTGCTAATTATAGGTTAGATTTCTAACCTGCAAAAAGTGTCTTATTTTATTGTGACAAACTATTTAAAACTTTTTACACATTACGTTGAACTTGATTTTGGTTGAAAGTACAGGAACCAGGCAGAAATTTTAATAACAACTACGTGATACTTGTAAATCTTAAGAAATATATATTTCTGAGGTTAGCTGTGGCGACACGTGCAAGGTTGCATGTAGTCTTGCATATATTCTTTCAATGTTTTAATTTAGCTACTTAATGTCAGATGTCACTGGACTCTTGTTTCACTAAACAAAAAACAAAAGGCCGGAAATGTATGCAACACTGTATGCACGTATGCATAGAACCTGTAAAATTATCTATCTATGCGTAAGTAATGAGAGAACTTATTGGTCCTGCCATTTATTATATTATGCACAAAGCAGGGTGTATTAAATAGGCGATGCGACGACAACCCTCACAGTGGCTTCATAAGTGCTTACTTTGTACATAATGTAATAGATGGCAGGACCAATAAGTTCTCTCATTACTTACGCATAGATAGATAATTTTACAGGTTCTGTGCATACGTGCATACAGTGTTGCATACATTCCCGGCCTTTTGTTTTTTGTTTAGTGAAAAAGTGAAACAAGAGTCCAGTGACATCTGACATTAAGTAGTTAAATTAAAACATTGAAATAATATATGCAACACTACATGCAGCATTGCACGTGTCTGTTTAAGTATTACGTAGCTATTATTAAATTTTTGCCTGGTTCCTGTACTTTCAACCAAAATCAAGTTCAACGTAATGTGTATGAAGTTTTAAATAGTTTGTCACAATAAAATAAGACACTTTTTGCAGGTTAGGAACCTAACCTATAATTAGCAGTCTATTTTTATCAATCAACAATATTGAAAAATTATTTGCGTGAATTTTTAAATATTTGCTTGGAGCCAGTATGGCTCCAAGCTAAAAATGCCTACACAAACATTAAACATGAGAATAAACGAAAAAAACCTTAAAATTTGAGGTTATGTTAGTTATACGATGCACATGCCCAGGTAATTGTAGGACCTTATTGCTCGCGCCATCTACTAAAGTAAATAGAAACCATGCACTTATGAAGCCATTGTTCTAATAGGAAAGTGCCGTACGTCGGACCACCGTGGTACAAAGTAAGCACTTGTGAAGCCACTGTGAGGGTTGTCGTCGCATCACCTATTTAATACACCCTGGCTGTAGCCTAGTTAGCCTTATGGATAATCCGGCCCTGCGAGTGTTGCTCTTTGTCTTTGCGAAAAATCAACTAAACACTTAACCAAGCGAGGCACGCATGTTAAACGCAATCTAGAAACAGCAAAGAAACAGATATACATTACCAAGCAAATACAAGTGTGAACTGAAGGCCCGTCAAGCGACGGCGATAACAGAGCTTATTGCCGCGTTGCGCGTGTCTTCAAAAATACGTTTTATATGGGAAAATGGGCGCAAGTTTAATATATTTTCTACTTTCAACTTTAATATTATTTTTATTAAGAATAATAACAATATTACGGTCTCTCGACGCCAGAGGCCTCAGGGGCCCCAAAACTGGTAAGTCGAGGGCCCACCTGGAAATTTCCCGGTTTCCCGGTGGTACAACCCGACGCTGTATGTCAGCATTAGTTTTTTACTCATTAACGATTTTTTTGTACTTCAATTCTCGCGCATTTAAAGAATAAAGCCAGCAATAGAGGTAATTTTATTACGTGCTCGTGCACTCCGGTAATCTCGTCATATATTCGAGAATTTTGGCACTAATTAGCAAATAGTTTATATTCTAAAAGTTAAGATACCATATTATACCACATATAAAAAAATCTACTTAATTGGGATGAATATGTAGCCTTATCACTAAGAATACAAAATAAGATAGTTACCATAATTTTACAATGGCATATTTCAAAATTGATTTCTCGATAATTAAAAAAAAAATTGCACATATTTTTATATAAATAGAGTATTACATAACTCTCGAAAATGAATCCATAATAAAATGAAACACCAAACTTTACAAAAGCCTTAGTACATTGCCAACCATTAGTAAAAATAGATATACGATTTCTTCATTTAGTATCTTAACAATCCAAACTTTAAAATGATAATACAGTCACTCTGTTTGCCATGGAGAGGATTGGTTTAGAGCGTAGGGAGACCCGATAGTCCGTCTATTCATCATGTGACTTGCCATTTGGATGACTACAACTGTTACTTAGGTTTTAACCAGTTTTTTTTTTAAGAATTTGCCACTGTGCGTCGCGGAGATTGCGAGTATCTATTTGAACAATAGATATAAAGAAGATATTGGCTATGTACTTAATCTCAGTGGCACCACATAAAAGTAAATTGTGCTGTATTGGGGCAAAATGTATCAAAGAGGTATTCACAGTCGGTCACACATCCTACTGCAACATCGACTCGTTTTATTTGTTTGCCCGTTGGTGGAATAGGGAGATTTCACAATTTTCCGTTTATACAAAAATTGTTGCTATTCATGATATGGAAGCACGTGCCACTGCTAAAACAAAATATATACCGGGTGTCAAGACATCACTTTCCGGCCGCCAGTTCTTTACTTTTTAACGGATCGAGATGAAACTAGGCATGTGCCACATGTTACCAAAACGGCATTTTTTTATCAATCTGTCAAGTTTCTATGACTTTCGGTTTCACTGGAAGTGATCCCCTAGTTTTCATTTTTAAATGGAAGGTCATTCTGCATAGGACTATGCTAATTTCATCTCTCTTTCTGCCATTTTGAATTTTTTCAAATAGGTATATAATTAGTACTACTATTCTTATGCATACTTTATACTTTTTACATGCGCCATCCATATACAAAGATCATGTAAAGTACCAAAGAATTGGAAACATTTGCAACTGAATTGCATGTAAAAAGTACGTCTCTCTTCGAAGAAAGTATATGTATTCGCATATACTTTGCATGAGTACGTACTTTTAGATTTTTACTATGATCATGCTTTGCATATAGTTGTGTTATGTGGGACTACTCTGGATGTCAGAACATACCAGTGAATCGGCAACGAAAAAGCTGATAAATTTGCTAGACAAGGAGCAGGGAGCAGCTAATATATTCTATGGCCCAGAACCCGCTCTGATCATCACAATAGGTTCAGCCAGAAGGGTGATCACAGACTGGGTCAAGAGCCAACACAGCCACTACTGGAGAAATATTCCAGGAAATCGACATGGGAAGACACTTATCAATGAACATGCTCAAAACAAACTGAAGGACTGCTTACAAAGAACAGGATCCAGTTGACAACTGTAACAGGGCTTCTGACAGAACACTTTCCCGTTAAGAAATACCTGGATTTAATCGAAAAGTTTACTGGCGTCCTTAGCTGCATATTGTGCAGTAAGGTATCAGAAACTGTGGAACATATGACTGCTACGTAGAAGTCACCTACGTAGCTTTTCCGGTACATGGGAACGTCGTAGTTACCAGTGAGACGACCTTCGAGTTTTTAGAACTTGAAGAGACAAACGATGGTAGCAGCGACTGACTCACGTCGCCGAAATATTACTTCAAAGTTGCAATAACTTTCAAGTAGCTATTGAGAAACTACGACGCAGCCTCTCTAGATTTGTCAAATAAAGTCACCAAAGTCGTAAATTTGGAGGCAGTTACGTAATGATTACTCACTCTATGTTTTCACCTTGGTTACTGTTACTTTGGTGCTAGTTGGTAACCAAATTAATGAAAATTTATAAATTTCTATCATGCATATATAAAACATAATTCAATATCATTTTGAAAACGCAATATATCGCTACGTTAGATTAAACGTATAACGTTCTATTCTAGGCCAGAGTAATAATCTGGGATTTCGACAAGCTCCGTTTACTCTCCCAATATGAACACCATAAAGTACGCGTAGAAGCTGTGATTTTTTCACATGACGACCACTACGTCATCACTTTAGGGGGCCGGGATTGTGGATCCGTTGTCGTATGGGATATGCAGAAAGGTCAGGTGTTATGCGGTGCCCAAGTGTCTAGAGGAGTGCAGGGAGAGGCAACAGTCATGCGGGCGATGACCAGAAGGGGTGCTTGCTTCATGACTGCTGGCGACAACCACTTGTGTCTCTGGAAAATTAACAAAGATGCAAGAAACGCAAAATCCGTGGATGTGGCCATGATGAAACTAAGAAGAACCATACTTTGTATGGACACTAATGAAAGGGATGAGGTAAGTTCAGCAATAATTTTACATTAATAAATGTCTCATTGCTATTTAGCTTTGGTGAGGCAGTGCGTCTAACCGACAATCGTGACAGATGGCGTGATGATGTCAGACGTGCTTTACAGCAATGATAAACCAACTAGAAGAAGAAGTACAGAAAAAATAGATAATAATAAATTTGTAATGAAAAAACAAAATTAGTTGATCTATGAAACATTGTTGATGTCCATTATTCTCTTTCTGATGAATTTTCCTCCTGATCGAGGGCAGAGTGTTTTCCCAAATATCTCCAAAAAATAAGAATTTCGGCTAAGAATGTCGAGAGATCTTTTTCAAAGTTTATTTTTAAGGGACGTGGCACCCGAACATAGCGATCCTTTGTCCCTGTGCATTTTTCTGAAATTTTTATGTACCTACAAATTGTTTGTCACATTCAGGACATCCAAAGTTGCCATCACCTGGGTCTTTGTATGTTTAAACTTTTTTTTTGTTTTCTTTTAGTTGTGATTTAAATCAATTTCAAGTTTCAATTGGTACTAAAATTTATTATATTAATTTAGAACATGTAGAAAGAGATAGATATGGATACAGGAATTAGGAGATTCGACTCTGTCAAATTGCGCCATTTTATTGGTTGATTGATTAACCAGCGTGTGGTAGGCATTGCTGCCACTCCCAGGTATACAGCTGGGCCTGCTACGTCCACGCTGACTAGGATTAGGGTCATGCTTGTTGCCAGCAACGAGAGCCACATGGCGCATGATAAAGGAATGTGGGATGTGAAATGCGTTACCGCATTGTGTCGTGAGGGAGCGTTTAAGCTCCTTTTTTGTGTTTTCGGTTCTAGACTTCTGACTTTTCTTTTTGTGAAATATGTTGCCGCATTGTGTCGTGATATGGAGTGTTTATGCTCCTCTTTTTGTGTTTCTGCTTCTTCGAGTCTTCTTTTTCTGAGTCTTCTGATTTCTCGGTTTCCTATGCTGGGTTGGATTTTGATCATACTTGTTGTCAGCAGCGAGAGCCACATGACGCATGGTACAGGGGTGGGGATGTGCAGTGTAGGTGTTTGTGAAATGCGTTGTCGCATTGTGTTCGTGATATTTAATGTTTATGCTCCTATTTTTTGTGTTTCTGCTTCTACAGATTTTCTTCTTCTCCTTCTGAGTCTTCTGATTCCTCTGTTTCTGGTTCTGGTAGAGTATATGTATATATATCTTCAGGTATTTGTGAAATGCGTGGCTGCATTGTGTCATGATGTGGAATGTTTGTGCTCCTCTTATTTTTGTATCTCTGCTTCTCTATATCTTCTGATTCCTCGGTTTCTGGTTTTGGTAGAGTATATATCGCTTCGATTTCTTTGTGGAATTCATTTTTTCCCCTTGTTTTTCTTTCCCAGTATGTTTGGTCCATTCCGAGTTTGTTCATGATCCTCTCGGTTGTTGTTTTCCACAGGCAACCTGGTCTCCTTATTTTTAGTGCAGAATTTAATGTAGAATTTTTCACTTAACAACGAGCGCAATTTTGACCTGAAAAACCTCACTTGATAATTTACCTAAGAACATATGATCATACTTTAAGAGTAATGCATTTGATTATTACTGGTGTTATGCTAATATGTACCACTCTATGTAGAATTTTTTCACTTAACTTGCTCACCCTTTTTTTCACTTTGCAATGAGAAATTTAATCACCCATATTAATTAAATATTAGCTATATCACTTAATTGTTGTTGTGCTAGTATGTACCACTCTATGTAGAATTTTTCACTTAACAACGAGCGTAATTTTGACCTGAAAAACCTCACTTGATAATAATTTACCTAAGAAAATACTTTAAGAGTAATGCATTTGATTATTACGGGTTCAATTTATATTAAATGACCATATTTTACCAACAATACGATTATTTCGAGTACAATTTAAATTAAATTTATTTGAATATTTGTATAATGGTTAAAAAATAATTTACTTGCATGTTTACAGAGGGATCTTATGGCCATACTTCAATAAATTATTGCCTCCAAAATTTGTCGACAAATGTCGACTTTTCAAGGGTTTGATGGCCCTAAACACTTCAATGGGTTTACGCGGCTTGTAAGTTATTAAGACATAAATAAACTTGTCTGGCAAGATACTTAGAAATGAGCTGTTTTTGCCTGTGTTAGGTCCTTTATTTGTTTACGCTTTTTTCGGGTCTTTATACACTAGCACTAAATAACCTTGTATTAGTTATTTTCAAATATTAATTCTTTTTCAACTTTTTTCTTTTGTTATGACGTATCGATTTACGCGGAATATTTTGAACTACATTTCACCTAAGCTTTATCAAATTTGACGGAATTTTACCCGGTATTTCGCATTTGAAGTGGGAGCTTTTCACTCACACATCCGTTCGCTTCGAAGGCACAATCGACTGTCAATTAGCCATATTTTTTCTCCATTTATACCCCAAGCACGTTAATAACTAAATCCCTTATATCTGCAGACAAGTCGCCGTCATAAAAAATGAAATTATTTAGAGTACCATAAGGTATAAGAAAACGATGCAGTTAATAACTAATTATGTTTATACTGGCCGTCAAAATCTCAAAAATGGGATTGCGTTATTTTTCGTTATTTTTTTGTGTACAAAGAATAATGTAAAAAACGTATTAGATCTGATCTCCGATTAAAGAACTTATATCTAGATACATAATGGCATTACTTTGTGTGATCCCGAAAGATTCACAATCTAAGGCACTTCTTCCCATAAGTTGTTGATTGGCTAGTCTATCTGTTCGCGACCGATTCGGGTACCATCGGTTCAGTTTGATTATCATAATCTCAGTTTGACACTTTTGACAGTATATCCGCCATTAATGTTAATAAGCGTTTTTCGTGTTTTTCGATCAAAATGTGGTGAAGAAGTCTTTTTATTTTAAGTTGTGATTTGCTCAATATCTAAATAATATTCTCTATTCATATTTACACAGTTTAGTGACAATATATTTAGTGCAAATAAATAGTGAAGTGCTGTGCCGTTTGCAGAAAGCAGTTTAGAAAAGAAGAAAATTGATCGTTCCATAGTCGTAACATGATGAAGTTCAGTTTACAGTTATAAAGTAAATAGCAATTAAATTTTAATATCTTTTCAATACATATTTATCTTACTGTTTTATCTTACTGTAATATCGTATGCCTACATCACGTTATATAAAGAGCCGGTAATGCAGGAATTGCTATAATTCATTTTAATGAAAATATTTACCATTCTACACATTTTCTACACACACAACGCCACTGTTGCCTATGGGATGTGATGTTTATATATTCTTTTTAATGGACATATAATGTGACTATGTTAGGAGCAAACAAGGTATATAGTGAAAAGATAGCCTGTTATGTATCTAGATATAAGTTCTTTAATCGGAGGATCTGATTTAAACAAATGTGTACTGTACATACCTATGTATGTAAATAAAAAACCTCAAATTATAATGCAAAACTATTTTTCATTATTTCGCATTTCGCATTTTTTGCCTCGGCCATGACATATCAAGGCTAAGTATATCATGAAAAAATCAGCGTTCGTTTTGCTAATAATAATGAATACCTTTTTTGTCATAAAAAATATCCATGTCACGAAAATTGTCTAAGATAATACAATAAAATCAATTTTTAAATTTAAGTACCAACAACAATCAAGGATCTAAAAATGTATTGTGTCATTATATATTGTGGAGTCCACAGATGACGTGTGATTTTTTCATATTTTTAATTACATTTTAAATGACCAAGAAAAGTCGTAAGGAAAACTAATTGCTTCAGCAGCGAATTTTTGAGATTTTGGCGGCCGCACCGGTACAAACTTAACTATCAACTGTAGAGTTCTTGTCATAATCGTTGTTTTAGAGAATTTTATGCTCTACTAAAAAGGTACCTACACATAGTTGTTTGTCGTATTTCACTTAATTTACAAGATATTGATGAAAAAGCATAAAAGTCCCCTTATTTTGTTGCTACTATTGTCAATAACCTTTTAACCCGAAAAAAGACCGATGTCGGCAGATATCCCCTGGATTTAGTTATTATTGTGCTTGGGCTATAAATACAGAAAAAAATATGGTGAATATACGTATAATAAAATGGCGCAGTTTGACTGAGTCGAATATTCCAATTCTTTTTTATTTTGGAGCAAAATATCAAAGCTGTAATATGCTGTGTATATAGACCCCCTAATGGAGATATCAATATTTTCTTTAATAACTTGACATCAGCTTTAAATTTTGTTACCAAAAAGAAATATGACTTCACTGTATTGTGTGGGGACCTAAATATTAATCTGTTTGACAAATGCTTATCAACTAAATTATTATGTGACATGTTTGAATCATTTCAATTAGAAATTACCACAAAGGAACCAACTCGTACATTTCATAATATAAATGGTCACATGAGTTCTACAGCCTTAGATTACTTAGTAACTAATATTCCGAGCTCAAACTATAAGGTACAAGTATACGACGCATTATTAGCAGATCACGCTGCTCATTTGTTCTCATTTGGCATTAGAACTGTAGTAAACAGTAATAATTATGACAAAATTTCCAAGCTAAAAAGAATTGTTACAGAAGAAAACATTTATGAATTCAATGTGCGTCTGGCCAACCTCAACTGGGATTATATCTCAGCATTAGATCTAAACGAAGCTTTTAATACTTTCTTGAGAGATGTACAATGGTGTTTTGACGTAGCATGTCTCCTCAAATATAAAAAAAATAAAATCAATAACGACAGGGACAATGGTTGGATAAGTGATGAAATAATTCAAGAAGGGCTAGCCCTTAAAACTCTACATAATAACTTGAAAAGTGTCCACAATCAAAACAACTTTGTCATATATAGCGATGGGAAAAGACAGCACAGAATAAACATTAGAAACGCTAAAAAAAATTTTTATAACAACCAAATAAATAACGCTGAAAACAGGTCGAAAAAAACTTGGAATATTGTAAACCAAAGACTTGGAAAAAATAAAGTTTTAAGAAAACCCATCGAACTAATTATTGATAATGAAAGAATATCTGATAATAATAGAATTGCTAACAGTTTTGCTTCTCACTTTGTTACCGCAGCCCCAATGAATGCTAAAAGACATTTTGGATATAATTTATCATTGCCTCATACAGTATCTGAAAATAACGTAAATTCAATGTTTTTCTATGACATTACAAAATTAGAACTAAGTGAAGCCATAAATAATCTCAAAAACAAAAAGTCGTCAGGCTTGGATGGCTTAACCATACAAATAATCAAAAGTATATCATCAAATATAATTGATCCTTTGTTATACCTATTTAATAAATCAATCTCAAATGGCCACTTCCCTGATGCACTAAAAATCTCGTCTGTTATTCCGGTATTTAAAAAAGGGTCCGAACTTGATCTGGAAAATTATCGTCAAATATCATTACTGAGTGTAATATCCAGAATGTTTGAACATATTATCAGTAATAGAGTAACAATATTCTTAGAAAAATATAATGTATTAACAGATTCCCAACATGGCTTCAGAAAGGAGAGATCGGTAGAGAGTGCCTCTTCTAAATTGTTTGATTTTATTTATAAAGAATTAGATAATGGCAAGTATATTGTGACAGTTCTTTTTGACCTCTCAAAAGCTTTCGACTCTGTCAATAAAGATATCTTAGCTGATAAGCTGCAGGCTATTGGTATAAGAGGTAAATTACTGGAGTGTCTCGTTTCATTCATGCAAAACAGATCTCTTCGTGTAAAATGCAATGAAGTGCAATCGGATATTTTTGATATTCTTTTGGGAGTTCCTCAAGGATCTATTTTAGGCCCACTACTGTTTTTAATTTATATTAACGATCTTCCAGATTTTATCAAAAATGGCTTTACCATCATGTATGCAGATGACACAACCATTACGGTAACTGCTGATAGCCCTGAAGAACTATCTGAAAAAGTTCATAATGTATTAAATGAGATGAGTACTTGGTGCGATCGAAACAGACTAATGCTGAATGTGAATAAAACCATATTTTTAAATTTTAACCTAAGACGTACAGTTACTTTACCTGAAATAGTTTTAAGTGATTGCTCGAAATTTCTTGGCACCCTTGTAAACAGCAATTTATCTTGGGAACAGCATACTAATCATGTATGCAGAAAGCTAAATCAAGCTTACTTTGCATTACTTCAACTAAAAGATATGTTGAATGAAGTAGGACTTACTAGTGTGTACTATGCTTTAGCCTACTCACACATGTCACTTAATATTTGTATCTGGGGTCGATCATCCTATGCCAGGAGAGTATTTATTGTACAGAAACGAATATTGAGACTAATATTCAACTTAGACTGCAGAGAAAGCTGCAAAGCTAGTTTTATAAACAAACAAATCCTGACGATGCCTTGTATCTATATTTATAAATGTTTACTTAATACAAAAAAAAATACGGATACTCTTAAGAGTCTATCTGAACATCATTTGTATAATACTCGTAACAAGAATACTTTAACAATCCCCCTACATAGGACATCGACTTTCAAAGAATCCCTTCAATATAATTCTATTACATTATACAACAAACTGCCAAGTAATATCCAAAATATGGACATCGGCAAATTTAAAATTACTATTAAAAAAATTCTTGTACAAAAAGGATATTACACTATTGAAGAGTTTTTAAACGATATTATGTAAACTACTATATAGTTCAGTCTGTTTTTTTATTACTATTATTAATGGATCATTCTTTTTAACTTTTGACAATTATATTTATTTTTCTTTTATATAATGTGTTCTCTTGTATACGTGTTGTTTTTTTATCTTGTTGTTGTTTGTTTATTCATTGTTAATATTGTACCATTTTTTTATTTATCTGTTCTTGACTTACCATATATACATAATCTGTATCATTACAAATGGTGAATAAAGATTATTATTATTATTATTATTATTTTAAATATGCCAGGACCCAGATGATGGCAACTTTGGATCTGTTTTCTAGGGTATCTTGTAACCCCACAAAAATTCACTACATGTGAGTGTTCCGTAAGTAATAATCAATTATACATAAAAATTTCAAGAAAATTCACTAGGACCCAACCCAGCAAACACAAATACCTCTCTGATACATAAACTAGAGTCACATCTAGGTACCGCGTCACACTTGGGAATTACATTGCGACTCACATATCTGCATTTGAGATAGCTCAAACAGTTCCAAATGTCCACATTGGAAACATCGCACTGTGAATTAAAAATTAACTCACATTGGCATCACATGAAAGTTTATATGCTAAATCTCGTTTGTTGTTAGATGTAAGTCACAACAGCATCACTTTGTGAGATAATAAGAGACTCGCAGTACTGACATTGCGACCTACATTTTTTATATATTCGACATCAATTGAACTCTCATGCGTGTTAACTATGTCATCTTTCCTTTCGGATGGAAGAAAAATAAAAAATATAATTATATTGTAGTTCCATATGTATATTATTTACATTAACATATCTAATATTGCTTACCGCACTCTAGTTTACTCTCATGAGGGATGCCTGCAAATTATAATGTTTATTAAATTATTAAAATTCATTTTTACTTACCTTTTTACTAGTTGCGGTTGGTAGGGATTGAACCTGCATAGCTCCGTTGTCTCGATTACAGTTCTGACGCTCATACACACTGAGCTATCTAGGTGTCCGTTATTTTGGATGCTAAAAGTGGTATAGTAATGTGTGGGAAATGTATTTAATGAGAATATGAGGAATTATAAGTCGTTTATTATGTGAAATTGAATTTCTAATAGAACTTTTGACAAACAACCTTATTTAAAATATTATGTGTATTAATCGTTCAAGTCCTTTTTTCTATTTTTTATTTGTGTTCCCAAACCAAAATTTTTCCTGTTAGTATTTATATTTATTTATAATTATTATAGTGGAGTCAAATTAGGATTTTAATGTGAATTGTCTAGTCAGGACAGTTTTTTTGTTTTAACATGTTCAGGGTATCAACTTAAGTTCACATCTCAGTTTTGCAGTTTCTGCGAGGTCGGCGTATTGTTTATTTAAAGAATTTAATTTTTTAGACTTTGTTTTCCATCGGTTTTCTTTGAATATCTCGAAATCCATAAGTCCTCTGGAAAACAATAAAAAGAAGGAAAACGTTCTTTTTGAGTTGTACAATAAAAGTACATAAACTATAATGCATTCCAATTGTTATTATTATTTAAAAAAAATTGAACATTGCAAAATTATGCATTTTTAAACCAATCACTGTTATTTCAAAAATAATGGATAATATTCAATGAAATTTTATAGCTCTTATGAAGTACAGTCAAATCGAAATGATTACTAAAAGAGCTCAAATATATAATTGTTCATAAAATTTTGCACTCTTGTGAAATCCTGCTATCAAGACCAAGAAATGTGTACGACGGCTCAAATTGTAGCATTTTATAAGTACTTCACGGAGAAAAACATTTTTTTTTTCAAAATTTAAACCAGTTTTATTGCAGTTGTTTATAGTTTTCGAAATTATAAAGTTAGTAGTTATAAGAAGTTATAAACAAACTCAAGTAACTCTGATTTTTTTATGAAATCAAAAACGATAAACGAGTAATGAGAGTGATATACGTTAGTTTTTGCGTTTAGGTCACTTAAAAATAAACAAATCGATATTTATTCTTGAAATTTGGGCTGGTTATTCTCCAATGCTTATTTGAAGACAATCCAAAGCTACAATTATTAAAATAACATTTAATAAAGCAGATTTGAGAACATAATGCACATTTTCAATTTTTTTATGTTTCTTTTAATTTTTGCCACGAAAATGGCAATCTAACTTGAACAACTATCCTTATGTTCATGTATACAGCTTTGTAAAATTTTTAATATTACTGATACAATAAAAAAATATATTTCGCGAGCAGGATTTGAACTCGAGACGCCCGCTTCCTGAATAGAAAGTGCCTTACCCACTGAGCTATCTGGCGAATAAAATCCAGTTTGTAAGAACATAATATAACATTTAAACATATTTGGTGATTTTCGGATCTCTAACAAAATCCCTAAAGACCGCACTTTCGGGACTCTATGCAGTATCTTTTAACAATTGTAACTTAAGATTATTTTCATGTAGCAGAGACAAAATAATAAACATTGGAGAATTACCAGTCCAAATTTCAATAAGAAATATCGATTTGTATATTTATAAGTGACCTAAACGTAAAAACTAACGTATCGCAGCTCCAAAAATGTAAGTAGAGCATTAATTTTTTTTAAAGTTGGCTTTTTTAATCTACTTTCATTACTCCTTTACCGTTTTTTAATTTGCAATTGCAATTGCTCTTTGTGATCTACTCTGAAGCCATTAGTTTCTTGAAATTGTGTCTCTTTAGCTTCACACATGTAAATCACATTATTCCTTTGGTAGAAGCATAATGAGAGTTATTTTGAATAGGCAAATGCGAGTTACATTTTTATCCCTCCCGTGACGCTTTTGCGCTATTCATGTGAGTTAAATAATAATTTTAAATGTTGCCAATAAAATTATATAATGTGATCTCGTTGGGTGATACATTTATTCAATTGGCATCTCTTTGACTTAACAAATGTAAATCAAAATGTGTTAGTAATGGGCATTAATGCGATGTCTCAGAGGGGTCTGTGTTTGCTGGGAAGCTCCCATATGTTTGCGTGCCATGTCCTTTCTGTTAATTTGAAACTTTTTATACACGTTTTTTCAATAAAAATTGGCTAATTTACAGCGTTTTGAATGTATGGTATCTTTTAACCGCTGTATTTTCGCAATTTTCGTACAAATGTGTAATATGTAATAATATGCAAATTATTTAATTTCATCGTATTTTTGTAGTTCACATACTGTGGTACAACTACTGGAGATATCCTTAAAGTGAAATTGAATTATCATCACGATGCTGATGTTTTGGATCCTATCAAACAACCTGCTATCGTCGGTTGTTTTGCCCGCTTATCAAACAAAAAACTTCCCCGTGGTAGTGTAGACCTCTATCATGCAGGTAAGTAATTGTTTTTATTTTCTGAGTTGTTATAATATCAAAATATGGGTATGACGCGACATCCGTGTTCTGCAAATTTTATTATATTTCCAAAACAGCTGAGGGGCCATTCCACGGGGGGGGTAAGTTAGTAGCGAAAATTCGACAAAATGAACGATTGGGGAAAGGGAGCTTATAAAAAGTGTACATACTGACAACAAAAATTGAAAATAGCTATATTTAACATTTTACTTTAGTTCCCTTGTAGCACAATAATCAGCAAAATATATTTTTAAAAAGTACAAGGTGGGGAGCGTTTACAAGCGAACCTTCGTTTAAGTGCGGTTTCACAGATGTTACAAGATGCCACGAGGGAGATGGGGGTTCCATTTTTGTGAACGTATTTTTTGAACGGCCTCTAATTCGATCGGCATCAAAATCATTCATCCTCATTGAATCGAATATTAAAAAAAAATAAATGGATTTTTACAGAGGCTGTCATGAACGAAATAAACTTCCACAGACACATACAAACATATAGACACACACACATTGCCGCCATGCGGACAACCACTTTTCTTTACGTTTTGAGCGTAATACAATCATAGCCTGTCCTTGAACGCAGTTAATAAAATTAAATCGAATGCTGCTGGAGAGAGTGGTCTCTCTCTATATATAATTAAAATGATATTATTCTTTTGTTTGAATGCAGTTACACATATAATTATTTTCTCGCTCAATTTATCAGTATACTGCCAGTTTTTTTTTTTTTAGAAAATAGAGGATAATTTATGATGAGCTAGAACAACTTGTACAAATTAATGACCTGCTTCTTCATACTGTTATAGCTTTGTACTCCATCTATAAGAGTTTTCTCTAAGTTCCATGTATACTGTATAACAAAAAAACAGAAAACTAAGTTAGTTAGTAAGTTCGGCAATCGTCCCCGAGATGGCGCGCTGTGCTGACATTTAGAAATTATCTAAAAGCTACTGACATGTATCTGGAACATTGTAGAAAGTTGCAGAACCAATTACCTAGGAATATAAATAGAGAGCGAGTCGCTGCACGGACAGTTCAGTTCATTCAGTTAGTAAGTCAGATAAGACTAAGAAATGAGCAAAGTGATAAAGTGACCGAACTATTGAATTATAGTACTCGGTGTTATATTAGTGAAGTAATATTTGTTTGTTGAGAACAAAAAACAAAGAAACGCAGAGTGGTATGATGATGAATGTCGGCAAGCAGTAGAGGAAAAAAGACAAGCAAGGCTAAAGCAACTTCAAAGAAACACTAGAAATAATAGAAAATTATACAACGAAAAACGAATAAAAGCCAATAGAACATGTAGAAAAAAGAAAAGAGAAGCAATCAAGGCGAAAGTGAAGGACATACTAGAACACAATAATAGGAAAGAGAACAGATAGTTGTACAAAAGCATTAAAGAAAGCACACCGGTATTTAGACCAAAATTACCGGCATGCACAAATAAACAAGGAAAAGTACTAACAGAGAAACAAGAAATATTAAATAGGTGGAGAGAATACTTTAAGGAGAAATTATGCGCAGATAATAATGAAAATAAGACAGTACACTACCATACAGCAGAGCTCAATATCCAGAACCCAACTTTCGAAGAGGTAGAATGCGTAATCAGAAAACTGAAGAACCATAAGGCACCCGATGTGAAGGGAATCACGTCAGAGCTGATAAAGAACGGAGGACCAGAACTATGGAGAAGAATTCATAGCTTAATAACTTTAATATGATATGGACACAGGAACAAATGCCAGAAGAATGGACTATGGGAATATATACACCCAATCCATAAGAAGGGTGACAAATTAAAATGTGAAAATTATAGACCAGTTACATTGCTAAATGTAATATACAAGATACTATCTGGTATTATTCATAATAGGTTAGTAGTCTACTCGGAATGAATAATTGGGGATTATCAATGTGGGTTCAAGCCAAATAGATCAACAATATAAAATATATTTATATTAAGAATAATACAGGATAAAGCTTACGAATACGACATAGATCTTTATAAAACATATAAATTTTAAACAAGTATTTGAGAGTATCAAACGCGAACAAATGTTACAAGATATTCGTATCCTAGAAGTACCCGATAAATATATAAGGTTGATAAAGATGACATTAGACGGATCAAAGGCGACTGTTAGAGTAGACGGAAAATTATCATCAACTTTCAACACTAATCTAGAAGTAAGACAAGGTGGATAACTTGGTACTGCTTTCAGCTGTAATGAAAAACACCAATTACAGAGGTTATATTGGAATCAAATCATCTCAGATATGTGCCTATGCAGACGATGTAGCTATTATCAGCAGAAATAAAACCCAGTAAGAGGAAACGTTTACTCAAATGGAAGAAAATAGCCAGACAGACAAAGACCCTAGGTTATGATGCCAAAAGAAGAAGAAGTATTTGTTGTAATTAGTACGTAAATTAGTAAGTTAATAATTAATAAATTAGTGTTTAGCCTGAAACGACGGTCAGTTACCTTGGAATGACCTTCGACAACAAAATTAATTTTAATGCCCACGTTGAGCTCAAGAAAAAGAATATTATTTCGAGGGCTAAACATTTCCGAAGCTTGACATATAATAGGAATGGGATCAACGTAGAAACAGCAAGTAGAATATACAAGCTTATCTGTCGACCAATGATTGAATATGGACACGTTTTGTATTTAAATTGTAAAAATCATGCAATAAAAAAACTAACGGTGGCAGAAACATCATCAATAAGGACAATCACAAAGATTCGACATCCTCTCAACCCGTTACACAACCCACCCAACCCTCTTTTATACCAGCAGACTAATATAATGCCTATAGAAGACCGTCTAACCTATTTATCAAGAAGATTTTCCCAGAGACCACAAAATTTAGAGATAATCGAGAAATTTTGCATGATAAGAGACCCAGGAATAAGAAGCATACATAAGCACCCAGAACAAACCTTACTGGAAAAACTACAAAGATTAGCCAACAATAACTAATTACACTGCAATTATTGATATTATCATTACAACTATAGCACCTATATACTGTTAATTATAATTCATTATAGTATATTAAAACTGTAAAATATATATGTCTATACATATATATTATTGTAACAATAGGCCGAAGGACCTTGGTCAATAGCCTATTGAATCATTTTGTGATTCAATAAAGTTCATTTATTATTATTATTATTATTAGTGTTTAGAGTTACCCTGGTGTTATAATTTTCCGAACCCACAATACTGGGTGTTTACTAAAGCTTGTAAATATGGAAGAACCCTACACACTGTGTCCTTCACTGCGTCTGAAGAGCGCAACACCAATTTATTTATATAGGGCGTCAATCCTGTTCTCCATTGTTCGTGTGTAGTTTCCACTCCCAGACGGGTTCTATATATATTTAAGAGATGTTTGACAGACGAGAAAGGTAAAAGCTGCACTTACCGCTCTCCTCAAAATAGGTTTCTCTTGATACACTTTATGTTATTTACCTAACAATTTAATGGATCTTGTGGCTTAGAGATATCTGATTTTCCTTCATAAAAAAATCCCTCTCGAGCTTCCATGAAGTGACCGGTTATTGAGTTACAAACTTGTCTGGAGACGCCCGATACTCAATTCCGGCCTAACACACAAAAGCCCTTGAGGGATAAGATTGAAAGTCAACCATTCAATCAGCAACACAGCAGTTCAAATAATACCAATTACTGATTAGATTCAAAATAAGTGTAAATAATAGTATATTATACAATGATGCTATAATGAATACTGTTATTCCCGAGTATGATTACAAGTAGGAGCGAGCGAAGAGAGCGAATGTTGTAATCATCCGTAATCATCTGTAATCATCCAATTCATTATAGCGAGTTGTATACTATACTTTATCTACGACTAATTTTTAGAAATAAAAAATGATACAATTTTTTTACTTTGCAGCAAAATGTATATTAATATTGCTATAATTGATAAATTGAACAGATGGAATGTTAATGGGTAGGCCGTTATGTGTCAAAAAAACGGCTTGTCAAATTAAATTTAAACGTCAACGTTATTTACAATAATTTTGCATATTACTCAAAAAGAATAATATAGTTAATTCATTAATTAATTTCTTCAGTAAACAATTTAATCAAAAATATTTAATAGTTGTGGACAAAGTATAGTATTCTACTCGCATATAATGGCTACTATTCAAAGACATTATGATTTAAGTACTGTTTTTTGACTGTTCTATGGGAATAATGGATCAGTATTCCCTCATCATTAATCCCTGAGGGAATAATATTTAGCATTATACAGCAAAATTGACACATATAAAACATATATTATACATTAGTCGTAGATAAATAATATTGTGCCATATCCTATCTATCACAAAATACTTCAATTTTCTGCTGCCATAGTAGCATCTGTAACATCTCGGTGGTTAGTTTTTCAACTACCAGACCCAACTTGGATTAGGACCCTGAAAACAAGGTGCATCATCTAGTAAGGTTTTAAGTTTAGAATTAAAATATAACTGGAAAAGGGACCAGGGAAATGTGACCAGAAAAAATTTCTAGACTTCCCTTTTTACTTTCCAGGCGTACGCTCAATAAAGCTTTTATTTAACGGATGGCTGATAGTTGGCGCAGGTGATGGTCAAGTAGAAATGGTGGAAGAAACAGAAGTGAAAAAAATAAATGCTGGTGTCAAAATGCCATCCATACCTGCATTAAGAGTTCTTAGATCTGCTTTCGTTAACGGCGGAGTGACATCTCTCCAGCTACAGGGAAACCACACAATTCTAGCTGCAACGGTGAATTCGGAAGTTTACCTTATTCATATGGAGGATTTTCTTGCTGAATTAGTTATTACTTGCCACACTTCTCCCATTTACACCATAGCTTTTCCATAGTGAGTATAAATGTTATATTTGACTACGTATTTGACTTTTTTAAAACATTTATTTTGAAAGTCGAATAAAAGTTACATTTGTAGATTTAAAGTGTTTAATATAATGTGAGTACTGATACTCCAGTCAAATTAGACATAATAAAAAATTTTGCGTACTGCGGACTTTTTTTTGTGGAAGTTGTTTAAGAGGGTATAATAAGCAAGCACAGAAAACTACACCCTGCTGCACCATGTGCATCCCCTATTTTTAGGGGTTGAAACTATGAAATTTTAATTATGTGTCGATATCATTTTCCCTATTGCCCGTAGGGCTCTTTACCAAGTTACACTTTTTTGAAGATTCATCCCTCCTCTTTATAATATCTATATTACACATTTGCCCTAGGACAAACGGTTTTGGCTGTACGAGGCCGGAAAGGTCGCGCTGTCCGAATTTGGGGGTCTTCTGTACAGGACAAACGGCTATTATTTCCAATCTACAATACTACACATACTGATGCCCTTAAGGAGGGATGATGATTTGTGAAAATACTTTCATCGAATACCGCGCGGTTTTCATGATACGGGATGTTGAAACTTTCGAAAACCCCTTTTTTTTTTAAAAAAAAAAAAAAAAAAGGTGAACCTACTTTTTTTCGCCCATTTTTTTTTCATGCATATACGACCCTAATATAAGAAAATTTACGTTGGTTTCATTTTAATACATTCTTTGGTTTAGGAGCTAGACAGCAAAATATGCCAAAAATGGCTATTTTGGTATTGTTGCATTAAAAAAACCAAAACCAGTATAATTCTGGTAAGTGTTTTTGTCTATTCTAAAAGTCCAATTCATTGCGCTTAGAAGATGTGTTTTTGTATTTAAATAGGATCAACACTTATTGTGTAATAATGATTTATGTCATATGTGTTCTCCAGTCTCCTTTCTCACATTTTTTTTTGCGGCCTTATGGTTCATAGTAGGGCAGAAAGCAATGTATACCTCAACAAGGCACATATTAGGGTGTTAAAATGGATCTCTTGTTAAAATGCGATAGGATCGAGTAAAACGCACTTGTTTGCAAAAAGTTATTTCAGATCACACTTTTCATCGACTGACTAGTAAATACTCACCGCTGACTACGAAAAAATAAAACTATGTGTCGCTTCTTACTTTTTCTGTTTATGAGACACATTGCTAATGAAAAAATGAAGGGACTCGGACGGAATAGGGGGTTCTCACTCCCCCATTTGAAGGTTCACGCTTGTCTCGAATCATCATTGCAACTTATTTTGTGTCTATAACAAAATCCACAGTAATTTTACCTTCCTCGAGAAACAGCTATTATATGTCCATTTCATCGGAAAATGATTTAAAAAGAGAAACTCCTAAGAAAGAAAACATCAAAATGTAGAATTTATCAGATCACAATTCAGAACACAATGAAAATTCAAAGCAAACATAACCAAACAAGTGCGTTTTACTCGAAAACGGTACGTCCTATCGTATTTTAACAAGAGACACATTTTAACACCCTGTTATGTGCCCTGTCCACGTGTATAATGCTTTCTGCCCTACTATGAACCATAAGGCCGCAAAAAAAAATTGTGAAAAAGGAGACTGGAGAACACATGACCTGAATCGTTATTACACAATAAGTGTTGATCTTACTTAAATACAAAAACACATTTTCTATGCGCAATGAATTGGACTTTTAGGATAAACAAAAACACTTACCAGAATTATCCTGGTTTTGATTTTTTAATGCAACAATACCAAAATAGCCATTTTTTGCATATTTTGCTGTCTAGCTCCTAAACCAACGAATGTATTAAAATGAAACCAACGTAAATTTTCTTATATTAGGGTCGTACGTGCATGAAAAAAAATGGGCGAAAAAAAGTAGGTTCACTTTTTTTTTAAAAAAAGGGGTTTTCAAAATTTCAACATCTCGTATCATGAAAACCGCGCGGTATTCGATAAAAGTTTTTTCACAAATCATCATCCCTCCTTAAGGGCATCAGTATGTGTAGTACTGTAGATTGGAAATAATAGCCGTTTGTCTTGTACAGAAGACCCCCAAATTCGGACAGCGCGACCTTTCCGGCCTCGTACAGCCAAAACCGTTTGTCCTACGACAAATGTTTAATATAGATATTATAAAGAGGAGGGATGAATCTTCAAAAAGTGTAACTTGGTAAAGAGCCCTACGGGCAATAGGGAAACTGATATGGACATATGAGTAAAATTTCAAAGTTTCAACCCCTAAAAATAGGGGACGCACATGGTGTAGCAGGGTGTAGTTTTCTGTGCTTGCTTATTATGCCCTCTTAAACAACTTCCACAAAAAAAAGTCCGCAGTACGCAAAATTTTTTATGATGTCTAATTCGACTGGACTATGAGTAATACTGAGGTTACAAAAGTCTGGAAGTAGTATTTCAAAAGCTGCATCGACTAAATGTTGACCGAAAGAATTGCAAGTTTACAATTCAGCATAATAGCCCAAAAACTTGGAAAATGATAAAAAAAAATTTAATGAGTTCGTGAAAGTGTGTAGAGAAACATTCTGAAAAGTTTACATCTCACTCGGATTAGATACAGAACATTGAAAAAGAAACTGAAAAAAAAATTTTTTTATCCATTTTTTCAAAATTTTGAAATTAAGTCAAGGTAGGAAAAATAAAAAATACAGATGGATAGACAACGTATTTATGAATAAAAAATGTTTTAATAAAATTTGTCGCCAAAGCCACGGTATTCCCGGAAAAAATTAGTCAAATAACGTTATTACTGAGAGCGAGATCCATGCGTGCGCGCTCTTGAATACGCATGACTGCGACACCGACGCACTGAATTAAATGTCACTGAATCAGAATTTGTTCAATCTATATGAGTGTTGGTTCATTTAAAAGATGAAAATTGTAGCTTTTCGATGCTTTTTTGTTTCAAACAATACAAGCAAAGGATGGATTGGAAATATATACTTATATATATTATCACGCCCGAACTCAATCGTCGTAGAAAAAAACATAGAAAAAAGTAAAAACCCTTCTTGGGAATTTTGTGAATATACTGTTTCATCCTGGGAAATGTGCAGGAGAGTCACCCGTAGAGTGTTGGATTTCCAGTGTTCCACGTCTTTTCCTTCTGCATTTAAGAATATATAAAGTAGAATTATAAACGTGGTAAACGTGATTGTAAAATACGCGAACCTTGACACATGTTTATTCACGATAAGCTTATTTACTAGATCGTCCAAGATCTTTAGAATATTGCTCTAATTTGCTTTTGGCAATATCCAAGTCTTCTACATTTAAGTTGTTTAGTTTGAGAGGTTTTAATTTTGGCAGTTTAGTTTTTCCTGACATCTGGTTAGAGCATTCATAAGGAGTTTGAACAGGATCAGAGTTGTCTTTGACTTACCCTTAAGCCTTAGCTTCGTTTTCACACTAGCTCGGAAGCTCTCAGACTTGCCTTTGTATAAATGGTCTAACATAACCTATTATATTAGATGTATTTATTACTAAATCTTTACTTAACATAAACACTTTAATAAACTTCCTGTCATTGAGTTCAAGCGGATTACATTTCTTGTAATACCTTCGTCTATATAACGCTGTACCTTTTTGAAATTCAAAGTCTTCATTGCAGCAAGCATATTTACTCCAGTCGGTAAAGTAAAAAATACACCAGAACCTCGCAAAAAAATGTTATTTGAGATTTTCGGTCAGTTATCTTCAATGAAGCAAATTAGTCCAATAATAATAACTGTTAGTGGACGGGTTATTTATTTATTTATTTATTTAATACATTTGTCCAACAGTACAAAAGAACCAATTACAGGACAAGAAAGCGACAAAAAAAAAGAAAAATACATAGCTACATACATACATATAAGTGACAAACAATATAAAATTAATTACAAGTGCCCTACGTGTTTATATTATTTTAACATTAACATTATCGGACGCTGCAATTCTTAAGAGAAGTATGAATTGTATTGACCGTGCAGTTGAATATATCACAAGAGTCACAAATTGAATTGTAGTTAGTGCAAATAACGAATATAGGAGACTTCAGCATTATATTGGTTCGTGCCGGTTGACAATAAAATGTGAGAGGGTTGCGACTGGCGGCTCTTGGAACCAAAAAGTTCAACTGGCTTAGTACAGGAGGGCAGTCAACCCTGTTGTGTATGAGCAAATACAGAAATTTTACAGCATAAAATTGCCTTCTAAATTGTAATGAGTCGAAGTTGAACCTATTTAGGGAGTTTAAATGACACCACTATGCTACTTTATTAAGTTCCCTTTGTAGCAAATGACAGTCGTCTATGGAGTTTATTGACGCAAAGATTTTTAGGTCATCTGCGAAAAAAAGCTTTTTGCAGCAAAGTGTGTCATTGAGATCATTGACAAAAAGAGCAAAAAATAGCGGACCTAAATTGAAACCCTGTGGTACCCCTGATGTTACGGTATATGAGTTAGAAGTAAAACCATTGTAAGCGACATAATTAAGGCGGTTTGTCAGGTACGAAGAGAAGAACTGAACAAGAGTGGTAGAGCAGCCGTACAGTCGAAGTTTGGATAGTAATAGGCAATGATCAATGCGATCAAATGCCTTGGAGAAGTCCGTATATATCACATCCACCTGACCTCGTATGTCAATGATATCGGAGAGATATTGAGTAAAACATAATAGGTTAGTAGTAGTTGAGCGTTTTTCCATGAAGCCGTGTTTGTCCACAGAAATGACAATTTTAACAAGGGGGTAGAAGCAATTATACAGGGACATCGCAAAGTTGCACAATAATGTAATTTGTCTGTAATTAGCAATATCAGAGGAATCTCCCTGTTTTAGGATGGGGCAAACCCTAGCTTTTTTCCATGTGTCTGGGAAGGTACCTAACTTAAGAGATAGGTTAAATAATATTCTCAACGGTTGGCAGAGTACATAGGCACAATCTCTGATAAGGAAGCTAGGAATGCCGTCCGGTCCACTTGTCATTTTATTCTTCAACTTTTTTATAGAATCGGTTATTTCCTCCTCAGATAAATTTATTACATGTAAACTTGGCATGTTAACGTCAATATTGTGATCGTTATGCATCACAAAACCGCAAAAACCCGTTCTGGGGGTGCCGCGCAACCCCCCTAAAAACCACCCATTCGGTGAAAAAAGCCTTATTTTACTGATAACTCGTTAATCGTTGAAAATATAAAAAAATTGCTCATTATAAAAAAAAAGTTCTTCTGTAATTTTTTTGTATATGCCATAGTTTTCGAGAAAATCGATATTGAAAATATAAGAAAAATTGAATTTTTAGAAAATGCGTTATATACCTAATCGTTAATATCTTCGCCAATTAATTGTCGACATATCTAAGAAAATAAGTAAGCAAATGAAAGATATTTTTATAACCTTCAATTTTTCACCATAGAAAATTATAAAAGTAACTAGATTTCTGGGGTTTTTAGGTCGTGTTAGTAAAAATTGATTTTTTCCCGATTTTTTTTAATATATATTTGCCAATTGTTAACAAATTATAAAAAAATAGAATCAGGCATGAAATACATTCATTTAATAACTTTATTTTGTAACCATAAAAAATAATAAAAATCCCTATATGTTTTGTAATTTGGAGATTGTGTAAGTAATTTTTTTTTCCAATTTTTTTTAAGTAGATCTTTGCCAATTGTTGACATGTTATGGAAAAAGAAGCAACTGAAAGATTTAATAACTTTATATCATAAAAAATTATAAAAGTCACTATATTTTTACTAATTTTGAGATTATGTCAAAAGTAACAAAATGAAACACTAGTAATGAGTTTTGATCTGAATTTTTTTTTATATTTTTTTTTCTATGAAATACTCCAAAAATGAAGTTTCTGGACTATTATTAGCTTGCTCTACTTATTTTCCCCAATTTATACCCCCTCACCCCTTCAACGGAAACATCTCAATCAGATATCATTACAATACATACTTGTACCAAATTTCAAGCGAATATCTCAATTCTATTTTACCACCCCCTTTAATAATGGAGTCGAGGTGGTAGGGGGGTTGAAAAATATTATAAAAAAAATTAAGGTCTTGGCTTCTAGTACATACACCAAATCCCAAGTTACTATACTCTTACCAGCTTGCTTTACTTATTTTTTCATATTTACCTCTATTTAACCCCCAAGCCTTCACCGGAATTAGTGCAAAATATAATCTAGTTCCATATCTCGTCATATACATATGTGTACCAAATTTCAAATCAATATCTCAAACCGTTGCTAAGAAAACGTGCACAAAAAAAAAGTTACAGACCTACCGACAGACAGACAGACAGAAATACGTATTTAAATTTGTATGATTAAACAAAGTTATTGTAAATCCAGTTATTTTTCACTTGAAATTTCACTAGTTTTATTTGTTAAATAGTTAATTTAATTTAATAAAATGTATTAGAATATTTCGAAAAAACACGTGGCTGTAAAACGATGCACATAGCAGAAGAATATTTCTTTGCAACTGTTGTATTTGAGTTGTTTGTTGTAGGTTGTGGTATACTATACAATACAATGCACAGGGATGTGCGCGCCTTTTCCATTCATTCTGAAAGGACCGTCACTATGCGTTCTTTCTCTTTCAATAGCATTTTTTTTCCTGAGAAATATAGTATAATTTTAAATGGTATGATCAATTAATATGAAGTCTTACCTTTATTTTTAGACCGGGTACATTCAAAAATATTAAAATTCAAGGACGCTAGATTAATTAAAAAAAAAATCCAAAAAAGGGTGCATATTCAATTTTTTGATATTTTTTTATGCAATTTTTTAACTATTAAATGATTAGAAACAATAGTTATATGATATATAAACTCAAAAAAAAAATTTTTGAGCTAAATTTTCAAGATATTTGGGTCTTTTTTTTATTTTTAGGAAGCAATAAAAAATTGGCCAAAATTTGGTCAACTTCAACCTGCTGGTAAATTTGTAAATGTGAATATTTTTATTCCTAACTTTTTTTGCATTGAAGTACTACCTTGAACCAAAAGATAATGCATTTATAACTTATATTAAAGTCAGTTATTTTTTAAGGGCCTGTGAAGAGTTAGAGGCGCAAAAAATTAAGAGATAACTATATTATATTGTTATTTTTATATACTAATAAATATCAATAGCCACCAAAAATGGCAACAAGAGAGTATTTTATATCCCCTTTAAAACCCATTTTGATTTTTCTTCCTAGCTTGTATGGTTTTTGAGCAATTCAATTTTTTCTATAGGCCGCGCGCAAATAATTTCAAATAAGTGAAAATTCGCACGCATTAGAAATACAAATTTTGGAATTTTTTTCAATATCGATTTTCTCGAAAACTATGATATATACAACAAAATTACAATAGGATTTTTTTTTAGGAAATTAGTCAAGCTTTCTTTTTTTTGATGACCAATTTTTTATATCTTCAACGGTTAACGAGTTATCAGTAAAATAAGGCTTTTTTCACCGAAGGGGTTGTTTTTTGGGGGGTTTCTGGGCACCCCCAGAACGGATTTTTGTGGTTTTGTGATTTATAACCCCTCCACTAACAGTTACTGAAGGAAAATTTCGGATAACATTTTTATAATTATTGGACTAATTTGTTTCATTCAAGATAGCCATTTTTTGAATTCTCATGCGAAAATATAATGTCGTGTAGTCTTTACCCACTTATTGAACATTCTACTGAAAATTGTAGAATGCGACATTCGAGAATGAATATTTTTAGGGTCGAGCTTTCGGTAGACATTTTCCCAAAGTAGTATGCGACTTTTGCTAACAGAGATTGACTTCCACGTCAATCATTTCGGCATTAGTAAAAACCTCCGTTTGATTTTGCAAAATTCAACCTAACAGTTTTAAAACGTCTAATTTTCCAATAATTGTGTTTAGCATCATGAAAGGTACTCAAATATTTGAATATCTTTCATGTCGCTAAACAACCAGAATAATCTTTAACTTAGTAGCTTATAAGAAATTTTGAGTGAGCAATTTTTCAAACATTTTTACCTCAAAAACTAAATTACTCTTTTAAGTAAATTTTGTATTCATAGCTTCTACTCATCATGGCCTATTACCAGATTTTATTTACATGTCTTTCAAAAATTCTGTATTTCGTTAATTTTATAATTGTAAATCTGTTTTCTTGTTTCAGTAAATTTTCAGAGGTTTTTGCCACTGGAGGCAAACACGATGTGCGTATCTGGAAGGTAAGCACTATGGAGGAACTTCTGCGAATTCGCGTTCCAAATTTTAATTGCTCTAGCATAGTTTTTGCCTACGATGGCAGGTCAATTATCACAGGTTGGAGCGATGGAGTCATTCGATCATTTACGCCATTGACAGGTCGTCTTGCCTTCGCCATCTTAAACGCCCACAATAAGGGGGTTTCGGCCTTGGCGATCACATCTCACGGCAGGAATATTGTAAGTGGAGGATGCGAAGGCCAAGTCAGGCTTTGGGAGATATCTCCCGAACGTCAACAACTGATGTGCACCCTTAAGGAACACAAAGGGCCGGTTTCTGCTATCGACATCAACAAATTTGATAATGAAGCTGCAAGTGCAAGTACGGACGGTACTTGCATTATTTGGGACTTGGAGAAACAGTGCCGTCGACAAATACTTTTTGCCAACACTTTGTTTATGTGCGTGAAATACTATCCCACCGGAGTACAAATTCTCACGGGTATGTAGATGTTTAATAGTACTGAATAATAGTAAGAAAGCCCAAAACATTTAAAGTCTTGGTCATAATCCAGAAGCACGTTTGACGGGTCAGGTTTCAAGTCGACCCTGGCTGAAATCGAAATGGGCTCGGTGGGTGGAAAATGTCATTCAGTGCCGGAAAAAAGGGGTTAATTCCTACCCGCCAAAAAAACGAAAGAGAGTTTCTAGGGGGCGAAAAGGAAGTCTCCGCAAGTCGTGCCAAATAAATATAGTTTTTAATTCTCTGGCAGCCAACCGCCCGCCCGCCCACCATATGCAGATGTCGAATGGAAGTCAAAAACTTTCATTTGGAATAAATTTTGAACTTCTGGGCCGTGACGGAGGGTAACAGTCTTTGTAGAAGGACTTCAAACGCGGCGGGTGTAACGTGCACGTTTAGTGAAACCGACTATATGGTATTTGTGAAACAGACTATGTGGTATTATTATTTTTACCGCCAAATATCTCACTGCTCCTTATAAGGCATTCTTGTATTCGGACCAGCGATTGGTTCATTTTTATCGCTTCGTTGTATTGTTTTGTTAGTCCCCATCCTGTCCTATAAATATCGACGTGACGGTCATAAGACTTTTACGCTGCCAGTAGGCAAGCGAAGAGGTTAGGCTTTTATCTGAATTTAAGTAAAAGTTCCAGTGTTTGAAGGGTTAAAAACCTTCTTATAAGAAAGTTATTATGTCCTTTGTCTCGTGAAACCATTTATTTTTGAAGAATTAGACAAATGGTTATGGTTGCTTTGCGAGACCTAGTTTAAGGAAATATTTGTGTGTACGTGCAAATCGTACCTAACAGTGTTGGAATATGGTTTTGAGTCTGCATATACCCCTGGTACTCAGTTATAAAGGAACTTCTGCTAATTCCAGTTTAGTGTCTCCTGTTTGTTCCGGCAATTTCGTAAGTAAAAACATTTATTCCTCCACAAGGCCAGCGTTTCAACAGTCAATTCGCAGTGCAGTATTTTGTACAGTTACCTTTCTCTCTTTTGTGTAAACAGAGTGATACGTTTTAACTTAGATTCGTTTACCTTTTAAGAAGTTAAGTAAATTAAATTGATGTATAACTTCAAATTTGTACTTTTTAATTAAGTTTCTGTGTGCTATAGTAAAATTTTAACTATAAATATTTAATAGTTCATTTATGAATCTGTTGTTTTACATTTGTTTTAACAAGGTAATGAACCTTTATTTATTTATAACTATTTTGTTGTATTACTTGCGGAATTGGCCAATATTCCTTTGATTATCTTTTAGTACCTTTTTTTTACCTTTATTACGTTTTCAAGATTGATTTATTTTGTTATGTATTTGCACAATTATGTCTGTCTCTCTGTGCACTCCTTTGTTTGAATATTTGTTAGTTTTTATTAATCGTTAGCACATTTATTCGCCTATACCTTGATTTGTTCTAAATGCTCTACCGACTTTGCTTAGCTGGTCAATAAATTAGTTTATTGTTTATTGTTAATCAAGTATTTTTATTTACTTCTCTATTCAGTTAAATAACCCCATAGAGAGATTGGGTGTTATACGGGCGCGGTATAGTGGCGGGAAGGAGGCCGCCAACCCAACATATTTTCGGCCCTCATATATTTCATCTTTCTGCAACAAGACGGTAATGACCTTTTTTTTTTTTTTTGGACCAGAAGACCAGAAGTAATTCCTTTTTTTAGGCGCTGGCTAACATTTTTCGCCCACCGCTCAGTTTGACTTCTGCCAGGGTCGAATTGAAATTGGACATATCAAATGTGGAATATGACAGATATTTTGAGTGTTATGGGCTCTTAGACTATAAGGGTATTTGTGAACATCTAAATAATAAACTCATTTTTTTTGTTTCAAAAACGGACTTAAACATTTCAGTGCATTTGCTAAAAGCAAATTTTTTCACAGGTGGATCAGACAGGAAATTAGCGTATTGGGAAGTCTTAGACGGTAGTTTAGTGAGGGAATTAGAAGGATCCCCTTCGGATACCATTAACGCCTTGGATATATCACCTGATGGGGACTGTTTTGTTAGTGGTGGTAATGATCAAATAGTTAAAATGTGGAAATATCAAGAAGGTAAAGTATAGTGATTTTCTTAAGTTTTTATGTTTTCTCACGATATTTGTTGGTTTGCTCAAAAGCTAGTTTTTACAATAAGTTCGCTTGGCTTGACATACATACCTACTAATACTGCAGGGAAATTAGACGAAAAAATGAGGAAACCTGGAGAAAATTAGTAAAAATTTGAATTTTTGTACAGCCGTTCTTTGAGGTGTCCCAAACCGAAATCCACAAAAATCCCAACATAGCTGCCCAAGATATTGAAGGTCAAAGTTTTTCGCAAATATCTCGTGTCCCATGCATCGGATGCCCATGAGGTCAATGTGAAAGTTGTAGAGAATTAATTTATCTCCAAGTTGTTCTTTTTTATTTTTTACCAAACCACCCTCCCCCTTTTTCGAGATATTCAAGGTCAAAGTTTCAAAAACATGTTTTTTCGCGAATATCTCGCGACAAAAAAATCGGACAGCAATAGAGTCAACAGTTAACAGTTGTAGAGAATTCAATCATCTACAAGATTGGTATTTTGCATTTTTTTCCCAATACCTCGCCCTTTTCGAGATATTCAAGGTCGAGGTTTAAAAAAGCGGTTTTCTTCGAATATCTCGCTCTCTATGCATTAGACCGCGACGAAGTTATGTGCAAAAATCCGTTTTTTTTAAACTTCGACCTTGAATATCTCGAAAAGGGCGAGGTTTTGGGAAAAAAATGCAAAATACCAATCTTATAGATAATTGAATTCTCTGCTACTTTTGTGTTAACTTTATTGCCGCCCATGTTTTTGAAAATTTGACCTTGAATATCTCGAAAAAGGGGGGGGCGGTTTGGTAAAAATAAAAAAGACAACTTGTAGATAATTTAATTCTCTACAACTTTCACATTGACTTCGTGGGCACCGATGCATGGGGCGCGAGATATTTGCAAAAAACTTTGTACCTTCAATATCTTGGGTAGCCATGTTGGAATTTTTGTGATTTTGGATTTGTGGCTTTAGGTTTGGGACACCTCAAAGAACGTTTGTGCAAAAATTCAGATTTTGACTAATTTTGTCCAGGTCAAATGCTAATTTCCGTGGACTATAAATTACATATTTCATTTATGTAAATAACGAGATATTTAAGGGTATGGTGGTCTCGTCCTTAGTACAGGGTGATCGCGCGCACGTTAGAACCTCATTTAACTTCGTTATTTTTGGTTACGCAAAAAAAATTCAAAAATAAATGTTAGAGAAAATCACATGCATTTTTCAAAAATCAGTTTAGAAAAGCAATTGAAAGTCGAATTTTGGAGATATGAATTTTACTTTGGTTTTTTTAAATGCAACATGCCGTATATTTTTACACCATCTGATAGGTCATAAAAGCTATGTTTTATATATTGTCATTAAAAAGCTTTTTTTTTATAGCCTTTCAGATAGTGTAAAATATAAAAAAAAACAAAAAACAGTTCATATCTCTGAAATGCGACTTTCAATTGTCTTTCTGAAATGATTTGTGGAAAATACATGTTATTTTCCATTACTTTTATTTTTTTCGTAACTCCAAAAATGACGAAATTAAATGAGGTTCTACCGTTGATGCGACCACCCTGTACATGACACTTTTTTGTGTGTGTGCCTGTGCAATTAGACCAGTCCACAGTGGGCCCAGAGATCGAAAAGGCTGGCCAAAATTCTGAACATGGTTAAATCGCCTAAAAATGAGTACATCCATCATAAAGAAATATTTAAAAAAATGAAAAGCGTTGTTTGCGAAGGTGTAAACATTGAAAAAACGTGATGAAAACATGAAAATGGACAAATCGGCTAAAAAGAGTGCGTTAAGCATAGAAAAAATATTGAAATAAAATAATTTTATTAGGAGGGATGTTTTTGGGGGTGGAAGATGCGAAAAACGTAGCAAAATAATTTAAGAATGGGCCAGTTTTCTAAAAATAAGAATATTTAGCATGGAAACATTATTTTTAAAAAAAAATACCAATTTTATGGACTCTTACTGACTTGATTTACCTATTTACTCTCATTTACCCCAATTTAACCCCCAACCCTTCAATGGAATAGGATCAAAATATAATTCGGTTCTAGATCTCGTTAAAATACATACGTGTGTCAAATTTGAAGTCAATATCTTAAACGGTTTCAGAGTAATCGTGCGCACAAAAAAAAGCTACAGACAGAACGACAGGCCGAAATTTTTTGTTTGCTCGAACTTAAAATCTTTACGTTTCATGGCATTCTAAGCCTATTTGAATAATAAAAATTTTCAAAATTTTTTTTGCGGTACTATATTTCCACTGGATGTGGAAGTAATAATGATGCGAGTAACTTGATTTTTTAATGAAATAAATTTTTAATTTTCACTTTCAATCCAGGGTGGGGCAAGGCAATACAGCCAAATAGTGAAATATTTTTTCATTAAAAGCAAACTAGGTTTTATTGATATGATACAAATAATTGTAAACAAAGTCGCATTCGGTGCTAGCTAGGGGTAGACAAGCGCCCCACCCAGCGTCACCGTGGCTACGTCCTTGCTTTCAATTAATTTTTCTAATTTATTTGTAGAAATTTCCGTGGGAAAAATTAAAATAATCATTCGAAGCAGTTACGAGCGAGGGCCCGTCGTCGCGTCGCGTTGTATGTATATTTTCAAATTAAGACCTCGTACTTGACCAAACTAATACTCATTACTTCCAAACCGGGTTGAATCGGATTTTAAATTTTGTACCATAATTTGAAAAAACTATAAGAAATCGACCAATAAAAAAATCATGCTTGTAACACGTTGCGCTTTTTTTGTAGCTCAAACAAAATGTACCCATTAATTTTTATTTCTTTATCTTTGTAGAACCCCGTTTAACACAATTTTATGACCGAGTGTATCACATTTCACAAGCAATAAATATATGCAAAATGACATACTTACTTTATAGATTATTTTGCTAAAATTTCACTACGTTTTTGTTGAAATTACACAAATTACAGGAATATCGAATAGTACGTTCGAATGTTAGCCCAGACGACAGAGATCATTTTATAGTGAAACCCACAAAAAGTTGCAAACTGAATATATATATTTTTTAATGAGTTCGTGAAAATATATAGAATAATATTCTGAAAAGTTTACATTCCACTCGGATGCAGAACATAAAAAAAGTGAAAAAAAAATTTTTTTTATCAATTTTTTCAAAATGTTTAAATTAAGTCAGGCTAGAAAAAAACAAAAAATGTCGTAATAAAATTTATCGCTTAAGCCACGGTTTTCCCGGAAAAAAATAGTGAAGTAACTTTGTCACTCTGCTCGGCCAATCGCACGGTTAAATGCATACTACGGAACCTCTAAAAATTCTTAGCAGTTCTAACACAAAATAAAGCTTTTTCTCTTTCTGATTACACGTTTTTAACATTTTTCTTAGTGACTAAGAGGATAAATAGTGAGCCTGGAGGGAAAATATATAATTATGAACGCATACACAGACACCACACATAGCCGCAGAATCGCTCGCATGAATTTTTACGTGCCTTTACTGTATTGTATTTATTACAGATACACCTATCCACATTTCAGCTATATCCATTGAATTTTGAATTCCTTATACATTTGTTAATGTATTGGAAAAGTTCCAGAATTTATATTCAAAACAATCAAAGATATTTTCGTAGTTATAAGGATAAGATCATGACAATCGCAAATTTTTATCATGATATGATTAATCATATTTTCGAAAAAAATGCATAAAATAAACGAATTTGTGTTATAACATTCGAAAAGTATACATTTTTCCGAAATAGTGATATTTTATTTTTTCCAATGGGTCAATTTCTCGGCAAGTTACAGCCTCCAATATATATATTTATCAAGAAAATCATCAAGCAATTAAATTAAAATGATTTGAGATGCACTTTTTTGAATCCACGTTACTACAACTTAATAAATCATAATAATCATGAAGTGTACATACTTTTTAACAGTTCTCAATGAAGAAAGAATTTTTTTGAAGAGCATTTATTTTTTTCTATATTTATTATTGCGATGATTGAGTTCGGGCGTAATAATATATACAGAGTGGGTCATGAGGAACTGTACATAATTCTACCGTAAGTAGAGGCACCTAAGACAAATACCAAGTGACCATTAAAAAGTGTTTGTTCCCTTTCTTTACTATCATATAGAGTGATTTATGAATTATGTCCAAAAATTGTTTTGGTCATAACATTTTAACGGTTAATCCGATTTGCCTCATTTTATACAAAAATGTACTGTGGCCTAACAATCATCATGCATATCCAAAATTAAAAATATCCAGGGACGGTCTCAAAAAAATTTGTTGGATTGCTTCGTATACGATAGTTCACCCTATATGATTTATCTAAAACTTGATAGAAATTAGTATAGGACATAAATAGGTAGTAAAACCTGAGTATTTGAAATTTTTGTCACACTCTCAACAAATTTTTTTATTAACGATCAATGTTCAAGTCAAATGAAAATTTTGGCAAAATGGAATATTTTAATGTATACTAATATTTATTAATACAAAAATTTAGCAAAAAAAACATAATATCTACATAACTCGTGACTAGGTTCGATAAGTACCATCATTTTAATCAATTTCTAGGCCAGGTCTTAAAAATGTGGCTGATGTGGTTCATCTAAGAAGTTGCCTCTGTATGTGATTTCTCCAATTAGTCAAATTGTTTCCAAAAAGGAGAGAAATAAGTAGTTAAATTTGTGTTACCTAACTTTTCCCCATTTAAAGTGTCCAACCTAAATGTTCAGTTTAAGATCAATTTTAACGAAAACTGTAAATTTTTCGAAATATTTTTAAAAGCCATCATATCTTTTTCTTTGTTGAATTTCTTCTGCAATGTTTAAGATGTTTTGATATTTTCGTTATTCCTTTTACTTTCTTATAATTCTTAACCCTTTCACTGCGGGAGTGAATTTTGTATTCCGTGCCCTGTGTGCGGCATTGGGCAGCCTATGCGTGTTTGTCCGCTTCCCGCAATTAAACCATAAACACGTTTCGCGGATATGTACGCTTCCCGCAGTTGCAACATGTGAATCAAAAATTATTGGACGGCTAACACACCACTAGAGTGAGCTTAGGATTGCTTTTGACAATAAAAAAGAAACGCATTTAAAACAAAATAATCTTTTTTATTCATTACAAACTAACACAACGAACTGAACGTGTAAAATAAACGTAAACAACTGCGTAAAAAGAGCACGCAGTCCACGTATTTGGAGGAGATCGAATGCGTGATTACACGAAAGTTAACGCATGTACAAAGAATATTCAACCGCGTAATCGTCCGATTGCCGCAGTCCAGGACCTGAAACCAGCCAGTGAAAAAATGCGTCACCTGCACCACAAGACCACAAGACCACGGGATTTTACGTCATCCGCAGCGAAAGGGTTAAATACATACGTATTGTAAATAAACATGTAAGACCTCGCCTGGAAATTTATTAAAATGAAATGGTACTTATTGAACTTAGGCACGAGGTATGTAGATATTATTTTTTTTAGCTAAATTTTTGTATTAATAAATATTAGTGTACATTAAAATATTCCATTTTGCCAAACTTTTCATTTGACTTGAAATTGATTGTTAATAAAAAATTTGTTGAGAGTGTGACAAAAATTTCAAATACTCAAGTTTTACTATCTATTTGTGTCCTATACAAATTTCATATATAGTTTTAGGTAAATTATATACAGGGTGAACTATCGTATACCGAGCAATCCAATAAATTTTTTTGAAACCGTTCCTGGATATTTTTAATTTTGGACATGCATGATGATTGTTAGGCCACAGTGTACATTTTTGTACAAAATGAGGCAAATCGGATTAACCGTTAACATGTTATGTCCAAAACAATTTTTGGACAAAATTCATAAATCACTCTGTATGATAGTAAAGACAGGGAACAAACACTTTTTAATGGTCACTTGGTATTCGTCTTAGGTGCCTCTACTTGCGGTAGAAGTATGTACAGTTCCTCGTGCCACACCCTGTATAAGCATATTTTTCTCATCCATCCTTTGCTTGTATTGTTTGAAACAAAAAAGCATCAGAAAGCTACAATTTTCATCTTTTAAATGAACTAACACTCATATAGATTGAACAAATTCTGATTTAGTGACATGTAATTCAGTGCGTCGGTGTCACAGTCATGCGTATTCAAGCGCGTGCACGCATGGATCTCGCTCCGAGTTATAACGTTACACTTGACTATTTTTTCCGGGAAAACCGATAAATTAACGATAAATTTTGTTGGGACATTTTTTGTTCATGAATACGTGATCTATCCATCTGTATTTTTTATTTTTTTCTAGCTTGATTTAATTTCAAAATTTTGGAAAAATGGATGAAAAAAAAATTTTTCACTTTTTTTTATATTCTGCACCCGAGCGAAATGTAAACTTTTCAGGATATTATTCTACACACTTTTACGAACTCATTATAAAAAAGTTTACACAGTTTGCAACTTTTTGCGGGTAAATACCTTCGTCGACTGGGCTATGTGGCAAGCAACTATTCACAACTGTACGCTAACAGAACGTTGTGTTTCTTAGGGTGTATCAGGTAAACAATACGGTTGGAATTTGCGGTACGTAATGAACTGAATATTTCTGACTACAAAAATATTACTTTGAATACAATTAAACCTCTTTCGAATTTTGGCTTTTTGGCCAGCTTTTTCAAATTCTGGCCCACTGTGCAGTCCTCGGAGGATTTAAATAGCAAATGCTTTCGTACCGCTATTGCATTTTCGTGTGTATTTGGACCTCAAAAAAAGTACAGCTTGCTTTTCAGATATTTTTTGTGATGTTACTCGAGAACTATACAAAAAGTCGTAAAATATCTACAATACTTTTTGTTCACTTTTTTTGACTAAGAAAATAAGTCCTCTCCCACTTCGCACGTTAAAAATTTCAGAGATATTTCAGTTTGAAGTTAGGATAAAAAACCGCTGTCCAAGAAATCACTACTTCCACATCCAGATTCTCTATCCAAGTCACTCACAACGAAAAAAACTTTGTATGTGAAAATAACTGTTTATGGAACTTTAATAATATAATATTTGAAATCCTCTACCCCAAAAACCCATAAAACGATACCCCACATCGGAAGTGGGGTGGGGGGGGTGGTGATAGGGGGGTGGTAGTGGGGGTGGATGAAGTAAAAAAATATTTTGAAGTTTCTGGTTTCTGTACATAGGTACACTAAATCACAATTTTTTTTCATCCTCTTTAATAAGGGGATGGTAATGGGGGTGGCTAACGCGAAAAATTTTTTGAGACATTAGCTTCTCTTGTATATACGAAATACCAATTTTATGGACTATTACCTGCTTGATTGACTTATTTATCCCAAATTTATCCCAATTTACCCCCCCCAACCCTTCGACGGAACAAGATGAAAATATAATCTAGTTCTAGATCTCGTTAAAGTACATATGTGTACCAAATTTCAAGTCAATATCTTAAACGGTTCCAGAGTAAACGTGCGCACAAAAAAGTTACAGACAGACCGACAGACAGACAGAAATTTTTTTTTCGCTCAAGCTTAAAATCTTGACGTTTCATGACATTTTAATCCTATTTGGACAATAACAATTTTAAAAAATTTTTTTGTCGTTACTATACTTCCACTGGACGTGGAAGTAAAATAGCAAGAATCAACCAAAAAATTGTCTCGAGTCGCGACACTTTGTATGGTCTGGATGCACTTTTTATGATATTTTGGATAGCTTTCGAGTTCCAACGCGAAAATTGAAAAATGTACCTTTGTCGCATTTTTCATGTTCGCAATAACTTCGTTTCTAAAAATTAAATGCATTTTTTTGACGACCAAGTTGTACATCTGAAAATGCAAAAAATGATGATGCGGAAAGGTTTCCTATTTGAGTGGATATTTTTCCATCTGAAAACTGGTCTAATTTTCCCCCGATAAAAATGAGAAAAATGTTCTGAATTGTAATTTACGCTTGGTTTGATAAGAAATAGAAAAAGAGTGGCTGCTAGTATGAGATTAGTCGGTCCTTTCATTATTAGTTGTCTTTTTTGGAATAAGTTTCTTCCTTATATCGTGTATTAATGTGTTTCAGGAATAACCACTCATGTCGGTATTGGACACGCTGCTGTAGTAACGTGCACTCGTTTTAGCTCAGATGGTAATTTTATTGTAACATCTGATGCTTCTGGTGGGGTATTCGTATGGCAATGCCCGCAAAGTCCACCGAAAGAAGAACCAGTAACCACTGTTGAAGAGAAAACACCCATGGCAGCGTCTCCAAAATCACCAAAGGAAGAAGATATTCGAGATTTGCCAACAGCACGAAGCAGTAAAAGTAGTGGGGGCGCTAAATCTGTTATCGATGATAATTGCGAATGTCTGTCAACGTCAGTTATACTATGCACCAAAAAGGAGGAAGGTGATGGCGAACCTTCCAAAAAAAATTCGACAAGATCAATAGGTAGCGAAAAATCAACAAAATCGCAAAACGCATGTGATAATGAAAATAACTCTAGTAAATCAAAAGATGGAAGTATAAAATGTCCTGATTGTGGCTGTTCTGTAAAGTCTTGTTCTTCTGTAAATTCGAAAAAATCAACAAAATCGCAAAACGCAAGTCATAATGAAATTAATTCTAATAGATCAAATAAAGGAACTGTAAAAAGTCCTGATTGTGGCTGTTCTGTAAAGTGTTGTTCTTCTGTAAATTCGAAAAAATCAATATGTAGCGAAAAATCAATAAAATCGCAAAACGCATGTGATAATGAAAATAATTCTAGTAAATCAAAAAATGGAAGTATAAAAAGTCCTGATTGTGGCTGTTCTGTAAAGTCTTGTTCTTCTGTAAATTCGAAAAAATCAAAGAATTAACTTTAAACGTTAAACCATTTGGAATAATATATTTTTTAAAACATTTTACTCTATTATAATATATTTTATATAAAGTACAATTCCTTTTAGTGAATAAATATAATAAAACTTATAGTGTAGTATATTCCCTTCTAACTCTGCTAAAAATAAGTCTTTCGTCGTGTGGAAAATACGGTAATAAATAGGACCATGAGTCAAATGATAAAATTAGAATTTCTGCCACACTGGATGCTGCTCTGTACGTAAAATGATGTGATGACCCTTGGTTGAGTCCTTGAGACACTCCAAATGTATCGTTAGGATGTAACACCAAGTGCTGAGTTTCTGTTAGATCGTGATGTTTGGTAACTGCACAAACATCTCCATTGTGGATGAAGTACATGCAAGAGTTCGTATCACCATATTTGACGATGTAATCATCTTGAAAAAAGACTACGCGTTTTAATTTCGAACATATTTGTTTGAGAAAACTTTCTTCTATGTTCTGTAAGAAAAGAGAATTAATATTGGGACTCTAATCAAATAACCTATAAATATAAACAAAATTCGTTCTTAAAACCAAAAGTGCATACCCCACAAGTTGTTTTATCCAATAAGTGCTATGTGTATAACATTAGTTCATTGGTCAAATTATTATTATACTCTTCGCAAATATAAAAACGAAAATTAAAGGAAAATAATTCAATTCTTTATAATAAATACAAGCTATTAAGTTCTACATAATATAAGCTATTCTTGTTACGCACTGTAATTGACTGTGACGACAACCGGTGTGTTGACAGACATATGTCAGACTACTAGTAGTAGAGAGGTCAAGATCAAGAAACTAGCATAATAACGATTTTCGTTGGACCGAGAAGGTTTATACCACGGTGTATTAAATAGGTGGTCCGACGTACGGCACTTTCCTATTATAATAATGGTTTCATAAGTGCATGATTTCTATTTACTTTAGTAGATGGCGCGAGCAATAAGGTCCTACAATTACCTGGGCATGTGCATCGTATAACTAACATAACCTCAAATTTTAAGGTTTTTTCGTTTATTCTCATTTTTAATGTTTGTATAGGCATTTTTAGCTTGGAGCCATACTGGCTCCAAGCAAATATTTAAAAATTCACGCAAATAATTTTTCAATATTGTTGATTAATAAAAAGAGACTGCTAATTATAGGTTAGATTACTAACCTGCAAAAAGTGTCTTATTTTATTGTGACAAACTATTTAAAACTTCATACACATTACGTTGAACTTGATTTTGGTTGAAAGTACAGGAACCAGGCAGAAATTTTAATAATAGCTACGTAATACTTGTAAATCTTAAGAAATATATATTTTTGAGGTTAGCTGTGGTGACACGTGCAATGCTGCATGTAGTGTTGCATATATTCTTTCAATGTTTTAATTTAGCTACCTAATGTCAGATGTCACTGGACTCTCGTTTCACTGAACAAAAAACAAAAGGCCGGGAATGTATTCAACACTGTATGCACGTATACACAGAACCTGTAAAATTATCTATCTATGCGTAAGTAATGAGAGAACTTATTGGTCCTGCCATCTATTACATTATGTACAAAGTAAGCACTTATGAAGCCACTGTGAGGGTTGTCGTCGCATCACCTATTTAATACACCCTGGTTTATACCGACAAGTGATATTGTCGTAATCAGTGTGGTTCATTGATCATCAAAATGCATGTTGTCGCTTTCTAAAGTGGTGGAGTGAGTACCTATGACGTCATAAAGATGGCGCCTCCTGATGTTAGATTTTGTCTATTATTTCTATAACTATTCATCCGATTTAAACAAAGTAGATGTCAACTACTAGGTATTTTAATGCCTAACAAAAAATGTTAAGCCATTTTTATTGTAAATATTAAATTAAAAAAAATATATTTAAAAAACTAACTTTAAAATAGAAACATATTCCCAACACAGTAAGTTTAATGTGTAATAACGCAATTAATATCTGAATTTGACCAAAACTCGGGCAATAAAAAATTGCTGCATTTTTAAGGTACATTTAAAACTTTGATCTTTCCAAATTGCAAAAAACATAACGATATTGTGACCATTTTAAGCGAGCCGCTACCCTCTACCCGCGCCCGACTGACCGACGTCGTTTGCGTTGGCCTGCCCAGCCAGTCGCCTACAATAGTGGAAGTAAGGAGTCGGAAAGTATGCAAAATTGTGCTAAAGTTATGAAATCTATTTACCACCCCCCATTTTCGAGGATGCTGAATATCAATAATAAGGTGAAAAAAGTTTTTAGTCATGCGCACCCCCTGAAACGGCCAAAAACCTCCCCCTTATTGCTTATTTCTCATATAACAGCTTGGCATCGGCTATTTTTACAGGGATTCTTTATTTTTTCAGGGGGATATAACAGATGGTGACAGATGATGTCATGTAGTAGACCGCAACCGCCCTTAGAGGTGAAGTCTACCCTGTTAGGGTGTGTAAAATTGCTTTTTCTTTTTTGTTAAAGACGTTTACTCCCCGTTTCGAGGATGCTGATCAACAACAATAGTAAGAGTGTATTGTAACAACCTCGGGGGGTTGGTCTCGGTTAGTCTCACCCCCCCCCCCCCCCGAGGGGGGGTGTATATTGAGTGGGAATGGTTTCAAAGTCACCGTTTGACCGTTTTAATCCTCATCAGAAATGAATCTATCCTCGCAAGGCTTTGAAATGCATGTTCCTTACAGTGGGATATTCGATTTTTAATAAATTATATATACAGGACACGATTTTTAGTACAATATAATATCTGTTACGAGACATTAATATAACCTAGGGTGCTTACAAAGAGAATTACACGATTCATCTTCCTCGAAATAAACATCACATCCAATTCTACTGCCTCCTTCATCGCACGCATGGTCCGTTTCCGATTCATAATCGGAAACATACACTTCGGGTATAAAATTTAGGAAGTTTACGGTACTATCATAACTATTATCGGATTCGTGTGTTTCTATGTTTGGTTCATCGTCTTCATCCTCTGACTACGGATACCTTGAGGACAACTGATTTATCCAGAAAACAATAAAGGCGGAAAAAATAAATAAAATGATAGTACGAGTCCCTAATATCGGCCAAGTTACTACCTGTTAGTATTATCATGAAAGGGGTGGTTTCCGACAGTTTAAGGGTGAAGGAAGGGTCGAACCAGCGTATAACCTTTTTTTCTTGATCAACGTCCTCGAAAACGGAGAGTAAACGTCTTTAACAAAAAAAAAGAAGCAATTTTACATCCCCTGACAGGGTAGATTTCACCCCCAAGGGCGGTTGCGGTCTACTACCTGACATCACCTTTCACCATCTGTTATATCCCCATGAAAAATAAAGAATCCATGCAAAAATAGTCGATGCCAAGCTGTTATATGAGAAATACGCAAGCCGTTTCAGGTGGGGGGGGGGGGGGGTGCATAACTAAAAACTTTTTTCGCCCTGTTATTCGTGTTCAGCACCCTCGAAAACGGGGGGAAAGAGATTTCATAACTATAGCACAATTTTGCACTTTTTAGGGAAAATCCCGACTCCTTACCTCCACTACAAGTGATAATACTGAACATATGTACGTGCAGTGTTCCCAACTTTTGTGTGGGCGGTTTCCCTAGATATACGAAGATTTTTCCCTAGATTTACAAATCTTTCCCTAGACCCTAGTAAACCTAATTTACGACACTACATGTCCATCTTGTAGAAACCAACGCCGGACACTGGCAAGTTACAGCGACTATATATAGATGACGCTGAACTAACTGTTTACTTCATGGAAATATAATACATATATATGAACAATTAATTATTCTTGATTTTTACTTTTATTTCTTGATTTTATTATTATTGATTAATATTATTGTATTCAAATTTAGTTAATTATAATAATTCTGTATATTTTCAAAATTCCCTAGAATCCATAGAAATTCCCTTTGTCCCTAAATGATTCGAGATTTCCCTAGAATAGGGAAATTTCCCTAGAGTTGGGAACCCTGAAACTATCAAGCATTTTGTTGGTATACCGCTAATTTACCCAAAGATCTTTAACTACACATCTTTGAATTTACCTGTTCAAAATTTACCTCGGCCTATTGATAAGGTTTGGAAATTAGAGGATGGGCAACTACGTCCTATAGCATCATTGCAGGAGCCTATTTCTCTTAAAAAGTTGGAACTGATTTCATGTAATTGCAAGACAGGTTGCAGGACGTCCCGTTGTGGATGTGCTGATCGGAAACAAAAATGCATGGAAGAAATTTGCCATGTAGGTGTGCAATGCTTTAATCAGTACAATGTACAATTATGAAACTCAAGAGGATGTTGATTTACTGCAATGGCAGTAGCATAGTAGTGCGACAAGAGAAGACTTTATTTTATGACCATGGATAGTAACTTTTGTTCTTAACATTGTATCTCAGTTCATTTGTTATAATTTTGTTATTAATCATCCGAATTCCATTTTTTTATATATAGGCCGGGAAGTAACATTCCCGTACGGTTTTTTATATATATTTTAATATGTTAATATTTTTGATTTTTATACGTTTAAAATAGTATTGATTGTGATTTCAGAAATTTTTTTTTTAAATGTTTATATTTTTTATTTTTATACGTTTAAAATAGTATTTATTGTGATTTCAGAAAAAATAGTATGTGTACTTCGGTGTGAAAGCACATTCCCAGACTTCGATGCTTGTTGGCCTCGGCTAGCGCCTCGGCCAACAATTGCATCATCGTCCGGGAATGTATCGCTTTCACACCTAGATACACAATATACTATTTCAGTCCTACGAAAATTTTTTTTTTCATTTGGCCTCTCTGCTATAGAACGTATTCGACTAATGTGTGTTTACAAATGAGGAGGGTTGTTACAAAATGAGTCTTATCCACTTTTATTCATATTCTAGTTAGCGTCGTGAATTAATTCTTTACATTGCTTTTATAGGCCAGTCGTCAGGTAAATTAAAATCGTTTTAAATCGTACAAATGATTTTACTGTTGCAAGTAGTTCATTATATGCCTCTTTTCCCCCTCACCTGCCCCCCGGAACACCCCCAATTTTGGGGGAATATCGCTTAAAAATCATTTTCTTGCCAATATCTCGGTTCTGAACGGTCCTACCAAAAAAAGATGGTTATCAAATTTAAAGATAAGTAAATTCTCTATCGAAATGCTAGGGACACATTTTTACGTAGCATTAATATTCTTGGAGTTGGGGACGGCAGAAGTCAAGCATCGTATCGCATCCGCTCTGTACATCTACAAAATGGTCCCTTGCTTCAATAAAACAGCGAGTGTCGATTTCATTATCGTCTGCATCGTCTTTGTCAGATTCAGGCTCCTCGTGTTTATCGTGTTCCAAAAAGCTAATACTCTATCTTCGGTTACTTCGGCTTGATCTGAGTCGTCTACATATATTTCGACATTTCCACATGATTGTCCTTGACATCCAGAATAAATAACGAAACATAGTCCAGCTTTTTTACAAGTACACACGCGGCTTTGCAGCCTTTTGTACACTTGCAGCTTATTGTTTTTAATAGTTCTTGTGGAGCAGCTTCGTTTTTGGTAGTAATAGCAAACAAACCATTTTTTTTTCATCCAACTCCAATCTTAAGGACTTTTGGTATTTCCATACCACTGCTGAATTTGATAGTACGTTCTAAAAGAGTATTGGCGTGCAGCAGACTCAGTAGGAGGTAACGATTTAAGGTTACATGTACTTTTTGCTACTGACTTAAGAAGCATTTGTACCGGAATTCATTCAATGAATGCTGATCGGGTTCTGCCCCATAAAGGGCTAAGATAACTTTTTGACCTGCTATATCTATATCAGAGTGAGAATTGGGCTCTTCAAAACATTCCACGTTTTTTTGTAATACTTGCAGATTTTTGTAATAATTTAACGAATTTTGCTTTGCCTTGCCTAAAAAATGCAGAAGTTGTGTCACATCCACTGAATGCGTGGAGGAATAATATGTTATCCGCAACTTCTTTTGAGTATTTAAAAGAGTTCGATGAATAAATCCGTCCGTCCGTTTTCCCCTTGCTTAGTTTCATAAAATACACGTTAGAACAACGTGCGGATAATCCTGTCACAAGGAAAAATTAAAACGTTTCAATTTTTCAATGAAAACTCTTGGCCTGTGAAATTTGAAAGTATCGATGACACTATTCGGTAGAAAAGGTGAATTTAAATAGAAAATCACAGTCTATCAGTGACAGTCAAACAGTAAGGTTGATTCTTTCCTGATCAGATAAGTTTAGTAACATATTTTCAATTTTTATTAGTTAAAATGAGTGATGAAAGTAGTGGAAGCGAAATGGAAATTAGTGAAAGTGAAAAGGACACTTGAAAAACTGTGAAGAAGAAAAAAGATAAAAACAAAAGGCCTCTAGACTCCCCTCCAATTTTAAGAAAGAGGACAAAAACTATTTCAAGTGAAGAGATAAATACTATCATCATAGGAACTCCACAAAAAGATTCTAACACAAAAACAAGCCAGATAAGCACAAGACAAAACACAAACAAAAATTCCACAACAAAAAATTACTCAGCTAAAATGAATGAGATAAAACAAAAACAGTATAATCCTTTATTCTACATTAATACAACCACCACAACAAACAGGCTAGAAATGGCAGAGATATGGGAACATGAGAGACCCAAAAACCATGACATAATATTAAAAACAACTAAAGGTTTTTTATTGAAGTCTAACACCACTAAAATCATTTTAATTAATACCCTACAAAAACTTAAATCTCGAGAGAAAATTTCAAATTTTTCTGAAACTAACACTCTGTCAAAATCCTCGTCAAAACCAACAACAAGCCAGCAATCTTTCTCTTGTGTTATTGCCGCAACATATAGAGCTCGACATAAACGATGATCAGATTAGTGAAAATCTTAAAAAACTACACATAGAACACAGATACTGCAAAAGAATTATTTCAAAATCCACCAACAAACCATGCCATTATATAAGAATTATAACTTCATGTGTTTCATCTTATGAAAAACTGTTAAACGAAGGGCTCTTCTACAAATGTAGGCACTATCTTGTATATCCAAGCACTCCTCCACCACCAGCACCATTACCCTGTAATAAGTGCCTTGAATTCACACACACATCTGAGAACTGTAATGCAACCCCAAAATGCAGTAAATGTGGTCAAAATCATAACACCAATAAATGTAAAACCAATCTACCTCCCAAATGTACGGCTTGTGGAGCAGAGGATCATCAAGCATGGTCATTTAAATGTACTAAACGACCTACCAAACCCATAGAAGGCATACCAAATATACCAGTAAAATTATTAAATAAAAAAAATCCAGTGAAATTACAGATTCGACGAAGAAGACCTCTAAAATACATGCACCTCTCACTGTACATGATTTAATCATAAATACTTTTAGGGCCAGTTGTACGAACCAAGTTGAGCTAAGTTCAGCTTGAACCAAGATCAAAAGCCATGGTTACGATTGTTACAATAATCGTAACCATGGATTTTGATCTTCGATCAAGCTGAACTTCACTCAACTTTGTTCGTACAACTGGCCCTGACATACATAAATTAAATAAGCCAAAGAATGCAAACAGAGATGAATTATTACTCAAATTAAGGAAACGATTTATTGCCGACTATAACATTGACACTACAGTTTCATTTATTTCTGCAAATAGAATTTATATTTTAATGTTCGATATGAACTTTCCTGATCTACCTTCACCTACAGAACCTACACACGGAGAAAATAATGTGCAAGTTTTCGTCGATACTTAATATACTTTACACAAATGTAAACAGCTATATTCCTAAAAAACACATAATTAACCATGTAGTAGAATCCTATGATATAAACTGTGCACTATTTGTTGAGTCTAAAACCAAATCTGATTCAAATACTAAATACCGAAACTAGCACATCCTGCAACAAAATGGAAACATACTTCAAAATAATGTTAGAGGAGGCAGTCTTGCTCAAATACACCCTAACCTTAAAATGAGAAGAGAAAATTCTCCACGAATAAATAATCCTCTTAATGAAACAGTACATTTTTCCATCCCTTTTCTAGACGATAATTTACATATATTTCTCGTATACATCCACCCAACATCTGGTATCGAAGAAACGATATTCACTAAGGCCATTCAGTACAAGTATGGGATTATTATTGGAGATTTTAATGTTAACGCAGCAAAAATGAGGCAATTAAATAACTTTTTAAAAAATAGCAACTTTGTAAAAATACAGACATCACCCACCTTCATCATGCCTAACAATCCAGACTCAACACCAGACTTAGTGTTGCACACCAGGAACATCTCTAACAACATTGATGATATAGAATTAATACCAGACATAGGATCAGACCATCTCTCAATAAAAATTACATTTGATTTGAACAGAGCCATTAATCCAGAAGAAACTACAATTAAATACAAATTCTCACAGTGCAATATCGAAAAAGTGAACAAAGAAATTAAAACGTATATAAACCATAATGAAAACAAACCCATATCTCCTGAAGGTATTTCAAATTTCAATATTAAACTTCAAGAATCCATTTTATCAAACACACCTAAAATGAACACCCAGTATCATACACATGAATTACCACAAATGGTTGGAATCATGTCAAAAATTAATGAACTTCAGGGAAGAAATTATTATCAGCAAATCAATAAACTATCCAAATATAAAATCAAACATTCTATTCCACCTTTGATAGAAAATGGTAAACAATATAATTCTGATGCAGATAAAGCCAACCTATTTGCTACACATTTTGAAAAAACATATAAACAGGAAGACCCCTAATTTTAACCAACAACTGTATGAAGAAGTAAACAAATGGTATGACCAATATTTCAATCAAAATTTGGCACCTAGCAACCTTCAATTAAATGAAGAAGAATATTTTCAGATATTAGCCGCGCAAAAGAATAATTCGCCAGGATACGACAACATATTCCTTGGACAATAGTGAAAAAACTCGATTATGAAATACATAGATATATTATAACTATTTTTGAATATTGCATAAACCACTGTTATTTTCCAGGCGACTGGAAAAAGGGACAAATAATAACAATTCCTAAACCAAATTCCGACAACACAATTGCAAATAATTATCGACCTATAACACTTTTGCCAGTGCTTGGAAAACTTTTTGAAAAAATAATAAGGGCTAAAATTCAGGAATTAGTGCAGGACAATATACCAAAATTTCAATTTGGATTTAAGGATATTAACATCAAATTTGCAAACTGCAAAACACAAAAACTTAAAATCAGCAGCAATTTTTTTTGGCATAAAAAAGGCGTTTGACAGTGTGTGGCACATCGGTCTCTTATATAAATTAAAACATTTACATATACCAGATTACTTATTTCATATAGTAAAGAATTTTCTTGAAAACAGAGAGCTTCACATAAAAGTAAACAACAATGTGTCTGAAAAATTCCCCCCTGAACAAGGAATTCCACAAGGCTGACCACTTTCACCACTTCTTTATAATATATACTGCTCTGATATCCTTCACCAACAAAATCGAAATGACACTAATTCCTATATTCTACAATACGCAGATGATACAGTATTGATTGCACATGGAAAATCTTTAAATAAAACTATAGAACACCTTCAAACATTAATGACCGAAACAGAAACATGGTTTAACAACTGGAGAATACATCCCAACCCCTTGAAAACACAGCTCCTAATATTTAATCACGTCCCGTCACACACTTCCCTTTCGATATCAATCAGGAATCATCAAATAAGGCCTTCCCTAACTGCTAAATATCTTGGAATTCTGCTGGATCACAAATTGAATTTAAAAAATCACACCAAATTAATAAAAAGGCGTACAATAACAAGAGCCAAACACTTCAGGGCTTTAACCTACAAAAACAAAGGTATAAGTACCCAAACTGCTACAAAAATTTATGCATCCATATGTCGTCCGATACTTGAATATGGACATGTTTTATACCTCAATTGTCGACTTCCAACTCTTAATAATATAAAAACGGCAGAAACTACAGCCCTGAGAATTATAACGAAAATTCGTCACCCCACAAATCCACTTCATAATCCTTCAAATGAATTGCTTTACGGCAAAACAAATATTCAGCCTATTCTCGAAAGATTAAAAGAGCTATCCTTAAAGTTTGCCAATCGTCATCACAATATGGAAATAAGGCAACATATGTTTATTACCAGACCAAGACATCAACCCTCCAAGTTCAAGTTTCCTGAAAAAACAATTCAAGAAATATTAATTTCATTATCCGAAAATCCTTAATACTGTTTAAATTTAAGTATCCAATATAAACATTTTTTTTTACTCTACAGTATGTATTTACAATTAGTACAACAGCTTTGTAAAAGACTTATTTGTTATAAAAAAAAAGACAGGCTGAAGGACCTCGGTCGATGGCCTTTTGATATGTATGTATGTGTTATGTATATATATATCAATAAAAAGCTTTTATTATTATTATTATTATTAAATAGAAAATGAAGAATGACTTTTCTTCGAAATAGAATGAGTTTTCAAGTTATTATTTAATCAATATTTTAAAAATGTAATTATAAGAGGGTCGTAGAAAACTTTAAATTAAATGGCATTCAATTTTGACTCAAGAGGTTATACAGCCTGCCGATTAATAATATTGCATTAGTTTTTCAATAAAAAATTGCCTAATATGACTTCTCGAAAAATCAACCCTTTTCTTTCTTAGTAAAGATGCACGCCAATAACTGAAAAATATTGCATTTACGGCAGCCATATTGAATTCACCGTCTTAAATGCTTAATTTCTGAGATCAAATTCGGTATCAACTACTAAAATACGTAATACCTAATGCAATTCGGATTCAATTTTATGTGGCGCCTTCGCCAAATTATCTACTAAGAAAAATTGAATATATAATGAGCAAGATGCATGAATTTTAAAAATGCATTAATTTATTATTTTTTCATTATACATATTATATAAGCCGAGTATATAATAAAAGGAAACTATAAAAAAAGTTATTTTGTAAAAAAAAATCATTTTAAAATTCAAATTTTATCGGAACAAAACCACGTGACTATAAACGGTACTGATGTCATCTGGCATAACGTTTTAGTTTCATCCATAGACCGCAGATTTCTAAATTCACCGGTGGAGCGCATCAGTAAGAAATAACATTATATGATTGGCTAATTTGAAAAACACAGCCAATCAGCTTCGTATTTTATCCACCCAGCGGTAAATTTAGAAAAGTACGGAGACAAGTGACAAGTTTGATACCTTTGACAGTTTACATCTGCTAGTGCTGAAATATTAAATTGTGTGTTAATTAAATGTTAAATTTTAGTCTGCTGACCTATAAATATCGATTTGTTTATTTTTGTAAAAATTATTAGTGTTTTAATTTATCTAAGTGGTAAAAATGAAGAACAGCGACTTTGTGCAAGCTCAAAGTGACAATTTGCCGAAAATCGACGTGTTTATGATGAGCAATTTTTTGGTAATAATACCGATTATATCAGTGCAGAAATTGGAGGTGGAAAAGCGACAAGGATGCATCATTCATTGTTCGTAACAATAAATTTGTTTGCGCTCACTTTTATCCTTTTACTGCAGTTAGATTTAGATACCTAACCTCAGAATATGTAAACATAATGCATTATTTTAATATTTTTATCAACATTAACTATTGTTTTTCGTCTCAGATTATATAACTTTTTTATATTAAATAGTTTGCCACCACTAAGTACATAGATTAAATATCTGTTGAAAATAATACTAATAAACATTGCCAATGCTAAATGCCGGATGACGTCACACGCAAATGGCGGGAAACTTGCTTCGTTTGAACGTGTCTAAATTCTCAACGAAACTAAATTATTTTTTTATTCTTTAATTCCGATAAAAAAAAAATAAAAAATACATAGAAAATAACGCTTTTTAGTGATGTCAAAAAAATTTATGCATTTTGCTCATTGTATATAGACAGGCCCGTTTTAAGTGGGCGTGCAAGGCGTGCACGGCACGCGGGCGGCCGATATTAAGGGCGGCCGCATAGTGGCTCCATAGTGACTTTTTTTTTCAAATCAGTCTGCAGGTCTTAATACTTAAGCAACCGGATTTTTTTTGTAAACCTTCACTTTTTAATTGTCTATCGATCTGTCGAGTCAGATTTTCAATTTTTGTCTCTGATTTTTCAAAATTTTCCAAAGAAGCTTGAATATTCATCAAAAATAAAAATCTGGACAATAATCGATAATCTGGCTTGACAAATCGATAGACAATTAAGAAACGAAGATTTAAAAAAACATTTCCGATTGTTTAAGTACCTATTAAGACCTGCAGAGGGTCCATGTTTTTTCAAATCAGTCTGTAGGTCTTAATACACTTAAGCGATCGGAAAGCTTTTTTTTTAAATCGTTTTTTAATTGCCTATCGATCTGTCAAGCCAGATTTTCGACTTTTGTCTCTGATTTTTCAAAATTTTTGATCATAATTTAAACTTCTTTAGAAAATTTTGACAAAGCAGGGACAAATCATCTGAAATTTGGCTTGACAAATCGATAGCCAATTAAGAAATGAAGATTTCAAAAAAAAAAACGTCACTATGGGGCCACTGTGGGTCGTAAAGCTAAAGTATCAACTAGACAGTATGAACTAATAATAATTATGCTTTTAATTTCAAACGACAAGTGATGGCCAAAATACATCAATACATGTTCAGTATGCATACCTAAGCAAATTTAGCGAATCTACTCTTTTTCTGACGTAAATATAAATAACAAACTATCTCTTTCTAAGTTGTAAGTTACAAGGCAACCTGTTTCTTAGGCAGTTCCTTGTTCCTTTAGTAATCTTGATCCTCAGTGACTAAGGGTTGGCATTATAACAAGACGTACGGGGCACGGCACCGCAGAGTACGGTTCGTCAACACACGTGTGTTTATGAAAAGCCCTACGGGAATACATATGTGTCGGAACACAGTTACGACACGGTACGACATGGCACGTACTGACACGTACCGTACCAATAGTGTGAAATAATGAATTTACATTGTTTTATATGGCGCAGGAACACATATGACACGACACGTTTTTACAGGACACTCTCAAACATACGCGTGTAGTAGAGTGCAATTATTTAGAGAAGATAACTACGTCACATGGCTTCGCGCATCGCGTATAACAGTTGGCATAATAGCAATGCCGTGCCATTCATTTTTTATTTAAATATTAATGATATTTAGGCAGTGCACGGCCAAGCAGCTGTCTAACATTTTACCCTTTTCGGTGTGTGTGCAAGACACGTGTCATTTTGCGCTTGCGCAGAGCATGACGTTTTCAGGCAAACTTGTGTTTGTTTTGTTTGTTTAGTAGTATCTCACGGAATATGGTGCTAATACAGTGCAATGGACAACGAATTGCTCATTGAAAATAGATATAAAATTATCGTGGGCTTAGTTTTGGAATGAAACTATAAAATTCTCTCACCATGTCACGCTTTTGCTCGGTATTTATATTATCTACCCACAAAACTCTATAGGCAGATTTATTTTCTCTAAGATACAAAAATATACCAGCATTATCTAAATCCTTCTCCTAGTCTGTATCGCTACTGCTGCTAGCACACTCCATTTTCTAAAACTAGTATGTCTAAAAGAGGCATAGGTATAATGAACTGATTCCAACAGTAAAATCTTTTGTACGATTTAAAACGGGACTTACGCACCCCGAACTCCCTGACGACTAGCCTATTAGTCATATCTGCATATGTTTTTCTTTGCCAAATGGATATAAAATATTTCAAAATTTTCATAATGTGCCTTATCCATCAACTATGCTATTTCAAAGTGAATCTAATCCAATTGGGCCAATCGTAAGGACATATTTTGATCACGCGATTCATCGTATTATGCTGGGAGTGCAAATAATTGAAGACACAAGTGGATGAAGGGTCTATGTAACAACAAAGTGATTTTGAGATAATTGATCTCAAAGTTTTTAACAACCTACCAACTTCAACTGTACATAGATCCTTTATAAATTTATAAATCAGATATTTTTGCATTAGAATCAAATGTAATGTACCTGGGGGAATTTTGTGTACTTATAGCCTTCATTGATATCAAAAAACTCGTTTTTTTCAACAGTTTTTTTTTTTAGATAATTGATCTCAAAGTTTTTAACAACCTACCAACTTCAACAGTACATAGATCCTTTATAAATTTATAAATCAGATATTTTTGCATCAGAAACAAATGTAATGTGCCTGAGGGAATTTTGTGTACTTATAGCCTTCATTCACATAAAAAACTCGTTTTTTTCGAAAATGTTACATAGACCCTTCATCCACTTGTGTCTTCAATTATAGTCTAGGTTCCCGCGTACAAAAATGCAATTTATACATATCCTCATATAACTTCTTGTACGGCATAATTGCGCCTATTCTATCACTTTTTCCTCTGCGAAAATTTTCGTAAACGCGGCATTCCTCCTCGGCATGAAAAAGACGATTTCCACACGTCGGACTGGAAAATCGGCAAATATATTTTGTCCGACAATTCGAAAATTGGACCCCGAGAACGGGGACTCGTTGGAACCGAATCATTTGAAAGAAAATGATTTTCCACCCCTCGGGAGAGTTTAATCAACCCCCTAGGCCTGCTGTCTGGATTCCACTTACTCTATAACTCCCTTTGTATGTTATTTCAAGTATAACCCGTTGATAAATCACTCCCCAGACCCGTTTATATATGAAAACATAAAGGGATCCATAAAAGGGATGGCCGTTGAGTGGGTTGCGGCGGTCAAAAACTTCTCCCACCACTTGCATCATGTTCAGCACCCTCGAAAACGAAATATTTACACTATTTCTGCCTTTATTACATGAACTATTATAACAATTTATTTTTTCTACGATTGTGCTGAAAGTCAGATTTTCTAACTTCAAAATGAGTGCAGAAAATATCACTTTGCCGCACGCCGTGCGGCAAAGAATTTGCCACACGCCTTGATTACATCTTCACGCACCGGAATAAAATAGTGTGTTTACCTCAAAGAATGTTATATTACTTACTGGTAATAACAATTAAATTCTATAAATGTACATTAATTACACATGAATTGCAATTACAAAGTCAAATTTTCTTACTTCAGAATGACAGCGAAAAATGTCACTTTAAATAAAATCTGACAAGCAGCAAATTTAAAATTTTGGAATGAATTTAAAAAGGGAAATAACTTCACAACCGTAGAAAAAATAGTATGTAACACACGTGTGGCAAGCTTCATTGCAAAACTCGTATGATAGGAACACTCGCTGCGCTCGTGTTCCTACTTTCATACATCGTTTTGCAATGAAGCCCTTGCCACACTTGTATTACAATCTACTATTTTCTACGATTGTGCTGAAAGTCAAATTTTCTAACTTCAAAATGAGTGCAGAAAATATCACTTTGCCGCACGCCGTGTGGCAAAGAATTTGCCACACGCCTTGATTACAACTTCCCGCACCGGAATAAAATAGTGTGTTTACCTTAAAGAATTTTATATTACTTACTGGTAATTACAATTAAATTCTATAAATGTACATTAATTACACATGAATTGCAATTACAAAGTCAAATTTTCTTACTTCAGAATGACAGCGGAAAATGTCACTTTAAATAAAATCTGACAAGCAGCAAATTTAAAATTTTGGAAAGACTTTGAAAAGGGAAATAACGTCACAACCGTAGAAAAAATAGTATGTAACACACGTCCCAGGCAGCAAGGTGCCGTCATTATGACGTCGTTTTTTCGGCATTAATTACGTCAATTTCACCTTCAGCATGACGTAAAAATGACGTGAAAAAGACGGCACAATGTCACAGCCCAATGACGTCATACATATGACGCCAATATGACGTATTGGTAATCAGTGAATTTTGCGATAAGGGACGCAAACCTCCCATTATAATATTATTCCACAATTATTAATAAAGTTTTTGACGAAAAAAAACCGGAATGTGCAGGGATCGAACCGCGAACCTAACACGTAACTCACTGAACCATTGAACATCTTTATTTAAATATGTTTAAAATAAAATAAAAATAAAATGCTGTATACCTAGTTAGAAATAGTAAAACAAAATTATTATTACTGTGGCGAAAATTGAACTAGTCACTAAATACTTCTATTTATTTTTATTTTATAATGATTTATTTCACGTCATTTTAATGACGTCAAAATAATGACCTAAAAGAAACGTGTACTTGACGTCTTCATGATGACGTCAGAAGTACGTTATAAATATCACGTCTCTGGTACGTCATTTATTGGGACAATGACGTCGGCGACAAAAAATCATCTTTAAAAGACGTCATAATGACGTCACCCTGCTACCTGGGGTGTGGCAAGCTTCATTGCAAAACTCGTATGATAGGAACACTCGCTGCGCTCGTGTTCCTACTTTCATACATCGTTTTGCAATGAAGCCCTTGCCACACTTGTATTCCAATCTACTATTATTATAGCCCACAGAAATTAGTTTAAAAAACGAGGAGACTTTGACAAAATTAGTAAAAATCTGAATTTTTCCACAGATGTTCTCTGAGATGTCTCAAACTCAAATCGACAAAAATCACAACATGGCTACCTAAGATATTGAAGTCTTTTGCAAATATCTCGCGTCCTATGCATCGGCTGCCCATGAGGTCAATATGAAAGTTGTAGAAATTATCTACAAGTTGTCATTTTTATTTTTTCCCAACTCCCCCTCTCTTTTCGAGATATTGAAGGTCAAAGTTTCAAAAACGTGTTTTTTTCACGAATATCTAGCGTCAAAAAAATCGGCCAGAAATAAAGTTAACATGAAACTTGTAGAGAATGGGCTCATTTAGCATTTTTTTTTATTACATTTTCTGAAAGATCTATTAATTCTAGTGCAAAATGCACGTATATATCTCGAAGAATAAGCATTTTTAAGGCTAAACGAGCATAGGTAAACGCATTCAGAATACGATTTCCTACAAAAAAGGCGCTGTACGTTTTTCTGATTATCCCTTTGGCTTTTCCGTAAAAGCGACTTGAAAAATATATATTATGTGTTTTTTCGTGTTTTTTTTTATTTTGAATGCAAATATCTCAAAAAGTACATGTTTTTATTGCTAAGCGAACATAGGCAAACGTGTTCAGAATGAGATTTCCTACAAAAAAGGTCCTATACATTTTTCTGATTATCCCATTGGTTTTTCCGGAAAAGCTTCTTGAAAATTATATATATTTGTCTTATTGAATTTTTACTATACGGGTGTAAACGAATAGTGAGCCACCCCTGTAACTTCCTTGTTTTTAAAGATATCGGGATGAAATTTTGTATGGTGAATTTAGGTAAGATTTTCAACTTTTTCAGACCTATCCGCCATATTTTTCATTTCCGGTTTCACCGGAAATGGCCCCAATAGTCTTTTCTAAATGGACCACCCTGTATATTTTTACATTTTTGAAATAAAGATCACATTTTGGATACATTTATACTATTTTGAACAATTTATACAGTGTTGCACGAAAAATAATTCGAATTTTAGTTGTCAATCTAGATGGCTGCGAATATGTTAAAATTATTTTTGTTCCAATGTAATTCATATAAAAAATACGAAAACGTCAATATGTCCAATAATACACCATACAGGATGCTGTAAACTCATTAAAATAACATTTTTCAAAATGACTCATTTGTTTTAAATATTATGATATGGGTCACCCGGATATTCAGAAAGCTCTATTTAGTAGGGGTTAAACGGTACCAAAAGTTCCGTAATGTGTAATCGTTACCGACAGGAATGACAATTTTTTTTAAGAAATTTATGATTTATATCTAACTTCAATTAAAATTTGATCAACCCTGTATATTTGTGTTAATATTTTATGATATGCAACAAGAATGAGCCAGAGTCCCATTCTGTCTCCTGCGGAGGGTGGCATATCATAAAATATTAACAAAAATATACAGGTTGATCAAAATTTAATTGAAGTTAGATATAAATCATAAATTTCTTAAGAAAAATTGTCATGATATGATATGCAACAAGAATGAGCCAGAGGCCCATTTTGTCTCTTGCGGAGGGTGGTACATCATAAAATATTAACAAAAACATACAGGGTTGATCAAAATTTAATTGAAGTTAGATATAAATCATAAATTTCTTAAGAAAAATTATCATTTCTGCCGGTAACGGTTACATATTACGGAACTTTTGGTACCTACTAAATAGAGCTTTCTGAATATCCGGGTGGCCCATATCATAATATTTAAAACAAATGAGTCATTTTGAAAAATGTGATTTTAATGAGTTTACAGCACCCTGTATGGTGTATTATTGGACATAATGACGTTTTCGTATTTTACTTCCACATCCAGTGGAAGTATAGTAACGACAAAAAAATTTTTGAAAATTTTTATTGTTCAAATAGGCTTAGAATGTCATGAAACGTCGAGATTTCAAGTTTGAGCGAAAAATAAATTTCTGTCTGTCGGTCTGTAACTTTTTTTTGTGCGCACGTTTACTCTGAAACCGTTTGAGATATTGACTTGAAATTTGGTACACATATGTACTTTAACGAGATCTAGAACTAGATTATATTTTCATCGTGTTCCGTCGAAGGGTTGGGGGTAAATTGGGGTAAATTTGAAGTAAATAGGTAAATCAAGCAGGTAAGAGTTCATAAAATTGATATTTAGTATAGACAAGAGAAGCTAAGGTCTCAAAAAAAAATGTTGTGATTAGCCACCCCCATTACCACCCCCACCCCATTATTAAAGGGGATGAAAAAAAAAAGTGATTTAGTGTGTGTACAAGAACCAGAAACCTCAAAATATTTTTTTACTGTATCCACCCCCCACTACCACCCCCTGTTACCGCCCCCACCCCACTAGCGATGTGGGGTATAGTTTTATGGGTTTTTGGGGTAGAGGATTTCAAATATTATATTATTAAAGTTCCATAAACAATTATTTCCAGATACAAAATTTTTTCATTGTGTGACTTGGATAGAAAATCCGGATGTGGAAGTAGTGATTCCTTGGGCAGCGGTTTTTTATATGAATTACATTGGAACAAAAATAATTTTAACATATTCGCAGCCATCTATTCGAATTATTTTTCGTGCAACACTGTATAATTTGTTCAAAATAGTATAAATGTATCCAAAATGTGATCTTTATTTCAAAAATGTAAGAACATACAGGGTGGTCCATTTAGAAAAGACTACTGGGGCCATTTCCGGTGAAACCGGAAGTGATAAATATGGCGGATGGTCTGAAAAAGTTGAAAATCTTACCTAATTTCACCATACAAAATTTCATCCCGATATCTTTAAAAACAAGGAAGTTACAGGGGTGGCCCACTATTCGTTTACACCCGTATGTAAACGTCATCAGGACATTTTTTGGGGTAATTATTATGTGTGGATGTGTATTTACATTTTAACGGAAAACCAATGGAATAGTTGAAAAAATGTACATTTTTGTAGGAAATCTCATTCTGAACACGTTTACTTACGTTCGTTTAGCCATAAAAATGCGTACTTTTCGAGATATTTGCATTCAAAATAAAAAAAAACACGAAATACACATTTTTCAAGTCGCTTTTCCGGAAAATCCAATGGGATAATCAGAAAAATGTATAGCACCTTTTTTTGTAGAAAATTGTATTCTGAACGTATTTATCTATGTTCGTTTAGCTTTCAAAACGCGTACTTTTCGGGGTATATACGTCCAAATGAGAAAAAACACGAAAAAACGTATATATATATGTATACAGGGTGTCCCGTAAATAATGGTAATAGACCAGGCCATAACCTATCAGAATATCACAACTTGACCTTATTGAAAACCCTACGGTTTTCGAGATATGGACACTTTTTTGATATTTTGAAAATTTCTACTCTAGGATAGTATTTTGCATGCCACTGCTACAAGGTAAGGATTTTTTCATTCTGTTTTTTGGTGAGTATTCTAGGACAGTTGTGTCATCAAACGTGTATAGGAGTTTTTAAATGACGACGACAGTATTCTCAAAAAAAAATGTATTTCTTAAATTTCGGTTCCACCAAGATTCCGTCTGTTGACTTTGACCTTTGATGGTATAAAGAAAAGTGTCAAGTGAAACTTGCCAGTTATCTTAAAAACTTGCCCACTTAGTATTATATTCTAAAATATTTAAAAATTCTGATTCTTCCTGTTAGAAAAAAAGATATAGAGCTATTTGTATAGTGGAGGAGCTAAATTTATTAATTTAAAATTTTTAACAAGTCAGACTTGTTTTTAATTGCATGTGACGCATTTCATTTTGTACGTCTGGGGTCCTATTCTCCAGCTTAGGAGAAGTGAATCATATTTTTTTTTCTTTTTATTTCATTATGTTTCCTATTTCTTTCTCTTTTCTTTCTCCCGAAATGACCATTCGCTCGACAGGTGTTACCGATTCAGACTTTGTTTGTTTGTTGATAATAACGAATTTACATTTCTCTGGACTTGTTGGAACTTGTTGAGAACAACAATGCCTCATATACAGTATACACAACGTGAGTATGCTAATATGCATACTATTTACGACGAATGTCGAGGCAACGCCAGTGCATCCGCTGTGCGTTATCGAGAATATATTCTAAAATGTTCAAAAATTCTGAGGTAAGAGGTCGAAGAAAGATCGAAATAAAATAAACAATAATTTCACCTCCATTTATTAAACATTATTAAAAAGAAATAGTCAAACAACTTATAATAAATGTTCGAATTGCTCTCCTCTAACCGTGATGCAGGCTGTGCACCTTTTAATAAAGGAACGTTTTAAATGGCGTGAATAGACGGATCGGCTGATTTTTTCAGCGGCTACTCCAAATGCGCTCATGCAATTCATTTGAGGATTGAACAGGTCGGAATTACACCTTTTCTTTCATACATCCCCCAGTAAAAAAATCTAAAGGATTTAGGTCTGGTGACCTGGGTGGCCACAGAATTGGAGCTAAGCGACCGATCCATCTTTCTAAAGTTTGGTATGCTCTCACCTCTCTCCCATGATGTGCAGCGCATCCGTCGTTCTGTAACCACATTGTCAGCCTCAGGGATAAAAGAAAGTCTTCTAGTAAGACCGGTAGGTCGTTTTGAAGGAATTCCAAATAATTGTCTGACGTTAATGTTGATGACAGTTTGAATCTGCCTACCACTTGACCATTTAGGATACCTGTCCACAAATTTACTTTAAATTGGTATTGGGACCGATCTTCCCTCATCAAGTGGGGATTTTCAAACCACCAACTAGGCAGATTATGTAAATTTACAAAGTCATCTCTTCTGTACGATGATTCGTCAGACCACAAAATTTTGTTAAAAAAATCTGGATCCTCTCGTATCATCTGCAGCATTCACAGGCAAAATATCACTTTAAAAGAATAATCTCTGGGTAGTAGAGTTTACACACGTTGTACATGGAAAGGATGGAATTGGTACCGTTTTAAAATCCTAAGCACCGTTATTTTAGGCATACCAGTGCGTCGTGATATGGTACGCACAGAAATAGATGGATCGTCGTTAATTTCATCAAACACTTCGTCGTCGAAATCTTGACGAAATCTTCCTTCACTGGCACCACCAATACCACGAAAACTAGAAATTCTTCCCTCCCAATACGCGTTATGCACTATAATAAATGCACGAGAGTCAGTATGGCGTTCGTTCGGGACCATTCTCGATAACGCACAGCGGATGTACTGGCGTTGCATCGACATTCGGCGTAAATAGTATGCATATTAGCATACTCACGTTGTGTATGCTGTATAAGAGGCATTGTTGTTCTCAACAAGTTCCAAAAAGTCCAGAGAAATGCTAATTCGTTTTTATCGGCAATCAAACAAAGTCTGAATCGGTAACACCAGACATACAAAATGACATGCATCACATGCAATTAAAAACTTGTTAAAAATTTTAAATTGATAAATTTAGCTCATCCACTATTCAAACAGCTATATCTTTTTTTTTCTAACACGATGAATCAGAATTTTTTAACATTTTAGAATATAATAATAAGTGGGCAAGTTTTTAAGATAAGTGGCCAGTTTCGCTTTGCACTTTTCATTACACCATCAAAAGTTAAAGTCAGCTTGATGGAACCGACATTTAAGGGCCTTTTTTAAAAGTCATTTTAAAACCAATTGCTTTTATTCTAAACAGCCTTTATAACGTTCTGAAGACCTTGATAAAACTATTCATAAAACCAACAATAAATCCTAAAAGCGTAATTTTGACCTTAAGGAACTATCTACAAACCGTTGTTTAAACTATTATAAAACCACTTCGTAAAGTCATCATAAAACTAAAATGCTTTAGAACTGCACTTAAAAAAGCTATTTGCTCTGTTAATATGGTTATTTTTAGTAAAAAGGTTTTATGCTTGCCATCATATTAAAACTAAGTTGGCAATTTTGGCAAATTAGTCGCGTGTTGGTAATGGATATTATAATGAGCATTTGCTGTTGTTCAGCTGGTCTCTCTATACCGGTTAAAATTATCAATAAGTTCAGAAGGTACTCACCGTGAGTGAAAATTTAACTGCGCATTAAATTGTACTGATGATATCACAACTAGTAGGTCGAAAAATACGGAGACCCTTGAAAAATATTGAAAATTTTGAAAATTTTACAAAATATTTTAAAATTCATTTTTTTAAAAAAGGTTTATTTTTTGTTGACATTAACTTAAGTCACACGTTAGTAATAATAATCATGATTTTAGTCCTTATTACCCATAAATTGTTGCAAAAATTGCAACTAAGTAACTGTTCATTTGAATAACTCCAACATGACAGCTTTTGTTTACAAAGATATTTTTGAAGAAAAATGTCGATTTTTGATTAAAACCTGTTGGTTGCCGGCAATACCACAACAAGGGTATTTGATCTTAAGAGTGTCACAATACTCTCGTACAAGAGCATTTGCTACTAACTACAACCAATTTATGTCTTCTTACATTTATATAAGTCCATTTGGTATTGTCTAATACCAATTGATCTTGTCTAACACCATTTGACCTATATTAAGATTTGTTGGATTTATTCACAACCATCATAAAACCTATTGCCCAAAGATGTTTGTCTCTTTTGGCGTTTATTTACATATAACCTCACACTTTTTAATGACTTTTTCCTTACCTTCGCTGTGCTGTGATTGCTCTGAAAGGGTCGGCTATATGCCCTTATACCCAGATGCAGTGAACTGCACCGGAATGTGAATAAAAGAGCAAAAATATATAAATAAGAAGAAGATAACCTCTCACGTTTATTTGATTATTTTGATTAGTCAAATGTGTGGTGTGGCTCTAATAGTTTAAAGTAATTATCAGGTTAAAAATATGGTATTCAGAAAACAGTTAACACAAAAATTCTTGTTAGAAGGCAAAAACAGACACTTGTTGACAAAAAACCAGTGTCATCAATAACCTACCTAAATCGCGCGATTAAGTACTCATAAATAACTCTCTGGCAAATTTCAACTTTTGCGGTTTTATGAAGGAATTTGTCCAGACATAAATGGCTCTTATATTACATTTGGCATCGTAGAAACCAATACAGCTTTATAGCAGTTTTATGATTAGTATATTCAGGTGCCCCTTTAAAACTCTTAAACATATTGATTTTATGAACGTTGTCTCTAAGGTAAATTGCTTTCTTAGGCCAAATGATTTTATCATGGTAGTGCTGACCACCACCGTAAAACCTTTACAAGTGCCAGTAGACTCGACTTAAAACAAATGCTAAATGGTATTGAAACTCAGCTTCCAGGAGGTCGTTACAGCTCTTAATAAAACTACTTAGGCTTAAAGAGTTGTTGGTCTGCTATACTACTGCTATAAAGCCATTTAGCAAACTTACATCCTCCATAAAGCCATTACAAAATTTATTCAAGTCCACATAGCATTTAAATTGTTACTTGGGCGCGGTATCGTATTTTTGATAATATGAGTATATTTAGATGTCGGGTTTTCGACGAAAATTTCTAGGTACTGTACTATAATACTAACACTGACATTCGATTGCGGTGGGCAAGATTATTAGGTAAGCGAGGTAGGACTGTGGAGACAATTACGTCAGCGATTCCACCGCCTCAGTTTATGAAGAATTAGATTTTAAAGCAGTATATTTCTGAAACTACATATCGGATCGAGCTCAAATTTTCAGTGTAATAATTATTTGATGATTATTTCGCACAATTGTAATAAAAAGTGCAACATTAAATTTGACTAAATGACCCCATTCAATTATCTACAAGATTGGCATTTTTCATTTTTTCCCAAAACCTCGCCCTTATATGGGGCATATTAGTTTTTGCACGTTTGCAATGAATTTTGACAAATAACTGACGTTACAAAAATTAAAGCTAGATGTACACAACTAGATTTTTAGCAAAAATACGTTTTTGTGCAGCCGTACGTGAAATGAGTATTTCGCGTTCTCAAAACAGTCCGAGAAATTCAATTTCACGGCCGTAAAAACTAAAAGTCACTTTCATAATAATTGACGTTTAAGTCACTTTAAAACTGATATTTCTAAAATATAACAAACAAAAATTGTTATATTTTATTAAACAGACTGTCAAGTATACATCCAAAATATATCGTTTCCATAGAAACGCTCTGACGTTAAGGCCACCGCGTTTATTTAGCAAAATGTAGCATAAACGGTGGTGTTATTTTCACCATCTATACTAACTATAATTTACGGTTGCACAAAAAACAGTGTTTATACCATGGCCGGGAAATTTTTTAGCGACCTCGAGATTATCTTGCCTCGGCCGCAAGCGGCCTCGGCGATAATTAATTATTCCACATCCAGTGGAAGTACAAAATTTTTATTGTCCAAATGGGCTTAGAATGTCATGAAACGTCGAGATTTTAAGTTTGAGCGAAAAAAAATTTCTGTCTGTCGGTCTGTCTGTCTGTAACTTTTTTTGTGCGCACGTTTACTCTGGAACCGTTTAAGATATTGACTTGAAATTTGGTACACATATATACTTTAGTGAGATCTGGAGATCTTATATTTTCATCTTGTTCCATCGAAGGGTTGGGGGGTAAATTGGGGTAAATTTGGGGTAAATAGGTAAATCAAGCTCGTGAGAGTCCATAAAATTGGTATTTAATATATACAAGAGAAGCTAAGGTTTCAAAAATATTTTTGGCATTAGCCACCCCCATTACCACCCCCACCCCATTATTAAAGGGGTTGAAAAAAAATGTGATTTAGTGTGTGTACAAGAACCAGAAACCTCAAAATATTTTTTACTTCATCCACCCCCACTACCACCCCCACCCCACTACCGTTGTGGGGTATCGTTTTATGGGTTTTTGGGGTAGAGGATTTCAAATATTATATTATTAAAGTTCCATAAACAATTATTTCCACATACAAAGTTTTTTCGATGTGAGTGATTTGGATAGAAAATATGGATGTAGAAGTAGTGATTCCTTGGGCAGCGGTTTTTTTCTCTCGGTACGTAAAAAGGAATTTCGCGGCCTTGGTATAAAAATAACTATATAAGACTTATCCCATTTTTTTTGCGCACGACAGTACGTACATCGGGCCGGATTTACATGCGAAGTAAATGGGCAACCGACCGCAGGTCGAGTCCCTACCATGTAAATTCCTTTGTATCGTTGCGCATTCAATCTGCTTCCCTCCCGTGAATATGGAATGTCTAGTTACCCATAAATTCGTACACGTACGTACTTGACTGCCGTTATCTGTATGTATTTTTCAGAGTATCTTTCATTATTGGGTTTCTATGAAACATAACATAAACATAAAAATGTAAACAGATGCCACGACTATAATTTTCATCGTCGATATCAGTGCAAATGCAATGGCTGAGATTTGCTGCTCCCCGTTCGACACACTGCGTGACGTCACAGCAATTCCCGCGCCTTTTGCCACTTTTGAAATTAATAGCTAGCGATTACAAATTTAATTATTTGATACAAGTTCAATTTTGCGATTTAAGGGCTGATATTTGGCATATAGCCCAGACGGCATGGCGGAACGAAAAAATTTCCTTTTTTTGACAAATTGAGGCAGCAGTGATTTACGGTCCCTGCTTGTGAGCGATGATCGCTATTAGCTAAGCAATGAAATAATTTATTGCATAATATTGTTGTTGATACGGTCCTAACATTCCTTCTTATTCACAACGTCTTGACAGACGATTAGTAATCCATTATCCTAGTTGGTCTTTCTTTGCTATATGACACGTCTAACAGGATCACGTCGCCTGTTTGGTTGCCTATTAAAAGCATCTTAACGCACCCCAAAATATGCCAAATGGACTAGTAGTTATCTAAAGTATAAAACTGTTTTTTTGAATATGATTAAATTTTGCACCATTTATTTAAACTAGGATAAAAAATATAAAGAAAAAACTTAGCCAGCTCTTACGACTTACTTTGAATAGAAAATTCCTTCGTAAATGATGACCATATAATGATGTCATAGCGTCACAATATAAGACGTATGGAATACTATATAGCAATGTTGGTAAATGGGTCCCTTCTTCATACAACCACATTTTTTGCAAATATAGCCAAATCCTTTTTAGTTGATAATCTAAAAATAGATGCAAAAACTTTGGTACAGGATAAATAGAAGTGTATGTTAATGGAAGTAACTGTAATGGTAGAAAAAGAATAGCATGCAATGCATTTAATTTAATTGAATGAATTAGTAGTATGCCAAATCTTCGCCGTTCTATTTAGTGAAGTGGCTTTGAGCTGTATTTCAAGATTACCGTTACGTGACGGATAAAAGCACCAAATTTGGTATGAAGATACCTTGGGGTATACTAATAAATGTTATCCTAGGAGCTCTCTGGAATTTATAAAAATTTGTGTGTTTATGCACAACATTAAAATCCAAAATGGCCGACAAATACGACAAAATATCACTTAACAGAATCTCTTATACTATTAATTTTGAATTACAGCTCTAAGCCAACTAAGTACACTGCACACTTAACTCAGGGTAGTCTACATATTAAATAAAACACAATAAAATATATCCATATCATTTATTACAGTAATATATAAGTCCAAATATAAAGCTAATAAGAGTTCTCAATAACAAAAAAATATTTATAAGTATTCATTCGTTGGAATTCAGTATGCAACAGTTATAAATAAATTACACTTGTAAATTACCCTCGACTTGCAATGTGGTGAGCAGTCCAGATTGGCTTTCCCACATTTGCAGTTTTTACAGTCGCCTTTGCAGGAACATTTAATCAATTCCCTGTATGATCGGGAAACCTCTGGAATTGTCATCCAAACATGACTTTGAAACCTTATTCACTTGCTGTGTATGCGTGCTGGTTGCCCAAATACCTGCTTGATAAACTGCCCTTGATATGTTGAAGTAGCGTATCCTCAGTCGGTGGAATTTGGTTGTGGTTTTATTATATAGAATAACAGTCAGTCGTTCCAGCTTCTTAGAGTGTTCAGAATCGGCTCTCAGCAGTTGGAATGGATGAGTGGCCAAATACACAAGTGTATCAGTGACGTCTTGAAATCCTTGCCATGCTTCCCAAATAGACTTCTTGCTCTTACCTTTCAAGGCGGAGATTGTGTCGCAACCAGAGAATAACACAGGTAGTGCTCGTGATTTTGGCTCCCACGCGTTTGCACAGATGGCGTTGATGTGGTAAAACCTGTAATGCTTGCTCATGCCAAAGGTCACCCAGATATCGGCCAAAGGTTGAGTCACTATTAGATCATAGAATATGCCAGCAAGGATGACAATCACATCTGTGTCTACAGTACGCACAAGGATACTTTTTGCCCCTTGCTGTAGTGAATGGAGTACATGATTGAAGGTGTCGTCACTAGTAGTGGGCAGGCAGTAGAAGATGATGGCACAGTCCAGAAATTTGGAGTCATAGGTTGAAGGGGACTCTGATTGACCTGGCTGCTCAAGACATTGCAGTATTCCAGCCTTGTTGGTTGGCAAATGAAGCTTACCAAAGTCAATCCCACTTTTTATGGTTTTTGCAGTAGTGGTTCCTCGAAAAGAAAGACTCACATGTGATATTTTGTCGTATTTGTCGGCCATTTTGAATTTTAGTGCTGTACACAATTAATTTAGAAATTCCAGAGGGCTCCTAGGCTAACATTTATTAGTATACCCTGAGGTATCTTCATGCCAAATTTGGTGCTTTTATCCGTCAGGTAAGGGTAATTTCAATAAGCCACCTCACTAATTGACGGGAGATACAATCAGGGTTTCTTACATTATTTCTGTCGAATTATTAGTTTCTCTTTTGAATAATTTTTAGTAAAATGGCCTAAATTTAGAGATTTTTAAATCGCAAAAATTTTTATTAAAATTATACCCGATACAAAAAATATACAGTTTAAACAAACCTACTGTCACTATAGCCCACAGAAAAAAGGACCCCGGAACAAAACCCATGAAAATGTTGATTCGGTGGAATCGGCTGAAATTTTGATATTTTGTAGTTGAAGTCATGCTGATCAAAAGTTCTTATCACATCGAGCCAATCCTATGGACAGTTCTTGAGATACAGCTTGTCAAAATTAGGTAATTTGCGTCATTTCATACATTCAAGAACTTATTTCTCTTAAACTATTAACTTTAGCAAAAAGTTGCAAGGGTCGAAATATTTTTGTTCAACTCCAATTGAGCTCAAGAATTTTTATCAGAATTTTTTAATCAATTTTTAGGTTAGGTAAAATATATATATGTCATATTCCGGCATGCTTCGGTGGGATTTGCTGAAGCTTTGCTATTTTGTAGTTAAAGTCATTCTGATCAAAAATTCCCATTGCACTGAGTCTATCCTATGAATGGTTTTCGCTCCAGGAGTGCCTGAAGGTCTTAACAACGAGGTAACGGGTAATCTATATGTACGTGTTTATGAATGGCTTCCGGCGTGTTTATGTACTGTGTGTATGCGTTTGTGTGTATGTATGTGGCAGTGTATACAGAGTTCTCCGGAAATATCGATGACAAACTTCTGGTGCAGATTCTACATGCAAAAATATGTTCGCAAATACCTTGAGCTACGGCCCTTTGAAAATGGGACCCAAAAATTGATTATTAAATTTATTATTATTATTATATTTCAGAAACTTTTTGATTTACAGGGACGCGACTTTATACGCATAATACAAGCTTATTTTTATAGTATTTTTTAAAAATATTTTTTACCGTAAGTGGGTGATATTGAGGGGGGCTGTCGATATTTTGCATTAATTTCTTGCCTTTTATTTTTTTTTCACTTTGGTACAAGAATTTCATTCACTAATTAAAAATACACAAAAAATGTCCTCTCTCATTTCAGTCATAGGACTGGTGTGAGAAAAATCGTTCTAATGAGTTTGATGCGGAACCGCTGAAAACACAAGCGTATTATGGTTTTTGGGGTACGCACGGCATGAAAATCACATAAAATATCCATCAATGATTCTTCTTCGAACGATATATGATGCTGGAAACAGAGCACTTGTTCCTGAAAATCCTATGGATGTTCTCAATATTTAAAAACTAAAAAGAGAATATTAAAAAACAACAAAAAGTAAAAATAAACAGATAGAAGGTGAAACCAAAAAAATGGGATCACCCTGGTTGGCAATGAGAACGCTCTCATAAGAAACTAGTGCCGGTAAGAGCAGGTTCTTTGATAAAAATAATCACACACACATGCACGCACGTACACAAACACGATGGAAGCCATTCATAAACACGTACATATAGATTACCCGTTACCTCGTTGTTAGACTTTCAGGCACTCCTGGAGCGAAAACCACTCATAGGATAGATTCAGTCAATAGGAATTTTTGATCAGCATGAATTTAACTACAAAATAGCAAAGTTTTAGCCAATCCCACCGAAGCATGCCGAAATATGTCATATATACAGCGTGTCGCACTTTTCATGGAGCCACCCTCATATCCCGCTCATCTGATATCCGAATTTGTTGAAATTTTGGTGGTGAGTATATGCCTATTAAGTGAGACTTTAGATGTAACCACATTTGATTTTAGTCAGAGGCGTCCGATTCTAGGATGTAGAAAGGGGGTCGATTTTCAAAAAAAAAGTATTAGCAATTTTTTTAGAAAAAAACTAGTAAGATATTCTTAATTAGCACATTTAGAAAGCCATTTGTACAAGATTACATCATAGTGGGTTCAAAGGTGTTTGAGATAGGGGCCTTCAAAAATGCAATTTTTTCAAGTAAAAATAATTTTTATCTGCAAACCAGATTCTCAAATGAAAAAAAATTATTCTTCATTTTTTGTTCAGAAAATGTATTATACTAGTTTGAATTGATTTTACAACAAAATAATTATTTATTTAAATAAGGCAAAAATTAGAAATAAATGAAACTAAAATAAATAAATAAATAAATAAAACCAATTGACACTAGTAATAATTTTTGCTTTCACGGCTTACTTAGGTCTTTATTGAAGATTATTCGTTAAAAAAAATGGTAAGCATGTACGAATTAGAATTTTTGCCTTATTAAATAAATAATTATTTTATTGCAAAATCAATTCAGACTAGTAAAATACATTATTCTGAACAAAAAATTAAGAATAATTTTTTTCATTTGAGAATCCGTTTTACAGGTAAAAATTATTTTTAGTTGAAAAAATTATTTTTTTGACGGCCCCTATCTCAAACAATTTTGAACCCACAACGATGTAATCTTGTACAAAGAGGTTTCTAAAGGTGCTGATTAAGAATATATCACTAGTTTTTTACTGAAAAAATCGCTAATAGATTTTTTCGAAAATTGACCCATTTTTCCATTCTAGAATCGAACGCCTCTGACTAAAATCAAATGTGGTTACGTCAAAAGACTCACTTTATAGGTATATTTTCACCACCAAAATTTCAAAATATTCGGATATCAGATGAGCGAGATATGAGGGTGGCTCCATAAAAAGTGCGACACGCTGTATATTTCACCTAACCTAAAAATTGATAAAAAAATTCTGTAAAAAATTCTTGAGCTTTATTGGACTAGAACAAAAATATTTCGATCCTTGCAATTTTTTGCTAAAGTTAATAGTTTAGGAGTAAAAAGTTCTTGAATATCTAAAATGACGCAAATTACCTAACTTTGACAAGCTGTATCTCAAAAACTGTCCATAGGATTGGCTTGATGTGATAAGAACTTTTGATCAACATGACTTGAACTACAAAATACCAAAATTTCAGCCGATTCCACCGAATCGACATTTTCATGGGTTTTGTTCCGGGGTCCTTAGCATTTCACCTAGACATAATTAGTAAAAATCTGAATGTTTGCACAGACGTTCTTTGAGATGTCCCAAACCCAAATCCATAAAAATCACAAAAATCTCAACATGGCTACCCAAGATATTGAAGGTCAAAGTTTTTTGAAAATATCTGGCGCCCTATGCATCGGATGCCCATGAGGTCAATGTGAAAGTTGTAGAGAATTAAATTATCTACAAGTTGTCTTTTTTATTTTTCGCGAAACACCACGTTTTTGAAACTTTGATCTTGAATATCTCGTAAAGAGAGAGGGGAGTTGGAAAAAATGAAAAAGACAACTTGTAGATAATTTAATTCTCTACACCTTTCACATTGACCTCATGGGCATCCAATGCATAGGACGCGAGATTTTTGCAAAATACTTTGACCTTCAATATCTTGGGTAGCCATGTTGTGATTTTTGTGATATTTGTGGATTTGAGTCAGTGCAAAAATTCAGATTTTTACTGATAGTCGGGGAGCCCTCCCTAGCTGTACGTGCACAATACATGTCTTAAATTGTTCCTTAGGCTTTAATCTTTATGAAAAACATTGTCCCCAAGGATCTGGGGGTGCACGGACAGTTAGGGTGGGCTCCCGTAGTATTACGTTTTATATTGAATTTTATATTCTATTTTAAGAGCTGAATCATTTATCTGGAAAATGGTAACTCCTATCCAAATATTGTATAGGAACAAAATTGTAGGAAATTTTATGCACTTTGTTTTTTGTGCAGAAAGTTTTTCTCCATCTTTTTTAGTTTTTGTGTTAAATGACAAAAACAATATTTGCAATTTTATTTTAACGGACGCCATTTTGAAAGTGCAGCCAATTTTTTTTTGGGGACATGTTCAAAATTGTTGGACTTAACATTGTTCCCAAGGATCGTGGGGAGGGGGGTGCACGGGGCGGGCTCTCGTAGTATAATTTTGTCTAGGTTTTCTCGTTTTTTTGACCAATTTCTGTGGGCTACAATTATTCTAAATTGTTTGGAAACTTCACTGTTGCCATCTGTTGCATTTCCCTGTCAAAAAATCCTTATAAAAACTTATAAAAAAAAATTTATAAGTTTTTATAATTTTTGATGTGTGTATTTGAAATGTGTTTTAACTGTAAATTCTCATATGGTATCTACCAGTATTGATGAGTTGTTATAGTATATTTAATTAAAAGTTTTTATAGGTTTTTATAGTGTTTTGAATATAAATTCCCATATGATATCTATTAGTATTCATGAGTTTTTATAGTACATGTAATTAAAAGTTTCTATAGGTTTTTATAGGTTTGTATAGTGTTCTGAATGTAAATTTCTCATAGAAATTCTATTAGTATTAATAGGTTTTTTTTATAGATTTTGGTTGTGATTTGAAATATATTTTTAATGCCAAAATCCCATAAACTTACATAGGTAAGTAAATATCATTTACTTACTATTAATATTTCAAATATTAATAGTAATATAGTGGTAAACACTAAATACTGCAAGAGTCCTCTCTTGTTTCCTCTAGCGTTCTAGCCTAAACGCAGTTAATAAATTAGCAGTAAAAGATACTGCTTTACTTTCAATTTAACAAGCCCACGGTAGTTTCTTAGGTCACATTAGATTAGATATGAATTAGCGATATGTATAACAGCTCCCTCTACTGGAGGCTGGAGTATGTAACACTAAACTTTCATAAGTTTTAATTATGTATGTGTGTGTTTTAAATGTACATTCCTCGTATGAAACCTATTAGTATACGTAAGTTTTTATAGTATTTGAAATACAAAGTTTTTTTATAAGTTCTAAATGTGGTCTGATGTGCGGCTATTTGAAATGTGTTTTTAATGTGAACTCCTTGCCCGAGGTTTATCAGCATTTGCATATATTAATAGGGAATGCGAAGTTTTTATAATATTTGCTGCGTACAATGGGTTTTTAATGTAAATTACCTATATGGAGTCTATCAGTAGTTATATGTATTAGTATATATAAGTTTTTATAGTATTTGAAATACAAAGTATTTTATAAGTTCTGAATATGGTTTGATGTGGCTATTTGAGATGTGTCTTTAATGTAAATTCCTTACCTGAGGTCTATCAGCATTTGTGTATATTAATAGGAAATACGAAGTTTTTATAAGATTTGCAGCGTACAATGGGTTTTTAATGTAAATTCCCTATATGGAGTCCATCAGTAGTTATACGTTTTCACGGTAATTGAAATATGAAGTGTTACAGGTATTTTATGGGTATTTGAAAAGTATTTTTAATGAATATTCTCCATACGAGGCCTATCAGTATTTGTAAGTTCTTATATGGTGTTTGAAATACGAAGATTTTAAAGGTTCAGATGTGGCTAAGTTCTTGAAGTATTTGAAATGTGTTTTGAATGTAAATTCCTTGCCTGAAGTCTATCAACACTTGCACATTTTAATAATAAACACGAAGTTTTTATAAAATTCTATGAGGATATGCAATGGGGTTTTAAAGTAAATTCTCTGAATGAAGTCTATTAGTATATTTATAAGTATTTATGGTAATTAAATTGCGAAGTTTTATAGGTTTTTATATGAATTTGAAAGATATTAATGTAAAGTCTCAGTACGAGGCCTATAAGTATTTATAAGTTTTTATGGCGTTTGAAACACGAAAATTTTATAGATTCTGTGAGTTTTTAATATATATTCCTCGCTTGAGGTCTATTGTAAAACTTTTATGCTTTTATGGAAACAAGAGGGTTTTCTAAAATACAATGTGTAAGTACATACTTACAATGGATTTTAATGTAAATTATATGAAATCTATTGTATTAGTAAGTTTAGTTTAGTAACTATTGTAACTTTTTTTAGGTTGACTACTATTGAAATCCCTTGAAAACTTTTCAAATTAATAGTTGTAAATAATACTTTTCACTGAGAAATCCTTATTAAATTCTTATATAAAACTAATAATAACCCTTCAAATTCTTATATATACTAATTATTTCTTATTAAATGTTATAAAATTCATCCCTGGTTTCCCGATGAAACGTTATTAGTTTTACTACTATTGGAACCCCATGAACACTTATCAAATTAATAGTTGTAAATCATTATTAATATTTTTTAATAGATGTCCCTATAAATCCTTATTAAATTCTTATATAAACTTTTTATATAAACTACTGATATGGACCCATGAAGTCTTATAAAAATAAGTACAAATATATCCTTATAAAAATGTATAAAATGCCTGCTAGAAACTCCTTGGTATATCTTTTGAATTTCATTACTCTTCACATTCCAAAAAAACTCACAAAAGTATTCGATAATACCTTATTCATACTTTTTAACATGCATTCTTACACGTTTCCATTAAATTCTTATATAAGCTAAACTGATATATACCCATGTAGTCTTATAAAAATAAGTACAAATATATCCTTATAAAAATGTATAAAATATCTGCTAGGAACTCCTTAGTATATCTTTTCAATTTCATTACTCTTCAGATCCCATAAAAAGCCTCAAAAATATTCGATGTAATACCTCATTAACACTTTTTGATACATATCCTTATAAATCCTCATTAAATTATTATATAAACTAAACTGATAACAACCTCTCAGATCTTACAAAAACCATATACTAATTGTTTCTTATAAAATATTACAGAACTCGTATTTGATTCTACTGATGAAACCTTTTCAGTTTCAACACTATTCAGAACCCATGAGAACTTATCAAATTAAAAGTTGTAATGCCATATAAAAACTGTTTTTAGTATAAACACTTAAGGAAACCTACCAATAACAACATGGGTATTCCAACTCAATTAAGACTCCTTTAGATACTTATTTATCCCAATATAATTTCTATATGGCAAAATTAATGTACTGTATAAAACCTTATAAACCAGATAGGCTCTTATGATTACCCATAAAAAATTTATAATTATCTATAAGTTTGAAATGGGATTTTTTGACAGGGTTTTTATTTAATTTTTCAAGTTTTAATTAAGGTTAACAAAACTAATTTAATTTTATTACTTCAATAAAGTTAGGTATTATATTTTCTAAATTTACAACATATATTATTATTTTAAAATAGTATAGATAAATATTTTAAAACGGCAATTATTTCTAAAATAGTATTAAATTATCTACCTGAAACACGATGATTCTGTAGATATTTTTTCAGAAGTATAGACTTATATTCAAATCGTATAAAATCAATGTTAGATAGGTAAATCGCCCTTAGTAATCCTCCTGAAATTTAAGATTTATTGTGGTAACATATGCCCTATATCTATATTTAAATATTACCTACCTGTAAAAACAACAATCATAATTTTTCCTAGCAACATCACCATTATTGTGAAGATTATTTCAAGAATATTTTGTGGCAATACATCTCCTATACCAGTAGTTGTAATGGTTGATATTATATAGTAATATGACAAAATTATCTTGGACCATGGCGATTTGCTTAAAACATTTTTACTAAAAAATATGTATCAGAATAGGAATAGAAATATTTTATAATTGGTATTACTTGTATTTGGACATCCAAGTTTCTGCACCACACTTATTGAAAGGACAAGCCATCATAAGAGACAAACAAGACAACCAGTGAATAATAATACAGTAAAAAATTGATAGCCTTATTAAAAGCAAATGAGAATTTACTTTTAACGTATGTCCACACTAAAAAAATAGTTTTATGGAAAATTTATAATCTTTTCTCGACATTGAAAATGTATCTCTGTATCTATTAAACTGGGCGACGGCTGCATAAAACCCTATCTCATCCTAAAATACATGAATGAAATCACCAAGTAGCGAAAATAGCATGATAGGAGCTTTAAAATAACAGATTGTCATATCCTAGCCTGGAAGGTATCTCGTGGTTCTTAAATATATGCACCTATTTTTACCCCAAAACATCATAAGATAAAATAATAAAATTTCTATGTATTTCATAAGCCAGTTAGACGAATAGAAAAACAGGGAGGGGAGGGTTTGTTAAACATCTGCAAAAGGTGGGGGGGGGGGAGGGGGTTGTCGATCTACAATGGAGTATTTTCCTATTTTTTTTTTATTGAATAATATCATAGAATATGTACAAACAAGCTTTCCACTACAGATTTCCGCGAAAATAATTATCAATTTTTTGAGAAAATAAGTTAAAATAAGTGGCACAACAGGTGTTTAAAATTGGTGACGCAGGTAATCTGCCCATGACGTAGGTAGTTTGTATGGATTTGTTGATAGAATGGTTTTATACAAAACAGTGTGGTGTTGCCAAGTTGAAATTCTTTCTCTAATTCTAGTAAGGATAATTGAAGAAAACAGGAGTATAAAACATTTATTAAATCAATTTTAATATATTTATTCACGAAATTTAATTTTATGATGTAAAAAATAATAATAGACGTAAATTATTAAATATTTTAAATAATTTTTAATGCCGATCAGATTTTTAAAAACGTAGTTAGCAAAATATGACAACAATGTCAACGGATAGTCAAATATCAGACATGAATTAACGCGTCGTGTTGATTTGAAGAATTTCAGTTTCTTTTATCCATGTATTTGCTGTAATTTACAAATAACAGATAATGTCATTTAAAAGGTGTTTTTTTTTAAATTGTGGAAAAATGTTTTTCAACTGCTTCGAAAAATATGGATATTCGAAGAACTTAGCTGCTTTCTTTCGTACTCAACAAACGGATTGCAATCATTAAACAGCCACGGCCGACTCTAATTGTCGGCCGTGAAACAGCCAATCAAATCGAGATATTTTTGAAATCCTTAATCTATTGGTTACTTACTGATTATATTTACTGTGTTGTGCACGAAAGAAAACAGCTCTTGGTGGCAAGCTTCCAACTTTTCTGATCCCATCTCTTCAAAAATCCAAATTTTGATTATAGAAAGAATATATCATGTCATAATCAACTTTGCGCAAATTGGATTGATCTTCTTTCACAAAATTCAATTCCATCTTAATAGTTTATTGATGAAATATAAAATAACAAAATCAAACGTCACATAAACAGACAACAAATAAATCTAATCAAATATGCCTCTTTCATTTGTATTGTGACAAGAAGTGACAATGGACAGCATGCAAGCAAAGTAGGAAAAGGGGGAGAGCCGTTTCTATACGATGTTGCCACATAATCCTCGCCGCGAGTTTTGTTTACATTTACATAAAATAACTTCCAAACAATAACAAAATTAAAATACCTTGTAATTCCTTCTAAATATATGTATATAATATTTATTGATTTCTAAGATATTGAGCAAAATAAAAGTGTTATAGGTAAAATAATGTAAAGTAAATACACAATTTGGCATTCATATAAGATAGTTACAGTCTAAGCGAAAACTGTCTATTACTGGTTAAATTATTTCCCGCCAAATAAAATCATTTGAAATCTGTGTCTAAACGGGCGTATTCTTATTTAAGAAATTATTGTTCTGGTTAAATTGATTATGTAGTAATTATTAAAATAATAACATTACTTGATATACAGTATGTCCGCGGATGGGGTTTACAATAGGTGTAATTGCTAATTTTTTTAACTTTTCGAGAAAATGTTTTTCTTTGTAAAAGTTTTTGCTTGCCTAAAAAATGGTAATGACGTTGAGAAAAATTAAATTTTTTATACGGGGTGCTCAAAAATTACAAAAACTTAAAATTCCATAAGAGTAAACTGGTTATATTTATTTTGGAACAAAACATAAAATAAAAAAGTTGTTTCAACTTATATGGTCTGTCCAAATACAAAATTTCATTTGAATATTGCAATATTTCGAAATAAGTGAATTTTTATTAAAATACTTTTTTTACTTTTATTTTATTTTGACAAATACTACAAACTAGAAATTTGGAATCCTATTTGATTGTTAGATAGTTAGGTGCGTTGTTATCTAGTTACGTCTACATATCATGACATATATGCATTAAAAAATTGACTTTAAAATGTTAACGGTCGAACAAAGAATTTTTTTAATAGAGTACTATGGAGACGGTGGAAGTTCATACCGTTGCATTGTTCAACAATTTAGTGAGAAATTTCCCAATGTGTATGTTTCGAGAATGGCTGTTCATCAAATTGGTCAAAAAAATTAAAAAAACTGGTTCAGTGCTTCACAAAGAAAAGGTATGATAAAAATGACGCTGCCACAATATTAATTTTGGCATCTGTTGCTGAAAATCCCCAACTTTCGTTAAGAAATCGAGCCCAGCATTTGGAGGAGGTTTAAAAAGCTTGCATCCCAAAAATTTTGAAAGAGAATAAAATATTGCCATACAAACCTCATTTTAACCACACCTTAGAAGCAAAACGACTAGATTTCTGTTTATGGGTTGGAAATGAAATTTTAAGTGGCAACACGAATTTTTATATTTATCATGTTCTCCGACGAGTCAACGTTTTCAACAAATGGGACCGTGGCTTCACAACATGTTAGGTATTGGAGTGAGACCAACCCGAATTTAGAATTTTTACTGAAAGGCAATATTTAAAAAAAGTTCATGTCTGGTGCATTTGCATTTATAATTTCAGAAATGTTTATCTGATATTTACTTTCCGAATGCTAAATAAAAATTTGACAAAAACCGACAGGTATTTTCACTTATTTCGTAACATTGCAATATTCAAATGAAATTTTGAATTTGGACAGACCATATAATTTGAAACAAGTTTTTTATTTGTTCCAAAATAAAAAGTATAACCAGTTTACCCTAATGGAATTTTAATTTTTTTAAATTTTTCTCAACGTCATTACTATTTTTTAGGCAAGCAAAAACTTTTACAAAGAATAACATTTTCTCGAAAAGTTAAAAAAAAGTTTGCGATTACACCTATTGTAAACCCCATCCGCGGACATACTGTATATCACAAAAACTGAATTTTAAAAAAATGGAAAATACCCCATATTGAATTAAAAGATTTTTTGCGACCGGCTGCGGCAGCTGCAGTGTTTTTTAACGTAAATTCTGATTTCATGTGGCGTGAAAACGCTGTAACCGGGCGCGAAAAAAAATTCTTTTAATTCAATCGTAGATCGACCCCCCCCCCCGAACCCTTCGCAAATGTCTAAGAAAAGTGTTTTTTGCATCTAATTAGCTTTTATCGCTATATAGAAGCTTCATTCGTTTATCTCATGATGTAAATTTGGGGAAAAAATTCGGCAGCTACTGCTAGCGGCTGGAATCTCCTCACCCAATGGATCTTTGAAGCCGAAAAGAGCACAAAATATTAACGATCTCGTTTAATTATAATTATTAAGTTGAAATAATTTTTTTATATTAAAAAAAAATCTTGCGATCGATAGGATTTGAACCTGCGAACCAACGCTTCAGCACACTAATCTATTCAGAGAGTTACTTTAGGTTGGAAAATATACATAAAAAGCGTGACTAAACGTAATCCGATCTCAACCAAAACCTTTTCAGATTTTCTGTAGCACTAAAGAAACTCTCATGAAAAGTTTCATCCAAGTCCGTTTCGCCGCAACACACATACACATACACACACTGACATTTTTCAAAAACCACTTTTTTGGGTTCCTGGGACCTCAAAACGTAAAGATTTGATGTTATCTCAATTTTCGATTTTGGACCAATTTTAGTAACCTCCCACAATTTTGTGGAGAGGTTAAAATGGATGCATACATTTAAGAACCACGAGGCACCTTCCAGGCTATGGCGTTATGGCGACTCTGTGTCTTTTAGAGCTCCTAACATGCTATCTTCGCTACAAGATGGTTCATTCATGTATCTTATGAGGTGGGGTTTTATGCAGCCGCCACCCAGTCTATATACAGTGTGTTTCACTTCTCGTGAAGACACCCCTGTATCTTTTTTATTTGTTGCCGAATTAATTTCAAATTTTTATCAGCCATACAAGTCCATAAGGTGACTTTATTCAACACATAAATGCCGTCTAAATCTAAAACGCCGGCCTACTGCGATAAAAAGAAAATGTCAATTTTCGAGAAATCATAGTAGGCTTAGAGATAGACAAAAATTTTGTTAACAAAAGTTGTTCAGAATCACTTGATATGCCCCCCTGTAAAATTTTGTGAAAATCGGAATATTTTCAAAAAATAATTTTTTGTTTCACTTCTCGTGAAGACACCCCTGTATCTTTTTTATTTGTGGCCGAATTAATTTCAAATTTTTATCAGCCATACAAGTCCATAAAATGACTTTATTCAATACATAAATGCCGTTTAAATCTAAAACGCCGGCCTACTGCGATAAAAAGAAAATGTCAATTTTCGAGAAATCATAGTAGGCTTAGAGATAGACAAAAATTTTGTTAACAAAAGTTGTTTGGAATCACTTGATATGCCCCCCTGTAAAATTTTGTGAAAATCGGAATATTTTCAAAAAAAAATTTTTGTTTCACTTCTCGTGAAGACACCCCTGTATCTTTTTTATTTGTGGCCGAATTAATTTCAAATTTTTATCAGCCATACAAGTCCATAAAGTGACTTTATTCAATACATAAATGCCGTTTAAATCTAAAACGCCGGCCTACTGCGATAAAAAGAAAATGTCAATTTTCGAGAAATCATAGTAGGCTTAGAGATAGACAAAAATTTTGTTAACAAAAGTTGTTCAGAATCACTTGATATGCCCCCCTGTACAATTTTGTGAAAATCGGAATATTTTCAAAAAAAAATTTTTGTTTCACTTCTCGTGAAGACACCCCTGTATCTTTTTTATTTGTGGCCGAATTAATTTCAAATTTTTATCGGCCATACAAGTCCATAAAGTGACTTTATTCAATACATAAATGCCGTTTAAATCTAAAACGCCGGCCTACTGCGATAAAAAGAAAATGTCAATTTTCGAGAAATCATAGTAGGCTTAGAGATAGACAAAAATTTTGTTAACAAAAGTTGTTCGGAATCACTTGATATGCCCCCCTGTAAAATTTTGTGAAAATTGGAATATTTTCAAAAAATAAATTTTTGTTTCACTTCTCGTGAAGACACCCCTGTATCTTTTTTATTTGTGGCCGAATTAATTTCAAATTTTTATCAGCCATACAAGTCCATAAAGTGACTTTATTCAATACATAAATGCCGTCTAAATCTAAAACGCCGGCCTACTGCGATAAAAAGAAAATGTCAATTTTCGAGAAATCATAGTAGGCTTAGAGATAGACAAAAATTTTGTTAACAAAAGTTGTTCGGAATCACTTGATATGCCCCCCTGTAAAATTTTGTGAAAATCGGAATATTTTCAAAAAAAAAATCTTTGTTTCACTTCTCGTGAAGACACCCCTGTATCTTTTTTATTTGTGGCCGGATTAATTTCAAATTTTTGTCAGCCATACAACTCCATAAGGTGACTTTATTCAACACATAAATGCCGTCTAAATCTAAAACGCCTGCCTACTGCGATAAAAAGAAAATGTTAATTTTCGAGAAATCATAGTAGGCTTAGAGATAGACAAAAATTTTGTTAATGAAAGTTGTTCAGGATCACTTCATACGCCCCATGTCGTCTAAATCTAAAATGCCGGCCTTAGAGTAATTAAAATTAAAATCTAATTACTTTAATGAGTTTTAACATCTGTCAACAATATGTAGGTTGGTAGGATGCTATCATATAACGAATTCTTTTTGAATTAAATTGGTGGCCCTGAAAAGGGCCGTTGTTTTTACAGAGAAGACTACTAATAATGAATGATAATATTGTCGGAAAAAAAATACAGATAAAGCAAAAGCCGCAGTGTTAGAATAGTTCAAAAATAAAAGAAGTTAATGGTTTTTTTTACTTATTTATTATATTGCGCCCCTTTCCACTAACCCACCCTCAAGTGTAATACACTTCTCAATCCGTTTTCTGTTATTTTTTACAACTCTTCGCAGTTCTTGAGCTGTAACTTCTAAACATGCTTGCCTTATCCTCTCACAAAGCTGCTCTATATTTTGAGGTCTGGTCATATAAACTTTGTTTTTAATGTGACCCCAAAAATAAAAATCCATTGGAGTGAGATCAGGTGATCTGGGTGGCCAATGTATTAAAGGGCTATTTCGTCCTATCCATCTTTGGGGAAAATGTTCATTCATCCATGCTCTCACTACTACGGAATTGTGGATAGATGCTCCGTCGAGTTGAAAATACAATTGTTCCAAAGGAAAATCAACAATTGCATTCCAAAGATCATTATTTAAAAATTCTAGCAAATTTAACGCATTTATATTTTGAAAAAAGAAAAACGGCCCTATTATTGTTTCGTTAAAAATTCCGCACCACACATTTACTTTCTGGAAATATTGCCTTTTACAATTTATTATCCAATCAGGATTTTCTACTGCCCAGAACCTAGAGTTTCGTGATGACACTACCCCGTTGGTGGAGAAAGTTGCCTCGTCCGTGAAAATTACTTTCTTCAAGAAGTCTCTATTGTTTAAATAATTACCTTGGATCCATAAACAATATTCTAATCTTCTCTCTTCATCACCTTCCTCCAAGGTATGTAAAAATTTTGGTTTAAACGGTTGTAGCTTATGGCGTTTTAAACATCTCCAAATTTTTGATGCCGACAAATTAAGGTCACGAGCCATATTTCGAAGACTGGTAGTGGGATTGGCGTTAAACGCCGCTAATATAACATTATCATCTCCGTGATTTCGATTAAGATGTACTCTCGGTTTAAGCACATTGCCAGTTGTATTGAACAAGTGACATATTCTTGCTACGGTACAATGGTGTATTGGTTGTCTTAGAGGATGTCTTAAATTAAATTCTTCTGCTGCTTCTCTTGAAGACCGTACATTTTCACCGACTATCTTTATTATTTCAATTTTTTCATCAGTAGTTAAAAGTATTCTAACCATTATGAGAAAAGATATGAAATAAGGAAACTTTAGTATGAATAAAATTATTAAAACAAGAAAAACTAACAAACTCCACAGAAAATAACAACAATCACTTCTGTCATGAAAGCAATGACGAAATAAATAAAACAATACATATTGACAGTTAATTTCACGGCACTCTTTACATTCAACGCAATAAAACCGTCCATGTTCCTAAATTTCTGAGCCGATAAGGAGGAAGGATATGATGGAGAGTTACTCCTCCAGAAGAGAGATAACAAAAAGAAAAAAAGAAAAGATATTACATTCAACTTGATATGTAAAAATAAAAAGCCCTTTTAGTGTTTTATTGAATGCTGATTTTTGTTCACAACTTTCATTTGTTGGAAAAAGTTCTCTTTATGTGTTCTCTTTTTTTGAAAATATTCCGATTTTCATAAAATTTTACAGAGGGGCATATGAAGTGATCCTGAACAACTTTTATTAACAAAATTTTTGTCTATCTCTAAGCCTACTATGATTTCTCGAAAATTAACATTTTATTTTTATCGCAGTAGGCAGGGGTTTTAGATTTAGACGGCATTTATGTATTGAATAAAGTCATTTTATGGATTTGTTTGGCTGATAAAAATTTGAAATTAATTCGGCCACAAATAAAAAAGATACAGGGGTGTCTTCACGAGAAGTGAAACAAAATTTTTTTTTTGAAAATATTCCGATTTTCACAAAATTTTACAGGGGGACATATCAAGTGATTCCGAACTACTTTTGTTAACAAAATTTTTGTCTATCTCTAAGCCTACTATGATTTCTCGAAAATTAACATTTTCTTTTTATCACACTAGGCCGGCGTTTTAGATTTAGACGGCATTTATGTGTTGAATAAAGTCACCTTATGGACTTGTATGGCTGATAAAAATTTGAAATTAATTCGGCCACAAATAAAAAATATACAGGGGTGTCTTCACGAGAAGTGAAACACACTGTATTTTATTATTGGGATTATATTATTTTATTTTGAGGATGTTGGCACCATGCACTTCGAATTTGTCATTTACAAAAAAAGGCAGTCACAAAAATTGCTGGTCTATTCAGATTTACGTCATGTAGAGATATATTTAAAGAACATAAGCTATTAATGTATCTGGTATATATATATTCAAGAAGTATAAGTATTTTTTTTTTTAACTATTTAACGTCGGCCTATTTCCGCTACCAGGGCCTATCACCGACGCCAGGAGACGAGCTACCCCCAACCTGGAAATTTTGCCGAACCTCTTCCCTTAAGAAGAGTAGGGATCTTTTACTTGCCTAACATTTAATAGACAAGGGACCGCCTGGTTTACATCCCCTCCGAAGGGTGGTATATCCACTACGTAATCCTCGTCTGAAATTACGCAAGTTCCGAGAATACACTGATATACAAGCCTCTAGAAGGTGGGACGAGAACGCTGTATTTCCCAAGATAGGTGGGTCGCCCATCCAAGTACTAACCGCGCTCGACGTTGCTTCAACGGAATATCGACTGATATTCACATTGAAGTCGCCTCTACGCTCGCCCCTAAAGTATAAGTATAAGATATACAATTTGTTAAACAAAATATGTGCAAATTTATTACCAATAATAGCTATCATGACTATAATACTAAACATGGAGCAAATTTGTGCCATCATTTATCAATTTATGAAGATAATATTCCAACTTATATAGGCATAAATTATTTAATAAATTAATAAATTTTAAAAATAGTGTTAATACTTTCTTATTTCAAACTGTTTTTATTGTGTTGATGAATACTTATAGACCGGCAGACAGGGGCGGCTTAAGGGTCAGGCAACCCGGGCAGTCGAATTTTTTTCCGATTTCTAATAGCACCCCCTCTATAAGGCGAGGCGATAAAATTTTTTTTCTGATTTCTAATAGCACTGCCCCCATGAGGCGATAAATTTTTTTTTCAGATTTCTAATAGCACCCCCTCCCATGAGTTTAATAGCACCCCCCCCCCCCCCAATGAGGCGATAAAAAATAGTGATCGCGGAGTCCGAAGATGCAACGTTGTACTTTAGTATGAAGTACGTCCGTGATGACTTCAGAAAAGGGCGCCAAAAAGTACTCCCGCCTGGGTTGAAAATTTACCTTGAGCCGCCCCTGCCGGCAGGTGCAACGTTTTTAAAATGCATGTCAATCATATATATGAATGTAATTACCATGAATATGCCAGAAACGCAAATTTTAGGCAGTCGTCGTGTGCAGAAGGGTGTGCAAATCGATTTTTTTTGTTTTTTTTTTTGATTTTAAAATGGATGTCAATTGGGCCAAACGAAAAGCCGTGAAAAAAATCCAAAATCAAAAATACCAAAAAATTTTACGTTTTAATGTGCGCACAAAAATTTGTTTTACGCGCGGAAACTGCATGCCAATGAATTTCCGCTGGATTTTTTTTCACGGCTTTTCGTTTGGCACTATTGTCATCCATTTTAAAATAAAAAAAAACAAAAAAAATAACAAAAAAAATCGATTTGCACACCCTTCTACACGCGACGACTGCCTAAAATTTGCGTTTTTGGCATATTCATGGTAATTACATTCATATATATGATTGGCATGCATTTTAAAAACGTTGCACCTGACTGGTCATGTACCGCCAGTATATTAGAAACTTTTTATAGCCTTATATATGTACTTGTAATTAATTAATGTTTATGTGTTGTTTATAACTATGTTCACGTGTATATGTGTGTATATATATATGTGTACTGTGTACCTATATATACTTTTAAATGTCTTCCTAATTTGATCTATGTACCATAAGATAACTTAACTGTTTTCATTTATGTTTATGTTTTTTTTGGATTTTTTCATAGGTTGTTTTATTTTTTTAATTGATTTTTTTTATTTCATTTTGTTTTTTTTGTTTTACTTTTATTATTTTTTATTTATTTTTTATTTCTTCAGTGTAATTTTTTCAAAAACAAGTTAGTAATACATTATATGTGGCGATACATAATTTTAGGCGTTGTAAATGCAGTTGAGGGAAAGATGTGTAGAGACTGTTGCAAATTTAGAGGCGAGTGGGTTCAACTCCCTACTGTACGTCCTTATATATAAAAGGGAGCTTGGGGGGAAGCGTGAGGGGGAGGATTTTATCATGCCAGTTGGTGAGTTTGGTACATCATATCTGTGTATACAGTATGTACCCTGGAGTGACCCAGTCTGGGGGGTATGGGGACAGGGGCTGCAACCATTTAGTCTGAATATTGTTTCTGCGGTCCTAAGAAATTTATTCCACGGGTTTTGGTCCATTTTCTGAGGGGACGGAAAACCGTCCTTATCCCTCCTCCTTTCCCGAAATTTTTGTTTAAAATTTTTTATAGCACTATCAATTGTTTGCAAGTTACAGAAACTCGAAAGTTTCATAATTTTTAGAATTTCGAGTTGCTGTAATTTTAAAACAGTTCACCGTGGAAGAAAATTCTACAAACAATATTTTTTTGGAAATTATATGATCTACAACATTGATAATAGCCATTTACCACAAAGGAGCACGAGGACAGACGCAATTGCGAAAATGTATAGAGAATGCACAAATTTTCACCATTTTGACGGCTATAAATCGTGAAATATTAATAATATAGAAAAATAATTTAAATAAAAGTTTGTAGTTTTTTTCATTTTCTACAATATTGGTAATACCCATTTTTAGGGTAGAATTAACAGGAACGGAGATAATTGAGAAAAACCTATTTTGACTGATATTTTTTAAACATGGCGGCCGTAGCGGGCACGATATTTTTCTGGAAAACATCATTTGGGACAAGACACTTTATATACAAAAAAGAAAATTTCCTGTAGGAATTATTCATTTTTTCGCTCTACACACCGTATTAATTATCAGGAGATGGGAAATAAAAATACGAATTTAACATAAAAAAAAATATTTTAAAATTAAGAATAACAAAATAACAATTTAACTTTAAATGTCAAGAAAAGAGAGGCGAGATGGTAAATTTCAGTTGTTTTGATTTTACTATAAATACGGAAGAGGACCAGAAGGTACTCATACCTGTCTCAAGAGAAATATAAGAAATAAAAAAGAAGAACATAACCTAATAAAACGGAAAGGAAATAAATCTAGTAGAAGCCGATTGATATCCAGCAAATAAGCAGACATAAAGTAAAGGACAAAGAAGAGAAGTATAATAGTAGAAAGTTGTGCAAATAAAAGGGAAGAAGTAATAGAAAAGTAGAAGATTGAAGCGTGGGATAGTGCTATTCAAGTATTAGTCTATTGTCCATGTACTGTAGAAAGGAACTAAAACGTTAAAGGGTTTTTATTGTTTATTATGTTCAATTGACCCCAAGATATGAAAAAACCGCGGAGTGCTACCATTTAAAGTGGTGCGTTTTTGAGATCGAAGTAAAAAGGTTCACTTTTCATATTTTTTTTTCTCGAAAACTATGAATTTTTTCTATAAACACGTCAATAGAAAAGTGTGTAGAGAATTAAATTTCTAATTGAAATGACACCTTCAGAAGTCAAAATTTTTTTTTTTTACAAAAGTACGCCCAAAAAACAAAACAAAAAAAACGAAAAGAATGCAATTTTTTATTTTTTTTTTATTTTAGCCTGTAACTCTTTTTTGGGTACATTTAGGCATAGACATTGCTGCATAACAAAAAAAGCTGGCGTTTTACCCTTTAAAATGAGATTTTGTAAACAGTTTTACGATTAATAGTGACTGAGATATAGCGTTTCAAAGTTTGCAACTTTTAACTTTTTTTGCTAATTTTTACTATTTTTTTTTCAAATTTCGTCCTGTAACTTTTTTCTGAGTGAATTTAGGTGTAGACATTATTATATTAAAGTGAAAGCTGACTTTACGTCCGTTGAAATGGTAGCTTGTAAAAGTCTGTACGACAAATAGAAACCTAGATACAGCGTTTCGAAGAGTGTTACTTTTATTAACTTTCTTCCAATTATTACGTTCTTTTTTAAATTTCGGCCTATAACTTATTTGTCAAATACAGATATTACTACATGGAATGTACTCGCAGCATTCTCGTTTAAATGGTATGCAATAGAAGTTTATGTGATCAATAGTAACCAAGATTCAGTCTAGATTTGGTAGATTATTGTACTTAAAAAATAACTTTTTACATTTTCCACTTCTGAACTTTATTATATCACGTGTTTTTTTTTTGTTCAAATAACTTAGATTAATAACTTACATTATGAAATTATTCAAATGCTGGATTTAACATATTTTCAAAATCAAAGTCGATTTCTTCATCGGCATCTATGTAAACATCGTCTTCCGTTATTTGAGGTACATCAGCGTTTTCACAGTTCATTCCCATACATTCTTTGCAAAAAATGGAGCAATTCATTCCCAATTTCCTGCAACCACAGTTTCCTCTGCATCCTTTGGTGCATTTACAGGCTATTTTTTCCAGCAAAACTTGTGGTGCAGGAGGTTTAGTTGTCAAAATTGGTACTAGTCCATTTTCTGAACTTTTCCAACCCCAGATGAGAGGATTTACAATATTTCCTTTCCAATGTTGCATTTGCAAGTAAGTTCTTAAACCATGATGTTTAGCAGCATCAGTTGTTGGAGGCAATCGGGACAATGAGAATTTCGCACCTGTTGAGTACTTCTGAAATAACTTATAGCGACAGGTGTTTTGGCCATCAATTTTCATACCGTATAGTAATGTTACAATACATTCAGAAGCAGAACCGGTGGCTGCTGGACTTGCATTTTCACACAAAAATTCACTTAAATACTTTTCCAAAAGCAAAATATTCTTATTAATGAAATTCAAGAATTTCTTTTTACCAGTACCAAAAAAGGAAGAGGTTGTATCACAGCCACTGAATACATGGACGAAGCCAAGGTATTTTTGTAGATGATTAAATTTGAAACTATTATGGTTATATCATTTGGCAGTTACATTTCCTATACTAGGTTTAAAAAAATATATATTTTCATTTTCTTCTGGTAATAATGATAGGATAATAAGAAGATCGACATCTTGACCAACTATAACGACATTTTCTGATTGGGATGCCTTATCTTTTGCAGTATTTACAATTAGTACGTCTGCATCCTCTTCAGCTTGCCCAGTCTCAATATTAAATAGTAAAAATTAGCAAAAAAAGTTAAAAGTTGCCAACTTTGAAACGCTATATCTCGGTCACTATTAATCGTAAAACTGTTTACAAAATCTCATTTTAACGGGTAAAACGCCAGCTTTTTTGTTATGCAGCAATGTATATGCCTAAATGTACCCGAAAAATAGTTACGGCTAAAATAAAAAATTGCATTTTTTTCGCTTTTTTTGTTTTGTTTTTTGGACGTATTTTTGTTAAAAAAAAAATTTTTGACTTCTGAAGATGCCATTTCGATTAGAAAATTTAATTCTCTACACACTTCTCTATTGACGTGTTTATAGAAAAAATTCATAGTTTTCGAGCAAAAAAAAATATGAAAAGTGGCCCTTTTTACTTCGATCTCAAAAACGCACCACTTTAAATGGTAGCACTCCGCGGTTTTTTCATATCTTGGGGTCAATTGAACATAATAAACAATAAAAACCCTTTAACGTTTTAGTTCCTTTCAACCCTCTTTTTTTGTACATAGACAATAGCCTATATCGAGAGTCTAGCTGTATGATTGGGCGAGAATAGTTTAGGATTTAGGGGCAGATGAATTAAGTCATTCCACTTTCTCCTCGCACTTATACCCAGGGATAATCCAGTCGACGAAGACCAATAAAGACTGATTAGGGGAAATAGTTCGTGTGGAGGCCATTTTTTGTACAGTTGTGGGGGGGAGAGAGGGGGGGGTGCTGAACAACATACTGAAAGTCCTGACCGATGGATGGTGAGCGGGGGAGCGTGTTTTTATACAAAATTAAACTAGATGAAACTTTCTACAAATACACATTTACAATCTACATTTTTTATGTAGGATTCAATACTTTACGAGATTAGAGGGTGGAAAAATCTCGAATTTTTAAAAATCAGGTTTTAATGGTATAAAATGAAGGTTTGATGTTGAATGAAGTCGGTTCAGATTATTAATGTCTGTACACAAGGGCGGATCCAGGGGGGGGGGGGGGGGGCACCAGGGTCAATTGACCCCCCCCGAGGGCCCCGAGAAGAATAGGATTTAATATTATTTATTATTGAATATTGAAAATGTCGATATAATTATTGATCGTTCGGCGGTAGTTGATATTTAATTACATTATAACCACAACACTGCCTCCACATACGTATAATAGATTGCATACACTCCCACTCTACACCATACGAAGGTACGGGTACGGCCGCAACTGAAATACATCTCTACATTATAAAAAAACTGTTCATTTTACGTAAAATGTTAGTGATTCCCCCCCCCCCCCCCCGTAACCTGTCTGGATCCGCCCTTGTCTGTACAACATCTAAGTGCAATAGTGCTGGACAAAGTATATTTGTTTAGGAGACCAGGGGTGGCTCAAGGTAAATTTTCCACCCGGGCGGGAGCACTTTTTGGCGCCCCTTCCCGATAGACGTGTTTTGAGACGCTGAAGGCAATTTTGGATACAAAATTTTTTTCTATCATCTCTACAACCTCTTTTATCCCCTAAAAAAATAGCAGAAAAAGGCCTTGTCCCAAAGGTTCTGACCTAACTTTTCTGAATTTTGACGTGCTGAAACCAGTTCCGCACAAAAAGAAATTAGATGGTATAAGGAAACTGACCCGACAAAAAAATTTTTTTTGTTCAAAATTGGTTTCAGCGCCTCAAAATACTTCAGAAAAGTTAAATGAGAACCTTAGGACAAGATCTTTTTTTTTAGACCTGTGTAATTAATTTGTAATATAAAATATTTTTTTTTATTGGTACCCTATTTTGCTTATTTAAAGTACGCCAAGTAAATCCAAGTTTTAAAAACGCGCGTTTTAAAGTTACCATGGCAACATCAAAGGTAAGCAAGTACAACTCGTTCATCTGTATCTGTTACCTTTTGCTCTTCCATCCATTTGATGAACTTGTCGTATTCTTTTTTATAAGCATCTTCCGATTTTTGCGGTATTAACCGCGATTCTGCTTTTCAATTTAAGTAATCAATGTTAGAACTCATTTTAAAGCAATATACAATCAGTGACAACTGTAGTGACAATAATTAATCCTATGTGACAGATTGCAAATTAATTTTTGTTTTCTCATTTACATGACACCGACAGGTATCCTGATGTCACATCACGAATTCATCCATTTTACATTCTTAATTCTTATTTCCATTTTTTGTAGTAATAATACCAGTATTTATGATTTCAAAGTGTACCAATAAAAAAAATAGCGTAAAGTATTCGTGGATAACTGGTCTTTAAAACACTTGCTCTATTTGGAGCACTCCGGCTGCGCCGTCGTGCTCGAAAAATCGCGCGTGTTTTAAAGACCTTAATATCCACTTATACTTTAATATACTATTGTCTACACCATCTGAATGCTATTATAATGAGAGGACCATCGACACAAGTTTACTTGATTCCTCTTTATTGTTTTAATATTTCGTACGAAACAAATTGCCATTTATTTATTTTATTTATTTATAAACAGTAAATTACGTAAGATATGAAATACAAACACATGATGTTGGTATAACAATTTTCTAAGAATTTTTTTAAAAATTTTTCTGAATGAAAGTACATGTTGCCGGCCTTTGTTTACGCAATATTTTGAATGATCGACTCCGTCTCAGTCAATAATAGGGCGGGAAGCTTGAAGTAGTGAATTATCTCATAGCTAAACAAAAATATTTGTGTTGCATTTTTGAATTATTTAGGGGGTTTTAATGTTATTAGACTGTTCTGCATTATTACAATTTTAACTAATACTGATATTTAATATTTTCTTCCAAAGAACACTAATAAAAAGGGTACAAACAAAAGTTAAACAATTTTTGCTCTCAGTTTGGCGCCCCTCTGAGCCGGCGCCCCGGGCGGTCGCCCTGGTTGCCCGGCCCTTGAGCCGCCCCTGTAGGAGACCACACATAAACACCTGGAATACATAATATGGAATCCATTGTAACGTTATAGATCATCGTCATGATTTGACAAATTAAAAATAGAATTGTCAGAATATTCAATTTATTTGAACATCGTTTTATTTTTTTCAAAACATATCTTCAGTTAATTTTTCATCACTTACTAAAGAAACACCCTGTATATTAAAAACAAATAACACATTGAAACTATTTAACACATCATAGTATATTGTTTCATTAGGAGTAAAAGTGATACTGTAGGTTTGCCGGACGAACGAAGTGAGTCCGGCAGTTATAGACGGGTCCCAACAAGAGCTTTTACTTCGAATAAAACATGCTATTTTACTTTCACATCATGTGGAAGTAGAGTAACGACAAAAAAATGTTTGAAAATTTTCATTGTTCATATCTTTTTTTCAGTTTAATACCGCCAGCCGTTTGGCTAAAAACTGCCTTTTCCCAGTCAAAACCTTTAGTACAGTGCTTTTTAATAGATGGTGCCACCTACAGCAGCGTCTGCATCATGTAACCAACATAACCTTAAATTTTAAGTTTTTCAGGTTTATTCTCATTTTTAATATTTGTATACGCATTTTTAGCTTGGAGCCGTATTGGCTCCAAGCAAATATTTAAAAATTCACGTAAATATTTTTTCAATATTGTTGATTAATGAAAATAGACTGCTAATTACAGGTTAAATTTCCAGCCTGCAAAAAGAGTCCTATTTTATTAGGACAAGATATTTAGAATTTTATAAACATTACACTGAACTAGATTTTAGTTGAAAATACGGGAACCAGGCAGAAATTTTAATTACGGCTGCGTAATACTCTTAAACCTTAAGAAACACATATTTTTGAGGTACGTTGTGACGCCACGTGCAGATGCCCATGATACAAAGATTACAAAGTATGGTAAAGTATGACAGTTGCTTCGTCACGTGGTGATAATTTTCTACCCGCTTCCTTCGTAAAAGAGAGTTTGCCGACGTCTGTAGAAGTTGTTTTTTGGATTATTTTACTTATCTTAAGTGTTCTTGCAATAACCTTTAGTTATAAAAATGCGTTGTGCATTGACATCATGTAAAAGTGACAATATGTTTAAAACGTATTTATGCGGATATAAAGCTCATTTATAAAGAACGATGGTTACTAAGAACACTAAGAATCCCTATTTATTCAAAATTCCAATTAGTTCAGGCAAATCCATGATACAAATTCTTCGTATCATGAGGAAAATCCTATGTAATTTAAAATCCCGCTATCACCGCGTGACGTCTTGCGCCAACCGGACCGAATTTGGCGAACTGACTATCATACCTTGTATTCTTTGTATCATGCAGATGCCCTATAATAGCCACACTGCCTACCCTTCGCTTCACTTCAGCTTTAGCTTTACCGATGAAATTTTGTGATTGATGTTGTCTCCTCTTAAAGCAATTTTTTCGCAACTGCGCACAGATGACTGTCATTTCAGCCCTGGTCCTGGTATCTGCACATATAAGCTGAATCTTTCTCTATTACCTATTGATGATGCTTACCTCGGTCAAATATTCCCATATATGGTAAAGTCTCAATAGATGTAATAGCCTCATGCTGGTGTATAAGTAAAACCGTTCATCTTGGGAGAAAATGAAACTTGTAAGATAAATCGGAATATTTGGTACTAAGTCCCACAAAACACCTATGGGATTATTAATATATCTTTTAATTACTTTCCCATTCGATCTGACAATATTTCCGTAAATATTAATATAACTTTTATGTAGCTTAATGAATATTCTCACGTAGAATACAGGCTCGAAAATTAAATCTAAATAGCTCCAAAAACTTTCCTCTTGTGTTATAAATACATACGGTATTAAGAAAATATTCAACAGACTTGCCAAACAAGTCAAATTGTCCACGACCTAAAATGTAATTGTTTCTTAAACCTCATTTATAAAAGTTGTATAATCTTACTTTAAAAATATTACTGTCGTGATTTACAGAGAATCTAAACCATCTCAATGGCATAAGAAATTGCATAGATTTCATTTTTGTGGGTGTAGGGGTTGTTTCTGATTCTGGTGCCTCATCGGATTCAAGCTCATTCCAAAAATTAAGTCCATCAATAGTATCTGTAAAATGAAAATGAAAACTATTAATTTATGTAAAAAAAAAAATTATGTAGGTAAATTGAGATATCCAAAGAGTGACCCAAAATATCGCCCCTTTTGAGGTTCTCATGAATTCGAATCAAAAGTTGTCTAAATGATAGCTTATGGTGATACTTTAAAGTTAGACCAGGGGAGAAAATCTGTAAAGTGCATATTTCTGCTGTCTAACGGCAAATCGTGAGACATTTTGGCGACAGGTGTTTTCTGTATATTTAAACCCTGCTGAATCCGAATATGTCAGTCACCAGGCCGAAATTCAAGATGGCGGCCAAAATGGCGGCGAAAAATATTTTTCTTATTTATTGCTTATTTTGATTCAAATTTTCGTGCATATTCACGCCACATTATTTATACACTATTCAGTTATGCTCAAAATATGTACCACCACCCTCCCCTCCTCACCCCCCTACGTAGTATAAATAAATCTCAATCTAAAGTTAAGTATTCCACAAACCGTACATCTCAATATTTATAATAAGAATTTTGAAAATCGCGCACGCTCTATTCGTATACTTCGCGGGGTCAAGTCAAGACAAGCGCTCTCGAGCCTCAGTGGTAGGCGTGCAGCGGCATTGCCTGTCCTGGTCTGTCCACCTGTATTTTTTATTTTTTCATACCCTGACTTAATTTCAAAATTTTGAAAAAATGGATGAAAAAATATTTTGTTTTCATTTTTTTTATGTTCTGCATCCGAGCGGAATGTAAACTTTTTAGGATATTATTCTATACACTTTCACGAACTCATTAAAAAATATTATTCAGTTTGCAAGTTTTTGTGGGTTTCACTATAAAATGTTCTCTGTCGTCTGGGCTGTAAGTCACGGGGCTACCGTTGCTGCCAAATAGATTCTGCCTCTTTTGTCGCGTTGATCAAATTGTTTTGCGAGTTGTTTTTGAAAATCCAACAATATACAGGACAATCGTTAAATTCTTTACTTTTCAAAGGATCTAATTAATTTTAAATTATCATTACAATTTACTAATTATTTTTGCTATAGGATTACCTTTTTTTGATGCCCTATTAGATATATTAATGAGGGGTAGCAGATAATCGACTTTACGATTTAAAATATCTTTTACTTTGTGGACAATATGTGGATAATGTTCTGTGATATTCAAAAATTCTTCTGTGTCTATTGCATAAAGCGAGACGTTTTTTCTTGCCACTACGTATATCTGACTGGAGCCATAGATACTTTGCCTAATATTTCCAAATGTACCTCCAACACCAATGGTTACTAGGTATCCCCTTTCCTTATTCAATATTTCCACTTGACCAAATATTATTATAAATATTTTGGAAATAACATCCCTATATCTAATTATTATTTCACCTAAAAAAACCTTGATAAGAATTTGTAAATTAAAGAACTATAGCTAAGTAGTCTTCAGATTAATGGAGAAATGTGGGAACACAGAGGCAACAACATTTTTTACAAACTACCAGTACCGTAAGTTTTGAATTTGAGTAGGATCCACTTCACCCCGCTACCCATATCCATCTTGAAAAATGTCGGCCAAAAACCACTTATAGTCTATTATAGTACGGGAGCGCGCTGCATTTTTTCGAGGAATTTTATACCGAATAAATTTAATTTTTATCAGTTGATTAATATTCAATAATCAAAATGAGCGTCAGTCGCCGCACCCGTGGTGGACCCAAAGGTGACAGCATGTTTAAGTTGAAAAAAAAATTATGTTACGAGTATTTTCATACTCGAAAAACCAACCTAACTTGAACAACTACCCTCATGTTCATATATACAGCTTTGTAAAACTTTTAATATCAGTGATACAATTAAAAAAAAAAAAAATTCGCGAGCAGGATTTGAACCTGAGACGTCCGTACCCTGAATAAAACGTACCAATTCAATTCAAAATTCAATTCAAAACAAATTTATTAGCAGTTTTTGTTTACAATAATGCGCCTCAGCCGAGGTCCAATTTAGAGCCGACCACACCACCACGGCGCGCAACGTCGTGGTAGATGAGTGGTCGGGTGAAGAGGGCTCAGCTTTGGCTATAACGATGATTGACATGGGTTGGTTAGGCCTCCTGTTTAACGGTGAAAACTTACACCTAACAATTTGAGTAACATAACTAAAGATAGTTTAAAAACACTTACAGCTACTTAAAACTAGATTTAAAAACTTGTGTTAAGGGCGCGCGCACAACACACGCGCACTTGTTTTTTATGCAGTTTTGGTTGGTGACACAGGGAAAAACTCAATGAAAAAACCCGTTCGAACAAGTCACAGTCTTCATCCGGTGGTCTGCCCGCCTCCGGAAAGGTAGGGTGAAGGGGAGAGTGTGATTTTAAAAGTTGGGATTTGCTAGAGGTTATTGGTCTAAAGGGGATTTGGAAAGACAAAAGGGACAAAAAGAACAAAATTTAACAAAACAACAAAAATGGAAAAAGGGAATAGAGAGGGGTTTGAGGTAAAAGGTGGTGAAATTGGAGTAAAGGGTGGTGAAAGGGAAATTGTGGTATAGGAAAGGTTTGGCTAGGGAAGTTGCCGAAAGATAGGCAACGCCTGGTATGGTAATGTGTGTTTTAGATCGAAAAGTATGGCATTATGCTGTCTGATTCGTGTGATGTCTCGGGTTAGCGGACTGTCGCCCAATTTGAATTGATAGAATTTTTGGGAGGTTTCCCGGACGAAGTCCGCTAGTGGGGTTATGTCGTGACAACGTGCATAGAGGTCTCTGAGGGAGGTGTACCTGTCTGAGTCTGAAATGAGGCGCATAAATTTGTGTTCCAAGACTTTGAGTTTGTTCATTGTCGTGGCCGGGATGCTGCACCACACCGGCGCCGCGTAAGTGATGGCCGGCCTGATCACCATCGTGTACAACAGCTTTTTGTTCGTTCTGTTTAGTCCGCTACCCCGCGCCAGGAGCGGGTACAGACTCCTGGACATGGAGTAGACCTTGCGTACCGTCTCGTTGATGTGTGTATTGAAAGTCAGCCGTCTGTCTAAGTTGACCCCCAAATATTTCACGCACCGCTTAATTGGAATTTGGCGGCCCCCTATCGAAAGTGGTGTGAGAATTCGGTTCTCAGTGAAGCGGCGCGTGAAAAGAATCGACTCCGATTTCTCGGCGTTGATCCGAATTTTCCACTTGTCGTAATACGCCGTGGCGCGAGCCATGTGCGCCTTCAGCAGCATGTTCGCTGCTTGTGCGTTGTGTGAATGCGCGTACATGGCCGTGTCGTCGGCGTACTTGGCAAGGTTCGTATTCGGGAACTCCGGGAAGTCGGAGACGTATAGGTTGTACAGTTTTAGCGACAGGCACGACCCCTGGGGGACGCCCGCGCGGATGTCCCGTCGAGTTGAGAGTTTGTTATTCACCCTGACCCGCAGTGATCTGCCTCTCAGGAAAGAGTGAATAAGTTTGATGATGTGCGTCGGAAAGTTGAGCGTGTTTAGTTTGTAGAGTAAGCCCGGGATCCATACGGTATCGAAGGCTTTCTCAATATCGAGGAGCACCATCACTGTGCTCTTTCCGCGGTTGCACTGCACTTTGACGTCATTCACGATCCTGACGACCTGGTGTACAGTGCCCCTGCCTTTCTTGAAACCGAACTGACATTCGTCGTCGATGTGGAGTTCATCCTGGGCAGAGTCTAGTCTGACCAGGATGACCTTCTCCACCAACTTAGAAATCGCCGACAGCAGCGAGATCGGTCGATAACTGCCGGCGAGTTTGGCGTCCTTGTTCGCTTTCAAGATCGGCACGACCACGGCACACTTCCACTGACTTGGCCAGTGTTGTAGCCGTAGGATCGCGTTCACAATGTACGTCAATTATACAATGCCTTTCCGCGGAAGATATTTGAGCAGCCTGTATTCGATACAGTCTGCCCCCGGGGCCTTGTAGTTAGGTAGAGTCCGGACAATGCCTGCTACAATGCCCGAAGGCTTGAATAAAACGTACCAGTCGCCTTATCCACTCCGCTATCTAACGACTGAGGCCCGGTTTGTACATAATATGACATGTAAACATACTTGATAATTTATTTATTTTATTTTTTTTAAATAATAACAATTGGAATAAATTATAGTTTATGTACTTTTATGGTACAGCTCATAACGAACATTTTCCTTCTTTTTGTTGTTTTCCATAGAACTTATAGATTTCGAGATATTCAAAGAAACTGATGGAAAACGATTTTTTAACAACTTTAACATGCTCCACCATTAGCTCCACCGCTACCAGAGTCGCTGACGGTCAGTTTGCTGATGTATTAGAGGAAAACTATTACTGTTATGATTTTCAGTCGGTATGGAATGACTTGTTCAAAGGCAGCTCTGTCTCCCGTACTATTAGGTTTTCTCGGTAACCAATTCAGTTCAAAACAGCTTTGAACAATTTAGCCGCGACAGTGGAAGAACAGACAGGAGCGCACTGATGATAAATTAAAAAAGTCAGTTATTGTAATGAAATATTTAATAGGATTTGTCAAAAAAAAATAGTTGCTAATAATAAATTTCGAATACTAAAACAAAATTTGCAAATACATTGACAGGGGATAAACGTATAAGGTGGGCCGAAAAACACGAAAATTTGAATTTGCAGATGGGCTAGTTTCTAATTTCTTACTATGCAAAACTAATTCGGGTAAATTTTTAGTCAAATCAGTTAAGCCGAGCCCCCACGGACTTGCATATGGAAGAAGGCCAATTTTTCGATTTTCAACATTTTCCAAATTGACATTTTAAATTTTTTTATTTAAGTCTAAACGCGTGTAGCAAAAGTTTTCCGAATAAAAAATTTTTGAGTTCCAGGGAAATTAGACATTTTATACAGAAAACCTTATTTTCGTCAAATCCTACGTTTTGGTGACAAATTTCTGATTTCCCTGGAACTGAAAAATATTTGATTTGGAAAACTTTTGCCACACACGTTTAAACATTAATAAAGAGTATTAAAAAAATTTCAAATGTCTATTTGAAAAACGTTAAAAATCTAAAAATGGCCTTTTGCTTCATTTTCAAGGCCGTGGAGGCTTTGCTAGATATTAACCAATTTGGCTAAAAATGTACCCAAATTAGTTCTAGATACATAGTAACAAATTAGAAACTAGCTCATCTGCAAATTCAAATTATCGTGTTTTTTGGTCCACCCTAAAACGATCAAACGGAAAAACCTGCTCGGTAACCGTTGATCTAAGAAAATATACACAAAAAAGATCGTTGCAGTTTGTTTATAGGATTGGTCGTTTTTATTTTAGTGTTTAGAATACTTATCCCATGGTAGTTCTTCCAATAACACAAACATTTAGAAACTCTATTTTTCGAACGGTGTGAGGTAGATGATACCTTATCGAAATTAAATAGAATTTTGCTCACTCTGACAGATCAGAAACTAATAACAGTCCTGTCGAGAGGGGGGGATGTGATTCCCCTCGGGCTTGTTTTGGGGGCCCAGTTTTCGCTTACCAAAAAAAAAATGTTTTCGGATTTCTCCCCCCCGCTCGTTAAAAAATATTTTGGATCAAAAAATTTTTCGGACTTCTTCTCCCGTCCACCAAAAAATTATTTCGGATTTCTCTCCCCCCTTTCATCAATTTTTAAAAAAAAATTTCCCCCCCGGACCCGTATTTTCTCTCTACGGCCTTGGAGATTTGTTGTTGTGGAAGGAGACAAATTATTTATACTAACTGTCGCAAGGGCAATATCACTATGTTCACATCAAGTGTGGCAAACAGAGCACCCAAAATTGACGATTTTTGAAGTGAAATCATCCCATACTATACAGTATACACCCAAGTATGAAATTGATTACCGCGAACACGGACTTGATGCCAAAGGCGGATCTAGAAATTTCAATAATTTTTTTCTCGCCTGTAGCGCATGGGACCCATACGAAATATGGGAAATAACATCTAGGGAAGCACTCCTCTAACTAAGAAATTTTGAAAAAGTAGTTTGCGAAAAAATTTTTCAAAATTCGGGTCTAAGGACTCCCGTTTAAAATTATTCTTTTTTGTCATATACATTTTACTTTTCATAAAAACGCAACAATAGGTTTTGGAGTTTATGAAAATATTTTCATTACTAATAGTCCTGGGGCATAATGTATTTCGTGGGATTTTTTGTGAAGGGAAGGTGCGACTATGTGGAATCTATTTATTATATGCGAGATAATGGTGTAGTACCGGGTGTTTACCTTAGAATTGCGCTGTTTGGTTTTTATGGCGTTGTACATCCAAGATGGCCGCCATGCGAGACATTTATTCTTTACATCAAGAGTAACTCCTTCCAGAGTGCTCATACGCAATATCTGCACAAAACATTTTCTGTTCTACATTAGCCAAAGAACAAATTTAGTTCTTATCAATTTTTTCGTATCTTTTACCATTTAAGAGTTACACGCCAGTTTTACCACATAACACAAATTTATTAGTATACATTTATTGCCTAGCCTATTTAATGCTCTATACATAAAGATATAATACAAGAAACTAAAAGCCATCTCTTTTGGGCATATTTTCTCTTCTTCTCTTTTGGACGGTGATCTTATATTAGAGCTACGAGTGCTTGCCCCGAAGACACGTTACCCGCAACACTCTTCAGGGGGTTTGCACCAGGAGTACTGGTGCAAAGTACTAATGGAGTACTACTGAAAATCATCTAAAAAACCTGAAGTTTTAGAAGGATATTAATAGTCCTTCTAAAACCTCAGGTTTTTTACATAGTTTTCATTAGTTGGTGCAATGCTGACAGTTCAAAGCATTCGCTTCCACTTTCCACATAGTTTTCAATGTGTGCATAAGTACTCTCGCCTTGATTCCATTTTCTTGTGAAGTATAATCTGAAATTCGATTTTGTTACTTTAACATGGATCTATAGCAGTTCTTGAGTGTTGTTATTCATTGCAATTCATATTGAGCATCAAGTCCTTTAACATACTCTTATTTCACTAAACTGATTAAATCTGCTTCATTTAATTCTCTCGCCTTTCTTGTAATGGTTCCAACACCATCGAATGTATTGATGTAGGTGGCCATCTCTTCAGTGACAAAAATAAATGACAAGCTATCAAACAGATAACGCGTCGTAGCCGTTTCGCTGCAGATGTCATGCTATATACTGTTGAAATTGACATTGCAGGATTTCTGCCAGCTGGCAGAAAAAACTCTAACACAAAATAGAGAAGCATAACCAATGTTCATAGATCTCGAGAAAGCCTGCGCTACGATAATGTTCCAAAGAAATTATTTGAGGTGACAAAAATCTCTATTATAAACTGCCCCTGCATAAAACCTGCATATAAAGTAATGGCATTTTAAAATATTGAGTCGATGCCAATGAAAGATAGAAGAGAAGAGAAATGGACAGATAATATGCTGAAAAGAAACAGATTTATCCTACGCTGTTGCCACTTTTCTCTTTAACTACTTTTAGTCGTCGGCTGAAGTGCCTGGCATCAATGTTAATATACCGCTTTCTTTCACGTACATTATTTTGCTATTTATATTTCACTCTATCTTAATATAGGGATCGATCCAAAATTTCTAGGTGTCACTAGTGTATGTAAGAATAGTTGTAGTAACTATATTTCGCCTAATAAAAGACCATATATTATTATTATTATATAATCTAGTCAGTGAAGGCATTAAAAGTCGAAAACCTATTAATAATAATTACAAGAGTTTTCAAATTTTGAGAAATGGTTGTGTAAGATATAACAACAATAAATCTCATTTTTGCTGCTGTTTGCAAAGTCCGGAACATCGTTGAAATTGCAGAAACACCTAATTTTACAATAATTTGCAGAAAAAAAATCAGCAAACTTGTAAAACTGTTTTTTGTGGTATATCCCACAACTATTGAGATTTGCTGAAAATTTGGGAATGCGTAACGTATGCATTTTTCAAAAATTATTATTTTTGTTAATAACTCGAAGACAATAATCTCAAAAGTGTAGGAAACTGCTTTAAAAGTCCCAATTATTGCCTCTAATAAATTTGCTAAATTTTTTGTTGCGCGGAACATGATTTTACGTGTCCGCTTTGTTTCTGTCCCAAAAATTACAAAAGTTTAAAAATTGGTTAGCAAATGTTAGATACAAATTATTACGTCTTATATTAGGTTTGCTAACACTTATATGAAACGAAACCTTGCAAAATTAATAAGTGATTTTGCACTCTTTTTACCCAAAAAAAAAAAATTACAAAAGTTTAGCAAATAGATTACAATGTTTGAAACAATATTCCTTGCGTAAATAGATATTTGCTACTCTATAGAAAGTACGCAAATCATTTTTCGTAAATATACGTGAAATATTCGGTTAAGCATTTTTTTTTATTCCAAAAAAGAGGGGCAAACCGCGAATGAAATCTGGTGTACACTCAGAAGGAAATCCGAGGAAATCTGAGTAAATTTGAGGAAATCCAAGGAAATCTTTCTTTTTCGGATTCCTCCCCACCGTTCTTCAAAAGATTTTTTTCCTATTCCCCCCCCCCCGCTCATCAACATTTTTTTTTTATCAAAGAGGAAATCTGGTGTACAAAATTTTGAATGAGGTTGACCCCTGGCCAAAAAATTAAGAAAATATTTTGCAAATGCAACATATTGAAAGGCGAGACAGAAAACGTGGCAAAGGTGCGGAGTGTCTATATGCAGTTATTAGGAAAAAAATTAGCAGAAATGGTTAAGGCCGGTTTCTCGAATAAAACAAATTTGGATTAATCCAGCGACTTGTCACTGAGGCAAGAGCATTGGAGAATCCGTAGAAAGCGATGGTAGCAAAACCAAGTACAGGTCTTTAAAGATGGCAATATGAAAGATAAAACCGTCTTATGCGTAAACGGGGTCAAGGGATCATTTTCATAAGGGTTCTTCGAAAACGAGGTCATATCACAAACCCTATATTGAACGTATATTGGGTGGGCTGTCTACTGCTGCTCCTCATTGCTCAAGGCATTTGGCATTAATCTGCCTGACTAAACATTACCTTTCCTAAAATGAAGTAACTGAATGTGTTTTACTATCAATCTTGAAAAATGTGTGTTTAATTCCGTAAACAGTGCACAAGATTTTAGAATATCTTGGTGTTGGCTCAATAATATATCTTCTGTCAAAGATATGTTCAAATTCAAGTCATGAAGGATCTTCGGATAATTTAAACCTTTTGTTCGTTCCCAGATAAAAGTTAAATGTTTAATGACCTAAAATTATGGAAGTTAACAATGGTAAGAGAAAAATAATATATTGTTAACCTTTAACTCTATTTTCTTAGACAGTTTGTTCTTTCTAAAAAATCTGATCAAATGTGCTACATTGTTAGAATAATCCCTTTTTATAATTTCTTCTTGTAATAGCATGTTCGATATAGTAGCAGTTAAGGCCGCAAACAATGTGAAACCTATAAAAACTATTAAGATTGCACCAGTCATTGTTAACAATGTGTTTGCATTAATATCTCCGAGACCAGTAGAGGTAATAAAGCTTATTACGCTATAAAAACCAATAATATACTTCTCCGATGGATCTAAAAATGTAAATATTAAAGATTTTCTCACTTTGCTTTTTAAATTAGTACTTATTGCTTTATCGAATATAGAACTGTCACATTCCAAGTTTCCATAATACACAGAACCATTTGATGGATGATGAAAAACTTCTTTATAAGAATGTTTCCCGCTTTTTCCATCAAAATCATAATTGCAAATAGCGTCTAACGTCAATCCTGTTAGTACATTAATAATCAACATTAGCATCAACATATTTTTTAAAATCTTCACTGGTTTCTTTAGCTTCCACGTATTAACTTCCCAGTAATTTAAAAACTGGAAAAGTCTATGAACTTGAATCAAGCTTACCAATTTCCACCTACAATGATGACCGTGTGGTGCAAATATGTGAGTCATCTGTGTATGTGTACATGAATGCGATGGATTGAAATAGAAAATAATTTGATCCATCGGTAAAGCTGCTACTAAATCAATCAAAAAGCTGTGAGTGATGTAATTCCTGAAATTAAATACACCTACTAATTAGAAATTTAACAATGATTTTATACTTCAATAAACCCCGAAAGAGTTGGAACCTTGGTGTCATGTTGCCTCTGCTGTAGCTTCCACAAACTCCAAAAGGCTTGTAGAATACATTCGAATACTATTACTAGACCCCGTGTGTCGTGTCGGATAATTAACTATCCCCAAATTATGCCAACATAGTTAACGATATAAGCGATTATTTGTATTTTGTTGTAGTGTTTAAGTATTTAGGTGTAGGTGTTTATGTAAACTACTTCAGAGGCATTCCGATTTATATGTAAAAAAACCTAAGACAGAAGATCAAAGTTTTTAAGAATATCCAGTTATAGGAAAATTTATTTTTTCTATATAAAGCCTTTATAGTCAGGATGTCAATCAAAGAAGATGGAAGTAAGGTCTAGTAGAGGTTTTTTTTATGGTTATTGGCACTAGTAGGTCTAGCTTAAGAATACGGTTGATGCCATCCTGGCGACCTTGGGCATTTTGAGATATTCAAGATGACGCCTTATTTAAGGTGTATTTTTTTTTTAATTTTAATTTACCAAATGTGAGCATGTGATACATCATTTTCTATGTTTTCTATTGGTTTATTTATCATGCATAGAAAAATGTCTAAAAAGTATTTTGAGTAGTTCATAATAGATCAGCACCTTATGAGGCATAAAGATAGCTACTGGAACTGTATCTGGTCAGATATGGTGATAGAAAGTACCCTTATAAGATACGGCCATGGAGAACATGGGTCTTCTTTAACTGGTTTAACATTAAATAGTGCGGGAGTTAAACACTGGGCCCTTTGCGTGCATGTAACTAGTCAACTAAGAAGTGATCTTTCTGAGTTAGCAAAAAACAAAGATTGTCACACTTTCACGAAGAAGAGGTGAAAGCGAGAATAGAATTCATGCGAGATTGGAAAGAAAACGGTATTAGCTTTAAAAGAATCTCTCCCGCAAGGACTTAATGCATCCCTCCATAAAAAAGTTCTAAACATGAACGAAAAAAAAGTTCAAAAAAGAAACTCCTGTGATCTACAATGATCCAGCCTTGATGTTTTCCAAAATAATTGCGTTAGAAAGTGGTCAAAACATATATATCGCAGATATTTTAAAATACTAATTATCTTCTGTACCTCCGTCAATGTTTAGAGAAGATGGTCGATAAGAGATGAGAGAGGCTTCTATGGTTTCTTTTAAGTCACTGCGAGCCACCAGATATTAGAGCCACGCTTTTAAAACAAACAAATCACACCATATTTACCAGCCGCACATTCTTTATCTGGTTGCGACACAGTGACTCAGTACCATGGGATTGGAAAAGGAGGAAAAGGAAAAGGCCATTAAATGTTTAACGTATGGATGGATAGATAGTGTCTTTATTAATCCAGTAGTAAAAGTTACATCATTACCCAGAGGGTGTAGGACATGTCATAGCATAAGTTAAAACACAAGTTGATAGTTAAAAAAGAAAAATACAAAAAATGAATAGTAACAAGTTAAAAGTACATACATATGGTTTAAAATTCATAAAATTTAAAATTCGTAAAATTATCATTAATATTGTGTAAAATATAAGAAGAAAGATGTTTAAAAATTATTAATTCCAATATATTAATAAAAAGATAAAATATAGGAAGCTATTTTAGATCAAAGTTTGTATCACAGTAAAATTCATCTAGAGTATAGTAGGCCTTTTCTATCAGTATACTTTTTAGTTTTTGTTTTAATGATTTTATATTTAACACTGTCAGGTTTATAGGAATTTTATTAAATATCTTTATAATTGAGTATTGGACATTTTTTTGTATGTAGGTGAAATTGCTTTTAATGTTGTTCAAGTCCAATTTATATCTTGTGTCATGTTGATGATTTCTGTCACAATCTTGCAATAGTGTGCTATTCTCTTTTATAAAGATTTCAGCTTCATATATATGTGCTAATCAAAGTCAGAATTTTATTTTCCTTGAATTTCTGTCTACAAGTTTCAGTGCTTTAAATTAAAAATGTTTCTCAGGCATCTTTTTTGCAAAATAAATATTCTGTCGGGTTTTAACGCATTTAGGTTGATTAAACAGCAATATTTAAGATGTCTTTCAAAAATGTACAATTTTTGTAGCTTCGTGTTATGGAGTAAATAATGCTAGCAAAATGACTGATGTTAGAACTTCTCTATGGGCTAAAAAAGTTTGACAAGCCCAACTAAAAGCTCCACCATTCTCTGCTCTTCCACCAACTACTGAATGTTGTTAGGACATTTTTGTGGTTGTCTGTAATGGATTTCTCTTGGCCAAATATAGATGCCACCCAATACGGGTGGCAGGCTGACGAGGATAAAATGGAATCACATCCGATCGCCTTGCCAAAAAATATTGAAATTGCCCCAGATTACATTTTGGCATTAGCAAAATGCTCATGCAAATCAATAAATCCATGTAAACAACACGATGCAGCTGCATGGCTAATGGCTTGTCATGCAGTTTAATGTGCAATTGTCTGCAACTAAGCACAGAACATTCTGCCCAGAATCTTCATACGAGGATTTCTGAAAATATAACTTCTGAATATTCCGAAGAAGATTAAATGTTGATTTTGACGTTTTGTTGTTTACAGTTTTTACAAGAAGGATTTTAAAAAAAACAAAAAAAAAATAAAAAAGTAAATCATAAAAAAATATAAAATAAAGAATGGGTGATCAAGCCTTTCCACCCTAAAAAAATACAGAATATTAAGTTTACGTTTGCTTAATTTTTATAAAACCTTACTTGTTTTGAGCTAGCAGGACCTTTTAACCAATGTTTTTAAAAGGTCATTCAGGTTGCTCACGCATACCACTTTTAAGGATATTGTGTTATCTGTATTCTTAAACCCTAACTTGATTATAAAACAAAACTAGGTACTAGTTTTTTTGCTTCAAAAATTAATTTATTTTTTTCCGAATTAGCCGCCCTCTTAATAAAGTAAATTAGCAACACTTTAAGATTACGTCCTACACGATTTTTAACCTCAAATACTAATTCAAAGACCTTAAAAACATATAAAACGACATGTCACACACCCATATAATGAAATATTTGGAAAAACCTGTTTTTTCACTCTAAGCCAGTCGCCATCTTGAATATCTCAAAATGCCCAAGGGTGCCAAAGTGGTATCAATCGGAATCGTAATGTTGACCCTTTGAAAAACCAAAAACAGCCAAAAAACCTATACTATACCCTACTTCCAGGTTAGGGTAAAAATCCTTATTTGGTACCCTGACTATTATTTGGGCACCCAGAAAAGACCCAGTTTGTGAATCCAATTTTTTATTGCAGAAAAGGTGCTGAAATAAAAATTGTGGATTGTGATAGTAACCTACGTCAAAAGTAGTCCGAAAAAAAAAGCAGCTATTGGAAGCAACTGTAGCCTCCACTAAATGTTTGCGAAAATTCGTAATTTAATTAGCCGCGCTCATTACCACCGAACTATGCGATGCAGGCCTCCATTCCGCGGGTCTCAGAACTTATTTAGCGACCTACCGTCGTGGGACACGACCAATTCATTTTTCACGAAAAATGAAAAGAAAAGAGTGAAGTGTGATATGTCGTTGAAATGCGAATAACATCTACGAATGGTAGAATAGAAAATATGTAAAAAACTTCCCTCTCTGTTTGGCATCCTTTATATATGAATTATTTCTTCTGTTAGGTAACCACCCTGTATATTTTTTAAGTAAAATTATACCAGATGTTTTCCTAGCAATAGTGATAACTATATATATATCATTTTCCTGTCGTTTCTTATATTTTAAGGTGACCTGTTTCTCTAAAAAATGTCAGATTTCCTCCTCGATAATTGTGTCAGCTGTAGTTCAAATAATATTTCCACAGTAGTTTCCTAATTTTTTTAGAGTGACCATCTTGGTTTTGTGTATTTCATATTTTTCCATTAACAGTTGTATTAACTACATATTATCGTCTTCCATTAGATATTTTTCATATCATTTTTAAGGTGACCAAATTTTCGAATTATTTTTCTTATTTGACAGTTGTTAACCTCGTGAAATATTATTTGTCCTCCGCCACATTTTTTCACTACTATTTAGGGCATATTTTTCATATTATTCTTGCTTGGCAATATTTCACATGTAGTTAACACACTACATGTGAAATATTATTGGTTTCCGTCACATTTTTTTCAGTACATTTTTCAGCGTGACCACCCACCCTGTATGTATTTTTCATATTTTTCCTTTTTGGTTGTGTTAACTACATACGAAATATTACTATCCCCCGTCACATTTTGTCATTATTTTTTTTAGCGTGACCACCCTGTATAATTTTTATATTTTTCTTCCTTGACAGCTATGTTAACTACATGCCAAATATTATACTGTCATCCATCCCATTTTGTTCCTTATTTATTTTTCACTGTAAGTATACCCGACTGGTTCGTTGACAGTAGCGTCAACTACCTGCTAAATATTGTTTTTCACAGCCAAATGGTTTTGTAGATATAACGCCAACAGACAGACACCAGACCGACAGATAGATATACAGTCAGACTGAATTGAATGAGTTTAATTTTCGTAAAGTAGTAGTAGCCTGGGAGAATCGGGAGCAATCTCGGTATGTGATTTTTTTCATAATTACAATAACTTCCCTCTGGTTATCGAAGCAAGTAAAAATAAGAAAGTCTATACAGGGTGTAATTAGTTTCATATCATTTAAAAAAACTAGTGGTGGGGAACGACCAGACAAGCAAAAAACCTTATATAACATGGAGTTTACAGCCCATAGTTTTGGAGAAAAAAAAAAAATGTCTCCTACCTTAACATTCATAACTTTGAACTAGGTCAGTTTTTTCGAAGTGCTTCTAGAGGAAAAAGTCATATAGGTATTTTGTTTGTCTAGTCGGTCCCCTTACGTTTTTTTATGACAAAGTGGGCACTAAACGTCATTCGATGAGGCCACAGCGATGTGGCACAAATATCACGAGACGCGGATCAGATTTGTTAACACAATTTTTCTCTACACATCTGAGTCATGGACCGTCAGACAAACAGAGACAGATGTCGTATTGATGCTTTCGAGATGCTCACTAAGAATTCTCTGGGCATCCCATCGTACTAATAGCTCGCTTTTCCAAAAAGTAAGTCACCAAAGGCGGCTGTTCAGTATTGTATTCTTCAAGTCAAATTCGACGACCACGACAACACCCGAAAGAAACCACTTCATTGGACAATGGCTGTGAACAGGGCCGTAGCGAAGAGGAGGTATGGGGGGGGGTACGAACGTTACCCCCCCAACCTTGTTAGACTTGGCGAAAGTTGGAAATTTGAGATGGAAGTTGGGGCAATTTGTACTGGAATTTTTTTTTTTTTAGAATTTCTCTCCCCCGCTCATCAATTTTTATTTTGGGTAAAAGTTGGAAATTTGAGATGGAAGTTGGCAATTTGTACTGGAAAATTTTTTTTTAGAATGTCTACCCCCCCCGCTCATCAATTTTTTTTTGAGGAATTATTATTTAATAATTTACAGAATTGGTTTCTTCAGTTTATAAAGTTGGCTCGCTACGGTTCTGGCTGTGAAAGCCTGCATTCTACTATAAGATATAATTCACAAACTTAGGGCCCGTTTATCAATGTACGGTTAAATTTGTGTGTTAGCTAGCCCTGCTAACTTTAACCTCGGGGTAAAGTGACTGTTAAATCTCGCATTCGTTTATCCACCACATTTTATGTGTGGGTTAGGAAACCCCTGAATAACCCGAAGTTGGTAACGCTTTCCGCAGAGTTACTAGCTCTAGGTTGATTGTAATTGGCGGAAAAATTCATAATTTTTTGTTTGTTGGTTTTTTAAGTTTTTGTTACTAAGTTAATAGCATTTGTTTGTTTTTGTCGAAAAGTCACCTGACAGTGACAGCAGAGAGCAACAACAATTATAATATAAACTAGAATATTTTCTGGTCGATAGTTACATTTTTATTTTAACATGAGTGAAACCTTAACAAAGGTAGGCCGAGGCCCCAATTTTTCATCATCAGAGTGGTTGCTAATAATTAAAATAGCAAATAATTATAAACAGTAAGTCGAAGAATAAAGAAAACTGAAGCAATATTTTGCAGAGGCAATGATTTTAATATTTGTTTTTTAGCTACATTAGAAAACTAAGTATGTCTTTGTGTTCCAAGAATTCAAAAATATCTGCTTCATTAGCGCTTATTTTGTCGATAGCTTCCGTTTTCAATAATTTACGCAAAAAAATAACTTTGATTATTCACCTAACAACTGTCAACAGCAAACATAAAATTTGTAGGTTAACCTCGGGCTAACAGAGATTACCGCCACCTTGAAGGTCGGACTAAGGGCCAGTTTATCAGTGCGCCGTTAAGCACTTTATCCTACAGCTAAATTAACTAGAAGTTTAAAATGTCAAGTTGAAATATTGAAATGTTTAATAGAAGCACATTCTAAACTTCCAGTTAATTTAGCTGTAGGATAAAGTGCTTAACCGCGCACTGATAAACCGGTCCTAAGTTACCTCCGACTTTAGCTCAGGGTTACCTTAACCAGACTTGATAACCACTTTAGCCTGAAGTTAGCGTTTAGCCCCGGGGCAAAGTAATCTAATCCTGTAATGATAAACGGGTCCTTAGGATTCCTTTTGGACAATTACAATATTAGAAAATACAGGAAATCATCAAAAATTGAAGAAATTATCTAAATAAAATAAACATATTTACCAAGCCGTATATACGGGATGAGTTTTGAACAATCCTTTTTTGTTATAGTAAGCTATGTGGAAAAGGAGATACATATCCAAATATAAAGATATTTGACAAATAAGAAATAACCAGTATATCCCATCAGCGAATGGAGGAGCCATTAATAATACCGGCAGTGTTACTACCATTATAATAATGAGAATACAGCGTATTCCGCACCATATTTTTAAAAAATATCCATCAGGGTGGAAGGTTAAAGGCATAAGTAATATACCAAAAAACCAAAAGGGTCTTAAACTTTTTTTGTACTGTTTCCAATAATCTACCCAATTGAAAGTGATAAAAGATTTTCTGAAAATTAAAACATGTTAGTAACCATGGTAATACACCTTCTTCAGATATTGATTACGGTTGAATTTCTTTATAAGTTTTAACTAAACGTTCTCGGTTTGCATTGTTATGGTTATATTCTAATTCTTCAACTATTTGCTTGAAGCCTTTGCTCCTTGTAATACCATCAATAATCTCACATTCTTTTGGAAAAGTTTTGAGTATTTCGTAAAATGAACTATACTCCACACCAATTATTACGCAATCAGTTGCAGCAACCACCGTGTGTTGTTTTGGAACACCAGCAAGCATTTCTATCACCCCGAATTGACTACCTGGTTCTATGGTTTTTGCTAATATATTTTCTGAATTATACAGGTCACAGCAACCTGCTTGCAAAACGAACATTCGTCTAGTTGGGTCTCCATAATAATATATTATCTCATTTAACGAAAATTTATAAATTGTTGCTTCTTTTTCTATCATCTGAAAATGAAATAGTAATTTAACAGAATTTATTATCACATGTATAATTATATTATACAGGGTGGTACACTTGATTTCAAAAAAGTAGTACTTTATTATAGCAATATAAACATGACTCTTGCAAAAAATATTGATAACAATCATTATATAAACGTCAACTGTCACAATTTTTTCCAAGTTGAAGTTTATTTTAAATTTTTGCCAGTTTTTAATATTGGTTAGACAACCAACTGCAATTCAGGAATTAGTATTGGAAACAATACTAATCTAATTGGAAAATAGATTGTCTATAAGGGCAGTTGCTTCTAATATAACATAAATAAATGCAGTGTGCTTAATGAAAGTTAAAAAAAGATTGGAAAGTGAAAGAACTATATCCGGCAAGCATGGATCTGGAAGGCCTAAACGAAGTAATGAGCAACAAGATAAAGCTCTTATAAATTACTTTCAGGAAAATCCATTTGAGACAACGCGCAACGGTTGATGCAGTTTTGAAAACAAATTTTCCTGCCTCAAGATTGACTGCCTGTAGAAGAATTAATAATAGCATTTTGGTGTACAGTTCTGCTGCTAAAAAGTACAAATTGACGGAAGAAAAGAAAAACAAGGACGATAATTTTTGCTCTCATCCATACGTTCAACAATGAAGAATTTTGGTCACAAGTCATATTTTCTGATGAGAAAGTTTTCCAGTCGTGTAATGATAGACATATTCATGTTCATAGGCCTCGTGGGCAAAGATACAATCAAAATTTTACATTGGATCCAATTAAATCGGGACGTTTTTCTGTTAATACCTGGGCATGGATTAGTCAAAGAGGAATGGGAATGTATTGGTTTTTTTATGGTCATCTTAATTCCACTAAATATATTGAGACACTTGAAAATGTTATGTTGTCGTCAGTAAGGGAACTATATCCAGATGATAATTTTATTTTCCAACAGTACTCCAGTCGAATTAGACATAATAAAAAATTTTGCGTACTGCGGACTTTTTTTGATGAAGTTGTTTAAGAGGGCATAATGAGCAAGCACAGAAAACTACACCCTGCTACACCATGTGCGTCCCCTATTTTTGAGGGGTTGAAACTTTGAAATTTTACTTATGTGCCCATAACATTTTCCCTATTGCCCGTAGGGCTCTTTATCAAGTCACACTTTTTGAAGATTCATCCCTCCTCTACATAATATATATATTACACATTTGCCGTAGGACAAACGGTTTTGGCTGTACGAGGCCGGAAATGTCGCGCTGTCCGAATTTGGGGGTCATCTGCACAGGACAAACGGCTATTATTTCCAATCTACAATACTACACATACTAATGCCCTTAAGGAGGGATGATGATTTGTGAAAAAACTTTCATCGAATACCGCACGGTTTTCATGATACGGGATGTTGAAATTTTGAAAACACCTTTTTTAAAAAAAAAGTGAATTTACTTTTTTTCGCTCGTTTTTTTTTTCATGTATGTACGACCCTAATATAAGAAAATTTACGTTGGTTTCATTTTAATACATTCGTTGGTTTAGGAGCTAGACAGCAAAATATGCCAAAAATGGCTATTTTGGTATTGTTGCGTTAAAAATACCAAAACCAGTAAAATTCTGTGTTTTTGTTTATCCTAAAAGTCCAATTCATTGCGCATAGAAAATGTGTTTTTGTATTTAAATAGGATCAACACTTATTATGTAATAACGATTTATTTCTTGTGTTCTCCAGTCTCCTTTTTCACATTTTTTTTGGGCCTTATGATTCATGGTAGGGCAGAAAGCGATGTATACCTGAACCTGAAAATGCGATAGGACGTACCGTTTTCGAGTAAAACGCACTTCTTTGCAAAACATTATTTCAGATCACACTTTTCATCGACTGACTCACTGCTGACTACGAAAAAAGAAAACTATGTGTCGCTTCTTACTTTTTCTGTTTATGAGGGACATTGCTAATGAAAAAATGAAGGGACTCGGACGGAATAGGAGTTCTCATTCCCCTATTTGAAGGTTCACGCTTGTCTCGAATCATCATTGCAACTTATTTTGTGTCTATAACAAAATCCACAGGAATTTTACCTTCCTCGAGAAACAGCTATTATATGTCCATTTCATCGGAAAATGATTTAAAAAAACAAACTCCTAAGAAAGAAAACACTAAAATGTAGAATTTATTTATCAGATCCCCGATCTCAATAATTTGGATTTATTTTTGTGGGGCCATCTTAAAACCCTGGTGTATAAAACTCCCATTAACACTTTAGAAGATTTAAGAGAGCGAATAGTTGCTTAGTGTAAAACAATACGGAATACGCCGAGAATATTTCAATAAGTGCGCAATTCGATGCGAAAACGGGTCATTTCCAACAATTTTTATAAAACAAAATTTATCATTATCAATGTTAATAATAATAATTAGTTTCAATTTGAATTTAATTGTTTTAATCAAAAGAGAAAAACGCAAGAGACCGTTTTCATGTAAAATTGTCCAGACTAATCAGAAAAAATATCCACATGGAAAAAGGTCAGTGGCGTACCACTTTTTTGGTAAAAAATACCAGGGCCTATTTTCTGTAAAAGCGTGAAAGCACATTCTCGTGAGAGGGTCAGCAAAGAACTTGCCCGTGATATAATCCTTACGACGTTCAGGAATCACCATCGAGCATGAAGTAAATACTATCACTAAGTTTCTCCAAAGGTAAAGTAACAACGGAACACTGAACAGCTGATGCTTTTGCGCCAACCTAATTGGTTGTAAATCGCTGAATCACTTCACGTTCACCACCTATTCACTGCACTTACGGAATGCAATCTAGGACGGTCGGGTGAGATGCGTGTGATGGGAGCTCTCGCTTCGCACGATGGAGTAATAAACTAACTTTTATAACTAAAATATGTGGTTTTATTTCGTATTTACACATACCAAAATTTGAAAATAATATCTAAAGTACTTTCTAAGATATTAAAAAATAACGATTTTAAAAAAATCAATACCCTGTAGAAAAAAATTTAAGCTGTTGCGGACATATGTTCATATGAACTTTAATTCATAAAATAACCTAAGAAATCACATCCTGAAATATAAGCACGTCATTAAGGAACACCCTGTATATGGGTTCTGAGATAAACGAGCGTAAGAAAGAAAACAGATAAATTAGAAAAAGAAAGACGGATTATTTCCACTACAATGCATATACGCTTAGAAACGATAGGTACCGATGCAGGGGCGTAGCGAAGGGGGGTTACGCCCCCATCTTTGTCAGACTTGGCAAAAGTTGGACAACAGTTGGAAATTTGAGACGTTTTTATTGAAAGATTTTCTCCTCCCCTGCTCATCAACTTTTATTTCGGCGGAACTTGGCAAAAGTTGTGTAAAAGTTGGAAATTCCAAATGTAAGTTGCCAATTTTTATTGAAAAAATTTTTTTAGAATTTCTCCCCACCGCTTATCAATTTTTTTGGAGGAATTATTATTTAATTATTTATAGAGTTGGCTTTTTAAGTCTTATGAAGTTGGCAAATTTGAAAAATAACCCCCCAAAAAAGTTGGCTCGCTACGCCCTTGTACCGATGCCCTGCGTTGATACACGACAAGGTGATAAAAATAAGATTTCACGAAGTGTGGAACGTGCTGGGAGCAGTACATCCATACTTCTTTTCCTAATTCTTTCTAACATAGAAGTAAAGCACAAAGGGGGAGGGTCAATAAGGCCGGTTTTCGGCCCCCCTCAAATTTGGCAAAAAGAAAAAAGAAAATGTTTTCCAACAGTCTAGGGTCAATTTAGAGTCGATTCGACAACAAAGGGAACCAACCCCACCCCCCTCTCAGGGTCACTTCAAGGTCAAATTATGAAAAAGCCGTGAAATAAACTCGCCTTTTCGGAATGAGTAGGCTAATTCTGGGACTTCGATTTAACATATATATAGGTTTTTTGGGTCGCTGATTCCGGATCCCAGGTCAGTTTGTCTACAGTGTGTCCCAGGATAGATGTAACAAGAGGTGTAATAGACCAAGAATTTTGGAATTTTGGAATGGTATTTGGGGATTGAGTCCTGCTTGTTGTAAAACTAAAGTATACTAAAAATGACTAGATTTGGTGTTCTACAGGGTGTTTATAAGCAAAGTTGTAAAAATCACCACTAATAAAGTACCTCTATTTTTCAAAACATGAAAAAATTCCACTAAGAAAAGTTATTTAGAATGCAATTTTATACCTCTATACCTTTCAGGAATATAGAATTATTTTTTTGAAACTTCCCATTTTTTGCGAATTAAGAGTTGAATTCATATTAAAAGTTGTGTAGGAGCAAATGTTAATCATCAGCTTTTCTCATAGCCTACTTTTAGCTTCTACATAATTTCTATGCAGTTTTAATTGAATGGTTCAAAATAAAACACTATTGAAAAAATGGGAAGTTTCAAAAAAATAATTTTATATTCCTGAAAGGTATAGAGGTATAAAATTGCATTCTAAATAACTTTTCTTAGTGGAATTTTTTCATATTTTGAAAAATAAAGGTACTTTATTAGTGGTGATTTTTACAACTTTGCTTATAAACACCCTGTAGAACACCAAATCAAGTCATTTTTGGTATACTTTAGTTTTACAACAAGCAGGACTCAGTCCCCAAATACCATTCCAAAATTCCAAAATTTTTGGTCCATTACACCTCTTGTTACATCTATCCTGGGACACACTGTAGACAAACTGACCTCGGATCCGGAATCAGCGACCCAAAAAACCTATATATATATATATTAAATCGAAGTCCCAGAATAAGCCTACTCATTCCGAAAAGGCGAGTTTATTTCACGGCTTTTTCATAATTTGACCTTGAAATTACCCTAAGAGGGGGGTGGGGTTGGTTCCGTTTGTGGTCGAATCGACTCTAAATTGACCCTAGACTGTTAAAAAATATTTTCTTTTTTCTTTTGCCAAATTTGAGGGGGGCCGAAAACCGGCCTTATTGACCCTCCCCCTTACCATGTTAATAAATTGTATTTGAGAAACAAATAAAGAAAACATTTAATTAAACATAATTATGGTTAAAACAAGAGTTCAACACATATAAAACATACAGATTTTGCAAATCTAGTTTTATATATCCTGAGACAAACGAGTGCAAGAAACTGTACTGAGAAAACTGTATCGGCTTCTGGACTAAGGTAAGTTTAGCTAAATCACAATGTTCATGTCAAAAATCCACTATTGCTCTATGAATCATTACCTACGGATCACCCTATATATATTTTGAATACATTCAAATTATTAAGAAATGTGGGTTTAAATATATTGATTTTACATTTTTTAAGATTTGCCAATGAACAGAATTATTTTTGTTGCGATTTGAGCCATTTGAGGCATTTTTAATTATTCTTTATCTATACATTTAAAACTTACCGTTAAAAAGTAAGAATCCACCATTTCCAATAAAGGTGCATCTGAGAGACTGTTTTGAATTTTTGTTATTTGTATTTCCTTTTCGTCCATCGGAATTGTCTTGTGAATAAATGCCTTACCGTTCTTGTCACAAAAATACGATTCAATTGAGATGTGTTCTTGCATTCTAAGTTTTATTGAATTTGGATTCTTAAAGTAACCCAACAACCTACAAAAAGATACTATAGTAAATTAATTTACGAAGTGGAAACTTACCTACATTTTTAAATAAAATGATACTTCACATTTTCTTTTGCAGAAATCATTCAAGAATAAGCATGATACCAGTTGCCCTATGCAGTAAGATTTTAATAGAGCAGCTGCACACATAGTATATACAACAAGGGCAATATCATCATTTGATTTTGGCACAATGTATCCAATTCCCAAGTGAAAAGCAGACATAATTGTAAAATAACTCGATGTCACTAGTGCAAAATTATCATAACGGATTTCTTGGGTTTCTTTTATATCTTTAATAATATTTTGCTACGAGCAAGAATTGTTAAATGTTACTAAAAATTGTCTATATTTATAACTACTAAAGCGAAAATATGATCATTCCAAAAGTGCTACACTATTCTGGTTGTGCCAGGAGAGCTAGCGACGCATTTACTTTAGTTATATTAGCAGTCATAAGAATGACACACTAGATACGGAATGTGGAAGGTCTGGCACCCCGACACAGCCGGGTGCAGTAACCCCCAACTGTCACAGGGAGTAACAAAAAATGGAAATAATATATAATAAAAATATTTCCAGACAAAACTCTACTCCAAATTGTTGCAAGACGACCATTAATTTGTATAAAAATTTGTTGTATTTTAGTTACATTAACAGAGCTAAATTTTTTATCTGAATAAAAATTCATCTACAGGATGAATTAGTTCAAAAGCCAGACAAAAATTGCGACTCAAACACCCCGACAGATCATAAGTAGTGAGTGCGAGCAGGATAACCTTATGCAAACGCGCGAGTGCTAGAGAGCGCGTGTCAATAATCATGGAGTTTTTACGATTTTTATAACTAATTGCGTTATTGTTGTAGATTTTTTTTTAATTCTCTGAAGTATTTTCAACAATTGCAACTTCCAATTTTAAAATCTTACTAATTCTGCCGTCACAACTCATCATTTGTCCAGGGCCGTACCAAAGCCTACGACTTTGGGGGGGAGAAGGTGAAAAAAAAGCCAACTCATATATGTTTACATTGCATAATTTCAATAAAATAAAAACTTTATATGGGAAAAGCTACTAAAACTAAAAAATTTAAATCGAATTCAAATTTACTATGTACAACCCCAACACCAAAGATCGGCCCATCAGCGGACCATCACCGGGCCAGAAGTTTAATTCCTGGCCCAGTGATGGCACGCTGAAGGGCCAATCTTAGGTGTTTGTAGGGAATGTACAGGGTGCCCCAACCAAAGACGGAACAAGGACATTATTCCGGCGATAGAAACGTTTATAACTAAAACTAAAATTGCCATTTGATGTATTTTTTCCGCCGAATCCAAAAGTTATAATAAAAAAACGAATATAAAATATGCTATTTCATGGTTCAGACTTTACATAGCTGAAAAAAAAATCCCTGAATTTTCCAGGCTTTCCATGACAAAAAAAAATATTTTTCAATGACAAATAATAATAATTACACTCAAAGAAAATGATAGGTAAATCCAACCAAAAAGAGCATATGAAATCGCGCCTATCTAGTTTCATAGTTAAATCAATCAGAAAAGAATAGTCATACAACTTTATTTGTTTTCGTAAACAAATAGTAGTTTAATAATCATATCTTCTTGTAACAAATTAAATAGTACAATGACATGTTTTTATGTTTACTAACCATTTTCAATTTGGTCTACAATTAAATAGTACAACGACATTGTTTTTTGTTCACCAACTAATTTTCAGGTTGATCTACACTTGATTGTATGATGAAGTTTTTTTTGGTTAGCCAAAATCTCAGTATTGAGACATCAGACCACCCAAACCAAAGATAAGAGATCGTTTATAAGATCCATCCAAATATATCGATGATCCCTGAGAGAATTTGAACATTGCAATCATGTTATTAATTTTCTATAAATTCATAAGAGTATAAGATAATGCATGATTGATTATTGTCAGTGATTTGTATGTAGCGTCATCTGGGAATAATTTCTGTAATAGACTACGTGGTAAGCAAGCAAATTTTATGGTAATTCTTTTAGAACTTCTAGAGGACGACAATAATATTGGTTTGTCTACCAAGTACAATAATACAGTGAACTAATACTGGGTTAGAATTACAATTCGATAATAGTTAAAAATAAAATATACTATTATCTAGTTTAATTTGACAGAATTCAACAAAATAATAGTCTTATTCATCTATTTTTTAAGTTAATGTTTGTTTTGTTGTACGACAACTTTTTATTAATTAAAATAACAATCACCTCTTGGTTTAACAAAATTAACGATATTGTTAATTAACCATTCTTTTTGTTGAATTTACCCATACTATTTCTTTGAGTGTATTAATATGGTAAAGGTGATTTTTACTTTAATTTTCGATTTTATAAAAAAAATAAATAATTTGTTTCATAAAATCATCAGCGAATATACTTAATAGACGGTTGCAATTTAAAAATAATTCAAAACAAGCTAAAAACGTACTCTTCGCCTGTTCACTGAACTTTTTATATAATTGTTACACATTCTATAGGATACTCTTCGCAGTTGTTTGTAAATAATGTCAGTTTTAGACATTTTTAATTTTATAGTACTAACTTAGTTGGTAAAAGACAAAAAATGTAAAATAAAGTAAAGATTAAAAAAACTATACTGGGTTTCGAACCCGGGACCCTTGGATTCCGAGTCAAAAGCGTAAGAACTACACCACCACTTAACACGTAAAAAAACGTAAATTTTTACATTATAAGAGACGAGCTAAAATCATATTTCCACGGTTGTATATTACATTATAAAATGTATATTTGTAAAATATATAAATATTTAAATATTAAAATGAAATATCATTTCACCAGATTTCATTCAATTACAAAAATATAAAAATAAAAAAAAATTTCAAATTTTAATCATTAATAACATTTTTTTACTGATCGATTTTGTTCAAAAACAATAGGGTTTTTCCTCTAGCTAACACTAATTTACTGTCCAAATTTCAGTACAATCGAATTTTTCTTTCTTGAGTTATTGTGCTTACAAGAAACGTGACGGACGGACGGGCAGACGGACATTTTGAAAGTTGTTCAGAATTCGTTCACTAACACAATGGTATGAAAATTTTTTGTCTGCGGGCGATATTTACAGTTTTAGAAATGTGCCTATCAAATGCAATATACTCTTCGTTTTCGTATTGGCGAAGAGTATAATAACAGTAGGAACTCGGAAATAATTTTTTGTTTTTCATATTGTGACTCAAAATTCCATGATTTTTGCGAAATATTTAAAATTCACTGAAATTTCTATGATTTTCTTAGGATTTTTAAAATTCCCTGAATTTTCCACACTCTTCAGGTTTTCCATATGAGCCCGAACCCTGTATTTTTGTGTCATAAATCTTTTGTTTTCAATTTATTTGTTTTCGTTTATGATAATTAATGGTTTCTGCGGAAAAAAATATATCGAATGGCTTATTTGGTTTTCGACATAAACATTTGTATCGTTTGAAAAATGGCCTTGTTCAATCATTGTTGGATCATTATGTACCTAAATCTAATACTTACTACTTAAAAGAAATTTAAAAAATCCTTAGTTTAATAAAATAAAAAAATAAGAACTGTTAAACAAAAATAGGTCTTTGATCATATTAAAAATGAAAAAAAAAAATTAGCCTAAATAAAGTAAAGAAAAAGGATAATAATAATAATAATAATAATAAACTTTATTGTCCAAAAGACTATACGGTAACATGGTGTGGGACACGTCGAAATGATTGACCAAAGTCGTCAATACAATAAAAAAATTATTACAATAGGTAGAAACAGGAAAAAGTTCCGTAAATACCAAGTTAGACATTGTTGTCTAATATCACAATATCAAAACACTACCAAACAAAACTAATAGGTATGTAGACCTGATAATATTATATTAGATCAGTAGTAGAAACATATAGTTTCTACTTAAAAATCATTGCTAGTTCTAGTATTTTTAGTAAATGAATTTATGTATAATAAATTAATATTAAAAATAGGGATTCCGTGTCGTGTGAGGGAAGCTTTGCTTCCTAGCTTCAATGGAAAACACACTACTGATAAAATAAAATATTTATAAGGTTGCCAATCGCTTAATAATTATTATTGTGTTAATTTCGCGATTGTGGGAGTTAGTGTAAAATTCAAATTATATATTTGTATGTGATGATTTCGCCAACGCCAACCGCGTTTGGAACCAACTGCCCGAACTTTGGGGGGGGAGGCTTGTACCTAACTATTAATTAATATTTCTTATAAAACTACTGACTGTGTCCTGAGTATACATTATTTTTCAAACATATGCCATATGCAAACTTAACTATTTTTTCTACGCTTTGTATTTAACTTTAAAATATTTACCAGCATCTACTTAAAAGGGTTGCAAAGGAGACGTCCGATCTTCCTCACGAAAAAAAAACAAAATTCTCTTTGTTACACTCTGTATACAAAGGGTGTCCGACTTAAAGCTCCAGGCGTCATTTTCTCGATAACCAAAAGGGATATTTAAGTTCTGTAGAAAGTATCTACTAAACTTCAGTTTTGAGTAAAAATGGTTATTTTACACATTAAGGTATAGATGGCGTTGCGATGCAAAGAAATTTTTCGATCCTAGGAACGTTGAAATGAGGTGCATGAGACGGAGAATTATATTCTAAGCAACTTTTTTAATATGAACAATTTTCGAAAAATCACTCGTTTTCGATATTTTACTATATATTAATTTAAATATTCAGGTAACAAAAATCGCATTTTTTTTCATATGTCTACAATTTACAGTGTAAAATTCAATGGGCTCGTTCAGAATTTTTTTTTTTTATTTTAGAAATCGAAAATAGAACACTTTTTAAGGCAATTTCCAATTTTTTAGGTTTTTATTAGGACGTTTAAGCCCTTAAATAAATTACCAAACGACCGCGGTGCTTCGCGTGACGTCACTTTGCAGATGCTGATCAGGCGACAGTCAAGATTTAATAGGGCATCTGCAAGTGACTTCACAGCTAACCTCAAGAATATATATTTCTTAAGATTTACAAATATTACGTAGCTGTTATTAAATTTCTGCCTGGTTCCTGTACTTTCAACCAAAATCTAGTGCAATGTAATGTTTATGAAGTTTTAAATAGTTTGTCACAATAAAATAAAACACTTTTTGTAGGTTAGGAATCTAACCTATAATTAGGAGTCTATTTTTATCAATCAACAATATTGAAAAATTATTTGCTTGGAACCAGTTTGGCTCCAAGCTAAAAATGAGTATACAAACATTAAAAATGAGAATAAACCTAAAAAACATAACAATTGAGGTTATATTAGTTATATGATGCACATGCCCTATAAGCGTGTAGCTCATGTTATTGTGTTTTTCTATGGAAACGGTTTGATGATTGAATTATATCAAGGGTTTGGGTCCCGGGACGTCTCGTGTCTCGAAGTCTCGGGACTTTTCCCAAATTTAATTATCTTGTGGTCGAGACTCGAGACATGCTTGTAATAATTTATTAACAGAAGATCGTAATAAGCTTCATTAGCTCAGGCTTCCCGCACTCTGTCACTGAGCGCCATCTGTTAGTTTAACAAGTAATTACTTTATACTCGTACGTACGTAACTTACTAGTGTTCTCTTTTCGGAGGCATTATTACAAAAATAATAAACGGATTGTCGGACAAAGTTGTTAATGCACTATTTTTTTTTAAAGAATACTTTATTAAATTAGGAAAAAAGATTAATTGATAGGCTAGTGCGACGATCGCGGCGACCCTCAACCGCCTAGTAAACTCACATTGTTTTGAGCCTTTCCACTCTCGGAACTCCAAGAGATATTGTTGCCACATTCGACTAGAAAGGATACGGTCTTAGAGACGTTCAGGCATAATCCCACGAATCGTAGATTCGCACCACCTTCCGCCAGCTCGAGCGAGTGCATGAACCAAATGTCTGAACCTGCGGTTCCTCTCGCATTGAACAGAATTACTACCGCAACGACGAGTCATCGGTAGGGTAAAACTAACCTGTCTCACGATGGTATAAACCCAACGTGAGTTGACTAATGGCTAGAGACTAAATGATGAATATTGACTATTAGTATGATTACTTTACTAAATCTGTTTTATGTTTTATAATTATAAGATTTTATTTCCAAAAAATGAATCTGTGTATGAGAATTAAACATAAGAATTGTTTAGACTTTAACTAACGTTAGAAATGTTAGAATTTGATTTTATGTTCAATAAATGTTGATTTTTACTAAAATGGCGATTTTATTGATACATCTCGCCAAAAATGGACTCGATTCTAATTTTATTTTGAAAAGTCTCGACTTTGATCTTGCGATGTCTCGTGTCCCGGGACTTTGAAAATGTCGAGACTTTCCCAAACCCTAATTATCTTCCTGCTGGTTTAAAATAGTATTTATGCAGAATGACGTCACGAGTCGGCGAATCGCTTTGTACTGAAACTTAATCTTTAACATTGAATATCTAATGATTGGATATACTTATTAAGCTGAAATTTTAACAGCTTATCTAGATGATCGAATTCTATTGAATTCCATAAAAAAGAAACAAAAAAATAATTATCGGCACAAGCCCATTGAACATACAACATAAACATGCTGCAAAAATTAGACAAAACACAATAAACAGAAATGTCAAAATCTTTTATTTCCAAATAGCAGTTGTTTTACTTGAAAAAAATAGTTATTTTATGTTTCATTTCTATCTAAACCAGCCTGATTCACTGTGAAATATATCCCAAAGGAAAATTTATTTTAAAAAAGTTATGACGATTTTTATATTTAAAAAATTATATTGAAGTTCAAATATCTCTAAAATCGGTGATTTCTCGAAAATTGTTCGCATCGTAAAAGTTGCTTAGAATGTAATATCCTATACTTACACCTCATTTCAACGTTCCTAGGATCAAATAATTTCTTTGCGTCGCAACCCAATCTGTACCTCAATTTGTAAAACGACCCTTTTAACTCAAAACTGATATCATTTATATATTTTTTGAGCATCTTTTATAGAATTCAAATACCTCTTTTAGTTATCGAGAAAATGGCACCGGAAGTTTTAAGTGGCGCACCCTGTATATTGTATGTAAAAATCTAGAAAGTTATCGAAAACATTAGAATTGCACGTGAAAAATTAGGTAAACACCATCTTTTAGATTCCCTCAAAAATTATGAGATTTAGGCTCGAGTCAATTAAATCTAATTAATCCTGTACTTTTTTTTAATGTGATATGTAATATTTTATAGGATTTGATACTTACATAGAACCAACTATTTTCATCACATCTCGGGTATAAGCATGCTTGCAAATAAAATGCACAAGCCGTGTAGTAAGTAAATATGAACATGTATGTGACGCTTTTCAATAACCACATAATCTACAAAGTAAATTAGCTATTCATATACGTTGGGTTTCTTGGGTGTTTTACGTACGTATGAGTTCTGTTTAGTTTGGGCTTCAAACAACTTAAAGAATTCACTTATCCTCCATAGCCTCAGTAAACGGTTAAGTTTCAATAAGTCATAAAATCTATTCCTTTCTGCGGGATTTTCTATAAGGTATGCCCAAATTTCTAAAATATTACAATTACTGAGAATTATATAAGCTCTTTGAGGTTAAATGAGACCGATTAAATTGAGCACACTCTAGTTCCAAAAATCTTTCTTAGGAAGTTATGAGGTCGTAGAAAAAGTGTCTTGGATATATTTAGGAACCAAATACTCGATTTTCAAATAATTTTACTATTGAAACTAGAACATATGGAAATAACCATTCAATTAGTTCACAAGTTATTTTCAAGATCGTGAACAAGTAACTATATTCAGGAACAAGTTTTAGCGGGGCAGCTTAACATCGAATTTTGCATTAATGTGTACACAGCGGATAAAAGCACCACATTTTTCACAGCTACTAGTTAGGTACGTAGCTTTCAATTTTTGATAGGAACCAACTCCTCCGTCGGCCATCTTGGGTTTTATAGTGGCCATTTTGAAATATATTATCAATATCTCGGCTTCTAGATCACTTAGGACCACAAACTTGGTGTTTAAGTATACATTTTTGGGGTCAAGGAATACAACTACACAATTTTTAAATGTATCACACTACATATTTATTCACTAATATATGTACCAATTAAAAACTCTTCACCGATGAACTGTTTTGTCCGGTGTGTCCACATTTTCTAATGTTTTTTTTTATTTTGCTTCAAATTGAATTATAATACAAGATAGGTTGGAACAAATGCATGATCTGTCAGAAAACAATTTCAGAAAATCTGAAATCTCCACTCAATGCATATGGAATCGAAGACAAGACAACTCCATACCGGTCTTTCTTGAACAATATCAATGATTTTAGAAATTTGGAGTCATTGCCAGGGCAACTAAATTTTGGAAGCGACATGAGTGCGGATGAACTGGTCCAAAACCATGGTGCATGGCACAAATCTTGTTACATCAAGTTCAGCAATTTGAAGTTGGATAGAGGTAATAAGCGGGGAAATGCTTCAGGAGGCAGCACAACTGTGAAGAAACGATACCGACGTGAAGCGAGTATCAAAATGGTGTGTTTGTTATGTCGTGGAAGTGATGGACTCCTTCATGAATTTCGAACATTAACAGCTGATACGAGCATACGAAAAATGGCAACAGAACTGTAAGAAACCCAGTTGTTGGCAGCATTAGAAGGTGGAGGTCTCATTGCCCTTGACGCTAAATATCATCTGCAATGTTACACAGCACTGAGAAATCGCTGCCAGTCTCACTGAGTTGTCTTGTCTTCGATTCCATATGCATTGAGTGGACATTTTAGATTTTCTGAAGTTGTTTTCTAACAGATCATGCACTTGTTCTAATCCATCTTGTAATACAATTCAATCTGAAGCAAAATAAAAAAACATATTAGAAAATGTGGACACAACAGTTCATCGGTGAAGAGTTTTTAATTGGTACATGTATTAGTGAACAAATATATAGTGTGATAGATTTAAAAGTTGTGTAGATCCCTTGACCCCAAATATGTATACTTAGACACCAAGTGTGTGGTCCTAAGTGATTTAGAAGCTGAGATATTGATAATACGCCTATATTTAAAAATGGCCGCTATAAAATCCAAGATGGCCGACAGGGGAGTTGGTTCCTATCAAAAATTGAAATCTATATACCTAACTAGTACCTGGAAAATATTTGGTGCTTTTGTCCGCTGTGTCCACATCTTCATGATAAGCAGCCCTACTATTTCTTCTAATACGAATATTGTACATTCGGTTTTCTATTCAATACGAAGATATCATTTACTGTTTCGCCAACTACTTATAACAAAGTTTTATCCGGTAACATCTGAATACTACACATGCTGACGTATTTAAGAATATCCATTATGGATAATATAAACCAGTTCGGACTTAGTTTGGTTCCTTGTGGAATCCCATAATTCCACAAACTTTCATGTTAACTTTATTGCTTTCCAATTTTTTGACGCGAGATATTCGCGAAAAACCACGTTATTGAAACTTTGACCTTGAATATCTCGAAAAGAGAGGGTCCCCCTCTCTTGGGTTGGGAAAAAATAAAAAAGACAACTTGTAGATAATTTAATTCTCTAGAACTTTCACATTGACCTTATGGGCATCCGATGCATAGGACGCGAGATATTTGCAAAAGACTTTGACCTTCAATATCTTGGGTAGCCATGTTGTGATTTTTGTGAATTTGAGTTTGGAACACCTCAAAGAACGTCTGTGCAAAAATTCTGATTTTTACTAATTTTGTCTAGGTTTCCTCGTTTTTTTGACTAATTTCTGTGGGCTATAGTGCAAGTCCGATATTTATTTTAAAAAAAAATGCATTGAAAATACTTGTTTTCTAAATACCCATAACTCCTTAAGAAAGCATTTGTGGACTAAGGTATATACAGCGTGATCTACCAAGAAATGCGGAAAATAAAATGATGTACTAGTCTTCAATGTGGGAAAACCCCTGCAAAATTTTAGAGGATTCTCAGGTAATTTAGTATATTAAATTATTAGTAAATTTGCGAAGATACACTACTGATGTTGAGTAAGTCCTGACCTACTCCTGAATACGTCGACGAACTTACTTGTGAAAGAACGTATTCGAGTTGTTTACATTTAATTGGCATAAAAAGTGAAGCCGGCTGGCGAGATCAAAAAAAGAGGTCTACACAGGATCCAGCGGCAGGGAGCCAACGTTGTCGGTACGCTTTGAAGATAATTGGAATTCAAGCGGATCAGTTCACTTTTACGAATGAGTTCAAAGCATGCCGACAAGGCTGGCTCCCTGCCGCTGTATCGTGTGTAGACCCCTTCTGACCGGTTTCACTAAATATCTCATATATCTGCTTGTCGTTTCAGCATGGGGTCAATGTCTTCGATTTATTTCGATTTATTTCGCTATTTTTGTAGTGTGATTTGATTAAAACCAAAAAGTCACTTCTAGCTTATCCAGCTTTGCTGTCATTAGTGTCAATCCCAAGTCTGATAAAGTGATAAGGTTGTACCGTGTTGCGTTAGATTAGTTAAAGTCATTGGCGGCGTATTTCTACAAAAAATAATGTAATTTTTTTTAAATTTTTTTAACTCCTTTCGGTGGGGACAACCTTCTGTTAAATTTTCCTTATGTCATGGTAGATCACGTTGTATTTGGTTTAATAGGTCTCGTTTAACCTCAGGAAATTATCTTTAAGAGATGTTCCTGTACTTTTCAGACACCCTGTATACATTCAGGGTGTTTCAGGTATGCATTAATTATTTTTTAAGGGTGATTCTACGTCAAAAAATATTTAAAGAATTTCCTATAAGCATGGATCCGGAAATCTCTATTAAGAGAGCTAGGGCCTTCTGAAGTGGGCACCCAAAACTGGGATATTACGTAATATCTCAAGAATCCTTAAGCTACATTGACCAGTTTTTGCACGTGATCTGTTATCAATAAAGATCATTATCTAGATAATATAATTAAGAGTAAATTCAATCATGGGATCGTAAACTGGAAAGAAGGACTTCCCTCCCTTTTCTTTTTTCCTCTTTATTTAGTATCTGATATTGATGTCACTAAATAAGGAAGAAAAAGGAAAAGCTATTCCGTCCAATCCATTTGTTTCAAATATTTTCATTAAGGCACCTACTTACAGCAACCGAATAATGTATAGAAGCACTATTTATTTAAAGAATAACTTTTATTTTTTCTTCCTCATTTAGTACCTGATGTTCCTTAAGTCGAATGACTACTTTACCTTTTTAGTAAACTTAACCGACTTTTATACAGGGCCAGTCGAAAAATGAGAAATTTTAAAGGGCATAGCAGGATAAGCATGTGTTAGGTGCCCCCGCACCAATCGGGTCGAAATTTTTAGCACAAGTTGATAGTAGTGTTAGATGAAATTTCCCAAAATATTATTTTTGGAAAACCATTTTTACGGGAGTTATGGGGGTAAATAGAGAAATGAAAAAAAATTTTTTTCTCGAGAACGGATAAACCGATTTTCATAAAAAAAATATATGTTATGGCTTTTGATGGTGCAAATGTGGAAAAAAATTATTGAACCCATTTGTCGAAAAAAAGTGGTGAAAACATTTTTTTAAATAAAAAAAAAATTTTTTAGGGGATGTTCCAGAGGCACACCCACCATTTTCTTCCAAATAAATGCTTATATGCCCCTTTAAAACATATCCAATTTTCAAAGCGATTGGAAGGGTACAACATACTCAAAATTGATAATCATTGGCAGACTGCGGGCGGCGCGTAGTCTATGTAATGAAGCACGACTTTTTTGTAAATATTTCATGCAAAGACGAGATTACCTTCTCCCCCTCGTTTTCGAGGGTGCTAAACACGATGCCAGTGGTGGGAGAAGCTTTTGACCGCCGCAACCCCCTGCAACTTTTTTGAAAAATTTTTTCAAAATAAAATTTTTTTTATGGGATGTTCTCGAAGAATGAAGACTAAGAAAAGTCTCATCAATATAGAGTAACCTGATTCGTGAGAGGCAGGAGGACTCACGCAAAAAAGTCAACCCGAATTGTGAGAGGCAAGGGGACTCATAATAACCAAGCACCTCGACTAATGAGAGGCAAGGGAACTTACAATAAACAAGCGCCCCGACTATTTAGAGGCAAGGAGACTCACGATAAATAAACACCCCGACTCGTGAGAGGCAAGGGGACTCACAATAAACAGGCACCTTCACTAGTGAAAGGCACTGTAACCTCATCGTAGTGGACTTTGAAAACTAGTTCTTTCGTAGGCTGACTGCGGACGTCATCCTTGCAAAATCTTCAGATTTTCAAACTAGATTTTGTTTGACCCCACAGTTGACGTCAGAGAATTTTTGCACCACACTTCTTGAAGTTTGATACTGATTTAAATGGTAGGGTTGTAATAGCCGCCAGTGACCGTTGTAGTAAGATGTAGTAAGATGTAGTAATGAACCGCTAGTCTATGTAATAAAGGCAGAAATAGTGTAAATATTTCTTGCAAAGACGAAATTACCTTTCTCCGTCCGTTTTCGAGGGTGTTGAACACGATGCAAGTGGTGGGAGAAGTTTTTGACCGCCGAAAACCTCCTTATGGATCTCTTTATGTTTTCTATACGGGTCTGGAGAGTCATTTATCAACGGGTTATACTTGAAATAACATGGAAGATGATTATAGAGTAAGTTGAGTCCAGACAGCAGGTCTAGGGGGTTAATTAAACCCTTCCGAGGAGTGGAAAATCATTTTTTATCAAATAATTCGGATTCAAACGCGTTTCCCCCGTTTTTGGGCTGATCATGGGAAAAATATTCATCTCTCAAACGGTGAGTGAGAGGTGATTTCTGCCCGTTTGAGGGGGTTGGAGCCAAAAATAAATATTTTTGCCGTGATCAGCGACCCCAAAAAAACTACCAAATCATTTGAAAAAAAAAACTACACCTCTCGGGAGGGTTTAATCAACCCCCTAAGCCTGCTGTCTGGACTCTACTTGCTCTATAACCCCCTTCCATATTATTTCAAGTATAACCCATTGATAAATCACTCCCCAAACCCGTTTATATATGAAAACATAAAGGGATCCATAAGAGGGATGGCCGTTTCAGGGGGTTGCGGTGGTCAAAAACTTCTCCCACCACCTGCATAGTGTTCAGCACCCTCGAAAACGAAGGGGGGGAGGTAATCTCGTCTTTGCACGAAATATTTACAAAAAAGTCGTCTTATAATAATAATAATAATAATAATAATGTTTATTTGCTCAGAAGTTTTACAATATACAATCGGCACATGTATAATTATTACTCTTTATTTACAAATAAACGATAATGCTTCATTACATAGACTACGCGCCGCCCGCAGTCTGCCAATGATTATCAATTTTAAGTATGTTGTACCCTTCCGATCGCTTTGAAAATTGGATATGTTTTAAAGGGGTATATAAGCATTTATTTGGAAGAAAATGGTGGGTGTGCCTCTGGAACATCCCCTAAAAAATTTTTTTTTTTATTTTGAAAAAATTTTTTCACCACTTTTTTTCGACAAATAGGTTCAATAATTTTTTCCCACATATGCACCATCAAAAGCCATAACATATATTTTTTTCATGAAAATCGGTTTATCCGTTCTCGAGAAAAAAATTTTTTTTCATTTTTTTTTTACCCCCATAAAAATGGTTTTCCAAAAATAATATGTTGGGAAATTTCATCTAACACTACTATCAACTTGTGCTAAAAATTTCGACCCGATTGGTGCGGGGGCACCTAACACATGCTTATCCTGCTATGCCCTTTGGCTATTGAATAACAAACATCCTATATGAGGTATCGAGCTAAAATTTTGTATAGGGATATTTGAGACAACTGCGACTTGAATACACTATCCAATTTGCCGATAAAAAATTGCCTAATATAGTCGATCTCGAAATTTCGACCCATTTAGAGGAGCTTAGGCATTGAAAATATGAAAATTATAAATTTTTCACAGTCAAAAGTCAAATAAAACTCATCGAGCACTATATCTCAAAAAAAAAAACTAAAATCGGTCAACGAGTTCCAAAATAATGGGGTGTTGCGGTATTAAATAGTACACACTGTATGTAAAAAAAACTTTTTCAAAACAAGTTTTTATTATTAGTTTTTTTTTATTTTAATTGCCTTATTTATGTTAACATCTTGGCGAAGTTTAACTAATGCTACTCTACCGCTTAAGCTGGACGGCGAGATGAGATACGGTCACCCATTCAAGTGCCGGACTTCTCCGATCGAAGAAGAAGAAGTTTATTTTTAGATTAATTACTATAAGAATGCCTCCCCAGAACCTGGTCCGGAGCCAACCAGACAATTACGGTGCGCAGCGCCATGGTGAATGCAGGGTTTGGTGGGTAGGCTTGGCTTAACGGCAAAATGTTTAGGAGTTAGTGCTCCTACCTATAGAAAAAAATCTTAAAACTAACAATAATTTTTAGAAAATAGTACACGAAAATACTTAAAGATAAGTATAGTTAACATATTACACTCATTTTGTGCGCGCACAACAATGCGAAATTTTTGGCTGTTAACTCAGGAAAAATCTAAATGAAAAAACCCGTTCGAGAACTGCCGCCCTGCCCTGGTGGTCCGCCTGCCTCCAGGAAAATATGACCGAAATGAAAGTTAAGGTTTAAAAGGTTTTAAATTTTTTGGAGTTTTCTCGAGGGAATTTAAAGACAAAAAGAGAACAAAAACAATAAACAAGAACAAAGTAAACAAATAGAGAGATGATAGAAAAGCTTAAGGATATAGGGTTAAGGAAAGGTAAATTTTAGGATAGTGATAGGTTGTAGTGATGGAGAGTGTGACTAAGGGAGTTGCCGTAAGATAGACAACACCTGGTATGGTAGGGGATGTCTAATATCAAAAAGTATTGCATTATGTTGTCTGATTTGAGTTACATTGCGGGTTAGCGAACTATCGCCCAGTTTGAATTCATAGAATTCTTATGAAATTTCTTGGACGTAGTCCACTAGTAGGGTTATGTCGTGACATTTTACGTATAAATCTCTGAGGGAGGTGTACCTGCCGGATCAGAAATGAGGCGCATAAATTTGTTTTCAAAAACTTTGAGATTTTTCATTGTCGTGGCTGGAATGCTGCACCACACATGCGCCGCGCATGTGATTGCCGGCCTGGCCACCATCGTGTACAACAGTTTTTTTATTTTGTCTGTCTAGTCCGCTACTCCTGGCCAAGAGCGGGTACAGACTCCTGGACATGGAGTAGACCTTTCGTATGGTCTCGTTAATGTGGGTGTTAAACGTCAATCGTTTGTTAAGTTAACCACTAGATACTTCATGCACCGTTTGATTGAAATTTCTCTACCCCCGAATCGAAATTGGCGTTAATATCCCGTTTTCGGTGAATTGGCGCGTGAAGAGAATCGCCTCAGACTTCTCAGCGTTAATCCGAATCTTCCATTTGTCATAATACGCCGTGGCATGAGCCATGTACGCCTTCAGCAACATGTTGGCCACTTGAGCATTATGCGAATGCGCGTGCATGGCCGTGTCGTTGGCGAACTCTCATTATTATTATTGGGTGTACTAAAACGAAAAAAATATAATTAATTGTCTTAAAAGCTTGTCGCGCGCGAGAAGATCATACAGGCACTGTTTCACAGAGATTGTAAGTACCTAAGTAAGTATTCTTTTTTCTATTCACAAGACAATTAATTATATTTTTTCGTTTTAATACACCTAAATAATAGGCGTCTGAATTTAAGATGCCAGCGCTTAAGTGGAGAACTCGTGAACTAATTATAGGCTTTTTGCTTGTTTATATGGAGAATACTTATATTGATTTTTTCTGTTTATTGTTATTTTTGGCGTTAAAAATAATAACATTAATAATATATGATCTAAAGGTTTGCAATATTTTGTTGTAAGTGATTTGCAAGACCTTAATGGCATTATTCAGCAAAATTCATATTTTTTTAGGTTATCTAGTTTTCCCCTTGAAAAGTACAGTTTCTTCGACATAAACGGTGTCTGGCAAGTTAAATATTAATAAACTTAAATATTTCTTTAAATTTATGTACAGTTGTAGTTTAAGTCACTTTTTTTTTCAGGAAACATGAGTGACATTTAGGTTAAGCATATTGCAATGTATGGAACATTTGTAAAGCACTAAAAATGTAAAAATTCTAAGTGTGTGTATGAAGGGGAATATGATTTAAATGCAGGACATATTATTTTGTGTGGTACAACCCATATTCAACACAAAACTTAATAAATCAATGTGTATGCTCTATGTTTACAAACAAGTGTCTCAGATTCAAATACCCATGAAATTAGTGGTACATTGAATATAACTGAAGACATTTATTAATTCTTTGAGTAAAATAAATGAAACAGTATTTTGTAAAATATGAAATAGAGATATGCAGGGGTTAAAACATAATAGTGCATGGTGCAATAGTATATATTACTTTTAAATATATTGGAATTACATATACTTACTTATTTCAAAAATTTCACTTACAATGTGTGATTGTCTAGGATATTATTATTACTACCCGGGCCACGGTTATTTGCACCAGCTTTTTACCTCTCAATGCCTGGTTAAAGGTGTCTACATCAAAGAGGGCATGCTTTGAACATTGTCGTGCCAACTCAACTTTCACGAGTTGTCCCTGCAATCTACAAAGGATACCGACTAGGTTGGCTCCAGTAAATTGTAGCCCCTTTAAACGCTATCATATTTTTAATAACTTAGCATCTCACTTTATCATTTACTTATTGTTGATATCATCGTACACTAAAGAGACAATGACAGAAAAGCCCATAATTAGTTTGACTATAGACCACCAGGTGGCGTACTCCTTATTTTCAGACGCCTATAGAAATAAAAGCTTGGTTTTAAAATGTTTCTTCATTTTCCATCCCGAAAAAAGACCGCAGTAGGCCGAGCTTTTATGTTTTATAAATTTAAGTGTGTCACAAGAATGCACTCTTCGCAGGTCTACGTTTAAAAAAAATCAGAACTAAATCGGACTTAAAAAACATTTTTTATGGGGGTGATTAAAAATAAAATGGAACACAGCAAGAAAATTCTTCAAATATTTTTTGACTTAGAATCATCTCTAAAAATTAATGACATAAATGTGTACATAAATATTGTAAGCTACAAACCTATTGGAAATAGTGAAAATACGTCACAATAGAACCTCCAGTCATCCAATCTGTAATCGAGTATTTCTGATATTCTTGTTAATGTTTTTTCCTACAATCAGTAAAATTTTTTTTAATCATCTTCAAACTAGTTTTTGCAATTAACTCAATGTTCAAACTATCATTAACAATGAAAACGAAGCTACTGGTTAATTTTTAATTAATTTTGTGATTCTTTAATTAATTCGACGTAGACATCTACTTCAGCCCGTGACATATTTTCCTTTTACGCAGCAATATCAAATTATTGTGAAACTCTTCATGGAAAAGTAAGAGTAAATTCCTATCATGAATAATTTCCTTCTATGACGAATGTTACTCGTATTTATATGCTCGAAAAAGCTGTCGATGAGCAGGTTTCTCTGTTATTCTTTTCATTTTTCTGTTTTTTAATATCCTATATAATGTCAACACGTTTAGCTTTAAATTTATCGACGCGACGTTATGTTTAATGTATACTGCATTTGACTCGAATTTAGCTGCTATTGCTGGTTTATTGTTGTTCTTTGGATTTTCACTGATACCGTTTGCATCACTTTTACTAAAGTTTCCAGAATGTTAATTGTTAATGTAGTGTAGTACATAATATTTACTGATTATATTTGTAATCTTCTAGTGCAATCCGAAATTTAAGATGTACTATTTTGTTATTACTCCATGAAATATAAAAACTCATGTTTAGACATTCTTTTGTGCGTCACTGTTATAACTATTTTTACGTAAGGAAGATGTAGTACAGTACTAGATATCTTAACTTCGAATCTTCGGAATAATGTGATATGAGTTAGATTTCATTCATTTCTCGCAACTTAATATACAGCCAGTATAACTTTTGAGGTCGACAGTCATGCGACGTCAGCAATCTTTTGGGGGAGGCTCGTTGGTGGAGGGGCTCATTGGTGAGTGTATTGGTGAATTGTCAGCACGTTACGCGGGGTTTTCCGACATCTTGAAAAATGGTTAAGAACCTTTTTTTTTCAAATATCTTGGCTTCTGTTGTAGTAATGGGCTAGCCAAGATATTGGTATAATTTTGGGGTACTATTTTTCCTTCATACCGCAATTATGTGGGTGTACAGAGATAGCAAAAAACTATGATTGCAATTTGAAAGTGGTAGCTAATAAAAATGGTGGCCAATCCAAGATGGCTGATGTAGACGTTTAAAAAAACGACCGTATTTATATAAGTTATTGTCCGATTTCAGTGTTCATTTTTTTTAAATAACAGCTTAAATTGTGAACTTTTTGTAAGTTCCCATTAATTTTTTCCATATAAGCAACCATTAATTAGTAAATCGCTGATTAGTGAAAAATACATTATTTTTACAGATAATTTGTTTGTTTATCATAAATTTTCTTAAAACATAACGTTTTAGAAAAAAATGTTTCCAACAAATATTGTAGCACAAAACAACAAATATTGGTGTATTACACTTGTGTGTTTGGACAATGTGCATTGGAACAATGCTGTGTGATACGAATAACAGTATGGGCCAATTTCATAATCGAATTTAAAGTGAGCTTTAGATAAAATTACATTTGACTGTGATAGTAAGTGAGGGATCTGTCACAGTCAAATATAGCCTTAATTAAAGTCAATTTTAAATTGGATTGTGGAATTGACCTTTTGTCACGGAAAAATATATGACCGACAATAATCAATACCGATATAAGTTTTGTAATTTTTAATAATGATAATTTTTATTCGTGCAGATTATACAGATTTAATAACAATTGTGTATTATTCCTTTTGAAACATTTCTTAATCATATCGTTTCAGCTCTTTCACAAATCGTTTTCGCTGTCACTACATTCATATGGTTCATCAAAAAATACAGTTTCCACGGGGTCATGCATATTTTCACATTTAGTCAGCTTACACGCTTTGGTACATTTCAACTGATTCATCATACAAGTGCACGTTGGTAGTTGGCATGACCTTGCACGAGAACAACTCAAAAGTTCCAAAACTGCTTCAGGTACGGGTGCTCCCGTCATCCAGTTGATGCAGAGTATTCCATCATTGTCTATCATCCATCCATGATCTTCGGCTTCTGGAATTTGAGGATAATTTTCCAGACATCTCTTCCAAATTGCTGCTTGATAGTTTGTGCGCATAGAATGTTGGCAAAGACAGTCTTCATATGGAGGAAGTTGTGTTGATTCAACATCATCTTATCTACTTCGGAAAATTTGGTATCTTAGGTCATTTATGCTCCCTGTTTTATGTACTTCTTGAATACAACTGACATGTAAACTTTTGAGTCAAATGGTGGTCATTGTTAGATAATACAAACTGGCTTCCTAGCAATGAAAACAATGAAATAAATTCTTCGCATTTTTGTATAAGTTTCAGAGTTTTCAATTTCCCTTGTCCCGAAAACGCGCTGACTGTATTGCAACCTGTACATGCATGTAAACCAGGTAATGCTGATATGATTTAACTGCCAACTGCCATTAACCTGACTCGACCGCTTGTTCCAAGTTCGATGTACAAGTTACTCTCCCGACTAATTTCAGATTATAAAGAGCTAAAATCAAAACATCTGTGTCGTCAGATACGCAAATAACATTTGAGTATTTTACTGCAGGATTTTTTTATATGTAGCATCATCCTAATATCTGCTTCTTCTTGGGATGAAAAAAGATTTTCTTCTTCGTGGACGCCATTAGCAGTTATTTTGATACATTTACATAAGTAGCAAATAAATCATTATCACCAATCTTTGTCTTCCTGTTTTCTTCCTGCCAAAGTGCCAACTTTCAACAAGGAATTTTGTTAGTTCATTTTCACTGTCACCACTTTGAAGAAGATGTCTCCATTTGATTATCTTGTGACCATTTTTTATATTCTTGAATGATATTCCTTCCTCAGAACCTCTGCTGAGACGTTCAGCAGATTTGATTGATTTGTCGTTGTAAGTATCAAACACTATGTTAATTCTATTGCTATAATAGCCAGTCTTTAAGACGTGATTGAGAACTGTATCAGACAATTCATTAGATGTTTTATTTTCTCCATGCAATTTTTTAATTAATTAATTTAATTAATTTAATTTAATAATTTTTAATTTAATTCTCCATCAATTACAGTAGCAGATGAAGAAATATTTCCTTCTTCAGGTAAAATCAGGCTTTCCAGGTGTTTCCCCAATACAGCCTTATTGGTTTTTTTCATTATTCCATCAGAGTTGGTCAGACTCCATGGTAAAGATCCTAGGGGACGGCTGAACACACCTTTAACATATCTAACTGTCGCTTTTCTGTTAGGTATCAGAATCATATTGGCAAAAAGCTTGCGGTCAGCCTTGAGATTGTGTCTTTATTATTTGCACTTCGTTTCACTGTCATAATTGATGTAAAAGTTTTCAAGTTATTTTTTTTAATGTATCGAAAAATGCCTCTCCCTTTTCCAGACGATCTCTTTTGAATGCGTCATACGCATCTTCACCTTTCTGTCTCGCAGTTAGCAAAGATGTCTGTACATCAGGTGGTGCTACTCTTCCTGTTGATAACTTAATAATGTCTAAAGGATTGCTGTCAAACGGATTAGTTCATTCATGATCTAATAATTAATAATTTAAATTCGATTACGAAATTGCCCCATACTGTTATTCTTACCACACAGCATTCTTCCAGTACACATTGTCCAAAGACACAAGTGTAATACACCAAATTTAAGCTAATCGTTTGTGCCGCAATATTTGTCAGAAACATTTTTTTCTAAAACGTCTACGTTGTAAGAAAATTTATGATAACAAGCAAATTATCTGTAAAAATTAATATATCTTTCACTAATTCGCGATTTACTAATTAACGGTTGCTTATATCGAAAAAATTAATGGAAACTTACAAAATTTTCATAATTTAAGCTGTCATTTAAAAAAAAGAAACTGAACTGAAATCGGAAAATACCTTACAAAGATACGGTCGTTTTTTTAAACGTCTACATTCGCGATCTTGGATTGGCCGCCATTTTTGTTAGCTAACCCCTTTCAGACGGCAATCATAGTTTTTTGCTATCTCTGTACACCCATATAGCTGTGCCTTAAACGAAAATTAGTACCCCCAAATTATACCAAATACTTTAATTTGGCTAGTTGGCCCATATACTATTGAGGCTACATAAAAAACGAATATAGTGTATTAAGGGGCGTAAAATTTCTCATGTTTTATAGGCTATACATTTTTGTTTTCGTAGGACTGATGGCTTTTTTTGTTGCGAAAGAAAGTTTTTAATAAGGGCGCAGCTCGCGGTTTCTCGCATTTTTTTCAATATGGTTAACTCCTACGAGACAATTTTTTTACATGAAGTTTGTAGAGCAGGAAAAACCTATAGATTCAGTTTTTTAATTTTAATATTCGAACAATAGTTTGTACTATAGCGCTCCTAAAAAGTTGGCATGCCAATGCGTGACTGTAAACTAAAGAAGAAATGCTTTACATTAATTGTACGGTCACTGTACGATACAATTGGTATGGAATGCGGTATGATTTTTTCATGTTTTACTTAGGCGATAGCTGCTTTTCGGAGTGAACAGTCGAATTTACATTGCTGTTTTTTCTGTCATCGATCAAGAATAAAATCAAAAAAAAAATTAAGTCTTCCGAACGACTACGAAGGGCGAGAAAACAATGTTGTAGAGATTAAACATTCAACGAAGCCATGGTGATATTGACAACTCAAGAAAAGTTTTTAACCGGCGAACAAAACAAGGATAAATTTATAGAAATGCTTCTGAAATACCTGAACCAGAACAACATTAGAGCCACAAGAAGACGCCGATACCGAGATAGTAAACACCGCTATTAGGCATGCTTCAAATTACGATTTCGTAGTAATCGTAGGAGAGAACATAGATCTTATCTTGTTACTAATAGAACTGGCCCATGGAAAATCTAACGTGTTTTTAAAAAAATCCATAAAAGGAGAAATTACCAAAAAACTGTACTCAATATCAAGCCTTCAATACGATGATATCATAAGCGACAACATCCTGTTTCTACACGCTTCAGCGGGTGCGACACGACTTCCTCTGTTTTTGGATTTAGCAAATTGGAAATCATCACCACTTTGAAGAACAATGATTATTTGGAAACATCTCTGAAAAAAACGTTTTCCCTTTCTACCGCCGGAGAAACATTCTTTCTTGCTTTGTACAAAGAAAACGAAGCATAAAAAAAGTTAAATTCGCTGCGTTACAAACGTTTTGTAAGAGCGACTACAAAATCAAAAGCCAACCTTGCATCACTTCCACCAACATCGGATACGGCCCGGCAACATTTTCAGGACGTACAAAGTTCAAACGTGGCTTGGAAACTTTCACGATCCTGAGAAATGGGGATGAGCCAGGACAAATTGTGTAGAACCGAAAACCATCACAGGAAAAGTTGCACCCGACGAACTTCTAAAATTAATAGCCTATCAATGCAAAGGGAACTGCGAAACAGCATGTGGTTGCCGCAAAGCCGGAATGAAGTACTCCGTTATATGTCAAAACTGCAGCGGTAAAATTTGAGACAGTTACAGAATTCCCAAAAATCTGTGACCAGGATGGCATCAACAAGGAATCCGATGGAGAGAACAAATAAACGTATATTGATTGACAATGGATTAAGCCGAGAAGTAATGTTTAGAGAGTCAAAATCTCACACTACCCTGCCGCATAACATATAGGCGGATGTCTTTATCTGTAGGTTTTTTCCTACTCTACAAATTTCATATAGAACTATTTTATAGAAATATAATCTCTATGGCAGTAAAAACACGTATGCAAAATTACAATACATTTTACTTTCCAGTAGCGATTCCGAATGATATTAATATTTTACAACTGTTACAAATGTTTGTTTTTGTTCCCTTTTTAAATTATTATGTACCGTTATACTATACACACTATCATGTATAACATTAATTTGTTGATCTGTTATTTTAATTAAACAAAAAAAAACAAATTTACGTAGATATTTAAAGAGTAAAATGGTACTACTTACCTTAAGGTTGACAGCTGTAGTACATTGTAGAATGATATCGACAAAACATAGAATATCAGTCAGCAATCCAAAAACGAAAAAGTAATTTGAAATATGCCTCTCAAAGACAACATAATACGGATATAACAAACATAAGGTAACTTGAGTAGTTAATGTAAGTATTTTCCATGTTTTCAGCTGTAACAGACACAAAATTATGATATAATGGTATGCTTGTATAAAGTATCTACTCTAAGATAAAGACATTTATAAACTAACAATATGAAGAATATGGGCAAGACAAGTCAACAATATTTCGCAGATGGACACATTTAGTTTATTCCCATAACCTTTGAAACCATCTTCGAGAATTTCAAAAGACAAACGAGATCACTTGTTGTTCAATGATTACTCTGGCGTAGCTTAAGAGACTTTCGTCAAAGCTGTTGAAAACTGTAGGCTATGGTCCGATGGTGGTCCCATACTAAATTTAACAAGCTACATCTGGTGTAGGGTGAACAAAAATTGGAAGCATTTTTTTATATTACGAGCATATTCGAAGATTTGGCGGAGTCGCCGGTGATTTCAATTAAAAACTTGGTTCTCGATTTATAATAATGATAATTTTTCATAAACACAAATTATAAGTTCCTAGCATGTCATATACCATTTCTCAACGAATAAGAGCCTTGCATGGAGCGAATCAGCTGAAGAATGTTTTCTACGACAACAGTCTGAGACTTTTATTAAGAACCGTGCCCATTAAATAAATTACTTTTACAAATTATACAGCACGTTCTCCCCCCGATCGTTGTTTTCAATGCTGTTAATGACGATGTAGACTGATTGCATTACAGACCTGACCGATATTTACGCCTGCGAACAAACGTTTCATTGTATGATGGTTTTTGAGATGTGCTAATGCCAGCAATTTTTTTGCAGATTTACATGAAACCTCGTACATGGGAATTTCAGTATTCGGCGACAGCTAGTATGATGACGAATTCAATATGGCAGGCATAATTGAAACATTTTTGTAGGTTTGCATGAAATTTCAAAAATCTAATATATCGGCGATAAAAAAAAATGTGTGTACGTCCGTGCGTGTGTATCAGTGGTCACGAAAGTCTTCGTTATATTTGCATTTCTACATTTCATCATGCGGTTTATTTATGACCTTGCTAGATTCTAAATACGATGGAGTCAAGCCACATACATTTTTAACTCGGCTCAGAGCGACATAGACTTGTCCTTTTGCGAAAACCATTTTTACCAAATCAATTACATACAGATTTATCTAGCGTGGTGTGGTGCCTTGCGGTTTGTGAACTGTTAGCGCCCAATTTAGAATTACTGGTAGCATTCAACACCGATATATTGTAGCGAGATCTGGACCTATATTATATTTTGATCTTATTCTGTTGAAAGGGGGGTAAATGGGGATAAGTAGGTAAAGCAAGCAAGTAAGAGTCCATAAAATTGAGAATTAATGTATGTATGAGAAGCCAAGGTCTCAATTTTATCTTCTGTGAGAGACAGTGTAGTCCCCAATGTAGCCAAAGCTTCTAACAGCTTATCACTTGCAGAATTAAAAGTTTTCCACCACTTTATTTTACCTTTGCCAGCAAATGATCCTGTTACATCTGCTCCTGAAAGTGCGTGTAATCCAGGAAGTGCAGAGGCTTTCAGAGGTCCAAGTGCTCTGTAAATTGAACCTAGCTGAACAAACCTTTTCATGCCATGGCCAAGGAAGAATGCAAACTCTTTCGAAAGTTGGGGATATCGTCTTAGTGCCAAAATTAGGACATTAGTATCGGGGGAGAATACATGAGTAGTTTTAATTCCCTTCTGTGCTAAATATACTGCATGTAAAGCTGTGTCTTTGTGTCCGCCTCCTCCTGCGTACTTGAAAGACTGGATACATCATCGCCATGTGATGAAGCTGCTTTGTCCCTCCAACTGATTATAAACCTTTTGTTATTGGTCACGCCAAATTGAAGAATCTGACCGGAAAGGAACTCAGTTCATCCTTCGTCTTATCGTGGGACAAGAATTTATTCATTGCTATACTTCCAATTTTCGTTTCTGGTCAGATTTTGTACTGGATTGGATCTGAACTTTTTTTGCCGAATCACTCTCATGGCTTTCTTCAACGAGTTTTCTTTGTAAGAGTCGAAAACAACATGGACCTCACTGTAATTGCTGAATTTTTGCCTGATCCATTTGCTGAAGCTTAAACCGAGGTCACGGCATGTCTTCACTGTGCTAGGTTTGTGGTAGGTGTGAAGAAGCGCCATGCCATCTATTATCGCAACTTTTTCCTGTAGCTCCTCATTTTCTTCTAAAACTGCGGGTGTGGTGGAAGCATGATCATCATCGTTTTCTTCGGCAGGTGTACCTTGCATTGATTCAAGACCATCCATAAGTTTGTACTTAGCTAGACAATGGTGCATACTCCCGTCAACTGCAAACAATGGTAGTGCTGAGAACTCGTAGTTGCTCAAATAGTATATCAAATCTACGTCAGGTCTGCTTCTGGATGCTATCAATAATCTTGAAATGAGAGATAAATCTGTCTTTATGGCTATAGATTTGTCTTTGAGGGTAAATAACTATTAATAAATATAAAACCATGAAATAATTATAAAAGTTAAGTTTCTGGGAAAATGGTTAGTCCTGCATAAAAACTTATAATAACCTTTTTTATGTAAAATTATTAACAATATTTTTTGTATAAAACTTTTTTTCGTGATCCCAATGGTTACTTAGATAAATTGGAAAAAGTGTTTGCGATGGCGGCCATTTTGTTTTTCGCACGCAGTACTCATGTGCATCATTTTTGAGAGTGCCAACATCGAAATTATATTTCTTCAAGGTCTAACAAAGAGATTGAGGACTACTACCACACTTGCATCATCAAGGAGCCCACGGGAGCCTATTTCTGTACACTTGGCAGGAGACTACTATGTAGAAGTTAAATAAAGGAAACTACTAAAAAGGTTGAAAAAAATTATTTTTTTTAAATCGAACCACCTTCAAATAATATCCCTAAAAACCGCTGCCCAAGGAATCACTACTTCCATATCCAGATTTGCTACCCAAGTCTCTCACAACGAAAAAATTTTGTATGTGGAAATAATTGTTTATGGAACTTTAATCATATAATATTTGAAATTGTCTACCCCAAAAACCCATAAAACGATATCCCACATTGGTTATGCAGGACTAACCACATTGGTAGTGGGGTGGGAGTAGTGACAGAGGTAGTGGGGATGGATGAAGTAAAAAAATATATTTTGAGGCCTTTTATTCTTGTACACACACTAAATCATATTTTTTTTCACTCCCTTTTATAATGAGGCGGAGGTAGTAATGGGGGTGGCTAATGCCAAAAATTTTTTTGAGACATTAGCTCTCTTGTATATACTAAATACCAATTTTATGGACTCTCACCTGCTTCAACGGAATAAGATGAAAATATAATCTAGTTCCAGATCTCGTTAAAATTCATATGTGTACCAAATTTCAAGTCGATATCTTAAACGGTTCCAGAATAATCGTGCGCATAAAAAAGTTAGACAGACAGAATTTTATTTTTGCTCAAACTTAAAATCTCGACGTTTCATGACATTCTAAGTCTATTTGAACAATAAAAATTCTTAAAAAATTTTTTGTCGTTAAGTATAGGTAACGACAAAAAAAATTGATTTTTTATTATTCAAAAAGGCTTAGAATGTCTCTAGAATGTGGAAGTAAAAGTAAGAAATAAAATTTCATTCAGTTTTACTAATATTTGTCTACCTAGTAGTGGAAAGTAGCAAGGAACTGTACCTTATTACCTAATATCAATTTGAAGTCGGTGCAAAAATATCTAATTTCAAAAAGATGTTTAAAAAAAAATTCTTTTAAATACCTATCTTTTAATTTTCTACAGGCTATAAGCAGCCATTATTTTTTGATTTCATTAGTTTTGATTACGATTAAGATCAATCGTTTTATTTTACTTGTAATCATAATCGTACCATTATTACCATGATGGTTGCTCATGGTATAGACAAATTTTCAAACATTTTCGAACGTTAATAAACTTTTCCTGCGTAAAAGAAATATTATTGAAAAATAAGATTTGACATAAAAATCAAACTGGATAAACAGACAAAAGAGAAGAATGCGCCTCCTAAATAAGAATGGCTGAACTAGCTCATTCAACACCTACAGATTAGATAGAAAAAAAATCAAGTAAAATACCAGTTTCAACAAGAAATGTAAAAGACATATTCGCTTATGGAAGACAAACAATCTAGAATCCAAAATTACTGAAACAATTTTATTTTATGAGAAGTATAAGCTAGGAAAGATATGCTAAATCATGAAGCCCATTAAATAAAGTAGACAGGAAAAAGGAATAAACGTTTCAAAAGGGTCCTGCACCATTTACTCGAAAGCAATCTTTATGCAACCACAAGCTTGTCGATAGTCCTGTGAATGGAAGAGGTCTAGAGGGAAATGCCGAGATCTAAATTTTTGAATTGTGTTTGGACTAGTTAGGAGGTAGACATATCAAAAGTCACCGAACAAAAGAGGTGAGGGGGTGTAGGGGGTGCAGGGAGCACGAAGAAGGTCCCGGTTTTTGATTTTTCGCTTATATCTCGAAAACGGTTGACCCCAGTCGAAAAGAGGTTACATGCAAAATTGCTGATAAAACATGACCAAACTCCCTACAAGAATGTTTCTATTAATTTTTCTCGTATCTGTTATAGTTTTCGAGGTATACGCTCGTGAAATTCGCAAATTTTCTAAAAATATGTAAATCACATCATCTTGGCTCTCTTGTGGTGGGAGGGTCCTAGGATCAGCTGAGGTGGTGGCTCGTACCCCTCGTCTTCTTCGTCTGTATTCTCTTCCACCTCGTCTTCCATTTCTTCAAGCGATATGGGAAGGAGCTTCACCTCTTCTGCGTCGTTTTTTAAGACGGGATGCCATTGAGACAATTCTCTTGGCTATGACAAATGGGGCACTTCATCGATGCTTTCCTGCACCCACATTTGCTACTGCTGCAGTATTTGGTGCACCACTTGCATCTACGTCATACTATATATTAATGAGAAACAGTGTTTGAAATTCCTTTTTTAATTACTGGCTAATTACAGTAACAAAATGGTGACGTTGTTATTAAAAAAATGTGTAGACGCACATTGCTTCGGTCCTAACTTCTTTGTTTTTTATGCTACAGAAACAAATAAAAAAGCAGTTGAAAGCTTAATTAATAACCTATTATTCTACCTATTAGCATCCTTGACGTAGAAGTCACAGTTTCTGAGATATTTAACTATCACTCTAAATAATTATCTTATGAACACTTGGATGCCAAATGTAAACTTAAATATCTCCGAAATTATTAATCCTACATCAATAAACAAAAAATATAATTAATTTCCAGTTTGTAATACCTCTTTTTTTTTAAACTAAAATCGCACACTATCAATTTATGTGAAAAATTGCATAGAACCTTTTCTTCTTAAAATTTGATTCTATTTCAGCTCCAATAAATATATATATTTTTTTAAGTGCCACCGCCTATAAATTAGCATCCACCTCCTATAAATTAGCAAGCCCCCGCACAATATAGAAACTTCTCTGTGAAGCATTTACTATTATACTGCCAAAAATGAACGAAATCCGTTCAATATGACATTATTCCGAAGTTAAAACCTCTAGTTACTGTACTAATAACTGAAATAAATAAATAGAAATGGGTGACGGTCAGACAGAGACGTGAGATATGCTCGTGATGCGCATGGAGGTGAAAACTATAACAAATACAGATAACAGATAACACAGATAATACAGATAACAGATACGAAAAAAATGTTGCAAGTTTTGTCAGCTTTAATTTTGCACATAACCACTTTTTGGCTGGGACTAACTGTTTTCGAGATATAAGCGAAAAACCAAAAATCGGGACCTACTTCGAGACATTTTGTATCAGCAATTTTTAATTTTAATTTTTTGAACATAGATCCATACTCAGTGCTCCCGAAAACCATATGAATCCTATTTTTTGCCGATCACATTTGAATTGTAATTTTTTTTATATTTCAGCATTAATTTTTTTCGAAAAATATTTGTGAAAATTATGTTTTTTGTTTTTCTATGGCTAATTAAAAAAAATAAATAAAAATAATCAATTTTATTGCGAAAAACATGAAGATTTATTCGATAATTAAGAATTAGTTGTTTAAATTATTAAATAATTATTAGCAATATTTGTTTAATGTAAAAAATTAAAGTTCTTACGATTAGAAACTCAATGAAAAAAGTTTCTTCATGAAAATCCATTCACTATAGATAGGTAAAAACCTAACTGCACTCGAAAAAAAGTGATTGAGAGAACCCTATTTTGACCGTCATTTCTTCAACATGGCGGCCGTGGCGGCAACAATATTTTTGTAGAAATTAATAATTGTGGCATCATACAAATGAAAAATTTCTTCTGGGAATTATTCACGTTTTTTTTGCTCTACAGAGTGTATTAAAATAGATATTTGTACAGGGTGATCTACAATAACATGCGGAAAATTTATCAGTAGGTTGTCCCCACCGAAAGGAGTTAAAAAAATTAAAAATTTTAAAAAAATTACCAAAAAAATTAACTTATTTTTTTGTAGAAATGCGCCGCTAATGACTAACCAATCTGACGTAACGCGGTACAACCATATCACTTTATCAGACTTGGGATTGACACTACTGACAGCAAAACTGGAGAGGTAGAAGTGACTTTTTGGTTTTAATCAAATCAAACTCCAAAAATAGCGAAATAAATCGGGAAGACATTAACCCTATGCTAGTGAACTCTACAACATAGAAGAGATATTTACTTAAACCTGTCAACAACACAAAAACACCAATTTCGTCGGCGCTTTGTACCTGTCGGTGTCCTGATTGTTCGACCGAAAGCAAAAAACGCGGCACTTTGACAACACCCGCCGACTTAATTTTTTATGCCAATTAAGGAAATGTAAACATCTCCAATATGTTCTTTCACAAGGAAGTTCGTCGCCCCATTACTAACCTAGATAATAACAGTAGAGTATCTTCGTAAGTTTTAACCAGTTTTAATATACTAAATTACCTCGGAGCACTCTAAAATTTTGCAGAGGCTTTCCCACATTGAAGACTAGTTCACCATTTTATTTTCCGCATATCATGGTAAATCACGTTGTATATTGGGAGTAGAAATCCTCCATTATCACTTGAACATGAATATTGCTAGTGAGGCTTCAGCCGTATTAAATAAAAAATTAACTGAGCTTGTGTATGTGTACTCAATTATCAAGCACTTTGTCCGTATTTGCCTTTATATGTACGTACACGCTGATATTACATAAATTCTTGTCGGAATATTAAATTAATTTTTATACATTGCTGTTATACTTACCAATGACGAATTTTCTTGTAAAATACAGGGAAAATTATGTTTAACGCAAATGGAAGTTGTCTGATCTCTATTGATAGTTTTGGTTGGTTTGTAAAGCGTAAGATATTCGTCATTAAGCATAATCGATTTGCTCTCTTTGTTCGCTCTATTACTAGATACATAAAGTTGTGCTTTAAGTCTTCTCAGATCTTGAGAATTAACGGACTTGAAATTGATGTCTCTAAGAATAGCACCAATTCGACTTTCAATTGACTTTCTTAATATTTTCAGATCATCAGGATAGTCTATCATAATTTTCAAAAAGTCTTGCTTTTCTAATACCTTTAATTCGGTATATACTGGAGCTCGAACTGTGGCCTTAGCAGGTATGTTAAAAAATAATGATGTCTCACCTAAACCCAAAATAAAAAGAAAATTCGATAATTCTAGGCATTATAACTGTTTGTAAATTTAAATTCGGCATCATACCTATTTGTATGTTTGAAGTTTAAGAGAACAACATACTAACCTAAAATAGTTCCATCTTTAAAGGAAATAACAGGGCTGTGATCGTCATCGTCATACAACACTTGTAAAACTCCTTTCTCTATGAACACCATGTATTTCTTTACAACAAATTGGTAATAAATTATCTCACCAGGTGGGAGAAAAATATCTTTCATCACCAAAGAAATTTTACGTTGTATACACTGAGGTAGATGTTTTAATAGAATAGATCTATGAAGCAATCCGCAATTTATGTCAAAAGTAATATCCATCTTCATAGAACTTGGCAACAGGTTAAAATTTGAGGGATAATATATTCCATCGTGCTTATCCCACAGATACTGGTAGTACTTTTTAATGTACTTTCTTTTGGAGTCACTGGCGTCTTCTGTATATTTTTTAACATAAGCGACCTGTAATAATACTAGTGAAATATTTTGTCGAACTCCTCTATACGTTTTCTTAAATACACAATGAATAAAAAAAATACATAAATATAAAGGTGAGGATTTAATTTTTGGGTGCCTTGGTTCATTACATTTAAAGAAGAGCAAAGAGCAGTTTGACTAGTAAATATTCATAAGCATACCTACTAATACTCAGGGTGTTTGGTAAATCGATGTCGACCCTGAATATGGAGATACAAAGAATTATTTTGCATCCATGTAACCAAACATACCTATGTGAAATATTTATAATCCGAATTCTGTACTTTTTTAAAAAATCTCCCTTTTTATCATTTATGTAATAATAGTGTCGAATTTCAATGTTTTCAATTAAAAAAAATATATATGTTTTCATTTATTGGTATTATCACACATATCATCAAGTTTCATCAGTTCCTAGAAAAAGACAAATCGAAAATCAAATATGTGGGATTTTCATAAAAAATAATGCTATCTTTTCAAAAATTTTATTTAAAAAGTTACGAAATCATTATTTCTTTATATATAAATGAGATGCATTATTTCCTTCCTATTTCAATCGTAGTCGCCCTTAGTCTTATTTCTGTTTGTAATTATAGGGCGGGCAGCTTGCTCCATTTCTGCTATCAGTTGAGCACGGTTTTGTAGACAAGTTCTTTCATCCTACCACACGAAAAAGTCCAGTAGTTTTTTGGGAACCGTGCAGGCCACAGAATAGGTCCACTACGCCGTATTCACGGATCTGGACATGCTCGATGATCTAAGAACTGACGGACTGTCGTGCGGTAGTGAGCTCGACATCCGCCAGATTTAACACCACTGAATATGTGGGGTAGGATGAAAAAACTTGAAGAAATTCAAAGCAGTGCCCAACTAATAGCAAGAATCGCTGCATAAGGAATCACTACTACCACATCCACATTTCTATTCAAGTTTCTTATAACGAGCGTCCGCCATATTGAATTTAGAATGACGTCACATAGTTTATCGTATTTTACTCTCATTTGACACCCATATCAAGGGGGTTGTGACTAAAAAGCCGATCCGCAATCTTGGGACCTCCGCCATATTGAATTCAGAATGACGTCACGTGGTTCATCGTATTTTACACGTCGAACCCTTTCATTTGATACCCATATCAAGGGGGTTGTGACTAAAATTCCGTTTCGCCATCTTGAGACTTCCGCCATATTGGATTTAGACCGATAATGGCTGTACTACGTTGCATTGTCACCGGACTTATACATGTGTGCCGAATTTCAAAGCTCTAGCTTAATTAGAACTAGTCGAAATTCAGCTTCCAAAATTTGACCTAAACAAACATACATACATATAAACATTGCAAGTTAAATAAAAGCTTTTAAAAATATAATCTAGTTCAAACTTAATATCTCGATATTTCATAACAAAAATTTCAATTTCATTTTTTTTTAACGTTACAATACTTCCACTCCTCTACGTGGATGTGGAAGCAAAATGGAGCAAGCTGCCCTACAATTACGAACAGAAATAAGACTCAGGACGACTAAGGTTGAAAGAAGCAGTCGAGCATGAAAATATTTAGAAATAAATGGATCTAATTTCGAACATAATGAATAATAATTTTGTAACCTTGAAATAATATAAGGGTTTTGAAGAGATAGGCGTTGTTTTTAAAAAAAAAACCACAAACTTATTTTTTTATTAAATGAAAAATTATGTATTTCTGAAAAAATTAGACTATCGAAAGTAATAATGAAGATTTAAAAAAAGTGCAAAATCTGCATTAAAAAAAGCCGTAGCATTCTTCAAAATAGGTAGGTATGTCAGCTAAATACATGCCAAATGATCCCTATGTAATTATTACCTTGTTCAAGATCGGCATCGCTTTACCAAACACCCTGTATCTAAAATTTGAAATAAAATATTATTAAATCGTTATTCTTTATTGTTTGTCCTATACTTGCCAAATGAAAGTTCTCTCTAACACTATTTTATATTTGTCGTATGACTGAACACCCGGTACAATTTTTGGAATTTTTTATCATATCATCCTGCTTTTAACGGCAAGCAAAACGTCTTATGAAGAATGACTTTTCTTCGAAAAATCGAAAATAAAGAAGTTTTTCTCTTGTGCGCATCCGTGGACACACAGGGATGTCGGTAATAATTTTTTCGGTAGGGGAGATTAATAATTCACACTCTTGCTACAGGAATTTTTCTAATTCTGTTCTACTATATCCTGCAATAACTAATTAATAATAATTAGTTCTATATCTTCAGCCGTTTTTACTGAGAACTGAATACTTATACGATAAATATCTCCTGAACGGTTGAAGATATTATTATTCTTTCACAGTTTTTAATGTCACCCGCCGCTACAAAATAATACTGTTTATAACGAAACGAATTGGTATTCCCTTTTTTGATTTCGGTTTCTATGGCTCAGCCACCACGTATTAATTTAGTAATTTTCGACTTTTGGAGACTGTTGCTATGATGGACTGTGTAACGGAATAATACCAATATCACACTCTCTTATATTTTAATAGTATTTTATAAAGATTTGGGAAAAATTTAAGGCCTCGACCGATTTCAACCAAATCTGTCGGGGAAGGTCTTTGAAACGAAAAGATTTAAATTTGACAGCCTCCGTCATTCTAAGTAATTTTTAGGCTGGAAATGGAAAAAAATTGAATTTGAATCGGTTACTAAACCCGGCTGTGTCGGGGTGCCAGACGTGCCATATTGATTTTTCCGGATTATTCTCATCGCCTTAGATTCCTAAGTAATAGGGAAGTACCAAAAAAAGTCCTAGACATTTTTTGCTAACCGCACGTCATGCGTCAGGGATTTTTATATTATGGGTTATTATTACCTCGCAAATCGCAGATTTTATATTTAAGATTAAACCTACTAAGGGCGAGCTGTACCAAACTACCTTAACCGGTGTTAACCCAGGTAGCAGGGTGACGTCATTATGACGTCTTTTAAAGGTGATTTTTCGTCGCCGACGTCATTGTCCCAATAAATGACGTACCAGAGACGTGATATTTAAAACGTACTTCTGACATCATTATAAAGACGTCAAATACACGTTTCTTTTAGGTCATTATTTTGACGTCATTAATAAATGACGTACCAGAGACGTGATATTTAAAACGTACTTCTGTCGTCATCATGAAGACGTCAAATACACGTTTCTTTTAGGTCATTATTTTAACGTCATTAAAATGACGTCATTTTGTCGTCAAAATTGGTCATTTGGTTCAGTATATATATTCATATATTCATTATATATGTGTATTTATGTATATAGAGATCTTTGACCAATCATAATAGCAATATATTATTACAATAAAAACGTACATATAGAAACATCAGTATGTTTTGACATAGTTGCCGAATATATTTTGCAACCTGAAATTTTAATTTAGATAAATCATTATAAAATAAAAATAAATAGAAGTATTTAGTGACTAGTTCAATTTTTGCCACATAGTAATAATAATTTTGTTTTACTATTTCTAACTAGCTTTTAAACATATTTAAATAAAGATGTTCAATGGTTCAGAGAGTTAAGTGTTAGGTTGCGAGTCAAGAGGTCGGCGTGGCGGTTCGATCCCTGCACATTCCGGTTTTTTTTTTTCGTCAAAAACTTTATTAATAATTGTGGAAAAATATTATAATGAGAGGTTTGCATCCCTTATCGCAAAATTCACTGATTACCAATACGTCATATTGGCGTCATGTGTATGACGTCATATTGACGTCATATATATGACGTCATTGGGCTGTGACATTGTGCCGTCTTTTCGCATCATTTTTACGTCATGCTGAAGGTGAAATTGGCGTAATTAATGCCGAAAAAACGACGTCATAATGACGGCACCTTGCTGCCTGGGAAGCTTAAGCTAACCCCGTATTAAAATTTAACACTGGTTTAAGAATTTCTCGATTTGTACCATCTGAATTAGCTCTGGTGTTAACAAACACAGAAATAAGTAAATATAAGCATAGGATATAGAACTACCAGAAGCGACACTCTCCTCGTGCGCCTTTGATGTTTCTTGATTAATGTTTGTGACCTTCATCACTTTTTCTAGGTATTTCCCTCAGTTCGTTTATTATTTTAACTTAACATTCTGTGGCCTAATGTCCAACAACTCGACCATATTTTTCAATAAATGAACTGACGGAAATACCTATAAGAAGATGGCATTGATGAAATTTGGGCGGGAAGCTTAAAAGTGTCGCTTCTGGTAGTCCTCTTTTCTCTGGTATAAATACAAGTCGCTAGCTAAAGGAGTTTTTTTTTTAATGCTTTATTTATATTAACGTTCTGGAGAAGTTTAACTAATGCTACTCTACCATTTAACCAAGGCGGCGAGATGAGATACGGTAACCCATCCAAGTGGTGGACTCGCCCGGCGTGCTTAACTTCGCCGATCGAGGTCCGGTCACTGAAGCCGGTACCGTACCTCACCTCAAACTGTATTGACAGTCAGGTTACATAAAATAAAAAATTCCTTGTCAAGATGTGCCAAATGCATTATAAATATAATTATCACACAGGTCATAGGTTATACCGATAATGAAAATGGACAATTTTGAGTTGGAGGAAAGAATAGGGGCTGATAAGGCTGTTATTAAGTAATATTACAATGTACTCTGTATACTCAAGACAGAAGTATCAAAATTTGAAATGACGTTTTTACTAACCCCGCTTTAAACCACCCCACGACCTAGTTTAGGTTTAATGGGTTAAGTGCGCCCGATAAGCGTTAAATTTAAGGTTAGCGTATTGGTACAAAGCGACATTGCTCTTAACCCTCTTTTAACACTTAGGACTAATCGAGTGTTGGCACAACTCGCCCTAAATGTATAGGATTTGGGAAATAATTTTATACCACTACTATTTGCAAATTTTATTTTTCCCGTACTTGAATAAATTGTTACATGTTACATGTAAAATGTACTAGTGAATAAAAACAGCATATATTGTGTATCTACCATTTTCTCGAAACTCGACCACGATTGGGCGGAAGGATACACCGCACTCCCCTTTATCAGACACCCCTGTTTATTTAAAATGTAATTTTAAAGAAAAGTTTGTAACGATAAAAACAATCAAAATAACGTACCTACAACTGTGAATAATATAGCTCCAGAAAATAAAAAAAGTGGTCTGTTCCTGGATCTCCATTGGGTGACCCCCATGTATTTCGATGTGTTGAACACGAATCAGGTATCCGATTAGCTCCATCACGCACCACTTTTTTTGTAAATCGCGAAAATAACCTAAAAAACTCATAATTTACTAAATAAAACCTAAATTAAATTTACTAAAATTGGTGGGGGATGGAGATAAACGGATACCTTATTCGTATTCTGCATATCGAAACACATATAGTCCACTCAAATCAGGAAAAAAAATGCCGTTTTAAAGAAAAATTTTGAACAGCAGTTTCTCTGCATAGATATTAAGTACTCAACTTTTCGAACAATTTTTTGCTTATGCGCAGAAAAAAAGGACATAATTTTTGAGATATATACATATACAAGGTGGGCCACTTAAAATTCCCCAGACTTGTAATTTTTTATTTTTGAGAGTGATTTAAAAAAATTTTTTTTGAAAAAATTGTTTAGAAAAGAAACTTAATTTCTTTGAATATGTTTTTACCTCACCCTGTACATGAACTGCGTTAAGGTTTTAATTAGCTTCAATTTATGTTAATAAAATAAAAAAATTTGCAATTTCCTATTTAGTACATTTTAATATAAGTTTGTTTTTAAAAACATTTATTTCTTTTGTTTCTTGTTTCTGTTTTGTTATGTTGAACATTGTTCGTGATATGTCTTTTACAGACAAAGCATAAAATTATTATTTACATTCTTTTCAAAGTTATTTTAAAAAAAAATCAGTTTGGAATCGGAAAGAGTGTTTTTAATTTTTTTCTCTAAAACCAAAAAGAATTTCGAATAGGACATAATAGCATAAATTGAAGCTAATTAAAACCTTTATAAGAACACAATAATGCAGTTCATGTACAGGGTGAGGTTAAAAAATATTCAAGGATGTTAATTTTCGTTCTCAACAATTTAAAAAAAATTTTTTTTTAATCACTCTGTACACATGTTTAAATGCCTTAAAAATATCTACAATTTGATGTGCCCAATATGGTCGTCGCTTAAAAAATGAGAAAGTTACAAGCCTGGGGACTTTTCAGTGGCGCATCCTTGTATACACATTTTCTCGTGTTTTTTTTTTTTTCATTTAGACTTTTATATTTCGAAAAGTACGCGTTTATATATATCGTTTTTTTGAGTTTTAGGACTGAATGAACATAAATAAACTTGTTCATAATAAGATTTTCTACAAAATAGCTCCTATACATTTTTCGATTATTCCATTGGTTTTTTCGGAAAAGCTTCTTGAAGAATATATATATTTGCTTTTTCGTGTTTTTTTTTTATTTGGACGTATATATCTCGGAAAGTACGCATTTTTAAGGCTAAATGAACATTACGTCCCTCAGAGATCTTTACGCACGTTGTCATGACATAGCCCCACTAGCGGACTTCGTTCAGGAAATATCACAAAAATTCTACCAATTCAAACTGATCGATAGTTCACTAACCCGCGATATAACACGAATCAGACAGCCTAATGCCATACTTTTCAACCTGAAACACCCATTACCATACCAGACGTTGCCTATCTTTTGGCAACCTCCCTAGCCACACTTTTAATAATAATAATAATAATAATAAATTGCCTTTATTTCAGTATTATACATTAATACAATACCTAGGGCGAAGTCTAGCCGAAGCTACTCTACTTAACCCTAACCGAACATAAACACTAAGTAATAAAGATAAAAGATATGTTTTTTAAAACTAAAGTCATTATTAATTTTGCAAAATATGATATTAAATCTTAAAATATGTGAATAATACTAAAAAATGTTTGTGAGACAGTGACGCAACAAAATACAAAGAAAAAGAGAAAGGAAAGGGAACATATATAAGACTAAAATACAGACAGATTATAGTTGTGAATGTAACCGAAATAAACAATTAAATAGAATTAAATTAGACATAAATTCATAAATTCATAACAGACCATGCCGTAAATAAACGATAATCACGACTAACTTTGTGATGTCAAAAAAGTGTGCTTTACTCTTCTACGAAAGCTGTTTACGGGGAGGTTTTTCAGAGAATCGTTTAGGTTGTTATATATTTTAGCTGCGTTGTATGTAAATGACCTAGTAAACAAAGCTGAATAAAATCTGGGCAGCGATATTTGACCGACATGTCGTACATTTACATTATGTAAATCACGTCTAAATACAATTTTTTCTCGTAAGTATGGTGGTGAAGAAGAAGACAGTATGCGTTTAACAAGCACTGACGTATGATATTTATAAACGTTTTCTAATTTTAGCCAACCAAGCTGATTTATTTTTACCGAAACTCTATCGTACTTTTTTAACCCATAAACAAATCGACAACAACAATTTTGTATTTTTTGAAGTCTACTTTGGGTGATTTTGTCAAGACAGGGATAATATATTGTAATTCCATAATTTAAAATTGGCAATACGAGAGATTCGGTGAGTTTCTTACGTAACGTAAAATTAATAAGCTTTATATTTCTATATAGTAACTTTAAGGCTAGATATGCTTTTTTGATGAGTAGTGACACATATTCCTCAAATCTTAACCTACAATCGAAAATAACTCCTAGATTCTTTACACTGTTAACAACTTGTATGGGCTCATTACAAATAATTATCTTGAGATGAGTCTTAACTATATGTTCTAATCGCTTTGGACAAAAAATAATGACGTTACATTTATTTGTGTTCAGTTTTAAATTATGCAGTTTAGAATATTCCGATAATAATTTGAGGTCATGATTTATTTTTTTTTCTATACCATAATTCCTCCTCTTCACCACCTTGTACCTCAAACCCTTTCTATCCCCTCTGTTCTCTATTTTTGTTCTTTTGTCCTTTTTTGTCTCCTTTTCAAAATCCCGCTTCGGCCAATAACTTCTTCTAGTAAAATCCAAACTTTTTAAACTACAACATCCTCTCACCCCACCTTCCTGGAGGAGGTACAACCACCAGGACGAAGGATGTCATAGCTCGAACGGGTTTTTTCATTGAGTTTTCCCCGTATCAGTAACCGAAACTTTAAACAGTGCAGTGCGCCCTAACAAGTGCACCGTAAGTAAAAACCAATAAGTTTAATTTTAAGTTTCTAAAAGCTTTCTCCTATACATAGTCATATTGTTAGTTTTAAGTCTTATCTATTTCTTAAGACAGGAGCACTAACGCCCCGCTTCAACTTATCGTTCTAGCCGAACCGGACCCGCTCCGCCCAGCCACACACAAACCACGACGCCACGCGCTGTGGTTGTGCGGCTAGCTCCGCATATTACTACGGGAGCCCATCCTGTGTCCGTGCACCCACCCCGTTCCTTGGTGACAATGTTTTTCATAAAGATTAAAGCCTAAGGAACAATTTAAGACATGTCCTTAAAAAAAAAAAATTGGCTGCACTTTCAAAATGAGGTCCGTTTAAAAAAAAATTTGCAAACGTGGTTTTTTGTCATTTAACACAAAAACTAAAAAAGATGGAGAAAAACTTTCTGCACAAAAAACAAAGTGCATAAAATTGTCTACAATTTTGTTCCTATACAATATTTGGATAGGAGTTACCATTTTCCAGATACCATTGTTACCGTTTTCGAAATAAATGTCTGCAAATTATAATATTATTATTATTAATTTTTTCAGTTTATTCTATTTTTTGTTATGTTAATAATATAAAGTTATATTATACGCCTTACAATAATAATTGTCACAGCTATTTCCTCTAAGTGATTTACCGATATATAAATTTCCATGTTTTCTTAAATTTGGACTAATTTATCTGGAAAATGGTAACTCCTATCAAAATATTGTATAGGGACAAAATTGTAGAAAATTTTATGCACGTTGTTTTTTTGTGAAAAAAGTTTTTGTCCATCTTTTTTAGTTTTTGTGTTAAATGACAAAAACAACATTGGGAACAGTTTTTTTAACATATGGCCGCCATTTTGAAAGTACAGCCAGTTTTTTTTTTTTTAGGACATGTCTTAAATAGGTCCTTAGGCTCTTTAATCTTTATGAAAAACATTGTCCCCAAGGATCGGGCGGAGGGTGCACGTACAGCTAGGGAGGGCTCCCCGACTACATACATATGTAACAGAAATGTTAAATAAATTGTTGCTGAATTTAATTGAAAATTGTTCAGAATGTGATTTGAGAGATATATTCAAAATGAAAAAAAAAAAATACGAAAAAGCAAATATATACATAAGTATGTATTTTTCAAGAAGCTTTTCCGGAAAAACCAATGGGATAATCGGAAAAATGTATAGGAGCTTTTTTGTAGAAAATCTCATTCTGAACAAGTTTACTTATGTTCATTTGGCCCTAAAATCGTGGACTTTTCGAGATATTTGCATTCAAAATAAAAAAAAAATATGAAAAGAACACATAAATTTTTCAAGTCGCTTTTCCGGAAAAGCCAGTGGGATAATCGGAAAAGTGTATAGAATCTTTCTGTAGAAAATTGTATTCTGAACACGTTTACCTATGTTCGTCTAACCTTATAAACGCGTACTTTTCGAGATATATACGTCTAAAAAAAAAAACACGAAAAAACGTATATACAGGGTGTTTCATCAATAATTAGACATATGCTAACTGAAGAATCCTCAGTTCAAAATATGAAGATTTAACCTGAAACACTTAGACAAACTGTGCCTTCTTACTGAGATACAGGGTGTTTTAATTCTAATTACTTCCACGTCCAGTGGAAGTATAGTAACGACAAAAGAATTTTTAAAAATTTTTATTGTTCAAATAGGCTTAGAATATCACGAAACGTTGAGATTTTAAGTTGGAGCGAGAAAATTTCTGTCTGTCTGTCGGTCTGTAACTTTTTTTTGTGCGCACGTTTACTCTGGAACCGTTTGAGATATTGACTTGAAACTTGGTACACATATGTACTTTAACGAGATCTAGAACTAGATTATATTTTCATCTTGTTCCGTCGAAGGGTTGGGGGGTAAATTGGGGTAAATTTGGGGTAAATAGGTAAATCAAGCAGGTAAGACTCCATAAAATTGGTATTTAGTATATACAAAAGAATCTAAGGTCTCAAAAAAAAAAATTTGGCATTAGCCACCCCCATTACCACCCCCACCCTATTATTAAAGGGGATGAAAAAAAAATGTGATTTAGTGTGTGTACAAGAACCAGAAACCTCAAAATATTTTTTTACTTCATCCACCCCCACTACCACCCCCTATCACCACCCCCACCCCGCTACCGATGTGAGGTATCGTTTTATGGGTTTTTGGGGTAGAGGATTTCAAATGTTAGTTGCTTAAACAATTATTTCCACATACAAAATTTTTTCGTTGTGAATGACTTGGATAAAAAATCTGGATGTGAAAGTAGTGATTCCTTGGGCAGCGGTTTTTTAAAAATTATTTTTGTCCACTATTCTGATACTGTTTAATATTTCTTTTTCATATTTGGCAGAAAGTTTAGGTATTTTAGGAAACATTAAACTGTAGTAAAAGATAATTTCTTCCTATTACCTGAGACGTACGGCAGGGAAAAAGGTGCAGTTTCCCCTCTCTAAATTCTACGCCACTGGTGGAATCGTCTTCGCAGTATAATTTTTCAATTTTTTACGAAAATAATGCACTTACTTCATAACGATAAAGTAATAATTTTTCGAGATAATTGAATTTAAAGATAGGGCTGCACAATATTCTGATTTTGACGTTCAATTTATTGTTCATATTCGTATTAATCATTTCGTCACCTTTACACATAACATTGCCTTGGTCACACCGTGAAATAAGTTTTACAGTTACATTTTTTTTAATATAATAATAATAATTTCTAAAATTAGAATTAAAACACTCTGTATCTCAGTAAGGAGGCATATTTTATCTAAGTATTTCAGGTTAAATCTTCATATTTTGGACTAAGAATTCTTCAGTTAGCGTATGTCAAATTGTTAATGAAATACCCTGTATACAGTGTGTCTCACTTGAAATGGTAACACCCCAATAACTTTTTATTTTTTTTTCCAATTTGAATCAAATTTTACTTAAGTATAGAACAAATTAGGATCTACTTATGACCAGAAAAACATTCGCCTCCTACAAATGCAAAGCCACCTGCGGTACCAAAATATGCGGAAAAAATCAAAAAATCATATTTGGCATATTTTCATCGGAAAATTTTGTTACTGAAACTTGTTCAGAATTGTCCAAAAAAGTTAAGTCAAAAATTCAATCCAAATAAAGAAATATATAAATTTTGATTAAAATAGTGTCCATGACCGAAAATATCATATTAATTGTTTTTTTTTGTTTAAAAAACTATACTATTACAATTTTGTTTGAAATTAAACACAACCTGCCAGGTAGTTGGCAAGCAATTTGCAGTTTTTTTTTTAAATATTTATTTTTAAAATTTTAATTTTTCGATTTTTTATTTTGATTAAATTTTGGGTATAAGGTTTTTGGACAATTCTGAATAAGTTTCATTAACAAAATTTTCCGATAAAAAAATGCCTAATATGATTTCTTGATTTTCTTCGTATATTTTGGTACCGCAGGTGGCTTTGCATTTGTAGGAGGCGAATGTTTTTCTGGTCATAAGTAGATCCTAATTTGTTCTGTACTTTGATTTAAATCGGAGAAAATATAAAAAAGTTATTGGGGTGTTACCATTTCAAGTGAAACACACTGTATGTACATATCTCAAAAATAATTTCTCTTTTTTTCTGCGCATAAGCAAAGCCTTCTTCTAAAAGTTGAATACTTACTTCCTATACAGAGAAACTGCTGTTCAGAATTTTTCTCCGCTGTTTTCCTAATTTGAGTGGACTAATAAGGCTTACCCAATGGAGTCCCAGAAACAGCCCACTTTTCACTTTTTTTTATCTGTTTGCACAGTAGGCTAGAACCACCTTTAAATGAAATATTCATGCACTCTCTCAATTTCTACAGGAAATGGTAGCTTTATCTGTCCCGAAACAATTCCCGTAAAATTTGAAATCATTCCCTTGGCCGTTTTCTAAAAAACTCACTTTTAATTTTTTTTTTAAACGGATTTTTTGCATTGATAAAAACGAGAAACTACTACATTTTTGAAGTCTCTGAATACCCGGACATATTTCAAAGTTAAGTATCAGTTACCTTCTTCAATCCGTGATTCTTACGTTTATACAATAGACACAAAGACAATATATATTTTCATCGTGCGTTTTTTGCATGATTGCTTTGATTTTAATCATGGTCACAAAAAATTTTCAGTCTTGGAGTCTTGGATTGTTTGCCTAGTGAATTCTAAAGAGTAACTGATCGAGCGACGCCAATATTCTTTGGCAATGATGACGGTCTCAGATATCTAAGGTCGAGCAGGACTACTGCTCTTTACCATAGTACATCGCTGTAGACCTGGACCGGCCTCGTGCGGGGTGGGCGAGCTTATTTTACATTAACCCCACTCACAAATGTGAGCGGTGTGGATGATTTCGACCCACCTCTCCGGATCCTGGCTTGTAGGACCTTGCTGGCTAAGGCCTTCATCTTCTGGCGCTCTTCTGTCTTGATGATCTTTCTTCGCCAGCTTGTCTCCCACCGGGTCATCTGTCTGTTCGGAAACTTTGAGGTATTTTTGGCTGGGATTGACTGCCGATACGCAGAATGTCAATTGACATCTTGCCATCCGGATTATCGGTTAGGTAGGGATGAGCTATGTGGCTCGAGGAAATGCAGACCTAAGTGCTTTGGTAGCACTTTCGGTCTGCACGGAGCTAGGTGACTACGGGTACTGGACGGCGTCTCGTTCGGTACCTGTAGGGTAGTGGGTGGGTGGTTGGGTTATCGTCATGTCTCTTCTGTGGGTTTTCTTCATCGGCGGTGGTATCTCATATTCATCCGTTATCTCACAGAGCGAATGGAAAGTTTACTCAGACGGCCAGTAGAGGCGCTCGGATTTCCCTAGCAAATCCAGTTACGCAAATAGTAATGTTATTCATTGGTTACGGATATATTGGTAGACAAAAATTGCTGTGATACAAAATAACATAAGAATAGATCTAATGATTTTGTCTAAATTGACTACTAGGAAAGTTTATATAACCCGATTATTATCAAAACGTCTGGAGTTGTTGAGCATGAAGGTTTCTTGTATGTTATTTCCCCAAACTTGCCTTAAATTTAAATTTGTATTGGAATGTTTAATTTACTTTCTTGGTTGATATATTAACAATGCAATGCAAAAAAATCAGTTTGATTGTTTCAGGACAGATAAAACTACCATTTCCCGTAGAAATTCAGAGAGTGCATGCATATTTCATTTAAAGGTGGTTCTAGCCCACGGTCATTAAACCATACGGTTGTCTCAATCAGCAGCTTGATGGCGAGAGAGACGCGGGGGGCGGGAAATAGAATGAAAGAGACAGACATATCTGATTTCCGTGCAAAAGACAGAGACAAAGATGCTTGTAGTGTCTACAGGTGACGTAGGCTGTAGACCCTACAAGAATCTCTGTCTCTGTCTTCTGCACGGAAATCAGATATGTCTGTCTCTTTCATTCGATTTCCCGCCCCCCGCGTCTCTCTCGCCCACAAGCTGCTGATTGATGTAACCGTATCGTTTATTGACCGTGGTTCTAGCCTACTGTGTTTGTGTAATATATTTGCATAAGCGGTTTTCTATGAAATGGCGGAGGATCTGGGGATCTGGTGATATTCATATATTACACAGGCACGCACAAGAAAAAAATTGTATGTTTCTGGGACTCCATTGGGCAACCTATATGTATTTCGACGCGCTGAATATGAATCAGGTGTCCGTTTAGCCCACCATCGCCCACCAATTTTTAGTATATCCCGAAAATAATCTAAATGAGGGTTTTTTTTTAGGTTATTTTCGCGATTTACAGAAAAATGGCGGGTGATGGTGCTAAGCGAACACCTAATTCGTGTTCAGCACGTCGAAATACATAGGAATACAATGGGGTTCCAGGACCAGACCACTTTTTTTATTTTGTGAAGCTGTGTAATATATACTTACCTTCATTGACCTATTTGTTTATATTTACCTCATTAGCGTACATAAATTTGTGAAATTTATAATTAATTATCAACAAAATTAATGTACTGATAAAGGAAATAGATAAAAATTGCCCAGTCATAAGCGTTATTAAAAACCAAAACATTTCACAATAAGTAGTAGGGTAGAAGTCTCCAAATCCAACATTCAATAAAATCTGCGTACTTCTATATGTTGTCATAAAATACCACTGATCAAAACTATCCGCACAGTGTGTCTGGTTTTGTCGTTCACTATTTCTCCAATTCACCTGCAATAGAACAATTTTTTTTAAACTGTTTTACACATTTAAATATTGTTACCTCGTCACCACATAGACTGGTGCATGTAAGCAAATGCCACGAAAAATTTGCCATGTGCAATGTGATTAAAAAAATAAATGTCCATTGGAACAAAAACCATACCCAACAATTTTCTTGGACTCTCCTTTGAACCTTTTTAAGGAATAGTATATTGTGAAGTCGAAGACATGTCACCAATCGACAGTATAAAACAATGTCCTTATACTCTGGTTTTAAAAATATGATAAAAGTTGTTGCTTGTGGCAGAATTGATATTATATCTAACACCAAAAACAAGATTGGCGTTTTTATTGTTATTGGTAATTTCTGGGCCAATTCTTTCCAAAATCGATGTAACGATAGGAGAATAAAGTTTAAAAAATAAATTAAATCGGAAATAATATACACTGATGCGAAATTTGGCACATAATCAGGTAGAAAAGAATACGATATTGTAGCAAGATAAAAATTTGCCACGGCTGACACAAGTATGACCATCTAAAATTGGGGTAAATAATGAAATTGATTACTGAACAAGGGTACAGTATCTAGAGGTAAAACATATGGAAAGTTTAGGAATAATCTCATATGTAATATTTTTTCTTGGGGGTAATTGCTGGAGTAGAATCATCTTCATACCCCCTTCATATTTCTATACCCCTAGGAGGTGAGAATCACTTCTAAATTTAGATATTTAATATTTGAAAAAGTAATGCTGACTTATTTTGGAAAGTAGGATATTTGTGTTTTTGGGATCGCTAATTAGGAATCTGAAGTCAAGGTTAGAAAAATTAAAAATGGCAGCTGACAATTTTTTTTAGTTACTGAACAATTATAGTAACAAAATGACCACATTGTTTCAGCCATAAGATTATTTTTTATGATACAGAATCAAACAAAGTATCATTTTAAAATCTGGTTAATTTTTTTTAATTCTTTAATTGTTGATGCAAAAGTGTCATAAATATTCGATATTTCAACTAAATACTTTAATCCTATAAAATTTCGAACGCCGCGCCGTCTTAAAACTTAAATTTCCTCAAGACTATTAATCTTATATAAATAAATAAAAAATGAAATTTCTAATTCATTACCTTTATTTGATACCCATCATTTTTTTGCTAAAACTAACATTTATTGATATATTTGCAACGAAACAAAAATTTTACATTTTTTTGAAAATCCCTTTACTAGTCCAATCAGTGGGGGGTTATGCCCTACGAAAGGTGGAGTAGAAATGATTTTTATACAGTGTGTTTCACTTCTCGTGAAGACACCCCTGTATCTTTTTTATTTGTGGCTGAATTCATTTCAAATTTTTATCAGCCATAAAACTGGATAAGAAGACTTTATTCAACACATAAATGCCGCCTAGATCTAAAATGCCGGCCTACTGCGATAAAAAGAAAACAGTAATTTTCGAGAAATCATAGTAGGCTTAGAGATGGATAAAAATTTTGTTAATAAAAGTTGTTCAGAATCACTTAATATGCCCCCCTGTAAAATTTTGTGAAAATCTGAATATATTCAAAAAAAATTTTTTGTTTCACTTCTTGTGAAGACACCCTGTATCTTTTCTATTTGTGGCCGAATTCATTTCAAATTTTTATCAGCCATACAACTCCATAAGACGACTTTATTCAACACATAAATACCGCCTAGATCTAAAACGCCGGCCTACTGCGATAAAAGAAAACAGTAATTTTCGAGAAATCATAGTAGGCTTAGAGATAGACAAAAGTTTTGTTAATAAAAGTTGTTCAGAATCACTTAATATGCCCCCCTGTAACATTTTGTGAAAATCGGAATATTTTCAAAAAATAAATTTTTGTTTCACTTCTCGTGAAGACACCCCTGTATATTTTTTATTTGTGACCGAATTCATTTCTAATTTTTATTAGCAATACAACTCTATAAGATGACTTTATTCAACAGATAAATACCGCCCAGATCTAAAACGCCGGCCTACTGCGATAAAAAGAAACCAGTAATTTTCGAGAAATCATAGTAGGCTTAGAGATAGACAAAAATTTTGTTAATAAAAGTTGTTCAGAATCACTTAATATGCTCCACTGTAAAATTTTGTGAAAATCGGAATATTTTCAAAAAATAAATTTTTGTTTCACTTCTCGAGAAGACACCATTTGTGACCGAATTCATTTCTAATTTTTATTAGCAATACAACTCTATAAGATGACTTTATTCAACAGATAAATACCGCCCAGATCTAAAACGCCGGCCTACTGCGAAAAAAAGAAAATAGCAATTTTCGAGAAATCATAGCACACTCAAAGAAAATGATAGGTAAATTCAACCAAAAAGAGCATATGAAATCGCGCCTATCTAGTTTCATAGTTAAATCAATCAGTAAAGAATAGTCATACAACTTTATTTGTTTCCGTAAACAAATAGTAGTTTAATAATCATATCTTCTTGTAACATATTAAATAGTACAATGACATTTTTTTATGTTCACTAACCATTTTCAATTTGGTCTACAATTAAATAGTACAACGACTTTGTTTTTTGTTCACCAACTAATTTTTAGGTTGATCTACACTTTATTGTATGATGAAGTTTTTTTTGGTTAGCCAAAATCTCAGTATTGAGACATCAGACCACCCAAACCAAAGATTAGAAATCGTTTATAAGATCCATCCAAATATATCGATGATCCCTGAGAGAATTTGAACACTGCAATCATGTTATTAATTTTCTATAAATTCATAAGAGTGTAAGATAATGCATGATTGATTATTGTCAGTGATTTGTATGTGGCGTCATCAAGGAATAATTTCTGTAATAGACTACATGGTAAGCAAGCAAATTTTATGGTAATTCTTTTAGAACTTCTAGAAGACGACAATAATATTGGTTTGTCTACCAAGTACAATAGTACAGCGAACTAATACTGGGTTAGAATTACAATTCGATAATAGTTAAAAATAAAATATACTATTATCTAGTTTAATTTGACAGAATTCAACAAAATAATAGTCAGACGAACAAAATAATAGTCTTATTCACCTATTTTTTAAGTTAATGTTTGTTTTGTTGTACGACAACTTTTTATTAATTAAAATAACAAACACCTCTTGTTTAAAAATACCATCAATATAGTTTGGTTTAACAAAATTAACGATATTGTTAGTTAACAATTTTTTTTTGTTGAATTTACCCATACTATTTCTTTGAGTGTAGGCTTAGAGATAGACAAATATTTTGTTAATAAAAGTTGTTCGGAATCACTTGATATGCCCTTCTGTAAAATTTTGTAAAAATCGGAATATTTTCAACAAAAAAAATGTTTCACTTCTCGTGAAGACACCCCCATCTTCTTTATTTGTGGCCGAATTCATTTCAAATTTTCATCAGCTATAGAACTCCATAAGATGATTCCATCTAACATATAAAGAGAAGTAAATTTTACAGCAAATGAAAGTCATACACAATTATTATTGAAATTATTTATTATTTAATTACACGTGTATGCAAAATTTCAGCTCGATTGGATAACGGGAGGTGGGTAAATTTGATTCATCCATACATAATACATACTTACATACAGATTTCCAAGTATTATAAGACGATTGATAAAAAGAAAACGATATTACATTTAAGTTGATGTGCAATAATAAAGTGTCCCTTTTAGCGTTTTATTGAATGCCGATTTTTGTTCACAACTTTCATTTGTTGGAAAAAGTTCTCTTTAGGTGTTAGATAAAATCGCCCTATGGAGTTGTATGGCTGATAAAAATTTGAAATGATTCGGTCACAAATAGAAAAGATACAGGGGTGTCTTCACGAGAAGTGAAACAAAATTTTTTTTGTTGAAAATATTCCGATTTTCACAAAATTTTACAGAGGATCATATCAAGTGATTCCGAACAACTTTTATTAACAAAATTTGATACTATGATTTCTCGAAAATTGCTATTTTCTTTTTATCGCAGTAGGCCGGCGTTTTAGATCTGGGCGGCATTTATGTGTTGAATAAAGTTGTCTTATGGAGCTGTATGGCTGATAAAAATTTGAAATGAATTCGGCCACAAATAAAAAAGATACACGGGTGTCTTCACGAGAAGTGAAACAATTTTTTTTTATATTCCGATTTTCACAAAACTTTACAGGGGGGCATATCAAGTGATTCTGAACAACTTTTATTAACGAAATTTTTGTCTATCTCTAAGCCTACTATGATTTCTCGAAAATTGCTATTTTCTTTTTTTCGCAGTAAGCCGGCGTTTTAGATCTGGGCGGCATTTATGTATTGAATAAAGTCGTCTTATGGAGTTGTGTGGCTGATAAAAATTTGAAATAAATTCGGCCACAAATAAAAAAGATTTACAGAGGTGTCTTCACGAGAAGTGAAACACACTGTATATGTTGTTTAAGTCGAGACTCTAATGAAAAATGCAAGTTTTCGACCTTAGGGGGGCGAGCAGCCATCTTGAATGAGATGCAAAAAATTTCCTAATTTTTTTTATATACAGTTTTATTTTAACGTGACATGTCATAATAGGAAAAAAAGTTCATATACAATTAATAAATTAAAAATTACTATTAGTGTTTTTTAAATAGTACCAAAAATAAAGTGTAACGCTGTGCCTTAGTTGACGGTCGATGGAAATAGGCCTATCTATTTACCTAAAAGACGCTTTCAAGTGCTTTATTGCGTTAAAGAAAGCAATAAATATTCAGTGTCAAAAGTGAACAACACGTGTTTATAAAGCAAATCAATACAGACATACTAGACGTAAAAGTGAAAATAAATAAATAATAAATTTGTGTGTGCAGTGGAAAGTTTTTTAAGTGTACTAAGCCCAAAAAGAAAAGAGAATAAAAACAGCAATCACAACGCCAGACGCCACAGAAAGCTAAGCTATAAACTAATTTATTTTATTTGATTGAATTTAATTACGTTAATAACTTTATCAACTTAATCTCTATTAACCTAATTTATTAACTCAAAACCTAATATACTAAGTATCCTCTCCTTATTAAAGTACCACCCAAGTTTATTTATCCAAATTTATCGATGTCTTAATGACTAACAAGGGTCTGCCGCATGAAACCATTGCAGTGCTTTCTTAGGTCCAAACCCCAGCTAAATACAAAGATAAAATTTTGTAAGTGAGAAATAATACATATCCTGCGTGCAATTAGTGATTCTGTGAGTAGCGATTAATTTCATACATAATCTGTATTTGTAAAAAAAGTGTGTTTTTGTGGTGTGTTGCATATTCTTTGCGTTATAAATGCTGTAACAAACTGCCGAGAGGCTAATTCAAACGACTTTCTTAGAAAATCTGAGAAGTGATTATACATATACATCTTGAAAATGTCGACCGCTGACACCATAAATTTATAGCAAGGCAATAATGGATTAAAGCTATCAGTAAGTAAACACATGCATCCATAAAATAGTGCAATCCAACCCTCAATACTCAAGTTGGTGCAACATCGTATACCTGCAGAAACTCGATCAAGAACTAAAGGATCAAATAAGTGCCTATATTCTTAACTTGTATTAAATAAACACATTTTCTTACAGGTTAATAATTTCTTAATAATTTTTAATTTTTACTTTAATTAGTTTACTAGTATACCGTCCCAAAACTGAATTCTTTACATTGCATAAATGGATAATGGAAATTCATGTGATACAATTTTTCTCCCAAATGAAAAAGAAAATGCCGATTATAATATTAAAAGGCGTCAACGCATATACTTATAGGAAAAGACGACCAGATGGAGGAAGATAAAAGCAAAAAAATTCGACCCCACACAGGGTTTACGAAAATGGACACGCACTGGAAAATCAAACACACATGTCTGACTTAACAATAACAAATACGTGGAGCAAAAGACAAACCTGTTTAGTAGGTAGAGAGATGAGAAAAAGAAATACGTTAAAGTAAAAAGGACAGCAGAAGTCAATACAGACCTCAAAATTCTATGCGGAAAATTAGAAATAAAAGAAGAGAAATGACGTAAAGGAAACAACAATACACCACAACGTCCAATGATGACAAATAGAGCCAAAAAACGTGGCAACAACAAAAGCCAACAGAAGAAGAGCAGAAAGGAACGTCGTCCAACTACTCGCAAAAACAACAAGACGAAAACAACGAAATAAAACATCAAGACTATTAGGAGGAAAGACAACTACAAAAGATAGAGATGTACGCAATGAAGTACTGGAGGCATACTCAAGGAAAATACCCACCACCTCTTCTGAAGAAAGCGCTAGCACCGAACATCAACAAACCAAAGACAGGGAGATTATGCTACAGCGGAGAACAACAACTGAGGGGATCAAGATCAAAAAATGAACACAACAAAGAAATCGCAACGATATGTACTCTACCATAAGAAGTCTCAGAATAGTCAGAAGTCCAGAACCAAAAACATAAAAAAGGGAGCTTAAACTTTCCCTCACGAGATGCGGTAACCCATCTCACACAAACCTACAACTCCCATCCCACATTCCTTTACCATGCGCCATGTGGCACTCGCTGCTGGCAACAAGCCTGACCTTAGTCCAACCCAGCGTGGACGTAGCAGGCCCAGCTGTATACCTGGGAGTGGCAGCAATGCCTACCGCACGCTGGTAAATCAATCAATCAATCAAACATAATATATCAAAATCATTTCTACTCCACGTTTTGTAAAGCACAGGCTATGTTTTGTCCGTACTGATTGTATTATATAGTTTAATATGCGTTTTTTTTGTAATGTACGGACAAAAAAAAATTGAGCGTCTAGGTAATGCTATATGTCAACGAAAAACGGTATCTGAGAGTTATATCTTAACATTGAAAATGTTTTTCGTTTTCTATATGGGGCCCTGAATTCATGAAAAATGCATGTTGTATTTGCAGCATGACGTAGAACAAGGTTACTAAAGCTATAGGTTTAATTTCACAAGCACACAAAATAAAAAAAGTGGTCTTTTCTAGTACTCCATTGGGTAACCCATACGTATTTTGACGTGCTGAATACGAATCGGGTGTCCGTTTAGCTCCATTGGCCACCATTTTTTGTAAATCGCGAAAATAACCTAAAAAAAAAACAGATCACAGATCAGATCACTTTTTACTTTTTTTTGTGTCTGTGTAATACATTTGCAAACGCGATTTTCTAGAAAATGGCGGAGGATCCGGTGATATTCATATATTACACAAACACACACACACAAAAAAAGGTCTGTTCCTGGGAGTTATACGAGACTTTCTATATTATATTTCATTTTGTTTCCATGAAAATTGGGTGAAAAAAAGATAATAAATTTTTAAAAATTGTAAAAATGCACTTTTTTGAAAATAAAAAAAAATGAACTATATCCCCAATCAAAAAAGGAAAAAAGTGACGTAAACACCTAAAGCAATACGCCCCCCTTTATCGTTGAAGGCTCTGGAGCCTTATGCGGAAGAATCTACACATTTAAATACAAGGGACACACACCCAATATCCGAATATACTGGGTAATTCCTTCTTCAAAATAAACCCCAATGCCACGGCCGGGAGTTTGTTTGCCTCTCAACTTCAAACAAGCAGCGGTATATATTTACTAGTGATGCAACGGATAGTGTTTTGGCCGGATACCGAATACCGGATATCCGGCGTACTTCTTGTACCGGATACCGGATATCCGGCCAACTATCCGGCTTACATTGAAAGTTGGATTGAAGACACGTTTTGACAACATCGACGACAAAAAATACTTACTGGCAACTCTTCTAGACCTCAGAATTTTTTGATAAGTATCATGCTAAAATATCCCGTCAAATTATTCTGCTGGAGGATTAAAAAATAGTTGTGATGATTCATATTCAAGCAGTGATAGTGAAAGTGGTACTTCTCCTTCCAGTAAACAAAGTAAGAGAAACCCGGTTAATGTTACTGATATTGGCGAAAGTGGCGAAAAAAATAGTAGTTTCGGAGAAAAGTTCAATGGCCAGGGAGATTGATTATTATTTGAAATGAGCACGGATTCATAGAAATAGTGACGCTTACGCATGGAGGTGTACTAACTCCAATCAGTATATACTTTCGTCAAAGTTTGTAAAAATATATCTTTCAGCTCCTTGAAGCAGTGTAAGTCTTGAAGCAGTCTTGAAGCAGTGTAAGCAGTCTTTTCAGAAGCTGGCAACATATACCAAAAGAAACGCAATCGTCAACCCCTCTAAACGCTGAAAAACTCGTCTTTATTCACCATAATTTACCATCGGTAAACTTTAAGTATTAATTTAGTAACTAATCTATAGATATTTTTTTGCTAAAATGCATATTTTTCGAGATATTGCGAATTGAAAATTGCAATTATCACCGCCTAAAATCAGTTATTCCTAGACGTTTTTTTTTAAATTACTCGAAAAATGTGGACTTTAATAAAAAAATGCAAGGGTACAAAATTAAAGCTTTTACGAAAACAAATCGAATGGTTTTTTCTTTTTTTTTTTTCTCCGATGTTTACTTTTGGAAATATGGCATTTTCAAAATGGCGCCGAAATGTTCAGAAAAAATATACGACGTTAAAATCTAAAATTACTCAAAATCTACAACTACGAGAAAACTTCTTATTCTTGTAAAAATTAAAGGTATTAAAATTTTATTTCGATTGAGACGTATTACGACCTTTTATAATGAAACCTAAAAAAGTTGCAAACAAAAAAGTAGTGCTTTTAAAAATTTAGGCGCCATTTTTTTTAGTCTCATTGCTCTAATTTCTTATTAATTCATTTTTTTTTATCCTTCTAGATATTGTTAATGCATATTATTACTAACATGCTCAAATTTTTTAGAATTTATTAAATAATTATTTTCCATTTTGTACCCATTTTCAATAATGCAAATTTTCATAATTTTCTGAAAAAAAATCGGGTTTTTGGAAATTGCTCAGAAAATGATTTTTTATAAAATATGGTAAGGGTACAAAAATGAAGCTTATAAAAAAATGAACGTTTTTTTTAAATTTTCCTACGACAAACTGTTCCAGAGATATAAAGGTTGAAAGATGGCGCTTGAGCGCATACGCAAGAAAATTATGTGTTTAAAATTGAAATATCTCAAAAACTATAGGATTGATAAAAATATGATATAAGAATGAAATGAAGCTTAGAAAAAAACGAAGAGTTTGGGTTTTTATTTTTTTTTTCCTACGACAAACTGTTCCAGAGATATGATAATTTGAAATAATGTTGAAACTTTTCAGGTTGTACGCGCATTTTAAATGTCTATAGTAGGTAGAGAAACGAGCAACAGCCATCTATTTTTCGAAGAATACGCAGAAAAAGCGGGTTGCATTGCATTTTAGCATGTTTTAGAGTGCACATTAAAAATGTTATTTAATTAGTTTACTTAATTGTATTCATTTGATTTATTTATAAAAATCTGTATTTTTAATAAAATAGACATATTACTATAGCCTTTTGTGACCATTTTTAATCCACCATTTTTTTTTTATAAATTTAGACTTCATAATCATATTCACCAAAAACATAAGTATATGGATTTTTGTGATTTTATTCGTAAAATTAGAATCCATTAATATTTCAGTATTTAAGGATGATTTCAACACTTAATATTTTCGTCTCATAAGTTTTGTCCTCACAGTCATATTCAGCGACCTCAAAAACATAAGTATATAGATTTTCATTAATTTATTCATAAAATTAGAAGAGTTAATAATTTTTCAGTTTTTAGGGATGGTTTCCACCCTTAAAAATAAAAAGCAGATAATGCGACAATATAGACTTTGATGTATGTATTTTATAAGGCATATGGCAAGAAAAATTAAGGAAATTCGTTTCATCGTTTTCGGGTCGGGAATTTTACCATTTTTCTGCTTCACTTACTGTACTATACCTATTTTTTTAAGCTAAAATCTCAATGTCCAAGTTGTTATAACTTACAGACTTCCAATTTATAAGAAAAGTTGCATAGAACCTTTTCTTCTCAAAATTTGATTCTTCTTCAATATTTATTTATTTTTTTTAGCCCCCTGAAAAGGCATCCACCCTCTGTAAATTAGCAAGCCTCCACATAATATAGAAACTTTTCTGTGATGCATTAGCTATTATTTTGTCAAAAATAAACGAGATCTACTTCATATAATAATAATAATAATATGACATTATTCCGAAGTTAAAACCTCTAGTTACTGTATTAATATTACTGATTACTTACATTCCAAAGAGTATAATTTGGAAGACCAAATAATGTGTACCAAGTTCGTTTCCATTTGGTGTTTTTTGGCAGATTCACTAATATGGAGTCTATATCATTAGATTTAACATCAGCGAGAATATTATTTAAATATTTGTCCATTTTTTCTTTACGACGCTATAGTATTATTTTTCAAATTTTACAGTTTTCTGAAATGTCATTGTCAATAAATAGGCAATAATTTCTTGTCGAATCAATCACAGTAAGCGAGTTACAGAAAGCTTTTAATGGTTAAGGCTCGTTCCCAAGACAATTTTTCCGCCTTCTGCATTTTACGTTACGATTCGAGATGCAAAATTTAAAAAAAGTTGACGGGAATATTTTAAGCTTTTCGTCGTTTGTTTTTTTCATTAAAGTTAGTGGTGATGAGTACAGGAAGGAATCAGAGAGGCCCTCCATATTAGTTCATAGATAGTTAACAGATCTTCTCGAATTTGAAATTAGATGAAAGAGTAATAATAAAGGATTTTTCTTACATAAAGTTTCCCACAGACCGTTATCGGTCTACATGTCGCTAGTAAAAACAGTAGCTTGCATATTTCTTGTACGTCATATCATTTCCTCATAAATTAGGTCTTTTGAAAAATAGTGTCATGTGTTTCAACCTCCGATTAAAGAACTTATAATTTAGATACATTACAGGCTTTTCACTATATACCTTGTTTGCTCCTAACATAGTCACATTATATGTCCATTAAAAAGAATAGATGAACATAGGCAACAGTGGTGTTGTGTGTGTAGAAAATGTGTAGAGTGGTAAATATTTTCATTAAAATGAATTATTGCAATTCCTGCATTACCGGCCCTTTATATAACGTGATGTAGGCATACGATATTACAGTAAGATAAAACAGTAAGATAAATATGTATTGAAAGGATCTTAAAATTTAATTGCTATTTACTTTATAACTGTAAACTGAACTTGATCATGTTACGACTATGGAACGATCGATTTTCTTCTTTTCTAAACTGCTTTCTGCAAACGGCACAGCACTTCACTATTTATTTGCACTAAATATATTGTCATTAAACTGTGTAAATATGAATAGAGAATATTATTTAGGTATTAAGCAAATCACAACTTAAAATAAAAAAGTTCACCACATTTTGATCGAAAAACACGAAAAACGCTTATTAAAATTAATGGCGGATATACTGTCAAAAGTGTCAAACTGAGATTATGATAATCAAACTGAACCGATGGTGCCCGAATCGGCCGCGAATAGATCAACTAACCAATCAAGAACTTATGGGAAGAAGTGCCTTAGATTGTGAATTTTTCAGGATCACACAAACTAATGCCATTATGTATCTAGATATAAGTTCTTTAATCGGAGGTTTCAACCATCTAGAGACATATAGGAGAATCTAGAACATTACAGACATCCTGTGGAACCTTGTAGAATGCGCTGGAATGTAGTAGAAAGATCCAGAACTAATAACCTAGACTATAAAAGAAGGGCGAGCAGTTGAGAGTTCAGTACGGACAGTTAAGTTAGTACAGTTCTATTGGTCTTTCTAAGCAGAAAGTGAGCAGAACAGATCAAGCGACTGAAGTAGTGAATTGTAGTACACAGTGTAACACAAGTAAAGTAATTGATTGTTGTAATTAGTAAGTTAATAAATTAGTGTTTAGTGTTACCCTGGTGTTATAATTTCCGAACCCACGATACAGGGTGTTTACAACAAGGGTGTAAACACATAACAATAGCTTTGTTACTAGAGAAGTAAAGAAATATCAAACTCTAGTACAGTATTGCATATTAAGTACCTACCGCAAATGCTAAATTAAAAGATTAATCGTAATGATTGCAAGTAACTAGAGGTTTTAATTTATTGTCATGAATTAGATTTCGTTTTTTTTTTTGATAATTTAATAATAAATGCATCAAAGGCAAGTTTCTATGTTATGCGGTGGCCTGCTAATTTATAGGGATGGCACCCAAAAAACGTTAGAACTAAAATAGAATTAAAATTTGGAGAAAAAGTACCATAGAACTTTTCATATAAATTGATTAAGTTATAGTCCAATCAGTAGGTAAACAAAGTGTGTTCGTAATGCAAAAATAGCGTAACTCAGTTTTTCTTTTTTAATTCATTCAGAGTATTTTGTCAAGTTGGTTTGGTCAGCGGTGGTTGGTTTGTGAAAAGTTAAAGTGGTAAGCAACTTTTTGTTCAGCACTAAATTCTCTAGAAAATCCTTAACAGGCTTATTTTCGTAGAATTAAACATTTACAAGTTACAGCGCGTCATAGTTTTCAAAACGTAGTTTTTGTGAATTATTTCGTAAACTATTGATCGTACTACATTAAAATTTGAAATGAAAATATTAAAGAGCAGGAATTTCTGTACAATTTCTGTCAGACACTATTTTGTAGAACTAATAATTCACGAGCGTCCGTGAAAAGTTTAAAAACATAGATTTTTCAAAATATTTCGTAACTATTGGTCGGATATAAAAATATGTAATATATAGCTAACTTGTGGAGCATTAAATTATCTACAATTTTTATTTAAAACTATTTTGGAAAAGTTATAAAAAAAATTTTTTCATATCATCTCGCCAATTATTGATCAAGTATAAAAATATGTAATTACAAACTAGTAAAGCACTAGACTGTAGAGAATGTAATATTCTCAAAATTGATAATAACATATTTGAGTGTACGATGGATAGTTTAAGAGATATTTTTAAAAAAAACTATTTTTTTATAACTAAACTGCTGGCCAATTGAAACGGACACAACGAATTTATAGGTTGAATATAAATCCACATTTTTTGAGAAAGAGAATAGATATTGATATGCGGTTTAAGAGATAATTTATTTGTGAAACAGCGAGTTTTGTCTGATTCTTTTATTTTGAAGTACGTTACTATCTATAGGGTGTGCAAGAAAGGCGTGTTTTTTTTTCCAAACTTTATAACTTCCGGGATTCCACAAAAATTATTTTATATTTGTTTGATGTGCATTTTTTTAGTCACTGGTTTATGGGGAAAAAAGGACTTTCTCAATTTTTTATATCTCTCTTATTTTATAAGTACCGATTTTTTTTTAAACCTGTAATTTTTTTGCTATTAGGCTTTATTGTGCTTTATAAGAGCCGATCGTTGTAGGTTATTTTAATACCTTATAATAGCTACTTTAAAAAACCGCTACCTAAGGAATCACTACTTCTACATCCAGACTTCCTATCCAAGTCTCTTACAATGAAAATACTATATTTGCACTCCAAAAACCCATAAAATGATATGCCATCTCGGTAGTGGTGGTGGTGGTGGGGGTGAATGAAGTGAATAAATTATTGATGACTTTGGTTCTTGTACGTACATTAAATCACATTTTTTTTTACCCCCTTTAATAATTAAGGTAGTAGTTTTGGCTAATGCCAAACATTTTTTTGAGACCTTAACTCCTCTTATATTCAGTGGCGACTGGTGGAATTTCATTTTTTTTTCTCGTCTGTGGCGGATGGGACCCATACGAAATATGGGAAATAACTTCTAGATAACCACTTCAGGCAACAATTCTGAAAAAGCAGTTTGCGAATTTTTTTTTTAGGGACTCCTCTTTATTTTTTTTTTGTCATAAATATTTGACTTTTCAAAAAATACAGCAATAGGTTTTGGAGTTTATGAAAATATTTTCATTATTAACTGAGATACAACGAATTGAAATATAATTTGTTAAATTGTAAATTACAAAATTTCAGTTCATTGTATTTCAGTTAATAATGAAAATATTTTCATAAACTCCAAAACCTATTGTATTTTTATGAAAAGTCAAATACAAATGACAAAAAAAATAGATTAAACAGGAGTCCCTAGACCAGGGGTGGCAACTGAATTTTAAAACAATTTTTCGCAAACTGCTTTTTTTTTTTATTTTTGAGAAGTGCTTCTCTAGATGACATTTCCCATATTTCGTATGGGTCCCATGCGCCACAGACGAGAAGAAAGTATTGAAATTTCACCAGCCGCCACTTCTTATATTTACCAAATACCAATTGCTTGATTTACCTATTTACCCCCATTTATCCCCCAACTCGTCAACGGAATAAGATCAAAATATAATCTAATTCCAGATCTCGTTAAAATACATATGTGCGCCAAATTTTAAGCCAATATCTTAAACGGTTCCAGAGTAATCGTGAGCATCAAAAAGTTACAAGAGCAACAGATAAAGCGACGCGACAGACATAATTTGTTTTTGCTCAAACTTAAAATCTTGACGTTTTATGACAGTTAGTATACTTCCACTTGAAGTAGTACGCAGAAAATGGCATGTAGTCCAATCAATGAATGCCCAAAAGGGGATTGTAGAGAACATTTTGGAGGGGAGAATTTTTCTCTTCAGGGATGTGTTGGAGGTAGTCAGGAGGTAAACATACTAAAAGTCCTCGCTCCTAGTCACGCCGCTTCAAGGGGGAAGGTTCCTTTTTTTCGATTCTTCGCTTATAACTCGGAAACGATACGTCGTATGGGAAAAGGTAATCTATGCAAAATTAAACGTAATTAAATTTTTCACAAGAATGTTTATATTCATTTTCTTCCTATGTGTTATAGTTTACGAGATGTTCGCCAGCGAAAATCGATAATTAATAAAAAAAAATCAATTATGTACCTTGTATATTTCTATCAAAGCGGTTTACCGTGGTCTGATAATAAATCACAAAACAATCTTTATTTTACAACACTGGACGTATTCACTAACGTAATATTTTGTCGAAATCTATACATTTCCTTAAATATACAGTGTGACCCACTTAAAATGAAGATACCCAACAAAATGAAAAAGTTATAACTTTTTCATTTTGTTTCCGATTTGAATCAAATTTTACTCAAGTATAGAACAAATTAGGATCTACTTATGACCAGAAAACCATTCATCTGCTATAAAGGCAAAGCCACCTGCGGTACCAAAATATGCCGAAAAAAATAAAACATTTTGAATGTTAGAAATTCTAAAAAATGCATCCGATCGGCGCCACAAACGTACATACACCAAAATTTGGTTTGGTTATTGATGGGGGATATCTCATAGATAAGCTCATCTGGCAAAGGGGGGCCTCAGTTTCCGCAATTTATGGTGGCTCCGTAAAATTCGTCGTTCGTAAGATTAAAAATCAATATGATTTTTAATCTTTTTTCTCATATTTTGGTACCGCAGGTACCGCAGCTTTTCCTTTATAGCAGGTGAATGATTTTCTGGTCATAAGTAGATCCTAATTTGTTCTATACTTGAGTAAAATTTGATTCAAATCGGAAACAAAATGAAAAAGTTATAAGGGTATCTTCATTTTAAGTGAGTCACACTGTATATTTAAGGAAATGTCTAGATTTCGACAAAATATTATGTTAGTAAATACGTCCAGTGTTGTAAAATAAAGATTGTTTTCTGACTGTGATTTATTAGCAGACCACGGTAAACCACTTTGATAGAAATATTCAAGGTACACAATTGATTTTTTTTTATTAATTATCGATTTTCGCTGGCGAATATCTCGTAAAATATAACACATAGGAAGAAAATGAATATAAACGTTCTTGTGGGAAATTTAATTACGTTTAATTTTGCATAGATTACCTTTTTTCGTACGACGCATCGTTTCCAAGTTATAAGCGAAGAATCGAGAAAAGGAACCTTTCCACCCCCTCTCCCCCTGAAGTAGCGGGGCTAGGGGCGTTGACTTTTAGTATGTTTACCTCTTGACTACCCCCAACACATTCCTGAAGAGAAAAATTCTCTCCTCCAAAATGTTCTCTACAACTCTTTCATTGACTGGACTAATGACAAAGATGTGTGCCGAGGACAACACGATAGAAGTAAAGCTTCTACTTGAAGCATTTTCTTCGAGGAAATCTACTATGCATCCATATTACTCGAGGTAACCCACTGTGCATCCAATTTTCTCGAGGAAACCCACTGCGCATCCATGCTACTCGTGGTAACCTACTGCGCACCAATGGTATTCGAGGAAACCCACTCCTCATCTACAGTACTCAAGGTAACCTACTTCGCCACGATAATCCTCGAGGAAAGCCTCCGCGCAACCATTATATTCAGGGAAACCTACTGTGCATCAAAGGCACTCGAGGAAACCCACTGCGCATTCATACTACTTGACTAACTTACTGCGCATCCATAGTACTCGAGAAAAGCCACTGCGCATCCATAATTCTCGGGGAAAAAAACTGCACATCCATAGTACTCGAGGAAACTCACTGTGCATGCATACTACTCGAGGTAACCCACTTATAAAATCAAGAAAATAATAGGAGATCTATCTATAAACACCGTACAGGTTGCATGGTATTCTAATTTGAAATGGTAGAAGCTAAACACACACACGATGACGCGTCTCTGACGCTATCTCCTCATCTGTCCTTGAAACATTGCAACCTGCTAAAATAATTTTGAAAAGCAGACACGTTTCGTTTGTTCATAAAATTCGAATTACAATGCAACCTGTAGGGTGTTTTTGTTTTTATAAACCTTAAAATTCCACACCTAGATTTTCTATCCAAGTCTCTCACAACGAAAAAAATTTTGATACTATATTTGCACTGCACTATGTGAAAATTATTGTTTATGAAACTTTAATAACATAATATTTGAAATCGTCTACCCCGAAAACCTACAAAACGATATGCCACATTCGGTAGTGGGGGTGGGGACGGTGGTAGAGGGGTGGTAGTGGATGAAGTAAAAAATATTTTTGAGGCCTTAGGTCCTTGTATATACGCTAAATTACAACTTTATTTTTTTCACCCCCTTTATTGATGGGCTGGGGGTGGCTAAGCCAAAAAATTTCTTTTATATACACTAAATACTAATTTTATGGTCTCTTACTTGCTTGATTTACCTCTTTACCCCCATTTATCCCAATTTACCCCCCAACCCTTCAGCGTAATAAGATGCAAATATAATCTAGTTTCAGATCTCGCTAAAATACATAGTGTACCAAATTTCAAGTCAATATCTTAAACGGTTCCAGAGTAATCGTGCGCACAAAAAAAGACCGACAGACACACGACATTTTTTTGCTCAAACTTAAAATCTCGACGTTTCATGACATTCTAAGCCTAAGGGAACCATAAAAATTTTTAAAAAATTTTGTGGAAGTAATTATAAAAATAAGTACATTTTTGCATGGTAATCAGTGGAGCACCCAAAATTGGTATACATTCATGGGCTGGGGAACCTTCTTTGGGTTCTCTACTATTTACCCCTGAACCCTTAACGGAATTAGATCAAAATATAATCTAGTTCCGAATGTCGTTATAATACATATATGAACCAAATTTCAAGTCAATATAATAAACATTTCCAGAGGAAACGTGCGCACAAAAAAGTTACAGACAGACCGACAGACAGGCAGACAGAATTTTTTTTGCTTAAACTTAAAATCTCGACATTTCATTACATTCTAAGCCAATTTAAAAAAAAATGCCTTACTACGTGGATGTGAAAGTAAAATTAAAGTATTTAAAAAAAAAAGTTGATAGCTCAAAAACTGACTCTCAGAGCGATTCTTGACCATTTTGCTACACTGCACTGTGCGCCGGACAAACAGGAAGTAAAAGGGATTAGTTAACAAGAAATATGAACATCAACAAATTTTTGTAGTATGTGAAAATATAAGTATAAAGACATACATTATCTTTCATATACTTGAGACAAATAAAATATACATTAGTATATAATAATAACCATGATTCAAAAATTAGTCATTCCCTCAACACCTACACCGCTAACTTTTATGCCAATTTATTTTAATAAAGGTTACCATATTGTCTGACTAATTAACTTGTTAACATTTGTTAATAAATACTTACTTTAGGAACTTCTACTTTACCTAAGATGATTTGCTAAAGGAAATCTGATTTCATACTTATTTCAAATTAAATTAATGAAAGTTATTTAAAAAATATACAAGTTTGCAGGTAACGTGACCTATTGACCTTTCATATAATAAGGTTAGTTGACATGTTTCTGACAATGGTTCAATTACACAGGCCCACAAAAAAGAAAAGTTGTATGCGCCGGGTGTACGTCAGGTTTTTCTTTTAATGCAAAAAAATCTAATATTTATATATTTATTTGCTGTTAAAAGAAAAACCTGACGTGCTGGGGAAATACTAAGATCAGATTCGTGTTCAGCGGCTCAAAATACAAGGGATAGATGTGGTCAGTACCCCCGCGCAGATGACTTTTTTTGTGTGAGATTGTGCCATACTGAGTGTAGCACAGTGGCAACCAAAAAAAAGTGGTCTGCGCGGGGGTACTGACCACACCTATCCCTTGTATTTTGAGTCGCTGAATACGAATTTGACCTTAGTTTTTCCCCAACACGTCCGGTTTTTTTAACAGCAAAAAAGTCTGTTGAATCGTAATATTTATATATTTATTTGCTGTTAAAAAAAAAACCTGACGTCCTGGGGAAAAACTAAGGTCAGATTCGTGTTCAGTGGCTCAAAATACAAGGGACAGGTATGGTCAGTACCCTGGCGCAGACAACTTTTTTTTGTGGGCCTGTGTTATTATTGTTAATTTTGGGGTATATACTCTTATAAATCAAAGAAACGTATAAAACACACACGAAGATTTACATATGAGATTTACAAAGAAAAACCAGTAAATAAGTAGACAAAACTTAATAATCACACCATTAAACACAGAGACAATGCCGTCAGAAACGTAAACAACAGATTTAGGTCTCGCCGTGACGTCACAGCTTTGCCTGCAAGTGGCGAACGTTACAGGATAGGAAACTGGCTATCCTCCCTCTGTTTACAGTTCTTGCGTTATTACAAACTTTTATTCCAAGATATTCTAAGGAATGGCAAGAGCGCAACGGATCCCTGCAACGAAGGTTTCGGTACTATCTTATTAAGTATGAATATAAAATAAAATAACTAAGATGGCGGATTACCTTTTATTCAGAAAATATTTCTTTTATCAATTTTTTTATACAATTAAGTCGGGTTCGTTAAAAAAAGTATTTTGTAAAATTTCCAGAGTTCAGGTAACTGGTTTACTACAAATAAACAAAATTAGTAAAATAAGGAGTTTCATTATTTTTCAATTTTTACAGTAACTGTTCCACATCTCTACCATGCGCTCTAACACATAATCGGCATGGCCGGATAAAATTTGTTTTCATTGATCAAAATGCCTGTTCGTTATTATTTTAATGACACTGGATCTCATTGCGCTCAAGTCTCTCGCGTTGTGCACTTTTTAAGAGTATGATTTGCGGTAGGACACATAATATTTTCATTGATATATATGAAAAAGGTATATAGGGGTGGGCGTGCACCTTTGACCAATGAAATATGCCCAAAGGCGGAGATAAACAGATTGTGTAATATAAGAGAAATAGTTCAAATATATTTCTGTCGTACAGAGTCGAATTCGCGTTGGGTGCACAAGAATTTTTATTTAAAGTAATTTGAGTAGGAAAACTGAATGCGGTTGTAGTGATTCCTTAGGCAGTGGTTTTTAATTAAAAGAAAAAACTATCTGTAGGTACAAAATGTATATTTACAGTGTACAGGGTGTCCTAGTTAACGCGTTATGTCCGATTTTCTCGGTAGTTTTTGAGATAAGTATTTTTTTTCCGGGGAATCGATGCCGCTAAGAAACATACAATTGAACATCAAAGAAGAATTGATCGTGTTATTTATGTGCTTAATTGACTATTAAAGGAAAGTAAAAAAAGGCATTTAAATTTTAAATATCACTTCCGGTTTACATGGCAATGGCGTTCTTTTTCTTGAAAATAGAATATTAATTACTTCCACAACCAGTGGAAGTATAGTAACAAAAAAATTTTTGAAAATTTATATTGTTCAGATAGGCTTAGACTGTCATGAAAGGTCGACCTTTTAAGTTTCAGCGAAAAAAAATTTCTGTCTGTCTGTCGGTCTAACTTTCTTGTGCGCACGATTACTCTGGAACCGTTTAAGATATTGACTTGAAATTTGGTACACGTATGTACTTTAACGGGATCTGGAACTAGATTATATTTTCATCTTATTCCATCGAAGGGTTGGAGTGTAAATTGGTGAATGGGGAGGTAAACAGGTAAATCAAGCAGGTAAGAGTCCGTAAAATTGGTATTTAGTATATATAAGAGAAGCTAAGGTCTCGAAAAATATTTTGACATTAGCTACCCCCATTACCCCATTTTTTAAGGGGACAAAAAAAAGTGTGATTTAGTGTATGTACAAGAACCAAAAACTTCAAAATATTTTTTTACTTTATAGTCCAAAAATTTTTATTGAAAAATTACCAAAAATCCTCGCTATGTTGGGGTGATTTATATTACGAATAACTGGCAAAATAAGGATACATATATTACTTCCACATCCAGTGGAAGTATAGTAACGACAAAAAAAATTTTTTTAAATTTTTATTGTTCAAATAGGCTTAGAATGTCATGAAACGTCGAAATTTTAAGTTTGAGTGAAAAAAAAATTTCTGTCGGTCTGTAACTTTTTTTTGTGCGCACGTTTACTCTGGAACCGTTTGAGATATTGACTTGAAATTTGGTACACATATGTACTTTAACGAGATCTAGAACTAGATTATATTTTCATCTTGTTCCGTCTAAGGGTTGGGGGGTAAATTGGGGTAAATTTGGGGTAAATAGGTAAATAAAGCAGGTAAGAGTTCATAAAATTGGTATTTACTATATACAAGAGAAGCTAAGGTCTCAAAAAAAATTTTGGCATTAGCCACCCCCATTACCACCCCCACCCCATTATTAAAGAGGATGGAAAACAAAATTTGATATATTGTGTGTACAAGAATCAGAAACCTCAAAATATTTTTTTACCTTATCCACCCCCACTGCCACCCTCTATCACCACCCCCCACCCCCCACCCCACTACCGATGTGGGTTATCGTTTTATGGGTTTTTGAGGTAGACGAATTCAAATACATATTATATTATTAAACAATTATTTCCACATACAACATTTTTTTGTTGTAAGTGACTTGGATAGAAAATCTGGATGTGAAAGTAGTGATTCCTTGGGCAGCGGTTTTTTTTTATTGTTAAATTAGTGTACAATATCGATAATTCTATCATTTCCAATTGAAATTAAAATTTTGTGGACATGCCTATTGAAAGTCGCATTTCGGAGATATGAACTTTACTTTGCTTTTTTTTAAATTAACACTCCATATATGTACCATTGAAACGCCATAAAAAAAACTTTGTTTTTATAATATGGTACTTATCTTAAATACATTTTGTCTAATTTACTATAAATTTACAATTTATCAAATTAGCCATGGAAAACAAAAGTATGTAAATTAAAATAAACAATATGTTAGTTCTGTCTAATTTCACTTTATTTTAAATAAAATGGAGAATTTCAATAATTGATACAGTGTGTTTCACTTGAAATGGTAACACCCCAATAACTTTTTTATTTTTTTTCCGATTTGAATCACATTTTACTTACAAATTAGTATCTACTTATGACCAGAAAAACATTCGCCTCCTACGGTACCAAAGCCACCTGCGGTACCAAAATATGTGGAGAAAATCGGAAAATCATATTAGGCATTTTTTTGTCGGAAAATTTTGTTAATAAAACTTGTTCAGAATTATCCAAAATGGCCAAAATTTAATCAAAATTAAAAAATGAAAAACTTGAAATTTTAAAAATTTTGAAAATAATTATTTTAAAAAAAAACTGTAAATTGCTTTACAACTACCTGGCAGCTTGGGTTTAATTTCAAACAAAATTGTCATAGTACAGTTTTCTAAACGAAAAAACCCATTAAAATGATATTTTCGGACTTTGACATTATTTTAATAAAAATTTATATATTTTTTATTTTGATTAAATTTTGGACTTAAGGTTTCTGAACAATTCTGAACAAGTTTCATTGACAAAATTTTCCAATAAAAATATGCTTAATATGATTTTTTGATTTTATCCGCTTATTTTGGTACCGCAGATGGCTTTGCATTTGTAGGAGGTGCATTTTTTTCTGGTCATAAGTAGATCCTAATTTGTTCCATACTTAAGTAAAATTTGAGTCAAATCAGAAAAAAAAATTAAAAAGTGAAACACACTGTATATTTTTCGGACTACCATGACTTAATGTAAGAAAACATAAAACTTAATATCTACTATAGTTTTTAAGAAAAATACTGTGTCATATATCATTGGAAAGATTTTTCTATGGCCTTTCAAATGGTGTAAAGATATATTGAAAAAAACCAAGGTAAAGCTCATATCTCCGAAATTCGACTTGTTTGAATTGTTTTGCTGAAATGATGTTTGGAAAATACATGTGATATCCCATAACTTTTATTTTTGAACTTATTTACGTAACTCCCAAAATAAAGAAGTTAAATGAGGTTCTAACGTTTGCACAACCACCCTGTACTGTTGACTATAATAAGGAACTTTAGTCTAGTTAATATAAAAAACACTTTCTCAAATAAATTAAACATGTTCTGATAGAACATATTAATAATAATAATTTTTTGTTTTTGTCTTTGGTGTTTTTCAAAAAAATTGCCGCCCTTGAATTTTGCCGCTAGAGCCCCTATAGCCCCCCCCCTAAATACGCCACTGACTGCGCTCCGTCAGAAACCCTAAAATACCTATATGCATGTTTGGAGCATATTTAATGTCCGATATATCAAAAAATATTACAGCTAGATCTATTAATCCTTATATATTTGAAATCAGGGATAAAGGATCTAAAAGAATATGTAAAAATATACAGGGTTTTCATTTAAAAAGCAACCCTCATTGTTATATCACGTGACATATGCAAGCAATGAAGCAATTGTTTTTTAATTGCATTTAAAAAAATATGCATACAACCCTACAACTCTTATACGAAACTTTTTTTTATCTCCAATAATAACATAAATAAAGGGGGGTCAAAATATAGTTATAATTCGTCCGCTGTCCTGGATTCCTAAATTTTTTAAAAAATTCGTAACCCGCATCCCCGAAAATCTCCAGATATCGATTTTCATTCGAATACGGCCAGAGATAACGAAATTCATCCGCCATCTTGGATTCCTAAATTTTGACCAAAAATTCGTAACCCGCATCCCCGAAAACCCCCAAATATCGATTTTCAGTCGAATAGGACCATAGATGACGAAATTCGTCCACCATCTTGGATTCCCAAATTTTGACCAAAAATTCGTAACCCGCATCCCCGAAAATCCCCAGACATCGATTTTCAGCCAAATAGGACCATAGATGACGAAATTCGTCCACCATCTTGGATTCCTAAATTTTGATCAAAAATTCGTAACCCGCATCCCCGACAACCCCGAGGTATCGATTTTCAGTCGAATAGAACCATAGATGACGAAATTCGTCCGCCATCTTGGAGTCCTAAATTTTGATCAAAAATTCATAACCCGCATCCCCGAAAACTCCCAGACATCGATTTTCAGTCGAATAGGTCCATAGATGACGAAATTCGTCCGCCATCTTGGATTCCTAAATTTTGACCAAAAATTCGTAAACCGCATCCCCGAAAACCCCCAGATATCGATTTTCAGTCGAATAGGACCATAGATGACGAAATTCGTCCGCCATCTTGGATTCCTAAATATCTTAGCAGTATGAGATTCCTCGGAAAACCTACGTCAGACTGGATTTTGAACCATAAACTTATCTCAGAAACTACCGAGAAAACCGAGCATAGCGCGTTGACTGGGACACCCTGTACATTTGGCTTGGTAATAATTTCGAATAAATTGATTTCTGACCTAACCAAAAACCGCATTCAAATTTTCATAATAAAATTTGTAGGAGTGTTTATACAAAACGGTCCTCTCTATTTGGCACCTTTTATTTATGTATTAACATTTTCAAGAATTTCATCTATTAAGTCATTCCAGTAAGATAAAATAATTTATAAATAAATTTAAGATTACAATTACCAGAACTCCTAAATGCTTCCCTGGCAAGCATTCATTCGCGTCTGGTCTCCATGACAACAAGTTCCTCCCTAAAGTCTGAGAGCGTGTAAAGCTATGCGAATGCCGAGGCGAGTGCCATCTATTGACGGCAAAATTGGAAACTATTTATTGAATCTATGTTTGAAAATTAAGAGGCTATATTTTATCCACGTAATTAATTAAGGACTATCTAGGGCGTCACGATTTCGTTTTTTGTAAATTCCAATTTTTCGACGTCAATTTTTTCGTTGATCACGTGTTTTTGATTAAAACAAAAAATTAAAAACGTGACGAACTAGAATATATATTTTAATACATACGTACAAAATTTGAAGTTTCTATCTTCAAAAATAAGCCGAATAATTCGTTTCTTCATTTCACTGATCACAGATTATACTCAACCGAAATTATTTTTTTCAACTTTGTAAATAGAAAACCACTGGGCGATCATAAAATATTACTTCGTCCAATCAGAGCCCCAATGGTTTTCTACTTACAAAGTTGAAAAAAAATATATTTTCCGCTTTTTAGTGCAATTAGGTTTTAAAATAAAACTATCGTTTTTAAAAAAGTTCTTTTAAATTTATTTATTTTTAACTTTTTAGTTTTAATTGGGTTTACAATGACGTCACGGAAAAAGGTAATCCGCCATCTTAATTACGTCCTAATTATTTTATTTTATATTCGTACTTAATAATAATAATAATAATAATAATAATAATAAGTTTATTCATCATTTGTAAGTACAGTAAGAGTACATATGATATGTCAAATAATTGTATACAAGAAAAAAATGCACACATTGAAAATTGTCAAAAATGTACAAGAATAAAAAATAGAACATACAAAATGTATAAAGAGTAAAAAATGTACAAATATATAAATGTACAAAATGTAATAATAATAAGATAGTACCGAAACCGTCGTTGCAGGGATCCGTAGCGCTCTCGCCATTTCTTAGAATATATTGGAATAAAAGCTTGTAATAACGCAAGAACTGTAAACATAGGGAGGATAGCCAGTTTCCTATCCTGTAACGTTCGCTACTTGCCGACAAAGCTGTGACGTCACGGCGAGACCTAAACTGTTGTTTACGTTTCTGACGGCATTGTCTCTGTGTTTAATGGTGTGATTATTAAGTTTTGTCTACTTATTTACTGGTTTTTCTTTGTAAATCTCATATGTACATCTTCGTGTGTGTTTTATACGTTTCTTTGAGTTATAAGAATATTCTTGTTTAGTGAAATTGTTTACAGAAACAGGGACATACTATTGCTTTCACTATTATGGAACTATATAGGATTTAAAAGACAATTATTATTACTAGCGTTCTATGGTGATTTTGTATATATTATAGAAGGTAAAAGAAGCTTAATAATTCATTAAATTTACATATTGTTATTATTAAAAATAGAAGTGAAAAAATATGCCGGGAACAAGGTGTGCAGTGTATGACTGTAATAACACGTATTGTACGAAGAAATCTACTGGTCAAAAATTTTATTTTCCACGTTTTTCCAAAACTTAAAATCTGGTGTCCAAAACCATAAGAGGTGAATGGATAAACAGGGGCAAAAGGCATGATAAATATAACCCAGATACAAGTAGGATTTGTTCGGTTCATTTTATGGAGACCGACTATGAACGAGACTTGCAAAATGAATTACTAGGTAAAAATACGTTTATTTTATGTGTACCTCCTTTTCTGAGATGTTTTTTTATACTGGGTGTTAATTTTTATAATACATGTTTTTCATAATTTAATATTTTGTTTAGATCATTTTGATCAGATTTTTCTGTTCTTTTGTTATGTGTACCTACTTTTCCGAGATGATTTGTTATACTGGGTGTTAATTTTTATAATACATATTTTTCATAATTTAATATTTTGTTTAGATCATCATTTTTATCAAATTTTTCTGTACTTTTTTTATATGTGCACCTACTTTTCCGAGATGTTTTGTTATACTGGTGATGATGTTGACTAGCGCCGCTACTCCTTTCCTGGGTAGCTTCTTAAATCTATGTAATTAAATAAACAAACGAAATTCATTGTCAGTTTATGAGCTTTATTTTTGGTCTCTTCCCATTTTTCAATAAAGCTAATATAATTACGTTTTATCGAAAATACCTTTATAGTTTAAACTGTATTTTTTTCTAAAGCAAGTGCTGTATACAAACCAAAAAATTTGAGCATCTACGTCATGCTGTATATTAATGAGAAACAGTGTTTGAAATTCTTTTTTTAATTACTAGCTAATTACAGTAACAAAATGGCGACGTTGTTATTAAAAAAAATGTGTAGACGCACATTGCTTCGGTCATAACTTCTTTGTTTTTTATGCCACAGAAACAAATAAAAAAACAGTTCAAAGCTTAATTAAGAACCTATTATTCTACCTATTAGCATCTTTGACGTAGGTGTCACAGTTTCTGAGATATTTAACTCTCACTCTAAATAATTATCTTATGAACACTTGGATGCCAAATGTAAACTTAAATATCTCCGAAATTATTAATCCTATATCAATAAACAAAAAATATAATTAATTCCCAGTTTATACTTTCTTTAATTGGTTTGTAACATTTTTTCGATAAAGTAATACTTTTTGAGATACTTTAAGAAAGCCGTTTGGAAATACCTTTTTTTTTTAAGCTAAAATCGCAATTTTGAAGTCGTTATAACTTAAAAACTATCAATTTATGTGAAAAATTGCAGGTTCTAACCTTTTCTTCTTAAAATTTGATTTTACTTCAGCTCCAATAAATATATATATTTTTAAGTGCCACCCTCTCAAAGGAGGTGGCATCCACCCCCTATAAATAGCAAGCCTCCACACAATATAGAAACTTTTCTGTGAAGCATTTACTATTATACTGCCAAAAATGAACGAAATCCGTTCAATATGACATTATTCCGAAGTTTTGCATATTTTTACCTCTAGGTACTGTACTAGTGGTCGTCTCGGCACATGATGTTTAAAGTCGTTCTACGCGATCTGCCGCAAATTAGATGTTGACTGTTCATGAAGTGACTGATACCCGGCAGATTGTGTTGTGTTTTGTGTTTGAGGTTAGGTTAGTTGCCGTTTCCATTGATTTATTTGCCCGGAAGCCATGTTGAGCATTATGGAAATTAAGAGAGAAAGAGACTTGTTCAGTCATAATTACAAAGAGAAAGTGATGAAGTTTTAATTAATTTTGATGTTAGGTTCAGATTTATTTGGTACGCTTCAGGTTTTAGATTGCTAACGAAATTACGAATAAGTATAACATCTTAACCTAACCTAACCTCAAAATTAATTAAATCTTTTTCGTACCTCGTTTAATTTCCTGATGGTGTACGGTCATTTATTCGGCTTTGCTCTTTATAATGATCATTGAACAAGTTTATTTAACTCTTACTTTCCATAATAAACAAAACAAATAGGCAGCAAGTAATAAACCACAATCTGCCGGTCTAATTTGCGGCAGATCGTGTAGAATAATTTTAAACGTCAAGTGCCGAGACAACCACGGCGTTTCACGAAATGTCTAGGCACATTGTGTAACTTTAAAAGCCACTTTACATTAATGCAATATTGCACGTGCCATGCAAATTTTTATTGCGCGCATGCGTACATCGAGCTATTTCGATGTAATAGGTCGATGTACGCATGCGCGCAATAAAAATTTGCATGGCACCTGCAATATTGCATTAATGTAAAGCGGCTTTAAGAATTTGTATGATATGCCGGCAGTTTATGTTCTGCCTAAGCTTTTTACGAAATGACCTATTTTATCAAAAGACTACGACAAACTCATCAGAATCAAAGCTGTGTGCAAAATTTCAACTCGATCGGATAAGGGGAAGTGGGTGAAATTTTAATCACCAAATTTGATACATACATACATACACACATACAGATTTCCAAGTATAATAAAACCACTGAAAAAAGGAGGTTCTTCAGTTCTTGTTTTTCATTTGTTCAATTTATACAGGGTGTCCATTAGAGAATGGGCCATACCTCAACAGTAGGTTCCCTGAGTAAAAATAAGTCGCTTTAGCTAAGCATACCTTAGTAACAAGTTGCTTCCTTAAAAAGTGATAGGACGTAAAAGGATTTTTTTTTTACTTACTTTTTGTTATACTTCTATCACTATTTACGCGACTTGATCGAAATGTGGTATATAGTGGTATTTTGGAATGGTAAAAACAGTAGTGTTAATAATTTAGAAAAATAACGTAGAGGGCGCTGAGAACGCCTAATTTTTGTTTTGTTTTGGTCATTATTTTTTTTTTGAAAATAAACATTCTAATTAAGTAATATATTTTTTAATGCAGTATTCAATTACACGTTATACCTGTAAAATGCACCGTTTTCGAGAAACATGCATTTCAATTTCTTGCGGCACAATATACCAAATTATTTTAAATATAAATTTAATCTAGTAGGTACACGGCACACGGCTAAATCAGACAGCAAAATAATTTAGAAATGATAGTTAAAACAAAAAGATAATAAAACAAAATAAAAAACATATATAAAAGAAAATAGAAGAAAATTGCCTAACGTTCCATAACTTTTTAAGGAAGCAACATTATACCAAGATATGTCTAGCCATATTAGCGTATTTTTTCTCAAGGAACCTACTATAGTGATATGGCAGTTTCCTACTTTTAAAGTATAACAAACCAACAGCCTCAGAAAAAAATTTCAGCTCAATTGAATCAATAGCCACAGAGATATTCGCATTTGAATAGAAACACGCTACCGATACCTATATTAGAGCAGCGATTTCGTAAGTCTATCGTGTCGTTTTTTTTTTGGCGTAGAACCAGGTCAAACATGTTAGGTTCCTTTGAGTATGTCATCGGGCATATGAAATCATATTTTACGACATTTTTTTGTGGTCTCGAACTTTTTAAATCAATAAAAAGTGAAAAAAATGTATTTTTAAATAAAATTGTTTTTTTTTGTTTCCACCGCCATATCTTTAAAACTATTAAAGGGACCGAAATTTGTTTTGTGTCAAATTAAAGCACACACTGTAGAGCTTTTACCAATATATAAACGGTTTGGGCACAATTCGCACTTTCATTTCTCTAAAAATCAGATAAACTAAAAATATATATTTTATGTATTGAAATCTTCACCAATCGATAAACTTTTTTACTTTTGAAAATATTTACATACATGCAGCGAAGAAAATAAAGCCTAATAATCACAAAAGTTTTTGAAACAATATATTTTTTCCTAAAATGTACCGTGTGGCAACGGCGTTTTTTTTTATCAGCGCTAAATGCGACATTGGGACGCAATTAATACACCTCGCATGCAGGGTTGGCCAGATTAGTCGCGTAGAAGTGAAGGTTGTCGAAAATCATTACGTATTCATTGTTCGGATAAAAATTGTGACAATCGAAAATGTGCTTGTTTTAAGGAAGGCCTAAAATGTTGCAACGAGTGCAAATGTCGTTCCTGTAACAACATAATTAAAGATTTCAAGGCAGATATGAACAAATTAGAATGCTATTAATGTAGGGCCTACATAAACTACATACTGCATATTTATCTATCCAAATAGAAAATTTATTTCAACAATAAAACTCATTTTATGCGTACGTTTTCACTTTCATTCATTTAAAAATGTATAATGAACTTACTAATTAGGTGGGTAGTTAGTAACACTGATTGATATTTATAGATTAGGTATTTATCTTTTTATTATTAAAAGGAGACTATTTTATATTTATTGTACAATTTCTTAATATTAACAACATATGATCAATACTACTGTACAATATATGAAATATTGAACAATAATATTGATCCCCTAGATGCGTTGCAGTCGGCAGGCTTGCTACAGCCGAGCGTGCAAGAATATGACTTTGGTCCGTTAAAAAAAATCGCTGACTCAATACTATGAACGGAACATGAAAAATTTTTATCCTAAAAACTTTTTTCAACTATTGGCTTCAATTTGTACGCAGCACGTATATACAAATTTTCATAAATAAATTTTTTTCTCGATTGTCTAAAATTTACGCTACTGAAAATAACAGGTTTGAGATTCCTATTATTTTTCCAACTTAAAAAAAAATAAATCGGGTTCACGTAGGACGTTGTTCGAAGCGCTATTGTGTCTACTTTAATCTAAAAAAAAAATAGCTTGATAGCACAAATATTTTCAGAGATATAGCGGAGACGTTAAAAAACATATTTCATTAAAAATCTATTTTTTTTTTAGTTTTTCCGAAATAAAAAAGTTCTCGACCACCAAAAAATGTCGTAAAAAATGATTTCGTGTACACGATTATCTTACTAAAGAATCCCACTAAGTCTGGTTTGGTTCTACGCCGGTTTTTCTCGAAAACTAAGCGACTTTACTTCCAGATTTTACTCTACTAACTTGCATTCACAGCCGTGTTCACTGGGCGGTTCAGCCATCTGACGTCACAACTCGACTACATGGTTATCCCGAGCGTTTTTAAGCGCGCCGACTTTAATCATTTTTTTATACACAAAGGCGGCGTCAGTAAATTCTAATTTTTGGCATACTTACTATACTCACCAAGCTCTTTCAGAATATGTAATAATAAAAAAATGTTAAATGAGCCTATTGAGGTATGGTCTATTATTTTATGGACACCCTGTATATTATAAATTCGCTTAAAAGATTTCTATGAAATCTTCTCAAATTATGAGGTATGGCTCGGCGGTGGTCCCATATTAATTTCATCTAGCTAAATCTCGTATAAAGTGAGCAAAAATTAGAAACAGAATTGTTTTAGTAGACAATATTCGAGAATGTGGCGAAGTCGCTAGTCATAATTTAATTTTGTGATAAAAAATTCAAATTCCCTGGGAATTGATTAAAATTGGTAGTTAGATGTACTGGAAGTAGCTGATGACGAATCTGATGTCAAAAGTTAAGTACTTAGCGATTTCAGGCTTCTCTGATAATGAGTTTAATGTTAAAACTAAAAAAGTCATAACGACGGATATTTTATTGGGTAGAAGCTAGATAAAGAGGCCACTAAAAAGTGCGAAAAAAATTTTTGAAAAAAAAATTAGCCGCCTTCAAAAGAAGTTGCTGAAAATTATGGAACAAAATTTCACTGTCGCGTCACCTAATTAATTGAACCTTATTACTTAATATCGATATTCAGGTCGGTGGAAAAATGAACAAATAACGAACTCACCCTTTTTAGTGGTCACTTTATTTAGCTTCTGCACATAAAATATCCGTCGGTGTGACTTTTTAAGCTTTAACATTAGGTTCGTTATCAGAGAATCCTGAAATCATGTAAATCTGCAAAAATATTAAAATTATAGCCATACTGGATTCGCCATTTTGAATTCATAACTTTTGACATCATATTCGTACGATGGCGTAGAAGGGCCACTGTAATATTTTTTTTAATTCCGAGTTTAATCTCGGAATTCCGAGAAAATAACAAAAAGCAAAGGAAGGGACTTATGCAAAATTTTATACTCTATCGAATCGCGCCAAGATCTAGCTCCCACCGTTTTTGAGAAAAAAAAATATATATAGGCAGGTACAGGTAGATCCTTCGAGGGGGGGAAGTGGGAGCAGGCATGATTTCTCGAGGTGGGTCTGTTCGAAAATCTGCTTATTTTGACTAATTCTATTTATGGTTAAAAGGATTTGCTGTTACTCAAAAGTGGAAGTATCAAACACCTAAGTCACTAAGCTATACCTTGCAATTTGAGGTTGAGCTATTAAAGTAATTTTCTATAGTGATAGAAATGTACACCTATCTGTTTAAGTAACACATCCTTTGTAGAAATTGAAACTTGGCAGTATTTATTTTCCATTTATAGTAATAGTAAAAACCGGGATGATTGAAGATATCTATTTCAATATTTTTAAAATAAACACGTTAGAATCTTTTTCTAGCAGTTCTTGAAAGAAACTTTTGTAGATTTACTACGTGCTCGACAGTACGTAGGTGTGAAACTCTTTACATCTGCTGTTTACTGCGATTGATTTTATAATGAAATTGTAAAAGTATCAGACTCATTATATCGCTATTTTGATTATAAGCCTTAAATATAACATTATACTATCTCCCAGTAAAAGATTAACGTAAACAATGGTGATAGATAGGAATTGTAATTACAGATTTATGTCACATCTATTATAGGGATATTATAAATTGATAAAGTAAACTTAGATAACTTAAACTGGATAAATTCTATTATACATGTTTTTTTGCATTTTTTGTTGCATCTTTGGACCATAGGGTATTTTTGACATTTTACTGTTAGTAATGCATTGTTGAAGAGCTATCAAAGTAAAAAAAAAATAACATTTATGCCATTGAATTAGTGGTAATTTTTAAATTTAATTTTGAATATGCAAAGGGGTTTTTCAATAAAAAGTGTTAAATTGAAATATCTCGAAAACTAAAAACTTTTACATATAACGCATGTCAGTTGAAATGACTGCAAAGTAGGTCCTCTAACATACCATCACAGGTTACCCTGTATACAGTGTATTTCAGATTCAATTCTCACTCTGGAGTTTCGATTATTATTAATAGAAAAGTTTTATACAATATTATGACACTTTTCGGTCTTTTTGTTTTAAAAAAATATATTAACTCTTTTAATTTTTGAGATATTGTAAATAAACATTTAGATTTTTTCGTATCGTTAAATATTTGCATCTTTGATTTCAACGATTTACCTATACATGTTTGTATTGTTACCAAAAATGTTCAATATTTTTCCTTCTTAATGAAATATCAAACACACGCACACTCCCATAAAAACCAATTTTTTATGCCAAAATTTTTTAAAAATATGCGCTTTATACTTGCAATAAAAATTTTAGATAGTATGTAGGAATAGGAAGTGTTTGTACACAGCACAAGCACGGTCATAAAGAAAGGGTGTGCAGCATGCACACGCACAGTGTGCAAAAAATACAAGTCGGAGGTCAAAATTCTGAAACTCTCCATACCTTCTTAGAATATTTAGACTACTGGGAAAAATAGTGGAAAAATTTAATCTGTACTCGGGGGCGAGATATAAGGGTTAAAAAAAAACAATGTAGAATAATTTCGAAACATATAATATAAACTAAATAGATTTCGAACACTTTGGAAACATTTAATCTGTACTCGGGTGTGAGATATAAGGGTTGAAAAAAAAATGTCGAAAAATTTTGAAACATAATATAAACTAAATAACTTCGAACAATTTGGCAGCTGAAGTTTCCAGTGAAACTGGTGCCAGTAGCGAGGGCATGGTCAAAATAAACTCTTTTTGCAGCTACGATGAGTATTTATTTAAGAAATTAGTTTTACTTCTGCCAATCTTTGTCCATCTGCGGCTAATTTCATAGCACAGCAGATAAAGCTTTTGCTTTTCAATCAGCCTCTAAATAATTTTCGGCTCCAATAACATGACAAACTTGGATGTAAACGTGTTTGAGTTTATCAGCAGCAACCCCAGTTATGTCATGCCAAAAATCAAAAATTTTCTGCTGATTTAATTTAATTTCCTCCATAATTAATGAAGCCGCTAAGATTTCCTGTAACGAAAAATAAGATTATGTAAGTTTATTATTATTATTATTATTATACGCGGGGTAGCAGATGCTAATAAGGTTTAACCTGGTAAATATTACTAAATTGGTATTATTCTTATTATTATGTTTGACTCTTCAAAAATAAATATTTAAAACCTCTGATATTACATAATATATTATATGTTTACTAAAAAATACTGTAAAAATAATTAGAATATTATTAGTAATCATGTAAAGATGTTTCAATTGTCAGATCGCTGTGCCAGCGAGTTTATCGCGCCTGGCGATCCATGCAGTCGCATGAATAAATTGCAATTACATATAGAGGCGCAAATAGGCGCAGCTTGCCTTTACGCAGGCAGATAGTAGACACTTCAACAGCTGTCACGGTGAAAAATCATGGCACCCAGACGCACCTGGCAATTTTCCAAGATTTTTCCCAGTAGTTTCTAGATATTCCAAGAAGGTATGGATGGTTTCAGAATTTTGACCTCCGACTTGTATTTTTTGCACACTGTGGCATGGTTGGCCTTTTTTCGAGGAAGAGAAGTTTAAATTTTTTTTCTTTATAATTTCAGTAAAAAATAGGGTTATTGTGTTAAGTATATTTTGTAATTATTTTATTTTTCTATTTATTTATTGACATATTCCTTAGAAATAAAAAATAATGTTATATACAACAAAATATGCGTCCATGTTTGTTATATTCCGGGTGTCAACCAGGTCACTTTCTGGCAGCAATTTATTTATTTTTTAACGAATCAAAATGAAACTTGTATGTTTCACATGTTGCTAAAGAGTATTTAAATGTGACAGACGAGAGGAAGGAGGTCCAAAGTCTCTAAAGTTGGCGTGACGTCATTTAGTAGATAATATACTTAATTATATATTTTTTTAAATATTGAAAGCTACAAACAGTTGAAATAATTTTGTGTGTGGGTACTTACTGCAAAATATGTTTTAATAGGTTCTTTCATCTGCTTAGGATTATGATTCATTTCTACAATTGACTGAGTGACAATACGAGGCGCAGCGCAGCGCATTGTTCAATTTTTTTTCTTGTAGAATCAGGGTTTGGTGCAGTATTTTTCAAAGATTATCTATATTACTGAATAAACGGCACAAATTGGGGAGCATATAGTTCAGGACTCAGGACGATCTACTGGAATACGAGACGGACAGATTTCTTTTTTTTCAAATAGGCACGAGCCCCTGTGTCCCCTGAATCCATCCCTGACTATAATAAAGCTTGAGCTCAGGTCACCAATGTATTATTCTCTATAGATTACTCATATATTTTTATAGAAAAATTATATTATTTAATAAACAAATTTTGTAATTCCTCAAAGTTTAATTGTACATTCATAATCATTTGAGTTCTTTATGTAACTTAGTTTTTCTGCTTTTTCCGGATAAGAATCGGTCACCCTTTTAACCCCCGACCCCAAAAGAGGATAAGTTTGACGCGTATGTTTGTATGTTTATTTGTCTGTCTGTCTGTCTGTCTGTCTGTCTGTCTGTCTGTCTGTCTGTGGCTTCATATCTCTTCAACGGGTGATCCGATTTTGATCCAGTTTTTTTATTTGAAAGAGTATTTTGTCGAGAAGGTTATAGACCATATTAGATTTTGATGTTTGGTCGCCATCTTGAATTAGTCATGTTGAACTTCTCTAGAAATTGTCCGATTGAAGTAAAATTGAAAATGTGCAGACAATTATGGTAGCCGAACATGATTTAGGCCTCATTTTGATTCGGCCATATGAAACTGGTACGATTAGATACATTGATCGGATTTTTAAAAATGTTCAATTTCACTTGTGTAACTTTTTGTTAATAAGATTAAAATCCAATATGCTCGCCTTGTGGGTGATGATCTCTTGCTAGACAAATTTTCAAAACCGCTGTCCAAGGAATCACTACTTCCACATCCAGATTTTCTATCCAAGTCTCTCACAACAAAAAAATTTTGTATGTGGAAATAATTGTTTATGGAATTTTTATAATATAATATTTGAAATCGTCTACCCCAAAAACCTATAAAACGATATCCCTCATCGGTAGTGGAGTGGGGGTGGTGATGGGGGTGTAGGTGGTGAGGGTGGATGAAGTAAAAAAATATCTTGAGGTTTTTGGTTCTTGTACACATACTAAATTAAATTTTTTTTCATCCCCTTTAATAATGGGGTGTGGTGGGTCGAAAAACACGAAAATTTGTTATTATGCAGCTAAAACTAATTCGGGTGAATTTTTAGCCAAATCGATTAATATCTAGCCGCCCCCCCCACGTCCTTGAAAATGAAGAAAAACACCAATTTTTCGATTTTTAACATTTTTCAAATTAACATTTGAAATTTTTTGACTCTTTATTAATGTCTAAACGCGTGTGGCAAAAGTTCTCCAAATAGAATATTTTTCAGTTCCAGGGAAATTAAAAATATATCATTAAAACGTAAAATTTGACGAAAATACGGTTTTTTGTATAAAATTTCTAATTTCCCTGGAACTGAAAAATATTTTATTGGGAAAATGTTGGCTACACGCGTTTAGACATTAATAAAGAGTAATATAAAAATTTCAAATGTTAATTTGAAAAATGTTAAAAATCGAAAAATTGGCTTTTTCTTTCATTCTCAAGGCCGTGGGGGCTCGGCTGGATATTAACCAGGTTAACTAAAAATGTACCCAAATTAGTTTGAGATACATAGTAATAAATTAAAAATTACCTCATCTCTAAATTCATATTTTCGTGTTTTTTGGCCACCCTAGTGGGGGTGGTAAGGGGGGTGGCTAATGCCAAAAAATTTTTGACTCCTTAGCTCCTCTTGTATATACTAAATACCAATTTTATGGACTCTTACCTCACTGCTTGATTTATCTATTCACCCCCATTTACCTCTAACGGAATAAGATGAAAATATAATCTACTTCCAGATCCCGTTAAAGTAGATACGTGTAAAAAATTTCAAGTCAATATCTTAAACAGTACAATCGTGCGCCGAAAAAAAAGTTACAGACAGACAGATAGACAGACAGAAATTTTTTTGCTCAAACTTAAAATCTCGACGTTTCATGGATATGGAAGTAAAAGTAACGTTTTTTAGTACCCGAGTTTCATGTCTAACATTAGGATTTCAATTAACAGATCATTATGTGCAGTTAATGGGTAATGTAATGACAGTTTTAGTATCTAGCGTGCCTGATTCGCGGCTAAAATCTATGCAATCAAAACTGTTTAATTTAATCTCTGGTGTATGGACCGCTGATGAATCTGGGGCACATGAGTAGGTTATGAATCGTTTTAATAATCATAATATACCACTCATTATGTCTCAGCCGAGGTCACGTAATGAATTAGCTGTTTCGAAAAAAATGTCGGCAGTTGTTGATGAAATGATTTATAATTGTGTTTTTGACTGCTCTTGTTTTTTTTTAAATCCATATTTCGAATAAATTTTTGGAAAATAAAATCTTTAACATTAAAGGAGATTTTCCGTAGAAAATTATTTCAGCAAAAGTTTATTATGTGACTATATACTTACATGTGTATGAATATGTGTGTAAATATATAAATAAACATTACATATTATTTGAACAATAATAAACCATATAAGTATAAGAGCGTAACGTAACCGAACCTACTTCATAACATAACCAAGTTGGAAAGTTAAAGGTAAATACATTTTAAACGTATGAGGCTAGTCTGCATATCCTAAAATAATTAGGAATCTACCTTCTTGAAAGACGCTTCTAAAATGCGCACTCAAAGATATAGTTTTGAAAAAATTCGTACGTTATCTGGAATGACCTTGCGGATCCAAATGTGGAGGACGCCATTCTAGACGCGATTGCAAAAAGGCATAAAAAAAATTCCGAAATTTTTTTATTAGTCAAGTGGGGTTACTTAGGACAATTTTCAGAATTTTCATGTCGTCCTTGGCACAACAATGAATGGAATGAATTTGTATTAGCGTCAAAACCCAAGTAGAGACTTGTATAGCACATTTATGGAGATATTAAAATGATTCCAAAAGTGTAAATATATTTTTTTGTTTTTTTATGGGGTAACATGGAACTCACTGTTTTCAGTGCCTTAAAATTATTTTAAAAATGTTATGTATAACATAGTCAGAAACACGATAACGAAAAAAAAATCAATGGTTTATTCAATGAACAACAGAAAAAGGTTACTCTGACATTACTAATAAGAAATAAATAAAGCAGATATATTTATTTCACAAAAACTGTAAAAACACTTTTGTTCTTTAATTTTTTAAAAACATATCTCCCTCGGATAACATTGTCAAGTTCTAAAATTTTCACAATTTGGCATAAATTCTCTTCATCTTCATCAACCACCATTGGAAAAATATAAATATTTGATGCTTTAGTTAATTGACGTAAAAATCTAAAAGTTATCTTGTCAGGCGGATTAGCTGAAAGTACTTCTTCTACAAAGTGTTTCTCAGATTCTTTTTTTATGTCTTCGTCGTATCTATGTTTCACCAATGCAAACTGGTCAACTCAGACTCTCCTGATTCTTGAACTGAATAATTTTCGGAGTTAGTCTTCTCTTCATCAGATGATACAATCGTCATCCTCAGTTAAATATAAATATATGGAACACGTTCCAAGTTACTCCACAATCTGAGATATTTTTCTATATTTCTCTTTCAAATGGCAAAAGTGGCAATATCTAGAAACTTCTTCTTGAAGTACATACTCGAGTGAGTTCTAACAATAGGAAACGATTGTTGTCTTTGGCTATAGAGAGGAAGGCATATGTGAGGAGGGTACTCTGTTTTCCTCGCACTAGTAAAACTATGATTTCAGGCAACAGAGATAAGGGACCTTGCTAATTAAAGCTTCACTTTCTATTGTTCCTCGAGACCCTTTATCAGCGCCAGTATGTTATTCAGCTCAGTGAAGCAGCAGTTAGGTTATAAATTATAGCAGGCGTCGTTTTCTGCATGAAGTCTATTATGCTGTGTACAGAAAGTTTTTTATTATTTTTGAGGAAAAGATTAATAATTTTATATAAATAATGAAATATATTTACGTGCTTCGATGTTGTCACCATGTATAGAATGTTGGCGGAAGCTCTAACAAATAATTTTAGCCCAAGCAAATTGTTCTGATGTTGATAGCGTTGCCACAACAGTGTATTAAAAAATGAATGTAAAATTGTCCCATCTTATTACCCCTAAGTAGCCTCACGTGACGGTACTACTGACAATTGATTAATTTTATGCTTCCACTGAATTTAGTCAATTTCAACATCGAGGCATTTTAAAAAACTAATGTCTACTTTTCTAAGAAAAAGAAATTGAAATATCTCCAAAACTGTTAAGTTTTGTATAATGTATGTGAAGGTTTTTACTCCTTAGCTCATGTTCTATCACGTCTCCAAAGGAATATATAGAATTACCAGTAACCCTGTATAATTTGAAAACGATAATTAGACAACAACTCAACCTAGCGTAATCTAATCAATTAAATTTTGATTCAGAAGCATTAATTTTAATGTATATTTAAATTTTATTTCAGATAAAGCTACGTGATATGGTGATATAATCATCTTTAACTTGTTTTCTCCTGAAAGTGAAAAATAATTATTTTTGTTCAATGTTGTGTCAATAGCAATATTAAACATGTGGTTGAATTCAATTTAATCGATAATTAATTAACGATGAACTTTCGAATGACAATCCACTCAATAATCAAATCAAATTCAGTAATCAAAATCTGGTACAAATTTGGTAGAATCAAAATTTACTTTATGCTTATTTTCACTTTCATCTTCCAACGCATCGCACACAATAACCGTTTTATTTGAGAAGTGATTTTTAGCCTATTCCTCCTACAGCAATTTGAAAATTTCAGATTCAGAGAGATATAACCTAGCATTATTAACATAGAAAAGGTACTCAGCCTACCAGACACTAAGTTCATTTTGAATGGCTAAACTAAAACTACCCTCCACATTCGCAAACATCAGCAGTACCTCAGAGAATGCCTCAGATTTTTTTACTTTTAGTGAGAGTCCAATCCACTGAAGAAGATTATCTGGCCCTAATATTATCCCTCGATCCACTCGCTAATTTAGCTCCATATAACGTATATAGGTAGTATATGTAGGCATATACTATAGATTGTCCTAATCTGAAGAGCTGCCTGTCGAAATTGGTCTACCACAAGGTAGTGTTTTGGACCCACTATTGCTTATTCGTTACATAAATGACAGACAACTTTTTATCAATATTTTATGGTACTTTTGCCGATGATATGACTATTATTGCTAGTCAGAGACTACTTATGGAGTCTACTGTCAAATCCGCTCTCTTTATTATCTCATTAACTTGTTATGCAAATTCTTTCTGTTGGAAGAAATGTCCATTGAGTGCATTTTTTAAATACAACCAAAAATTATTCAACAAATTACGTCGCATAAAACAATTATGCAAATAACTGTTTTGCATTAAAAAGGGTTACACCATATCCCCAGTTTAAATATTCTTGAAACATACAATTTTTTAAGCTTCGATACTTAGATTCGATACGGGATTATTTTTTGGAAATATTCTTCAATTGCAATTTGTATTTTTTTTTCTTGCAAAGAATATGTTGGGACTGAGAATCTTGCAAATGCAAAATATAATTTGCAAATAAAATTTTGATTCTACCTAGTTCGTATATTTTTGGAATTTCAAATTATGTAAAAAAAATAATAATAATAAAAGGACTCCGCAGAAACCTTAAGTAAATTGGCTCCTCAGTCAAATTGTCTGAAATTGAGATATGTTATAGTTTATGAGGTCCTGATCAAAAGTTTTCATGGTCCCAACCCAAAGTAATGACTAGATTTTGACTTAGCGACGAGATGAGGTTTACTGATTCGCGATTTTCATATAACTTATAAATATTCTTTAAATATATATATATGAATATTTTATGAGTTATATACATCATATATTTTCTAAAGCATGTTTGGTAAGCCTCTGAGCATCTCAAAACATGCCATGGCATATCTGTGTAAAGTTTGTTAACCATTTGTAAAGTAAATAAAACATAAAACTTAATTATTAAGAGTACAATTTATTAATATCACTCTACGTATCTTCATTGCTAGCATAATACTAATCGGTGAAGTATAGGTTCAAGATGCCGTGCAATTATATCTTAAAAATAAAATCCTGATAAAAAAGTTCAATCACAACATAAAGAAAAATTACAAATATTAAAAAATACCTACGTCTTCTGTAATCCCCAAGGCAGGCATTACAGATTTTATTGGGCTATCAATCATGTTTGAGCATGTCTGTAATGTGTCTGATCATGTTCAGAATATAGAACGTAAATGAAATAAAATGTCACGCATGGAGTGCTTGATTAATGTGTCCCTTTTCCACTTACAATTAATATTTGTGTCTATCGAATATCTACATCATTTAAACCATCGTTGTTTAGTAGTAAAGCTCTTTCAGCAGCATCTAATATTTGGTATAGAAGAGAAGTTGGTGGATATCTGATATTTTGTTGGTGCCGAGCAAAACCAAGATACCATAAAATACTGGCAATATGACAACATGTACCTAATGTCCTGGCTCCTGATATGCAAGTACAGTAATACCCAATTGGATTCTCTTCGTCGTAATTGTGTTCTCGTTCTGTATTATAAGCAATCCATTGTTGATAAACGGTCGCATTTCTAAAACGTGAATGCAGTTTAAATCTTACAAAACCCGGCACCAGTGCATGTACAATATGTACATCTACCTGAAAAATGTCATCTTCCCTGTTCAAATTATTTTAAATATATGATGGTGCTAAATATAATTGATATGCACCAATAGTTAGATCTTCCAAGTATTCAAGAGAGAGTTCAGGAAGACCTGAAAGTTGATTATGCTCAATACGAATCCACTCAGCTCCCCTTCGACGTAATAAATATTCTGCCTCCACGCGTGCCTGGACAATATTTACCACATTCAGATCTCTGTAATAAGGTTAATGCTAACTCTGCATTTGCCCCTTCCATCAGTACAGGACCATGAAATCGATTAATTAATGCAGCAGGTGTACGGTAAAAGTCGCCAATGTGAGCTGTGTGTGCCATTCTTATTACTTGTGCAAAAAAATTGAAAATACTTTTAATATGACCATTTCGACTTTCTACAATCCATCTAGTTTTTGTTACTAACCTGGAGTTATTGGCCTCTCTGGTCGATAATTGACGCTGTCCTCTTTGTAGTAAGTGTGGCATGTGGTACCTTTTATCTAAGTGATCGAGTAATTCTGTAGCATTGCGACATCCATGGTCTACAATAAGAATATCTCCAGCCTGCCAAACTCAGCTTGCAACAGTGCTGCATCATTATTGCGACTATCGGAAAAGTAAGGTCCTTGAATGTCACGAATTTTGCCATCAGGTGCCCCTATTACGATCGGTTTCACTAAATGATACCCTTTAAATGTGCAAAAGGATTGTCTTAACACTCTAAGGCTTCTGCTCTTTTCAATTTTTAGATAGGTACCATCAACATATGCTATAGCCTTCCTCATATTTGGTTTTCGTCTTATAAAGTGTTCGCAAAATCGGTTACATGACTTTGTATATAATCTTCCCATGTAATTGCATGAAAACCAATATTATGAGGCACAAATCTCAATAACAATGATTTTCTTACTTTACTAATTATATAACTTACTGATTGTCGGGTAGAGTATTTAAATATGACTTTCAAAAAATCATCAAAACTCCTTGTCTCATTTTTGTTAAAAATGTTATAAGATCTTTTTTTTTTTTATATTCATTACCTCCTTGTCTGGGAACTGCATCGCAAAATGTGAAAAGCTCACGAAACTGCTCTTTAGTCAATCAAGTCATAACTTTGGAATCATCTTTACTAAATGCATGAATATAATACGTAGAGTGATATTAATAAATTGTACTCTTAATAATTAAGTTTGATGTTTTATTTACTTTACAAATGGTTAACAAACTTTACACAGATATGCCATGGCATGTTTCTGACATGCTCAGAGGCTTACCAATCATGCTTTAGAAAATATATGATAGTATATAACTCATAAAATATTCATATATGTATTTAAAGAATATTTATAAGTTATATGAAAATCGAGAATCAGTGAACCTTATCTCGTCTCTAAGTCAAAATCTAGTCATTACTTTGGGTTGGGCCCATGAGAACTTTTGATCAGGACCTCAAAAACTATAATATATCTCAATTTCAGACAATTTGACTGAGAGCCAATTTACTTAGGTTTCTGCGAGTCCTTTATTGTCAAAATTTATTCCACACGTTTTGTCTCTAATTTGCATAGGTTAGAGTTAAACAAGTGATATATACTAAGCACTAAAGTTCTTCTTACTCATAACGACTTGCCAGACGTTTTGGGATCCATACGGCATATACATTTTCCCTATGCAAGCATTATTCTACTTGGCTTCCATTTGCTGTATAGCACTTCTGACGACATCACTCCAACTGTCACGGTTACCTGTTATTTGCACAGCCTGACGAAAGCTCTTTTCCATCAGCTTCTTAGTGATATCAGCTCAACGTTTTGGGGGCATCCTCTTTGCCTCTTCCCATCTGGTTTCCCTGAACTACCTATATTGTCCTCTCTCCGATTGATGTGGCCAAAACACGTGAGGATTTGGGAGAATACGATGCTGGAGAGTGGCTTTTGGGGACGTATTTTCTGGAGAATTGAGCTATTAATGCGATGGGAATTAAAAGCAAACGTCTCCAGATCCACATCTTGAAAGTCGTCATCTGTCTGTTTCCCTAATGGCTCATATCTTAGAGGCGTAAAGGAAGATGGAGAAAACTAGGACGTTAACAAGTTCGATCTTTGTGATCTCTGTTACGTCAAATTTTGTTCAACTGACAGGTTGCCGATCTTGAAATGTGTACTCTTCGCCTAATCAAATATTCGCAGTTGCCAGTATTCTTCACAATGGTTCCAATGTTGCTTACTACCTCAAAATCTCGTATCTTTAGCATATGAGGGTGGTTATCATTTGCTCGGGCTACAATCATAATTTCCATTTTATTATTAATTTACACTTACACCATAATAAGAGTTTGTCGCAATAAGCAGAAACATGGTGATCAGCTCAAAAACCTTCTCAAATAAGGAATGTGCATAAAGAAACGCGAACCTTCCCAGATGGAAGAACCACAAACCAAATAGACCGCATAGTCATAGATAGAAGATCAGCAACAAGCATTCTGGATGCGAGGTCCATGCGAGTAGCAAGCTGCGATTCTGACCATCACCTACTGCGAGTGAAATTCAGATGCCGAATCAACAGAAATAAACAAGAACAGTCACAAAAAACAAGTAAATTGAATATTAACAGGCTGAAAGACTCGGAAATCCAACAGAAGATGGAAGAGCAACTCAGAGAAGACTGCAGATAGGTGAGGAGGATGATACAGTAGAAGAACGGTGGTACAGCATAACAACAGCGACCCTAGAATCTGCAGAGAACGTGCTAGGACTGCAATGCAAACAAAAGAAAGAAGTGTGATGCGAGCAAGCAGTGGCAGAACGAAAGGAGTTCCACGAAAATCTAATACAAAGACAAATTCAGTATCACACAAGGTCTTAAACAAGGAGATGGGCTGGCACCATTATTGTTAACATAGCCTTAGAACATGTTATCAGACAAATGTCAACAGAAGGGACAAACACAATTATTAATAAATCCACTCAGCTCGTAGCTTACTCAGACGACGTTAACCTCATAGCTCATACAATTACTTCCTCCAAAGAAACGTATATAGATCTAGAAACCAAGGCCAATAAAGTCGGACTAAAAATAAACATAGCTAAAACCAAGATTATCATACAAACCAGGTCCAACCGGATACGACAGAATTTTACTATCGGAGAAGACAAGATAGAAGTCGAAGAGAACTTCACGTATTTGGGCACCAACATCGTAAACAATGGAAATGAAGACACACCCGTATCAACATTCCGATCACGGGACATCCACCGAAAAACAAAACTACGAATATACAAGACCATCATCCGACCAATCTTATGCTATGGGGTGAAACGTGGACACTCACTCAAAAAGTGCCGAACACAATCAAAGCATTTGTACTCAAGATATTAAGGCGAATACTTGGACCAGTGAATGATGGCGACCATACAGGATGAGCTGCCTATGGAGACTTATACGGGATTAAAAGTCTGTAGTGAGCAGGACGTGCAGTGGAAGACAATAGAGCTCCAAAACAGGTTCTCAATGAAAAAATGGATGGCAGACCAAGACGGACGGACCAAGACGTAGTCAGAGAAGACGCGAGAAACATTGAGCAAACAGAGCGATGAAAACCACAGCTCTGGGCAGGGTAGTATGGAAAATGAAGCTAGAGGAGGTCAGGGCCCGAAACCGAGCTGCAGCGCCATAGGAGGAGGAAGAGCTTATTGTCTGAAGTTTACCCAGGAGGTGTATGAATTCATTCTCGTTTACTGTAACTACGTTATTATCATCTGAAGATGTGATACAGTCCACAATTTGTTCCATTCCAGATATTGTCAAAAGCCTTACTATGAAACAAAAGTACAAGGCCAAGTAATATTCACTTGCCTTCCCGATAACCTGTTACAAATTCGGTATTTGCTCTAGTACATACCACGTTCTTTTACAAAGCCTGCTTAATCAAGGATCACGAGATGTTCATCAAGACAGATAACGCTAAAGTCTAGATTGAAGAATATACAGCATTAATATTTTTCTATATAACTTTCAAGATCTTTTAAACTGTTCAACGTAAGTTATTCAAATTCCAATGAGTCATTTACAATGGACACATAATGAACACATAATTTTGAAAGAAATGTTGGCTCCTACGTTTTTGAGATACTAACGATTAAATTGAGAATCCCCTGCATCGCTCAGCCAGGATTTAATGCAGCGCCAGCGCGTACCACCAAACTGTTATAAACAGCGAGTTCTATGTTTCAAAATGTAATTCAGACCTTAAACTACATTTCATTCGCTTATACTAGTACTCTGTCTTCAATAATAAAAAAAATTTCTCGATATAGACTTTTTCAATGCAGTTACTGAAAAATCCATGCAATCTCGAATGATTTTTTTTTACCAGATGATCTTTGGTACAATTTTATCTATGGCAATCGATTCATTATGTTTCAGAATATATGTGTCCAAATTTTCAAGCCAAGTCAATGGTTAGAAACAAAGTTAAGAGATGGGAAATGTAAAATATTACATTTCCAATGTTTCTTAAATAAATAAATTAAAAAAAAAACTTTTTGAAAACAATGGTTTTATTTTAAACCCAAATTGCACTAAAAAGGAGAAAACTATTTTTACCTTTGTAAATAGAAACCCATGGGACGCTCATAAAATGTAAACATAAATCAAATGATTAGACGAAATAATATTTTATGGGCGCCCAATGGTTTTCTGTTTACAAGGTTAAAAATTATTTTCTATTTTAGTTCAATTTGGTTTTAAAATAAAACCATTGTTTTGAAGAGTTTTTTTTTTAATTTATTTATTTTTAACTTTTTAGTCTTCGTCACGTAGCTTATCGTATTCTACTCGTCAAATTCTGTCATTTGATACCCATATCAAGGTTATGACGAAAAAAAGAGGAAGCCGCCAACTTGAGTTTTAAATGATGTCAAGTAACTTATACTACTCATCAAATCCTTTCATTTGATACCCATGTCAAGGGGGTTGTGAAGAAAAAGGTAATCCGCCATCTTAGAGTGTCCGACATATTGGATTTAGAATTATATTAGATATACTATAGTGTATTGTCCTCAGAACCAAAGCTGTGAGCAAAATTTCAGCTCGATTGGATAACGGGAAGTGGGTGAAATTCCAATCACTACATTTGACCATACATCCATAAATACATACATAAATACATACATACAGATTTCCAAATATAATAAAACCATTGAATAATAAAATCATTGCAAAACAGGAAAAGTGCGATTTTTCTTATTTTTCTCCATTCTAAATCTAATCGCGACTTCCATATTTGAATTCGGCAGCTCATTTTATATAAGAATATGATTTCAGTTTTTGTATGTTGGCGAGTTGCGTAGACTACTTTTACTTTGTTTATTTCAAGAGTCCCGCTCTCCGGCTGGAAAATAGAATGAGCTATTTAAAAAATACAGGGGCGGCTCAAGGTAAATTTTCCACCCGGGCGGGAGCACTTTTTGGCGCCTCTCCCTGAGATAATCACAGAAATTTCACGGACATACTCGTACTAAAGTGCAAGGAAATCTTTTCGGACCCCGCGAACACTCTACTTTTTAACTTAACGCACATGGATTAACATAAAACCATGTATACAGGGTGGTCCAAAATTGTCTCTGGATATTTCTGTGGCTGATAGTACATCCAAAAACAAAAGTACTCTTAATAGATAATAAGGAAATTATACCCCTTTAAAGGGGATTATAAATATCAGTTTTTTGGCAATATCTTCCGATCGCTTTAAAATGTATTTTAAATTTAGATATGGGCATCAATTTACATATAAACCAGGAGCCCGCCGACCACTAATTGGGTGTCATAGGTTTACTCCCAAAATGTGTGAATTGTTGTTAATTTGGGGCACTAGAGCACAGACATTTTTTTGGGACAGGAGCGTACGGCAGGTGTAAGAAATATGACTTGTAAAAGTAAAAAAAGAGTCACAAATAAGTCATAGGTTTGCGCATGGGGGTTGGAGGGATTTCTTAATTTACCCCCAAAAATCATGATTCCAGACTCCCATTCATTTTGGGCGGTACAAGGAAATGCTACGCTCGCCCAAATTTGAAAAAAAAGTCAGATAAAAAAAATGATAAGTTTATGAATGGCAATCAGGAACCTGGTAAGTATGAACCAGTGCGAAAAGACATTCGCAATCTTTGAAAAGTGGTGCGAACCTCCTGCCTTTCATGATAATTGACGGCGTATCGGCTGTTCCTACCTTGTGATTCAATGAGTATCACAAATTTACGACTGGCAATCATAAACTTGGTAAGTATGAATGCGAAAATATATTCGCCATATTTGAAAAGTGGTGCGAAGGTCTTGCCTTTCACGATAATTGACGGCGTATCGGCTCTTTCTACCACATGTACTAGTTACCCTTGTAATTCGATGGGTATCATAAATTTACGACTGGCAATCAGATACTTAGTAAGTGTGAATCTCTTCATTGTGAAAATATGTGCGCCATCTTTGACAAGTGGTACAAGGGCCAGCTAGAGGGGGTTGAAACGTCTAAGCGCCTGGTTCCAATATAATTATTTATTTTCATTCTAATAAAGTTTGTTTTTTCTGATTAGTTTCACTTCTAATTTTAATTATTGTCTCTTTAATTACCCTCTCGTACATGTGACACACACACACAAAAACGCGTGCGCGCACACAAGTTTCTGATTGAATTACACGGATAACCAGTACATGCGGTAGGAAGCTACGATACGGCGTCAATTATCGTGAAAGGCAAGACCTTTGCACCACTTGTCAAAGATGGCGCACGTATTTTCGCAATCAAGAGGTTCATAATTCATAAGATTCTGATTGCCAGTCGTAAATTTATGATACTCATCTAATTACAAGGGTAACTAGTACATGCGGTAGAAAGATCCGATACGCCCTCAATTATCGTGAAAGGCAAGACCTTCACACCACTTTTCAAAGATCGCGAATATATTTTCGCACTCAGGGGGTTCATACTTACCAAGTTTATGATTGCCAGTCGTAAATTTGTGATACTCATCGAATCACAAGGGTAACTAGTACATGCGGTAGGAACAACCGATACGCCGTCAATTATCGTGAAACACAAGACGTTCGCACAACTTTTCAAAGATGGCGAATGCCTTTTCGCACTCAGAAGGTTCATACTTACCAGGTTCCTGATTGCCATTCATAAACTTATCATTTTTTTATCTGACTTTTTTTCAAATTTGGGCGAGCGTAGCGCTTCCTTGTACTGCCCAAAATGAATGGGAGTCTGAATTCATGATTTTTGGAGGTAAATTAAGAAATCCCTCCAACCTCCGTGCGTAAACCCATGACTTATTTGAGACTTTTTTTTTACTTTTACAAGTCATATTTCTTACACCTCTGGGGGCCTGCCGTACGCCCCTGTCCCAAAAAAAGGGTGGCATGGTCATTTCTGTGCTCTACTGCCCCAAATTAACAACAATTCACACATTTTGGGACTAAACCTATGACACCCAATTAGTGGTCGGCGGGCTCCTGGTCCAATAGTACCAGTCAAACCATCTCCTCTGCTTAAGGGGTAGCTATCAATATTTTACCCTTAACTTTTTTATTTTTACATATTTATAAAAATTCTTCTAAAAAAAATATTTTCATATCACTAGAAAAAAAGATGTTCTTATTGCATTTCAAGAAACCATTCTCAAGTAATTTATGTTTACACATGTGCATTTACAACATATTATTAATAATAATTAATTTGTATAATAAGTATGCATTTTTTTGTCTACACCATCTGAACGATATTGTAATGAGAGGACCATCGACACAAGTTTACTTAGAGGAAGGTTCCTTTTTATTGTTTTAATATTTCATACAAAACAAATTGCCATTTATTTATTTATAAACTGTAAATTATGTAAGATATGAAATACATACAACTAATGTTGATATAACAATTTTCTAAATAATCTGATTTTTTTCTGAATAAAAACTGCACTTTGCCTGTCTTCAATTATGCAAAATCTTTAATGATCAACTCCGTGTCAGTCAATAATAAGGTAGGAAGCTTGAAGTATGAGTAGTGAGGTGTCTCAGCTAAACAAACATATTTGCCTTACATTTTTGAATTATTTAATCGGTTTTAATGTTATTCGACTGTTCTGTATTGTTACAAATTAAACTGATAAAATAGATTCTATTGTTTGATATTATTTTCCAACGAAAACTATTTAAATTAAAAAAGGTATATTAAAAAAAATAAAATGTTTCCGAGCCGGTGCGGCGTTCCGGCCAGTCACCCGTGTTGCCCGGCCCTTAAGCCACCCCTGAAAAAATATATTAGATGATGTCACCAAAAAATAATAGAATTATTTTTTAGAGAATAGAATTATTGGAATTATTTTTTCACCTATCTCTATATCAATTTTTGTGGATTGAAAATACTGGCCTACGAATAAGCTGTGTTGAGTCCACCTAAGCGATCCTCTCACCTTGTCGTAACATAACCGTGGAAGGCAGCAAAATAATCTCTCCAGCCCAGCCGAATGAAATCGAATGACTTAGTAAAAACCTGTAAACGTACTTAGCCAGTATTATTCGATTTGTTGAGTGAACCGGAGGAACAGCAGCAGTATCAAAATGCCCAACTGCCCAAAGTGTGATAAACCTGTTTACTTTGGTATGTACTCTACAGTTTTCAATATTACCAGTTTTAATACATTTTTTAAATGAGTGAATCAGGAAAAAAGAAACAGTATAACCACTTATCATAATTGTAAAGTAATGTGTTTATTTCTTACATTTACATTGAACCTATTATTTCGCTAGTTCTCATTAACATTTTAAATTAAAATAAGGACGGATTAAGGAAAACTTTTATTGAACATTTATTTATATATTTTTTATTACATTTCATTTAATGGGATTATGAATAAATTAATAGGTAAGTACTTCAATTTCAATTATTTCAAGAACATTAAAAAATGTGATGTGCATAAAGCAAATTAATACTAATGGTTGAATAAGTAATTTTGCTGAAATGTCACTATTAAGGTGCATTGTTTACAGAATATAATGTTGACTATTTGCATTTTGAATGCCTTATATTAACGTTAAAACACACCCATGCTGTGTCATTTGAATAAGCATTATACAATCAGAGGAAATACTTGAAATGCTTTTAATTTAATATATATATATAGTCCAGCCAGCAGGTACTTTTACTTAAAAAAGATTCACCAAAAAAACGATAATTGGTGCTTTTGGTATATTATTTCAGGATCCGAAATAACGTCTCGCATTTTACGACCCAAAAATCTTTCGATTTTGCGAAAATTCGCGAAACATTTTCTAAAACGGTTCTTTCGAAATAGAAAACTGCATTCTACGTAAGAAGTAGTTATATAATTATTACTTCCACATCCAGGGGAAGTATAGTAACGACAAAAAAAATTTTTATTGTTCAAATAGGCTTAGAATGTCATGAAACGTCGATATTTTAAGTTTGAGCGAAAAAAAATTTCTGTCTGTCGGTCTGTCTGTAACTTTTTTTGCGGACGATTACTCTGGAACCGTGTAAGATATTGTCTTGAAAATTGGTACACGTATGAATTTTAACGTCATCTGGAAGTAGATTATATTTTCATCTTATTCCATTGAAGGGTTGGGGGTTAAATTGGGGTAAATGGTGGTAAACAGATAAATCAAGCAGATAAGAGTCCATGAAATTGGTATTTAGTATATACAAAAGAAACTATCAGGTCTCAAAAAATTTTTTGGCATTAGCCTCTCCCATTACAACTCCCACCCCATTATTAAAGGGGGTAAAAAAAATATGATTTAGTGTGTGTACAAGAACCAAAAACCTCAAAATATTTTTTTACTTCATCCACCCCCTCACTATCACCCCCTATCACCACCCCCACGCCACTACCGATCGTTTTATGGGTTTGTGAGGCAGACGATTTCAAATATTATATTATTATTATTATTATTATATTATGAAATTTCCATAACCAATTATTTCCCCACACAATTTTTTTTATTGTAAGAGACTTGGATGGAAAATTTGGATGTGGAAGTAGTGACTCCTTGGGCAGCGGTTTTTATATTATAAAGTGAAGAGAACTAAAAGGTCTAGCCGGTTAAGTGTATGGACCCTGACCTAACGGCTTTTTTATTCAACATTTTTGCATAAAGGTTGCTTCTGGCCAGAAGTGCTCATATAAATAGATCTTACCCCCCTCTATAATATCAGAGATTTGGGTGGTGACAACCTTAACTTCAAAAATGTTTTTCTCCGAAACTATTAACGATAATTAAATGAACTCAACGTGAACTGTCCATATGCAATTAGCTTTATATTTTTTTTTTCACATTTTTATTACATCATTAGAGATGTTAAATAATTACTTAAATTTTTGAGGGTGCATTTTTTATGCCTACCTAAGTGACACCTACCAAAAAAATTAGTGGTATTCGCCAATTACATAACTAATGTGTGTAAAAATAACAGCCGGGTCAGATTGATGGAACATGGTTAAAATAAATAAAAACATAAGGAGTCAACTATAAGTCAAATTTTGGGAACTCGCAGGCACGATTTGGGGCAGTTAGAGGAAGGACTACGCCGAAGTTATTATTCGGCTAGTTAGTAACAAGGACATAGGAATGTTTATCTCCCATGCGCATTCTTCTGACAAGCGCCCTGTTGAAAGCATGTTGTATATCCTTTAGCTAATTCCACACCAAACTGACAAAGTTTTCATATATCTAAGAGATTCTAGATTCCTGTCAAAAATACGTGAACCTATGATAAAAAATAAAATACCAAACGTTTAGTTTTATAAAATACCGTCACCTATTAAGTGATGAGTATACGAGTGGGAATATTTTGACCCCAATATCTATAGCATACCGAGAAGATGTTCTCCCAATCGTAGTAGACATTGATTCGTCGGAAAACATAACTTTTTTATGAAATTTTACATCAGATTACTTTTAGATTATTGTTCGAGGATAGGTATCAACCCTATCCACGAACAATAATGTAGCAGTTCAGCATCATCTCCTACTTCCAAAGTATGATTAGAAATAGACTGTAGGCTCTGATTTTGTTGTCTCTGCGACTCAGTAATCTCAGTTGCACCGATTGTCTTTTCAGAGACGCATTATGGGCTACTTACTGAATCCAGCACCATAAGAGTAGCATGTTCTTCATCACGTTTATTTTAAGATTTTTTTACATTCATTTTTGAACCAGTTTTTATTTTTTTTAATGCTTTTATAAACGTCTATTCGAATCATATCAGGATATTACTTCCACATCCAGTGGAAGTATAGTAACGACAAAAAATTTTTTTTAAATTTTTATTGTTCAAATAGGCTTAGAATGTCATGAAACGCCGAGATTGAAAGTTTGAGCGAAAAAAAAAAATTTCTGTCTGTCTGTCGGTCTGTCTGTGTGTCTGTAACTTTTTTTTGTGCGCACGTTTATTCAGGAACCGTTTGAGATATTGACTTGAAATTTGGTACACATATGTACTTTAACGAGATCTAGAACTAGATTATATTTTCATCTGGTTCCGTCGAAGGGTTGGGGGTAAATTGGGGTAAATTTGGGGTAAATAGGTAAATCAAGCAGGTAAGAGTCCATAAAATTGGTATTTAGTATATATATAAGAGAAGCTAAGGTCTCAAAACAAATTTTGACATTAGCCACCCCCATTACCACCCCCACCCCATTATTAAAGGGGATGAAAAAAAAATTGTGATTTAGTGTGTGTACAAGAACCAGAAACCTCAAAATATTTTTTTTACTTCATCCACCCCCACTACCACCCCCTATCACCACCCCCGCACCACTACCGATGTGGGGTATGGTTTTATGGGTTTTTGGGGTAGAGGATTTCAAATATTATATTATCAAAGTTCCATAAATAATTATTTCCACATACACAATTTTTTCGTTGTGAGTGACTTGGATAGAAAATCTGGATGTGGAAGTAGTGATTCCTTGGGCAGCGGTTTTTTTCATGAAGTTTTTCCATTGGGTGTCGGTAACTAAGTATTTTTCACTAGACCATAACATTGGATAATAGTTCAATGTTCAATGTCGGTGAATTTCCTATTATTTGATCGATAACATTATTGATTTAAAACTTTATCGTATTTAATCCTTAATTACAAAATGAAATACAGAGAAATGTTATAAAGTATCATAAATAACGCAATTCATTATTATACACATTGATTATGTGCAATAGTAATTATATAAAAACCAAATTCATCTGATACGTTCTCTTCTCTCTCGTTTCGACCCTAAAAGGTAATCAACTTAAAAGTAACTACGTTACAAGTCCTTTTTGTCTACTAAACTTAACACTACGGCACACAAGAGAAATTCTTAGAATGTAATAATCAGGGCATTTTTTAACATACATGTTATGTATCCAAGTGGATACGCAGTATTTTACTGGATACGGTGTAAAACCAAAATGGATTAGTAAGCGTAAAATAATAGCAAAGAAAATCAATCTAATCAATGTAAGCTAGGCTTAAAATTTATTTAAATTTCTAACTTTCATAATGCAACAAACAAGAACGAGAACAAATAAAATATAAAAGAAAAAAAACAAAATTTCACTCCAAATACAAATCTTACACACATCTAAGTACACAAATCAAAATTCGAGACGATTGTTCATAGTTTTTTCACTTCAAGGCGTTCTGTGAGCAGTATTAATGTTGTTGCAGTGGGAAAAAATTTAATTTTCATATGAATATATATATTATTGGTTCAATATTTAAATTTTTAATATTTTTTTTTTACAATTTTTTGACAGTTTATTATGTCATTAATAAAAGTTGACCGAGTCATTTAAAAATTTGCCTCGACAATAGGGACTGCAATACCGGTTAACCGGTTATCAGGACAAAAAACACATGACGGTAAATTCTGAACTTACGATATGTCACGTATTCAACGTTTCTATTTATGTCAGTGATTAGTATTCACTACATACAGAGTGACTGTCCCAACACTGAGCACTTTTAACAATAAATAAATAATAATAAATATAAAAAATAAAATCCAGAAATACAAGAGAGACATTGACAATATCTTGCGACAGAAATTTAATATTTCACTGCCGCAAATATCCGTGGAATACATTTATACAACATCTTCAGCTGGTGGTATTCTATGCACAAATATCAGACGACTAACAGATATAACTTTGAAAAACTAACCCTTTTAATGGGCTATTTTTAAAAAAATATTGTATTTTTAGATTAGGTATTCAATAAATGCCCTATTTGAGTTTATGTTTATAAATATTGTTATTTAAGTTGATATTTTTGTTATTTACCGAATAATTATTTATTTAAATTTATTTCATTTATATTTTTTCCTTTTAATAAAAAACCTTTTGTTTGTTCATTATATTAAATATACGTATATAAAAATGTTTTTTGTTAAATTTAGATAATTTTGTACATGGAAAAAGACAATTGTCATTTTCGTCACCCTAATCATTCATTCTAAAAATTACCGGTAAATACCGGTTAACCGGTTATTTACATTTTTATTTACCGGTTATTAAAACTTCCGGTAAATTGCAAACCCTACTCGACAAATGTGTGGGGAATTTAATTACCTTTAATTTAAAAAAAAAATTATCCCGATCCGATGGATATTAGGATCTCTAGAGATTTTTGAACAGTAAAATCCGGAATTTCCCCACACTGAGGCGGTCTAGGTGGCACGATGTGTAAATTGGATTCAGTGTAAAATATCCTTAAAACAGCCCTGCTAATAATTCTTTTACTTCCATTTTTTTTACATCTACCACCACCCCCATCCCCACTACCGTCGTGACATTTCGTTTTATGATTTTTAGGGTAGGCCTCTTGCATGTTCCGTTTATTTTAAATTAATTTATATTAATATAGTATTACTAAACATTAGCAATTATTGTCAAATCCGTTTTCATAATTTCTAACTGGAAAGTATTTAAATCACCGACTATCCGGGAACAGGGGTATTCTGAAAACACACTCATATTGGAGTTTTGACTTCATCTATCACTACATCTCTGCCGATTCGGAAGGATTCGGACATATAATACGTGCAGTTTGCGGTCATTTCCTAAAACTATTTAGTTATATTCGGTCTGTAATATTAAATTATAGTGTGTACTTAAGTGTGCCATATTAAAAGGGTTTAAATTGTTTTAAACACGACTAAAAAAGGTTATTTCAATATTTCAAAGGTTAATCGGATAATTTACGCCGGGTGACCCTACGCCATATTTATGCCACTCACAAAAATATTCATAAATAAATATAGATGAAAATTTTGTAAGTACTTATATGAAAATTTTCAGAAATAAAAATGTTTGTCGCTTAATCAAAATACGGTACATTTTTAGCCAATTAGTAGTCGAGTAATAAGTTTATTGTTGTTTAAAGAAAATAATAAACAATTACACAGCTCCACAAAAAAAAATAAAAGTTCTGTACCAGAGACGTGAATACATAGATTTTGTGTATTTTTTTATGTTGAATCCGAATCCACAGCCAAAAATATGGGTTACCCAGGTTTTTTAGTAAAACGCAAAAACATCCCCTAAAATAGAGTGATACGGAAAGGCTTTATAATGAAATACAAAAATTTGTAAATACTTTGAGAAAACATTTTAAAATAAGATTTTGAACATTAGAAAAATATATATGCAAATTAAATCCATCACCTCACCTACGAGGGGGTTAATTCCACCCTCAAGATCAAATAACGAATGTTATAGTGCAAAACAATGTGAAAAGCCACAGCCTCGTAGTAATTCCAAATATACAAATGTAGGTTGACAGACAATATACCTAAAAAATATAATATAATCTTCTTCTTACCCCTTTGAGTCACATATTTTTCTATTCAATGGTTTGGTCTAAATTTTGTTACCGCCGGTTTTTGGGGTCGCTGATTACAAATCTGACGTCCGAATCCGAAAAATCCTGAATAAAAGATGGCGGATCCAATATGGCGGATCCAATATGGCGGATCCAATATGGCGGATGTAAAAATCGGAAAAGCATTCAAAATTTGAAGATTATGGCTGAAACTTGTTACCCGGGGGGCTTTTGGAGTCGCTGATCACGATTCTGGGGTCTTAATTCGCAAATTCTTAAATACAAAATGGCGGTCCCATTATGGCGGATTAAAAAGTACCATAGAAATTGGTATTTACCACCCAAGAAAATACGTTATGAATGTTTAAAAAAATTGAGGCATTTGAGTAAAAATAGGCGAATGTCTAAAAATGAGAAACAAGGAATATAAATTCGATTTGCAGTGAGCTGTCTCGCTTAAATGTGAAAGTAAGGACGAATGAAATAGGGACGATTTGGAGCCAAATATATAAAACCGATCATGCAAGTGATTCCATCTTAAATACAGTTTAAATACATGTAGATTGTAACTTAAATCGAGCATTAAGTTACAATTTTAAAACTTGATGGAAAAGCTGTAAGTTTTGTTTTTTCAGTTTTCCCTTCCATATTTTTGCAACCAGGACACCTCCACGTGGTGACGGTGGGCAACAGATTCTTCTGGCAAAGCTCCTGGGTTAATAAAATATGCCGTCATGGCAAAAACAGGTAAGGCATTTACGATGCAGGGCATCGGAAGCCCAGTATCAGCGGCTGGTCAGGGTGAGAAAGCGGACCCGCGTCGTCATCCAGCAACCGCAGCTTTTCAGTGGTGGGTAACTTGGCTACTATTGAGTATAATGCTACAAGAAAGCTACGTGTATGCCTCACTCGAATTGACCATATATTGTCAGTATCTTACCATGCCTGTAATGCAGAAAAAGATTCGTATTGCTATATTTGTGGCAAATATGTGGGACAGAAAAACAGAAGAGTTTTTACTGACAATTTAAAAGGTATTTATAAAAAGTGTTATAATTTGCAAGAAGATATTAATGTTATATATGCACCTAACATATTACGTAATCTTAACATAAAAGTAATTACACCTGTCAAGTGGAGTAGTCCTAACAGCAAAGAGGACTGTTACTTTTGTATGACTGATGGAGAAAATTATAATTTCAAAACAAACTTAGTATGCTAAGGTTTCCTCTGTAATTCCCGCAAAATTTTGTGAAAAAAAGAAGATAAAAGAATCAGAGAATTTGAAAATGAACTTGAAAAAATGACAGATGAAACTGCAGAAGAAGCCCAAGTAAGAAGAATGGATATTAAAGAAATAGAAAGTGAGAAAATGGATGTTGATGAAGCAGAAGAAAAAGAATATGAGAGTGAAAATGATGATCAATGTAATAGTGGAGTGAAAGATGCAGAATACGATAGTGGTGAAGAGGAAGATGCCGAATATCATAGTGAGGATGGCGAATCAGATAGTGAAGAGGAAGAGTCTGAAAGTGAGGAGGGTGAAGAAGATACCGAATATCATAGTGAGGATGGCGAATCAGGTAGTGAAGAGGAAGAGTGAAAGTGAGGAGGATGAAGATTAATCTTCACTCTCATATTATTTTTCTTCTGCTTCGTCAACATGAATTTCCTCACTTTGTATTTCTTTAATATCCATTCTTCTTACTTGGGCTTCTTCTGCGGTTTCATCTGTCATTGCTTCAAGTTCATTTTCAAAATTCTTGAATGCTTTTATCTTATTTTTTCACAAAATTTTGCGGGAATTACAGAGGAAACCTTAGCATACTTTATATTTGCTTTGAAATTATAACTTCCTCCATCACTCATACAAAAGTAACAGTCTTCTTTGCTGTTAGGACTACTCCACTTGACAGGTGTAATTACTTTTAAGTTCTCAATACAGTTATTTTTATTCCAACGCTGCAGCATAACTCTGCAAAGATTACATAATATGTTAGGTGCATATGTAACATATCATCTTGCAAATTATAACACTTTTTATAAAATACCTTTTAAATTGTCAGTATAAACTCTCTTTTCTGTCCCACATATTTGCCACAAATATAGCAATAAGATTCTTTCTCTGCATTACAGGCATGGTACGATACTGACGATATATGGTCAATTCGAGTGAGGCATACACGTAGCTTTCTTGTAGCATTATACTCAACAGTAGCCAAGTTACCCACTACTGAAAAGCTGCGGTCGCTGGATGACGACGCCTGCGGGCCCGCTTTCTCACCCTGACCAGCCGTCGATACTGGGTTTCCGATATCCTGCATCGTAAATGCCTTACCTATTTTTGCCATGACGGCATATTTTATTAACCCAGGAGCTTTGCCAGAAGAATCTGTTGCCCACCGTCACCACGTGGAGGTGTCCTGGTTGCAAAAATATGGAAGGGAAAACTGAAAAAACAAAACTTATAGCTTTTCCATCAAATTTTAAAATTATGAACTTAATGCTCGATCTAAGTTACAGTCTATATGTATTTAAACTGTATTTAAGATGGAATCACTTGCATGATCGGTTTTATGTATTTGGCTCCAAATCGTCCCTATTTCATTCGTCCTTACTTTCACATTTAAGCGAGACAGCTCACTGCAAATCGAATTTATATTCCTTGTTTCTCATTTTTAGACATTTGCCTATTTTTACTCAAATACCTCAATTTTTTCAAACATTCATAACGTATTTGTTTGGGTGGTAAATACCAATTTCTATGGTACTTTTTAATCCGCCATAATGGGACCGCCATTTTGGATTTAAGAATTTGCGAATTAAGACGCCAGAATCGTGACCAGCGGCTCCAAAAACCCCCTAGTAACAAGTTTCAGCCATAATCTTCAAATTTTGAATGCTTTTCCGATTTTTACATCCGCCATATTGGATCCGCCATCTTTTATTCAGGAATTTTCGGATTCAGACTTCAGATTCGTAATCAGCGACTCCAGAAACCCGCGGTAACAGAATTTAGACCAAACCATTGAATAGAAAAATATGTGACTCAAAGGGGTAAGAAATACCTAGGTCTGTAGAGGTGGTTTCAAGCCCCTTAAAAATAAGATTATATTATATTTTTTAGGTATATTGTCTGTCAACCTATATTTGTATATTTTCAATTACAAACTACTAGGCTATGGCTTTTCACATTGTTTTGCACTATAACATTCGCTATTTGATCTTAAGGGTGGAATTAACCCCCTCGTAGGGGTGGATATGGATTTAATTTGCATATATTTCTTTCTAATGCTCAAAATATTATTTTAAAATGTTTTCTTAAAGTATTTGCAAATTGTTGCATTTCATTATAAAGCTTTACCGTATCACTCTATTTTAGGGGATGTTTTTGCGTTTTACTAAAAAACTACCTGGGTAACCCATATTTTTGGCTGCGGATTCGGATTGAGCATAAAAAAAATACACAAAATCTATGTATTCACGTCTCTGGTACAGAACTTTTATTTTTTTTTTTTGTGGGGCTGTGTTATCGATAGAAATAAAAAGACCATTGGAAGCTCTTATTTGTGTACTTGAATTTAAAAAAAATCAGATCGATAGCTCAATTAGATTTGAAGATATGGCAGTGTAAATGATAAAAAACACGATTCTTATAATCAATCAATTTCTCAAATTTTTTCGAAATGAAAAATATCTGTACCACAAAAAAATATCTTATGTGGAATTGTTCACTTTATAAAAACTATTTTTATGGTCTATTTCGCTCCACTATCAAGCTATTATTACAAGGGCAACATCTGTGAATGGAATTAATTTAAAATGTACGCTGCGGCGTCTCCTGATACATCACGTCACTCGTTTGCGCGCGATTCATTTAAACTTTAATGTTGAATACCGTCTGTAAAAGAAAAAAAAAATAAGAAAAAATCCGTTACACACTGTGTTTTGTATAAAGTAAAGATTCTAAAATTATATTTTGTGCAAAAAGCCTATTATGTTCGACATAGTGGAGTGCAAATATAATATCAAAATTTTTGTTGTTGTAAAACACTTGGATAGAAAATATGGAGTGATTCCTTAGACAGCGGTATTATCATCCCTCCTGTCTAATCAATGAATCCCCAAAAGGGGGGATTGTAGAGAACATTTGGGAGGGGAAAATTTTCCTCTTCAGGAATGTGTGGTACCGCAGGTGGCTTTGCGTTTATAGCAGGTGAATGATTTTCTGGTCATAAGTAGATCCTAATTTGTTCTATACTTGAGTAAAATTTGATTCAAATCGAAAGCAAATTGAAAAAGTTATAAGGGTATCTTCATTTTAAATAAGTCACACTGTATATTTAAGGGAATGTATAGATTTCGACAAAATATTACGTTAGTAAATGCATCCAGTGTTGTAAAATAAAGATTGTTTTGTGACTGTGATTTATTAGCAGACCACGGTAAACCGCTTTGATAGAAATATTCAAGGTACATAATTGATTTTTTTTATTAATCATCGATTTTCGCCGGCGAGTATCTCGTAAACTATAACACATAGGAAGAAAATGAATATAAATATTCTTGTGGGAAATTTAATTACGTTTAATTTCCGTACGACGCATCGTTTCCGAGTTATAAGCGAGGAATCGAAAAAAGGAACCTTTCCACCCCCCTCTCTCCCTGAAGCGGCGGGGCTAGGGACGAGGACTTTTAGTATGTTTACCTCCTAACTACCCCCAGTACATTCCTGAAGAGAAAAATTCTCCCCTCCTCAATATCCTCTACAACTCTTTCATTGACTGGACTAGTAATGATTTAAACTGACATTAGGATTAGTTTTGTTAAGCACCAATAATTTTAAATTTCATAGAATAGGTATGTTAGTTAATTTATTCATTCACTAGTGCTAATTCTTAATGAGTCATGATAAAAACGTGTGTTTGGACTGTGGTTTAAATAACCATAAAGTTGCAAAATTACCCATTTACAATGTTTATTCTTTTTTTACTTGACAAGTTCGTACCTTCTACGGGAGACAAAGAGTTGACATTAAATTTATTTTGTGAATATAAGAACAAAACACTGAGTATATTCTGCGTAGATTTGTGGTGCAAAATGTTATTATGTTAATTTTAAAGGTATGTTCTAAGAATCAGTTTTTGGCGTTGTTCAGAAATTACATAATTATATTATAATCTTTAGTTATGATATATGACTAGGCCAACTAGGGAGTCGGTACCGTATCTAGATTGATAAAAGTTCCACCATGGTACTCTTAGATATTGAGAAAACCTCTGAAACTGTCTAGATCCCGGAACTATTTTCTAAAATAGTTATAATTTTTCGTGACACATCACTAAACTCATACACTCATATCTGACTATAAGAATAAGAAATATAGACTATAAGAATACTGCACGTGATAGTAGTGTCCGGACAGCGGGGCATTCACATGAGCGTTCCACGGATGTAGGTTCTCAGCCTTAAATTGTACAACTTGTAGGTAACCGACTTCCCCACGTCCTCGAATACAAAGTTGATCGATGACCACTTACGCCCATAATCACAACGGTAAGCGACTAACATGCTCCTCAGAGTCCACATGGCTTCTATCATGGATTATTACGACAAGTAACAGATTCAAGTAAACGCTAAGAAGTTTGAGTCTATTCTCTGTATGCCCAGATTTACAGGAAATAAAATTTTAACACCAGTTTTGACTAGAGGAAACCAAATTCCAAGTACTTGGGTGTATGCTTAGGCAAGCGATCAACGTTTAACCGCCATGTAACGGAAGCTGTGTAGACAGTCTATTCCATGTCCAGGAGTATTTTTTGCCCTTGGCCAGGACTAGCAGACTCAGCAGACGAATACAAATAATTTATGCTACTATTATGAGGCCGGCCCTTTCATATGCGGCACCGGCGTGGCGCAGCACGTCGGTCACGACGATAGAAAACTAAAAGTTCTTTTAACATCAGATTACGCGCCTCATCTCAAGTTTCCCATTTCTTCCTTAATAGACTTGTGTACACGTTGTCACGGCATACATCGCTAGCCGATTACTTCAACGTTACATCTCAAATATTCTTCCAATTCAAACTTGGTCTAAAATCTGGCAAACGCAATTCCCTTTAACTGTTTTCTATCTGCTTCCTCGTTTCTGTTTGTTGCTTTATGGTCGTTTCCCAAATCTTTCTCTTCCCAATAATAATCACAGGCAAACAAAATTTAAAAAGTGACCCCCGATAAGTTAATAAGAATTGGTAATAAGAATTGGTAATAACATACTTCTACATACTTCTAAATATTTTCCACGGATATTTCAATTTCCTGTCTCAAGATATTGTCTCTCTTACTTGTATTTCTTGGGGCTTGGTGTTTGGGTTTTACTTTTTATAATATTATTTATTTATTGTTAAAAGTGCTCAGTGTTGGGACAGTCACTCTGTATTTAGTGATTACTAGTCACTAACATAAATAGAAACGTTGAATACGTGACATATCGTAAGTTCAGAATTTACCGAAATAACCGGTAAAAAATTAAAATAACCTCTGATTATCATCATGTGTTTTTTGTCCTGTTAACCGGTTAACCGACTAACCGGTATTGCAATCCCACATACTGCAAGATGACTTTTTAATTATGATTTAAAATTGTTCCAATTCCACTGTAAACTGTAGGCCCCCGTCTCCTTTTCTCAGATAAATCTACATCTCCTAGACGTCAGAGATTCATTGAGATGATTTGGAAGGCAGACAAAATATTTTAAAAATTTAACCACATAGCATCATCATATCTTTGGAAAAATATCGGTTTCAGTTAGAGAGATGAAAAATTAAATTATAACCAGTCCAAGTTCTAATAGAAAGTTATTTTCTATTATCTATCGTATTAGCATATGTTAGCAAGAGGCCTTGATACGCGCTTTTATCGAAATGTGTAAACACTTCCGTTTTGGGAAAGCCATAGGGATTATATAAACCAACAGTTGAAAAAGTGTAGGAGTACAATTACATAGTACTTTTAGGAATAGGAATATGGTCATATTATTATACTAATTTTTTTTTAAATCTTGTGACATCCTTTTTTTATTTTTAAAATTGTGTTACAGTAACAGTTCACCTTCTGAATAAAGACCCCGTCGCATAGTGATCAATTTTCCAATATTAGAAAGAAAAAGTAAATGATAAAAACTCTTTACCAGTCAAAATTAATATACATATCCAAAGTTGGATAATTGGACATCATGAACCAAAAGAAATTATCGAAAATGTTCATTGCTAGAACATTGCATACAGTGGTTCCAGTATATCAAGCGGTGCACGTCACTTTTATACTGACGTCACAGTTTTAATTCGTTTACATGATGTCAAAGTTATTACATATAATCTTATCTTTAATTAAACTAATCACAACAAAATTAAAACTAAAAATCACCTAACTAAACTTTGCCTGATAATAAATAAAACTTTGATTAATTAAACCAATAAACTGAAACAACATATATTAAACATTCAACAAAATGACAATACGATGCAAGTTAAGACGGGTTTTCGAAGCAACACCTGGCAATAGACCATGTAAACATAGTTGTTGCGCAATACCAACTTAAGTGTTCCGTATATGCATACGGAATTGGCACGCTGATATAATGTTGAGTTGGTACTTGATGACGTCAGAATATCACTAGTGATGACGTGTACGACTTGATATTTGGAATTACTTTAGAGGAAGTGTTGACTTTCGGGATTCATTTTGCCACTGATATCCGTTTAAACAAACTGTTTCTTGTGCACAATCTTATGATATTCTATTCCTTGTCTTTAACTATATAAAAAACGTCCCATGGTATGTATACTACTGTGCAGAATTACATAACGAATTTATTTTGTTTAAGTGTACGTTTGTGCATTTATATTTTATATTTTAAAAAAGTTTCACGAAGTTACACTAATTTTTATCATTTATAGCAGCTTAGTGCCTGTACTTTCAGACACGTTTTCAAACTTTCCCATGGTGTACCATCTGTAAAAAATATCTCGTCTCATTTCGGAACTTCGGAAATGGTTATTTCTGTGTTTGAATGTTTGCGAAATGAGAAGTTACTCGTTGTCGAGCATCAATAAGGACTATTTACATAGCAGTTGAACACACAATATATTATGAAGTGTAATAAAGAAAGAGCTAATGAAGAACAGTGAATATCCAATAGACTTTTTTTGCTTGAAGTCATCGAAAAAGTGGTCACTAAGGTATCAGCATTTAGGTAATTAACTGTCGAAACATTTTAAATAAATATAAACAAGGTTTTTACTTTAAAAAAATTAGTTATGACAATTTAAATAATTGAAAGTTGGAAACGTCGTGGAGAACACCCTGTAGAATTGCGTTCAACTCTAAGAGTCCTAGAAATTAGTACACGACCTTGACCAACATACGAAATGAAATGCCTCAAATTTACGGAAATACATCTTAGGCAGATTTTTTTAGAAGTGGCAAGGCCACAGTGTAAGTGTGAAGCACGTGAAGCACCCTGTAGCATTGAGAATAATTTTAGAACATGCCTCTCTGCTTCTCCCTCAATTTGTATTTGGAATATTTTTTCAAATTTCATACAGTTGAAGAGGTATTAATCGTCAACGCACTGCTGACTCACTCTGTATGTATTTTTTTATGCGCCATATTGTAAATAGTTAAACAAAAATATACTTCTAAACAAAAATATAGCTAAAAATGAAGTGTTAATAATATTTTTCTCCTAAATATGGCAAATGTGCGTCGTCATATTGTCTAGCTTTACATGAACGTTAACTGCTACAACGACCGTCATTTTCGGCTAGTTGCAGAAAAACGAGCCATTGCCTTCTATTATGATATTCGCAATTGCGATTGCCAGTTGGTTCATAATAATGATTTTAACAAAATGAATCACTGCTTTCCATAAGTAATATCATATAATTCCTGAATATAAACATGACATTATGGAACAAACGTTAATTGACAATATTTATACATAAATTTGATAAGTCCTAATAGGCGTGACGCCAAGTTAATCCTCAAGTCAACTCACTTTATCGTATTTCAAATCTCATTTCCTGTGCTATGTGCTACTTCAAGTAACACCTTCGCCTGCTTCGAAATTCCGTTACTAGTATTAACGACACAATGCTTATTTGATATGCAAACAGGTTATGTAAGTCACGTTTAACATCCTAACAAGCTTTAAAAAACGAAAGGAAACGATGACGTCTGTTACATGTTTTAAGTTTAATCACCATTTTTAAAAGTGAATTTTACAATTTAAACAAAATATCAACTATTAATCATCGCGTAGCAGATGTTTCGAACTTTTATTGGTTATAAAGGTCACATAGATTCTTTATTATCTCGTATAACAACAATAATAGTAATATTATGTGTATATAGTTCCACATTACAAACTTATCCGTTCTTGGCGTTTGATAGAACAATAACATATAAATAGTTAAATCACGATCTTTAACATGTCTACCAATAATGGAAACAAATATATTATTCATACTACGTATTTGGCAAAAGGAAAAAATGAACTTATAACGGGACTAAATATAATGTTTAGGTACCAAAGTACATAACTTTAGTTCGACCTAAACAAAATTTAATATTAAAGTTATCATTGAGCGGTTTTTCAGTATTGATGGAGTAAAAAACAAGTTAAAAACGTAGGTACTTTTCACCAATTTACTGAGCTTTTTATATAATTGTTACACATTCTATAGGATACTCTTCGCAGTTTTCTTGTAAATAATGTTAGTTTTTATGATACCAACTTTGTTGTGAAAAAAATATATGAAAAAATTTTTTAAAAAAAACTGAAACCTGACTAGGATTCGACCACGGGATCTTTGGATTGCAAGCAAGCAAGCAAATAAAATTTATTAATATTTATATATACATATGCGCCTCCCCGAAACCTGGCCCGGAGCCAGCCAGACAAGGGCTGGGCGGGTCAGGTTCGGTTCGGCTCGGCTTGGCGATAATGGTAAAAAGAACAATTAAAATTCCTACCCACCTAGCGTGGGTTTAAAATTAATAATACCTTTGAAAATAATGCTGCCCACATAGGCCTAAAACTAATACATATAAAACCTAACTGGTTATAACACTAAAAAAATTTTGGCTGCTGACTCGGGTGAAAAGTTAAACGAAAAAACCCGTACGAGAACTGCCGACCTGGTGGTCTCCCTGACGCCAGGAAAATGTGGTGGAAAAAGGATAGGGTTTAAAATGTTTGAATTTTTTAAAGATTTATCGGCCAAAATGGAATTTTTAATGACAAAAAGAACAAACAGAAAAAAAAAACAACCTGTGTGGGATTTGAACACACGATCTTTGGATTGCAAAGCAAGCAAGCAAGCAAATAAAATGTATTAACATTTATAGATACATATGCGCCTCCCCGAAACCTGGCCCGGAGCCAGCCAGACAACCACAGCGCGTAGCGCCGTGGTGATTGTAGGGGCGGATCAGGTTCGGTTCGGCTTGATGACAATGATATAAAGAACAATTAAAATTCCTACCCACCTAGCGTGGGTTTAAAATTAATAATACCTTTGAAAATAATGCTGCCCACAAAGGCCTAAAACTAATACATATAAAACTTAGAACTAGTAACTGGTTATAACACTAAATAAATTTTGGCTGCTGACTTGGGTGAAAAGCTAAATGAAAAAACCCGTACGAGAACTGCCGACCTGGTGGTCTCCCTGACGCCAGGAAAATGTGGTGGAAAAAGGATAGGGTTTAAAAATGTTTGAATTTTTTTAGAAATTTATCGGCCAAAATGGAATTTTTGATGCCAAAAAGAACAAACAGAGTAAAAAAAGGAACAAAAATAGAACATACAGAAAGAGAATAGAAAGGATTGGAAAGATAAAGTTGAGGAAAGATCAAAGATGTGGAAATAGTAGGTTGTGGTATAGGAAAGTATGGCTAGGGAAGAGGTTGCCGGAAGATAGGCAACGCTTGGTATGGTAGGGGGTGTTTGATCTGGAATGGGGCATTATGCATTCTGATTTGAGTTATGTTGCTGGTTAGCGGGCTATCGCTCAGTTTGAAGGTGTAAAATTTCTGAGAGATTTCTTGAACGTAGTCCGCCAGTGGGATTATGTCGTGACAACGTGCGTATAGATCTCTGAGGGAGGTGTACCTGCCAGAATCAGAAATGAGGCGCATAAATTTGTGTTCAAGAACTTTGAGTTTTTGCATTGTCATAACCGGAATGCTGCACCACACCGGCGCCGCGTATGTGATGGCCGGCCTGATAACCATCGTGTACAACAGTTTCTTATTTGTCCTGTTGAGTCCGCTACCCCTAGCCAGGAGCGGATACAGACTCCTGGACATGGAGTAGACCTTGCGTATTGTTTCGTTAATATGTATGTTAAACGTCAGCCGTTTGTCGAAGTTAACCCCCAGATACTTCACGCACCGTTTGATTGGAATTTGGTGTCCCCCTATCGAAATTGGCGTCAATATGCGGTTCTCTGTGAACCGGCGCGTGAAGAGGATCGACTCGGACTTCTCGGCGTTGATCCGAATCTTCCACTTGTCGTAATACGCCGTGGCACGAGCCATGTGCGCTTTCAGCAGCATATTAGCAGCTTGAGCGTTGTGTGAATGCGCGTACATGGCCGTGTCGTCGGCGTACTTGGCAAGGTTGGTATTCGGGAACTCCGGAAAGTCAGAGACGTATAAGTTGTACAGCTTTGGTGACAGGCACGACCCCAGGGGGACGCCCGCGCGAATGTCCCACCGTGTTGATAGTTTGTTATTCACCCTGACCTGCAGTGATCTACCTGTCAGGAAAGAGTGAATAAGTTTCGTTATGTGCATGGGGAAGTCCAGTGCGTTCATTTTGTGAAGAAGCCCCGGGATTCATACGGTATCGAAGGCCTTCTCAACATCGAGGAGCACCATGACGGTGCTCTTCCCGAGGTTGCATTGCACCTTGACGTCATTCACGATCCTGACGACCTGCTGCACAGTACCCCTGCTCCGCCTGAAGCCGAACTGGCACTCGTCGTTGATGTGGAGTTCATCCTGAGCAGAGTCTAATCTGATCAGGATGACCTTCTCTATCAACTTGGAGATCGCCGACAGTAACGAGATTGGTCGATAACTGCCGACGAGCTTCGCGTTCTTATTCGGCTTGAGAATTGGCACGACCACTGCGCATTTCCACTGGTTGGGCCAGTGCAAAGCAAAAATTTAGCCACTGGACCAACAGAGATCACTACAAAAATTGAATGTCTGTAATATATATCTTTGAGAATCATATTTCAAGGCATTAGACATATTATTATAAAATATATATTAGTAAAATGCATAAACAAAAAAATATATATTATAGAGACAACATTTCGCAAGATTTCTATTTAAGTGCAAGCGACAAAAATTAAGAAAATATATTTTTTTAAATTAAATGATTAATAATTTATTTACTGATTGATTTTCTTCAAAAACAATAGGGTTCTTCCCCTAGTTAACACTAACTTATTTTCCAAATTTCAATACAATCGGATTCTTCTTTCTTAAGTTATCGTGCTTACAAGAAACGTGATGGACGGACAGACAGACAGTTGTTCAGAATTCGTTCACTAACACAATGATATGAAAATTTTTTCTCTACGAGCGATATTTCCGGTTTTATAAATGTGCCGATCAAATGCAATATACTCTTCGTTTTTGCGTAGAGTATAATAACACAAACGAATATAACAACTATAAAAACGTACCTTTTTTATAGTTGATAATTATTTTAAATTCAATTTCTACCTGCCGTGCAGATGTACCATTTACTCTTCAATCATGAGCAGGTACGTTTATCAAAAGTATTTCTAAAGTTTTGCAATAATTGACCACGTTTTGGATTTGATTTTTCACGTAATCACCTTCACTGTTTAGATCAACTTTATTGTTATTCTTCACGTGACTCCAGTTCTTCACACTCTTCACAGACGTCTTGGAGATAAGAGTTCGAGAGGGCAATCACTTGAACTTATGTGTCCCACGATTGCAATATTGCACACATATTGCAAGATATTGCACACCATTGCACATATTCCTGTCCCACATATTGCATAAGTGATTACCCCTTCGTAAGAGTTCTATTTACGGAGGTCTGGATTCTTCGTCTATTATCCTTATGTGATTCCAAAGCACCCGTTGACATGTAGAAACAAATTTTTCCTACTTTGTACTTAGAGTTTCGTTAGTTAAAGTTTCGGCTACTTTTGGCCAACTTGTGCTGCTTCATGTTCCCGTCGCTGCTCTTGTGATATCTTTTGAAGATCCCCACAAGGTATTTGGATCTTCGTCATTCCGTGGGTTGATTTCACTCATACCAGGTGACAACAATTCAGTATACGCCTCCAATTTTTGAATTTTAAAATTTTTTTTTTCGGCGTACGTAAAATCAGACAAAGGAACTGCTTTTAGACTAACGGGAATAAAAATATCACTTTTGGTTGGGCTTTTTCTCTAAATAGAACAAGTATATTTTTTATGGTTTCTCACTAAGCATAAAATTCTCAATGCAACACGTTTTTCCGATTTAAAAAATTCCAAAAAACAACTCTATTTTAATGTCGAACTTCGTTTGTAGTGGGTGCGGTACTGACTTTTTTTACTGCACTTTAACTCCACGGGGTGCCAATTGCTCACGGTTGGTCCTTACACCAAAGAGATTCATTTTCGATGAGGACGCGTCAACTTTCCCTGAGGAACTGAGATGGCAACCATTTATTGAGAACAAAAACTTTAAACTGTAATCAGTTATATTAGTCCAAAACATAAGTGTGGGATATAATTTTTGGTTAAGTGATATCTGATGAACACGAATATGGTGTCTATTTTAACAGACTTCAAAAATTTACAAAATGAGCAGGTTCTCAATTCGATCCGTTCTATGTGTTTTTTTTTAGGTTCGTTCAATCAAGACTTGAAGACTATGAAATCTTCTCAAACTGTAAGGTATTGCTCGAAGGTGGTCCCATAATAATTTTGTCTAGCAAAATAAGCAAAATAAAGTTTTTTTAGTCGAAAATTTCTAGAATATGTCGGATGGGCCCGCAATAAGAAAAATGTAATATTGAAATAAAAAATTCAAATTTCGTTGGAATGAATTAAAATTGGTAGTTGCAGATACCAAATTCGAAGTCAAAAGTAAAAAATTCAAAATTGCGATTCTGATTTGGTTGTAATAATTGCAATGTTTGCATATTTTCATGAAATGTGTAGTTGCGGTACAACGTTTTGTGCGGCATCTCAACTTCACGGGATGCCATCTGGCAGGTTGTTTCTTACTCACTCCAAGCAGATTTATTTTCGATTAAGATGCGTCAACATTTTACTTTTGGAACCAAGATGGCGGACATTTTTTGAAAAAATGTACATGTTTATCTGGTACATTCATCATCATCGTCACTATCGTCAGCCTCATAATATTATCATTCTATATTAAAATTTACGGGATCAGCTTTTGAATATCATCAATAGTACCATTCTCATCTTCTGATAGATCTGGATTTTCAGCACGCTCGCCATTATCGCAATCATCTACAATGTTTACAGAATGGACTACAAGTTACACCTAATTTTATTTTTGTGTTACACCCGGTCTTACAATCACAGTTATATGGTTTAAAAAACGAGTTAGGAGTTAGCTTTTCGGAGGACAATTTCGGTTGTAAGAAGCCATTTCCCGTTGTCCAACCCCAGTCAACGGGGTTCATTTCATTTTGTGACCACATCTGAACTTGAAAATACACTCTTTTTACATGTTCCCTAATTGCCTCCTCTATAGGAGGAAATGTACATATATCTAAGTTTTATGCATTTAGGAGTAGTTGGTCAGGGGTGGGAGGATAGATAATATCAGCATCGTGTTCCCCGCGCTTGGAAACGTGTAGAAAACAGCACGTTTGGATGTTTTTTGCATGTTTCGGTATTGAAGGAGGGGGTGGTTTCAACCCGTAATCCTTGTTAAGATGTCTGGTTGTGAAATTTTACAGGACATATTAAATTTCCTCAAAAAAAAACCGATCCAGCAAGTCCTCGCATGCCTGACAACGAAAAATGGGAAAAAGGGGGTAGTTTTTGCGTTTAGGGGCAATTCGAGGGGGAGGGAACCGCCTGACTATGACCATCGTGTTGGCCGCCTTTGATTGGTCATTACTCTTGCACTTTTGCACTTTTTTTGCTACTTGGTATGGATTTTTTTTTTTTTAAACTGTTTAACGTCGGCCTATTTCCGCTACCAGGGCCTATCACCGACGCCAGGAGACGAGCTACCCCCAACCTGGAAATTTTGCCGAACCTCTTCCCTTAAGAAGAGTAGGGATCTTTTACTTGCCTAACATTTAATAGACAAGGGACTGCCTGCTTTATATCCCCTCCGAAGGATGGTATATCCACTACGTAATCCTCGTCTGAAATTACGTAACTTCCGAGTATACACTGATATACAAGCCTCTAGAAGGTGGGACGAGAACGCTGTATTTCCCAAGATGGGAGCCCATCCAAGTACTAACCGCGCTCGACGTTGCTTCAACGGAATATCGACTGATATTCACATTGAAGTCGCCTCTACGCTCGTCCCTGCTTTGGTATGGATTAAAATACTTATTTTGTGAAATGGATCATGTTGTAATAAACTATGTATGTTGAAAATTGACGATACTAAAGATACTGTTTTGGTTGTAGTAACATTACATGACGCAAACAATAAAATACATATTTACAGTTACTTCAGAAATGGAAAATGTCAACGAACCTGCATTATATCGAAAATATTTCAGTTTAAGACCAAGAAGTGTTAGCTATCATAGGTTATTCGATGTTACAAAAAGGCAGATGCACTGTGCAGCCGGTAGGAATTAATACTTTCCAGGATATCCATTTACACCTTCCAAACGCCAGTAGTTCCACCGGGCGTTGTTTATGAAGGAATTCTGCTTTACTTGCCGGCAGTCCCGTCGAGGGGGAGGGGGGGGGGGGTGAATCCTTCCGGGCCCGGGTTAGTTTTGAGGGGCCCGGGCTTATTTTGGGGGCCAGGCTTTCGCTCATAAAGTTTTTTCGGATTTCTCCCCCCGCTCATCAAAAAAATGTTCGAACTAAAAAATTATTTTTTGGATGTTTCTCCCCCCGCTCATCAATTTTCAAACAAAAATTTTCCCCCGGACCCGTATTTTCTCTCCACGGCCCTGCTTGTCGGTAGCGGAGCTAACATTCAAATGTTGAAAATCTTCTGGCATAATATTTTGCATAGTATTTTGCATAATTGTTCATTTAACATTTATAATGGTAAGTTGAATGCATAAAGTTTGATCGTTGCTATTTATAAAAGTGTTTCTATGAAAAAATAGAAAAAATACGTTTTTTTTTTCTATTACACAAAAACCTATACAATTATTCTAAATAAAAATGTTACCGTCATTATCACACATTAAACACTTTAATTTTTACTTCATGTTCCGAAGGAATGGGTTGGAAAAACGTGTCTGAGATAAGGCCAAGTTCTAATTGTACTGCTCAAAACGTAAAGTACCATGGCGGCTGTGTATGTCTGTCTGCGGGTTCGCAGTAACTTTTGCAAAAACCCATCGATTTTGATTATTTTTTGAATGTTCATCTCAATAGGACTCGCGACCTAGATTTTGGTCAATCGGATTAGCCGTTTTGGAAACATGCGCACTTTTGTAGAACAGAGAAGTAATGTATGGTCCCCTATACCAATTCTTTCATTCGCTTTACGGCGAAATGTGTCATAATTTTACTTTTGGTGTCATTGCTGTTAAAGGTACAATATTCACAAAAGACCTTTTAGGTCGAGGTGAAGAACGGCCAACCCAGGGCCAAGCGACTCCTTAAACACTCTAAACAATCTAAAGGTGCAATAAAATATTATGTGCTAATGTATCTGCTACGAATAAAAATATCATGAGAGAGATATTCGTTTTACTGGGCATGTAACATAATTAAAAATGGCCATATAAAACCAGAAATCAAAAGAATTATTGCTCTAATCAATCGTACTGCTTATTCAATTATTAAGTTTATAAATATTTTGATATGGTTATAGATTTTCAACTTTACAGAATTAGGTGGTGTGCAAAATATATTGACAGAGATAATTTCATAATAAATTACGTATTATCTAAATTTAATAATAGCACTTAGTAATTTCACTGATAATGTTCGTTATACAGTAATTGAAGATAATCGCAGTCACGATACGGAAAGCGACTTTATGACAGGTTTCCACAACTGATAGTACTCTACTCAATATATTAATTAGAAAAAACATTAAATATAAGCCATTTTTTGTGTAGGATTGTAGGGAGGGGGGCCTCATTTAAAGTTCCAATTTTCGACCTCGAGGACGCCCTACTTCACCCTACGTCTTGCTATAAAGGGTAGTAAAATCAACTATTTTTGGAATAACTTGTTTCCTGCTAATTCTACGGAAGAGTACTTATACATTTCCGTAAAGGATAAAATTCTGGATAAATTTTGTATAAACGATTTTTAACGAAGTTTAACAATTTTCTTTGTTCCTCAATTATATCTTTAAATCAGTCATAATACGGCTCGGACTGCCTAGCCGGTAGCTAGTCTGGCCACGAACCCCCTCCCACGGTGTTAGAAACATGAACCAATGAAATGATTGATTCATTGTTTGAATTACTAACGTGCGGTAGGCATTGCTGCCACTCCCAAGATATACTGCTGGGCCGGCTACCTACGTCCACGCTGGGTTGGATTTGTGTCGCGCTTTTTGTCAGCAGCGAGAGCCACATGATGCATGGAATAGTGTGGGAAGGGCAGTGTAGGTGTTTGTGAAAATCGTTGCCGCATTTTGTCGTGATATGGAGTGTTTATGCTCATCTTTTTTGTATTTCTGCTTCTTTGAACATGTCCCCAGTACTTCATTGGGTGCATTTATATCCTTTTTGTAATTGCCTTCCCTCTTAGTAGTGTTGATGTTTTATGGAGCTGTTTTTGTCTTGTTTTTGCGAGTAGCTGGATGAAAACCTTTTCTGTTGGCTTTTGTTGCCGCGTTTTTAATTCCATATGTCATCGTTGGCAGTTTGATGGATGGCTATGTACAGCCGTTTAGCCAGGCCTTATAATAGTTTGTTTTTCTTGATGAACTTAGTTATTATTTCTTGGAAAAATTTATATCGCATATATTTCTGTTGATGTGTTGAAAGAAATTCGGTTTTGGCGCGGTGTACTATCAACCCAATAGTTCGCCACTGTTTAGCTCGAGTTTAGTTTAGATATTTGCTGGAAGAAGAGAATTTATTACCCTGCTTTTAATTTATTATCTTTAGGGGTAAACGCATCAAAATTTATTTGTCTAAGAAATTTAAGAATTATTTATTTGAAAACAAACCTTAAAAAGATTTTTCGTCTGCAGGGCTATTTTTGATTTACGATTTCAAATACAAATATTTACATCTCATTATTTTTTTATCTGAAATGACTGACACTTTATCTTTTATTTTATATTTCAAATAGTGTCATTAGTTATTTCACAAGTGTTATAAGTCGTTGAAGAATTTGTTAGTTTGACGCTAATTTATATCCTTATACTCCTCCTTTGAAAGCATAACCAGTAATTTTAAGAAATTTGGCATTTCCTCCCCTTCAATATTATAAAATTATAACATGTTACACTATGTACACTTAATTGTTAAATACAAATCAAGCGTTTCTTAGTATAAATTTGAAAAGACCTATCGTTTGTTGTTTTTGTGTTTCTCTCTTCGTTTATTTCTGATTCTTTTCACTGCGTTATATAATACTATGATTTATTGCGCTAATTAAACACTAACTAATATTTCTTATAAAATTACTAAAAATGTCCCGAGATATATATTATTTTCCAAACACATGCCATTCATTTTTGCAAACTTAAACATACCTTCTACATTTTGTCACTTTGTATTTAACTTTTACAATTTTACTGGGTATCTATTGGAGCACTTTAAGGCACATCTACTTGTCTCGAAAACCAGATGGGAAGTCCGGAGTCGGACATGAACCAATGAAATGGAAAGAAATTGCGAATGGTAACAAGATTCGCTTAAAATAAATAAATTCGAGGAATCCAATTTTACGTACGTAAATCAAGCTGCCAAAGACGTCAATGTTTCAATTAATCAAACAGCTATGGAAGTGTCTTCGACGTTGTCGCAAAAAAAAGACAAAAAATACGCATATCTGATAGAGAATCAAATTATAAGAAAGATACACTTTTTTGGTAAAATGCATATTTTTCGAGATATTGCGAACCGAAAATTGCAATTTTCACCCCCTAAAGTCAGTATTCCTAGATGTTTTTTTTTTAAATTGCTCGAAAAATGTGGACTTTAATAAAAAATTAAAGCTTTTACGAAAACAAATCGAATGGTGTTTTATTTTTTTCCTGTGATGTTTAGTATTGGAAATATGGCATTTTCAAAATGGCACCGAAACGTTAAGAAAAAATATACGGCGTTAAAATCTAAAATTACTCAAAATCTACGTTGTGAGAAAAATTGTAAAATTGTAAAAATCAAAGGTATTGAAATTTTCTTTCGATTGAGACGTATTACGTACGACCTTTTATAATGAAAACTAAATAAGTTACAAACAAATAAGTAGCGCATTTAAAAATTTCTGCTCAAATTTTTTAGAATTTCTAAAATGATTATTTTTCATTCTGTACCATTTTCAATAATGAAAATTTTCATAATTTTTTGAAAAAAATCGAGTTGTTGGAAATTGCTCAGAAAATAATTTTTTATAAAAAATGGCAAGAGTACAAAAATGAAGCTTATAAAAAAAAGAAAAGTTTGGTTTTTTAAATTTCCCTACGAAAAACTGTTCCAGAGATATAAAGGTTTAAAGATGGCGCTTGAGCGCATATGCAAGAAAATTATGTATTTAAAATTGAAATATCTCAAAAACCAGAAGATTCATAAAAACATGATATAAGAATGAAATAAAGCTTATAAAAAAACGAAGTTTGGGTTTTCATTTTTTTTCCTACGACAAACTGTTCCAGAGATATGACAGTTTGAAATAATGTTGAAACTTTTCAGTTTGTACGCGCATATTAAATGTCTATAGTAAGTGGAGAAACGAGCAATAGCCGTCTATTTTTTCGAAGAGTACGCAGAAAAAGCGGGTAGCATTGCATTTTAGCACGTTTAGAGTGCAGATTAAAAATATTATTTAATTAATTTACTTAATTGTATTAATTTGATTTATTTATAACATTCTGCATTTTTAATAAAATTAGACATATTACTATAAACTTTTGTGACCATTCTAATAAATTTAGACCTCGCAATCATATTCAGCGACCTAAAGAACATAAGTATATGGATTTTCGTTAATTACAGTAACAAAATAGCGACTTTGTTATTAAAAAAATGTGAAGACGCACATTGCTTCGGTCATAACTTCTTTGTTTTTTATGCTACAGAAACAAATTAAAAAACAATTGAAAGCTTAATTAATAACCTATTATTCTACCTATTAGCATTCTTGACGTAGATGTCACAGTTTCTGAGATATTTAACTCTCACTCTAAATAATTATCTTATGAACACTTGGATGCCAAATATAAACTTAAATATCTCCGAAATTATTAATCCTACATCAATAAACAAAAATATAATTAATTCCCAGTTTGTACTTTCTGTAATTGATCTGTAACATTTTTTCGATAAAGCAATACTTTTCAAAATACTTGACGAAAGCCGTTTGGAAATACCTTTTTTTTAAGCTAAAATCGCAATTTCGAAGTCGTTATAACTTAAAAACTATCAATTTATGTGAAAAATTGCATAGAACCTTTTCTTCTTAAAATTTGATTCTTTTTCAGCTCCAATAAATATATATATATTTTTTAAGTGCCACCCCCTGAGAAGGGGTGACATCCACCCCCTATAAATTAGCAAGTCCCCGCACAATATAGACACTTTTCTGTGAAGCATTTACTATTAAGCTGCAAAAAATGAACGAAATCCGTTCAATATAACATTATTCCGAAGTTTTGCATATTTTTTACCTCTAGGTACTGTACTATGATAAAACTTTTCAATTTTCTTTTGTTCTTCTCCATTCTAATCTCGAAAACGACGCAAGATACATTGAAACTGTACGTAGACAATTTTGTAGAACGTTAAATTTCATATAGGCAGTTCATTTTTGCAAATAGGTGACAACACCGAAACACTTAAAAGCCAACATGATTGACGAAACAGGCATCGATTATATTATTAGTTCTGTAAAATTTCAGGAATGAAGGCGTTTTTTCAACTTTTTTTCCCCCTTTTTGTGGTAATTCGCCGGTTCCAACAGTTCCAACACCTCTATGTTGAAATCCTTTAGTACTTTGTTATAGCTTTACTAATGCTCAAGTTGGTCGCAGTTTTTTCCAATTTTTGTAGTTGCTGTTGGTTGCCAGTAGATGGAGTCAATGATTTATTGCTTGTGATTACTGTTCATAGCCTTAACGTCAAATTTCTTCGTGTGGTCGGTACACACAATTACTTCGCAGTGATGAAGGCAAAAAACCAGAAACTGTTCAGCGAATGGTGTTGTTGGCCATATGAGGAATTTCGTTTATTTGAAAAATTCACTAGTAATGGACAATCGCGATATAAACTTAAACCACGTTATGATGCAAGTTTTGGATCTGCAAGAAAAAGCTACTATATTTAATTTATTAAATATAGTGAGAGGATAACAACTAGTTTGACAAGCAGCGTTTATTACTATTTTATTAATAATAGTATTTTATATAACAAGTGGCTAAAATGGTGTTTTTTTACAAGTGGGGCGTTTATAGTACGAGCCGAAGGCGAGTGTCATAAACCACACGAGTAAAAAAAAACACATTTTAGTCTCGAGTTAAATACAATTTTTTTTTATCGCCATTCGAAATTAGAAAAAAATTTAATTAAACGTCGAGATTTTAAGTTGGAGCAAAAAAAATCTGTCTGTTGGTCTGTCTGTAACTTTTTTTTTTGTGCGCACGATTACTTTCGAATCGTTTAAGATATTGACTTAAAATTTGGTACACGTATGTAGTATGTATTTTAAGATTATAGATTATATTTTGATCTTATTCCGTTAGAGGATTGCGGGGTAAATAGGTAAATCCTGGCTAATGGATCCCACGTCCAATGCCAAAAAAAAAAAAAAAAAAGGTAAATCAACCATGTAAGAGTCCATAAAATTGGTATTTAGTATATATAAGAGAAGCTAAGGTCTCAAAAACTTGGCATTAGCAATACTACTCACCCCCCCCCCCCCCCCGTTATTAAAGGGAAAGGGGGTGGAAAAAATAACATTGTAATTTAGTGTGTTCAAGAACCAAAAGACTAATTTGTTTTTACTATCACTTCCCACTACCGATGTGGCGGCATATCGTTTTATGGGTTTTTGAGGTAGACGATATCAAATATTATGTTATTAAAGTTCCATAAACAATTATTTCCACATAGTGGAGAACAAATATAGTATAAACATTTTTTTCGTTGTGAGAGACTTGGATAAATCCGGATGTGAAAGTAATGATTCCTTGGGCAGCGGTCTTTAAATTAGGAAAATGGGATTCGAAGAACAATAAAATCTAACAGGTTTAAATAATTTTTCTAACGGGTCTTTTTAGCGGTGCATTCCTCACAGCTGAAAATAAGTCCATGAATCTAATAATCTATTAATGCTCATAATCGTATCTCCGGTTTATTTTCTTAAAATTTTTATAATCTGTGACATAAACAGATCATCAGATAATGTCCTTAATACTTAAGGATACTCTCGAAAAGTTGATAAAACAATAAAATTTGTTGCACGTTGCAGTTTACACCAATTTGCACAGTGTAACATACTTTTAACAGGTTAAGGGTGTACCTGATAATTATATAATAATAATATTTCTGTTTGCAACAGTACTTTAAATATCTCTTCTTTCCAATCTGAAGCATTGTTAAAAAAAACAATATATTTTAAATATCTTCTAAATCTTCGTATTTTTGTATGCTCGATCAAAAACTTTAGCATTATTTTGCACTAAAATTATTATAAAACATAGTTTACATAAAACATGATAATTTACACGCCTCTAGTAATCGCCCTACATGACTGATATGCTCAATATCAATAGGGAATATTCCCCATGCTATTTTAGATATGTTCCAATAGGGTTCCCACCAACCTGGTAAAACCTGGAAAAGTCGGAGAATTCAAAAAGTAGTCCTGGAAACCTTGAATACTCAGTGAATCCAAGGAATTTCCGTAAAATCCTGGAATTTCAGTAATCATTTATAAACAATGATCGGAATTTGGGTTTAATTCCAGTGGCGCACATTGGTATATACATAAAAAATATTAAATTGCAAAATAAATCAAAATTAAATATAATGCGAACCTACCTTATGAGTTTCTCATTTATTTTGACATAATAGAATACATGTATACATATGTTCAACTAAAAATGTATACATATTTTAATAAATCTTTGTAACGACGCAGCTAAAATTAAACCCAAAATTCCGATCACTGTTTAAGAAATACTTTGATTTTCTAGTGTACACAAATAGTAAAACTTGATTTTAGATTTGTTTTGGTTATTCAATATTTAAAATAAATTCTTATAAACAATATAATGAAGAAAAAAATTCTTTAATAGTTTCCAGTATTTTTCTATGCTCATCTGAGGCAAATTTTGATAAGTACATTTAATCTTGACTTGTATACAGGATTTATCAGAAAGTGATAAATATTCATATTTTGGTACTGGAAAATTAAATTTTGTTCCTGGAAAGTCAGGAAATGCAAAAATCCAATTTTGGTGGGACCCTATCCAAAATTGAAATAGGAATTTTAAATCTAACAGAACTTATCATGTTTGCAAGAAACAGTCTCCATACGCATACATACAAACACAGACCTTTTAAATTTAATATTTGAATTCAGTATGTTACGAAACGAACTTCTATAGAAAACTTTGTTCTATGAGGATTATTAACAATTTTTGTCCGGTAGTTAGTCTCTGGTCTATGTACTGTAGAAAGGAACTAAAACGTTAAAGAGTTTTTATTGTTTCTTCTGTTCAGTTGACCCCAAAATATGAGAAAACCGCGAAGTGCTACCATTTAAAGGAGCATTTTTGAGATCGAAGTAAGAAGGTCCACTTTCACATTTTTGAGTTTTGCTCGAAAACTATGGATTTTTCCTATAAACGCGTCAATAGAAAAGTTTTAGAGAATTAAATTTCCAATCGAAATGGCACCTTCAGAAGTCAACATTTTTTTTTTACAAAAATACGTCCAAAAAAACAAAACAAAAAGAAACGAAAATAGCAATTTTTTATTCTTTTTTTATTTTAGCCTGTAACTTTTTTTCGGGTACATTTAGGCATAGACATTGCTGCATAAAAAAGCTGGAGTTTTACCCGTTAAAATGAGATTAATAGTGATCGAGATATAGCGTTTCAAAGTTTGCAACTTTTAACTTTTTTTGCTAATTTTTACTATTTTTTTTCAAATTTCGTCCTGTAACTCTTTTCTGAGTGAATTTAGGCATAGACATTATTATATTAAAGTGAAAGCTGACTTTACGCCCGCGCCCGTTGAAGAGGTGGCTGGTAAAAGTCTCTACGACAAATAGAAACCTAGATACAGCGTTTCGAAGATTGTTACTTTTATTAACTTTTTTCTAATTTTTACGTTCTTTTTTAAATTTCGGCCTATAACTTATTTGTCAAATACTTTAAGTACAGATATTGCTACATTGAATGTACTCGTCACATTCTTATTTACATCGTCTGCAATAGAAGTTTTTGTGATCAATAGTAACCAAGATAAAGTCTAGATACAGTAGATTATTGTACTTAAAAAATAACTTTTTACATTTTTCCACTTCTGAACTTTATATCACGTGATTTTTTTTTGTTCAAATAACAACTTAGAAAAGATAGGTTAAATTAATTTATTCATAATTGTATACCTGTTATACATTATTTATGTTTCTAATTGTACATTATTTATGAAATTATTCAAATGCTGGATTTAACATATTTTCAAAATTAAAGTTGATTTCTTCATCGGCATCTACGTGAACATCGTCTTCCGTTATTTCAGGTACATCAGCGTTTTCACAGTTTATACCCATACATTCTTTGCAAAAAATGGAGCAATTAATTCCCAGTTTCCTGCAACCGCAGTTTCCTCTGCATCCCTTGGTGCATTTATAGGCATTTCTTCAAGCAAAACTTGTGGTGTAGGAGGTTTATTTGCCAAAATTGGTACTAGTCCGTTTTTTGAACTTTTCCAACCCCAGATGAGAGGATTTACAGTATTTCCTTTCCAATGTTGCATTTGCAAGTAAGTTCTTAACAGCACAGGCAACTCTTAAATGTGCGCGTGCGCATGAATATCTTATAGGTATCTTTATTATGTCTACAAGATATCATCACGAAATGTGTTAAGCAAAAGTGCCAGTAAGCTGATTTTCTGAGGCCGGAAGTACGAAAAATGGATAAGGATAATAAGGAGATAAAACAATACTTTAAGATGGGTTAAACTTCTATTGCAGACCATTTCAACAATAATGCTGCGAGTACATTCAATGTAGCAATATCTGTACTTAAAGTATTTGACAAATAAGTTATAGGCCGAAATTTAAAAAAATAACGTAAAAATTAGAAAAAAATTAATAAAAGTAACAATCTTCGAAACGCTGTATCTAGGTTTTTATTTGTCGTAGAGACTTTTACCAGCCACCATTTCAACGGGCGCGGGCGTAAAGTTAGCTTTTACTTTAATATAATAATGTCTACCTATACCTAAATTCACTCAGAAAAAAGTTACAGGATGAAATTTGAAAAAAAAAAAAAAATAAAAAAATTAGAAAAAAAGTTAAAAGTTGCAAACTTTGAAACGCTATATCTCAGTCACTATTAATCGTAAACATTTTTACAAAATATCATTTTAACGGGTAAAACGCCAGCTTTTTTTATGCAGCAATGTCTATACCTAAATGTACCCGAAAAAAGTTACAAGCTAAAATTTAAAAAAAAAATGAAAAATTGCATTTTTTTTCGTTTTTTTTTGTTTTGTTTTTGGGCGTATTTTTGTAAAAAAAAAAATTGACTTCTGAAGGTGCCATTTTGATTGGAAATTTAATTCTCTAGAACTTTTCTATTGACGTGTTACTTCGATCTCAAAAACGCACCACTCCGCGGTTTTCACATATTTTGGGGTCAATTGAACATAAGAACATAAAAACCCTTTAACGTTTTAGTTCCTTTCAACTCTCTTTTTTTTGGACAGTAGCCTAAATAATAATACAGTTTGATTAAATCAAATAGTTATAATACATGCAACTCGATTTATGCTTTTTGCATAAATTAATTAATTGTAATATGAACTGTCCAGAGATACTTCAGTTAATTAGCTTTAATTTAAACGATCGTAGAACAAGAAATTCAGAACTCTTTAAAATACCTTTTCGTCCAACAAATAATGGTCAAAATGAGCCCATAAGCAGATTACTCCGAACAGCAAACTCATTCCATAAAGATATAGAACTCTTTGGCTCGTCGCTATATTCATTTAAAAACCAAGTTAAATCTTGTATAAGTAATTTAAATTGGGACTAAACACTGATCTATATATAAACTGGATAGACAAAGCAATAGTTTAATTTCTGCAGCAAATTGAAACTGCGCAGGCTCTCTATGCACATGCGCATTACCGACAAACTGTTTACAGACAAACATGGTCGTCACTGTTGGGTCTCGAAGTTAGGAGTTACTTATAATCATTTATTTTACGAAAAATAAAATCAGTAAAATATCAGTGAAAATAAATCAAAAGAATTATTATTAGATTTAAGTGAGTTAAATGCATATGCAAGAAAGAAAACTAGTAACCATCTTACACCACTTGATTGAACCCAGAATTATCAGTTATCTGTACGCCTATGCTATAAACTAATATTCTATATTAAATTTGACAGTTTGGCTCGGTTTGAGCATGCGCAATAGCTATTTCATGAGCTCCTATGTGTCTTATTTTTTCCACACGCAGCCCGTTAGTATTGGCAGTCCAGTTTATATACAGGTCAGTGGGTCTAAACACTGATCTCTATGTTTATATACAGGTCAGTGGGTCTAAAACATGATATAGCTGAATTTTATTGTATTTGTAAAACATTTTATTTCACTTGTTTTATTTATTATTCCATACCTATTTTTATGTAATTATACTCTCATTATTGAACTGTAAAATGTAAAATGGCTCAGCCGTATAATTAATAAATAAAAAAATAAATAAAGCTATGTGTACCATAATATTAATCCTATATTCGTCCAATATTATTATTTATTCTGTTTTTGTATTGAATGTGAGATTTTTCATGATTCATGTATATAGTAATTTTTTATTATATGTTATAGTATGTATTTTTTTTTTCAGCCGAACGTAAAACCTCCCTAGGCAAGGACTGGCACTCTGCCTGCCTGCGATGTGAAAAATGCAATAAGACCCTAGCTCCCGGATCTCATGCCGAACATGAAGGAAAGCCCTATTGCCACAACCCTTGCTACTCCGCCATGTTTGGTCCCGGAGGTTTTGGACGTGGAGGTGCTGAAAGTTACGTGTATAAGAAGTGAACTATGCACCGTGCTTCCTAAAGTATTATTAATTCCATTAGGTTAATGTTGTAAAATATTCCATTTTTATACATAATATATAAAATACAGAGGTAATAAATGTTTGTCAGTATATTTTCATTCAATTTATTCTATTGATGGTGAAGCGAAAACATTTGAAGGGTACAGGGCACAGTTTTGTGGAAAAAATAGGTACAAGAGCCATTTTGTAGTTGACCACCATGCTTTCAGCTGGTATAGTAGGTTATGGAAAAAACGACATTCCACATAACAAAATTAAATAGAAATGTTACGCAGCATAAAAACCATTAGAGTCCTAGAAGTGGGAGGTTCCTGTTATAGAACATCCCAGAATCGATCTAAGTCGAGGGATAAATACAAATTTCGACTTGTATTAAAAATGTATTAAAAATACTATTAAAGTATAACTAAACAAAGACAAAAGAGATACAACTTATGGCGCTCAGAAATTTTTCACTTAGTGTCCAGACCATGAGAGTGAAAGTATATTATGGTCGTGGGAAAGTGTATCGAAAATAAAAGTATATTTTTGGTTCAAGAAAATATATTATACTTTTTCGAAGGTGTCCCAAATTTTGACTATTTTTGTGGAGAAGGAAAAGCAGATAATATACTTTTTAAGAAGTACGCTAAAAATGAAAATATTTTTTAAATTTTTTTATCGCTTCTCGAAAGAAACATGATGAAAGTGGAGACACAGTCATTGTAGACTGAGAGCTAGTGAACATTTCACATCATTACTCGAAGTAGGTTAAAAATTTGCCAAAAAGTTGCCATGGGGGTAATGAGTTGCCATCTCGAACGTTTCGACTTGGCGATGAGCAGAAGGGGGTGTAAGAACACCCCAAAAAGAGATACCGATTTTCTAAAATGTCACAAAATGTCACTTTTGATTCGTTCGTGGCGAGCCGAATTTTCGAATTTCGCTGTGCAATTTACGATCAGGTTTATCTGGAAGACTTTCTCTTTACGCCGCGACATCGTACGTCCATCCCAAAGGTGTTTTTCGAAAAATATGAACGTGTCAAGATTGCATGTTTTTGCAATTTTTTCGGCTCCAAAATGCAAGCTGTTTGCTATTTTTCGCAGATATCTCCGAAACGGTGGGAGTTAGCTCGAAATAAAAAATTAGGAAAACGAGTATTTTTCACTATGAATCTTGTTGCTACCATCAGAATTTTGATTTTTTTATTTTTTCGGAGATAACTACTGAAATATCGGCCATGTACGGCGAAAAATCGTAAGTTTTGAGCTTCTACAGTTGGCAACTTTTTAATCTTGGCTCCTACGACAAAAGACTACTCTAGCTAATTTAAATAGAATTAAATTTGCAAAAACCGTTTTTTTTATTTTTTGAATTCCGACAAAAATGAAGAAATTAGAGGGGACGGGATTTGGGACTTTTTTTTCCATTAAAATTTCTCTATTTTGTCATCGTAATTAATCGGTAACTAACTGAAATCGATCTCATATACGGTGTTCAATTAATATCATGTACTACTTTGATGCTCCGTTAATCTTGGCTCTTCGAAACAAAAGTTTCTGAGAAAAAATATTTTTTTAAGATTTACATACACTCTATAGGAAAACGTGTAATTTCCTACTTTTCCTGCAATAGCCCGGAGCGCATATTCGGTCATAAGTCTTTTGTTTTTTATGTTAGAGAAAAAATAAAAAAAAGTGTCGGAAAACTCGATTAATTCTCTTTACATAAGCTCTCTACACATTTTTCGAAAAAAACGATAATTATCGAGATATTCGAGGAAAAGTAGGAAATTACACGTTTTCCTATATAGTGTATGCAAATCTTAAAAAAATAATTTGTCTCAAAAACTTCTGCTTTGAAGGGCCAAGATTAACGGAGCGTCAAAGTAGTACATGATATTCATTGAACATCATATATGAGATCGATTTCAGTTAATTACCGATTAATTACGGTGACAAAAGGGAGAAATTTTAATGAAGAAAAAAAGTCCCAGATCCCGTCCTCTCTAATTCCTTCATTTTTGTCGGAATTCAAAAAATAAAAAAAAAACAGTTTATGCAAATTTAATTCTATTTAAATTAGCTAGAGTAGTCTTTTGGCGTAGGACCCAAGATTAAAAAGTTACCAACTGTAGAAGTTCAAAATTTAGTATTTTTTGCCGTACATGGCCGATATTTCAGTAGTTATCTCCGAAAAAATAAAAAAATCAAAATTCTGATGGTAGCAACAAGATTCATAGTGAAAAATACTCGTTTTCCTAATTTTTTATTTCGAGCTAACTCCCACCGTTTCGGAGATATCTGCGAAAAATAGCAAACAGCTTGCATTTTGGAGCCGAAAAAATTGCAAAAACATGCAATCTTGACACGTTCATATTTTTCGAAAAACACCTTTGGGATGGACGTACGATGTCGCGGCGTAAAGAGAAAGTCTTCCAGATAAACCTGATTGTAAATTGCACAGCGAAATTCGAAAATTCGGCTCGCCACGAACGAATCAAAAGTGACATTTTGTGACATTTTAGAAAATCGGTATCTCTTTTTGGGGTGTTCTTACACCCCCTTCTGCTCATCGCCAAGTCGAAACGTTCGATATGACAACTCATTACCCCTATGGCAACCTTTTGGCAAATTTTTAACCTACTTCGAATAATGAAAGAGAAATGTTCATTAGCTCTTAGGCTATTGTGGACATTATTCAAAAGAATGAATATAAAATTTTAACGAGGCGACGAACCGAAAAATGTGGCAAAGGCGCGTAGCGTCTATAGTCAATTATTAGACTAAATTAGCAAAAATGGACAAGGATGGTTTCTCGATTAAAACAAATTTCGATTCATCTAGCGACTCGTCAGTTGGACGAGTGCGTTGGAGAATCAGCATAAAGCTGTGGTAGCAAAACCAAATGCAGGTCTTTAAAGATGGCAAAGTTGTAGAGAAAACCGCCTTGTGCATAAGTAAGTCAAAAAGGCCATTTGCCAAAAAGTCGCTCGACGGCGAACGTCTCACATCCCTTATGGTGGTCCAAAATAATTTATTTTGAAAACGTATTCTCCACATGCTCGTCCTTATTCCATATGGTAATAAAAAGCTGAGAAAAAAAATTTTAGAGGTTCCGAAAAATGAACACTTCTAAGGTCAGACATACGTTTTTACCAAAAAGACGATATTTCGAGAACATTTTTTTATTTATATTATAAACTAACACAGAAATGTTTTAGAAGCGTAATTTTACATGTTAGATTAAATAAAATAACAAAGAAGTTTGTTATTAAACACCATCAGCCATCAGCGTTGCTTTCTTGCAACTGGGAAACTGTGACCTGCAATTGAACAAGCCGTTGAAGATATTGAAACTGTTCTTCATTCTTTGTGATGCTTGTGTTATATGTTTGGATTAAAGCAATAGCCCTTTCGGCACAATCATTTACTGCTTCCATTTTGTGTACTCTCTCTTTTAGTTCAACGTAGTTGGGATCAGAAGACCACAACTTAGGATTCTTACAAAGAAAAGAAGCAGCTTTTTCTTTTCCTTTTGTATGAAGGATGTTAGACTTCAGTGGTTCGCTGCGTAAATTATGTCTCTAGAGGACTATCAAGGTTAAAGAATTTACTCTCTATTCTCTTAAGAGCTTTAGCCTTTGGTGGGCGCTGTAGGTTTTTAATCATCTCAGTTTTATTGGTATCACTAACACGAGAATCAAAAAGAGCAAGTCCAACCAAATGTTCAGAAAAAAACCACAAATGTCGTCGAAATGCTACAGAAGCAGCTTTTTTAATATTAGAATTAGGGTATGCTTCAATTTGTTTTAAAAGAATAGCATCATTCATAACAGCTTTCTCAGCCTTGGATGCCTCGTTCCAATGCCGGCCGTAAATGAGAGCTACAAACAAGCATACTTCAGTAATTCCTTCTTTTTCTCGAGATGTTAGGTTAAATTGATCTTTAAACAAGGTAAAAACGTACTCTTCGCCAATTTACTGAGCTTTTTATATATAATTGTTACACATTCTATAGGATACTCTTCGCAGTTTTCTTGTACATAATGTTAGTTTTTGGACATCCTAAATTTTGTGATACCATCTTTCTTGAGAAAAAAATTATATGAAAAGAAAAAATGAAAAAAAATATTCAACCTCTGTGGGATTCGAACACGGGACCTTTGTATTGCCAAATGTTAGTTTTTGGACATCCTAAATTCTGTGATACCATTTTTGTTGTGAAAAAAATTATATGAAAAAAAAAAAATAACCAACCTGTGGGATTCGAACACGGGACCTTTGGATTGCAACACATAAATCAATAAATCAATCAATAAACAATTTATTAACAGTTTTACATACATTTATGTGCCTCACCGGATCCTAGCCCGGAGCCAGCCAGACAACCACGCCGAGGTGGGTGTGAGGCTGGGCGGAGTAGGTTCGGCTTGGAAGTAAATTCGAGGGGGGGGGGTAGAATCTCCTGTCTGCCACGTGCAGACTTAAAAGCTAGATTACAATTTTTATGTGTCCACATGGACCTAAAAGTAGGCACTTCGTAATTTTGATTGTTGATACGGGGAACACAACTAAACGAAAAAACCCGTTCGGACAAATGACGACCTTGTGGTCTGATCGCCAACAAGGAAGGTAGGGTGGAAATAAAATTGTGGTTTAAAAAAATTAGGATTTAGGTAAGTTTTCGGCCTAGAGGGGATTTCGAGAGACAAAAAGGGAACAAAAACAACAAAAAAGATAAAAGAACAAAATTGTACAAACATAAATGGGGAGAGAGAGAGGGATTGGAAATATGTAAAGTTGAGGAAAGATAAAAGTAAGGGGGTAGAGGTAAGTTATCGTAGAAGGAAGTGTGGCTAGGGGAGCTGCCGGAAGAGAGGCAACGCCTGGTATGGTAGGGGGTGTCTTATTGCAACACATAGCTTTAGCCGCTGCGCCACCACCTATTGCTACGAAGATTGATTGTCTGTGACATATATCTTTCAACAATTATACATATTTCAATTCGTATTTCTATGAAATATATAATTAGTAAAATTCATAAAAAAAATATATTATGAAAATAATATTTCGCAAGATTTCCATTTTAGTACAAGCGACAAAAATTAAGAGAATATATATATTTTTTAATTAAATAATTAATAACTTTTTTATTTACTGATCGATTTTCTTCAAAAATAGAGTTCTTCCTCTAGCTAACACTAACTGACTTTTCAAATTTCAATACAATCGGACTTTTCTTTCTTAAGTTATCGTGCTTACAAGAAACATGACGGACGGACGGACAGACAGACGGACATTTTGAAAGTTATTCAGAATTCGTTCACTAACACAATGGTATGAAAATTTTTTCTCTAAGAGCGATATTTACAATTTTAGAAATGTGCCGATCAAATACAATATACTCTTCTTTTTTGCGAAGAGTATAATAAATAGATTTTAAGAGAATAAACGGCCTTTGCCATCCAACGTGCATTGTGTAAACCACCTGGTGCTCGAAACTTTACTTTTGACCCGAGGATGGTACCTCCAAGAAAGATATTACACAACTGCAAAAGCTGTAAGTAGTCATCTCGAGGGTGCTTTGACTGGTGAGCAGTGGCGGCTCGTGATATTTTCTGCAGAGGAGGCTTGATATTTTGAAAGACAATTAACTTGCAATATGATTACAATTTGTACATTTCCCCACCACCCTCGAGGTAGTACAACGGCGCGTTACATTTTTTTGTCGTGGGTTGTTCGCCAGGATACCGATTCACGACTTGAGAGAATAAAAGAATAAAAAGAAAAGGAAATAGAAAATATAATGAGACGAAAAAATCATTCTCATGAAATTTCCGTTCCTACGCCTCGAGTATCGGTATCCAAAGGAGCCCTACTATCCCACTTATAATTAAGTTATAACTTTTAATAAAAATCAAAATAGTTTTGGAAAAAAAATTAAAGTATTTTCCTACAAACAAAAATTGTATTCATTATCACTGCCAGAGTGTAAAATTATAACTTTTAATAAAAATTAAAATAGCTTTGAGAAAGAAGTTATATAAAAAAATATAACCGCGGAAGAATTAAAAAATATTTCCTAAAAAATAAATAACGCAAATAAATATTTTTTCTAAAATAACAACTATATTAATCTTTGGTGTAAAGCCTAAATATTTTTATAAATGAGTGGTAACCTGCGATTTTCGGAACTAGCAAAATGGTTGATTACTTCATCATAAAATGAATCGTGTTTCTTCAATTCTGACAAAAAATGTTTTTCTATTGAAATAAGCGATACATTTGAGAGGCGGTCTTGACTTATTTTGTTTCTAGTAAATGTTTTTATGCGTTTAAGTGCTGAAAATGATCGTTCTACAGAAGCTGAGGTTACTGGAATTGTTGACACTAATGATAAAAGTTTGTACAGTTCGGGTAGACAGCTTTTTAAATTATTGTTATATATATAAGTAAGCATTTCTTGAGATGATTTTGGATTTGCTAAAAGTTGCTGGTCAGAATACAACACGCATAGTTCATTTTTTAACGAAATACGGTCAAAAAAAGGATAATGGTCCATTAATTTCTCCATTAGACTGGTAGGGAATGATTTAGAAAACGCTGTAAAATTATTAGGATTTACTAAATCGTAACATTGCAAAGTATTTAAATCAGAAAATCTAATTTCAATTTGGACTATAATGGTGTCTAAAATTTCTATAAAAATTTGTTTGTAATGTATATCTGCCCTGTCAAAGTTATATGTTGTCTTTCTTTTTTTAAATTGTGGCCCTGGCTCATCATCTACGTTTTCAGTATTTTCTAAAAAAATATTGTATAAAGTATTGAAATGTATTTCGTTATTGCGAAATTCTTTTAATTTAGATATAAGTGACTTAAGTCTATTTTTAGAATATGTTATATCAGTTAGTTTATTCTGTAAAATTTGGAAAACAACATCAGTTTGCTCAAAAATCATGTTAAAAGCTTTTAGAAAAAATATGAAATTTTTATCCAACAATAACGATTTTAATCCGTAAGCTGCTCTTAAAGTCTGAGCGTCATTTAAAAAATCTTTCCGAAATAAAATTAAAAACGTCAATAAGTTCTTTCCTGTATTTGTCAACAGTGAAAACAACTCTAGATGAAAAATTCCAACGAGTGGGAGCGTTTGTCGGAATTCTATGTTTCATATTAATTGTATTTAAAACATCAGTTCTTTTGGTAGATTTTGAAAAAAATGACAAAAAACCAGTAATATTTGAAAAAAATATTCTAACTTCTTTAATTCCGTTACATGCTTTACTCAGAACTAAATTTAATTGATGTGCATAACAGTGAATGAAGTAAGCTTGAGGAGCAATATCTTTTATTTTTGTTTGGAGTCCATTAAGATGCCCTGACATAACTGCAGCGCCGTCATAGGTTTGTGCTATTAATTTATTTTTCAAATCAAATTTACCAAATTCGTCGATTAATAATTTAAATAAACTCTCCGCGTTTCTTCCACTACTCACATCAAGAAAACCAACAAACCTTTCAATAACTTCGCCGTGCATTACATATCTAAAAATTACGGAAAGTTGAGATTTACAGGTAATGTCCGTCGTTTCGTCAATTTGCCACGAGAAAAATTCGCAATTATATAGTTCTTCATAAATTTTGCCTTTAATAATCGAGCTAACACTCTCAATTAGATCATTTTGAATTGATTTAGATGTTCCGGAAAAAATAGTGGCGTTATTCAAAAAGTTCTCTAATTTTGGATCATACATTTTTAAAAAATCTATTAGCTCTTTGAAATTTCCTTTATTGCACGAATCGCGTTTTTCGTCATGCCCTCGGAAAGAATTTTCTTGCGAAGATAAATATATAACGGCATCAATTAATCTCTTTAATATTTCCCTATTTTCACGGACCTTTTCATTAAAATTTTCTATTTCTCTCTTATGTGCAGATTCCAAATAATTTACAATATTTTGTTTACCAAATATTTCGAATTTAACGCAAGATGAAATGTGCTCCTGGGATTTTTCGTGCTTTTGTAAACCTCGCGACAAATTTTTCAAATTATTAAACCCGGTCCTGCCCCAAATTGAGGATTGATCATTAGTGAATAATAAACATCTCCAACAATATAATTTGTTTCTAACTGTTGATGCCGTTAACCACTCGATTTTTTTATAATTGTTATCACAAAACCCTCTGTTTTGTTTTCCACTTTTAAAAACTAACGAAGGCATTGCTGGTGTAGGCCTAGCAATTCTTTTAATTCTTACCTTTTCGTCGTAAGTAAGAGTAGAAAATCCATTTAATAACAAATAATCCACCACGTCTGGACAACAAGAGATGTTGTTGGGAATATTTTCACCTAGAGCACTCATTTCTAGCCCGCCTATCAAATGTTTTATGTATTTTAATGTCAAGTTGATCTTAACCGGCTAAACGACAAATTACCACTGACAGTTCGTTTTCCTGTGAATCACCTGAACCAAATAAAATCGAGTACAACAAATATCAAAGGGACCGCTGCGAGTGAAAGTACTTGTCTTCTCTATACTGTGCCTGAACTCCTGAACTGCACATGCGCTATAAAGAACTGAGGACTGAGGCTAGCGGCCTAGCTTGTCTTATTTGAAGTGTTGCTAGACAACGCAAAAGTAATGCAAGGTCATTTATGTTAAAACTAAATGCCTTGAAGTTGGAAGCTATTTCGTATAAGCCTCAAGCGAAGCGCTCTGTTCATTCAATGAAAGACCGGGTCGCCCGGGAAATATGCATAAAAAGACAATCCGGACTGTGACGTTATAGGTATGTTTGTGGAAAGGAAATGCAGAACTTTTTTATACACTGAAAATTAATTAATGAACTATAAACAATAAACAATATTGAAAATTGAGATATACCTAAGTAGAAATTTCTACAAGTAAAAGATATTAATTTGGAAGATTGCACGATATGTTGCTTCTTCCAAAGGGAGGCTCAGCCTCCCCTGCCTCCCCTGACGAGCCGCCACTGCTGGTGAGGGTCTTTTAAAATTGTAGTATAGTAGCTCATCATTTCTGCCCTAAGCCTTTTTGCTTCATTAGAATGATACAGATCATTGCTGCTTGGATAATAAACTTCTTTATCAATCTGAGACCATTGTTTCTTAAAACGCTTAAATATAGCCACATCTGGACCGTTACTAACACCAAAAGCTGTACTGAAAACAGATGAGAGCACAATTTCAAGTACATGGTGCCTACATGGAATCCATACAAGACTAGTCTGTAAACTTTTTTCAAGAATAGTGTATGCTCCATTTTTTAAACCTGTATTGGAAGCTGTTGTGTCAAATACTAAAGCACGCACGTTTTCTCTCAGGTTCCAGTTATCCAGACTATTTAGGCAAGCAGTAGCTTGTTCTTGACCAGTTCCACGAGTAATCTTTGGAACTCCTAGTAATTTTATTTTTCATCCCCACCACCAGTAACAAGTATCGCCACTCTGTCAACTTTTTCAGTGCCTCCTGCAATATCTGTAAGTAGCTTGCCATCCCAGTGAAGAAATAAAGGCTCCTTAAAAGAGAAAGTTGACTTTTCATTTTCCGCTATGACCTCTCGTGTTTTTATGCGGTTACGCCTGATGGTGCTTCGAGACGCTGACAGCTGATCTAAAGTCAAACCACATGCTTTAGAAACGGCGCTGACAACAAACATGGCTTTACGGTCTGATAAATTTACTCTGTCAAGTGATGCTGCTAGGTCGGGTGTAAAAATTTTCTTCTTTTTTACGGATTGTTTTGAAGCACTGCCCGTAGAAGGTTGGTAAATAAAATCAGATTTATCGGAGCAGCTGCTTTCGGACTCTCCAGTTACTGCTAATTTGCTTACTCGTCGAATTTTTGCATTTCGTTAACAGTACGTTGACGTCTCGACTCTTTTTGACTTTCTCGTACACGCTTTCGGGATTCTTGAGCTACTAGATTCTTGTCTATTCCTTCCATACTACAGCTTTTTGTGTCTTCCCGCTGCATTATTAAAAACTTTTTGTCTTCATCAATTTTTATTATTTGTAAAGCATCTTTATGTGCAATGTCAAAAAGATCTGAGAGGTCTTCTTTAAAGATTTCTTCTTTTATGCGACAGTTATCAAAAGGTTCCTTTATACTTTTTTTTAGATTCTGATAGTCACGGTACAACTTATTTAGTTTTCTTTCAATAGCATCTATTCTTTTAGTTGGAATTTTTGCCATACCCCAAATTTCCAGAACAACTTTAACAGTGTCTCTTAATCCTTTTTTTAAGCTCAATTTTTTGTTAATGTAAAAAACAAGTTGTAATACTTCTCTTTTTGTTGGTAGCCTAGCTTTAGAAAGTGATGCTGAAGGCTTTTCTATGAGCCGCACTTCAGAGGAAGATCTAGTAGCCATTAATCTCAATTAGTGATAGACCTGCAAACAAAAGTTTTGTATAAGACTTTGTATTGATCTGAAATAATTCTGAAAGCTATTAAGTACTCAATATATAGTTAAAATGAACACTTTTCCCTTCATCTCAACCTAATTCAATTCAACTCAAGTTCATAGTTTGTATGATTTCTACTTAAATAGCTATGCTCTGCATTGCATTTTTTTTCTTACCCTGCGTTTAAAATTATAAATAAGTAAGAACAAAACTTTAAGGTTAGGTTTATTAGGCAAAAAGGTTACACTCATTGCTTAGCCAAACCTAACCTAATTTTAATCGTACTGTAGGTAAAATACTTTCAAAATAATTATTAATATATACTTATCAAGCATCAACAAGTTGAAATCCAACCTAATAACACTTATAAACGATTCAGTTAAGAAACACGAACAACACGTTTTTCACTGAAATTAACATAACAAAGCTGCTGCTGCCACCTAGCAAAAAACTGTTGAACTATTTATTCTGTAAACAATAGGAGGTGCTGCTACCTTGTGTAAACTGTAAGTAAGAAAAATTTTATATTAGGTTTTTTTAGAGCACCTTGCAATAGTTTATTAATTTGTCTAAAAAAACTTGTAAAACGTTTTTTTAAACTGTGACGTTCAATTTTTCGGAACATGCTCCGATTGGTCCCAATTTTGGTAATGTAATTAATTTTGCGTAGTGGAACGAGGGCAACAATGTGGAGATAAACATTTTTTACTTTTATATTTTTCAAAGCATTTTGGACCACACTATAGGGCCGGTACGTCTCGAGGGGGAAAGTTGTAATAACTCATATATAATTGAACTCAAATGGAACTCCGTTCCTGTGAAAGATATAATCACTAAATGGAACCTTAAAACTAACCACAAAATTTTGAAAAAGTAAAATATTTTTTATATTATTTTCAGTCAATCCAAAAATCAAAGTGCATACATAAACTTCGTGTGAATCTTTTTACCAAGTCGATTGCTAATGCACACTCTCAATTGACAGGCAGTTGCGAAACCAAAGTCCTCTCTCGTCCTTGCCCTACTTGGGAAGGCGCGTTTCACTGAAATATATAGATAGATTCTCTTATAGTCTGGGAGGTAGCGGCAAATCTAATTACATCATTTCAACAAAGCTCATTTTTTTCAGTAGTTTGTTTTTTCATTGTTTATCGAAGAATCGGGTGTCAGCTACTTCAATCGCGGAGATGAAGGGCGCGAGGCGCATCCGGTAAAATATTTTGCTACAAAACTATAATTAGTTTATTTATGTAATATAAATTTAAAAAAAAATGTGTCAGCTGCATAGAGTAAGGAGCGAAGGTTTTCAATATGTATGAATAACACGTGAAAATTCGTTATTTCAACAAAGCTGAAATTTATTTATATGATAGTATACGATATAAAAAACAATAAAAAAAGTCAGCTGACAATACCATGGGAGAAAACCTGTCAGCTAGGCCTTTTAAGTAACCGCAGCGTCCAGGCGCTCACCGCGCGCGGTATCTTTCATGCCCCAGCTAACGTATTAATTATTTCATTTACTTTAACCACTTGAGGATCAATTTCAAGTTTCTCTCAATACAAACTAATGAAATACTCTATTTCACGCTTGCTGATATCGTTTTTCTCATATGAAACTTGAAAGAAAATCATAATTTTCTACGATTGTGCTGAAAGTCAAATTTTCTAACTTCAAAATGACTGCAGAAAATATCACTTTGCCGCATGCCGTGCGGCAAAGAATTTGCCACACGCCTTGATTACATCTTCACACACCGGAATAAAATAGTGTGTTTACCTTAAAGAATTTTATATTACTTACTGGAAAATCACAAACAAAATTTATAAACATGGAGCCCCAGGGCAAAAAATTGTTGGGGGCCCCCTATTATATTATTTTCTTAATCCCTAATATTAAAGCCCCATGAGCCGGCTGGAGCCCCTTGATCTCCCGGGGCCCCGGGGCACTGCCCCGGTTTGCCCTGTTGCTCTGCCATAGTTACGCCTCTGTAAATACAATATATATTCAAAAATATAAAATAAAATAATCAAAATTATGAAATTTTAAAACGAAAGTTGGTGGTTTACAGAATCTTGGGGGGGGGGGGTAATTGCCACGTTACCCCCCATAAATCCGCGCTTACCTATTCTCCCCCATTGGCTTCCCTATTATTTCGGAGCAACAAGGGCGTAAGTCGCAAAAATTATAGATCTGGCTATTAAGTGCAGCAGAAAGGTTGTTTCTGGTCAGATTTGGGTCAGAATGATCATAAAAGATTAGGAGAAGCATATCCGTTCGTATTTCATGTGCCATGCATATTTTGTTCATAATTTTCCGTTCTAGTTCTAACAAGATTTCAAAAATTTAAAAAAATTCAGAAATGGCTCCATTTCGGATAAATAAAGACTTGGAGGGGAAAACGTACCCGAATAAACATTTCTCTTCATACTTTGGGTTTTCCAACTGATTGTGGATGAAAAGAACATGATGAGAAGTATATTTTCAAGTGGTTTCAAGGCAAAAATTTAAAGTATCATAAATGAGAGCGAGGAAATTCTAGATATTCTATGCATATAATCTTTTACGTCTACATGAATTCTCTTTTATTCACTTGAACGATTTTCAATATTTTTCGGCAGATATTTGTGAAGATGAAAATGAGAACAATGACGCTCGAGAATCTGAGGAAAATCTAGATTTAGAGGACCATTCAGATAGGACTTCCGAAGAGGAAGATAATTTAGAATACAGCAGTGAGAGTGATTCAGATGAGAATTGATTTGTTTCATTCATATTGAATGTGCCAAAATCATTTAATCCTCACTATTCTCAATCAATGATTGCAGGGGCGTAGCGAGCCAACTTTTTTCGGGGTTATTTTTCAAATTTGCCAACTTCATAAGACTTAAAAAACCAACTCTGTAATTAATTAAATAATAATTCCTCAAAAAAAAAAATGATGAGCGAGGGTGGGGAGAAATTCAAAATTGGCAACTTACATCTCAAATTTCCAACTTTTACCAAGTTCCACCGAAATAGAAATTGATGAGCGGTGGGTGGATCTAAAACAAATTTTTTTCAACAAATTTCCAACTTTTGCCAAGTCTGACAAAGTCTGACCCTTCGCTACGCCCCTGAATGTTTGCAATCTCTAAGTAAAGTATTCTCTAATATGTATGTCTAATATTTCATACAAATATGATTTTCTTTCAGCTTTCATACGTTAACTGGGGCATTAAAGATACCATACGCTGTGAGCATCTTGATGCTGCGGTACACTTAAAAGGCCTAGCTGACAGGTTTTGTCCCATGGTATTGTCAGCTGACAATTTTTAATAATCTTTTTATATCGCAAACTATCATATGAATGGATTTCAGCTGTGTTGAAATAACGAATTTTCACGTGTTTTTCATACATATTGACTAGGGCAGCTGACAACCTTCGCCTCCTACCCTATGCAGCTGACACGTTTTTTTTTTTCATTTATATTGCATAAATAAACTATTTATAGTTTTGTAGCTTTATTCGTTTGACGCAAAAAAAATTATTTTACCAAATGCGCAGCCTCCCACGCTCCTAATCGCCATGGTCGCGTCAGCTGACACTTATTTTAGATGTTTTTCGAACGAAAACTAAAAAAGAAGTCATGTTGAAATGACTCATAAAATATTAACGCTACCTCCCAGACTATATTAGATAGGATACTGCATCTCATTTGTACTTGTTTTGAATCTATTCAATAAATGGTATCATTCGAACTGTCGTGTTTTTATTGATTGGATGGTTGACATTCAATCTTATCTCCAAGGGCTTTTGTGTGTTAGGCCGGAATTGAGTATCGGATGTCTCCAGTCACCCACAACTTCTAAGATTCATTAAATTGTTAGGTAAATAAGATAAAGTGTATCAAGAGAGAAACCAATTTTGGGGAGAGCGCCGTTAGCAATCTACGGTAAGTGCAGTTTTTACATTTCTCGTCTGTCGAATATCTCATAAATATATATAGAACCCGTCTGGGAGTAGAAAACCACATACGAACAAGGGAGAACGCGACTGGCGCCCTTTAATAAATAAATTAGTGTCACGTCCTTCAGACGCTGTGTGTAGGGTTCTTCTACATTCCAACCGAGAGTTTCACATTCCAACATCTGCCGGAATAATGACGCCACCACCGGTTCATTTCGGGTGGGTGCAAAAGTTGGTGAAATGCGAAACGCATTTCTGGTGACTTTGATTGTTAGGATGGTCTAACCTTAAATTTAAAATTGACTGAGAGTATAGTTTTTTCTTCAAATTTTTCATTTCGGATTAAGCAGATATGATCTTGATCATTGAAACCTGATTCCTCCACTCTAAATACATCAGATAAACCTAGTCTGAAAGCTGATGAAACAGATGCCTCATGATTAAATTTATCGGTGCAGCACAACAGCAAAGTGAATGTCTTAAGGAGGCAACAGAGAGCATAACCTAGTCGGTAAGCGATTGTGACGAATCCACAGGTTAAGCAAACTCGAGCCTAGTGAGTACTTTGGGCAGACTGATAGGCGCTCAACCATGGGTGAATCCCATTTGCATCTCAACTAAGCGTTTCCCGCAGATTGCTTTATGCCGCTTGGATGATCCAAAACCATCAGTGGTTTTAACATTGTAACTTATCTTGAACCTGTTTCAAATGAAAAAGTAGTCAGTACATAGGTTCTCATTGAACTTTGGACCCAATTTCAACCACGTTCCTATCATCCTATGGAACTCAAATTAAGTGTATACTAATCAGTTGAAAGTCTAGTTCAATCAACCGCAAGGTGGCGCTTATCCTCCTACAGGCCATTTTTGTAGTCTCCTTTCGGATACGATCTCTACTTGTTTTTTCCAAGCTTTTATGAGTGTTTACAAGTATTCCTATACTTGCCACAAAATTCTTTTGTTTTTCTCCCTTGTAAAAATAAATATTAAAAATAAGTTATACTTAGAATAAAATGTGATGAGAGTTTTCGTTACTTATTGATTTTAATTGAATTAGACGTCTTTATAAAGTTTGGTTTAAATTTAAAAAAGTCAAAAGTTTTCAAAGCAAGGATTGCACTAGATTAGGGCACGGTTTATTGAAAAATCTATTATATGCTTTGAATTAACCAATAATAGTGACTTGTCGTCGAGAATTATTATAGTGTTCTACATCCATTTTTCATAATTTTACACCAGAACTGATAAAAGATTTTTTCTAATTTTGACAGATAAAATGACACTTTTCAAAACTGTAGTAAATGTCAATACGTCCAACTTTTCATAATCAGTTATGAAAAGTAAAATTTTACCTAACCGGTGAGGAAAAGTTCGTTATGTCATCAATTATGAAAAATAAACAATTCTCAAAAAGAAAAAGAAACAATGTTTATTCCACACAAAATTGAATACTGAATCCATAAAGTGGAAGCTTTTAAATTCTTCTTTCCTTCAAAATATGCTAATAACAAAACTTTTTCATTAACACGATTTACCTTATGCTATCAAATTACGATTTCAAATAATATATAACTTCTCTAAATGAAGTTTGTCAATTTTGATATTAAAATTATAATGTGTACCTAATAATAGAGGGAAAGGTAACTATGAAAAACACTAAGTACTTAATTTTTAAGATCTTTTTAAATACACCTATTTTATTTATGTTTAAAGGGTTTTTAGACGTTTAAAATTAGAAACAATCTTGTATGTAACACGTTTCGAAAGACAATTTTGGGTAACTCGTATTATTTTACGGGATCTCGTTTCGCTCGTCCCGCAAACATCCACTCGTTACACAAAATAAAGTATTTCGTAACTGGTTACATAAATAGCTATTTTCGATGTTTTATCATTATGGTAATAAAATTCAGCTATTTTAATATTTCTGTAGATGCAAATATAATAAAAAATTTCTTATTTTCTTCATTTGTTTGTATCCTGTGGAAGATTATAAAGAAAAGTAATAAAAAATATCTAAAAATATGATATAGATTAGGAATTACTACCCTTTTCTTTCTTGCTGTATATAGAATAAGTTTCTCGGATATAAAACATTATCTTATTTCTTTTTAGTGGTTAAGGAAAACAACATGCGAGAAGTGTCTCCCATGAAGCAATATGTATCAGTTTTTGTTCTATATATATAGCAGTAGGATAAAAACCAACAAAAACGACCTAGGATAGCAATACAGGAAAAAATATCACAATTTGCCGATTGCACGTGTATACCGTGCTGGCTATGCCACTATTACAGGGCTGGTCTTATTACGAAAAAAGTAATGGGTTAATGCAAATCATTAATGATTAAAAAAAGACAGTTAGAATTTGTGTTGATGCCAAAGTAATAACATGGCATCGCTTCGATCATGTACCGGTCGTAAAATGCCATCTGTGGAGCAGGGACGGCGCCAGGGGGGGGCTGCAGGGGCACGTGCCCCCCCCCCCCAAAAAAAAAACGAACTGGCGCCCCCCTGGATTCCTGGATTTTTTAATAATTTAAATTACCGAAAATATTATATTTTTGCTTTATTACAATTATAATTCCTATTTCCTGTCCTAATGCATTATATACATTTCTGTGCCCCACTACAAAAAAAAAAATTGTGCCCCCCCGGCTTGGCCAGTCTGGCGCAGTCCCTGCTGTGGAGATATTACTGTTTAACATCTTTAAAAATAGCTTTATTCTTGCCTTATGCATGCGTGCTTTTGAAGTTTCTGGCTAGCCAGTTCTGTATACTTTAGTAAAATGTTGCTGTGGATTAGATGCAAAATACAGGATGTCAAAGAGTGAAAATTATTTTTTCGTTTTCTTTAATAAATCAATAACCTCTATAGCCCAATCAATAGGTAAAAAGAGGGTCCCTTTTGCAAAAATAGTAAATCAATTTTTTTCATATATATATAGGGTTCGGGGATACCTTCCGAGTATTTTGCCAAGTTGGCGAAGTTGGTTAGCCGCCATATTTGTTAAAAGTCAAACGCAAATATCTCAAAAACGCATTCGCAGTGCTCCCGAGCACAAAAGTGCTTAGAATACTTAGACCAACATTAAGTACAGTGCTTGGGGATAGCTCTTAAGGTGCAGTTACACGGCGCGTGGTTCGCCGATCCACGAACCTGGTGCGTGGTTCGGCAAACCACGCGCCGTGTAACGGATAGTGAGCCAGATGTGTCAATACGGCGCGTGACCAATGCAGATTTCGTGTGGGGTTGTGGATTGTAGGCTCGTCAAAACTGCATGGATCGACTGATGACTGATCTTCAGGCGCAGTTACCGACAACTAGATGGAAGACGCGAGCAACGTCTCCCGAGTCGCAAGCCATGCCAAGTTGCCTATGTCACACGGCGCGTGTTTCGTGACTCGCCGAGCCAGGCTCGCCTAATCACGCGCCGTGTAACTGCGCCTTTAGTCAAGAATCTACCTTGTCAAAAGACGCTCCTAAAATGGCAGGGTATAGACTCGAAGATTTAGTTTTGAAAAAATTCGTACATTATCTGGAATGGCTTGGCGGATTTAAATATGGAGAGCGTCAGTCTGGCCGCGATTGCAAAAAGGCGTAATTTTTTTGCGAAAAGTTTTGTATTACTGAAAATTGATTAATTTTATGTTCCCACCACATCTACAGTACAGGCTTTTTTTTAACATTTCTTAACGATTTTTAAACCAATAGATATCTCATTCTTTCTAGATTTATTCTGGAAATTATTGTTTTCTGCATTCATGAGTATTTTAAGTTGTAATTTATAACGTAATAATTTTTGTTCGCAGGTAAATTACTCTTAAAATTTTTGTCTTTTTTTCACCATAACAAATGATATCACTTGTATACGTTTAATATAAGTAATAAGCGTAATATGAACATTTATTTTATTTTATGGTATTACTACAGCTGTAAATTTTGTAAATAAATGTAATATATTTTTGATTTTTTTATGACTCGACAAACTCGACAGACGGCGCGACATGACGTTGTAAGATAATCACAAAAGGAAAACAAACAGAATAATTCCCGTGAGGATAAAAATATATATTTTTGTACTCTCAGAATAATTCACAAATCACAAACATATGCCTAGGCGTTGTGATTAGGAAGAAGAAATAAATAATTCCAAAAAACTTTGCGTAAATCATAAAATATTTTAATGTTTGTGATATAAATCTTGTGTGGTATGATTTTATTCTTGACAAAATAAGGAACAATGGAATTAGAAGCAAATATTAACAATGATCTCATGCAGTTATAAAATGAAACTTATTTTTTTTATTTGCTAAGGAATGTAAATAATACGCTTGAATAATACGTATATGTACAAGATCTCTATGCAACTAGTCGAGCAGAATATTCGACACTGTGAGTCAAACTGGTTGCATAACTTGTTTTAACGTTGATGTTATAAAAACTACTAAGTCTGCAACTTTCATTCTTCCTATTAAATGTATTTTTATTTTTAATTGTTTCTAAAACACTTTTTATCACTGCAACGTTCTTAAGGGTCATATCTTAAAATTATTTCTGAATATGAGCAGCTTGTTAGACAGGAATGACATTCTCCAAAATGCCAAAAACAAATTATTTGTTGTTCTGCATGTTTTCACTCTATATTTTCAATACTGCATTCCGTTAAATTTTAGAGAATAAACGTACCTTTGTTTTTGTTATTTTACGTTAATACACACTGTTTTGATTGCGTTTTACTTAACACACTCAATTAAAGGATAACATTTTATAATACTATCAAAAAAGCATCTCATTTATGAATGTGGTTCATTTATAGCTAACAAGTCTCCCTTGAAATTATTCTTCTAATAATAATTGAACGTCAACGAAAATGTAAAATTGTAAAATCTTCAACATTTTCTATCAAGAAAAATTAAATCGTCTTGTAGCTAATTAAATTTAAGGATTTTTCCATGCCTTAAACGAAAGTTATTAATGGCATAGAAAGATAATTTGAGATAGAATACAATTTATAATTATTGCACGGTTTAGACATCTGATTAACAGATTTATTCCTATACAATGTATTGTGGTAATTATTGTGGAAATTTTAATCAAAATCTTTAATTCATACTCTCACTTTCAAATGTTTCGATTATGCCAAATAAATGTTAAAGTATTACAAACTTTATAACTTTAGAACTCGTTTCACAGCACTACCATAAATTCTGTTTATTATTATTTATCAATGCACCTTCAAGCGAATTAAACGATCAAGAACTTCTTCGTAACTAAGATGGAGCATGAGGAAAAAGTATGATTAACCTATTAAAAACGTATTAACCAGGCATGAAGTAATTTATTCTAATGGGATAAAAACTAACTATGGTTCTGGTTCAGTCGCCAGATACTCCAACCAGTAATATTCTCATTAAACTAATTGACACAGGATGATTTAGTTTTGTAAAAAGTTTAAAGAAATAAGATATATAATAACTATACAGACACTCGCCATCGTTTGGTTTCTAAAAAAGTTGTTAACTTATTCAAAAGACCACTTCCTGGCCACAACTCGTTTTTTGCGTTACATATTTGATGACTAACGTTACTTTTTACGTATTAACTGATTCCAAAGGGGGTATGTAGCATATTTCATTATAGCTTTGGATCCAATTTATTCGGGTCTCCGTTGGCCACAGAACTGTGTTTAAGTTTTTTCCATGAATAGAAAGAAAATGAGTGAATGTATTAAAGATGAAAATTGATGCAAGTGAGCAGTGAACATTTTAATATTGAAAGTTATTTTCTCCTGGAAAGTTTGTGTGCAAAATAAGAAGGAATTATTGATTAAAGCAGTTGTTCTGTAAACGGCAAAAGGAATTTGATTTTTGGAAACGGAACATTGAAAATGAAAACGCCAATACATTGAAAAAATGCTCTGTCTCGTGTCGTAACCTTTAACGAGCCTTACACAGAGAGAGTAAGAAAAATCCTATTCAATCATTTTTCCAACCCCAGGTAACACAGCATAAAATATACGTTTATTTTTCATCTATATTAGATAGATATCATGTAGATATCATATATACGTCCAAATGTCCGAGAGATAAATGTCTACAATTAATTTAATTCATAGTCGACATAATTTATTTAGACAGCTAATAGACGTCACATATATACTACTAGCTGATGTCCGCGACTTCGTTAGCGTGGAAGACTTCGTCCGAGTGGAATTAAGAACATTGACATACTAACTTATGCCTATAAAGAAGTACTACATACTCACTGAGTACTTCTATTGTACTCAGGAAGTGCACTCGAGGGAACCCACTGCTCATCCATGATACCCGGCCCAATAAACATTTTTTTTTTATAATTGTCATTTCTACAACAATTTTGTTTTATTGCTATTTTATTACATTTATAAAATGGCAATAAAACAAAATTGTTGTATAACATTTAAATTTTGCTTGTTGGGGGGGGGGGGGGACCCACTGCGCATTCATTGTTCTCAAGGAAAACTTCTACGCATCCATTGCACTCGAGGAAACCCACTGCACATTCATTGCACTCAAAGAAAACTTCTGCGCATTCATAGTATTCGGGGAAATCCACTGCGCATTTCACACGTATCTAATAGATTTCAACAAAAAATATTTCTGCCAAATTTCAGGCATTTAGATCTAACTATTTCCGAGAAAACCTGAAATTTCAACCCCTTTTTTGATCCTCTCGAATTTCGAAAAATTCCTTCTTAGTGGTTGCCTACGTCATTCGAGGAAGCTCCATGCAAAATTTGAAGTTTCTAGACAAAGCGGTTTGAGCTGTGCGTTGACAGATCAGTCAGTCAGGGTATTCTTTTATAGATACCCAGACATCACTCGATAGCCTTAGGACAACCAATGGTCATACTTGGAAGATAAGCGGGACGTCCTAAACTGAGTTAATCCCGATTTCGGACCTCCTGTGGATATACTTTTGGTGCAAATCGGGTTTGTCCATGGATGTCGTCAATGGGATAGCCCATGGTCGTCCATAGGAAGAAAAACGGGCCAATTTGGGTTAAAATCTGGACAACCTACAGACATCCATAATGGGATAGCCCATGGTTATCAATGGGAAGAAAAATGGATCAATTTAGGTTAAAATATGGACAACTTATAGACATCCACAATGGGATAATCCATGGTTGTCCCCGTAGGAAAAAAAGGGACCAATTTGTGTTAAAATCTGGACAACCTAGACATCCACAAAAGTTGCATCCGGTTATCCATAGGTATCTCTCCTTCTAAAATATTGCTGTTGACAACAATTCGAAATTCTGGGTATACTCGCTCACCCTCCCTTGGGTAATAAATAAATCTCATATTGCAAAAAAATAATAAATAATAAAATATGCATTTGCAATATGTGCATTTTCTTGTGTAGTGGATAGACTACACTTTAGTTTCTGACTTTTTGGCAGTAAACACTGCTGATTAGGTGAGTATCGCAACAGAAGTAATTTGCAAATTGCAAGGAGAGCCATCTACCATGACTTAATGAAACTAGCGCTAAGAACAAGCTAGCCAATATATAAATATAAGGGTTGTTGATGTACTATATTTTATATAGGACCTAAATATGTAAATATATGTAACGATGAAAATATAATGTAAATAAAAACTAAATAAAAATTTAGTTATTTGTACCTTACGAGAATTATGAATTATCATGTACTTGGAACCTACATTAGCCCAACAGGTTGACCTATGGATAGCCCTTGGGATAGCCTTTGGTTATCCCTAAATAGGTTTTATATAGGACAACAACCCTAAAGGTTATCCTATAGATATTCGCATAGGTTATCCAGTGGATATCCCTATTCTGGCTGTTATTAGGACCGAAGGATAACCATTGAACTTGCTATCGGCATCCATAATGAACAATCCATTTATCGGATATAGGGGATCATTTTAGGATGTCCCGGGGTCATCCTGTGCTGTGTGGGTATAGATAGATTGGTTCTTTCGGTAGACAAATACAGATCTAAAAAACGTATATAACGTGTATTGTTTAGATGAAAGTCGACGTAGATGTATATTAGACCAATGTCTTGTGTTTTAGACCAATGTGTTTTAGACCAATAATAGAGCATCTTGTGTTACTTGGGTTGTGCAATGAAACAACTGGCATGTTGCGATCTGTATTCTTCAACGAATCTCATATTCACAGTTGGTGGTATTCTCCACAAGGGCTCCAAGGTATACCATCTTGTTTACTAGCTCACAAACACACATCCTTAACCAGAGCCTACTCTAAGAATTTACGTCCAACCCCCAATAACTGCTTACTCAACAATCAACATGATCTACCTTGTGGGCAAGGACTCGGTGAATATTCCAAATAACAAATCAGAAAGAGAGCTAATTAATTTAGTGTAAGGTAAAAGAAAGAAACAGTGGTTTTGTGTGTTTGTACCTATCCAACGCAATATCGATAATATACTCGTTTTTTTTTTCAATTTATCTTGATATTTTTTATAATGTTAACCAACCTTTATATTTTTCAACCCCTTGTATTTTTTCCTTTTTGGACTGGGCATTTTCAAAAGATCTCGCACAGAGCATATGGAAAAGTAGTCACGGTCATATTGGCTGAATTTTTAATATCTTGTATATTTCGACTTTCTCTTCAAAAGCTCTCAATGTGATCCTACATCTAGTTTCCTAGATACAGCTCAAGAAATGTACAAGACGCAGATTTAAAAAATTTCCGAATTCATGATTTTCTTTCATACATTTTATTTTATAATATTTGTTGTTTTAATACAAATACCGTAGAAAAAAAATAAAGTATGAAAAATGTTGGCGAAGGCGCCGGGAATTCTACCTAAAAATAAAAAGTGAAAAAATATTCCGTCAAATTGGCTAAAACTTTCTTACATAAAGTTTGTGTCTTTCTGATCAGAAAAAAATTCTTATTGAAAAACTTTCGGAAATGGTTCCTTTGACCTTGAATGCCCTATTTCTATCCATGGCCTTGTCTGACGCCTTTGTCAAGTTGTCCATTTGAGCTGATATTGTCGATTTTCATCAGTGTAAAGTTTTCTTTATATAGTCGACGAATAATAAAGACTAGATGTCTGGGTGTTCTTATCTACCTATTAACAGAATTTATCAAGACATTGGGGCTTACAGTACAGTACCTAGAGGTAAAAATATGTAAAGAATAATTTTTAAAAAATGGCTTTTTTGGCTCATCTGTGGTAAAGTGTGGAAGCCATCTTTTTTACTAATTTTGGGGTGCTGAAAACGAATCCATCACCCGTTTTGGAGAAAAATCTCGGGAACACATTAAAAATGAATCCTTATTAAGGTGCCTTAAAGTGAGGATTCTCATTTTCCCAACCAAAAGTCATTTAAATATTTAAAGAATTTTTTAATATAAAAAACAAGTAATATTTTCTGGATAGTGATTATGCACACCGTAAACTCCAACCCCAAAAGTGTGAGAAATACTCAGTTGTGAAAAATATTCATCTGAATTGACTAAATCACCTTGTGATAAAAAAGCATTAAACTGGATGATTAGGGATTTCTTTTGCAATTAAAACCAATAAAAACTCTAAAAACCACCTTAATTGGTAGGGGTGGGTGTAAGAGTGTAAGAAGTAATCACATTTAACGAGGGGTTTTGGTTTTTTTTTTAATAAATAAATAATAATACATTTAGTGCACCCCCTGCCCGATCCTTGGGGACAATGTTTCTCATAAAGATTAAAACCTAAGGAACAATTTAAGACATGTCCTAAAAATAACTATCTGTACTTTCAAAATGGCGGCCATATGTTAAAAGAAAACTAATTATTTTTTATTTATTTGCTTTCATTATGATTCGAGAATATTATTTAGGTATTATGCAAATCACAACTTACACACTTTTTATTTATTATGAAAATGCCTACTTTCTGTATATCTGGGCACGCTAATATACTAGTTAGGTAAATACTTTAAAACACTCATTATTGGAGAACCAATCAAAACAACTACGCTTCTAGCTAATACTGACGAAGTATTGAATTACATGATAGGATTCTTAGCATTTTAAAGGAAAAAACATATATTAAAAATACTTAAATCATTTATTTAAATTCACTCATTCACACATTTTTATTCAATATGAAATTATCTACTTTCTGTATATTGGTACCTTAATCAGGTCACGTTAATATACTACTTAGGAAAACACTTTAAAACACTCATTATTGGAAAACCAACCAAAACAACTATTCTTCTAGCTAATACTGTATTTACCTAACTAGTATATTAGCGTGCCCAGATTAGGGCAACAATATGCAGAAAGTAGGTATTTTCATAATAAATAAAAAGTGTGCAAGTTGTGATTTGCATAATACCTAAATAATATTCTCGAAAAGAAAACTGTTGCCAATGTTGTTTTTGTCATTCAACACAAAAACTAAAAAAAGTGGACAAAAACTTTTTTCACAAAAAACAACGTGCATAAAATTTTCTACAATTTTGTTCCTATACAATATTTTGATAGGAGTTACCATTTTCCAGATAATGAGTCCAAAATTAAGAAAACATGGAAATTCATATTATCGGAAATAACTGTGACAATTATTGTAAGGCGTATAATATAACTTTATATTAACATAACAAAACATAAAATAAACCGAAAAAAATTAATAATAATAATAATAATAATAATATTATAATTTGGAGACATTTATCTCGAAAACGGTAACAATGGTATCTGGAAAATGGTAACTCCTATCCAAATATTTTATAGGAACAAAATTGTGGAAAATTTTATGCACTTTGTTTTTTGTGCAGAAAGGTTTTCTCCATCTTTTTTAGTTTTTGTGTTAAATGACAAAAACAATATTTGCATTTTTTTTTTAAACGGACGTCATTTTGAAAGTACAGCCAGCTTTTTTTTTAGGACATGTGTTAAATTGTTCCTTAGGCTTTAATTTTTATGAAAAACATTGTCCCCAAGGATCGGGGGAGGTGCACGGACAGTTAGGGTGGGCTCCCCTAGTGTTACGTTATATATTGAATTTTATATTTTATTATAAGAGCTGAATCATTTATCTCGAAAATGGTAACTCCTATCCAAATATTATATAGAAACAAAGTTGTAGAAAATTTTATGCACTTTGTTTTTTTGCAGAAAGTTTTTCTCCATCTTTTTTAGTTTTTGTGTTAAATGACAAAAACCATATTTGCAAATTTTTACGCCATTTTGAAAGTGCAGCCATTTTTTTTTTAGGACATGTCTTAAATTGTTCCTTAGGCTTTAATCTTTATGAGAAACATTGTCTTCAAAGATCGGGGGGGGGGGAGGGGGTGCACGGACACTCAGGGTTTTGCTCCCGTAGTAATTAGATATTGTAATTTACACCGTTCTTATGGATGGTAAAGGGTGTTTCCTGCACTAAAGAATAACTTTTTGTTGCAAGTTCCAACATCAATTTTTGGCCCAACCATGGTAAAGTGTGAAAATCATCTTTTTTTACTAATTTTGAGGTGCTGAATACGAATCTGTTATCCGAATTGGCTAAAAACATCGGGAAGACTGTAAAAAAACAACCCTTATTTGGGTGTGGGATTGAAGTTGATATTAGAACTTGCAAAAAAAATTATTCTTTAGTGCAGGAAATTCTTTCAAAAAACTCAGTTTCGTTAGGTAAGTAGAAAAAGAAGGAAAAATTCTAAATTCACCCCCCCCCCCCCCGTCGTTTCCCTCACCCTTCACCACCAAAAACGGTGTAAGTTACAATATCTAATATACGGTTATTTATTTTTAAAAAAACCACAACTCCTCGTTAAATGGCTATATAACCTGATAGGTTATAATGTGATTACTTCTGAACACTCTTACACTCATCCAGGCCTGTAGCTAGGGGGGGGGGGCAGGACGGGCATTGCCCGCCCTGGAACAAGTTTCGCCCGACCTACGGTGATTGTAATGGGGGCAATTTTAACTCTCTTTTAAATATTTTGAAAGAGATTGGGTAAAAATTGTCTAAATTTTTCGGATTAAAAAGTTTTCTTTGGATTAAAATTTTTTTGTATTCCCCCCCCCCCGTTCATCAAAAAATTTTTTTTGGATTTCTCCCCCTCGCTCATCAAAAAAATTTTCGGACTTTTTTTACGGGCCCGCCCTGAATAATTGTTTGCCCGCCCTGAAAGCACTTTCTAGCTACAGGCCTGCACCCATCCTCACCAATTAAGGTGGTGGATTTGATCTTTTTAGAGTTTTTATTGGTTTTAATTGCAGAAGAAATCCCTAATCGCCCAGTTTGATGTTTTTTTACCATAATAAGGTGATTTAGTAATTCAGATGAATATTTTTCACTCCTGTACATTTCCCACACTTTTGGGGTGTATTGTGGGCACATCTCTATCGAGAAAATATTACCTGTTTTTTATAAGTATTAAAAAATTCTTTAATTATTTAAATGACTTTTGGTTGGGAAAATGAGAATCTTCACTTTATGGCATCCAAATAAGGAGTATTTTTTAATGTGTTCCCGAGATTTTTCGCCAAAACGGGTGACGGATTCGTTTTCAACACCCCAAAATTTATTAAAAATGATGACTTCCACACTTTACCACGGATGGGCCAAAAAAGCAATTTTTTTAGCAATAATCTCATAAGTAATGATAATTTTTTTCTATAAGTAATTACTTTAGTAAAAGGCATCATCTTCAGTTTCTAAATAGTCCCGACATTTGCTCTTACCCCAAGGGTGAAAACCACCCTAAAGTTATATGTTTAATATTTGAAGAAGTATTGTTGATTTATTTTTGAAAAGTAGGATATTTATGTTCCTGGGATCGCTGATTACGAAATTGAAGTCAAAATTTAAAAAAAAATGGCGGCTCCAATATGGCGGATGAAATTTTTTCCAAAACAAGTGTTTTAAAGAAATTGACAATTTGTTAAATAAAATGTAAAGATACGCATTGTTTCAGCCATATCTTCTTTGTTTTTTATGGTACAGAAAGAAACAAAAAAACATTTTAAAGTTTGATTAATCGTCTTTTATTCTGGTTCTTAGAATTTTTAACGCAAGTGTCCTTAATTCTTTAAGAGTTCTGACGCCGTCTTTAAACGTAAATTCCTCCGAAGCTATTAATCCTATATAAATAAATAAAAAAGTAAAATTCATTCTAAGTTTTTAAGCTTTATATTTATTCTCCACCCATTACTTAGCAAAAAATAATATTCATTCAGATAAATTTGCAAAGATCTAAAATGTTACGTTTTTTCGAAAATCTCTTTATAGAATAAAATGCATTTTTTTAAGCAAATGCTGTAAACGAACGAGAAAATTTGAGCGTCTAGGTCATGCTATATGTTAATGAAAAACAGTATTTGAGATAATATTTTTTAAATACTGACTACAGACAGTAACAAAATGGATACGTTTTATTAGAAAACGTGAAGAAGCGCCATTCTTTCTCTCATAACTTCTTTGTTTTTTTGCTATAACAATTGTTAAAAAATAACTTGAAAGTTTAATTAATATTCTTTTATTTTGATCGCATTTTTGATGTAAGTGCCATTGTTTTCAGATATTTCACATTTAAACTGAATTCTTCTTCGTCTTATAAACATTCGGGTGTTATCTTTATACTTCCAGATCAACGAGACCATTAATTCTACAGAAATTAGAAAAAAAAAACGAAATTTATCCTCAGTTTAGTAGCTTTCTTTTATCTCGCTGCAAATTTTCCGCTAAATGTAATACTTTTCGAGTTATTTGACGAAAACTGTTTTCAGATACCTTTCTTTTTAGCTAATATTTGAATTTTCAAATCATTATAAACTTAAACACTATCAATTTATACGGAAAGTTACATAGAATCTTTTCTTCTCAAAATTGTATTCTCTTTCAGCTCCAAATACTACAAGTAACATAGCCAAACGCATTTTTGATATTATACGTTTAATAAGTCTCTAAAATATTTTTTTAAATGCCAAAACGCTTCAACACTACACTCAAATACTATCACTTGAGACGTGTTTCGCCAACCAAGTTAATATCATCTGGAGGTGACCAAAATTCAGTTTTAATCATCCCTAGATGCTGCCAACATAGTTGGCGAAACGGCGTCGAGTGATAGTGTTCGAATGTAGTATTCAAGTGTTTTCGTGTTTCTGCAAACTACCTACTTCAGAGGCAGCGTCAGACCAAAGTTTCTAAACCATCCAGAAAATTTAATAAGGCCCAGTTGGTTGTTTTATTCTACTAATAGGTATATAGACATTTACCTGATAAAATTTTATTTCAGAATTCTTGGTGACTATATTTATCTTTTGAAGGCTGATAAAACTATTCTGTAGAGACTGTTATGAAGGATACTATATGAAACCAACAAAGTACAGACAGTGAATGCGCATGCGTGCTTGTGTAAGTAAAAAAATATATATATTTTACTAAATTCTAATTAGAGTTAACAATTGCAATGTAAAATTTCATAAATCTATAGCCGACTCAGTAGCGCAATGCTTATAGTGTTTGGCTTGCGACTATAGAAGAACTCACTACCAAGCGTCTAGGTGACCCAACACCAATTTATTTTTAGAAGGGCGCCAACCGCGTTCTGCCCCGTTCTTCCATTCCCAAGCAGGTTCGAGATAAGATATACTTCGATAGACGAGTAATAGGTCAAGGCTGCCCTACCTCAGATCATTAACGACGCTCTCTCAGGACGTGATTTCAATTATTCACTGACAGTAAGGGCTTTTACGTCTTTGAATTATTGCGATTTTTGCATAAAAAAAATCCGTATTGAAGATTTCTCTCCGGCAGGATTAGAATTTGAGGTGATTTTGATCTGTTTATATAGTAATAAGTGGTCTGGCGTCTTTTGGTTTCTGCTATTTTTGCATAAAGAAAATCCCTATTGAAGATTTCTCTCCGATGGGATTGGAATTTGACGTGATTCCCAGGGATTAAGACTAGCAAGTCCTGACATCAATAAAATGCAATTAGTTCAAATAATACCATTTATTTAATAAGTATAAAATAATACAGTATAATGTGAAAGAATCACGCCTCCCCAACTAAGGCAAATTACTTTTTAACTATACAAGTGAGAGCGTAAAATCGATTTGGCAGAAAATATTCATTTAAACTCCTCAGGATTTAATGCAAGCCTTTTAAAAAGAATTTAAAAATTTTGTATTTTGGTAATTATGGCTGACTGATAATAATATAAAAATATTTTATTTAAAAAATTTTGGTTCGCTTATAAATAGCTTAAAGGTCCCAAATCATGATTTTATCATTCACGGGACGCAGTTCGACTAATACATGAGTTTAATAACTTTCGGCCAGTCTTACGACGTACTTATCCCCATGCAGGTTCAATATAGGAAAAATGACAGCGAGCCGCCTTCGGACGACTTTTAGGCAAAATAGATTTTTGAGTCCTTTGTGCACAAGACGGTTTTCTCTATAACTTTAATATTTGGAAAGGCCTGCAGTTGGCTTTCCTACCATCGCTTTGTATTGACCACCCAAAACGCACTCGACCAAATTACGAGTCGCTGGGTGAATCCAAACTTGTTTTATGCGAGAAACCGGCCTTGTCAATTTTTTGCTAATATTTGCTTATAGGCGCTACGGCGCCTTTACCAAATTCGTCAGTTTCGCCCTTTCGATATATTGCATTGTTAAAATTTTATAGTCAGTCTTTAGAACAGGATATATAATGACTGTACCTCCATGGTCAATGTCTTTGGCGGAGGAATTAAAGTTGAAAATATTTTGAGTATTTTCAAAGTACTTTTTTGGACTACTTTCTAAAAAGTATGTGATCCATTTTTCCATCACCACCATATACTTTCACTCTCATATCCTGGACCAAAATATATTTTTCTAAGCAAAAATTCGGTGTTTCTTCTAATTATGCCTATGTGCCTATGTCTTATCGAACTCATAACGGTCCTTTTGGACTAGTTTGTGGCTCTGAAGTCTCTCAGACTCTTGAAAATGTCCTTAAATGAAATGTTTTTGCCTAAGTCGAATTTTTATTTTGGCTTCGACCTAGGTCAATTCTGGAAGGTTCTGCAACAGAGGATATGGATGTGTAGTGGTGTTTTTCAAGTATTGCCAAGAAGATAGCAGTGGGCTAGACGGAGGTTGTGTTAGAGACAACACGGCTAGTCACTGTTATTTCTCCTGAGTTCGAGTTTCCCCTCCACTCCGCTCCACTCCATTCCATTCCATTCCATTCCATTCCATTCCATTCCATTCCATTCCATTCCATTCCATTCCATTCCATTCCATTCCATTCCATTCCATTCCATTCCATTCCATTCCATTCCATTTCATTCCATTCTATTCTATTCTATTCTATTCGGAGTTGCTCTGCAGAGGCTCACTGAATTATACTAGATAATGGAATAACGGCGTGACTGTTAGAGGATAAGACCCTTAACTAGCATTGTCTGTGGCACTGTATTGCAATACTGGTCTTATCGTTTCCCTCTCCTTCTATCGTCGGCTAGGTATATCCAGTGAGAGTTCCATTATGTAGTATAGTTCAGTGCGCTCGTTTAAAGTTATTAAATGAAAGGGTAGGCATGTTTAGAGCGTCTGGTCAACTTTCGAATGCTTCTGACAGTGATGTTTTAGTATTCCTTATGAATCAAAAAGTTAGTAAAACATTTATGTTTCAAGTAAAAATTATGTCAAAAGCAACTTTTTATGCAATGATGAGCGCACTTTCTAGGTGCAGATGTTTGATATGATAAGACGCTAGACAATCTAGTAGTACTTTCTTACTACCACTCTCTAACTATTTGGAGGAGGCCCCTTGTCACTATTCACATTTTTATTTATAATTTTGATTTCGTTTAGCATCTATACATACTTTAAATTCGTCACAATCAAATGTTAAAGTCATTAAGTACTTTATATTCCATATCAAATTCCTTGAATCTAAATCAAATAGCTATTTAGCATCAACCACGCCCGAATGCAGTTTATTACTTACTTAATGATGTTAAGTCTACTAAACCTGAGCCAAAGGCTTTGTGATGAAATAATAAATGCAAGTAAGGTTGTCTAACCCAATATCAAAGGAATTCGTTGAAAAGTAAACATTATTAAAATAAAAACCTATAATTAGTTCAAGTTAGTGTTAGTGACCTAAATATGGAAAACGAATAACACCATTTTATAGTCACAATAACAAATGAACCAAGAACCCAGTAAACACGAAATGTATATATGAAACATTTAATAACGTGTAATAGAGAAAAAACAGATTATTCGAATTGAAATCAGCTGGTAAAAAAAGTAGTTTTCATTTGAGTTAAAGCTCACGCAGGACTGGAGTATAATGAACGCGATAACATACTAACTAGCGAACCCTAGTAGCACAACATATTGGGTGGATATAGGTACAATATGTTACCTATGTTGCATACTGGGCCAATATATGTCAGATTTAGCCAATATTGTACCAATATGCTTATTAGCTGAATTTTCAATATATTTATGCAATATACAGTGTGTTCCAGGACAGATGTAACAAGAGGTGTAATGGACCAAAAATTTTTGACTTTTGGAATGGTTTTTGGGGATTGAGTCCTGCTTGTTGTAAAACTAAAGTATACCAAAAATGACTTGATTTGGTGTTCTACAGGGTGTTTTATAAGCAAAGTTGTAAAAATCACCACTAATAATGTACCTTTATTTTTCAAAATATGAAAAAATTCCACTAAGAAAAGTTATTTAGAAAGCAATTTTATACCTCTATACCAAATTTCAGGAATATAAAATTATTTTTTTGAAACTTCCCATTTTTTGCGAATTAAGAGTTGAATTCATATTTAAAGTTGTGTAGGAGCAAATGTTAATCATCCACTGCTTTTCTCATAGCCTACTTTTGGCTTCTACATAACTTTAAATATTAATTAACAAAAAATAATTTCTATGCAGTTTTAATTGAATGGTTCAAAATAATATACTAATTTATTTGAAAAAATGCAGATTGTATATTGGGCTAATATTTTCCCAAATCAGATTCAATATTAACATTATTTAACCAATATTGGCGTAATATATAGAAACTAATATTAAACACTAGGGCAGTATGATATTCAGTTTTTTTAATGTTTCAGCATTTTTTTCTCAAAAATATCAGCGGTCCTGGGCGCGGCGATGTAAACAAACAATATCAAGCATGAGAATCAAAAGATCAACTCACAACATATTTAAAAACATGACTTTCACCACAGACAGAACTAATGAATATAAATCAGCAATTAATAAAAAGTAGGAAAATTTGAAGAAAATGGTAATGAGATTTATTAGTATATAAATATTATTAAAATACAGGGAACATTCCAGATTTAAATTATATATTTGCGAGGAGAGCACAGTCACACAGAAGCTATGAATGCCCAACTAATGAAAAAGGAAGCACATAGCTATGTTCTATTCACGAGAAGTATACAAAAGAAGAAATCAGTGTGATAGCTCAAATTTTTTGACGTAGTTTCTAGTAAGTAAAATATTATAGACTTGTGCCCATGCTAAATTTTTAGGGGGTCATATGATACCGCTTGAAAAGGTATAATTTTTGTAGTCCTACAGAAATAAATCACTTTGAGCCCTATGCCGTACATTTTAGGTGGGACATGGGAAAGCCGCGGAAAAGTGAAAATCGTAACCCACGGGGGTTGCATTTTTTCAAACGATCCTGTACGGCTTACGTTTATTTGGACTGTATTTATATCTGTGACTCTTAAAAAGAGAATGCCGTACAAAAATAATGGAACAGAAGTACAGGAACAATTTTCGTTTTCCGAAAGGTGACCTCTATGAACTAAGGTGATACGATACAGTACGGCTTTTATGAAATTCGATTTTTATATTAACAAGGATGAACTTTTTTGCTATGCCGTACAAATCAGTTGGACTATGGGGTGGCCAACGCGAGATCAACCCCCTTCCTATACCTCTATTAAGGGTGGTGATTTGATACCACATAAACCTTAGTTATTTTAATACTATTTTATATAACAATAATTTTTATTACCATGCCGTAAATTTTAGTTGGTACATGTGTCTGGAAAATTGAATGTTCCGTCCCAGAATGAGTTTTTCTGAATAAAAAATTATTGTAAGACTTTATTACATTCGAGTAATACTTGATATTGTAATTATTCGAAACCAATAATTCAAAATTAATGGACCTTAAACGCAAAAGGATTTTCCAAAAATTTTCCGCTGTATTATGTCGAAATAGTGCGTATATAAATTATACTTTATAAAAATGAATATTTATCAAAATATGTAATGGAAAATCTGAAAAATATTATTTTCTATTAGCCGGAGAGCGAGACAGTGGCGGATCTAAGGTAAAAGGCTCAGGTTTGAAGGGCCCATTTTTTTGGATGGTAACCTATATATAATCTACAGTATAAAGGCCCTGAGGTGGCATTTGCTCATTTGCCGCCCGGTTAGATCCGCCACAACTCTCGAACATACAAAAACAGACGGTGGATTCTTATGTAAAAACACCCCACAAAACATATTTTTAAGGTCGCGTTTTGTTTTGGAATTGCGAAATTGGAAAAAATTGCACTTTTTCATACTTTTTCCGAAAATCACTTTTTTCGCATTTTTAATGTTCCCACTCCTCTATTAGTATAGGAAATAGCGTGCAAATTCGACGACGAGTGGTTACCGTCTGCCAGTCGGTAATCGAAGAGACCATATAAATACAAAATTTTTTTCTCTCTAGAACTTTTTGGTATGGTGGGGGGATAGGGAGGGGGGGGCATTTATTTTTAAATGGAATGATTATCGATATCTGTCCGCATAGGTAGTTAGTATATGTACTTCACATACCCCAATTACGCTGGCAGACGAAAATTCCAATCGGCGCGCGCGCTAACCGGAAAAAGAAACTAAAATTTTTTTTCTTTTTCCGGTTAGCGCGCGCGCCGTTCGAAATTTTCGTCTGCCAACGTAATTGGGGTATGTGAAGTACATATACTAACTACCTATGCAGATATCGATAATCATTCGATTTAAAAATAAATGCCCCCCCTCCCTATCCCCCCCCCCACCATACCAAAAAGTTCCAGAGAGAAAAAACTTTTGTATTTATATGGTCTCTTCGATTACCGACTGGCAGACGGTAACCACTCGTCGTCGAATTTGCACGCTATTTCCTAGACTATATATCTGTTATTCGTTGTAATAAAAATTTGATATTTTAGTATTGCAATACTCAAACATTTTGCTTTCCAACGGTGTATACAAAAACAATATATGTTTTTATGTGACTGAAAAATAAATAAGTATTAATGAAAGAGTTACCACTTTTGTATACTTTACAGCGATAAAGTGTGGATCGAGATAACTTTTTTAGTTGGAAAAAACGTTTGCCTAAAAATAGACTTATGAAACATGCTAAAATTTTTTACATTGCAAAGACTGTAACACATAATTTTTTCATAAGGTTTCCAAATAAGTTAACCCAAAAAAGAAAACTGTGGGTAATTTGTACACATTTTTTATAATTAATTGCGTTACATTGTATTTTAAAGTTTAAAAGTGATATATACCAATTTCTTACTTTACTTCAAGAAAAATTCGTCTCTGAAAAATATATTTGGTTCTGGTATTTCATTGCGGCCCATCTAAAATTTACGGCATTGTGATTGTTTATCAACTTTTGCTATTTTTAATGATATTTTGTAAACGCCGTCGTCCGATATCTAATGACCATGAAGGGTCGTGTAAATACCATGACTAACGCAATCTAGTGTCTAAAATCCCAACAAGGAAAATGTACGGCATTTACACATTTGTATACTCTGCATGCAAGATTTTAAACAATTTCCTTGGCAATATCCAAAAACCAATAACATATCGGCCATTTCTTCGTTGGTATACTGTACGGCCATGACGAAAATAAATTTGCAAATTGTTCGACAATTCATCGGCGCTCGCTAATTCACTTTCACGATATTCCAGTACTACTCGCAATTTAAAACGTCAGTTTTTAATGACAGTTATCTTATTACAACGCCATCGCTTCAAATTGTGTTCAATTGTATTACAATCATTTAGACCTGGCCATACACGAAATTAATTTTTTAAATCCAGATATCTCAAAAACGGCTGCTCAAATCAACTCTTACCAGGTGTACCTTTTTTAGGTAAAAGACGTTGGAGAATAAGAATGTTTATTTAAAAGCTAAATACAGTGTGGCTCAAAAAAGTTATTTCGTTTTAAATGTATGCAAAGTACCACAGGTGGCGCCCTCTAAATTGTACAATGAAAATGAAGGCGGATTTTAATTTGTCACCCCACAGAACCCCCCCTAGCCGAATATTGTGACAATACAACAATTATTAAAAAAAGTATTTATGAAAAACTAAAACCAAATTGAACTTTGGACACCCTGTATCTCCGAAATCATCCACTTTTGGACTGAGGTAAATTGGGTTAGATCGTCATATTTTAGCCTCAGGAATTTGTGGTAGCATTTTTTCCGCCCTGTATATTTGGTTCTGGTATTTCATTGCGGCCCATCTAAAATGTACGGCATTGTGATTGTTTATCAACTTTTGTTATTTTCAATGATATTTTGCAAACGCCGTACGGTATCTAATGACCATTAAGGGTCGTGTAATCGCATGATTTTCGTAATCTAGTGTCTAAAATCCCAACAATGAAAATGTACGGCATGGACACATTTGTATTCTTTTATAGGTAAGGAAAGGAAAAACGATGTAAAGTTGAAAATCTATCCATTGTAATAAAAAATAGAGGACTTTTTAAATTGCATAATTTTTGAAAAATTCACTTGTTTTGAAATATTCTAATTTTATTATTGTCCATTATTTTTTGTACGGCTACTAAATAAAATACAAATTCTTACCTATATTAATCCAAAAAATAAATAGCCGTACAGTATCAAATAAACTTACCCTAGAAAACGTGAGTTTTTCCCTTTCTCGGGGGTGATTTTTCTATTTACATTTTAGACGGGTCATTTTTTTAAAGATTTTAAATGTCGTATAATATTTTGGAATTGATGCCGTACAGGATCAAATCACCACCCTTAATAGAGGTCTAGGAAGGGGGTTGATCTCGCGTTTGCCACCCCATGGTCCAACTCATTTGTACGGCTTAGCAAAAAGGTTCATCCTTGTTAATATAAAAATCGATTTTCATAAAAGCCGTACGGTATCGTATCACCTTAGTACATAGAGGTCACTTTTCGGAAAACGAAAATTATTCCTGTACTTCTGTCCCATTATTTTTGCAAGGCATTCTCTTTTTAAGAGATACTGTCCAAATAAACGTAAGCCGTACAGGATCGTTTGAAAAAATGCAACCCCGGTGGGTTGCGATTTTCACTTTTCCGCGGCTTTCCCATGTCCCACCTAAAATGTACGGCATAGGGCTCAAACTGATTTATTTCTGTAGGACTACAAAAATTATACCTTTTCAAGCTGTATCATAATGACCCCCTAAAAATTTAGCATGGGCTTGTGATCAATTAAACTAGTGGGTTTGCTACAGTCAACTAATTGTCACTGTTGTAGAGGTAATTCATAGCCGATTCAAAGAAATCACAGATATCCAAATAAAACGAACAATATTAGCATGCATCATCAGATAAAGATGGGGAAATAAGTCTCGCAAATCCACAAGAAATCGTAGTCCCCCAAGAAAAGAAATAGATGGAATAGATGAATTAATAATTATGCTTATTTTTTTATTGATTTTATTTAAGTTTCGAAGAAATTTATTTGAATTTTATTTCTAAGTTTTATATTTTATGAAATTATCATAACTAAAATTTTTATTTATTTGCGTTTTTGCTCAACTTCATATAAATATTCCTTTTAAAATTTTCAGATTTTGATAACGACATCCTTTCCAATTCCAACTGATACAGGCTTCTCTGTGTCCATGTTTCTGACGGGAACTCATGCAGTAGAAATTCCCAAGAAATTCAGACATAATCGTGTAGCTATATGGCGCCTATCTTGGTGTCCAATATAGTACCTATATAGCGCCTATATTTTAGCATCCAATATGACACCTATATTGGTATTTAATATAAAACCAATGTTAAGATCATATATGGTGCCAAGATTGATATCCAATATGACGTCAATCTTGATATCTAATATTATGCCAATATTTTATTGCAATATTGGGCCTTTATTGTCAAAATCTGTCGCTCAGTATCTTGGTCCAATATGTTGGTACCTATATTGGCTCAATCAAGTTGTGCTACAGGGGAAGCATTAATGACGGAATACTAAGATCAAATAAAATTTGTCTGGAAGATTGCATATAAACATATAAGGAACGTTTAAAAAACCAGCTAGTGGTCAAAACTGTGGCAAATCCACTCTGATACTCATCCGAATAGGTATACACTTATTTAGCCGACCATTCCATCCAAACCATGGTATAGCGACTATAGCGACTCACTCACTGGAAATCGAGAAGTTCCATGGAGTCGCTAAGGAAAAAAGAAAAACATTCGATAAAATATATAATAACATATATACTTAAAAAATATTAAATCACAAAGAATTAAATATTATGTTCTATCAAACCTCCATCAGCCCTAATGCATGCCTCAATTCGCTTCCTGTTCTTGTTCATAACTTTTCGGAGGGTTGCAGGCGTAATTTCAGCACAAGTTTGCCTAATCCGGTTTTCCATTTGTAGTCTATTTCGTGGCTGCGTTTCGTAGACTTCATTCTTTAGAAACCCCCATAAAAAAGTCCAAGGGCGTGAGGTCAAGTGACCTCGAAGCCCAATTAATAAAAGGACTATGTCTTCCAATCCACCTACGGGAAAAGTTGTCGTTTAGCCAATTCCGTACTACCATTGCATTGTGGATTGGGGCTCCAATCAATTTGAAATGTCACATTGTTGTATGCAATAAGGAGCAAGTTTTCAATTTCGATTGAAAATTCAGTTTGCAAAAAAATTTGTTCCGCAAAAAATGTTCCGCATTCAAATTTCCCTCAAAGAAATATGGCTCAATTATTTGTTCATTCAAAATACCACACCACACATTCACCTTTTCTGAATACTGGCGTCGACAGTTTACAACCCAATTAGTACACGCAAATTAAATTAAAAAACACTGAATAGGAGAAATAATTTATAAAGTAATAATATTTGGGATGCGTACCCTAGATAGGGTTAGAAATAGATACCCGAAAAGTTCCCCCCCAATTTAGAGGTGGAATGTCCTTTTTTTTGCAAAAAATCACCCCCCAACGCTGGTTTTTCACTTTTATCTTGTAAATCGTTCCTCGGAAGAGAAAAAAAGCATAGGAAATAAAAAATTATCGTTAAATTCTGCATAAAAAATATCCTATTAACCTTGTAGCTTATCCTCACCTATTTCGGGTAGTTTGGGGCGCAGAGGTAAAAATTGATCCTATTCCAAGTTTCACAGCGAATATCATAAAACCTGTTACTTTAACGAGAAGACTGCTCAGGAATAAATTTATAGAGCGGAATTTTCTCTATAAGATGCATATGATATTTTCAATACTGTATGAGAGAGGCCAATACATTTTTCCGATTGCCAGTTCATTGTTGATGGCGGCAATTTGATTCATCGTGTAGTAGGTCGAAGCACGGTACCTTTGACGATGTTTATACAGACTACGTTCGCTTTATTCGTAATCATTACGACCAAAAAGTGACTGTAGTGTTTGACGGATATGCTGACAATGCTGAACGAAGAGCTTCGAAAGGCAGCAGCGACTTTTGAAACGCATTTCACAGGAAATTATTTTCAATGAGAATACGCCACTGACTGAATGCAAAATAAAATGATAAATAATCTCACAAACAAGGAATGGTTTATTTCGCAATTGGTGGAGAGATTTAAAAACGAGGGAATCAAAACAATTACTACTGTAGATGACGCTAACGTACTCATAGTTCAAACCGCCTTAAATTAATCTCATGAAAACGATACAGTGGTCATCGTCGGACAAGATATTGATCTTCTCGCATTGATTGTCGTTCTCGCACCTGAAGATAAAGATATCTGTTTCTTAAAAGTGCCTCAGGGAAAAATCAAAAATAAAGCTTACAGTTCTCGTGACTTGCAGTCCTTGGAAGTTTTAAAAAGCTGTAAGGAGACAGTTTTGTTTACCCACGCGTTCAGTGGATGCGATACCACTTCAGCTTTCTTTGGTAAAGGAAAAAATTTCGAAGAGGTTGTCCGTATATTCAACAACCGTAGCTCAACGAAAAAAGAAATTACAAGGCTGGAGAGCAATTCGCACCAGCAGTATACAAAGCCCCCAAAAAAGAGACATCTTTGAATCATCAAAGATTCATTATCTTCAATAAGTTAGTCGGTCAATCTAGTACTGCCAGGATTCTACCAATACTACCACCAACATCTGAGGCATTACGTCAACATTCTTACAGAGTATTTCTCCAAATTCATGCTTGGCGAGGAAAAAACTTGGAACCAACGGAATGGGGTTAAAAGAAAGTGGGCAATATTTTAGCACCCATTTATACCACCGAGTTACCAGCACCAATTTCCTTCCACCTTAAAGCTAATATCCTGCAGCTGCAAAAAGGGTTGCGGAAAATGACACAGCTATGTTAAGGTTGGATTGCGCTGCTCAACAATGTGCTCTAATTGCCATGGTCAAGGATGTTTAAATTCTGAATTCGAAGAAGAGTTCGACGATGAGGAACCCCTTAATGAGTAAAATTGGAAAGAATTTTAGTGGAATAGGCCCACAGGGGAAACCACCTTTTAAAAAACGCACCGAGAGCTCTACCTCGTGGGTGGTGTGGAAACGAGCTCAAATTGGAAAACACAGCTTTGTGGAGAAAAAAGGGGAAAATACATAAAAATCACTTGCATCAAAACCCGCTATATATGCATCTTATAGAAAAAATTCCGCACTATAAATTAATTCCTGAGCATTTTTCTCGTTAAAGTAACCGGTTCTAAGATATTCGCTGTGAAACTTGGAATATGACTGGTTTTTACTTCTGTGCCCCTCTGACGCTGTTAGCGCGAAATAGGTGAGGATAAACCACAAGGTTAATAGAACATTTTTTATGCAGAATTTAACGACAAATTTTTTATTTCCTATATTTTTTTCTCTTCCGACGAACGGTTTACAAGATAAAAGTGAAAAACCAGCGTTAAGTCCCCGTTGGGGGGTGGTTTTTTGAAAAAAAAGGACGTTCCACCCCCAAATTGGGGGGGAATTTTTCGGGTATCTATTTCTAACTAGAGTACGCATCCCAAATATTATTACATTATGAATTATTTCTTCTAAAATATCTAACTTACGTGGACTAAATCAATGGACCAATTTCTAGTATTTTGAGAGTTAACTGTGCCATTAGTTGTAAATGTCGCTTGATCTGAGAATAAAATATTTCTTTTAAAATTAGAGTTGTTCAAAAACTTCCCTGACAGTAAAAGCAATATTCCAGCCGCCTTTCTTCGTCTCCTTCTTCTAATGTGTGTAAGAAAACAGGCTTGAAGGGACGTAATTTATCTCCACAGACGCATCGCCAAATTGTATTCTTGGGTATATTTAAAATTGTGGGCGTTCTCCTTAGGCTACACCTTGGATTTTCTCTCCTAAATTGAAATAAAATATGATAGAATACAAAAAATCAGACAGAACGCCGACATATTTACTTGACAACTAATTTGACGTTTACAAAATTGTGTGTCAGTAGAAACAAAGAAGTCAGAGCATGCTTATCAAAACGAGAAATTTGGGACTGGATTTTTTTTCATCAAGACCTCATTTTTTTTTAGATTTTAACTAAACTTCTGATTCGGTGTTTTTGAATGATTTCGAACAAGTTTTGTTAATACAATTTTTTGATTAAAGAATGCCTACTATGATTTTTTGATTTTTTTCATATAATTTAGCATCGTAGATGGCCTTGCATTTAAAGATGGAAAGTGATTTTGTGGTCTTAAATAGACCTTGGTGACCTCTATCTTTTGAGATCAGTTTGATTTAAATCGGACAAAAACAAAAGAATTATTACGCTGTTACACTTTTAAGTGAGACAGACTGTATATAACAAGAAAAATAATATATTTATGAAACATATTTGTTATTTATTATTGTGAAGTAGTAAAAACTTTGGAAATATTTAATTAGAGACCTAAATGAGGTAAGACATCTGCAGTAGAAGAATTTATTCCAGAAACGTTTCAGAAACAAAAGTGTTTACTGGGATTGTTTAAAACTAGTATTTTCTGAAGTGGACGTTTTGCATTAATACCATAAAGCACAGTGAACTTATTCTTTTCATTGACTGTGTCATAATTGCAGTTAGTTGAGTTTTTCGTGTCTTGAACAAGCAATAAACAAGAAGGCGAGTGGGTTGGTTTTTGCAAGTACTGGACGCTGGCTTTGTCGGTAAGACACGTGACATTTTAAACGCGTACGTGAGCGGAATACTCCTTTGGACCTCCTTGACTAACAAGCTAGCCACTTTCGATACGAGGATTTTTTGGAAATCACTAACGGGCCACTAACAGTAACAATAAAACGAAATAATTATACCTGATTGTAATTAAGGCCGTTTAACATTTCTGCTTAAGTCTTTATGTGAAACGTTCATGGAATAAATCTAGATGAAATTTAACTCCTTGACTTGACTCCGTGCAAGGTTCGATAATTCACCAATTTAACTTAATAAGTAGTTAATTAAATTAAATTGTGAACATGGAGTCATTTTTTTTTAGACTGATGTCCAGAATAACTAAACACATATAAATAATAAATAATACTAAAATATACGGAATATTAAAACTAAGTTTCTTAAAAAGAATAGTAAACATACTTTTGTTTTAACCAAAATAGTATAGTGCGTAGTAAAAAAAATAAATAAAAAATACTAAACTAAAAGGTACCTATTAGGCACCCGGTTATCGGCATATCGTGTTTCAATTTTTAGTGAAATAAGTTCAATGCGGTAGCTGAATACTATTTCAATTAATTCTGAACTAAGATTATTAAATGAACTTCAAAGAATCTTTCTTGATGATCTCATTCAATCAGATTATTTGAATTCCTTTCCATGAGCATTTGCATAGTAGGATTCCAAAAATAGAATTGGACAATTTAATTTATCATTATCATAATAATTCTTGCAGTGTCATGAGAATCTGTTATAAACGTCAATAACTCGGGATTTGAAAGAAAGTGTACAATAATAGATATAATGAATGGAAGACCTGCCATGAAAACTTATTAAAAATAGACTATTTTAACACTTTAGAACCCTCCAGTGACACACCGTAAACCGCTTGTGTAGTGCAACGACTCCGGTAGCGGCCCTAAAAACTCGAGCCAGATAGTACTGACAAGGGGCACGGGGGACTTGTCTTAAATGCCCGGTTGGCGTGGATAAGGAACCCCTATGAAAACCTTCCCAATCTAAAGGTATTGCGCGCGCCGAAGGGATGCATGGTCGAGGGAAAGCTCGGTCATTAACGGCAACACTCGGGGCACCTGACGCACCCCGTTTTATACAGTCTTCTGTGTCTACAGGGGGCTCTGGGCACAGCGACCTTTAATCCCCCTTACTCGTGGGAACAATATGGACACAGACCAAAACCAAAATAAACCCACAACCTCGGGAGGAGGTCCTGCAAAGGAGGATCCACCGAAGAGACTCTCCGGAGCTGCCAGAAGGAAGCTTCGGAAGATTAAACGGCAGGGACTAGGGGACCCATCTGGATCTGGGGTATCACAGCCTGGAGGCGATGACATTCCCAGGGATATGCCGAGCACAAGCAGAGAACCTCAGGGAGGCAACCCAGGGCAGGGAGTTAAACGCGACCGGTCCGAGGGAAGCACCCCTGAGGGTCTCAGAAAAACGCGGCCAAGTAAGAGAGGCAAGGTCAGCAATGAACCTGGTTCCTCTTATGCGGCCGCGGTCACAGACATCAAGGTAGCCATACTACCACATGGCTACTCGGTCCCTGAGTGCGGGTCAGGCGGAACTGATAACGTCCGCCTTGATCGGCGCTCTGGAGGGCGTAATCGAAGGACAACAACCTCCGAGGTTCCCGGGGGTTAATCTTCGGGGGGCTTTCTCCTAGCCTCCTGCGCCGACCAAGCCACCAAGGTTTGGTTGACGCGGGTGGTGGAGGAATACGTACCCTGGGAAGGGGCGAAACTTCTGTGACGCCAAGGATATATCCAAACTCATCAGGACCTTGGTGTGGATTTCAGGACCAGCAGTGGAACCGGAAAGAAGACTTAAGCCACTGAGGGTGCAGAATCCAGGGCTGCAAACAAGCACCTGGACTGTCGTTGACACGAAGCCCGATCCTAAGGGACACCAACTCATCCTACTGGTGGATGGGGCTTAATGGAAGAAAATAGAGGAGCTCCAATGTAGACCCTACTTCAACCTAACCCGGGTTTTATTCAAATCCTTGGGGGGGGGGGGAGAAAGAAACGGAGCAGGAGAGAGAAGATGACACTCGAGGGACGCAGGACGAACCAGAGGGGATGGAAGTCGCGACAGAGGGGACCAGCAGTGACCGTAAAACTCCATGGTGGAACCACGAGCTCTCTTCCAGAAGGGCGGAGGTTCGGAAACTGTTCAACCAGGCCAAAAGGACTGGCAGATGGGACGAATACAAAGCGGCCCGTCTGAAATACGATTACGCCATTAGAAAAGCAAAAACCAAATCATGGAGGAAGCACTGCGAGGAGATAGAAAATACTCCAGAAGCTGCTAGACTCAAGAAAATCTTGCAGACAATCAGGGAAAGATTGGATCACTACAAAAACAACAAGGTGAGTACACAAACACTGAGAAGAAGACTTTAGATCTATTACTAGAGACACACTTCCCAGGCAGTGTAACCACCCCACAAGACAGAGGCGGTCCACCCGAAGACATACCAATAAGAAGGGCGTCAAAGGAGGACTGGAAAACTGCAAACAGTATAATAAACAAAACAAGACTTGTATGGGCAATCAATTCATTTGAACCATACAAATCACCAGGGCTGGATGAAATATTTCCAGCTCTACTCCAACAGGGAGTGGAAATACTTGCAACACCCCTGTGCACATTATTCAGGGCCACTCTGGCCCTGGGTTATGTGCCAACCGGCTGGCGGAAGATAAAGGTGGTATTCATACCAAAACCAGGGCGTGATACCTACGCCCAAGCCAAATCCTTCCGACCTATTAGTCTAACATCATTTCTCCTGAAAACCATGGAAAAGCTGGTTGATAGGCATATCAGGGACGATAGACTGAGTACAGAACCTCTACATCGAAACCAGTATGCCTACCAAACAGGAAAATCTTGTGAGTTAGCAATACATGAGCTTACTCAATAAATAGAAAGGGTCCTAGACAGCAAAGAAACTGCCATAGGAACCTTCTTAGACATAGAGGGTGCTTTTAACAATACCTCATTCGACTCACTAAGTGATGCAGTGAAGAGGCGCGGAGTCGGAAAGTCAATAACAAGATGGGTCGACTCAGCACTCAGAACTAGGAAAATTCAGTCCACGCTAGGACCCACGACAGAGGAGGTGTCCGTGACCAGAGGTTGCTCACAGGGGGGGGGGGGGGGTCTTATCTCCTCTCCTGTGGTGCCTGGTTGTGGACGAGCTCCTATCTCGACTGGAACAGCGGGGAATATATGCGCAAGGTTACGCAGATAATATCGCCATCCTGGTAACAAGAAAGCATGAGGGCGCTGCATCAGAAAAGATGCAGCGTGCCCTCGTCATGGTAGACAGATGGTGTACCCAGGAAGGTCTCTCCGTAAATCCAAGGAAGACCACTGTGGTCACCTTCACAAGAAAGAGGAGACTCAACCTGGGAAGATTGTATCTCCGGGGAAACGAATTGCAGGTGAGCAATCAAGTGAAATATTTGGGACTGATTCTGATTAAACTTCAATGCACATCTAGACAGAGTGACTACCAAAGCTACGCGGGCCTTACGGGCCAGCAGAAGAATGGTAGGTAGAAACTGGGGACTACAATCAAGAATGGTGCACTGGCTGTACCAAAGGGTTGTAGTACCAATAATAACCTATGCCTCCCTGATTTGGTGGCATAATGCCGGAAAAGGGGAGGCAATGAGAAAACTACAGAAAGTACAAAGACTGACTTGTCTAGGCAAAACGGGAGCAATGTCAACAACGCCTACCGCAGCCATGGAAGCGCTACTTTGCCTGCCCCCACTACAATTAGTAGTGGAAAGTGAGGCACTGTTGGCGGCGTACAGGTTGAAAATAAACGGACATAGGACCATTCCAAGAATAGGATACCACACCGAAATATTCCAACAAATAAGAAAAAATCGACTACTAGATGTGCAGTCAGATAGAATCAGCACAAGCCACAACTTCACAAAGACCTTCAGGGTATACATACCCGATAGGGAAGAGGAAGGAAGAAGGCAACGGCGAAGACATCCAAATGATACCATATGGTATACTGACGGATCGAAAACGTCAAGAAGTACTGGAGCAGGTGTTACGGGGGACCAACCAGGGACAGACATCAGTCTGAACCTGGGCAGTACCGCAACGGTGTTCCAAGCAGAAGTCACAGCCATAGAAATCTGTGCACAAGAAATGATCCGGAGGTCATATACTGACAAAAGAATCCGCATCATCACTGACAGTCAAGCAGCTATCAAAGCTCTGAATGCAGTAGAGATACGTTCCAAAACGGTAAAAGACTGCCTTGAATCCCTGGCGAAACTGGCGGAACACAACAGTATACAACTGGAGTGGACGCGAGAACACCAGGGCAATGAAGGCAACGAGAAAGCAGATAAGGGCCAAAGAAAGCGCAAAAATAGCCTTGATGGGACCTGAGCCATCCTGCGGGATATCATACAATACCGCAAGAGGAATGGTAAAGGAACTATTGAGTCAGAAACGTATCTTATATTGGACCGGCGCGCCGGGGATGAGACAGTCACGTATATTCATCACTGGCGGACCATCAAGGACAAAGACTAACGAATTGCTAAAGCTGAGCAGAAAACAGCTGAGATGTGCAGTGGGAATTCTAACAGGACACTGCACACTGAACAGACACCTAACCAACATAGGTGTGAAGGATAATCTAGGATGTGTGGTGAGGATGAAGAAACTCCTCACCACATACTATGTGAATGCCCAGACTTGGTGGCTACTTCTGGGGACTAACCGTGACCCCGGAAGAAACAGCCAGAGCTCCCATTGACCGTATACTCTCTTTTCGGAGAGGAACGGGATTAATGGGATAACGAGTCTATGGAGTACAATAAGCTTAAGCTTCAGTACAGTGGGACTTCGGCACAGCAATCCATAAGGAAAAAAAAAATCCTCCAGTGAAACATCAGTTATCATTTTTTATGTTTAAAATGAGTTTTTACCATCTAAACGGAAAAATTCACGTGACAATTATACCTGAAAAATATTGCGAAAACATCAATTGTTTTTGTATTTAGAATCACGACTGTGCTACTTTACTGCAATAGCAATTAGTAAATTGATTTATTTATTTAGTTCTGAATGTCTCTTGTCAGGGCCGGGCCCAAGGGGAGGGCAGGGGGGAGCGTCCCCCCCTACAAAGTTCGGGCAGTTGGTTCCAAACGCGGTTGGCAAAATCTACCTAACCGTCACATACAAATATATAATTTGAATTTTACACTGTAACTCCCACAATCGCAAAATTAACACAATAATTATTATCAAGCGATTGGCAACCCTGTAAACATTTTATTTTATCAGTGGGGTGTTTTTCATGGAAGCCAGGGAAGCACAGCCTCTCTTACACGACACGGAATCTCTTTTTTTAATATTAATTTTACATAAATTCATTTACTAGAAATACTAGAACTAGCAATATTTTTTAAATAGAATCTATATGATTCTACTGATCTAATATAATGTTGCCAGGTGTATATACCTATTTTTCCCTATTTTTAATATTAATTTTACAATAGTTGTTCCGTAGTTTTGTTTGATAGTATTTTGATATTGTGATATTAAACAACAAAGTTTAACTTGGTATTTAAGGAACTTTTTCCTATTTCTAGTGTTTCCACCTATTATTTTTCTTTACTTTATTTAGGCTAAAGATTTTTTTATTTTTAATGTGTTTAACAATTCCTGTTTTTTAAATTTTATTAAACCAAGGATTTCTTTATTTCTTTTTTAAGTGGTGTTAGGTTTATGTACATGATGATCCAACAAGGACTGAACAAGGTCATTTTTCAAAAGATACAAATGTTTGTCAAAAACCGAAAAAGCCATTCGATGTATTTTTTTCCGCAGAAACCAAAAATTATCGTAAACGAAAACAAATAAATTGAAAAGAATAGAGACAAAAACAGCATATTTTATTTTATATTCGTTTTTTTATTATAACTTTTGGATTCGGCGGAAAAAATACATAAAATGGTTAATTTAGTTTTTGTTAGAAACGTTTCCATCGCCGGAAAATGGCCTTGTTCCGTCTTGGTTAGAGCACCCTGTACATTGTACATAGTGACTTGAATTTGAATTCGATTTAATTTTTTTAGTTTTAGTAGCTCTTCCCATAAAAAGTTTTTATTTTATTGAAATTATGCAATGTAAAGGTATGAGTTGTTTTTTTTTCCATCTTCAAAGGCTGGGGAAAATTCTAAAAACGTAAAAACAAACCTAAAATTGCTTTGAATAATAGCTTATGCTGAATGTGAAAACGATATTTATTTTAGGACAGCTATTAGTTATCGATTTAATAGTGACAACAAAAGGGTAAACACTACCTATTCAAACCCTATTCAGGATGTAAAAATGTACAAAATGATTTTTTAACATTAGTTGAGCCAGACCTTCAACTGATCCTAACCTCAACATCATTTTCAAAAACAACCTCTATAAGGATATGAAATAATATTTACTGCAAGTATTATTACAAAAAAGCGCTTTAGTTAGCGACTCTGGAAATCACCAAACTACGCTATTCGGCGGTGCAATTCTGTTCACAGTCTCGAATACTAAAAGAAATGCCACGGCACTTAGTAATGTACCAAATTATTTTCTACTAGTAAAAGGGATAGACATCCACTTTGTCTTGATGTGAGTGTCCTTATTACGAAATACTACCTCTATGTGAATATGGAAAATATTTACAGCGTGTATTATTACAATAGATCTGTAAGGTTTTAGTCAACACGTTTGTTTAATAAAGAACAAATAGCGAGTTATTTAGCAACCTCGAAAATAACCAAACTACCCTATTCAGGTGGTAGAATCGTATTCACCGCGTCAAATACCAAAAACTAGGAAACAAGGTGGCCAAAATCAAAATGAATCAAAATCTACTCCAGTTTAGAGACAGGCACTTTAGATAATGTAATATTAGAAGAAAAAAAAAAGATTTTCATTTTATGAAATATATAGAATCATAATAAAATATTATGTCAACACTTATACTGATTACTTAATAGTATCCCTACAAAGAAAAACTGCCGTCAAAATTAATAGAAAAAATCGTATATAACAGAATTATGTCTTATTTAGAAAGTAAAAATATCCTAAGTGAAAGTCAACATGGATTTAGACCAGGAAGATCTGTAGAAACTGCTTCGGCTAGTCTGTTTAATTTCATATACAAGGAAGTCGACAGTGGCAACCATGTGGTTTCGATTTTATTCGACCTCTCTAAAGCCTTCGATTCCGTAAACAAGACCATACTTTTTGATAAGTTAGAGAATATTGGTATACGGGGTTGCCTATTAAAATTCTTAATGTCATACATAGAGAGCAGAACATTTATAGTTAAATATAATGAAGTTATGTCTGATATACATGATAGTATCCTAGGTGTTCCACAAGGGTCAGTATTAAGGCCTCTATTATTCTCTATTTACATAAATGACCTTCCCTGTCATATAAGTAATGGAGAAACATTTACGTATGCGGACGACACTACAGTCACTGTATCTGCCCCTAACTGTAATGACTTACAAAAATTTGTTGAGGATGTTGTTGATGACATGAATAATTGGTGCAGTCGAAATAGACTGATTGTAAATTAAAGAAAAACTGTTTTCATATGCTTTAATAAAAAAACATCATTAAATACTTTTAAATTGAGCCCTTCAACAAAATTTTTGGGTACATATATAGATAACTCATGGTCTTGGGAACAACAGGCAAATCAGGTTTGAAATAGACTAAACAAGGCATATTTCGCAATACTGCAATTGAAAGACACACTGGATGAGGCAGGACTTGTTGATGTTTACTATGCACTTGCATACTCCCATTTGTCCTTTAATATCTGTTTATGGGGTAAATCAAGTCAACTGTACTTCAAAAAAGGATTATTAGAATGTTGTTTAATCTAAAGTATGGGGAAAGTTGCAAGGAAATTTTTACCATAAAGAAAATTTTAACGGCACCTTGTATTTACATATACAAATGTTTAATATATGCGAAAACCAACTTGCAGAAATTTGTTACTCTAGACAACAATCACACATACAATACTAGTACTTCAAGTACTTGATACTTGAAGTAGTTTAAATGAGTATTTTGCCCAGCTCTGGTTATCAGGCTAGACCATTTCTGTTCTACTTGAATATTGTAGTTTGTCCTAGAAAAAAGTTCCTGATTTCATTATTAGAGCATGGCATTTAACTATATACAAAATTTATGATAAAAATTGTATATGGTTGTATTCCTTCAAGCAATTTAAAAAAATGTTTGGTATATTTTTGAGGATTCGGGACTTACCGTTAAATTTCAAATAAATCCATTTAAAAAATATTTGCATTTCCTGCTACAGTAAAAAATATCAAAAGGCTGTTAGAGAAATTTCATCTTGTTTCTTTGACCGATTTGTAAATAAAATGGATATAAATGTTCATAATTCCTCAAGCTGCGCTTACTTTTCACGTACTAATTGAAGAATTTTGTCGCACTCTTGTCACAATTTCATTTTCTTCATTTACTTCTTGTCTAAAAGGACGTTCACGTCTCGATAGATCCGAAGGAAAGGACAATGTTAAAAATAGCTGACTTTTGGCCCCCATCGCGGAACGCATAAGACCTAGAGAAAATGGTTGAAAGAGGCTCAAAATTAATAAAAAAGGCTGGGGAAAATTCTATTTAATCCCTAAAAACATAAAAGCAGCCCCTAAAATTGGTTTGAATAATAGCTTATACTGAATGTGAAAATTATATTTATTTTATTATAACTATTAGAGATAACAAAAGGGTAAAAACTACCCCTATTCACACCCTATTCAGGCGGTGGAACGCCATATACAGAACCTAAAATAAAAAAATAGGTACCAAGGTGATTAAAAAAACTAGGAATGTAAAAATGATCGCCTCCTCGTGGTGCATTCTGGAAAACACAATAAGTAGCCAAATGTTCCTTCTTTGCAAGTACCCGTTCCTCCAACAAATGAAGTACCTTTACATGGAATAATATAACAGATAATAAACTAATATCATTTTCATCCCCTTACAGTGATTAGCCATCTTTAATATCTATGTATTAAATGCAGACATAACAACCAATACAAACCTTTCATTTTATTTTAATTTGCTCTGTAAATATTCTGTACTAGATGCTGTTCTAACATCTCTAAATAATAATAATAAGAATAATATTTATTTCACCATGTTTGATACAAATAACGTACATATGGCAAGTCAGGTACAATAATCAGTAATTACTGACAGTTTAATATTATTAAAACATAATAAGTCAATAAAAGAGTAAAAGAGTAGTTATATACATACACATCACACAACAAATTAAGTTAAATAATAATAACAATAAATAGTTTAAAATTAACATAATATTACAAACACATTTAAACTTAAACACTTAAAATTCTCGTTCTATGGAAATACAATACTAGAAAAAAAAAACAACACAATATAATCTATTATTATGGTCCACTTAGAAATTCATTAATACTGTAATATGCATACTGAACAAGTATTTTTTTAATTTCAGTTTTATATTTTGAAGGTGAAGATTTCTAATCTCATCAGATAGGCTGTTGAATAATATAATTGAGTTATATTGTAGCGATTCCTTAAATTTAGCTGTTTTGTGGCGAGGAATTGCCAATAGTTTAAATGAGTACTTTGCCCAGCTCTGCTGATAACCATATAATATGTGCCCTCAGAATCATATATGACAAGTACTATTTGGTTTAATAGGTTATCCATTTTTTATACTATTATTTATATAGTTTTCACTCACCTACCTATCTATTAACATTACTGAGTAACTTTGAAAAGTATGTATTTTAAGACATATTTTTTAAACTTTTTTTTCTCTGAATCTAATAGAGATAGAATGATGAACCAAAATACCCATAATACTCCCTTCATGAAGAAAATTAAACATATTTTTTTCAATCGTCTCGCTTAAATACACAGGTACACAAAATTAAAAAAGTAGTCTTTTTCTGGTACTCCATTGGGTAACCCATATCTATTTGCTGAACACGAATCAGATGTCCGTTTAGCTCCATTAGCCACCATTTTTTTGTAAATCGCGAAAATTACCTTAAAATTTTTTTTTTCTTTCTGAAAAATTTTTTTTAGGACTTCCTCCCCCCGCTCATAAAATTTTTTTTTTGGATTTCTCCCCTTCCGCTCACCAAAAAATTGTGCAAGATGTTTTCAAGTCTACCATAAAACCTTTTATAAAATCTTCTTAAAGCCGTTAGTACTTGCAATCAAATTTTAAGCCTGCTTTGAGAACATCATAAATAATTGTATCTTTAACAATTCTTTGTCGAAAACTTGTTGCACTTAAACTGTCTAAATCAGAAAATGTCGCCAAGTAATAAAATATGTCTGCCTCGATTGAAATATCTGCATGTGCTAACGTTTTAAAATTTGATATTAATAAACAACCTAGTATCAAAAAATTATCAACGCTGACCACTTTATCGATAAAGTATATCAAAAAAACTTTTAAAAAAATTACGCGCTTTTCATTTGTCAGCTTATTCATTATTATTTACAATTAATAAAAAAAATAGTTTTAGCTTACTCAGTATGATTTTGGGCTTTTCAGGGGTTTATATGACATTAACATATTTTAGATAGTTGCAGGCTAAATGTAAACAGTAAGAATAAGAAAAATATAAACATTGTTGTCCCAACTTTGTTCAAACATGTCTGCCATAGTTAACAGAAAATAAAATGGCTGAAAAATTAATAAAACCGTTTATTTCAATAGAATACCCTATTAAGAGTTTGTGGCTTTAGGAAATATTTTTATGAAACAAAAGGTTTTGTTAAATTCCAATTGCTCCACTTTACTACTATTTTAAAGCCTGTAAGAACCTTGGGACAAGACCTTGTGTCTGCCCTTTTTAGGGGATGAAAGGGGTGGTAAGAATACTTTAAAAAAGTTAGATGAGAACCTTAGGACTAGACTTTTTCCTTTTTTGTAGACCCGTGTTATTAACATTCAAGCATCTGTAACTCCAAAAGTAAGGCATTTGGAACAATGTGCCCATGAAAACTTTTAATCAGGACCTCAAGGCATACATCCTGTAATATGAACAAATTTGACCGAAACCCAATTTCCATAAGATTAGTGCGGGGTCCTTTTCTACCGCGTAGATTTCGAGTAAATATCAAAAATTGTCAAAAAATCGTAGTTTGACGATAAAATCCGGGATTTACTCGAAATCTACAAGGTAGAAAATTTTTTATATTGAAGACTCGGATTCAGCACACAAAAATACTATGAAGACCTTAGTGGATAAAGGTGTTATGTCACACTTTTAAAGTTTTGAGTAAATTAAACAAAACGGTTTTGAGTTGGAACTTATTTATTTTGTCTTCGATTCAAATGAATAATACCTCATAAAATAGATAAATTTGGGTTATGTTCTTTTGTTTACACTAATATTAAAGAACAATATCAAGCTGTTATGAAACTAGATTTTTCTGTCCAAAACTGTGTACATACATTAAAATTATTGGTTGTATGCATGGGCGCAGCCAGGGGGGGAGCCATGTCCCCCCCCGTCTTCCATGAGCCAAAAAATAAAGAAGCATAATCTCTATCAGTACAAAGCAGTATCCAAATTATCCCTTGAAATAAATATTTTGTAATTAATGCCAATATTATCTAGTAGAGGAATCTACTACTCATCCTCTGGGGAGGCCGGTTCTATTGCCCCCCCCCCCCCCCAGATGAATTTTCTGGCTGCGCCACTGGTTGTATGTATGACATGGCGCCTTTATAATTAAAAAGTTTCTATAAAATATTACAAATTTAGAATTCACCGTTTATTGGGTGTTAAATCTATATCAGGGGTGTTCAAAAATTGCATAAAGTAATTTTTTTTTTAAATGCGACATAACACCTTTATCCACTTAGGTCTTCACTTAAGGCATGATAGGTTTAGTCCTTGGAACAGTTTTTTTTTTTGTAGACCAGTGTACAGGTCTACAAACATACAGAGGGTCTCTGAAAGGCCCGTAAAAAATAACATATTCCTGAAACCAAAATGGGATGATTTAACCCAACATACATCTATCTAAAAGTGTTCCATTGAAGTTCTGTCGAACAACAAATATCTTCAAAGAAATTTGTTTTTTTTTTAATATTGCTTCTGGTGATTGGGATTAAATTTGAACTACTAATGTAACAACCACGAGCAAAAATATTATGTCAACGAACACTTCTTGACATTATAGATTCACATCTCAAATTTAATCCCCTTGGCTAAAAGCAATGTTTCATTATTAAGAAAAAATTGTCTTTTGAAGACGAAAAAATTGATAAAATGTATTATAATGTAGTGAAATCTTCAGAAATTGGTATATCCAATTATTCTGTTCCAAAATATATATATCATATATATATCATAAAGACCAGTTAGTCGCGGATTCTTTATATTTAACACTTTTACACCGGCTCAGCACTGTTTTTCTCATTTAAGTATACATAAAAATCTTATATTTACAGTTGTTGTTTATGGTAGACTTACAAAAAAACGTCGAGTAACCCCCCAAAGGACGACTTATTCTCAGAATGACGACTGTACTCCCCATTCGCAATATGCTGGATTCCCAGTATACGTAAAAAGCTGAACAGTTGTCGCTTATGGGAAGTTATGGGTCATTTATAAAAATACAGTAGAGTAGGTTTTCAAAAATCACACCCATGGGAGTGAACAAGGATTTAAATTATGTGGGACACATAAAAGTAACCTTGAATCATAAATCATAAATCGCCCCCAAATGGTGAAAGAGGAGTTAAATTATTTATTATTTTGAATCTCGCGACGGTTTTTTCTTCTCGAATGTCTCGAAAAATGGATATTTTGCTACGCAGAGACAGATTTCTACTTTTGCCGCCTAGGGGCTAACGGCAACTTGTCGCCCTCCATCCCCATTCCACTCTTTGCTCCTTGCCCTCAGCATTCAAAAATGATAGTCCCTCTACACCTCACCTCCCCTTTTAAAGAGCAAACTCCCTCCTCGCTCACTCCCTTTTGTGCTTTCTCATCATCGATTTGTCAATAGCACAAAGCACATCATTAGTACTAGCCTAATTTTGTTCAACAGATCGACATATAATATTGTTTATTTCAGATTCATAACAAACAGTTTGCTAAGAGCACTCAAGATTAAGTGAATCATTTCATTTCATTGTGTTCACACATAGACGCGGATTGCAGATCAGTGGCGGATCCAGACTAGGCTTCCGGGAGGGGCGTTAATTAACAATAAGTAAAATTTGTAGAAATAACCTTTACTCAATACGTACAAAACGAAAATAAAAAAAATTCCGTGTGATGCGAATTTTTTGAAAAACACCGTATAAAGATAAGAAAAGCGCTATTAAGGATAGGAATTTGCAGAATGAGAGGAAAATATGCGTTTATTTTCTGTTTATTATAAATATTTAAAAAACCAAACATAAATATGATCTTTAAAACTGTTGAGTCGGCGCTAGACCACTGAAGCATTCCCGTTCTTGGTTATTTCATTTCAGCCAGCTGGCACATGCGATGTTGCAATTCTAACCCCCTATGCCCAGCTCGCCACTACACACACTGTATATTTTATGTTGTAAATTTCTGTTGTACTTGAATATCGTAGTTTGTCAATGAAAATAGTCCCTAATTTCATTATTAGAGTATGGCATTTAACTATATACAAAATTTATGATAAAAACTGTGTATGGTTGTATTCCTTAGAGCAATGGGAAGTATCTAAAACTATTTTAAACATTATTATCTTTATGGTTTTTTAAATATTTATAATAAACCGAAAATAAATGCATATTTCCCTCTCACTCTGCAAAATTTTATTCTTAACTAAAAGAAATAAAACGTAAAAAGGCGCATTCTTAATTCAAAGTACCAGGAATACTTATAATAAAAATTCCAATCTTGTTTTTTGTTTTGGCCTTTATTACTATATTACTTAATAACCATAACATTTTGCTTGATTTAGAAAAATATGTAAAAGAACCCTTAAATTCTGTTTGGGTAAAAGTAAAATTTGAAGTACTTGACTATTTGCCTTAGATTTATTAAGCTGCGGGAGACGACACGTAAAGAGTTTGCTGGACCACCGGAAATCGTCCATTCGTAGAAACAGACACTTAGGAGAGACAATTACCTACCAGTTACAAATAAATAACCAGATTGATTATTAAACTTCGAAAATTCGTTACGGTTCATAAAATAGTTTGGAGATTTTTAAGCATTACGTAAATACCATGAAAGGAAGTCACGACTCGGATTAGCTATTAGCTAATTGAATATATCATATTGAAAATTATACTCTCAAAGCTGTGTTAATTATTAATCATTATTTACGTGTGGTAATAGGGAAAGTCCTCCGAAGGTCTGGGGGGGCGATAGCCCCCCCCGCGCCCCTCTCTGGATCCGCCACTGTTGCAGATTCCCTAATCGTGGCGTCGGTGTTGCCCATTCGGACTGGACAAGCCCATTTTTCAGATATGATGGGGGAGATAGGCACTTGCCCGTCCGGTGGGCTTTAAGTGATTTCCCGTAATTTCATACAACGTCATTAAAACATGTTATTTTTATTTTTAAATTGGTTAACATTTTTATTTATTTTTGTTTTTATATGCCTTTGGTATTTTTCCAAAAATTTCCGGCCCCTGCATTTTGCCGCCCTGGGCTATAGGCCCTATAGCCTCCCACTAAATCCGCCACTGTTGCTATAGGTATTTTGCTAGAACTGATTAATTTATTTCATTCATATTACTCACCGATCTATATTCCCATGAAAATATTCCAATGAAATTGGCTAAGTTTGCCAATTTCAATTTCGTTAACATTTTTTGGTAAATTACCTATTTAAAAGAGGTCTAGACTCCTAGGTACAACTCCTATCGCGCATTCTTCGGTTAATGTGTTAATGTACCTAAGTATTGTCCACATGACATAAAAGTTACTTAACCCGTCTTTAAATAAAATCGTTTAATGAAGCGTTAATTAGCTTATTGAATAATTTGTCGTGTTGTTTTAAATAAGCGTTAAATATAAACCGAAATAAAATGTAGTATTGTTAGGTACTGCTTTAATCATAAATTTAACTAAAAACATTACTTAGGAAAGACGAGTCTTATCTGTAGGTACCCACTGCAAACTGTGTTGCTATTCAGCTCACGTTTTTAATTGTCATTCAAAAGAAACGGTTTGACCACCCCAGACCAGAAATGATAGTTCATTCGAACTACTAGTCTAAACTGTAAACAAGTTTCCACAATTATCAGAATGTAGTAAACATAAAGCATGCTTGAATTATTTAATTATTAATTGTGGCAACCATTTTATCAGATTTTACTATCAACTTTCCAAGAATCGTCAAAGTATAATATCGAATTTTGGATGCAATAGCATCATAAAAAAAATACCTATTATCTACTTACTTAACCGTAGGAAAAACAAATAATCCTCATGGTTTAGCTCGTATGCGGTAACTTTACCCTGTGTAAACAAGGCCTGGTACTTACTTGTTTAAACCAGGCTTCCCGATCGTGAGTCGAGATGACTTAACAAGATACAGCGGGTGGAATTCCAAAAACTGCGTCTCCTTCTAGCCAAACAGCCAACCCATAAGACTTTCTCTACCTCATTATCTCACCTTAGTCTACCTAACCATTGAGAGTCAGATGGAGCAAGCGATGTTGCCAGATAGTAATAATTTAAATGGTAGGTAAGTCGCTAAGCTATGTAAAAAATAATATTTTCCTAATGTTTTTTTCTTCTATTTTCTTAAATCAAATTCTATTTATATCACTACTACTTTGAGTTTTCACAACGTGGGTCATCCTAGTTTTTCATAATTATAGTACCTAGTTAGCACCAGAAAAATTTTCAGCTAGACTGGTGTAGGATTTGGTGCTACCAGAAATCTAATCAATTTGGGAAAAACTAGCTTACCCAAGCTGATTTTTGGATACAATTATTTTATGTTAGGAATATCTATGATCTTTTATTATACGATATATGAGATTATCTATAATAAATTGGGATATTGGAAAGTTTGATTTAAACATTTTAAAGTAAGTAATGCTCCTTTTAAAACAAACAATCGACTGGATTAAGCCTGATAAATTTTGACGTTTAGTTTTTCAATAATACTTAATTATGAAAATAGTCCAGTGTTTGACGGTATTACCTCTGAATAGGGCATGTGCATCATATAACTAACATAATCTCAAGTTTTTGGTTTTTCAGGTTTATTCTCATTTTTAATGTTTGTATACTCATTTCAGTTTGAAGTAATACTGGCTTCAAGCAAATATTAAAAAATTGACGCAAATGATGTCTCAATATTCTTGATTAATAAAAATAGACTGCTAATTACAGGTTAGATTTCCAACCTACAAGAAGAGTCCTATTTTATTAGGAGAAAGTATTTAGAACTTCATAAACATTACACTGAGCTGAAATTTTAATAACAGCTACGAAATGCTCAAATCTTAAGCAAGGGTGGATCTATGGGGGGGGGGGGTAATGGGGGTAATTACCCCCCCCCCTCAAGATTTCGTAAACCATCAACTTTCGTTTTAAAATTTCATAATTTTTATCATTTTATTTTATATTTTTGAATATATATCCTATTTAGTTGTGTTTATAAATTTTTTTTTGAGATTTTCTCCCCTCCGCTCATCAATTTTAATTTTCGAGGAAAAACATTTTTGTTATTTTCAGCACGCGGCTATGTTACCCCCCAAGCTCAAGGCCCAGATCCGCCCTTGATCTTAAGAAATATATATTTTTAAAGTTAGCTGTGACGTCACGTGCACATGCCCTATTCTTTCAGACAACTTCGATTTTGATGAAAATTTGTAATTAAGCTTATCTAACCCCCCTCTTCAAAAGTTATATGTTCCTGATGTGTGCTTTTTGTTTTTTGGGGGTGAAAACTACCCCTTCTGAGAAAACAATTTAAAAACATAGATTTAAGCGTTACATAGATTGAAATCATGTTTAAATATGTAGAATGAACATTATTTCATGTCCTGGAATATAATTTATTACAACATTTCAACCCCCCTTATTACGAAATTTTTTAAAAAATTAGTTTTCAACAGCTTGAAATGTTTTAATGGTGCATTTATAATGAATTAAAATCCCGTCATTGTTTATAATACAATTTACGATTTATCCATTACAAACCGCCCTCGTGATAAAATTAACTGCCATAATTGCTTAAAATTAAAAACTGAAATTATTGAATGAGTTTAAAGGGGAAAAATAAAAATTTTATTTACATTATAATAGCATGTTTAATTACTGAAAATCTATGGATCATCAGAAGAACTATCATCACTATCGACCTTCTCCTCTTGGCCTGTAATTGGAGGACAATTTTGACAGTTGTCACCGGAATATGTTCCGTATGTTGCGTTACAAAAAAGGCCAACTTTTCGGCAGCTACAAGTTCCGCTGCATCCTTTTTTGCAATTACAAAATATCATTTTGAAGAGTTCTTCCGGTCCAGGCATATCCAGTATTTTGATTGGTATTAAAAATCCTTCATTATTAATCCATCCCCAATCAGTTGGACGAATATTTTTGTTCCCAAGCCACATCTGGGTTTGTAAATAAACCCTCTTGATGTGCTCATTCAAAGCATCAATTGTCGGAACAAGGGATGATAATCTCACAGCACTGTTTTTAGTGGCAGCCTTAATAAAGTAGAGAGTAGAGAAACACTGATAAGTCTTCGACACGGCTCAATTTTTTTAACTGTGTCTCCTTAGCAGCTCCGTACAATAATATTGTGCAGTACCTACCGGCTTCTAAAATTTCTTCCAGCTCTGAAGTCATAAAATATCTCCACCTAATCTCTTAAATAAGATAAGATCGAAAATTGTCGACAATAAAACAATTTACATACTCCGAAAATTTAACCGAAAAAGAGCGATTAGTTTTTCAACGTTAACTTCCTTCATTTTTAAGCTATTCAATCGCTCCAAGAACCATTTTACAAAGAATTTTACTTGCTACAAGGCATGTAAAGTTGAACTTCCTTGAACTCTTCGTATTTGAGGTATTTGAGTTTAAAGGAGTGGGGGAAGGTGGTCCTTGCACTCATATGCAAACTTATAACGTTATCTCAATTAATTTTTATACTAGAGAAATTTAAAAAAAAAATAAAATTTTCAGCAAAAGAAAAACTTAATTTTTGTACTCTAGTATTTTTTACGTATCTTCTTTAGTTTTTGAATTATTGTGAAAAAATTAAAATTTTTTAAGATTTCAAAAATCATTTCAAATTTGAATCAAACTTTTTTTAAAATCTAGGCATCCCAAACCCATCAAACTTCTAGAACATATTGTTAGTACTTAAATAAAGTAAATGGTGAATGGATTACGTTCAATTTCAATTCTTGCGGTGAAGCCATTGGTCTTATTGCGATTTTTTTATTTTCGTCATAACTCCGTTAGTTTTTATACTAACGATTTTTATCAAAGCTCATTTTAAAAGTCTCTTAACGTACTTTTAAAAATGTGTTATGTTTTTCTCCAAAAATTTTCCGTTTTTCCGTTATTTAACGTTGAAAGGTTTTCGGCGAACAAAAAGTCACCTTCAACGAGCCATAACTCGATTCGTATTACATCTACAGAAATTAAAAAAAAACAATCGATTTGTTATTTTATAAGCTTCATTTTTACTTACAATAATTCATTTGATAAAACGTAAGGTTTTCGAGTTAATCGCGAAAAATCGTTCTAAAACATGCATTTTTTAGAAGAAAAATCAACATTTTCAATCTCGATTAACTCGAAAAGTATTGACTCCTCGAAAAACCATTATAGAACATTTTTTTGCTTAGAATTTAGTCCCCTATCGATTTCTGTGGTTATTTTGAATGTAATAATTTCCACCTCCAGGATAAAAGCACACATCGGCACAATATAACTTTTGTTCCCATTCCCTAATTACTGTCTAAATTTCGGTTTTGTAAGAAATAATTCTGAGCGAAAAACCATCAAACACTGGACTAAAAGGACAGTCCCGGCTTTAGCGAGTGTGATATATTCCGTCATACGCTTCATACGTCATACTTTTTAAAATATAGTGTAAAAGCTGTTCTTAGCTTGTCAAATTTTTACAAGTTCAGGACTTCCTTAATCAATACGTCCATGTCTACACTGACAACAAAATCGAATGTCACAACATGAATGAGACTCGTGATTGAGATCTTTTTGTTACTGCCCCAAATGAAACATAAAAAATGGTGATCTTTGTCAGTAACGGACCCATCTTCACTACGTCTTAACAATCTTCATGTATTGTACATTCTCGGCACTGGCGAAATAATGAACAGTGTCCAGAAGGTGACATAACTAGAAATTACACGGAGTTTTCAAACATCGAATCATTCTAATTGGAAAAAAATCATTCGCAGATGATCGAATTCTTGGGAAGGTATAAGATTTCAGAATTGTCTTCATTAGGGTTAATCTACCCCTAAAAGTCTCCAAATTAATCATGATATATTATCAACTAAACAATTTAAAATTTTGTACCAACTACTTTGGCAGTTTTTCATATCTTTATTCTTTAACAATAATTTAGTGGCAATTTAAATTAAAAAAAAAACTAAAAACTGATAGAGCACCTGGGGCCTTGGAAATATCACGACAGGGGCTTTCAAATTTGTTGGTGCTCATGGAGAAAAAAATTCCTTCGCAGAATATGTCGAGACGTGAGAGACAGCCTAAGAACTGAAGAACCACGATCTTCATGCCTTTACATATAATGGGAATGACATATTATTTCTATGAAGAGACTCGGTACTAGAGAACAAATACTTAATTTACTAGTCAAGAGATACTAGATACTATATACTTATATACCTTTGCCTCTTAGACTACCGTAAGGCTTTTGACAAAGGGAGTACAAAGGAAAAAGCAATGGAGTAAACTTTGGACTACCCTATCGAAAACCAGATATCTGGGAACACCTTTTTCGCCATATTTCTTTATGCCTTTGAATAAGCATGTGCCATAGTGGCAGTCATCTGAATCAGGGCCGTAGCCAAGGGGGAGTATGGGGAGTACGTTATCCCAACTTTGTCAGACTAGGCAAAAGTTGGAAATTTGAGACATAAGTTGGCAAGTCAAGGAATATTTTTTTAGATTTTCTTCTCCCCGCTCATCAACTTTTTACAGAGTTGTCTTCTTAAGTTTATGAAGTTGACAAATTTGAAAATAACTCCCCAAAAAAGTTGGCTCGCTTTGGCTCTGACCTGGATTAGTCACTTTGAATTTTTGTTCTCTTTTTGAGAGTCTAGTCCACGGTGCACTGGACGTGGAATAAAAATTATCATTATTACAAGTTTTTCATCTTCACAAATTAAGTAGAATATAACGGTGTTATTGAATATTATATGACAACGTAGCCCAGAAGTAAGCAAATTTAGCTCCCACCCTGGAATTTCGGGTCTGATTCTCACTCGAAGCACTGGGAATTTTTCGGAAAAAAAATTAAACCTAACACACTCCAATACTAGGTGTGTGTCCTTTGTTTCGAAATGTGTGGCCACCTCTTGGACAAAGCCACTTTAGGGTTCCAGGGATCAAGAGTTATATTGCCTGTAAAATGTTATGTTCATATAAAAAACTGTGTTCGTTTTACCCTAGACGTTAGCTTGCTGAAATTGAAATGGGCCGGCCCAAATGCAGCCATATACAGTTTGCAAAAGATTTCATAGAAATCGATTAAGTTAATCAGAAGCAATGAGTTAATGAGTGAACAAACACAAAAAACAAACATGGAAGTCGAATTAAAAACCTCCTCCTTTTTTATTATTTTTTTTTGTTTAGGTTAAAAACGTCTTTTTGCATTTTCTTACTTACTTAAAGTTTTAGTCAGTATGCAATATGCCTGATGACTTTTAGAGATAGTCTAAGAATTGACCGTCAAAATGTATTTATTGTTCTGTAAAATGTTAGTGACGAAAAAGTATACCCATGTTTTTAATATAAATTCAGAATAAAATATCTTATTTGTATTATTACAAAACTTAGCCCGGGAGGCAGCAACAGAAATTGACCGATTTTATTAACATTCTTTTTAACATTACTTTACTAGTTCTGTGCCATAAAGAGTGAAAATGGTTGTCTGCCAGGGTAGGCACGGGACAAGGCTCGTCAGGACTGTTTTAGCTATGTAAAAAAAATAGTGTCGTTGACTGAAACCATTAACGATCAAACTTTCTTTGTGAAATATGGACATCATGAAATGCTCGAAAAAATCCTGCCCGCCATCATACTTGTGGGACAAAATACGTCTGCCACTTGACAAGTATGTCAAAGAAACGAATGTTGAAATTTCTTGTATTAATCGTTTATGGTATAGAATGTAAAAAAAATGTAATCTGTATGTCTTGTAGTGACACTATTTTTCGAGCATTGTCCCGCTGCTCGCATTCATCAATTAACAGGACATGTACACTACAAAAAACAAATTTACAAAGTTGATAAAATGAGTCAGCCGAAACTGTCTCTAGCTCCCTGACCAACTGATTTAATATATCATGTCAATAATTTAAGTTTACAACTAAAACAAAACAATTTTGGCTTATTGTATTTCATTATTCATTGATAAATTATTGTCAATAAATGCTTTATAAATTATATATCTGGGCAAAATGTGTACCAACGCATTCTGTGTAAACACAAAAATAAACGGTCCGCGATGAAAATTACTTACTGAGTGACTGATGAGGTGGATAATGCGACGGTCATCTCATCATAATTACTAAAATAGTGCAGTGAAGTTCAACAAACTGGCTACTAATAGGTAGAGAAAGCAAAAATATATTGAAAATATTCGATGCTGTTTGGCATAAACCAAAGTGATCTTTAAAATGGCTAACGATTAGTATAATCATATCAATATAATATGATTAAATAATGATGATCATTTTGATAGAATTAATAAGTCACTGGATACTGAAGCCTTTTAAGGTGGCATATCTAAGTACCTACGTATTTTGAAGTGATTCCAATATTCCAAATAACAAAATTAATTGCTTCAATGTAGCGACGTCTAGTGTTAAGCAAGTGTTTTGACACTAGTCACAGAAACATAGTAGGAACATTCCCATTGCATGTGTGCAACTAAAATGGTGAATAAGATTTGGGTAATCACAACATTGCGGCCACCCAGAACTTGTCCGGCTACATTTCAACGACGTCGTGCTTACGTAGCGGCGACGTCGTAGCGTAGAAACTTCGACTTTTAGAGAACTTTGCTACTACCCATATTCTTTTAAATCAATGATTCCTGCTTTATCTTGCAACTGATTCTATTATACTTATGTTTGATTCCAACATGAATCTTGTTCATTTCCCTGACTTAGAAACTCAATAGAATCCTAGAAGAGTAATATTAGAATGCAAAATTTGTACTATTTCTCAGTGGTCTAAGCGTTAAAATTAAAACGAACACAATTTTATTGTCAAACATAAAATGTACGAATCTGACACGCGTGCGTTTATAATTCACTTTTTTTAATTAATATATTGTCTTTAAAATATTTAACAGCATTTAAGAATATGACCCTAAATACTGAAATATATTTTTTATCGTTCTTTGGAACTTGAAACTAATTTGTATCCATTAGTTTATTATATTTGGTGTAGAAATGGTGATAAATTAAATTTCTAAATCATTTGCAAAGTTATGGTTCTTGTTTTATAATAAGTTTTAGCCACTAAAATATGTAACTTCAAAGTTATATTTATTGCAAAGCACCGAATGGGTCGTAACGTCACTTTAAAGTCGCAATAAAAATAAAGTTGTGAGTACCACAAATTGTCTGTTCAAAATTTCCGCTGGCACTTCATAGTTATATTTGTCGCGACTTTAATTCCAGACACCAAAATCTAGAAAAATATGTAGGTTAGGTTTGTTGCCTCAACATATTCCTTTCTTATCTATGGTCAGCATAGAAAACCAGATGGTGAAATTTATTTTATAGTGAGTTAAAAGGTGACAGGCACTTTGTAGTAACCAGACACAGTGAAGTTCAGTTCTGCAGGTAGCAGTAACGTCATTAACACTAATAAATATTACTTATAAATTCCACGACTTTAAACAAATATTGAAGATTCCAGGACATAGCGGCAACTATCAAAGCTACTTGAAAATGATTGCAACTTTGAAGTCATATTTCGGTGACATGAGTTAATAACTGCTACCATTGTTAGCCATCTTCAAGTTCTAAAAACTCGATGGTCGTCCCACTGGTAACTGCGACGTCCCCACGCAGGACCGTACTCAGACCGGTTTTCTTGGGTCATTTGTCCGGGGTCCGGTCCTATAAGGGGCCCCGCTCGGGCCTACAAAAAAATTAAAAATCCCTACGGGCCCCTGTCAGGATATTTATTTATTTCTAGGACGTTCATTTTTTAATCCTTTCCAAAATAAGTGGGGCCAGAAGATTTACTTTCCTGTCCCTATGTACCGGAAAAACTCCGTAGAAGTCACATAACTATAGAGTAATCATTAGTGGGAAAAACCCTCAGTAGTCCATGTAAAACGCGGGGTTTGATGCTCGGGACCACTTGTATTTTATGTTTTTTTGGTCGCTGATCACGATCTAAAGAAACCGCTGCCCAAGGAATCACTACTTCCACATCCAGATTCTCTATTCAAGTCACTCACAACGAAATAACTTTGTATGTGGAAATAATTGTTTATGGAACTTTAATAATATAATATTTGAAATCCTCTACCCCAAAAACCCATAAAACGATACCCCACATCGGTAGTGGGGTGGGGGTGGTGATAGGGGGGTGGTAGTGGGGTGGTAGTGGGGGTGGATGAAGTAAAAAAATATTTTGAAGTTTCTGGTTCTTGTACATACACTAAATCACATTTTTTTTCATCCCCTTTAATAAGGAGGTGGGGGTGGTAATGGGGGTGGCTAATGCCAAAAATTTTTTTGAGACCCTAGCTTCTCTTGTATATACTAAATACCAATTTTATCGACTCTTACCTGCTTGATTTACCCATTTACCCCAAATTTACCCCCAACCCTTCGTCGGAACAACATGAAAATATAATCTAGTTCCAGATCTCGTTAAAGTACATACGTGTACCAAATTTCAAGTCAATATCTTAAACGGTTCCAGAGTAAACGTGCGCACAAAAAAAAGTTACAGACAGACAGACATACCGACAGACAGACCGACAGACAGACAGAAATTTTTTTTTTCGCTCAAACTTAAAATCTCGACGTTTCATGATATTTTGAGCCTATTTGAACATTAAAATTTTTAAAAAAATTTTTGTCGTTACTATACTTCCACTGGATGTGGAAGCAATAGCCAACAACCACCTCTTTTGGGGATTTTTTCGAGTGAGTAATAAGGTTATGAATGTGCTAATTGTAATGATATTTTGCCAGTTCAGTATGCTCATCTAAAATAAGGACAAATTTTACGCTTTTATGCTGTAAAACTACCCCTAAATTGACTTATAATGGAAAAATGATGGAATTTTTTTTAAATTTTTTGATTTGAGTTTAGGTGAATGGGGATTTTACAATGAAAAAAATTTGTTTCCAACCCTTCAGGGGTGAAATTACCTCTATATCTCCTTTAAATTGAATTAACGCTTAGAAAATAAGTAGAGATGTATACTTTTTAGTTTGCTTGTAATTTCTGATAAACTTCTGACGAAAAAAATACTACAAAATTTTTTCACCCTTTAGTATTTTTTTCGACGGAAGTTTATCAGAAATTAGAAGCAAACTAAAAAGTATACATCTCTACTTCTTTTCAATTTAAAGGCGATATAGAGATAGAGGTAGAGATAGAGGTAGTTTTCACCCCTGAAGGGTTGGAAAAAAAATTTCTTCATTACACACAATCCTCATTCATCTAAATTCAAATCAAAAAGTGAAAAAAAATCCATCATTTTTCCATTTTACGTCAATTTGGGGGAGTTTAACACCGTCTGGTTAACCCTCAGCATAAAATTTGTCCTTATTTTAAACGAACATACTGAACTGGCAAAATATCATTACAATTGGCATATTCATAACATTATTACTCACATTAGCGCGAAAAAACCCAAAAGGAGTGGTTTTTGGCATTTTTAGGACTATTTTTAGAGCCGCGGAACCCCGATTTTCGTGATCAGCGACCCAAAAAAACATAGAATACGAGTGGTCCCAATGAGCGTCAAACCCCGTGTTTTACATGGACCACAGGCAGCGACTGTTGATTTGCCAAACGAAGTTATTTACACATCAAAGTTGTAAATTTAGTGGCAGTTACGTAATGATTACTCATTTGAGGTTCCCACCTGAGTTACTGTTACTTTGATGCTAGTTGAGATAGTACTTCTGTGATTGTGGACTACAGCATTCAATATTAGTAGCTGATAGAAAACTTTCTGTTAATTAACCAATCGTATACAACATAAGAAAGCATTTTTTTAAGAGACACGATGTAGTAATTTCACAAATAATACGTAGTAATTTTAATTTGAGTTTGGCTACAGAACAGCTTACTTACATGCGCTGGACTGTGCTTTACCTAACAACTATTGCTAGTATCAGAATATTTCGTACATATGTACAAATTAAATAAAAAACTAAAAAGACCACTTTCTTTAGTAAAAAATTGAATCGCATTCATAACTTTTAGCAAGTTATGAAGTTATATTTCATCCAATCGCCTGGTTGGACTGATGTCACCAAAGAGCTGATGAAAAAGAGCTTTAACAAGGCTATGCGTCTAACAGACAACCGCGACAGATGGAGTGATTCCGCCCAGACGTGCCATATAGCAAGCGAAGACGAACTAGAATCATTTTCATGAGTCACAAAACGTCTGGTGAGACGTTGTGAATAAGAAGAAGAAGGAAACCGAACGTATTTCTAACCGATTTTAATATCTATATTAGATAATAAGGCTGAATCAACCAAGTGACTGAGTGATTTCATTTTATAATTTTCAGTAACCTTATTTTACTTCCACGTCCAGTGGAAGTACAGTAACGACAAAAAAATTTTTAAAAATTTTTATTGTCCAAATAGGCTTAAAATGTCATGAAACGTCGAGATTTTAAGTTTGAGCGAAAAAAAATTTCTGTCTGTCTGTAACTTTTTTTGTGCGCACGTTCACTCTGGAACCGTTTAAGATATTGACTTGAAATTTGGTACACATATGTACTTTAACGAGATCTAGAACTGGATTATATTTTCATCTTGTTCCGTCGAAGGGTTGGGGGGTAAATTGGGGTAAATTTGGGGTAAATAGGTCAATCAAGCAGGTAAGAGTCCATAAAATTGGTATTTAGTATATACAAGAGAAGCTGAGGTCTCAAAAACATTATTGGCAATAGCCACCCCCACCCCCTTATTAAAGGGGATGAAAAAAATGTGATTTAGTGTATGTACAGGAACCAGAAACCTTAAAATATTTTTTTACTTAATCCACTCCCCACTACCACCCCCCACCCCACTACCGATGTGGGGTATCGTTTTATGGGTTTTTGGGGTAGAGGATTTCAAATATTATATTATTAAAGTTCCATAAACAATTATTTTCACATACAAAGTTTTTTCGTTGGGCAGCGGTTTTTCAAGTTGAATCAGTTTTCTTTAATTTTTTTAAAGTAGGATTAAAAGATTCCTTCGACTATATTCATTTTGTTACTCGATAGAACGTTGGCATTGATTGAGAAATTCAGTATTTGTACCGTATTTCGTTATCACTTTTTATGCAATTTTATTTGCCTAAAATAACAATGGATGTAATAAAAATGGCATGGATTTCTACCAACGCAAATATTGCAAAGACGTTGGACTTTTGGATGATTTTTAAGCAGTGTCGAAAATACCTGTGAATTGTTATTAGTTTTATAAATAAAAATCATGTTTTGAAGTTAAAGAAGATTTACTGCTGGATATCCGTAGATCTACCTGTAAGTAGGTACGCTCGGCAACGGTGTAAAGCAACTGCCAAACTGGCTTGGGCCCTGGACCAACTAGCCCGTACACGCATCGCCGTGCGATTCTACCTCTTTGGACAAATATTTACATACCAGACTAACTACCAGCCTTTATTTGTAATCATGCACGTATTAACACCACCCTGAATTACTAAAAAACAACCGAAAAGGCCAAGAACTCATCACCAATTTTACCTGTCACAGGCACTTACATTCGACGTAAAATTTCGACTTGTTATTTTTGGTCAGTATTTATTAATGGGTGGATACGTTATTACCTACAAAACGCTTTAGGCTGGAAATAAAAAAAGTCGTAAATCACACTGCATATTGTATTTCGAAGTTAGATACAATGATGGATAAATTACACGTTTTTTTATGATTTTAGTCAGTAACGTAGAAGCGATAATAACTGTGCTCTTTAAACTACTATTTGGTAATCAGAATTGCAACACTTAGAGATTCAACATTCGGAGGATTTAAGCTGTGCATTATTTTAAATACTTTGAGCCAGTGGCGAATCCAGAATAAATTAACAGGGGAGACACAATCATTAAAAATGCGCTGCCGCAAGCGAACCAACTTTTTTTTCACTCAGCAATGAAAATTAATGAGCGCGGGGAAGAAAATCACCAAAAATTTTTCCACTCACAAATAAGAAATCAAAAAATTTTTCATGCTCCGACCATTTTGCTAAAATAAACGACGGGACGGGCACGTACAGTACATATGTATATATAATATAATAATAATAATTAATATTGTTGTTCATTAATCACTATTATTTAATAAAAAACGAATGCCAATATTAACGAAAAGAGGGGGCACGTGCCCCTGTGCCCCCTGGATCCGACACTGATTTGAGCAGCAGATCGATTAATGTGTGCATTAAAATTTTACTTGTCATACGTACTAATTAAACACTTATTTTAAATTTAAAAAAAAATAGGCAGCTATTGGAAGCGGCTGGAACCTCTCCATCAATTTTTTTGGAAAATTTGTTAAATTAGTTAATTACTGGACTCGTTACCGCTGAGCTATGCGATGTGGGCCTCAGTTCCGCGAGTGCTGGAACTTATACTTAACGAATCACCGTCGCGGGGCACGGACAATTTTATTTTTCGGCAACTGTCCCGAAAAACATCAATTTTCATCTATTTTTTGTTTCGAAAGTAACATTTTTCCGAACGAGTCCGGAAAGTGACAACTGGTAATTGACGTCAGAATTAATCGAATAATCGTATGTAATATCACCAGTGCTTAAAATTTTATCGGTAAAATTTTTGCAAAAGCTTTGTTGCCTGGTAATATAAAGAGTGCAAATTGACAGTTTATTATCTGATTAAATCCCGAACGCTTTAGCGGGAGGGATCTAATCTTTGATAATAAACTGCCAATTTACAGGAAATACCTTTTGGCAACTTAGCTTGAGCAAAAGGACCCCCGGCTGAATTTTTAATATGTTGCAGATTTCGACTTTCTGATCCAAAGCTCTCGTGGGCCCAACTCGATCCTATGTCTAGTTTCCGAGATACAGCTTAAGAAATGTACAAGAACGACCTCTTGTACAATTAAAAAAATTTCGAATTCATACATTTTATATTGTGATACGTTCTAATAACCCTTTATAATATTTTGCACTAAAAACATTTGTTGTTTTAATAAAAGAGAAGAAAAAATAGTAAAAAAAATTAAACATTTAAAAATGTTGGCGAAGGCGCCGGGAAAAATACACAAAAATAACAGGCGAAAAATATTCATTCAAATTGGTTAAGACATTTTTTACATAGAGTATGTCTTTTAACTTTAATTGAAAAACTTTCGAAAATTGCCCCATCAATAAATTAAAAGTTCGACAAGATACAGAATTCTACAAGAACTTATAGTTGTATCTCGGAAACTAGGCATAGGATCGAGTTGTGCTTACGAGAGCTTTTGATCAGAAAGTCGAAATCTACAACATATTAAAAACCGCTGCCCAAGGAATCACTACTTCCACATCCAGATTCTCTATCCAAGTCACTCACAACGAAAAAACTTTGTATGTGGAAATAATTGTTTATGGAACTTTAATAATATAATATTTGAAATCCTCTACCTCAAAAACCCATAATAGGATACCCCACATCGGTAGTGGGGTGGGGGTTGTGATAGGGGGGTGGTAATGGGGGTGGATGAAGTAAAAAAATGTTTTGAGGTTTCTGGTTCTTGTACATACACTAAATCACAATTTTTTTTCAGCCACTTTAATAAGGGGATGGTGGTTGGTAATGGAGGTAGCTAATGCCAAAAATTTTTTTGAGACCTTAGCTTTTCTTGTATATACTAAATACCAATTTTATGGACTCTTACCTGCTTGATTTACCCATTTACAACAAATTTACCCCAATTTACCCCCCAACCCTTCGACGGAACAAGATGAAAATATAATCTAGTTCTAGATCTCGTTAAAGTACATATGTGTGCCAAATTTCAAGTCAATATCTCAAACGGTTTCATGACATTTTAAGCCTATTTGAACAATAAAAATTTTTTTAAAATTTTTTGTCGTTACTGTAGTTCCACTTAGGAAGTAAAATTTAGCCAATTTGACTGTACCTCAATTTACATAAGAAGTGTGTGAGGTCCTTTATAAATAAAATTTAAAAGCACGAGTGGTATTTGGGGAGAATATTTCACGAATAAATTAATTAAATGCACAAAACAAATTTTTATTACTAAGACAAACTTAATATTATTTGTAATAGTACGGGAGACAGCGCTGCATTTTTTCGAGGAATTTTATACCGAATAAATTTCATTTTTATCAGTTGATTTTTTTCGGATTCCCCCCCCCCGCTCTTCAAAAAATTTTAGGGCGAAAAATATTTTTTTTGGATTTCTCCCTCTCCGCTCTTCAAAAAAATTTTAGGACGAAAAATTTTTTTTCCAGTTTCTCCCCCCCGCTCACCAAAAAATTTTGGGTTCAGCGTTACCCCCCCCCCAAGCTCAAAGTCCAGATCCGCCCTTGCCGTACCCTGAATTAAATGCGCCAGTCGCAAGCAATAACAAGTTTATTAACAGTAGGAACCTCCCCGGAATCTGGCCTGGAGCCAGTCAGATAACCACGACGTGCAGCGCCGTGGGTGTCGGGCTGGGCGGGGCAGGTCCAGTTTGGCTAAAGCTGAATATAAAAGGTTAAAACTCCTGCCTAAGAATAAAGTTTAAAATTAACAATTTGGATCAATAATAGTACACAAAAATACTTAAAAAATAATTAAAATAAACACTTTAAAAACTAGCGGTTTCGCGCACAGACGAACACTTTGGAATTTTGATTACTCACACGGGAAAACAGAACTCAACGAAAAAACCCGTTCGAAGCAAATCCACCTGGTGGTCTTCCTGCCAGGAAGGTGTGGTGGATAAAAGGTGTGGTTTAAGATATTTGGATTTTTAGGGAATTTTTCAGCCTAAACGGAATTTAGAAACAAAAAGGACAAAAGAAGAAAATTGAAATAAATATAAATGAGGGAGAGAGGATCGTAAAGTTGCAAAGTTGAGGAAAGATAAAGAGTAGGGTCCCACATAACACAGCCCGCACTCAGCACGCACCCGCACCCGCACACACTAAGCAAAAATAGTTTGTACTCAGCATGCACAAGCACACACCAAGAACAAACCGTGCCGTGTAGGGTAGAGATAAGTTATGGTAGGGGAAAGTTTGGCTAAGGGATTTGCTGAAAAATAGGCAACGCCTGGTATGGTAGGTGGTGTCTGATATCGAAAAGTATGGCGTTATGCTGCCTGATTCGTATTATGTTGCTGGTTAGTGGACTATCGCCCAGTTTGAATTGATACTTATCGCGAGACACTTGTACTAGTGCTAGTCGTCTTTCGAGATTGCGCCAGTCGCCTTACCCACTCCGGTATCTAACGACTGAGGCCCGGTTTGTAAGAACATAATATGACATGTAAACATACTTGGTAATTTATTTATTTTATTTTTTTTAAATAATAATAACAATTGGAATGAATTATAGGTTACTAGCTGACCCAGCAAACGTTGTTTTGCCAAATAAATTATAAATTTTTGTCCAAAAAATAAAAAGAAAATTTCTGAATAGGGCCACCCTTATCACCTAGGGGTATAAAAAATAGCCTACGACCTATTCTCAGACCTACCAAATATACACCAAAAATTCCATAAAAATCGGTCAAGCCGTTTCGGAGGAGTTCGATAACAAACATTATGACACGAGATTTTATATATTAGATGTACTTTTAAGGTACAGCTCATAACGAACATTTTCCTTCTTTTTGTTGTTTTCCATAGAACTTATAGATTTCGAGATATTCAAAGAAACCGATGGAAAACGATTTTTTAACAACTTTAACATGCTCTCACCATTAGCTCCACCGCTACCAGAGTAGCTGACGGTCAGATTGCTGATGTATTAGAGGAAAACTATTATTGTTATGATTTTCAGTCGGTATGAAATGACTTCTTCAAAGCCAGCGCTGCCTCCCGTACTATAAGTATGTTAAGATATTTGCGGAAAGCATTTCCCGAAACAAAACATGACGTATATGCAGGCGCGTGCTGGAACCATTTTGGGCCCCGGGAAAATACCTTAGCAAGGGCCCCAGGCAGAATCTGAATTTTTGGGTGGGCCAGTACGCGCCTGCATATATGTCAAAAAATTATCGCAATATTTGTCGACGCATTGATATAAATAAATTAGAGCGATAATTTTTTTATATTGGTACTGTCAAAAGCAGATCTAGGTTGGTTTACCACTAATAATGGCATTTGATTGGTGCAATGTTGTGAAAAAACGGGCTCTCATTGGATATCTCGTTAATGAGTTAAATAATCTGTAGTAATATATTAAGTGCATTAAAAATTATCGAAAATTCAACGCATGAAAACGTGTTGCCTAGAAACTGCTTGAGTTCATTTTGATGTGATTTAACAAAAAGTGCCCGAGACGCAGTCGAGGGAACTTTTTCAGTCAAATTACATCAAAATGAACGAGCAACCGTAGCGAGCCAACATTTTTGGGGGATTATTTTTCAAATTTGCCAATTTCATAAACTGAAAAGCCAACTCTGTAAATAATTAAATAATAATTCCTCCAACAAACCGATGAGCGGGGGAGAGAAATTCTAAAAAAAAATTTTCAATAAAAATTACCAACTTACATCTCAAATTTACAACTTTTACCCAACTTTTGCCAAGTCTGACAAAGTTGGGGGTAACGTACCGCCCCATACCCCCCATACGCTACGGCCCTGTGAACGAATGCGGTTTCTTAAATGCAACACGATTTGAATGCTGAATTTTCAGATTATTTTTAATGTACGAAATATATTTATTAGACTATGTATTTTCAGAACAAAACATAGAACAAGAAATATTTTTTATTATTAACTGAATTAACAATTCAAATTATTCCAATGAAAAACGCAATTGTTGTAGGTTATAAAATGACTCCACACCAATAATATGTTTATTTATTACAAATCCTTGGCAACGCAAAAAATCACGGCTGGGTATACTTTCATTCCCGTGTCACAATTTTTAAGCGGATTTATTTAAAAATCGAATTTTAAAATCAATAGAAAAACCCAAAATATTTAAAAAGTAGGTAATTAATTGTGTAGCTTTTGCTTCTATAAGCACAGAAAAATAAAAAAGAACGAAAATATCTTCGATTTTTATATTGATTCAAGCTTTGTTGCCTGCTAATAAAAAGAATGTAAATTGCCAGTTTATTATCTGATTAAATCCCGAGCGCTTTAGCGGGAGGGATTCAATCTTAATTTTAAAATTTATACATAAAATTTAAAAGCACGAGTGGTATTTGGGGAGAATATTTCACGAATAAATAATTCATTAAGTACATCTTTAATATTATGTTTTGTAATTAATTACCTTCAGACGTTTTCTTGTCACTTTTTAGAGTTTACTGACCTTTATTTTCAATTTTATCATTAACGTCACATAAAAATGCTATTCCAAAGCGAAACATCTAATAAAAAACAAAGTAGGTATAAATGCTGTAATGACAATGACAATCAAGAAAAACAATATAGTTCGAAAATTGGACTCAAGAAAAAACGGTCGAGACAAGATACCGAAAAAATTATTTTGGCTTACATATCTGAAAAATCGAAATAACAACAAATAACAAATTCAAACGTATTTTTAATCGACTTTCCTAATTTTTTTAAAGGCGGTTCAATGTTTTTCTAATTCAACAGATTTGCTGCTCTTTTCATTATTTCCAAATATAAATGCATTATTTTCATAAATAATCACAATTTCTTTTTTGATGTTAGTTAATATAAACTATTGCTAAATCATTTCTTTCTATGCTAATTTACTTAATGTTTTTTCAGTGCTAACATTGTTTCTTAAAAGCATCATTATTTCGCATTGCTTGATACAAACGTTCATTTAATTTGAAACAATGCTCATTTAAATTATTCTCTTCCTATAAATATATTTTAAAATAAGAAAAAAGTGTTTAAAACAAAACAATCAATTTCTTTTGGAAATGGAACTAAATGCTTAACAATTTTGAATTCACAATTTATTAAAACATGGGTAAGGTAGGTACGTGGAGCCTGTTCAGTTTATTTAGCATTACGTACGTTTCAATTTTTTACCCTAAACAAAGGATGATTTATTATAGAATTCGTACATTTTACAAATAACAGATTAGGTATACAAATAAATTATTCATTACACACAACACAGAACCACTTATTTTTCCAAAACATTATTTACAAATTTTTATTACCAAGGGCCTACAGGATGTTTACCAGACATTTATCTTTATTTATCCTTTTACCCACCACACTACAAAATTAGATAACATGTAAGGGGTGGTGGTGGATTTTTAATTGATGCTTTTCTGTACTACCCGAAAATGTTATTATTGATAGTGATAGTAGATAGAAAAAAATTGTATGGTACGACAATAAGTATACATCACCACAAGCTGAGTAGACTCACATGTACTCTTTTTTACAATTGCATCCTTACTGAAAAATTTACCAATTAACATTTATAGTCAATTCCACCTACTAATAGGTCAGAATATTTAATTGACCCTTTACTGGCAATCAAATTTACCAATGTGAGGAAGTAAATTTGAAATCGAAAATGGGAAAGTGTTCAAGAGGTAGTCAAACGTTTCATGGCCCTATTAACGAGTTAATTTATCGCAATTTTAAGATAATCGTTTCCTATTTATTATAGACCCTATTTATATCACAAAGATAGTGTGAGGGATACTTTGAATTGCATGCTGATAAATGGTTGAATAATAATTATTGTTAAAATAAAACAGATAACGCCTCTGAACGCAATATGCTTCAATTCTCACTTAAAGTTGGCACACACTTGTTAAGCATGTAAAAAATGTCGGCGTCTTTGGCGGTGCGGTGCGGCGTGTTTGATGGTTTGATGTTGTGTGCTTAGTAGACCTGAAGACAACTATATTGTTGTAACTAGTAATAGGATAGATAGATGCCTACAAACAAGGAAGAAAGTTTTTAGTTTTGATTTGATTTACCAGCGTGCAGTAGGCATTGCTGTCACCCCCGGGAAACATACCGCCCGGTTGGCTGAATTTGAATCATGCTTGTTGTTAGCAACTAGAGGCACATGACGCATGGTACAGGAGTAAGGAGTGTAGGATGGGAAGTGTAGGTGTTGGCGAAATGTGCTGCCACATTGTGTCGTAATACAAAGTGCTTACACTCAAAGAAAATGATAGGTAAATTCAACCAAAAAGCGCATATGAAATCGCGCCTATCTAGTTTCATAGTTAAATCAATCAGTAAATAATAGTCATACAACTTTATTTGTTTTCGTAAACAAATAGAAGTTTAATAATCATATCTTCCTGTAACAAATTAAATAGTACAATGACATTTTTATATGTTCACTAACCATTTTCAATTTGGTCTACAATTAAATAGTACAACGACTTTGTTTTTTGTTCACCAACTAATTTTTAGATTGATCTACACTTTATTGTATGATGAAGTTTTTTTTGGTTAGCCAACATCTCAGTATTGAGACATCAGACTAGACATGGTACGAAAGAACCGAACCTGTTCTTTCGGAACAGGTACGAGCTAACAGTTCCGCGGAACAGTTCTCAGATTTAGAAAATACTAGTTCCGACTCCGCTGGACTGTCATGCGTTTGAACGGAGCACTAAGCACATGATAACGTTGTACCTTCGGACATGGAGCCGGAGTGGAGTGAGCAGATCAGACTTGCGGACTTTTTGGTATTGGTGGTAAGTGGTAGTATTTGTGTGGGATGTATATAATAATAATAAATTCTGTTTAATTAGTGTTAAGTATTACAAAAATGTAGCTCTAGCATTTTTTAATTCGAGGAGTTTTAGGAATAGTTTGAAGCATTAGGTGAATATTTTGACTTATTTCCATGTAACAATGAAATGAATTGAAGAAATGGTAAAACTTAGAAATAATACTCACGGTTCTAAATCGCATTACAAAACAAATTAAAAGTATATTAATTTATAAGACACCCTCTACTCTTATTTAGAGTTCAAATACTAGTTCATATCGGTTTTGATATACAGGACGTATTTTGTATTGACCGCTTTCTTTTCAAGAGCTTGGAGTTCTGGAGATTTCAAAATCAAAACATTGAATGAAGCATATAATTGACATGCCAGTTTTCAACCTTCATCAACCAATCAGCATTCTTGTTTCAAAAAAATCAGGACTCCAAGCACTTGAAAAGAAAGCGGTGTCATTATGGAGCATATGGAGCTGCGAGTGCGAAAGAACGGGCAATCACTAATGCCGGACTCGGAGCAGGTCGGAATCGGAACGGGTTTTTGGAACAGGTATACTTTTTTACCCGGAACAGTTCCGACCTGTTCCGAGAAAAATCCACTCAGTACCATCTCTACATCAGACCACCCAAACCAAAGATTAGAGATCGTTTATAAGATCCATCCAAATATATCGATGATCCCTGAGAGAATTTGAACACTGCAATCATGTATTAATTTTCTATAAATTCATAAGAGTGCAAGATAATGCATGATGGATTATTGTTAGTGATTTGTATGTGGCGTCATCTGGGAATAATTTCTGTAATAGACTACGTGGTAAGCAAGCAAATCTTATGGTAATTCTTTTAGAACTTCTAGAAGGCGACAATAATATTGGTTTGTCTACCAAGTACAATAGTACAGCGAACTAATACTGGGTTAGAATTACAATTCGATAATAGTTAAAAATAAAATATACTATTATCTAGTTTAATTTGACAGAATTCAACAAAATAATAGTCAGACGAACAAAATAATAGTCTTATTCATCTATTTTTTAAGTTAATGTTTGTTTTGTTGTACGACAACTTTTTATTAATTAAAATAACAATCACCTCTTGTTTAAAAATACCATCAATATAGTTTGGTTTAACAAAATTAACGATATTGTTAGTTAACCATTTTTTTTGTTGAATTTACCCATACTATTTCTTTGAGTGTACACTCTTCTCTTTATGTTTTTAATATAATAATAATAATAATTTCAATCACGCGCAAGTGATTAGGTGAATAGTATCCAGCTACGGCCGAGAAAGTATGCCGCTGATAAGTCTATGATAATAATAATAATAATAATAATTTATTTGTTTAATATAGAGTAATAAAAACATGTATAAACTTTAATAATATGTATTCTAAATAAATAAAAGCTCGTGTAAGCTTTAAGAGCTTGTAACGAGGAGATATTTCCTTTACTTACATTATTTATTTAATGTACAAGTTCATTATTACCAAAGCCAAAATGAGTTTGGCTTGAATGTAATACTATCCTTCGTCACAGATATAACAGTTTTACAAGTATGATTCATGTCTAAAAACTCCAAGGCAGCCATTGTAGCTACGAACGCAGCCAAGGACCTCAAACCCGGCCTCTGGCAGAGGGTCGTTTATTCAACTTATGCGATTTTTTTTTATGAAGTGATATTTAAGTAATCTCCAAGATACATTATGATAATATGTAATAAATATATTCTGAATTAATTTACAATATACATATAAATATATTATGAGAGATGTCCAGTGTCAATAAACCTTTCTGTTTGTTTTTAATCCTGTTTAAGTAGCCATTTTTTGATTTCAAATTTAAATCTTTTGAAGTAGTTTATATTTTTTATAGCCTCTGGAAGAATGTTAAATAGTGGGGGTGCTAGGTGTACATAATTTTTCATTCCAATTGTTTTTTGTGCAGCATTTATTTTGATGTTTTGATGGGCCCTATGTCTTGTGTCGTATCTATAATCTATAATTTGATCTCTGTCAAAATGTTTATAATGATGATGTAATATTGTTTCACTGTAGATTTGTCTTATATGCAGTACATCTAAATATTGTCTAAATGTTGGTTGTGGCAGAGCATCCCAATAAGAAACAGAAAAATGCAGTACATCTGATTCGTTGTATAATAAATTTATAGGATATCGATAACTTCTTTCATGCATCATTTTTGAGAATCGTTTTTGGATTTGTATTGCAGGTTTGATGTTGAATTTATTTGTGCCTCCCCACCCATATTTTAATAGGGACTCTATCATACCATAATAGATTGCTTTTAAATGTTTTTTTGCCTTTAGAATATTTTTATCACGATAATGATCTGAGTTTTTCACAAGTTCAACAATATTGAGGGTATTTAATTATTTCCACATTCAGTGGAAGTATAGAACGACAAAAAAATTTTGAAAATTTGTATTATTCAAATAGGCTTAGAATGTCATGAAACGTCAAGATTTTAAGTTTGAGCGAAAACAAATTTCTGTTACTCTGGAACCGTTCAAGATATTGACTTGAAATTTGGTACACTTATGTATTTTAATGTGATCTGGAACTAGATTAGATTTTCACCTATAATACATCTAGAGAATTGATAATACCGAGATAGTTTTGTCATGGAGACTGCTGAAATCTTGTTGCTTGCCAATATTACCTTTAAACAACACGCTTGAAGCATTCTCTATGACAAAAACGTGAGTATTTATCAATGCTCGAGGTGTATTCGGTAAGATAATTTTTTTTCTTCAAGCGTATTAAAATGTTTAAATTATGTCACCAAAAACAGAAGTAGAAGTAGGACATTGTTTTACTAGTAACAAAATGTTAGTACCGAACGCCACCGTAGTGGACATTGTTTTACTAGTAACATAATGTTAGTTCCGAAAGCGCCACCACAGTGGGTATTGTTTTACTAGTAACATAATGTTAATACCGAAAGCCACCGGTGGCGCGCTATCCACTAGCCACTTGTCATATTGTGTCAACATGTAAGACTGTAGTTTGAATATTTGTACATTTATGATAAATAAATGAATTTTTGCATTTTAATACGCTTGAAGAAAAAATAGTATATATTAAACGGAGTAGAACGCCTTTTTTTGTGTTTCGCCCAGTTTGCGGCTTCGGCTTCGCCTCATAGTAATATAATATACTATTACTCTCCATTCAATTCGTATTTTCTGATCGAGCAAAATTCTAAAAACATTTTACACGTATCCTTTTTACTTTTAATGGTGTTTTTGGTATATTTTCTAATACAATTTGATTAACCGAATCGTTTACCAAACCTTTGTGACATTTTTATAAATTGATTTTTAATTTGACATTTGTTGAATAGTAATCTGACATTTGAACATATCATGTGTGCCTTTCCTGATAACACCACATGTATGCGTGTTATCGTTGTAATCTTTTACTGATTGGATGAATTTTGACACATGACATAAAATGTAAAATTTTGATTGGTTAATACATTTAGTAAAAAATTATCAGCTATAATATCCCAAGGACGTTGATAATACGAAATAATCACAGTTTCCGAAAGCACTTGCTTGAGGAAGTTGTGATACAATTATGAGCTATTTATCAACGTTCGAGGGGTATTCGCATAGAAAATTTTTTGCAATCCATTTTATTTATTTGTTCAAAACTATTTATTAAGAACATTATTATTAAAAGAGTCATTTGTGAAATTAAATGTAGATTATGTATTATGTATTATTTGGTGTTTTCCTCCATTATTATATTCATTAAATCATTATTTGCAGTTCTAAATCGACATTGTCAAAAAATAAACTTTAAATTATTGAACTGTCATTACTGTCAAACTGGATGACATAAGTGAAAAGATCCCTTAGGGATCTTTTCAGTGTAATTCTGTTTTGATTGGTTGTTTCAGCACACGTGATTAGAAATGGACGAATTTAATAGGATTGCTATTTGAGCTAAAAATTTTCATCATAATCCGTTTAAAGGTTGGGGGTAAATTGGGGTAAATGGGGATAAACAGATAAATCAAGCAGGAGTCCATAAAATTGATAGTCAATATACTTATACAAGAGAAGCTATAAAAAAAATTTTGCATTAGCCACTCCCATTACCACCCCCACCCCATTAGTAAAGGGGGTGAAAAAAATGTGACAACCAGTGAACGAATCAAACAGCTTATAAACGTATTTGTGAAACTTTTATAAAATGTAATATACAGTGTTAAAAAATGTATCCCTACAATACTTTTAATTAAAAAAATTAAGCTTACTTAACAGAAGAACGGTATATAATTCAAGTAATATAAATGAATTTGAAATTTAAGTGGAGAGTTAAACCAAAGTTATTATTGACTTATAAAAGTACAGTCTCATACAGGAAGATGGCACCACCACCATTTACATTAGTTTTTAAGTTGCTGATCTACTCTGAATCACTTTTATCAACGTTGATTTGGGTGGACTTTTGTCACGATAGTAAACGTTTAAATTTACCGTTTTTTGACATATAGTTTTGCAGCATATAAAAGATTTCTTAGACTCATTCTTATTAGTGTTTATTGGGTATGTAGAAACTAAATAGGAGACCACAAGAAAGGATGACGAACAATTTTGATAAATAGTGAACCTCATTCAAAAAAGGTAACTAAAAATTATGAAATAAAATTTCACCGTCGGTCGTCGCGTCGCCCGGATAAATGAACCTTATTACCTAATATCGATATTGATGTCGGTGTAAATAAAAACAAATAACAAACTCAAACGTATTTTCAACCGACTTCAATATCACTAGTAGGTAATGAGATTTAATTAACTGGACGACAATGAAATTTTATATCATTATTTTTAGTAACTTATTTTTTAAGGCGGTTCAATTTTCTTCGATTTTTTTTCTTATTCTAAGTTAATTTCTACATAGTTATATGGCTGATAAAAGTTACTCAATATAAAATTTTATAGTAGACCATCATAGGAAAGTCGATATTCTATTTCTATACAAGGGGTACTATTCTTACAATACCGTCCATTCACAATTCACAAAACTCAAAAGCATTCATTACCCTAATAACTTTCTTCTCCAACGTCATGCATGCATTTGATATCAATGAAAATCAATTTCGAATTTCTATAAAAATAAGTTTGTTACTATAAATATAATCTGCACACCTAGTACATTAAAATAGGCTTTCGTTCCTTTACAAAACGTAATATTTAATACAATGATATAATTAATATTAATTAATATGATTAATATCTGAAATAAACAAATACGTAGATAAATATTAAATATTATATAGTATTTACACAAATTAGTTATACACACACAAAATATATGAAATTAAGAAGAATAAAAAGTATATTTGTATGTTAGTACCTACAGTAGGGAACTAAAGTTTTTTACCTCGGAATGTCATATGAATTAAACGTCCAACTTAATATTAAGTCCATCAAAGAAAAGTTTTTATATTATGCGAGGCTTGCTAATTTATAGGGGATGGAGGCCGAGTGACACCGAAATAAGAATAAAAACAAAATGTATTTATTTGCAGTGATAGAGAACCAAATTTTGAAAAGAAAAAGTTCTATGCAAATTTTCATATAAATTAATAGTCCTTAAGTTATAACGACTTAAAAATTGGGATTTTAGCCTGAGGAAAGAGGTATTTCAAAACAATTTTCGTCAAACAAGGGCGGATTTAGCATTCTGTCATGGGGGGGGGTAAACTCTCGATTGCCTTTTTATCAAGCGTTTATTTTATTATTTCTCAAAGGAACAGGAGTAGACGATGATATGTTTTACTAGTTTGTTTTCCTTAAATGTAGGTTTTCAGACATTTTAAGTTGCGGGATCCTGGAAAAATTGTTTTCAATGCATTATACAGGGTATAATCAGTTTCATGTCATTAAAAAAACCTGGTAATGGGGACCGACTAGACAAACAATAAACCTTTATGACTTTTTCCACTAGGGGCACTTTGAAAAAAACAACAAAACAATTTGAATATTAGGGTAGGAAACATTCGAGAACCACTGCCTTTCTGGGTCAATGGAGTGTACTTCCCAATTATACAACTTTTAAATTGTCATAAAAAAGTGCAAAGATTACCGACCCACTCGTTCTCGCCGGCCCGCGGCGGCCTGCGGTTTCAAAGGCACCTTTGATGACCGCCTCAACCGAACCAATTATAAAAATGTAAATAATTCGTTAACTCTTTTTGCAGAACTGCAAGCAAATGATGGGCGTAGAGGTTTAAACACAGCATTTCTTTACATGTGTGTTTTTTTAATTTAGAACAAAATATTGGAGCTTTTATTGTTGTAACCTAAATGAGTGTTCTGGGTTAAAAGTCTATAAAATGAGTAATTATTGCATGACATTGGGAAATAAAGAGTTAGAACAGAACAGAAAACAATTGTGTGTATTTTAAGTCAGGAATTAATCTGATTTATTTAACGAATTGCCAATCAGGTATCGAAAACTAAAATAGTCGATAAATCTAGAACTTACCAATAAACTATTGTTATAAAGCTGTTCCGCAGCAGCTGCATTTCCACGACATGCTCCATACATCAAGTGCATATCCGCGAGCTCTGGGTAAGTGTAATCTCCCATAGTGTTCAAAATCTGCGTTTTATAATATCACACTAAACTATCAACTAACGTTGTCAATAAAGAAAATAAAAACTTGGTCCAAAGTCCAAAAATCAACACAAAAATAACGAACAAGTAAGTAGTGTCTGTACGTAATCAAGAACTTAACAACTTGAACGGTACCTAAGTCAATAAAATAAATCTTAACTGTAAATACGTGGCCCGAAATTCAAAAAGAACGAAAGCAACATACAAAAACAACGAACGGTGTGTACTTAACGAAGTGCCCACAGAAACTAAAATATTGCACAGGGGAGAGTATAATTTTCTTCAGATCTACTAAGCACTCAGAAAACGCCGACCTCTTTCACCTTTACCACACCGCCAAAGACCTTACCTTACCTACTTTTAAAAAAGCCATAGAAAGTGTAATGATTATCAACTTGTGTCCTCGCTGACGCGCGGTCTCTAACAAAGGGGCGCGACACTTTAATATAGCCGTATTAGCGTATTTGATGGTTAGAGGCGCCGACATACGCGAAGATAAAAGCCAACATTCCAGCAGTTCTCAAATAATATTACTGAAAATTTTATAAATTTTTGTTTTTTTTTTTTTTTTCTAAAACTATGGGCCTTAGACCATGTTATATAAGGTTTTTTTGTTCATTTAGTCGTTCCCCACCACCAGTTTTTTTAATGACATGAAACTGATTACACCCTGTATAAAATGAGAGAAACTAAAAATTTATTATGAAAAGTAAATATAGTTTATCAAAACAAAATCATATTTGGAAAACAACTAATTAAAAACAGTAAAAATTTTAATGTATACTTAGTAAAATACATTAATTAAATAACAAAATCTGTTACTCGTCTTTTGTTATTAGCAAAACGACCTACCGCCTTTATTGTTATATAAACGCTATTAGATAAAAGATAAAATTTCTAAATTTTCGTTTCAAATTATTTATTTCGCCAATATTTTTTTTTATATCTTTGTAATTCATGGAGGGTAATTACCCCCACTACCCCGCCCCCGTAAATCCGCCCTTGTCGTCAAATAACTCAAAAAGTATTACATTGAGCAAAAACATGGCTAGAGAGAAATAAGAAAGCTGCTAAATTGAGGATGAATTTCTAATTTATGTAGAATTGATGGTTATGGAAATCTGGAAGTATAAAAATGGCGTCCGAACGTTTATAAGACCTTAGTTTAAGAGCCAAACTAGACGAACGTAATTTGCGTCGCGTTTGCGTCACGTTTGCGTCGCGTTTGCGTCGCGTTTACGTCGCGTTCAGCGCCGTGTAATCTACGCCAAAATTAAAAACACGTTTTTTAATGCAGTCAGTTAGGGTTAGGTTAGACGAACGTATTTACGTCCAGCGTATTTGCGGCGCGTATTGTGCGCCGTAACGAAAACCACAGGTTCTTATGGACGTGATTACACGAGCGTGTCGTTACAGGGGCTCTGACGCATATACGCCAGTATACGTCCACAGCGACGTATGACGACGTATCTACGTCGACACTTCGGGACACGCTGGAACTGGAAAGCAGTATTTAGTATGTGTCCAGTTATAAGAGCGAGAGGAAGTATAATGCAAGCAAAAATTATTACGAGAGTCATGTGTGATACCGAAAAGTTAATTGCTGAAATTGACCTGTTAATCAATAATGGATGAACCCACCACCTTTTTTTATTTTCAAATAATAAATGAATACACAGAGTGCGGAGTCACAACCGATTGCCACGGGATTCATTTTCGACTGGCCTCGACTGCGTGTACCCAACGTAAAGCTTACGCTCGTGTAATTTCGCAAACACCTAGCGCAAAAAATACGCGCCGCAAATACGCTGGGCGTAATTACGCCCGTCTAACCTAACCCTTGAACGAGCGCATTGTAACGTATCTATGGCAGTGCCAAATACGCGACGCAAATACGCTCGTCTAGTTTGGCCCTAAATGTTAAATATCTTTGAAACTCTGGCACTTACGCAACAAACAAAACAAAACAAACAAAAAATGTAATAAGCAAAATGAAAGACTATTAATTAGGCTTTCAAATGATTTTTTGTATCATGAAAAACAAAGAAATTATGACAGAAACAATGTGTTTTTTCACATTTTTTTAATAATAACGTCGCCATTTTGTAGTAGTATTCAGTAACTAAAAAAATATATTCTCATATACTGTTTTTCATTAACATATAGTATGACCTAGACACTCAATTTTTTTCGTTCGTTAGTTCGTTTACAGCACTTGCTTTAAAAAAAGTTGCATTTTAGACTATAAAGGGAAAACGTCAAATTTTAGTTTTTGCAATTATCTAGCGAAAAAATGGTGGACATTAAAAATAAAGCCTATGAAATAAGAATGAATGTGTTTTTTTATATTTATATAGGATTAATAGTTTCGGAGATATTTAAGTTTATAGATGGCACCCGAACGTATGTAGGATGAAGTATTTATTTAAATGTTGAGTATCTTAGAAACTATGACACTTCCGTAAAAAATTCTAAGGAACAGGATTAAAGATAATCAATCAATCTTTAAAACGATTTTTTGTTCATGTATAAAAAAAATAAAGAAATGATTGCCGAAACAATGTTCGTTTTCACATTTTTTTTTTTTTTAACAAAATGTCGTCATTTTGTTATTTTCCAGTAATTAAAATTTTTATCAAAAATACTGTTTTTCGTTAATATAATAGCATCACCTAGATGCTCAATTTTTTTGCCCGTTTAAAACACTTGCTTTAGAAAACAATTCCATCCGCCATATTGGAGCCGCCATTTTCATTTTTTAAATTTTTACTTCAGATTCGTAATCAGCGATCCCAAAAATATAAATATCCTGCAGTTCAAAAATAAATCAGTAATACTTTTTCAAATATTAAATATCAAATTAACTTGATGTAAGTATATCCTGGGATTTTCGGTATTTATAATGAAAATTACTCTTTCTTACGTTTCGGTTTATTCAACCATCGTCGGAGAAATTAACTAATATTATTGCATTGCACTACACTGTTTATATTTTAGGTGTGTTTAAGGGTATTTGAGTGTTTAAAAGCAACTCTAAACCGAAACATTTATAAATAATAAATATTTAAATTTAGGGGTGGTTTTCACCCCTTGAGGGTAAGAGCAAGTGTCCGGACCATATAGAAACTGAAGATGATCCCTTTTACTATAATAATAACCCATAAGAAAAATTATTATTACATATTATGTCTAAAGGAGGGTAGCTAAGGTCGGTTTTAGCCTCTTTTATTTTTGGATTTAATTTTTAAAACATCATTTTTTTTTATCATCTGTCATCAATATTTAATTGATTTCACACCAAACGGAACCTCCCCTCCCCCGTGCACATATCTCTTCCACTTCTTTTAAGTATTAGACAACGCTACTTACCCACCCACACCGTTATCTTATAACTCGACTTTATAAAAAAATCATCATTTTTGTGATAAAAATAAAGAATCCTTGTAGTTCCATTATATAACTATATGTTTATAAAGTAAGATAAAGGTGTGGGTGGGTAAGTAGGCGTGATGGGGGAAAGAGATTAGTGGGGAAGGTAGTCCAGATGAACTTTTTTGAAAAAAAAAAACTTTTGGAGGGTTTCAAACACTTTTTAAACGCAAAAAAAAATTTTCCCTACCGTTCCTGGATTCTAATTATCTAATACTTAAAAGAGGTAGAAGAGATACGTGCGAGTGGGGGGGGGGGGATTCCGTTTGGAGTGAAATCAATTAAATATTGATGACAGATGATAAAAAAATGATTTTTTTAAATTCATCCAAAAATAAAATAGGCCTAAAACCGGTCTTAGCTACTCCATTTATATATATTTTAGCTCTAGGTACTGGGGTGAAATCAATTAAACATTGATGACAGATGATAAAACAATGATTTTTAAAAATTTAAATCCAAAAATAAAATAGGCCTAAAACCGGCCTAAAACTCCTTTTACATATTTTTTAGCTCTAGGTACTGTACTATGGCTTTTTGTATTAGTTATGTATGATAAGTCCATAGTCCATAGAAAATTTGTTAAAATCATACATTGTATTTTTAAAGAAAAAAATAAACATCTTCTGGGCAGGGCCGGCCTTAGTTCCTCAAGCGCCCTCGTGCGAAATTTTAAAAGGCGCACCTCTTTTTCTGGTCAAGTCAGAAAAAAAAATTTTTCATGCTCATCTCAAAATTGATGAGGTAAATCCAAAAGAAGATTTTTTTGTCCTCATAAATTTTACTCGAAAAAAAAGTATTTTTTAAGCTCGTGGCGCCAACCCGCCCCCCAAAGGCCGGCCCTGCTTCTGGTGAATGTATCCTCAACTTGCCACGCGTACTGAGTAGATCTAATTTGTTTTATACATAATTAGTTAGGCAATTACTTATACAAATTCAATTTTTAATTAATATATTATTCATATTGTTGAATTCCAGCCTTATTATTGAACTAATTAACTTAAAAATAACACTTCGTGCGATTCTGCGTGTTAGATCGGAAACTGTTTTTTGGAGATTTCATATAGTTCCTAACGTCTGCTCAGGGCCCCGATAACAGTACGAAATAACGAGATAATTCTATAAAAGTAATTAGTATTAATACATATATTAGAATAAAGTACATCACATCATCGAAGGCAGAGACATCGAAAGGCCACAGTGCTAGAATTTACGGAAAGTAGAGATTATCTCACTCTCGCGCCTTAAGTCTTCTTTTAAGGATTGTAACAAATCACTCTGTGAGTGAAAAGACAGCCAAACATTGCAGAGGACACGAATGGTGCCGTCAGAAAATAAATTCTTGCTGTGTCCTTCAGTTTCAAGGTGGTAAGATGGTGCACAATAACGGAATCCTGGCAATTCACAATTAATTACTCAACTCCCAACTGAAGCCCAGCTGACCTTAAGAGTAAGAATAAGTAACACAAGAAAACAAGAACAACGATTTCCACAGCTAATCCTTTTGAACTGCTATATTAGATATATTTAAAACAATAAGATATACACCATAACTGCAACAAAACAAAAAAAATTCGATAGTCTAGCAAAGGATAAAAGAAGAATGTTCGGTTTGCGATCCAAAAATTATTAGGATACCCATGAGAATTGTAAAATAAATACTAGTATGTGAATACTTATGAAAATAAACTGGGTGGTTGGCTCTCTAGTGACGACGACACTAATACAGTAACAAAATGTTACTCGCTTTAATCTCATGACTTTAAAGATCATAGCCGCAATCAACGATTTATCAAACGGAGGCTACATGGAGGCTACATTGAAGCTACTATAAATCCAACAGCGTGACAGTATTTTAATAATAAAATACTCATGTCATGATTTATTCGTTTGGATTAATACGGGGATTCATCATTTTCTCTCTGATTTTCTGTAAAATACAGTTGCTAATACGGTTGAAAAATGCACTAGCGTTCAAATAAACTAACAGATATCTGTGACATAATATTGAAACGAGAATTAGCTTAAATTTTTTTACGATATTTATAAAATACTGAAATAACGCCGTCCACATTCAATGAAGTGGGGATGTTTAAAAATGTATCCCAGAAATTATTCTTTAAAGACACACCTTTGAATTTGCTACCGGTACTCACATTTTCAAGAAATTCTCGGCCCTGTTTCAATGTGATGGTCTAACCTTTTCCTGGAGAAGTTCATGAAATCAAAGGAGCACCGTATACTCACATTCTCAAACATACGTCCTCCGTGGAATACGGACGGGTTTAGCCCAGTAAAATATTTTATTTTTTTTAGTTACCACACTGTATTGTATATTTTTCACAAAAACTAAAACAGGCTTCTTCCTCAGAAATTGTGTTAACTACATGGCAAATATTATTGTTTTTCGTAACATTTTTCCTTAATTATTTTTTTTTGAGGTGTTCAGCCTTTTTTTACCAAAATATACCAGAATCTTTCCATGGCAATAAGCCTCAATTACCTGCCAAATATTATTTTTCTCGGTCGAATAGTTTTTTAGATATACAGCCAGCATACCGACCGACATACGGACTGAATTTATTGAAGTGAAAATTTGGAATAGGGATTCTTTTCACAATTACAATACTTGTCTTCCGTAAGCGAGGGATACAAAGAATTTGTAAAAGCATTTGCAGAAATCTGCTCTATTTATTTCACACCTTCTATTCAATTATTTTATTCTTTTCAGTAACCACTTTGTATTTTTTTTTACCAAAATTGTATCAGATTTTCTTCCTTATTAACCACGTTCAAGATACCGCTTTCCTGTCGTCTTATTACTTCCACATCCAGTGGAAGTATAGTAACGACAAAAAAATTTTTAAAAATTTTTATTGTTCAAGTAGGCTTAGAATGTCATGAAACGTCGAGATTTCAAGTTTGAGCGAAAAAAAAAATTCTGTCTGTCGGTCTGTAACTTTTTTCGTGCGCACATTTACTCTGGAACCGTTTGAGATATTGACTTGAAATTCGGTACACATATGTACTTTAACGAGATCTAGAACTAGATTATATTTTCATCTTGTTCCGTCGAAGGGTTGGGGGGTAAATTGGGGTAAATTTGGAGTAAATAGGTAAATCAAGCAGGTAAGAGTTCATAAAATTGATATTTAGTATGGACAAGAGAAGCTAAGGTCTCAAAAAAAATTTTGGCATTAACCACCCCCATTACCACCCCCACCCCATTATTAAAGGGGATGAAAAAAAATGTGATTTAGTGTGTGTACAAGAACCAGAAACCTCAAAATATTTTTTTTACTTTATCCACCAAACAAAAATACTTTATCCTAGAAATGAATAAAACAAAATTGAAAACGCGTAAATTAACTCGATGTTTTCGACTGCCCTGCGTGATACACACTCTGAATCTTCTACTTATATGCTCGGCTCGGGTCTCGTCAGTCAGCTGTTAAACTGTCCCCTCAAAATTTAGTCCCGCACGATCATGCGGTGTTTGATGTAGGAGGAGCCATAAGTACGGAACGCAAATAATTCGAGCGCAGTTATAGATTTATTTATTATACTCTTCGCAAATACGAAAACGAAAAGTATATTGCATTTGATCGCCACATTTCTAAAACCGTAAATAACGCTCGAAGACAAAAAAATTTCATATCATTGTGTTAGTGAACGAATTCTGAACAACTTTCAAAATGTCCGTCCGTCCGTCCGTCCGTCCGTCCGTCCGTCCGTCCGTCCGTCCGTCCGTCACGTTTCTTGTAAGCACAATAGCTTAGGAAATAAAAGCAAGATTGTATTGAAATTTAGATAGTAAGTTAGTGTTAGCTAGAAGAAGAACCCCATTGTTTTTTTGACAAAATCCAACAGTAAATAAAAAAGTTAATCATTTAAAATTTAAAAAATTGTTTTCTTAATTTTTATGGCTTGGCATTAAATAGAAATATTGTGAAATGTTATTTCCTATTATTGTTTATTTATACATTTTACTAATATAAGTTTCATAATAATAAAATATTATATATTACGAACATTTACATATTCAGTTATAACAGATGGTTGTGTAGCAATTCAGAATGAATAATGAACCATTACAGAATAAATACCCCTTACCATACCAGGTGTTGCCTATTTTCCGGCAACCTCTTCCCTAGCCATACTTTCCTATACCACAACCTACCATTTCCTCACCTTTAATCTTTCCTCAACATTATCTTTCCAATCCTTTCTAGTCTCTTTCTTTATATTCTGTTTTTGTTACTTTTTTTTAATCCTCTTTGTTCTTTTTGTCATCAAAAATTCCATATTGGCCGATGAACCTTTCAAAAATTCAAACATTTTAAACCCTATCCTTTTCCCACTACATTTTACTGGAGTCATCGTCAGGGAGACCACCAGATCGGAACTTCTCGTACGGGTTTTTTCGTTTAGCTTTTTACCCAAGTCAACAGCCCAAATTTATTCAGTGCTACAACCAGCGACTAGTTCTAAGTTTTATATGTATTGGTTTTATGCCCATGTGAGCAGCATTTTAAATATATTATTCATTTTAAACTCACGCTAGGTGGGTAGGAATTTTAATTGTCTATTTTGTTATCGTAGCCAAGCTGAACAGAACCTGCCCCGCCCAGCCCTACATTCACCACGGCGCTACGCGCCGTGGTTGTCAGGCTGGCTCCGGCCTAGGCTTCGGGGAGACGCACATATGTACTTCAGAATGTTAATAAATTTTATTTGCTTGCTTGATTCGCAATCCAAGGGTCGCGGGTTCGAAACGCGCGTAAGGTAGGTTCTAATTTATTAAGAAGATAAAAGAAGCTACAACCTGAAAAAAAAAATTTGCTGTGCAATTTGATGCACTTAAACAATCGACGATTCAGTTTTCGAATTTACTTGTTTTTTAGGCGGTGTTGTTAATTAACATACCAACTTGAAATTTGGTATGACCATTTTAGCTCCACTAGAGGCATTGTTTCCTAATATTTCGTCAAAATAGGTACATAATTGTTTAAGTTCTCATCAGTTCTTTAAAAATGGCTGCTTTTTACTATTCTTATTTATTGCAACATAACAAATTAACCAAAAAGGTTCAGATAAATCTAGTTTTCTTCTGAATTTTATTATTCATTGCGATACGAGCTATACAACCAGAGATATTTAAGAAGAACTGCGAAAAAACACAATTTTCAACATTCTTTTGTTTAAACAAAGTACTTGCGGGACAAAGATTTAATCCAAAACTGTTTGTTACATTCCTTGTAATGTTTCCAACAAGCGCCAGCAAAAAAAATGCTATTGTAAGACGATTCCCTATAAAAAGCGATTTAGACTCTTAGTTTTACTTCACTATTAATGAGACCTAGTAACATAAGTGGTGTTAACTTACAATTAGTAAAATCTTAGTAGGTAGGTAGAGGAAAGTATATATATAACATAATACATACAAAGAAATCTATTTACTTGGAAACACGTTGATTTAAGCTCTATTGTAACAAATTATATGCCTTCTCCTTGCATTCACAAAATAAATTGTATTTGGCATTTTACAAATTCAATGTTTGTATTGTGGCGTTTCCGTTCTATGTAGGCACATAATGGAATTTTAGGTACCGAAAGAATGTTTTGGTAGTTTCATACCTATTGGCTTGGCGTGAAATTAAAAAAGGTGTAACTAATAAACAAACGGAAAAGTACAACTGTTATTTCAACAGCTTAAGTTTTAATTTGAAGACATTTATAATTACCAATTTTCTGAGAAAATCGAAATAATAAAAGTGAAATATCATCGTTGGTTCTGCACAAAACATAACAGTAAAAGACCAATTTAAAAAAGAAATTGTATAGCACTTACGAAGAGGTGATCTTTCTCATCTGCAATAGATATTTTATGTGATGTACTTATTCTCTATTTTTTAACCACCGACCCAAAAAAAGGGGTTGTTATAAGTTTGACGCGTATGTTTGTACGTCTGTCTGTCTTTCTGTCTGTGGCTTCATATCTCTTCAACGGGTGATCTGATTTTGATGCACTTTTTTTTTTATTTGACAGAGTATTTTGTCGAGAAGGTTTTTGCCATATTAGATTTTGATGTTTGGTAGCCATCTTGATTACAAGCTTTTATTTAACTTGCCCTGTTCCTGTGGGTCAAATCTTGCAACTGAATTTTAAATAAAATAGTTATCCCCAACCGATTGAGCTTAAATTTTGCATACAAGTTTAGTTTGGATGACAATGCATGGTTAGCTAAGTGACTTCATTCCAAATCCAATATGGCGGACTCCCAAAGATGGCGGACCAGTTATTTTTTATGCACCCCCATGAAATGAAAGGGATTGCTGAGAAGAATACGAAAATAAATTGACGTCACGCTAAATTCAATATGGCGGACGCAGCTGAATTTTAAAACAGTTATCCCCAACCGATTGAGCTGAAATTTTGCATGCACGTTTAGTTTGGATGACAATGCATGGTTAGCCAAGTGACGTCATTCCAAATCCAATACGGCGGATTAGTTATTTTTTATATGATATGGGTATCAAATGAAAGGGTTTGCTGAGAAGAATACGAAAATAAAATAACGTAACACCAAATTCAATATGGCGGACGTCCCAAGATGGCGGACAAAATTTTTTAGTTTTAACACTATAATTTGATCGTATAGTGTATTCGCTCATACGTTGCATTCTAAGAAATGGTGAAGCATTCGGTTTAAACTATAAGTTTTATATCGGATAGGAACGACGCGCGACGCATTGAATTGTATACACTTCTCCAAGAAATTAACGCACCACCAAAAAATAACCAAAAGTTTGAAGTTAGTTAATTTTTAACCCCCGATCCAAAAAGAGAGTTATAAGTTTGACGCGTATGTTTGTCTGTGTGTCTGTCTGTGGCTTCATATCTCTTCAATGGGTGATCCGATTTTGATGCACTTTTTTTATTTGAAAGAGTATTTTGTCGAGAAAGTTTTAGGCCATATTAGATTTTGATGTTTGGTCGCCATCTTGAATTCGCCATGTTGAACTTCTCTAGAAATTGTCCAATTGAAGTAAAATTGAAAATGTGCAGAGAATTATGGTAGCCGAATATGATTTCGGCCTCGCTTTCATTCGGTCATACGAAACTGGTACGATTAGATGCATCGATCGGGAGTTTTTAAAAATTCAATTTTTTAACCTCCGCCCAAAAAGAGAGGTGTTATAAGTTTGACTCGTATGTTTGTATGTTTGTTTGTCTGCCTGTCTGTCTGTGGCTTTATCTCTTTTCTTTTAATGCAGTTTTTATTAAAATTAAATATAACACATAAATATATTTATAATAGAACCGGTCTAGTAGACCGTGTGAGACTAGTAGAATACAAAATTGGACCGCGTCGGCTTAAAGGTTGAAAAGTTTTGTGTGGGACTCGTGATATAATAATACGCTATGTTGTATGTATATGTTTAGTTTAAAAAGTATAAAATTAAATTAAATTACAAATTTAAAAAAAACCCTCGACACAAAAATATCGACTAAATAACTAATATAAAAAAAATAAATTAACACAACTTTAAAAATTATGAAATAATTTTGATTCCATATACGAACTCTTATGATTTATTTAAGTCCAGCTTATATTTTCATTATGTTCTCGAGATTTCTTATACACATGAACATAACATGTCGGGGGCTGCTGTAGAGACGTACTACTAAATAGTTATATTCAAAACAGCAGCTTCCGATATATTCATGCGTATAAGAAAGCAAATCTCGAGGACATAAAGAAAATATAAGCCGGATTTAAATAAATCATAAGAGTTCGTATATGGAATCAAAATTATTTCATAATTTTTAAATTTGTGTTAATTAATTTTTTTTTTTTATATTAGTTATTTAGTCGATATTTTTGTGTCGGGGTTTTTTTTAAATTTGTAATTTAATTTTTATGTACTTGAGGGGGTCATGCCCAAGAAAGAGCGGAAATAAGCCCATAGCAAAATATATATTATTTTTGGTCATAATTTTTTTCTTAACGCATGAATTGCGAAAGAAACTGTAGAACTATACAAGAATAGGGTTTATAACACGCAATAATTAATTAACCAAGACTATCTGATATTAATTTGAAGTTGATGTAGAAACGTGTAATTTCAAAAATATGATTGCTTGCTTTGTTTGTTAATTTTCACACCGACTTAAAATTAATAACCGGAAAGATGCGGAAAATTATACAGAAGTTATTATAGTGCTGAAGCTAGGTGGCTTTTATGAAAACTCATCGTTTCAAGTATTTTCTGTGTTGATTAATTCTACCGAGCTTAAATTACGACAAAATGGACTTCTGACATATGTCAGCACATCATATCAGATGGGTCATAACTCAAGATATAAAAATTAATAGTTTAAAAAAGAACATGCTTTTATAATAATCCAGGCGTTTTAGTTGTAAAATTGACCTCTGTGCTAAATTCGTGCCCTACGAAAAAAAAATGTTTTTATTGTGTTTATTTGGACGTCTTGAATAGCACTTGGTAGTTACGCCACGATACACCTGGAGGATTTCGTGAAAACCGCGTCGGAAGGTCGCGGAAACCACGGATTCGCGATTAACTCCTATTATAAAAGTTGTACATCTGTAAATTATCTACCTCAAAGGTCCTATACAGTTTTTTCGTACGCCTAACCGTTTTGGAGATACGACGCGGACTAAGTGAAAAATGCATTGTTCCGTTTGCTTCTCTTACTTCCACGTCCAGTGGAAGTATAGTAACGACAAAAAAATTTTTAAAAATTTTTATTGTCCAAATTAAAATGTCATGAAACGTCGAGATTTTAAGTTTGAGCGAAAAAAAATTTCTGTCTGTCTGTCGGTCTGTCTGTCGGTCTGTCTGTCGGTCTGTCAGTCTGTCAGTCTGTCGGTCTGTCTGTCTGTAACTTTTTTTTGTGCGCACGTTTACTCTGGAACCGTTTAAGATATTGACTTGAAATTTGGTACACATATGTACTTTAACGAGATCTAGAACTAGATTATATTTTCATCTTGTTCCGTTGAAGGGTTGGGGGGTAAATTGGGGTAAATTTGGGGTAAATGGGTAAATCAAGCAGGTAAGAGTCCATGAAATTGGTATTTAGTATATACAAGAGAAGTTAAGGTCTCAAAAAAATTTTTGGCATTAGCCACCCCCATTACCACCCCCACCTCCTTATTAAAGGGGATGAAAAAACATTGTGATTTAGTGTATGTACAGGAACCAGAAACCTCAAAATATTTTTTTACTTCATCCACCCCCCACTACCACCCCCCTATCACCACCCCCACCCCACTACCGATGTGGGGTATCGTTTTATGGGTTTTTGGGGTAGAGGATTTCAAATATTATATTATTAAAGTTCCATAAACAATTATTTTCACATACAAAGGTTTTTCGTTGTGAGTGACTTGGATAGAGAATCTGGATGTGGAAGTAGTGATTCCTTGGGCAGCGGTTTTTTATATTTTCTTAATATTTTTTTTATATTAGACAGCGCAGAATTGTTGAGACATGTTATTAATTCTATCAAGTAGCGTTGAACCGCTTACAGCTGCCACATTACTACGGACCCCCTCCAGTTTATACCTACTGTTCGGGTTGTTGATTTGCAAATCTACAAAATTTTCAACAGCTGTAAAATTATCATCACTTCCTCCAACATCTTCAGCAGCTCTTACCGACCCAAACCAATTTACACTCTCTCCCCAACCCTAAGAAAAGAAAAAACCAACAAAACTCCCCACCAATAATCATACACTCGAATACCACTGTAAAAAACCTAACAACCTCGACATTTATCACATGAAACCCAACCTGAAATTATAGCTCCCCCCCCCCCCCCTCACTCAACTAGAAAGGACAAAAAACATCACAAAACCAAACCGTACACCAAGCATATCCATTTATACAGAACGACATATAGAACTCATCAATTTAGTAAACAAACATACCAGTCAAAAACCAACATTTAAATTCAATATTACATCCCTCACATGCCAACCGCTTACATCCGAGGACCACAACATTATTGTTAACTTGCTAACATTGAATGAAATCGAATTTCACACTTACAACCATTTAGATAACAGACCAACTAAATTAGTCATAAAATACATACCAACCGACGTACAAACTCACTCAATATTAAACGACCTCCATAAAATAAATATCTACCTACAAAAAATAGTGAGACTAACAAACTCCAAGACTGGAACAAAACAACTCCTCCCAATAATCCTCGTCACATTGCACAAAGGGGACGCCGACGGGATGTACGCCCTCAGGGAGCTCTGCTCTATTAGGATCAGAGTTGAGGAGTACATCAGACCGACGATCCCCCAGTGCTATCGCTGTCAGAGGTTCGGTCATTCCTCTGAGTTGTGCAACCGCATCCCACACTGCGTGAGATGCGGGCAAACGCACGAGGGTGGGCAATGTACCGCGTCGACGTGCAAGTGCGTCAACTGTGGTGCAGCCCACCCTTCAAACATTACAGGGTGTCCGGCCTATCTGGCGGCGATGGCCAGACTTAAGCCTCAAAATACCCAGAACACAAGGACAAACAACCCCCCCAATAACTACCAACACAAACCAAACCCCAAATATGACATTACCAGCTTTCCACAGTTAAAACAAAAACAAACCTACAGCGACAAAGTAAAAAATAACCAGACACCCCCACCAAGCGACCCAGAATCAGAAAATACCCGCTAAGGGAAATACTCAATTTCCTAAAAGATTTTGATATCAAAGACTTTTTGAACAAACTTGGTAACGCCGTCAACAAACTAAAAAATAGCAAAGACCCCATCGACAAGATTCTTGTGATAGTGGATTTACTTAATTAAAGCCTATCTCATTGAAGCACATAATGTAAACCACACTAACCTGGGCAACTGGGGAAAAAAAAATACAAAAAATGAGAAACTACACAAAAAACAAACCAAAAACAAACAAAAAAAAGAGATAAACCCAAGCCCACGAAAAGAGCCATTGGCAGCATACTAACACCCCGGACCACAAAACACAAAATGTAAAACCGCTTCATCCCACCCTTTCCACACTACACACCATACCACCTTACCGGCATCAACACAAATACGAGAAACAACAGCACCGTGCACGTCACAGCCTAGCAAGAACAACGCTACAACCCACAATAATAACAAATCAAACATACAAAACTACAACTCAAACAGAAGACAAACCCACATATCCAGCCAGCTCACAGAAGCAAGCCACGTTATACCATACAAGATAACCCGTGATAAGCGCCGAAGAAGGCGGAAGTCACAGGCATAGGCAAACACTACGAAGCATTTGTGTAGAGTGTATTATCAAGTACAAACCTGGTTGGGAAAAGACATTGATCTTGAGCTGTGGGGCTGGATTAGGAAGAAGGATATTTTGCAGCCAGTAATAACGCAGTTACCACCAGCACCAGACATATTGTTAAATTCAATTTTTTGCAACTGTACGAAGTTGTGTAGGAAAATACAGCTGTAGGGAAAACGGACTGAATTATTCAACAGCTTGTGGCAATTGCCATGGTTACTCTTGCTTGAATACCGCACCTATACTTGCTATAAATGACGAAATGGGCGATGTAGAATCTTATCAGAATGAAAGTAATAACAACGATTTGTCATTGGACGATAGCGTTTCAGGTACCGAAGGAGTCGGACATATTGACTAATTTAAAATCCGGCATGGATTAGGCCTCCTGGGGAAACCATGTAAAAAAAAGCACGCCGAGCATTCTACCTATAAGGTGGTGCGGAAATGAATGCGTTTTTTGACTTATTCACTGTAAATAAATGTAAATAAAATGTATAAGACAATCTGGTAGAGAAAAAAAGCAACATTTAATTTTCATTCCGAGACATAGAAAGCAAGATCATTGCGAAATATGTGGTGCGAAAGAGGATTGGCGGAACTAAATGCATTTTTCACTTAGTCCGCGTCGTATCTCCAAAACGGTTAGGCGTACGAAAAAAATGTATAGGACCTTTAAGGTAGAGAATTTACAGATGTACAACTTTTGTTCCCGTTTGGGCCATAAAAACTGAGTTAATCGCGAATCCGCGGTTTCCGCGGCCTTCCGACGCGGTTTTCACGAAATCCTCCAGGTGTATCGTGGCGTAACTACCAAGTGTTATTCAAGACGTCCAAATAAACACAATAAAAAAACATTTCTCGTAGGGCACGAATTTGGCAGCAAAAGTCTAAAACGCCTAGAGTATAAATACCTAACTAAGAAGTACAATATAAAATATGAAGTCGTTTAGACTATAACACAGTAAGTAAAATTTCCAGCAGCTAGGCAAAAATGTCCAATTCACTAATGAGTTTCATAACTGTTACAAATATTGAACAGAGGGGAAAACTTTAACACATTAGTTCTAGGAGCGGCTAAATAAAAGTTACGAGAATGACGAGAATTAATGCGTGGGACATAAAAGTTCAGTTGATTTAATATTTCGCTACAATCTACTTTATTATGTATAATTTTATCTAAAAAATACAAAGCAGAGGATATTCTAGCCTTTCGAGAAGACTAGTGATGTCAAATTTTTCAATTGATTTTGAGGAGTACCGATTGGTGGATATGTACCTTCAGTTTTCAAGTTTAAAAATTTCAAGAAGCGACGCCGAACGTTTTCCAATTTATCGTTTTGGGTGTTATAACCAGATTGCCAGACAAGTGAAGCATACTTCAGCTTAGATCGCTAGAAAGAAAAATAAAGCATCTTTAAAGTTTTCGCATCATTAAAATCATGGCTGTTACGTAAAATTAAACCTAACATTCTGTATGCATGTGATGTTACAGCATCTATATGGTTAGTGAACGTTAATTTATTATCAAAGATTACACCTAGGTCCTTGAACGTAGGCGGTCTGTTCAGCACGTCACCATTAACACTATAATTATAAATTATTGGGGACTCCTTGGTTGCATAACTCATAACATTGCACTTTCCAACGTTTAAGTGAAGATCGTTTTCATTGCACCAAGCCGATAATTTAGTTAAGTTGTTTTGAAGTTGTTCACAGTCGGTAGAATCTTTAATCCTGTGCAACATTTTGACGTCATCGGCATGTATTAAAAGATACACATCTAAATTATCACTAATATCGTTAATAAAAATATTAAAGAAGAGAGGTCCAAGTATCGAACCTTAGGGTACTCCTGACGTGGCTCGGTATTCAACAGAGTTGTATCCATTATACGATACGAACTGAACTCTATTATTTAAGTAACTCTCAAGAAATTGAATTAGACCATCAGAAATTCCAAATTTGTCAAGTTTAGAAGCTTACTGTGGTTCAGTCTATCAAACGCCTTAGAAAAGTCTGTGTAGATTGAATCCAAGGGCGGATCTAGAAATTTCAATAATTTTTTTCTCGTCTGTGGCGCATGGGACCCACACGAAATATGGGAAATAACATCTAGAGAAGCACTCCTCTAACGGCTCCTAAAAAGTTTTGAAAAAGCAGTTTGCGAAAAATTTTTTCAAAATTCAAGTGCCCCCCGAGCCAAGGGACTCCCGTTTAAAATTATTCTTTTTTGTCATATACGTTTTACTTTTCATCAAAATCCAACAATAGGTTTTGGAGTTTATGAAAATATTTTCATTATTAACTGAAATACAATTAACTGAAATTTTGTAATTTACAATTTAACAAATTACAAAATTTCAATTCGTTGTATCTCAGTTAGTAATAAAAATATTTTTATAAACTCCAAAACCTATTGTTGCATTTTTATGAAAAGTAAAATGTATATGACAAAAAAGATTAATTTTAAACGGAAGTCTCTTGGCTCGGGGGGGGGGGGGGGGCACTCGAATTTTGAAAAAAATTTTCGCAAACTGCTTTTTCAAAATTTTTTAGGGGTCATTAGAGGAGTGCTTCTCTAGGTGTTATTTCCCATATTTCGCATGGGTCCCATGCGCCACAGACGAAAAAAAAATTATTGAAATTTCTAGATCCGCCCTTGATTGAATCAACCTGTATTTGAGAGTCAATTGATTCGGCAATGTACTGTGTAGCGCAGATTAAGTTCGTTACGGTGGAGCGATAAAACCGTGTTGTTGCGTAGATATTTTCTGTTGAACATATGAATAAATGTTATCATGCAGTAGAAACTCGAAAACTTTACCGAAATTACATATGATTGTTATTGGTCTATAGTTAGTGATATCATTTCTTTCGCCTTTTTTGTAGACGGGACACACTTTAGAGTATTTCCAAATATCAGAAAAGTAGCATTTCTTAAGACATAAATTAAAAATTACGCAAAGGGGATATGCAAAAATACTGGCACAGTCTTTCAATAAAAATGATGGGATTCCATCCGGACCCACAGTAAGTTTAAGTCTTTTTAACGCCATACAGACTTCAGCCTCGGAAAAGCGTTTGATGTCCAAACAGTCAAACGCGAGATTACTAGACTTAGTTACTGGGACGTCGGACATGTCATGGAAATAAGATCTCTCAAAAAAATCAGCAAAGGCATCAACGATATCATTAGGGATCCCAAGAAGTTCATTATTATACCCAGGTGATGTCTTTAGGTATACTAGTTGTTCCTTTTCATCCATTAATGTAAGCCCAGAATTTGGCGGATAAAATCTAGCCGCCATATTGATGCCGCCATTTTGAATTTTTAAGTTTTGATCACATATTTGTTTTCTACTCATATCAAGGGGGTTATAAAGAAAATGATAACCCGCCATCTTGGGGCGGCGGCCATTTTGAACATATTATAATACTGGACCAGATAATTGTAATCTGTAACCTTGATAACCCACAGATACCGATTTTCAGTCGAATCCGACGATAACTGATAAAGCCTATCCGTTATGTTGACGCCGCCATTCTGAATTTTGAAGTTTTGATCACATATTTGTTTTCTATTTATGAAACCCTTTCTTTTGATACCCATATCAAGGGGATTGTAAAGAAAATGATAATCCGCCATCTTGGGGCGACGGCCATTTTGAACATATTATAATATTGAGTATACTATATTGTATTGTCATCAGCGCTACACACAATTGCCAAATTTTATGATGATACAACAATTAGAAGTGAGTGAAATTTAGTTCCTTAGACCTTATTACATAGACAAATAGATAGATAGTTAGATACTGGTGGACCTAATAATAGTATATTATTCAACTAGCGGTAATGTAAGTAATAACTCACATAGATGAAGTTTATAGCACGAGCCGAGGCGAGTGCTGTAATTCATCAAGTGAGTTATTACCATTACCGCAAGTTGAGTACTATACTTTATCTACGATTATAACAATGAATATTAAATTGAGAAAATTTTGTTTAAATTACTGTTTGTTTATTAATAAAATTAACTGTAAAATTTAATTTTTGTACACACTTTTATATTTGTTCTGCGATTTTTCGGGTAATAAATTATGTATTGTATCATTAGCTACTTGTCTTCATTCTGGTGGTGTCCATATTAGTTCATCTTCACTAACCGAATTCATCATTTTTGGCACATTTATTACTTAACTTGATTTAAAAAAAAAATCGTCTATTCAAATTTCCCTTCTTTTTCACAATATACACAGGCGTGTGCTGGCCCACCAGGATACCGGGAGTTTCCCGGTGGGCCCTCGATAAAGAGGCCCTTCATAAAAAGCCTTCTTCCCTGTTGAATAATTTTTAGATTTTCTCTCCCCACGCTCATCAATTTTTCAAGTGAGAGGAAATGTTTTTTGAGATCTTCCCCCCGCTCATCAATTGCTAAGGTCTTTGCCCGGAGCCCAAAATCGTTCCAGCAGGCGCCTGAATATACACGTAGCAAAAAATAATTCCTAGTTTGCCTATAATATCAGGATTGACCTGCTGTACAACTACACATGCATTTTCATTTATCAACATTACTTTATAAATTCATTCTAACTTCATGGGGAGCAGACAAAGGGCAAAGATTTGTTCACGGCGTCTTCGATTTAGCAGAGAAGTACATCTCGAGCTATAAATACCACTTCACCTTCCTTAATGGGTCTACTTCTGCATCCAATATGAGTAAAGTTATCACACAATTCCAATTCCACCTTCGGCATACTTGAAAACAGTTCACAAACGTAAGAAATGTAATAAAACAGCAGACGTAACGTTATGACAACTACATGTTTTCGTCACTATTCCCGATATATTGATTGAAAATATTCTCAGAATTGAAATTCACTGATCCATCTGCTGATGATATAGACAAAAGTCAAAATTAGGGGCTCGTTCAGTTTAAACGTCGCGCTCGGACGTATGGTAGCGCACCATGGCGCGGCGTTCAGAATCAATGTTGGAAACAATATAACTACGAAGTGGCAGCGGGAACCTTACTGCAACTTTAACGTGACGTTACAGTCCCATTCGGTACTTTGTAATAAATGTAACTTTAAAGTTACATATTTTCAGTTCCTGTCACTATCCTCAAGTAACAATTACTTTCAAGTCGCATTTCTTAGTAAAAACAACTTCAAAGTGATTCTTTCTGAAATACACTATATTGAGGGCTAAAACTTATGACGCCACTATTACAAGACATGAACCATAACTTCATAAATACTTAACTTAAAAATTTAATTTATCACTACTTCTGCATCAGATGTTATAAATTAATAAATAAAAATTATTTTCAAGTTTCAAAGAACAATAAAAAATAGCTTTCAGCATCTAGATTGACACATTATCGCATGACGTTAAATATTTTAAAGACAATATTTTAATTAAAAAAATGCAAAAATCATGTAGGAACGAAACGCAAGTATAATAAAATCAGTTGCAAGACAAAGCAGGTAACATTCATTTGATAGAGTGGGGCTTGGTAAAGTTCCCCGAAAGTCGCAATTTACACTCCGCGACGTCACCGCTACATAACCACAACGCCATTGGAACGTAACCGGACAAGTTCCGGGAACGTGGCCGAAACGTTGCGGTAACCGAAGAAGTATTCCCCATTTTGGTCGTACGCACGTAATGGGAACGTTCCTATTATGCTCTTGTGACTAGTTACAGAACACTTTAAAGTACTTACAATGGGGAGCTTGCCATTTTTTTTAAAATTTCATAAAAGTGTGTATTTATGTATAAAAACACGCCACATCGAATATCAGCGCTTAAATCGCAGTACTTACTTTGCAATAAATAATTAAAGTTGAAATCCTGGCCACTCCTCACGAAAAGCACTGTGACGTCACCGGGTGAAAACTAGTCTTGCGTGGTGCCCAACAGATGGCTCACTTTAGCCTAATTAATAGACTGGGCGGCGGTTGGCTTTGAGACGTCCGCATATTCGATCATAAGTCTTTTGTTTTTTACGTTAGAGAAAAAAGTGTCGGAAAGCTCAATCAATTCTCTTTACATAAGCTATCTACAAATTTTTCGAAAAAAACGATAATTATCGAGATATTCGAGGAAATGTAGGAAACTACACGTTTTCCTATTCACTCTGTATGTAAATCTTAAAGAAATATTTTTTCTCAGAAACCTTTGTTTCGAAGGGCCGAGATTAACGGAGCGTCAAAGTAGTACATGATATTAAGTGAACATTGTATATGAGATCGATTTCAGTTAATTACGGTGACAAAATGGAGAAATTCCCAAATCTCACCCCCTCTAATTCGAAAAATAAAAAAAAAGAGTTTCAGCAAATTTAATTCTATTACTTCCACATCCAGTGGAAGTATAGTAACGACAAAAAAATTTTTAAAAATTTTTATTGTTCAAATAGGCTTAGAATGTCATGAAACGTCGAGATTTTAAGTTTGAGCGAAAAAAAATTTCTGTCTGTCTCGGTCTGTCTGTAACTTTTTTTTTGTGCGCACGTTTACTCTGAAACCGTTTGAGATATTGACTTGAAATTTGGTACACATATGTACTTTAACGAGATCTAGAACTAGATTATATTTTCATCTTGTTCCGTCGAAGGGTTGGGGGGTAAATTGGGGTAAATTTGGGGTAAATAGGTAGATCAAGCAGGTAAGAGTCCATAAAATTGGTATTTAGTATATACAAGAGAAGTAAGGTCTCAAAAAAAAATTTTGGCATTAGCCACCCCCATTACCACCCCCACTCCATTATTAAAGGGGATGAAAAAAAAATGTGATTTAGTGTGTGTACAAGAACCAGAAACCTCAAAATATTTTTTACTTCATCCACCCCCACTACCACCCCCACCCCACTACCGATGTGGGTTATCGTTTTATGGGTTTTTGGGGTAGAGGATTTCAAATATTATATTATTAAAATTCCATAAACAATTATTTCCACATACGAAATTTTTTCGTTGTGAGTGACTTGGTTAGAAAATCTGGATGTGGATGTGGAAGTAGTGATTCCTTGGGCAGCGGTTTTTAAATTAGCTAGAGTAATCTTTTGGCGTAGGAGCCAAAATTAAAAAGTTGCCAACTGTAGAAGCTCAAAATTTGCGATTTCTTGCCGTACCTGGCCGACACTTCAGTAGTTATCTCCACAACGAAAAAAAAATCAAAATTCTGATGGTAGCAGAAGATTCGTAGTGGAAAATACTCGTTTGATCTTATTACTTCCACGTCCAGTGGAAGTATAGTAACGACAAAAAAATTTTTAAAAATTTTTATGGTCCAAATAGGCTTAAAATGTCATGAAACGTCGAGATTTTAAGTTTGAGCGAAAACAAAATTTCTGTCTGTCGGTCTGTCTGTCGGTCTGTCTGTCTGTAACTTTTTTTTGTGTGCACGTTTACTCTGGAACCGTTTAAGATATTGACTTGAAATTTGGTACACGTATGTACTTTAACGAGATCTAGAACTAGATTATATTTTCATCTTGTTCCGTCGAAGGGTTGGGGGGTAAATTGGGGTAAATTTGGGGTAAATGGGTAAATCAAGCAGGGGTCCATGAAATTGGTATTTAGTATATATAAGAGAAGCTAAGGTCTCAAAAAAATTTTTGGCATTAGCCACCCTCATTACCACCCCCACCTCCTTATTAAAGGGGATGAAAAAAAATTGTGATTTAGTGTATGTACAGGAACCAGAAACCTCAAAATATTTTTTTACGTCATCCACCCCCCATTACCACCCCCCTATCACCACCCCCACCCCACTACCGATGTGGGGTATCGTTTTATGGGTTTTTGGGGTAGAGGATTTCAAATATTATATTATTAAAGTTCCATAAACAATTATTTTCACATACAAAGTTTTTTTCGTTGTGAGTGACTTGGATAAAGAATCTGGATGTGGAAGTAGTGATTCCTTGGGCAGCGGTTTGTTACTTCCACATCCAGTGGAAGTATAGTAACGACAAAAAATTTTTTAAAAATTTTTATTGTTCAAATAGGCTTAGAATGTCATGAAACGTCAAGATTTTAAGTTTGAGCCAAAAAAAATTTCTGTCTGTCGGTCTGTCTGTCTGTAACTTTTTTTTTGTGCGTACGTTTACTCTGGAACCGTTTGAGATATTGACTTGAAATTTGGTACACACATGTACTTTAACGAGATCTAGAACTAGATTATATTCATCTTGTTCCGTCGAAGGTTGGGGGGTAAATTGGGGTAAATTTGGGGTAAATAGGTAAATCAAGTAGGTAAGAATCCATAAAATTGGTATTTGGAATGTACAAGAGAAGCTAAGGTCTCAAAAAAAATTTGGCAGTAGCCACCCCCATTACCACCCCCACCCCATTATTAAAGGGGATGAAAAAAATTGTGATTTAGTGTGTGTATAAGAACCAGAAACCTCAAAATATTTTTTTACTTCATCCACCCCCACTACCACCCCCTATCACCACCCCCCACCCCACTACCGATGTGGGGTATCGTTTTATGAGTTTTTGGGGTAGAGAATTTCAAGTTTTATATTATTAAAGTTCCATAAACAATTATTTCCACATAAAAAATTTTTTCGTTGTGAGTGACTGGATAGAAAATCTGGATGTGGAAGTAGTGATTCCTTGGGCAGCGGTTTTTTATTTCGAGCTAACTCCCACCGTTTCGGAGATATCTGCGAAAAAGAGCAAAAAACAGCTTACATTTCAGAGCCAAAAAAATCGCAAAAACAACTCTTGACACGCTCATATTTTTCGAAAAACACCACGATGTCGCGACGTAAAGAGGAAGTTTTTCAGATAAACCTGATAGTAAATTGCACGCCGAAATTCGAAAATTCGGCTCGGCACGAACGAATCGAAAGCAGCATTTTGTGACATTTCAGAATATTGAAGATGTTTTACATGGAGTAGTATTAAAATTTTAGGTTGTGTTCACTGCTAGTTGTTTCTGACAAATGAGCATGCGCATATAGAATTGTCAAAGCCAAACCAGAATCGGTGTCGCTTGACGCCGTCATTCGACTTTCACCTTGTGACGTCACGTTTCAAGACTGGGTAAAATCCGGCAGATTTGAATCGCTTATATTTATGGAGATTTTTTTTTTGTTATCTACGGGATTTTTAATGATGTTAGTTTACGATTTTGAGTATTTTAATTCAATTTTATTTTTTGGGCAAGTTCCAGCAACTAATTGTGCTAGTTGGGTGGGCCGCCATCTTTACACTTCCATTCAGAAACTAGAAATTCCTACAGAAATAAGACAAGCAAACTTCATCGTCGGTTTACAATCTGTCTTTTTGATATTTGGAATGTTTTCGCTAAATATGATACTATTCGAGTTATTCGAGAAAAGCCGTTTTGAGATACCTGATTTCTCAAACTAAAATCGCTATTTTCAAATCGTTATAACATAACCTAAAAACTACCAATTTATATGATTTTTTTTCCTTCAAAATGTGATTCTCTTTCAGCATCAATGGTTTTTTTTGCGATATCCACCCCTTCAAAATGGTTATCCCCGCATAACATAGAAACATTTCTTTAATGTACTCACCAATAAATTATCAAAAAAACCTGGAAAAATCCATAAACCTCTAAATTAAAATCTCTAGTTACTGTACTATTACTGGTTTATGATTAAAAAGAAATAAAATTTGTTTCTATTTTCATTTGTTTGAATTCATTCATTTTTCCGTCTATTTCACACAGGCAGACACATTTTTTAAATATTTAATATCAGTGTTAAAATAATACACTTCTTTGCAAAGTTTCTATTATATTTATTAAAAATATTTGCCGAGTTATTAGCCCAGTCGATGAAGGTATTTACCCACAAAAATTTGCAAACAGAATAATTTTTTTTAATGAGTTCGTGAAAGTGTAAATAATATCCTGAAAAGTTTACATTTCGCTCGGATGCAGAATATCAAAAAAATTGAAAAAAAATTTTTTCATCTATTTTTTCAAAATTTTGAAATTAGATCAAGCTAGAAAAAAATAAAAATACAAAAAATGTCCTAACAAAATTTATCGTTAAAGCTACGGTTTTCCCGGAAAAACATAGTAAAGTGTAACGTTATAACTCGGAGCGAGATCCATGCGTGCGCGCACTTGAATACGCATGACTGTGACACCGACGCAATGAATTACATGTCACTATCAGAATTTGTTCAATGTATATAAGTGATGATTCATTTAAAAGATGGAAATTGTAGCTTTCTGATGCTTTTTGTTTTAAACAATACTAGCAAAGGATGTATGGGAAAAATATATTATCACGCCCGAACTCAATCGTCGCAATAAAAAAAATATAAAAAAAAATAAAAGCCCTTCAAACAAATTCTTTCTTCATTGAGAACTATTAAAAAGTATGTATACTTCATGATTATTATGGTTTATTAAGTCGTAGTAACGAGGATTCAAACAAAAAGTACATCTCAAATCATTTTAATTTCCTTGCTTGATGATTTTTTTGATAAATATATATATTGGAGGCTGTAACTTGTCGACAAATTGACCCATTTAAAAAATAAATAAAATATCACTATTTCGGAAAAAATGTATACTTTTTGAATGTTCAAACACAAAATCGTTTACTTATATGCATTTTTTCGAAAATACTATCAATCAGATCATGATAAGAAATTGCGGTTTTCACGACCTTATCCTTATAAATATGAAAATATCTTTGATTGTTTTAAATATAAATTCTGGAACTTTTCCAATACATTAACAAATGCATAAGAAATCCATTGGATATAGCTGAAATGTGGATAGGTGTACCTGTAATAAATACAATACAGTAGAGTCACGTAAAAATTCATGCGAGCGATTCAGCAGCTATGTGGTGCCTGTGTATGCGTTCATAATTATATATTTTCCCTCCATACTCACTATTTATCCTCCTATTCACTAAGGAAAATGTTAAAAATGTGTAATCAGAAAGAGAAAAAAGCTTTATTTTACTCGATAGAACAGCTAAGAATTTTTATAGGTTCCATAGTAGGCATTTAACCGTGCGCTGGCCGCGCAGAGTGACAAAGTTACTTCACTATTTTTTTTTTTCAGGAATACCATGGCTTTAGCGATAAATTTTATTAGAGTGTTTTTTGTTCAGAAACACGCGGTCTATCCACCTGTATTTTTTATTTTTCCTACCCTGACATAATTTTAAAATTTTGAAAAAAATGGATAAACAATATTTTTTTCACTTTTTTTTATGTTCTGCATCCGAGTGAAATGTAAACTTTTTAGGATACTATTCTATACACTTTCACGAACTCATTAAAAAAAAATCATTCAGTTTGCAAATTTTTGTGGGTTTCACTATAAAATGTTCTCTGTCGACTGGGCTAATATGAATTTATTAACAAAATGTCCCCACTCGCTAAAATTTTTTTGCGGTGAATTTACCGAAACACCAAATTTAATTATTTTAACTTCTGTGGAAGAAATTCAATTAAGAAGCGATTCTACGCTAGACAGATGTTATAGCTTTTCATTATAAACGGAAAAACACGAAGCACATTAACACCTTTACTTTCCTAATGTCGTAAATATTCTTTTATCAATAAGGGACATCTTGGGTACACACATACATACAGGCGCCATGTACCCATGTACATGAATCATTTTTGTATCAGATTTTGTCAAAGCAGCGGTTAGCGGTTCTAGTAAGTAGGTGGCTTAATTGAGATTTGATGTTAAATTGGAGTATAAAACTATTGTCCCAGATCCCCGATAAATATCTTTCAAAAGCTACAAACCAGGTAGCAAGTAGAAATAAGTTTACATTTATAGTAAATAACATACATATATCCAAAAGATTGGCTTATATACCCCTGAATTTGGTATCTTGATAATTTTGTTTACATACATTATTCCTGTCAAGTTTTATTTGATATTGTGACAGAAATATATTTATAACGTGCCAACTTATATTGATTTACTGTTTGATTTCGATTTCAATCTATTTATTTACATTTATTTTTACGTAGGCGTAGAAATGCCTCGGTATTTTTTACTTTATAAACTTTAAGTTGGGAATTGTGCATACCTTACAGTTTGATCTGAAAATTAAGCATAATTTATCAATACGTTGTCCCCACCGAAAGGAGTTAAAAAAATGAAAAATTAAAAAAAATTACCCAAAAAATTTACTTTTTTTTTGTAGAAATGCGCCGCCAATGACTATAACCAATCTTACGTAACGCGGTACAACCATATCACTTTATCAGACTTGGGATTGACACTATTGACAGCAAAGCTGGAGAGGGTAGAAGTGACTTTAGTTTTAATCAAATCACACTACAAAAATGGCGAAACAAATTAAATAAAAGACATTGACCCTATGCTAGTGAACTCTGCTATAAAGGGGTCTACACACGATCCAGCGGCAGGGACCCGACATTGTCGGTACGCTTTGAAGATAATTGGAATTCCAGCGGACCAGTTCACTTTTACGGATGAGTTCAAAGCATGCCGACATGGCTGGGTCCCTGCCGCTGGATCGTGTGTAGACCCCTTAAGAGATATTTACTTAAACCCGTCAATAACACAAAAACACCAACTTCGGCGGTGTACCTGCCGGTGTCGACCGAAAGTAAAAAACGCGGCACTTTGACCGCACCCGCCCGCTTCGTTTTTTATGCCAATTAAGGAAATGTAAACATCTCCGATATGTTTTTTCACAAGTAAGTTCGTCGTCCTATTACTGACCTAGACAATAACAGTAGTGAATGTTCGTAAGTTTCAAGCATTGTTAATATACCTCAGAGCACTCTAAAATTTTGCAAGGGCACATTGAAGACAAGTACACCATTTTATTTTCCGAATATCACGTTGTATATTTCGACTTGCTGAACACGAATCAGATGTCCGTTTAGCTCCATCACTCACATTTTTTTGCAACACTTTTTTTGTGTGTGTTTATCTAATATATTTGAATACGCGGTTTTCTATAAAATGGCGAAGGATCCGGTAATATTCATATATTACACAAACATACAAGAAAAAACTGTATGTTTGTGGGACTCCATGGGGCAATCTTTATGTATTTCAACGTGCTGAATGTGAAACACGTGTCCGTTTAGCTCCATCACCTACCAATCTTTAGTAAATCCCGAAAATAACCTAAATTATGGTATTTTTAGGTTATTTTCACGATATACAGAAAAATGGTGGGTGATGGAGCTAAACGGACACCTCATTCGTGTTCAACATGTCGAAATACATATGAAGTTCTAGGAATAGACCACTTTTTTTATTTTGTGAAAACGAAATCAGAATTGTTGGATTCGCTCGTTTTTCACCTCTAACCACCCCAAAACAAACGAAAAAGTGTTTACTAGTGAAATATTTTTGTCGAACTCCTCTATACGTTTCCTTAAATATATAAGGAATAAAAACCAGACTGCAACCAACAGCTATTCTCCGGACTAATGCCCCGCCGAGCGCTGAATTACGAATTCAAGCTTGGCTGCGTTAAGTACAATAACTGTGTATTGCCACAAAACGCTAAAGTTTCGATTTTAATAGACACCAGCCGAAAGACTTATTCCTACTTAAAGGAGCTCTCGTGCCAGCCACCCCATACCACTTGCAGACTGCAGTTTCGAGCTATTGGTTCTCGTCAGTGCAAGGTAGGTCTGAGATAGCTGGAACGAGGCATTTGTTCACTCTTGGTACATGACGAGATTTATAAAACCACGACATGCAGCAAAAATGGCAGGCTCCATCTAGCGGCTAATGTCCATTACAATCGAAACAGCAGTAGCCCTGACATGGGCATAGTTAGTAGGTATGCTTTTAGAGGGCAGAATATTTACTAGTGAAACATGTTTGTCGAACTCCTCTATAAGTTTCCTTAAATATATAAGGAATAAAAACCAGACTGCAACCAACAGCTATTCTCCTGACTAATGCTCCGCCGAGCGCTGAATTACGAATTACAAGCTTGGCCGCGTTAAGTACAATAACTGTGTATTGCCACAAAACGCTAAAGTTTCGATTTTAATAGACACCAGCCGAAAGACTTATTCCTACTTAAAGGAGCTCTTGTGCCAGTCACCCCATACCACTAGATGAAGCCTGCCATTTTTGCTGCATGTCGTGGTTTTATAAATCTCGTCATGTACCAAGAGTGAACAAATGCCTCGTTCCAGCCATCTCAGACCTACCTTGCACTGACGAGAACCAATAGCTCGAAACTACAGTCTGCAAATGGTATGGGGTGGCTGGCACGAGAGCTCCTTTAAGTAGGAATAAGTCTTTCGGCTGGTGTCTATTAAAATCGAAACTTTAGCGTTTTGTGGCAATACAGTTATGCCTGTCATTTTTGCTGCATGTCGTGGTTTTATAAATCTCGTCATGTACCAAGAGTGAACAAATGCCTCGTTCCAGCCATCTCAGACCTACCTTGCACTGACGAGAGCCAATAGCTCGAAACTGCAGTCTGCAAGTGGTATGGGGTGGCTGGCACGAGAGCTCCTTTAAGTAGAAATAAGTCTTTCGGTTGATGTCTATTAAAATCGAAACTTTAGGCGTTTTGTGGCAATACACAGTTATTGTACTTAACGCGGCCAAGCTTGTAATTCGTAATTCAGCGCTCGGCGAGGCATTAGTCCGGAGAATAGCTGTTGGTTGCAGTCTGGTTTTTATTCCTTGTATAATTAAGGAAACGTATAGAGGAGTTCGACAAAAATATTTCACTAGTAAATATTCTGCCCTCTAAAAGCATACCTACAAACGAAAAAGTGGTCTGGCCTGCAGACCAAATCAGTGAATTCCTATGTGTTTGGATCCGTTGAAACCTAATCCGAAGTCAGAATTGTCAGATTGGCTCGTTGTTCACCCCTAACCCCCCAAGAACACCCCCTTACAAAAAGATGGTCTGTCCAGCGAACCAGACAGACCACTCTTTTTTGTTTTGGAGATGTTTCTTTGGAGGTCCACTGATCTGGTCCATAGGTCAGACAACTTTTTTTATATTGGGAGTGTTTTGTGGGGTTAAGGGTGAAAAACGAGCAAATCTGACAATTCTGACTTCGGATTCGGTTTCAAAGGGTTCAAATACATAAGAATATACTGGTATGGTCCACAGACTTTTTTTTGGGGGGGGGGGCTGTTTTTTGGGTAAGGGGTGAAAAACGAACCAATCTGACAATTACTTTGACTCAGGATTCGGTTTCAGCGGGTCCAAATACATATAGGCTAGTACCAAAGCGGATTTTGAATGCTAAAAAAAAAGAAAATTATTAACAGGCAAGGACCAGCCGGGGAGTTTAGTAAAGGTTATAAAGAAAAGAAAAAACAAAAATTAAGCACGAGATAATCTGAAATTGTGAAATGGGGGTGCTGTTTAGGGGTTGAAAGTGTTTTTTGCGATTTTCGGCGAAACGTGACCTCCTAGCGGAAAATGTCCTTCACAAAAGTTACAGATATTAAAAACATGTAAAACTTTCACATAAGGCATTTTTCATCATAACCTCAAATTTTTCTAGAAAATGGCGGAAAACCGATTTTTCGGTTTTTTATTTTTCTCGTAAAAATAATTCAATTTACATGAAATTTTGTGAAAGTATACTTTTTTTGCATTGAATAAGAATGATTTTTTGGAATCTGGCAAATTTGTTTAGGTAAATACCTTCATCGACTGGGCTATACGACTTTCAGTGCGTAGGTGCATTGCCATGAAAAACTTAAGTTTCAGAATGTTTTTGCCCACTTTCTTCAATTAAATTCATTCAACTTTAGTAATATTACATTGAAGTAAATTTTGTCATTGAAATTTAATCCATTATTCACATAAATAAATAATAAAAAAATATTGAAAATAATATAATTCGTGATCAGAAAAGTAATTTTTTTGGTTTTTCTCAATTTTAAGCGGTTTCATGAAAAATAAACCATCAATATGTATAGACCATTTAAAAGTGGACATTTCAACGGTTAAAATGAGCCCAGATAGAATATTGAAATCGAAAAAAACACCAATAAAGTTTTCCTTGGAAGATTTGGGTTTTTTTTCGAAAAATGTAAATATCTCGGAAACTACTTCTTCCCCAGATTCCCAAAAAATCATGCTTATTCAATGCCAAAAAAGTATACTTTCACAAAATTTCATGTAAATTGAATTATTTTTACGAGAGAGAAAAATAAAAAACTAAGAAATCAGTTTTCCGCCATTTTCGGAAAATTTAAGATTATGAAAAATGCCGTATATGAAAGTTTTAGATATTTTTAATATCTACAACTTTTGTGAAGAACATTTTCCGCTAGGAGGTACGTTTCGCTGAAAATCGCAAAAAAACAAACCACTTTTTTGTAGCTGTGTCATTAAACATTAATTTTTTTAATGAAATTTAGTATGTGGATACTCCTTTAGTACAAATTACCAATTCCTCCTAGAAAATTTAGGAAGGGCAGATTTCTGGGGGTAGAGGTTAAAAAAATAATTATAAGCTAAGCTATACTGTATATGGACCTCACTATTTTGAGAAAATTAGTCCGAGTTGTTCCGGACCGTTCATTACAAAGTGTGTGTTTATAAAAGAAATTGCACAAGAAATGAAGTAACTATTTTATGGAGAAAGAAAAATTGATGAACACTAAACAGAACATGCATGACATTTTAGCTCATAAAACTGACTAATAATTCAAACATTACTTATCCAGTTGCACTGTGCATTCAATAATATTCGTCATCAATCTAACTTGGTCAGTACACCTACATTTAAAATATGTTAATAGGTTTTAATTAAATTTTAATTTAAATAATTATCTATCTTTATCATGTTCGTTCCGTCTGACTACTCTACAATTGTATAAATGTAGGGTTGGGTTTATAGATATTAGTAATCTCCAATTTTGATATTTACGTCAAAAATGCTTTATGTAGAACATTCTTGGAATTATTACACCGTACCACAATGTGATATTTTCTTATTAAATATTTTTTATTTTATAGTAAATTAGAGTAAGTATAAAGGCTACTACATATGACACGTATTTTTATACACAACTCATACAAATATTAAAGGTATTAAAATCAACACTAGAAGTATTTTTGTTAAATTATCCATTCAAGTTAGACACTGAATTGATTGTTTTTGATATCTCCCAGTAAACACTAATAGCAATAAGACTAAGAAACACGTTTTATACGCAGCAAAACTATGTCAAAAAACGGTAAATTTAAACATTTATTATAGTCCGATCAAGTCAACGTATATAAATTGTATGTAAAGTTGACTACACACTTGTTAAGCATGAAAAAATGTCGGCGTCTTTGGTGGTGCGGTGCGGCGTGTTTGATGGTCAGACATTTTTTGAGTGCTTAATAGACCTGAAGACAACTATACTATACCTAAACATGTAATTAAATTATGACGTTTGATAAACGTTTCACAAATACATTTTATAAGCTGTATGTAACTAGAAAACTAGTTAGATTATGACATCTAATAAATGTTTCATAAATGCGTTTAACAAGTGTTTCACGGATACCTTTTTTTTTTAACATTGTATATGACATTTTATAAACTCCCTATAAAGCGCGTACGCAGTCCCGACTACCAAAATTTATGCGAACGAGTTATCCCGCATTAGGGATAATCGCAGAGGACGGTCCCAACCTCAGTGCAATGGAAAAAGCTTGGTATAGTGTTGTCTCTCTAAAGTGTTTGATAAAAGTGATGCAAAGTAGATCAGCGACTTAAAACTAATGTAAGTGGTGCCATCTTCCTGTATGAGACTGCGCTTTTATAAATCAATAACAACTTAGGTTTACCTCTTAACTTAAATTTGAAATTTAGTTATCATTTAAAATTTTAGCAAAAGTATTTTTTAATTTTATAGATTACTTGAATTATTATACCTACACCGTTCTTCTGGTAAGTAAACTTAATTTTTTAAATAAAAGTATTGTGGAGATACTTTTTTAACACTGACTAATACATTTTATAAACGTTTCACAAATACGTTTATAAGCTGTTTGATTCGTTCACTGGTTTTGATATAATAATCCAAACTGTCTTGAATGCAGTTGTTTATTAGTTTCCAATAAATAAATTCTTTAAAGTAACATGACTGAGATATTTCCTTCAGATTGCATTGACTTCTCTTTCAATAAGAGATTGTTTTGTTTTAGTTCTGAGTTTAGTTCCTTGATTATTTCATTTTAAGTTTAATGTGTGTAATGTGTGTGATATACCTATAAAGTGAGTTTATTTAAAACGTCTTTTAAATCAAAATGTTCTACCTGTAGTGACAATCTAGTAGATCATAAATATAATAAAAATATAAAATCATAAAGTGTTACATGAACTTATTATTAATATACAAAATCATTTTTAAACCACTGGAACATATATTTCACGCATCTTATACATTCCGATGTTTACTATTATAGTTAATGAAAAATGTATTTTATACCAAAGATTAAAACTTGTGGTAAAATTTAGGTTAATGATATTATCAAAATAAAAGTAAAATAATAGTATATTATTCAACGAGAGGTAATGTAGGTAATAACTCACGCAGAACTGTGGCAGCTGCATCTGCTCATAACTGCGAACGTTGGCCGTCAAATGAGGGAGGTTTTAATCGAGGATCTGATGATGCTACTAGCTACCCTCCTTTCTCTCTCAACTGTTGTTTAAGACGCTCTACTTCTCCTTGAACCTAATTTATCTTTTCTTCAAACTTATTTACTTTGCCTTTGTCTTGACTGACTTCTGTCTTGATTTCAGCGGCTTCAGTCTTCATAACTTCCATATCCTCCTTGTTTTTGTTAGTGGATTTGATCGTGCAAAATTTTCCTCAATTCCTCCTAATGTCTTTCTTGGTCCTCTTTCTCTTCTTGGCGTCTTCTTTCTTGCTCTTCTTTTTCTTCTCGATGTCTTATTTCTTGTTGTTCTTTTTCTTCTTGACGTATTCTTTCATACTCTTCTTTGTCTTCTTGACGTTGTCTTTCTTGTTATTCTTTCTTCTCTTGTCGTCTTATTTCTATGTTCTCCATCATTTTTCTAAATTCTGCAAGGTCCTGTGTTTTTTTTGTTGCCATGCCTCTTGCTGTTATGGGCATATAACCATTTTAAACAGTTTATTGCACAATATCGTTATGAAAATACAGATATCTCGTAGATATTTCCAATGGTACTTTCTAGAAAAATCTCGAAAGGGCACGGAAGAGTCTTATTTAGAGTCTAAGTCACTCTCTGCTTGTCACTATCTCAAATAGAAGGTTCTAGAAATGTGCTCAAACTAACACAAATCAGTTTCTTTCAGTATCTATATCACTTTCCAGTTGAAAGAATTTGATTATCTCCACTAGTTTCCGAATAGAATGTTCTGGAATTTTTCGCGAACTAACACAAATGAGTCTTTTTTATCACTTTCCAGTTGAAGGAATTTATTTATGTCCACTAGTTTCCGAATAGAATGTTCTGGAACTTTTCTCGAAAGCGCACTTTTCACATTTTTTAGTTCAAAATTGGTCCTTATACAGCGACCAATTCCCCGTGTCACCGTGTCTTCCCGAGAAGAACACTTGTAGAACCTTCTCGAGCAATCCAGAAATCTTCTGTTATAATTTCGCTTCTGACACCAATGTGTTTACACCCCTTTGTAAACACCCTGTATCGTGGATCCGGAAATTATAACAACAGAGTAATACTAAACACTACTTCATTAACTTACGTACTAATTACAACAAATAATTACTTCAATAATATAACACTCACTACTATAATTCAATTATTCAGTCACTTTATCACTTTACTTGTGCTTGACCTATTCTCACTAACTATCGCAACTGAACTGTACTGTCTTCTGAAGTAAACTGTACTGTGCGACGACTCGCTCTCTATTTATATTCCTAGGTAATTGGTTCTGGAACTCTCTACCACATTCTACAATTTTCCAGATAGATGTCAGTGCACATTGTGCGTATGCACTCCACGAATTTTACAGTACTGAATGACATTAGTGACAGTGCCACTGGCTCATTGGAACGTATATCATGTAAAATTCTGAATTTTTGGCACACTAACCTTTTATGTCATTGTGCTGGTTACTATACTCACTACTATTCGAGGAACTTCTAAAAAATTCCCCTATAGGCGTCTGAATTTAAGATGCCAGCGCCAAAGTGGAGAACTCGTGAACTAATTATAGGCCGTTTGTTTACTTATTTGGCGAATACTTATATCGATTTTTTTCTGTTTATTGTTATTTTTGACGTTGAAAATAATAACATTAATAATATATGACCTAAAGGTTTGCAAGATTTTGTTGTAAGTGATTTGCAAGATGTTAATGGCATTATTCAGCAAAATTCATATTTTTTAGGTTATCTGGTTTTCCCCTTGAAAAGTACAGTTTCTTCGACAAAAACGGTGTCTGGCTAGTTAAATATTAATAAACTTAAATATTTCTTTAAATTTATGTACAGTTGTAGTTTAAATCAATTTTTTTTCAGAAAACATGAGTGACATTTAGGTTAAGCATATTGCAATGTATGGAACATCAGTGAAGCACTAAAAATGTAAAAATTCTAAGTGTGTGTATGAAGGGGAATATGTTTTAAATAAAGGACATATTATTTTGTGTGGTACAACCCATATTTCAACACAAAACTTAATAAATGTGTATGCTCTATGTTTACATGTGTCAGATCATGAAATTAGTGTACATTGAATATAGGTAACTGAAAAGATATTTATTAATTCTTTAAGTAAAATAACTGAAACAGTATTTTGTAAAATATGAAATAGAAATATTCAGGGGTAAAACATAATAGTGCATGAGTATACATTACTTTTATAAATATATTGAAATTGCATATACCTATTTACTTATTTCAAAAATTTCACTTACAATGTGTGATTGTTCAGGCAATTATTATTACTACTCGGGCCACGATTATTTGCACCAGCTTTTTCCCTCTCAATGCCTGGTTAAAGGTGTCTACATCAAAGAGGGTATGCTGTGAACATTGTCGTGCCAATTCAACTTTCACGAGTTGTCCCTGCAATCTACAAAGGATACCGACTAGGTTGGCTCCAGCAAATTGTATCTTGTGTAGCCCCTTTAAACGCTATCATATTTTTAATAACTTAGCATCTCAGTTTATCATTATTTACTTATTGTTGATATCATCGTACACTAAAGAGACAATGACAGAAAAGCCTATAATTAGTTTGACTGTAGATCACCAGGTGGCGTACTCCTTATTTTCAGACGCCTATTATAGTCAATTATCTTATCCTTTCTAGATTAATCATACGCTCCATATTGCAGTCTACGATTGCACGAGCTGCCAGAGCTCGTGTCAAAAATGTGCACTTGGTGCAGATTACACGAAAATAATTTTGCCAGTGGAACATAAGAAACTGCTAAAGTGCGTATTAATTTCTCACTGGAATATAAAAGTTGCACTAAGTTTCAACTGCACGTTGTTGAAATTTGGCCAAACATATCGGAGACAACCTGTATATAGGCGGCATCTACTTGTTTGGCTTTTATCATTAGATTTCCTTCACTTAGCGTCACCAATAAATAGGTGGCTTAATTGAGATTTAATGTTAAGTATTAAACTATTGTAATGATTGTATCTCAAAAGCTACTGAAAGTTACAAACAAGTAGCAATTAGATCTAAGATTATGTTCAAATCAAATAAAATGGGATTTTATTGAGTAAGTTGCGGTTATTATTTACTTTTAATCTTGAGTAACGAGAGCAGTAAGTTGTATTTTGTCTTCGGGGCTTTTCTACTCTAGTAAATTAACATAACTAACAACATTCATGCGTTCCATTAAACGTTGTATTGACAATACAACACTATAAAATTCATATTTCAACTCTATTCTCCATCCAAATGTATAATTACATCATATAAAATCAATTAGTCTTTGCATTCCGATAATAAATCCTTAAATTGTTTAGCATATGATTGCCGTAGGTTTACATTTTCATTATCCATAAAAATAGTAATAAGTACTAAGAAGTGTCAAGTACCAATCCTCTCACAATATATAATAAATTCCTTCTTCGCCCTATTCACAACGTCTTGACTACGGTTTTGTGACTCATGCATCATTCTGCCTTTGCTACATGGCACGTCTGACAGCACCATGCCATCTGCCGCGGTTGTATGTTAGGATAACAGTCTCAGCAAAGCTTCTTGACATCAACACCTTGATGACATCAGCCCAACGTTTTGGAGGGCAACCTCTTCACATCTTATCATTTGGTTTTGGTTGACAAAAAGTCCCTACTGTTATGTCTGAAAAAAGAAAGGCTACATCCGAAGAATGAGAAATTTATAACTGCCATCCAGGGACGGTGGAACACCAAGAACACCAGAAATAATTAGAAACGCAGTCCTCCTAGTGAACGATAACCGCAGGAAGTGCAACAGGTGAAATTATTGAACATGGTTGGACGCTACCCTGCTTTAGCTACAGGGATATATTTAGAATGACACAACTAGCTAGCGAAGATCATACACCGATAGTTAGCACTGAGGTTCAGGATTCGTACTAATTCATCGCCCTTCTATAAATACACACCCTCAACCATTTTGCAAAATGATGAAACACTGTTATACCGGGACAGACTAATTCAGTTCGACAGAACTCAGGACCACAACCACTTTGACATATCTGGTGATCAAAAAGGCCACCATTATCGGATGCCTTTCTTAACTACTTGCAGGGATCAGATGTGATAAAGAACAACAAATACCGAGACTTGGCTATAGAGCTTTGACATGCATCTCGTTTGACATGTACGGTGATTAGAAGAACTGAGTACTATAAATATCAGTCATAATATCAGCAACAGGTGTCGTGATAATGATGTTCCTGATACACTCAGCAGCTTAACTTACCTGAAACTTTGTAACAATTATCCAGAGGATGGTGATTCTCCAGCCATCACGAGGAAGTTTCTAAATTATGAAGAATAAACATCTGAGCACTTCATCGGACGAATGGAATATGATGAATTTCATTCCTATATTAACTGAGCACAACCCAAAGAGTGTGACGCTTAATTTACGCAAAAATAGCGAAATAAATCGAAGACATTGACCCCATGCTGAAACGACAAGCAGATATACGAGATATTTAATTAAACCGGTCAATGACACGGCGGTGTCCCTATTGTTCGACCGAAAACAAAAAACGCGGCTCTCTTTTAAGGAGTTTACACACGATCCAGCGGCAGGGAGCCAACATTGTCGGTACGCTTTGAAGATAATTGGAATTCCAGCGGACCAGTTCACTTTTACGAATGAGTTCAAAGCATGCCGACAAGACCCCCTAAAGGCACGATTCAGCGGCAGGGAGCCAGCCTTAAGTTTACTCTCTTATCCACTCTAACTGTGGACATACTGTATAATTAAGAAAAATGGTATGGCGGAAGACAGTAATATTTGGCATCTTGTTAACCGTCAATGAACACAATATGAAAAATAAATTATGAAAAAATGTAACGGAGAGTAACATTTTTTTTGTATGTGGATAACACAAGTATCAAAAGAATATATGAAAAAAATATACAGGGTGGTCACTCAAAGAAAATTAATGAAAAAATTTTGACGAAGGGCCGTAATATTTCACATGCAGTTAACACAACTGTCAACGAAGAAAAATATGAAAAAAATACACATGGTGGTCAAGGAAGAAAAATATAAAAAATTTACTCAAAAAATATTGAAAAAATGTGACGGAGAGCGATAATATATGACATGGAATGAACACAACTGTCAAGGCAGAAAAACATGAAAAATGTACAAATACAAATGTAAAATAAATAATGAAAAAAAAATGTGAAGGAGATAATATTTCGCATACAGTTAACACAATTGTCAAGGAAGGAAAATATAAAAAATATACGGCGGTCACCCTGAAAAAATTATAACAAAAAGTGTGACGAAGGGCGATAATATGGCATGCAGTTAACACAACTGTCGTGGCAGAAAAATTTGGAAAGTATACAGGGTGGTCACCTCCGATTAAAGAACTTATATCTAGATACATAACAGGCTATCTTTTCACTATATACCTTGTTTGCTCCTAACATAGTCAAATTATATGTCCATTAAAATGGATAGATGAACATCACATGCCATAGGCAACAGTGGCGTTGTGTGTGTAGAAAATGTGTAGAATGGTTAATATTTTCATTAAAATGAATTATTGCAATTCCTGCATTACCGGCTCTTTATATAACGTGATGTAGGCATACGATATTACAGTAAGATAAAACAGTAAGATAAATATGTATTGAAGGATATTAAAATTTAATTGCTATTTATTTTATAACTGTAAACTGAACTTCATCATGTTACGACTATGGGACGATCGATTTTCTTCTTTTCTAAACTGCTCTCTGCAAACGGCACAGCACTTCACTATTTATTTGCACAAAATATATTGTCACTAAACTGTGTAAATATGAATAGAGAATATTATTTAGGTATTAAGCAAATCACAACTTAAAATAAAATTACTTTTTCATCAGTTTTTGGTCGGAGAACACGAAAAACATTTATTGACATTAATGGCCGAACTGTCAACTGAGATTATGATAATCGAACTGAAGCCGATCGTGTACGAGCGGCCGCGAATACGCCGATGGGCCAATCAGCAATTTATGGGAAGAAGTGCCTTAGAATGGGAGTCTTTCGGGATCATAAAATTCATGCCATTATGTATCTAGATATAAGTTCTTTAATCGGAGGTGGTCACCCTAAGAAAAACAAGCTGAAACCGTACGCTTCGCCAATTTACTCAGCTTTTTATATATAATTGTTACACATTCTATAGGCTACTCTTGTAAATAATGTTAGTTTTTGGACGTCCTAAATTTTGTGATACTATCTTTGTTGTGAAAAAAATTATATGAAAAAAAAAAATGAAAAAAAAATATCCAACCTGTGTGGGATTCGAACAAGGGACCTGGATTGCAACGCAAAGCTCTAACCGCTGCGCCACCACATATTTCTACGAAAATTGGTTGTCTGTGATATACCTATATCTTTCGACAATCATACATATTTCAACTCGTACTTCTATAAAATAGATATTAGTAAAATTCATAAACACAAGAAATATATTATGGAAATAATATTTCGCAAGATTTCCATTTGAGTACAAGCGAAAAAAATTAAGAGAATATATATATATACAGGGTGTCCCGAAACTCCCGCCTTTCCCTTTAGGTGCTAATTCTCCATGCAAAAATAGTAAGAAAAGTTCCTATAAACATGTGTCCGGAAATGCTTCCTAAGGGAGCTACGGCCCTCTAAGGATGGCACAAAAATAGGTGTACTAATTATCTCGGAAATGATTTGGGACAACTTTATGAAACTTCGTTAACTTTTTTCGATTAATAAAAGTTATTGTTTTACGCCTACTTTAAAAAATAAATAATGCGCATTTAGCAAACGAATACGCAATATTTCGTTTAGACCGCTTTTACTCGAAAACGGCTTGCCATATGGCTAATTGTAAAGAGGCCTTTTTTTATGCAGAATTAACCAGGGAATCATAATCAGGGATTAAAGTACTAAAAATGTCAAATGGAAAATTAATATGTAGAAACAAAGAACACCGACCTCTCGTTTCTCCGTCTCTGGATAAAATTAATTTTGGCTAATACTGTAAAACAATAACCTTTAATAATCAAAAAAACGTAACCAAGTTTCATAAAGTTGTTCCAAATCATTTCCGAGATAATTAGTAAAAACACCTATTTTTGCGCCATCCTTAGAGGGCCGTAGCTCCCTTAGGAAGCATTTCCGGACACATGTTTATAGGAACTTTTCTTACTATTTTTGCATGGAGAATTAGCACCTAAAGGGGAAGCCGGGAGTTTCTGGACACCCTGTATATATATTTTAATTAAATGATTAATAACTTTTTTATTTACCGAACGATTTTCTTCAAAAACAATAGGGTTCTTCCTCTAGCTAACACTAACTTACTTTCTAAATTTCAATACAATCGGACTTTTCGTTCTTAAGTTATCGTGCTTAGAAAAAACGTGACGGACGGACAGACGGACATTTTGAAAGTTGTTCAAAATTCGTTCACTAATACAATGATATGAAAATTTTCCCTCTACGAGCGATATTTACGATTTTAGAAATGTGCCGATCAAATACAATATACTCTTCGTTTTTGCGAAGAGTATAATAACGAAAAAATATGACGGAAGGCAATCATATTTCGCATGTAGTTGACCCAACTGTCAAAGAAAAATATCAAAAAATTATACAGCCCAAACAAAACTAATGAAAAAATGTGACAGATGATAATATTTCGCATGTAGTTAACACAGCTGTCAGGGAAAAAATATGAAAAATATACGGGGTGGTTACTACGATAAATAATTATGGTGGAAGTTCACAGTTACCGAGGATGTAACCTGATATATTTTTAGTGAAAAATATACAGGGTGATAACTCTCTAAAAAATAAATAATTAAGAAAAGGCAGAAGAAAATAATTGGAATGCAGTCGCTATTGCCAGGAAGGAAACCTGATATACTTTAAGTTAAAAAAAGATACAGGGTAGTCACCCTACAGAAAAGCAACAAATGAAAGGTGCTAAATACAGACGGAAGTTTTGCGTAAATACTTTTACAAATTTTTTTGACTAGTTTGCAATATACCTTATTCATATTTATTGTGCAAAATATTTAAAATGGCACAAAGGCATTCAAAAGAAGTGGGTATTCTACTGAAATGTAAAATTTTAGAGGATGCAGTTTAAAAAGTTGGGGGCGGTTTTTAAGGGTTGTAAGAAATATAACGGTTCGGAAGTACTCTTTGATGTCTTTTAGTTAATTTTTAATCTCCTCAAGTAACGAAGATATAGCTTTTTAACGAAATTCTGGGACACCCCGTATATACCAGCAGGCATTTTTTTCAAGAATGAGATAAAAACAACATGTTATTAAAATACTTACGTGTTTTCCTGATTTACCTTATATCATATAGGTAACACCTTTGCAAAACTTAAAGAGCCTAGAGCAATACTAATTTTTAATACAATTATGTCATTACTGTAACTACACATGACGGAATTGTGTTACCAACAAGAAGGAAAGTTAATTAGGACAGATGTCAATTACATACAGGTGAAGTATTTGTGAAGGCTATACTTTGACAAAATGGTTCATTCAGAATACTCGAATTGCGAAAGGGGGCTATGAAATGATTAGCAATTTCGTGCTCTTCGCAATAACTGATTTGCATGATATCTGAACGCCGTAATCTTTATAAAATGAGAAGTCTGCATTTACGAATAGTTCAAGCACAGTCAACATCATTTTATTTTATTTTTGTCCATTGCATCTTTAAGAGGGAATTTTAATTGTCTCATCGTTGGTATCCCTTGCCAAAGTCAGTTAGAGCAGCGTTAAACAGCACGCCCATGGACGTCGGCCATCGACCAGACTGTGGTTCCTCTTCATTCCGAATAAATCTTTCTCCTTTTACTACAGATTTCTGTGAAGAGGAAAAATTATTAGTGGCATCGTATACCTGCAGAAACTAGTGGAAATATTCGGAGATCAGATAGGTCTTTATATTTTTCATTTGTATTAATAAGAAATGTATTTTTTATAGGTCAATATATAACTTCTTAATAATTTTTAATTTTTACTTTCTTTATTTACTAACTGCTAAACTTAAACCAATAAACTTTGACGTGTTTATCCCCTAGAGTGTCAAACAGCCGTTCAGATAAAATATGGTTAGGTAATAAGTTAACAGCAACAAGTAGATGGCTTGGCAATAAATGGCTTTCTTATACCATTCTAAACTATTAGGTTATTAGTATACCGCGCCAAAACTGAATGTCTTGCACCACATCAACGGAAATACACGTGATACAAAGAAATAATTAATATCTTCCCAGAAAATACAAAAACAATGGACCCATTACAGAACGTAGGAACGAAGATGCACTAACTACTGGTGCAAAAAAATCATAGTGACAGGAATTGCCCGTATGGAGCACTAAGCCGTCAGCTACAATTAGAAAACGTAACAACCCAGGCCCACATCAACGCTATGAAAAACCTACGAAAACAAGTAGCGGACTATATACAAAACAAGATGGATTACTTCACCCCGTTCATGCTGGTATTTATCAATGCACTGCAAAATCAGCAAATCTGGACAAGAGGACAATAACAATACACCAAGAGGACGGGGAACTTATAATCTTTCACACCAAAAACCAATAAGAGGACAGGAACAAGCCAATTGTGAATGTCTACAGGAAGCAGGGAAACAACAGAAATCGCTACGACAGCGTAATCGCTACACAAGAAAGATACGAATCAGAACGATTAGAAGAAGTTAATTTCCCACGTAGGGCAATAACGCTATACCTAGAATGGAAGGAAGGGACGAGTATTAATAGGTATCAAATATTGCAAAGAACAGAAGAGGGACACAGTCAGGAAGCATCAACTGATTGGATAACTCTGGCGACATGGAATGCCAGAGGATGCATGCCGAGAGTGAAAAGGGAAAAATCGACGAGGTCCTATAGGCAGAAAATATCGACAGTCAGCAGTCACACAACACTACAAATGGCAACACTACAAATGACAACTGCAAGAAAATACCAGCAGAGGAGTTGCATTGGTGACTAGACGAGAAAGCCCCATCGAGATAACGACGGAAAGCTAAATGAAACTATAACCACGATAATCATACAAATCGGAAAGGAAAACATCTACACGTACCCATTATAATATTAGGAGACTTTAACGCACATATAGGAAAAGACGACCAGACGGAGGAAGATAAAAGCTTCATTGAAAAAAGAGAAAAGCTGAAAGATACATCATCCGACTACTCACAAAAACAAAAAGACGAAAGCAACGCCATAAAACGTCAACATTACTAGGAGAAAAAACAATTACAAAAGGGATAGAAATGTACATGGTGAAGTATTGGGGACATGTCCAAGGAAGGAACCCAATACATCTACTAAAGAACTGAAGCAAGCGCTGATAGAGAACAGCAACAAACCAAAAATTCACGACATCTGACACGGTTGTCTGTAAGACGCACGTCCTCACTAAAGCTTTCTCCTATCAATTCCTTGATGACATCAGTCATCAATGTTTTTAAGTGCACCCTCTTCCCCTCTTGCCATCTGGTTTTCCCTAAACTATCAACCAATCTATATTGTCTCAGGTTGATGTGGTCAGAAAATGAAAAGATTCGGGAGAATACGATGCTGGTAAGTTGGTGGACATATTTCTTGGAGAATCGAGCTGCTGGTAAGAGGGTCTGTTAAGAGAATTCGTAACAATAGCTTACAGTCCATGTCTCAGGGGCGTAAAGAAAGATGCTTATCTTTGTGTGTATCGTGATATTTCTGTCATGTCAAATTTTGCTCAGTTGGCAAATTGCCGATATTGCCATCTGCATTTGTAGCTACCAGTACCGTCCACAAGGGCTACATGGTATACCATCTTGCTTACTGCCTGACAATCACCTACCCTTAATGCGTCTGAATGGTTGTCACTTCGTCGCTTATTATAATTCTGCGGTTTCAAATGGCGTCCAAAAATCTGTATTAATTTTTATTATTGCAAACTGAATCCTAATAGCAAATGAATCTCGGACGGATAGTGAGTTAGTAGGACATGCAAACGTTAGGCATTATTGTCAGAGGATGATCGCGCCGATAAAGTTTATTACGACTGATTGACTGTAGTCTCCACTTTGTCATATAAGGATATCAGTCAACATTTATATCGTCGATCAACAATATAAAACACGATTTATTTCAGTATCGACGTGCTTAATAACTAGATTACCTGACAGAAGCCACATATTCTGAAATGTTTCAGTTGACTTCGGATAGAGTAGCTTCGGCTAAACTTCGCCCTATGTATTGAATCAATGTATAATACTGAAATAAAGGCAATTTATTATTATTATTATTATTTTTTTTTTGTTAAAAACCAGTCACCCTTCTCTGTGGCTCCGACCCTCACAGAGAGGAGCTGGTAGTACCGGCAGCCACTCCCCACACCCGTGGGGTAAGTGACTACTGGGTCCGGGAATCGTGTGCCCTGAGCAGACGTAATGAACCAAGAATGACGGCTTTCTACATTCTGCCGGCTAAGACCTCTGCCGAATTTCGGCATGCCGGTATGATCTTAAGTTCCGAAAGCAGTGTGTGTCTCGTTCCACCGATGGCTTCTATAATCAGTACCACTATCTTAACAGTATGGTCTGGATACAGTCTGCGGAGTTCGAAGAGCAAATCTCGATATTTTGTCCGTTTTTCCTCCTCCTTCAAGACAATGTTGTTCTCCGCGGGAGCCGAGAACTCCACGACAAACATTGTCTTGAGTTGGTGGTCGAGGAGGACTACGTCAGGCTTGTTGGCTTGTATTTGCCTGACTGTGGGAAAAGAGTAGTTCCATTAAATTAGACACTTCTCATTTCCCACAACGGACTCAATATCCCCCGGAGCGTAAGGCAGCACTGGTGTTTCGTCTTTCCCATACGAGTGCCTTAGATGGTAATAAAGCACTCGTAATGCTCCGTCGTGCCTTTGGATATAGGCCGAGACTGCATATGTCGGGCAAGCCGACAGCAAGTGCATAAGAGTCTCTGGCGCCCTGCGGCAGGCCCTGCAGCTGACATCAGGGACCTCTATACCCATGACACGACTACGATAGACGAGGGTGTTGAATACACCATCCTGGCAAGCCATTATGAATCCCTCGGTCTCAGACTTCAGCCCGGCTGACCTTAAGAAGGCAAAGGTCAGCCTTTCGGATAAGCCAAGGTTTTCTATATTTTTATAGAAAACTCCATGCATTGGCTTATCCGTGTGAAGCTGCAGAAAGATGTTGTGTTCTGCAGCTTTAATTTGGGCTTTTCGTCGAGCAGGTTCCAACTCGGTGACAGAGCGGGATTTACCCGCTCGACGTCGAAGAAGAGACCAAGTTCATCGGCTGCTCTCTGTGCTGCCTTAAACAAAAAGGCTCCTATTCCTGCACTTTCATGGTCCCGAACCATGCAGAGGAGGGGATCCGAACTCCTGATGACCTTACAGGCTTCATCCAGAACCATCCTATTATGGAGACTCTTCAAACTCAAGAGTCCACGGCCTCCCCGATGTCATGGGAGGTATAGCCGAGGAACGGACGATTTAGGATGCAAACTTCTATTGAAATGCATCTTCTTGCGGGTTCCTACATCGAGTTGACTCAACTCCTCTCGAGTCCATTTCACTACTCCAAAGGAGTAGAGTAGGATCGGAACGGCAAGCATGTTGGTAGCAGACACCTTGTTCTTCCCCGACAGTTCTGAGGACCAGATCTGTCGGAGTCGGTGCTGATACTTGCCGCGGAGAGCGTTTTTCACTACACCCACTTCTTGGGTGGAACGTTGCTCGACACCCAAGTAAGTGTACGACTCTCCGGCATCTAGATGATGTTAGATGCTTCCGTCCACGAGCTGCGCGTCCTCTCCGTAGTTCCCGCATCGTCCTCTCTTGAGATGGACCAGTGCACATTTGTCCAGCCCGAACTCCATACCGACAGCCTGCGTGTACTCCTGTACCACCCTGAGGGACTGGTGTAGGTCCCTTATTATTATTATTATTATTTTTTTTTTCCGGTTTCCCGTTGCCGGACAGGGCTTCCGTGGCCTCCGACACCACATTATTATTATTATTATTTTTCTTCTTTTCTCTCAGTATTTTAGACTGGTGTTAGGCGGAAGTGCGGGCTAGAGCCAAAACATCTTCACACCTCTAAAAATTTGCGGGTGATACGTGTAGTGTTGAGAATGACGGCTTTCTGCATTATTTTGAATAGATTTGGATCCAATCCTAATGTTTTAATATTGTTTTGCAGGCCTAAAGGTACAAGTCCTGTGGTCGAAAGTACCATTGGCAGAATGTGGACTTCGTCTAACTTCCAGATCCGCTTAATTTCAAATTTGAGCTCCGTGTATTTCTGTATCTTCTCGTCGATTGTGTTTTGCAGGTTGTGGTTATTAGGAACAGCAATGTCGATTAGGAATGCTTATTATTATTATTATTATTATTATTATTATTATTATTATTATTATTATTATTATTATTACATACTATAACTGCTTTATTTGAAGAGCTTGGGAAGAGGAAACATTTCGGGAAAAGCCAGGGCTACACGAGCGTTAAGACAACGCTTGTCTGTCCCAAATTGCCTTTATTTCATGATTATGCAACTTCTATGATTACTACGTTTGTGTGACCTCTGTCTTATGTCCAACACCTTTCATATATTTCCCGAATTCTCCCAACTCAACCACGACACCCCTGTACTACACAGACACAGAGATTACGTTTACGTACGATAGTCAGTTTTAAGATAGTGTTAAAATTTAATTATCTCAAAACAATTGTATGATTTTGTTGATATAGTAATTGAGAAATGCATAGGAAGTTTAGGAATTACAGCAGTTGGCGCAACAAAAGTCACATACTTGTTATCTGTTACCTTTTTATATAAATAAATAAATAATTACATAGAAAGGGTATTTACTTTATACTTGTTTAAAATTATTATATTTCTTAATATTATGTATTTTAGTAAATACTAACTAACAAATAGGTAGCTAACTCAAATAAATGTTACTAAAAAAGAATTAACAATAACTGTATATAAATATTTACTATTAAGTTTAAGATAAAATTTTCGGGTGTGGAAAACATTGTCTGTAATTACAGAGGTAATTAAAATATAGTTGATCTATTTTCAAAATATTGTACAAATGGTTATCTCTATTCTCTCTATATATTTAGTGATAAAAAATTGAATGAACCACAAATTCATAGACAAGTGCGTTGACAAAGTATAGAAAAAAATTCACAGACCTTGTATATCACGCAAGTATTTTAGGCGTGTTGAAATTATCTGATACAGCTGCAAGTTTTCCACATTTAAAACTTAATAAAAATTTTCGAAACCGTAAAGCAGTAGCGGATCATTCAAATATGGTCACTTTATTTTAAACGGACTGACATCCCCTCCCCCCTCCCAAAGTAGCTGGGTCCGCCACTACCTTAAATGGAATTCTTTTTAGTTATCAAGTAAGCATAATGTAGTATTTAAGATCTCATCATTTTTATAAAAATCTTTTGCGGTCTTATATGTAATTGTAATGCCTGAATACGACTGTGTAACGACGCTTACAAAAAGAAAATGATAACTTATAAAATAAGAAGAAATATAGAATAGTACAAAATATATGATTTCCAAAATTTAACTCATTTTTTTAAGTATTTCATACAGAAAAACGGCTGCTCAAGGAATCACTACTTCCACATCCAGATTTTCTATCCAGGTCTCTAAAAAAATTTGGATTCTATATTTGTACTCGACTATGTGGAAATAATTTTTTATGGAACTTTAATAATATAATATTTAAAATCGTCGACTCCAAAAACCCATAAAACAATATGCTACATCGGTAGTGGGCTTGGGGGTGGTGGTAGGCGGGTGGTAGTGGGGTAGAAAGTAAAAAAACATTGTTGAGGCCCTTGGTTCTTGTACACACACTAAATTACAATTTTATTTTTTTCAAACCCTTTAATAATGGTGGACGGGTGATAATGGAGGTGGTTAATGCCAAAACGTTTTTTGAAACCTTAACTTCTCTTATAGTACAACGCGATTTACCAGGATATGCGGAAAATAAAATGGTGTACTAGTCTTCAATGTGGGAAAGCCCCTGCAAAATTTTAGAGTGATCCGAGGTAATTTAGTATATTAAAAAGGGTTAAAACTTACAACCATACGCTACTGTTACGTGTCTGTGGTCAGTAATAGTGCGACGAACTTACTTGTGAAAGAACACATTTGAGATGTTTACATTTCCTTAATTGGCATAAAAAGTGAAGCTGACCGGCAGGTACAGAGCACCGCCGAAGTTGGTGTTTTTGTGTTATTGACGAGTTTAGGTAAATATATCTTATATCTATTTGTTGTTGTAGGGTTCACTAGCATAGGGTCAATGTGTTTTCGATGTATTTTGCTATTATTGTAGTGTGATTTGAATAAAACCAAAAAGTCACTTCTACCCTCTCCAGCTTTGCTGTCAATAGTGTCAATCCCAAGTCTGATAAAGTGATATGGTTGTACCGCGTTACGTCAGATTGGTTAAAGTTATTGGTGGCGCATTTCTACAAAAAAATAAGGTGGTTTTTTTGGTAATTTTTTTTTAATTTTTCATTTTTTTAACTCCTTTCGGTGGGGACAACCTACCTATAAATTTTCCGCATGTCATGGTAGATCACCATGTATAATTACCGCCAATCTAACCAAAGAGCTGTAAGGCTTTGTAATGGCTGCTTAATACTTTGTACTATAAGAGAACGCACTGTACTTCTATGCGAGCTTCGCGGTTGTTTAATGTCTGCATAAGAAGCTTAATTGTTCTCTAAAGTAAACCGCGATCTGTTTCTATAAACTAAAAGTGTTTGTGGCTGTATAGTTACTGCATACCATGCCGAACTGTTTTATAGCAAAAACTGCGGCAGTCTTTATACAACAAAAAGGAATATGTAGCTATGTAATAGCTGTATAGCGAGTTAAACTGCTATATAGTATAACCTGAAGTAGTTTGACACTATATAAAGATTTTGTCGCTATATAATGGCTATATAACGAGTTACATATACTAAATACCAATTTTATGGACTCTTACTTGCTTGATTTACCTATTTGCCCGCATTCACCCCAATTAACCTTTCAACGCAATAAGATCAAAATATAATCTAATCTTAAACGGTTCCAGAGAAATCGTGCGCACAAAAAAGTCACAGACAGAACGACAGATCGACGGGACGAAAGACAAATATTTTTTTGCTCAAACTTAAAATCTCGATGTTTCATGTCATTCTAAGCCTAATAATAAAAATTTTCAAAATTTTCTTGCGTAACTATACTTCCACTGGATGTGGAAGTAATTTATGAAACACATTAGGCGGTGATAATGATTTTAAAACTTAAGATCATCGTCTAAAAAAAGAAAATTGTCCCCTTGCAAAATTTTGCAAAATTTTACAATCATAGCCATTTATAATGGTATCACATTTATAAGGTGACACTACAAACTATCTATGTGATACCTACGTCTATACCTTGTATATTTTAAAGGCTTTTATAAAAATAAAAATATTTTTTACAAATGAAATAAGCACAAAAATTTTGAAATTCCGGAGCTTGACTTAAATTCCCAGTTGTAACACGGAACTTTGAAGTTAAATTTCGATTTATAAGTCGGAGTTTTAAAATTTTTAGTTACAACCCCAAATTTTAGAAATAGAAATTATTTAATTTTAGGTGCCCCTTCCAGAGCTTCGTAGAATCCTCATCAAAAGAATTCTATCAAAAAGTCATATAATCATATCTATAAACATTCAAACACTACAAGATAAATATATTGTATCATACGGAGGAAAATATGCTCTTCTCAAAACCACAAAAAAAACCGCTGCCCAAGGAATCACTACTTCCACATCCAGATTCTCTATCCAAGTCACTCACAACGAAAAAACTTTATATGTGAAAATAATTGTTTATGGAACTTTAATAATATAATATTTGAAATCCTCTACCCCAAAAACCCATAAAACGATACCCCACATCGGTAGTGGGGTGAGGGGTGGTGATGGGGGGTGATAGTGGGGGGTGGATGAAGTAAAAAAATATTTTGAGGTTTCTGGTTCCTGTACTTACACTAAATCACAATTTTTTTTCAGTTCCTTTAATAAGGGGGTGGGGGTGGTAATGGTGGTGGCTAATGCCAAACATTTTTTTGAGACCTTAGCTTCTCTTGTATATACTAAATACCAATTTTATGGACTGTTACCTGCTTGATTGACCTATTTACCCCAAATTTACCCCAATTTACCCCCCAACCCTTCGACGGAACAAGATGAAAATATAATCTAGTTCTAGATCTCGTTAAAGTACATATGTGTACCAAATTTCAAGTCAATATCTTAAACGGTTCCAGAGTAAACGTGCGCACAAAAAAAAGTTACAGACAGACCGACAGACAGAAATTTTTTTTTTTCGCTCAAACTTAAAATCTCGACGTTTCATGACATTTTAAGCCTATTTGGACAATAAAAATTTTTAAAAATTTTTTTGTCGTTACTATACTTCCACTGGACGTGGAAGTAATAGAGTACCATTAAAAAAAATGGTAGCAACGTAAAGGCTTAACAAAAAAAAATTCTTAAGGTTACCCTCCAAGTGTACATTGGATTACTTCAAGTTCAAACAACTTTTGTCCGTGTCATTTTTTAAATAACAGCTAATTAAGAAATTATACACAGTATTCCACTTTTTTTAAACAGTTTGATTTTTACATTTTATTATAACAATGTAATAAATTATAAACAATATATTCGATGAAATGGAACAAAAATTAATTGTATCAAATTTTCAAATTGTATCATTACTGAAAAGATTTACAGTGGTTTTAGAATAAAACTATTTAAAATACAACAAAACATGCACATATCATTAGTTTATTCATATTCTCTAAACTTAACTGTAGGTAATATTTTGTATACATTTTTTATCATCTATTACCATCTTTAAGAGATCTTTGCCATCCTCCCCATTAAATAAACAACCTGCTGGGTCCTTTGCTGACCCCGGGTAGCTTAGTTTGCCTTCTCAGAAAGCCCACCCCCATTTACACGCCATTATATGTTTGCATGGGGTGCAGTTCCCAAACAATTCATCCAAACAAAAAATGTAGTTTAGGGTCGGTGTCTTAAAACTAGGTAACATAACTGTTTATTAACAGTTTGTTTAAGAATTAGGCGAAAATTATTGAAATGTTATTTTAATTTAAAGTATATTTTCTTCCACAAGAAAAAACATTTATAAAAAATGTAGATGATAATTATTATATCTAATTCATATAATCAAATAGATATATTATAAACTGGACAACAATGATTAATAATTATCTTAGAAAAAAGTCTGTCTTTATGTATGTGTGTATATGTTTGCAGACCGTTTCTTGTAAACACGCTAATTAGAGGAGTAAAAAACAGGGGAAAAGTCGCTTCCTTCTCGAGTTTTTTTTTTAATCTTAGAACAAACCTAGATATATACCATTTCGTTAAGTAGGTCGATGTTCATTAGAAATCATGAAATACGACATTTTTTAGTGGTCACGGACATTGTTATTTTTAAAAAGGTGTGAAATTTTTTTTTTTTAAATCATGTTTTTTTGAACATCTAATGCCATAACTCAAAAACGAATGGAGCTATCCACATGAACTTTTTTTTGTTATAAAACACACACTTAAGCGCTTCTATCTGTGTATAGTATTGTTAACTAAAACATTTTTAAGTTTGTTAAAAACTTAGATAACCTTGAAAGTTCAGAAAATACGCAGTCAAATTTTCACTAAGCTACAAACTTTTTTGTTTTTGGAAATTTTGTATAACATGCTGCGAAGAAAATAAAGCCAAAAGACCAAAAAAGTTTTTGATAGCATAAATTTTATTGTGTCTTTTACAGTTTAGGTACAGTGATTTTTTTTAGAGCGCGCGAATTGCAGAAATTGAATATTAATACGCCCGCGTCCACTAAAACTAACTAGTCTCAGGGCGGTGTACTATCAACGTTATTCGTTTTCGTCGAAGGTCAAATTATAAAACCGCTGCCCAAGGAATCACTACTTCCACATCCAGATCTTCTATCCAAGTCTCTCAGAACGAAAAAAATTTGAATGTGGAAATCATTTTTTATGGACCTTTAATAATATAATATTTGAAATCGTCTACCCCAAAAACCTATAAAACGATATGCCACATCGGTAGTGAGGCTGAGGGTGGTGGAAGGGGGGTAGTAGTAGTGGTGGATAAAGTAAAAAAAAAATTGAGGCCTTTGGTTCTTGTACACACACTAAATGACAATTTTATTTTTTTCGCCCCCTTGAATAATGGGGTGGTTAATGTGGGTGGTTAATGCCAAAAAAAAATTTTGAGAGCTTAGCTTCTCTTATATATACTAAATACCAGTTTTATGGACTCTTACTTGCTTGATTTGTCTATTTACCTCCATTTACCCCCAACCCTTTTACGGAATAATCTAGTTCCAGATCTCGTTAAAATGCATGGTACGTGTACCAAATTTCAAGTCAATAACTTAAACGGTTCCAGAGTAATCGTGCGCACAAAAAAATTACAGACAGGCCGACAGACAGAATTTTTTTTGCTCAAACTTAAAATCTCGACGTTTCATGACATTCTAAGCCTATTTGGATAATACAAATTTTCAAAAATATTTTTGTCCATACTATATTTCCACTGAATGTGGAAGTAAAATGTGTAACGATATTCTTTCTCTTATTACCAATTGTATTATATTGTAGAACGTATGATCATTGTGCGAATTGTGCGTGGATTATCTACTTAAAAAATATTTAAGATAAATAAGCAATCTAAGTTTCATTGTAAAATGGAATGAATTTTATGTGGCGTAGTATAGAGGAAAATGATAAACTTGTGCACAAGCCATGGAAACGGAGTTTAGAGACTATAATTAGGAAATTAAAAAAGACTTAATTTAGGATGTTTTTTTCTTTTTTGTTACCTAATTTAGGCGAAAATAACACGTTTACTTCACAGGTCTACAAAAAAAAAAAAAATTCTTCTCCGAGGACTAAACCTATCATGCCTTAAGTATTTTTGTGTGCTGAATCCGAATTTTCAATTAAAAAAAATTTCTACCGCGTAGATTTCGAGTAAATTCCGGTTTTTATTGTCAAAGAAACCGTATTTTGACGATAAAAACCGGGATTTACTCGAAATCTACGCGGTAAAAATTTTTTTTAATTGAAAATTCGGATTCAGCATACAAAAATACATAAGAAATGATAGATTTAGTCATTGGAACAGAATTTCTTTTTTTGTAGACCTATGTACAAAGTGCACCTGTGCCACAGATCTACAAGAAAAAAGTTCTGTTCCAAGGACTAAACTTATCATTCCTTATGTATTTTTGTGTGCTGAATCCGAATTTTCAATTTAAAATTTTTTTTACCGCGTAGATTTCGAGTAAATCCCGGTTTTTATCGTCAAAATACGATTTTTTGATAATGTTTGACGTTTGCTCGAAATCTAAGTGGAAAATTCGGATTCAGCATACAAAAATACTTAAGGCATGATAGATTTAGTCCTTGGAGTAGATTTTTTTTTGTCGACCTGTGTTATTGTGTGGATCTAGGGTAAAAATGCAATGCATGGGAGTTTCGGATAGGGACTCTGACAGAGGAAATGTCGGATACAAATATTAAGATTGCCACGTGCTTTAAGAAACTGTCTTTTTTATTTAGCTCCAATAATAACGCAAAAAAAGGAAACTCGATAGTTTACTTTTTATCAAAACACTCCAAAATTGTTACTTTTCCTAAACTTCTGTTTATGGGATTTTATTAACCCCCTAGTTGCGCAACATTTTTTCCATTTTACTATAATATTATTTTTCACCGTTTCCGAGATCCCAATGCAATGCATACTCCATTTAAGATTTTTAATTCCTTTTTGCCTTCAACCTTAGTCCTTATTGTGTCACTGGAAAAAATAAGTTATCCTTTCAGATCCTAAAACGTGATAAAACAGTCCTAAACATAAAAAAATAATAATGAAAAGTTCCGTTACACACAATACATAATCATTATTATTCTAAGTACGGCGCGCGTACGCTTCGACAATTCCTCCATACTAAAAAATTCGTAACTAGCAAACTATTGCTAATAATGAAAATATTTTTTTTCTAAAAACTTTTTTAAGCTATTGACTTCATTTTCTTCACAGCATGTTACACAAAATTTTCAAAAACAAAAAATTTCCTCGCTTAGTGAAAATTTGATGGCGTATTCTCTAAACTTTCAGGGTCATCTACGTTTTTGGCATGTTTACAATTTTTTTTATTAGCAATTCTATGAATAGAGAGAAGCGCTTAAGTGTGTGTTTTATAACAAAAAAAAGTTCACATCGATAGCTCAATTCATTTTTGAGATATGGCAATGGATGTACAAAAAAACATGATTTAAAAAAAAATTAAATTTTACACTTTCTTTTTAAATAAGAATATCTGTGACCACTAAAAAATGTCGTATATTGTGTTTTTATATGTAAAATGATGTTGTTGGTAGACCCACTGAGTCTGATCTTGTTCTAAGCTCATAAAAAAAAACGGCACAATTTTACCTCTTTTTCGCTCCACTAAATTTCTTTTTGATGTAAAATGTTTATTTCAAATTTAGTACATATGTAAAGTAGCATGGTAGAATACCCCCTATTTTAGGTACAAGATATCTGAACTGCAATATATAGTGTGTCTCTCAGATTCGAATAAACTTTACGTAGGTTAGATAATATATCAATTTTACCTTAAAATGTTAAAATTTACTAGTACGAAACGAATGGATGTTCGACAATATCTGTTAAACTTAAAATCTCTATTTCAAATTTGAAACAGAAATAAAATAGCATGGTGCATTAGTCATTTTTGAAATCGAACCATATCCACCATACATGGTGATCGCCAGAGGCACGCAAACTGTCTTGTTTTATATAAACTATGTTTACAATAATTTAAGAGTAAAATGTTCTAAGGCATTTGATTAGGCACATAAAAATACTTACCGAAACTGTAATGTACACAGTGTCTCTCAGGTTTGAGTAAACTATATGTAATTCCTGTGGCACCCCGCAAACGTGAATTGTGACATGTTTGAGCAAAATGTTATTTAAATAGGCAGTAGCGGTCCTCTGTGTCTAGATGCGATCCTCAATTATATAGAATTATTTTCTCTCAGCAATTAGAACACAAACATTTATTTTCAGTAGATTTATATAGAAGTTCATCATTAAAAATAAAAAACCTGCACATATATGGCCCAGCCAAAAGCCTGATTTTATCAACTAGATATGATATAATCAGACAAAAAGTTTTATTATCAGTAAATCTGTATCTATGTAAGTATACCAACTCTTTTATACAGTTTAACTTTTGTATACTTAAAAATATTAGCAACATAAAATAGTACATTAGAAGCACTTTACTGAAATTGGGCCTTGAGCTTCATTGGGGGTAGGGATGCCGTCGTCCGGCTTTTTACAGTTTCATCCGGCTAAAACTTAAGATGTTCGGCCTGTCCGGCTTTTGTTTGGCTTTTTGCCTAAGGCTCTAATACGGAATTTTTTGGTTTTTTTTTCGTCGCTTTTCTATAGATAAAAATTTTTTTTTCAGATTTTCGAAAAAAAAAATTTTCCCAGATATTATGAAGTCTTTGAGGTCAAAACTTTTTGTGGTAGTATCTTACGCAAAGATACATCGGTGGAAGGAACCACACGCAAAAAGGTTGCAAAGGCACGGACACTTATCTTAACCTGCCACGGCCTTTCTAAGTAAAGACGGCTTTTCGAATTTTAGGCCTGGCAACCCTGATTGGGGGTAATTTCTAGAGCCGATGCAGCTTTTCATGTTTCTACTAAATAAAGTTTTCTAAATATTTCAGAACAATATGACGATGATATGACAAAGGGGTTTTATTAGGGCTGCAAGAATATGACCATGTATCAACCTTTCAAACACTACAAGATAAAAGCAAAGGGTCTCTTAAGTCCGATGTATTTTTTTTTGTTATAAGAAAATTTACTGATTATTTACTAGATGCATCAACTCCTGAGCAATTAGCAGTTAGGATACTTTGAAGACTGTTAACATAAGGCAAGATAAACAATGTTTGCTCAATATAGAAGTTCAATTATTTCTGTTGTCGTAGCCAGAGACTAAAGGTGTCTACATACGACTCAACTTGCTGGAGCCAACAGTGCCGGCATGCTTTGAACTCATTCGTAAAAGTGAGCTGGTCTGATGAAATTCCAGCTATCCAGCTATCTTCAAAGCGTACCGACAAGGTTGGCTTCAGCAAGTTGGATCGTCTATAGACCCTTAAGGTTAAGGTTAAGGGGTCTACAGACGATTCAACCAACCAAACAATCTTCTCGGTACACTTTGAAAATTGCCATGCCCCCTCGTAAAAGTGAGCTGGTCTGCTGGAATTCCAGCAATCTTCAAAGCGTACTCACAATGTTGGCTCCAGCAAGTAGATCTCTTTAAGAAGAGGAAATACGTTATTTTAGTGTGCTTACTCTCAGGAACAGAGTAAGATAAACACAAAACCGTTTGTTTTTTGAGAACGGAAGATTTTTTTATAAGACGTAAATTTTATTCTACCTTTAGTTCTTATTTACTTATTTAACGTGGGCCTGTTTTCATTACCAAGACCAATGAGCTGGTTTGCTGGAATTCCAGCAATCTTCAAAGCGTACCGACAAGGTTGGCTTCAGCAAGTTGGATCGTCTATACACTCCTTAGGGGGTCTACAGACGATTCAACCAACCAACCAATCTTCTCGGTACACTTTGAAAATTGTCATGCCCACTCGTAAAAGTGAGCTGGTATGCAAATCTGCAAAGCATACCGACAATGTTGGCTCCAGCAGGTTAGGTCGTGAAGAAGAGGAAATACGTTATTTGAGTGTGTTTACTCTCACGAACAGAGTACGATAAAAACAAAACCGTTTGTTCTTTGAGAACGGAACATTTTTTTATAAGACGTAAATTTTATTCTACCTCTAGTTTTTATTTACTTACTTAACGTGGGCCTGCTTTCGTTACCAAGACCAATCACAGACAGTAGGAAACGAGCTGCCCCAACCTGTAAATTTTGCTGCACCTCTTCTCTTTAGAACAGTAGAGATTTTTCGGAAGGAATATCCACTACGCAATCCTCGCCTAAGATTGCCCAGTTTCTGCGTATTCACTGATATACAATGCGTTAGAAGATGAACTAGATTGCTGTTTCTCTGGACGGTCGCCCAGCTCAGTAGGGTTTGCCCTGCTTTCTACTAAATTTTCGTTATTTTCTACTTGAGTACCCAGGCCTGTCGAGGGGGGGGGGTGATTCCTCCGGGCTCGGGCTTGTGGGGGGGGGATTTGAAATGTTGAAAACTTGTATTATACAATTTTTTGGATTTCTGCCACTGCACATAAAAAATTTTTTTGGAATTCCCCCCCGCGCTCATCAATTTTCAAAAAATTGTTTCCACCGGGCCCTTATTTTTTCTACACGACCCTATGAGTACCCACTAATATTTATACGCACTAAATGATTTTACATATTGATGATATAATACCAGTATATAAATGGTTGAATTTTCTCTTAATATAACTTTTCTCTTAATAATAGTTCAAAGGTAGATTCTTTGAACCAAAATATGAGGATATAACCAAACATGCTTTAGTAAATTGTTGTTGTGGAAAAAGATACAGGGTGTCAAAATTGTGTTTTTTTCTCTTTTTGGCAATATCTCAACTACCTCTTGATCAATCTTCTTACCAAATTGGGAGAAGATTGGTCAAGAGGTAGTTGAGATATTGCAAAAAAAAAGTAAAAAGAAATACAATTTTGACACCCTGTATCTTTCTCCACAGCAATAATTTACTAAAGCATATTTGGTTATATCCTCATATTTTGGTCCAAAGAATCTACCCTTAAACTATGACCTATTATTAATGGTCCACCCTGTATAATATAAAATGAAAGTTTCTGCTATACGAAAATTCTAAAAAGCAAAATCAAAGAACAAAATGCATTGAAAACGAAAAGGCGAGAACGAAATAATGGACACAAAATGAGACTAAAAATAGAAAAGATGACATGTCCTTCGAGAGAGCCCGTCAAGTAGGCCTATCGCGATTGTCGTCAACGTCAATGCAGAACACTTTGCAGCAGCATCCTCTGAGAAAAGAAAATCGCTTATAGATAAACAAAGATAACGGCATTAAAAAAAATATGATGGCTTATAGAAAACATATGCAGCGGGAAGCTACATCTTGGCCTCCAGTCATTGATGTGATGTTAGAGGAAAAGATATGTAGCCTTGAAAAAAAACATATGCAGTTTAACCTTCGATCATTGTTAGTTATTACAAAAACGTCTTACTCTTCGGGAACTGTTAAAAATCTCGAAAAATCTTCCCTAATACCTCCAGGGCTCATTGGCGTAGTTTACGGATAGAAAAAAATTCCATGTTCGTATGTTAAAGGACAAAAAAATCTGCCAGAGAGACGTCATCTCGCAACAAAACACATTTTATTGTCAATTATTTTATCGTTCTTCATAAATTTTGTACTGAAATTTGTTTTCAGCAAAACGCTGTCCAAGTTTTGTTCTCGGTCTCTGGTCGTAGCACGTATCTTGTTTTAATTGCATCTCTCCTTCTGGTCGATTTTCATTGGCTTCGATAATATCCATTTATCTTCCACCTGTTCCCATGTATACGCTTTGTATGCATATCAATTTTCTTTTTCTATTTCATCCATCGAATTCTGCTTCATGCCCATCATGCCCTTATCATTACATTTCAAGATCTTTTCAAACATGGATTATCATACCCTTTTCTTGCATAATCCATTTTTTTCTTCTATTCGTTCTACTGGCACCACACCGTTCCGCTCCACATATCAGCACACTTTCGGCTAAACTTTTGTAGATTCGCTTTTTTGTTTCCATTCTAACTTCTCTATTTCTCCACTAACGTTTCTACCTTTAGAAATCCTTTTTTAAATTTGTAGGTGCTGTTTCCCTGTTTGTCTAGAATTATACTCAATATTTACAAGTTTCTACTTCTTCTATTATAGATTCCAAAAGTAAGTTCTTACATTCCTCAATCGCCGGGAAATGATAGTAATATGAGTACGTTATCAGTGTGTACGATAAGATTCTATTGGAGTTTAAATCTGGAGGAAGTGTAATTCAAAATAGTTTTTACGATGGCTTATCAAATCAACGGCGCTCAATGATATGTGCCACTTGACACTATTGACAGTATGACAGTTCAATTCATCGCTATCCTCCTTTCCCGGCTACGGCATAGGTACATTTCTTTATATTCTTGTCTAATTTTGCTTTGTAATATTTTCCTTGGAGCTTTAGAATCGGGGCGAGCGTAGAGGCGACTTCAGTGTGAATGTCAGTCGATATTCCGTTGAAGCAACGTCGAGCGCGGTTAGTACTTGGATGGGTCACACATCTTGGGAAATACAGCGTTCTCGTCCCACCTTCTAGCGGCTTGTATATCAGTGTATACGCAGAAGTTACGTAATTTCAGACGAGGATTACGTAGTGGATATACTATCCTTCGGATGGGATGTAAAGCAGGCGGTCCCTTGTCTATTAAATGTTAGGCAAGTAAAAGATCCCTACTCTTCTTAAGGAAAGAGGTTCGGCAAAATTTCCAGGTTGGGGGTAGCTCGTCTCCTGGCGTCGGTGATAGGCCCTGGTAGCGGAAATAGGCCGACGTTAAATAGATTAAAAAAAAGCTTTAGAATCATATTTATTTCAACTTCCGCTATCACAACCTGTTTATCCCCAAAATATGTACCGTATAGCATATCTTCACCTAGTCCCATACATCTCCCGTATATCTATACTTACCAGTTTGTCAAAATAAATTTTAAACAGAGTTTGTATGTAGAAATTTTCGAACATATCTTCAAATATTCGATATATCAATTCTTAGAAATTTTCGAATAAATTTTCGTCTTAATATTTCTTCTTAAATATTCACTGATCTTCTCAGCTATCCTGAAAAAGAAAAAACTATGAAAGCGCATCGGATATTTATGAAGTTCCTAGCATGTCTGGAAGCGCCAAAACAATTCATGTTAACAGATATAACTCTCTGTTAGCATGAATAGCAAACATAGTATATATTATACATTTCAGATGCTGAACAATTCCACGCAACGTCAGCAAGGGTTGAATGAACTTCTCAATCGAGAACTCTGGAAGTTGCGGACCAATATATCTATATCGGCCACAACATCTGATCGGCAAGGAAATCCAAACCAAACGAATTAACCAGGAGAGTAAAACTGACGGAAAACTTGGCTATATTCTTTCAATGCCTATAAACCTCAAACGGAAGGCTAAATAACAACTTACCACCTAGAAACTATTGTGCTCAGTGCTCAAGTAATGCACTGCCAACCGCCTAATCATAAGCCAAAAAGGAAAGGCGCCAGGTCACAGATGTGATACAACGGATCGTTAACCAGAAATGGCGCTGGGCAGGAAGCATCGGCAAGACAACGCAAGAGGAACGAAGAGGATCATCTATGGCGACCTTGGAAAACAAATAAGAGTGTAGAGAGACCAAAATTAAGGCGGACAGATCATAGTCGGAGGACTGCTGAAAAAGTGGATGCAGAAGGCAGCATACAGGAGGACGTGGAGAAAAATGGAAGAGGTTTATATCTAGGAGTGGATGGCAACTGGCAGCCGGCTGAGGAATTCTGAAACTAAACTTTTTTGTCTAAAAGGCTTGAAAGCACCTAAAACGAATACCAAAAAATAAATAATCCTGATTCGTTGAGATATCCTAGGAAGGAATGGGAAAATTCGCGGCCATTAATGAGATCTCTGAAATTAGCAATTTCAATATCAAGTGTTTTCACGCCTTTATTATACTCGTTGTACCTGCCAGCAATTTTTCTAAAACCGAAAGTATGTATCTCTAAAATACTTTCTGAATAACTTTCAAAATGCACGTCCGTTCATTCATCCAGTCCCATTGTTTCAACAGAAAGTGGGAGTCACCCCATTGTTTTTGAAAAAAAAATGATCAGTTAATGTAACATGATAGATGATTAATAATACAAGTATTCCTAAAAAATAACTTGTTTTCAAAAAATTGCAAAGGTATCCTATAGAATGTTCAACAATCACATAAAAACTTTAAAAACCGGTATAGTGTTTACATCCAGTTTTGATTAATATAAAAATTAATTTGCTTAAACGTTCGAAATGAACTAACATCTACCATCCAGACACCATTTTATTCGTCACATGACGTAATGTTGGAATGCCTAATTAACTGTTAATTACAGCTTCAATTGATAATATAATAGTACACCGAACCGTTTAAAAAACAATTTTGTAAAATTCATATATCTGCCTATATTAATTATACGTTAATGTAAATACGAAAAGCCGATTTTAAGATTTTTATACTACTTGACGATTGCACATACAACTCACATAGTGTATAAACAATTGAACAGTTTAAAAAAACCTGAAAATTCCATTAATGGTGAACAACCAGCACGCAGGGTATTCCATTCCTTAATAGAGGGTTGTTATTACTCGTTAGGGATTTACTCTATTAAATACTTAGGACTAATAGCACCTGCAAGTGTCAAACTATGTACAGGGTGTTTCAGGTATGCAGTCATTATTTTTTACGGGAGATTCTATGTCAAAAATATTTAAAACATTTTTTATAATCTGGATATCCTTCTGAAGTAAATGAAGAAAAAATGAGATGAAATATATCAATAATTTAAAAAAAATAAAAATCTGTTACGCAAACTACGTAGGTTGATCAATATTGAAATAACAAGTTTTTCCAAATTACACGGGAGAGTCAGACATCTTTATTTCATACACAATCATATTCCTCTTTGGTTTCCTAAAGGTAGACTTTCGCAACAAGCGACAGCGACAGGAGACCGAAACAGGTGACAGAGACAGACGACAGCGACACCACCGGTACCACAGAGTAAAACAAATCATGTTTCACTTAATAGTATTCCCTATGTAACCAGTTTCATTTTTTGTCGTGTGCCGTATACCTGCCAGGATTCTGCGCAGAAGACATAAACAGAGTAACCTTGCGGTTAACATGGAAGTTAAGACCAGCGAGTATAATATCATAGGAGGTAGTGTTTAGTACTGAAATCTCAGAGACGGAAGTCGTCATCAGCTACACCGGTGATATTAATTATTTTGGAATGTGGTGTATTGTATTGAAGGTTAGAGTTGTTATTGTTATACATTTAAGTGGTTTTTTGAGTATTTATTAGGTGACTTTTAATTATTGTTACGTATCATAAGCTCCCTCCTGTGCCTCTATACTCGCTGGTTAAGACTGATTGGACAATGCGCAGATCACCGCACAAATTGGTACATGCCTGGAGTTGATTTATTATTTAAACCTTGATACGTCATACGTGAAACATCTGATTTGTTTTAATCTGTGCCGGTACAGTGGGATTAAATACGATTCCGTTCAAAGCGTGTAACAGCGACACACCAGTGATGGAAGTTATACTTTTGAGTAATCATAGGTAATCGTTACTTTTTAAAAAGTAATCGTTACTCAGTAATCGTTACTTTGACAGAATTCAAAATTGATATTTTAATGCCCAATGCCGAGGTTTTGTTTCATTCTTTGAATACATGTGAACTGATGCCATCGTAACCAATAATCATTATTATACTCTTCGCAAAAACGAAGAGTATATTGCATTTAATCGGCACATTTCTAAAACCGTAAATATCACTCGTAGAGAAAAAAATTTCATATCATTGTGTTAGTGAACGAATTCTGAACAAATTTCAAAATGTCCGTCCGTCCGTCCGTCACGTTTCTTGTAAGCACGATAACTTAAGAAAAAAAAGTCCGATTGTATTGAAATTTGGAACGTAAGTTAGTGTTAGCTAGAGGAAGGACTCTATTGAAGAAAATCAATGAGTAAATAGGAAAGTTAATAATCATTTAATTTTAAAAAAATATATTTTCTTAATTTTTGTCGCTTGTACTTAAATAGAAATCTTGCGAAATGTTATCTCTATAATATATTTTTTTTGTTTATGCATTTACTAATATATATTTCATATTTATATATCTAATGAGTTGAAATATGATTCTCGAAAGATATATACCACAGACATTTTCACAGACAATTTTCGCGGCGATATGTGATGGTAAGAGCTCTAACCACAAACCACTGCCGTTAATCCAAACCGGACTTCCCCGCCCAACCTTACACCCACCACGGCGCTGCGCACCGTGGTTGTCTGGCTGGCTCCGGGCCAGGTTCCGACGAGGCACATTACATGTACTCCCAATTACTAATAAATTCTTTTTGTTTTGTTGTTTTGTTTGCAATCCAAAGATCGTGTGTTCAAATCCCACACAGGTTGGATGTTTTTTTTTTTTCATATATTTTTTTCACAACGAAGTTGGCATCACAAAATTTAGGATGTCCAAAAACTAACATTATTTACAAGAAAACTGCGAAGAATATCCTATAGAATGTGTAATAATTATATAAAAAGGTCAGTAAATTGGCGAATAGTACCACGTTTTTTGCTTGTTATTTCTTTTCATTTGCCCTGCAATAACAGGAATTAATAGAATATATGCAACCCGAAACCTATATCTCCTTCCCGTGCTCCTATTCCCACTTGCCAGATAAACAAGTATTTTAATTAACAATTATTATTATGAGCTTTTATTACAGGTGGGTATAGTAGGTATAAGTATCATATTTTTTCAAAAAGTTATTGGCAAAATTACTTCATTTGTTTCATTAAATTGATTGAAATAATTAATGAGATGAAATTGAGATATAAGTATTCACTATACTACTACTTCGATTACTTATACCAGAGACTACTTATACCATATCGATATCGGTTTGGTTAGTCTGGTATATCCAAATGACTATAATGATTATAGAGCCATTATCTACTACGTAGTTTCTCTAAAATTTTAGAACTTCATCTCAAGGAGCAATTATCAGATTTTTTACATCAGAATATGTTACTGTCTCCTGCTCAACATCCCAGGCAACACAGTCACGTCATTTTGACGTTATTTTTTCGGCACCTTTATCACCAATGCGACGTTAAATATTACGTGAAAATGACGTGAAATATGACGGCAAAATGTCACAGCCCATTGGCGTCATTTAAGTGACGTCAACAGACGTCCCTTAAATGACGTCGATGGGCTTACATATGTAAGCTATTTTTGATTAATTAATAAATGTACATATGAGAAATATAATAAATAAGCCAGTTTGGTGCAATATGGCATGTAAATCATGAGGGCTCTAGGATTTTTCCATTTTCCGATGTATGATATGCATTACAGGATAAGCTGCCATGTACGATGTAGATGAATGGACAATTAATAGGTGAAGCACTCACTGGTTTTTATGCTATCTCGTCCCAGCCACATAATAATGATCTTTAACCTGACTATTATAGGATCCATCCAAATCAATCAACGTTTCCTGAATGTATTTGAACATTGCAATTTATATTTTTATTCATTTTCTATAAATTCATTAGAGTATAAGGTATAAAGAAGGACTGATTATTTTCAGTGGTTTGTATGTGGCGCCATCTAGCAATAATTTATGTAAAAAACAACGTGGTAATGCGTGGCGCCAACTAGAAATAATTTCTGCAATGAAAAAATTACGTCACCAAACGTCGCATCGACGTCTCAACATGACGTCATAATTTAGTCACAATATGACGTTACTGAGACGTCATTTGTTCGTCACGTGACGTCGTCGACCAAAATGACGTCAGTCTGCTGCCTGGGATAAATTTAGATCACTTTTTGACAAAACCAAGATATGACACTGGCTAATGGCTATTGGCCAATGAACCCTAGATCGAAAAAATATGATGATATTAATATACAGCCAAAAACATATAATTGTAATTATTCCGACTTAATAAGACGTTTATTATTACCATGTAATTAATGCTAAAAATCCACTTATTATTGTATTTTTAAAGATTCCGTAAATAATTATTGGGGTGGCAATTTTGTAAAACTAATGTTTTTTTGCCTAGTGTTTAATATCACTAAATAATAACGTAATAATGACGAATTTAATCTACGCCATAATGCCGTACAAATGCAGACGTCTTTAAGACGTCACTGGTGTTTAAAATCACTAAATAAAAACGTAATAATGACGAATTTAATGTATGGCATTATGACGTACAAATGCAGACGTCTTTAAGACGTCACTGGTGTTTAAAATCACTAAATAAAAACGTAATAATGACGAATTTAATGTACGGCATTATGACATACAAATGCTGACGTCATTAAGACGTCACTTTTTGGTAACATGACGACGCCGACGAATAGTTACCAAAAAATAACGTCAAAATGACCGTGTTGCCTGGGATGGTTTCACTACAAACAAGAGCACGGAGTCTGCGTTGTGTAATTTTCTTCATAAAATCATTAAAGCTTCAGTTTTCGTAGATTTCTCACGAGCTTTTGATTTAGTAGACCATCAGCTGCTTAAGGCCAAACTAGCATGATACGTTATTCGAGGAACTGCTTTACAAATATTTTCCTCCTATTTAGACAACAGGACACAAATTGTAAAAATGGCCGGTGGAGTTGAAAGTAATATTTGTAATATTAAACAAGGAGTTCCACAGGGGTCAATTTTGAGACCACTTTTATATGTAATATTTGCTAAGGATGTGGTTAGTTATCTACAAAAAATACCAAATGTTCATGTGATCTGTTATGCTAATGATACAAACATTCTAATTACCCGCAACAACCTAATTGAATCAAAAGAAACCACTGAAAGAGTTTATCAAGAAATCATACATTGGTCTCAAAATAATAACCTAATTCTAAATAAAATAAAGACAGTTTCAATACAATTTTCATTAAATAATAAATCCGCGAGCCTAACACTTTTTAATGGTACTGACTGGGAAATAAAAACTTGTGCAGATAGTATACTCTTAGATGTTACTTTTGATAAACAGTTACAATGGACTCAACATATCGAAAAATTATGTATAAAGCTAAGAAAAAGTTGTTATGCTCTAAAATTTATGTCAAAACATTGTAGCCAGGAAATTCTCAAAGTACTGTATCATGCTAATTTTCATTCGCATCTTAGGTATGGAATTGTAAAGTAGGGCAATAGTTGTAATGTGGCTAGGGTACTTTTATTACAGAAATATGCAACTCGGATTTTATTAAATTTAAATTACAGAGCGAATTGCCGTGATGCCTTTAAAAATCTAAAGATTTTGACAGTTGCTGGTCTATACATTCTTGGACTATACATTCATATGTTCATAAACATAAATAAATCTCCGAAAAAAACTATGGATTTGATTTTATTCGTCTAAGATGTTATGACGACTTAAGAAAAGTTTTATAGGCAGGGGTGGACTAACCGGGTGCGGGGACTTGGGCTATTACGCATCACCAAGACACGTTTCACCTTCTTTTAGGTAAATACTGAACTAAACTATGATAATAATAACGAGTAGCCGCGTTACACTGGTCCTTGGTTGCGACTGGTCAAATCCAGATGCATACAGTGGCGCAGAGACTGTGGATTGCTATGCGGAAGCAGACAAAATAAAAAAATATCATATAATATGACGTGTATACTTTTATATTTATTATTTATACCATCAATGAGATCACAAGTACAGAGCATAGTCATAATCATATCCTATTTGGTGGATAAAGTAAAAAAATAATATTTTGAGGTTTCTGGTTCTTGTACACACACTAAATCATATTTTTTTTCATCCCCTTTAATAATGGGTGGTAATGGGGGTGGCTAATGCCAAAATTTTTTTTGAGACCTTAGCTTCTCTTGTCTATACTAAATATCAATTTTATGAACTCTTACCTGCTTGATTTACCTATTTACTCCAAATTTACCCCAATTTACCCCTCGACGGAACAAGATGAAAATATAATCTAGTTCTAGATCTCGTTGAAGTACACATGTGTACCAAATTTAAAGTCAATATCTCAAACAGTTCCAGAGTAAACGTGCGCACAAAAAAAGTTACAGACCGACAGACAGACAGAAATTTTTTTTTCGCTCAAACTTGAAATCTTGACGTTTCATGACATTCTAAGCCTATATGAACAATAAAAATTTTTAAACATTTTTTTGTCGTCCACTGGATGTGGAAGTAAAATTAACCTAAAAATTTTACATTAAATATCCTTAAATATATAATTTTTCGGACGTGTTTCTTGAGCATTTGCTTGGTCCTAATCCTAATCCATCCTAGTCCTAAAAGTTAAAAGTTCGGAAATTTTAAGGTGGGTTCTTACGTTAAGTTAGGACCAAGACAGGATTACGACTTTTATAAACGGCATATGGGCAGTGGCATAACAGGAACTGAGTGGGCCCCCCGCAAATATTTTCAGGACCCCCCCTCTCTATAACGAGTGGAAAATGATCATTTTTATCTTCATTACTATTAGGTTCAGGTTTATGAATTTCTGAATTAGTTAATCGTGTGACAATTCAATAATTATAAAAAATAACATTATTTATGAATTTAGGTAATTCATTGAATTATGAAATTAAATATATATCTGTGAAAAGCAAATCTGGCCGCAGAGTTTTGAATGGGGGTCGGCCATCCGTCAATGTGTGCCCCCCCCCCGCGGTGCGGGGTCTGCAGGGGTGTTGTTACGCCACTGCATATGGGTAACTTGTACATTTAACTTTGTAGGGAAAAAATTAAGACTAAGATAGGCTAAGTTAGGACTGGGACTTTTTTTATAAACTCGCCTTAATTTATAAATTATATAAACATACCTTCTGGCGATCTTTTTGGTTATTTTTTTGGTCATCCACAACAAAAATTATACTAATTTTTGCTATTCAATAGCCACTCTCTTGAAACTACAAGTTGAAGTTGCTGCAGAATCTAGAAAAATAAAAAACCCAAATGCAAAAACTGGATACCTATAATATGTTGACATTGATAAATATGATTTGGTTATAACAAGGCGTTACGGCAATTACGAGATGGAGGTCAAGGTGACTGGTCGAAGCGTTCACATACTGTATGACGACGATGGGAGTCTGTAAGAGCACTTTACACATTAACACTAGATGGACGTGGTCTGCGACCTGTTGAGCAGCGCAAGAAATCGGTGGAAGACTGTCCCGTACATCATTACAAACAACAGTCCATAAATTAGTAAAATAAATGTCTGGAGGAGAAATTAATCACAAACATAATGATGTAGCGGGAGAGTTGGATTTCGGCTGTCGTCGTGCGCAGTCGTCCGGCTGCCATTACTGCGAGCCGCCTCGGCGGATCAAAGCAGAAGCTGATTGGTCGGGCCCGACAGAGAGAGTCCGAACGCGCTTGCTTGATCCTGGAGCGCCAGTCAGTGCTTAGTAGAGCCGCCGAGGAGCGCAGTAACACGTGCTAGTGTCGAGACAGTGACAGGGAAGTGCGCCGGGAACTTCTAGTCTAGTGAGAGTGCCGTGCTGTGGATGACAGAATGTCGTGTCCGTGCGAATGCAGATAGTGGTGCCATGTAGTGAGCGAGCTGTAATGCCGCTGTATCGTGATTTGAAGTGAACCATGCCACACGTCTCGTCCAGTGGCGGAGATGATCTCGGCAGCACCGATGAGGTTAAGGTGTTCAAGGACGAGGGTGACGGGGAGGACGAGAAGAGGTCCTCTGAAAACCTCACCGAGGAAAAGAGCAGCCTTATCGACCTCACCGAGTCGGAGGTATTGTTTATTGTTTACCGCCGGGCAGCGAACGTCCATCAGAAATATAAACAGTGACACGTTTTCCTTAATTCAAAGGAATAAGCTTTACTGGCGGGTTCTTATTTTGTTACAAATGTGATAATTCGGGTTTCTTGCTTCACAAATCACAATGCCTTTGACAATCACACCAATCAAATAAACCGGTGCTTATGCATGTTTAGTTATAGGTATTGAAACATTTCTTTTATTACAATTACCTACCGGTGATATAATTTTAAAGAAATATAATGCTTTCTTTCAAATTTGTGTTATTAGGGGAGCCTATCTAAGATCTTTAACATGCGACGATATAAACAAATCACACGCCGCAGAGTATTAGGGGACAATGTTGTTTTTATTCGTAGGTATATTGAGATGGTGCTTTTTATGACAATAATAGGTTTAATTAGTGTTCTTCAGGCCTGATTAGTTAAATAAATGCGAAACATTTAGTATCTGTGTCTCTATGCCTACCTACATGCCCAACATTTTGCTCTTTAATCTAGTGATATAGGTACAAAATTTGAATTTAGCGTGCCCTGAAGAAGATACTAAATTTATCGAGACGTTTACAAGTTAAAAAATAAGTTCTGTAATTTTATGATCTACCTACCTATACCACCAATCAAAAAAATAAGCGATTGTTTTTATTTACCTGTGGTCGGTGAACCCCAAATACCGAGCATTAAATAAGTCGGAGTATATTTGAATATTTATACTTATTGTGTTTTTATAGGTGTAATATGAATGAGTAAATATATTTTTAGCAGATTTCGACCATTTCACCACGTTCATTGTCATGACTAAGTCAACATTTCAGAATAACATAAACGAGTAAATGTTTATAATTATTAATGTTGGGTATCCAACATCTGTAATACTTCTCCGGGAATTTCAAATGCCTACCTATTAGGTACCTTTACTTGCCCGCTATTTTGGTTTGAGATATCAGAAACAATTTGTCGCAGAAGTTTGTTGCTCATATACCTAGCTACAATTGGAACAGGTCCGAATTTGTTCTTCCAATTCGAAGTCAGTTGACAGGTATATACCTATAGGTAGGTACCTAAGACTAATTAGGTTCACGTTGTGAATTCAGATGAGATAATGGTCTGAAGCTGAAGTGACTTTAGGAACAATCCTAATTGCCAACTATTATTCAAAAGTTTTGTTAAAGTATTTAAGAGCACGAGTGTTTGTGTTGAGGTACCTAATACCAAGTAATAGGTACTTTGGTAGTGTCCAAGAAATACATATAATAAATAAGTCCTGGCTTGATAATTTCCTTCTTACTGTCTACCTATTTAAAATCGGTTTAGAGATTTGATATTAAAATTTTAATTCTAATTAGAATTTAGAGAGTTATAAGTAGATATTTGGTAAGTAGCATTAGGTAAGCGATATAGGAATAGGTACGTGATTAGGTAGCATAACAATAATAACATATATACAATGTGTTCCCGAATCAATGTCCCAAGTGAATACACAATTTTTAATTTTTAGAGACCAAGCATTTATAAAAAATTGCCTGCTCAGCAAATTAGATTGCTTTTCTAAGCAATAATAAAGTTCTGTGTTCTGTGTAATGTTTAGTTTTACATGGAACCATCAAACTAAACCGAGAATGGGCAGTTGTTTTTTAAAAACGAAAAGGTCAAATTTCATATTTCTCTTGAAAATATTAAAATTCATATATGCGGTTTTATTTCTCTTTAACTCGGTAAAAAACAAACCCACGTCTCCGACAACACCGTCTGCACATGCCGACGGTAACGTCGAATTGGCAGGCTTGCTAATGCTCGGCTGATGGTTCCTGTCGCCTTTGCCGTCTGTTGGTTGGTGTTTTTTCTACAGCTGGATTTTTCCGAAACTGGGCGCAGATGGATCAAGATCATCACTGTTTCTGTTGAAAAAAAATCATAATTGTATTGATATTATTGCTATTTTAAATAGGAAAATGCTTAAACTTATCATATGTGCATAGACTAGACCTCGGACTAGACATATTTATACCTATTTACGTCCCCCCCCCCTCCCAATAAGGGGGCAATACGTGAAATAGACTATAAATTTTAAAATTTTGACTGAACATTGGGAGATACATGCTTCTTGTTTATCAGAAAAGTATTTTTGAGTGTTTTTTTTATTACGTAGAATATGGAAGTTGCACCAAAATTATTTTCTGTAAAATGAACAGCAAAATAACAGTTAGAAAAGTTATTCGAATCGAAAAATTCTACTCCTACGCAAGAATTCAAGAAAATTCGCCTACTTTGATCATTTTTAATCTTTTGTCACAGTGTCTCGAGCAGTATCTCTATGTTACACGTTTCTATCAAAAATGCATTTAATCATTATGGTGCTTTTTCTTCGTCAGTATGACTGACCTCCGTGAAGTTTCCCTCCTCTGTTTTTGAAATGAAAACATTCTTTAAGGAAAATCTGCCCCCCGGCTCGGCTCAAATCACCTGTATATTATCTCGGATAGCCCCAGATCCCCGTGGATCACCTTGAATCGCCCCCTATTACTACCTTAGTATAATTCGCCCCGAATCGCCTTTAGATCGCCCTGAATCGCCGCGGTAAGGGATGAAAAATCGCCCCGTAATTGTTCGTCAGTACCAATTTCAACTCTTTCTTTAAGCGGCAGTGTGCAAACCGAGGGGTAAGTCACGGGGCGATTTTTCGTCCCTTACCGAGGTAATCCACAGGTGACCTGGGACAATCCGAGATTACCAGGCGATCCCGCAATTTTCGCGTAAGTCATCCCTCGGTGAAAACGAAACAATCACTAGGAAACGTTTCGAATTCTAAAATGTTTAATTTTCGAAATTGTGGAGGAAGGCAACGGAGATGCCAGCATATCCGCACCCTGTGGAGTGTTATGTCTTTTTAATTAGATTTTTGGATTTACCGAGAAATTGGCCAATGGTTTGGAAGAATTGCACCATGAAACTTGGATTAGCGTGGCTTGGACACTTTCACTCTGGACTAACACAATTTTTTTAACCTCACTTCGTGAATTGATATTTTATGTTACCAAATTCTTTACTTTTGCAAAAAATACATCACAACAAAAATTTTCAAATTGTATTTTGTTATCGCATATTGCAACTGAATGCGATTTCAATTTTAGCACACTGCTTTTGTTCAATTATTATATCAGTGTCAATACGCGGTAAGAAAAGATTTTGACATAGTACTCTTCGTAAATATATATACCGGTTATATATCTATCACGTAACTTTTATCCCGCGACACAAAAAGAAGGGATGTTTATGTTTTACGCACATGTTTGTATGTCTGTGTGTACGTGGCTTCATATCTCTTCAACGGATAATTCGATTTTGATGCAGTTTCTTTTATTTGAAAGAGTATTTTGTCGAGAATGTTGTAGCTCGGTTTTTAGCAAGATTTCATCTTAGTAGACCTTCAAGGAGCTGCACATCATCGATAAAGAGTTGCTACTGTTGAAGATTTGTTGTTTTGTTGCAGTATACGATCGCAAATATACAATTTTTTTTGACTATTTTTCTCGATTTTTTTGTACCTAATGAATTTCCTGGTAGGTACGCTTATAACGAATAATTTAGTAAAGTGCTTAAATACAGTCCCAGTACAGTCTCGAGTCCAGTAAAATATTGAATACGAACCATTTATTTGGGTGTTTCTCTACTAATGGGAAAATTTGTGTCCGGAGGAAACTAAATGTCAAAAAATACAAAATACTAATATTTTTTTCATTAAAATTAAAGTAAATGAGTTATGTCTACCCTATATTCTAAGATACAAATACAAATTGCCGAAATTTTCAAATTTTATGGAAATAAAGTTAAATTGTCAGTACCCTGGTGTGTCCCAAACCTGAAATCAAAGATACCAACAACTGTTGTAAATATTATATTTTCTTCTTATTCATTATTATTATTACTCAAACTCTTTTATGATAATGGTTGTTGGCAATGTACATTGTTATATGATCTTTTTTGAAGATTATATATCTCAAAATACTGCATAAAACATTGTCCTACACTTTTTGACGTCAGTCCCCAGCCACATTTAAAAATCTATTGGAAGCGAATCTACGTCTGGATTAACCACGTAGTTATGCTAAACGGAACGCTTCCAACATGAAGTTTGTACAAATGAAACATGACGTTTTGGCGCTATTTTGTTTAATATTGAATCGGTCTTTGATGCTAAGCAGACGTGTCTGGACCACTCAATAAATCAGTTCTCTGGTAAGCTTTTTTGGGTTTAATTTTCTCGATTTGAATTATTGTTCAGTTATTATACATTTTATAAACAAAAATATACTACTATTGCCACTAGTGGATTGCGTAATTATTGTAACTTTTTTAATAACGATCGATTCTTAATGAATTTGTCTGTACCCTGTCGTCAGCCCCCTGCCAAAAAATAATAATAAATTAATAATTACCTAGTTTTTAGAATAATTAATATAAAAATCGACGTAAAAATTGATATTCTGAAGATATTCTGAAATTCTTAAGAACCAGATATTAGATTTTAAGTGTAGAAGTTGATTTTCATTTTCTTTTTAATTTAGAATTGTTTTCTTTTTTGAGAATTTTAATTTTTGTTTCAAAAGAGGTTTGTTAATTTATGTTACTCTAGAGAATAATAGAAAACTTTAAATATAATAATCTACTATAATTTCTTTAATTTTTGTTCCACATAGTCAATTCAATGGGCAAGGGTCTCAGTACTTACCCTGGAATAATATTTTAGTAAATCGTAAATAAAATGAATACTGCTGGATAACTTGACTGGCCCTTCATAATAGAGGAAGAGTTAGAGTGTACCTTTATATTAAAGTAGTGTTAACCCCAATTAAATAAAAAAAAGTCCTCGGACAAACTTGTATGGGCAGATTTCCCGTTAGTAGAGAAACAGCCATTTCTCTTTAAAAACAACTCCTTTGATAATGTAAAATACTCGGTAAAATAAGTTTATTTTAGAGATTTCCCCAATATTAAAGGCATTGTTGGATTTTTGACACTATTTGTTTACTGTAGATTAGATACAGGATCTTCCATTGTTTTTGTTATTTATCAAATGTTTAATTTATAACTTGGAATCATTTTTTCTTATTTCGAATTGCAATTTTCTCCCAATTTACTTATTTTTGCGATGTTTCTTTCAAAACTTGAATCTCCAAGATAGTATAATAATAATTGTGCTATACCTATAGGTAAAATGTTTATGAAATTTTTCATTTCAATGTACCTAAGTATATCGTTCATTTTTTAAATTTAATCTATATACAATGTGTCCACGGCAAAGCGGTATTAAGTATAGGTGTAAATTACATTTTTTTTGGATTACAAACAATTTTTTGTATTCTACTCTTGCTCACCCAAAAACTATTTTTAGTATCTTAGACTTTAAAAAATTTATAGAGGGCGCTGGTAACAGCTTAAAAATAAAAATCACATCAGGTAAAGTTCCTTTTCTGTGCGAAATATTGAAAAATTTTATTAGAAAAACTCGCTCAGAATTAAAAAATATGACGTTGAATATTCTAAAAGAGATAATGTTTGGTGTGCAATATCCTACAATGGTATAATCGGACCATACTTCATTGGCGGTAAATTGAATCAGAATAACTCCTTAAATCTACCGGAAACATTTTTTCATGAACATACATACCTTGCCACTGGACGAAAGAGCGCGTATTTTTTGTATTTTCAGCAAAATGATTGTTCAGCCCACGGCACACAAATAGTAAGGAATTGGCTGAATAATAATTTTGCAAAAAAGTGGATTGGATAATTTGGATCCTTTACGTATCCATCCAGATCGCCTGATTTGACTATTTGCGATTTTTATTTATGGGGTTATCTGAAGCAAATTGTTTATTCCTATGATTTAACAACGGATGTAAATGTATTGAAAGCTATAAATGCTATAAATTTAATTGACCTCCATACCATTCAAAATAGCTACAAAGAATTTAAGAACAGAGTTGAGATATGTGCTGAAAATGGAGGAACATGGGTAAAATAAATGAATTTAAATTATCATTACATTTATAATATTATAATTCTGAGCAAGTTTTTCTAATAAAATTTTTTAATATTTCCCACAGAAAAGGCACTTTACCTGATCCGATTTTTATTTTTAAGCTGTTGTCAGCGCCCTCTATAAATTCTAATAAAGTCCAAGATACTAAAAATAGTTTTTGGGTGAAGCAAGAGCAGAATACAAAAAAACTGTGTTTCTAATCCAAAAAAAAAAAATGTTATTTACTCTTATAATACCGCTTTGCCGTGGACACATTGTATGTATTTGTTTTATACGTGTTTACGTTTACATTTATTTCTGTTCAGTTCTCCTTTTTATAATTGTATTATTACTTTACTGCTCAACATTTTTATACTTATATTGTAGTACCATATACCTGTATTCTGTATTATAAGATGAAGTAAGAAATAAATTTTATTCTATTCTATTCTATTAGGGATTATGCGTGAAAGGACCCCGCACACAATACATGAGTTTTGCGGCTCCGGTCAAATTTCGTGAACTCTGGGAAATAGTAGTTCTCAGTAAGTAGAAAAAAAAGTCTAAATGGGCGCGAGGCTCCAAACCCCATTGGTTCCGAGATAAGACCAGCTGAAGCTCTAGAAACCACCCCTACTAAGCCACAAGCGGGCTAATCCACCTAACCCTGGGAACGGCGAGTTTAGTCGCTTATTTTTCTTGAAATTATTGAATTCCATACCACAAGCGGCATAACCCCATTGCGCACCTAATCCCTAGAAACCACCCCTTCGAAACCAAGAAGGCTAACCCACCTGGCCCTGGGAACAGCAAATTTAATCGCTTATTTTTCTTGAAAGAATTAAATTCCACACCACAAGCGGGCTAAACGACCTAACCACCAACCCTCTAACCCACCTAACCCCTAGAACCACCCCCTACCAAACCACCGGTAGGCTAATCCACATGACTCTCGGAATAGTAGTACAAAAGTCTGAATGGGCGTCAAGCTCAAAAATATACTGGTTTTGAGCTAGAACTGCTTGAACGCTGCGACCAGCAAATATTATGGTCGGTAAAAATCGCGAATATTCAAATACCAATACTCAAAATCCGCCTATACTCGTACCAAGAATTTTCGAAGACGCTGATCACGAATCAGAGGTCAGATTATCGATATGGTGACCCATAATTGGTCATTTGTTTCCTAAAATGAATCGAGGATTTCCCAAAATTGATCAATTTTCCGATATCTCTAAGAAATAGCCGAAGCTCATATCAGAGGGTTTATTAAAAAACCACCCTACCCCTAACCCCACCCCCTATTGTGTCATAATACTTTGGAATATTATAAAAATATCACAGAACAGAAATGTCTACATAATCTACACTTCATGTGTTCAAGTGTCTGCATATGCTACGTTTCATATAATAGTATATTTACGCCCGAGGGCAATACAGAGAAAGGCAGTCCATAGCTCGTGTAAAAAACACGAGCTAAGGGCTGTCTCTCTTTATTCCCGAGGGTTGTATCTATTTTTTTTCACAGTAGCCTTTAAAATAGCAACTTTCTATACCCGCCCCGGGCATAAAGTTGCTACTTTAAAGGATTCTGTGAAAAAAATATACATATCGATTGGTCCGAATTCGGCTGGTCTTATCTCGGAATCAATGGGGTTTGGAGCTTCGCGCCCATTTAGACTTTTTTTCTACTTACTGAGAACTATTATTTCCCAGAGTTTCACGAAATTTGGCCGGAGCCGCAAAACCCATGTATTATGTGCGGGGTCCTTTGCAAACGAAAATTTTCGTGGGTCTATACAGCGGCATATATAGGAAGGGCCAGCCCGCGCCCTCTCCTAAATTATATACTAAGTAGGTATACTATTAAAACTGAAAATTTTTGACAATGAGCTCTCCCCAAAAAAGAATTTTGCATACGCCACTGGTTACATACATATGTATATTTATGATAATGATATCTTTATGCCAGTCTTTATGTTCTTCAAATTCAAAATTTGAAACAAATAAAATGTGTAAAATTTAGCTCCTCGCTGAATATATCTTCCAAAGAATGTCAAAAATCTCATAGTACCTAATAAGCGTTTTGAGAGTATTAACAACAAATAAGTTTGATTTGAGCCTTGAATATTTTAAACAACTTATGAGATTTTGCATTTTTTGTTATAAATAATTTTTGTGGATCATTATATCGAGATTTATATAGAGTAATTCAAGAAAAATACGTAGTCTAAGTACTTATTGGATTTTTTTTTGTTAATTTGTGTCACATAGAGGTCGAAACTTGATAAAATCAATTTTTAGAAATTACTCATTTTCTAATCAAAGTAGGTATTTATATTTATATCTGTTTCATAGTACAGCTAAATGCAATTTTTCAAATCGAATCTAACGCTGTAGACTAGTATTACTATGAGAAGATGCCAGGGCGGAGCCAAAATGCGCGAATATTTTTACCAGTGGCATAGCTTTATCTGGGATATAGGAATGTGTAATTGCAATAAAAGTTTCGCGGTCAAGGAACTGTGAAAATGGAGTAGATTAAAACTTGCCAACTGTTACGAGTAATCTTTGTTCAGGAGAAGTGTAAGAATAGTAAGTTCTACTAAACTTTGCTTAATAAAGTTGTTTTATTATTATTATTACCGTCGCCGCCGCTCTACTGCAGAGCACCGCCGCCACTGGTGTTGACATTGAATGTCACGTAATTCTTTCTCATTGGTTTAGAATTATGGAGCGCACAAACTCGTTTCTGCGCATATTTTTTGCTGGCATCTTCTCATAGTAATACTACTTTACAGATATTACACGGGATATCGCAACACTAACTGCTTATTCAATTATTAATAAAATATTAGAACGATTTCTGGTGGGTCACTAGATTGAAAATTAAAATTAGCAGCAAAAATTTCAAAATGGCTAAAAAAAGTCTTGAAATTAGCACAGTCATATGCAGAATGCCCTCTAGATCCCAAAAATGCAAAAATATACTTACAGGGTGTCCCATTTAAAAAATCAAAACTTGGTTTCACTTCCGGTAAAACAGGAGGTCGTGGAAACTTGACAGATGGATAAAAAATGTCGTTTTGGTTTAGTTGACTTCAGATTTATCCTGCATATAAAAAATGTCAGCGTCTTTGATGGTGCGGTAAAGATCAAAGACGCCGACATGTGGCACGTGCCTAGTTCCACCTCGATTCGTTAAAAAATAAAGAAATGGCTGCCGAAAAGTGATCTCGTTGATTTTGTTATTTACAAAAATATATACTTTTCATTTATAGCCAAGTCAAAAACGAGGGGGCCTAATTAATAAAGGCACTATACGCACTATATTGTAGTCGTAAGTTTTTATTTAGAAATTACTAAAATTCGAGCTAAAATTCAACTGCATCTTTATTCGGTTTAGGCAGTTTATTTATAAGTAGGTAGATAACTGAATCCTGTGCCTCTACTAAAACTAGTTTAAAAAAATTCATTGTAAAATTCGATTTTAACTTAACAAGAATTAACTCCGAAAGTTATTTCATACTTTGAAACCTTTTAGGATAAAGTAATTTGGTTTTTCTAGTAATATTAATCTACCTGAATTCTATGAAGGTGTTCCAGTCTACCTGGGGATCAATGAAACACCTGAGAAGGGTCTAATGAAATTCCTAAATTATATCCATACAAGTGTATGGGGCTGTGTGAAATACATTACAATTTTTTTGTACAAATGAATCAGTACTTAAAAAGTCATATATAGCACATAATATTAAGTTTTAATGCGGTTTTAATAAACAAATGTCTATTAATTAATTCTAATTCATTTAAATGGGTACATAGCACTGGATAATTAATTTACATCTGAAATTAAATTTACATCCTAAATTTTGTCTATACCTACTACATGAATAAAACCCCTTTTACACAAAGTAACTTTATCTGGAATTTAGTTTAAAGTTTTAGTTTTAAAACACTTACCCGGAACAAACTTTTCATGTTTTTATTTTATATTTTCTAAACATTACGGAGTCTTCCTAAACTAACTAGTAAAAACTGAGAGGGTCAACCAACAGCGAAAAATTGTACGCTGCTTTCCAATTGAACAAAATTCATAAGTGTTTCTGGTACCGTTTTTTCGTCGTATTTTTCACTTTTAAAATAATTATCCAAGATATTATTTGTACCTGATATACTTATATCCGTGTACCTACTCGTTCTTTTATTATTCAATGCAAAGTATTTATTATCTATTACCGAGTACTTGTTTCTCAGCATTACCAAGTATTTCTAGGGATTTAACTTTGCTGGTGATTGAATTTAAATACGTAAACGAGTACTTATTAAAAAAAATTACTACACAACGGTGAATAAGAATACGGGACACGCGAATGTCAGTTTTACACCCAAAAGTGTTTTTATCAGATAGTTTATGTTTGAAAATGTATATCATAATGTAAATTGTGTACCCATCCAATAATTAATAAATAATAATTGAAATTAAAATTGTTTGAACCTTTACGAGGAAGTGGTGAGTTTTGACGATTTTATCCGGCCTGCGCGTGACGTATGATCCCTTATTTATTTCATTTTGGGTGCCCATATTTACTTACTAGTTGTTTTAAGCAAGTGTGAACTTTAATATTATAAGGTGTTTCAACGAATATATATACCTAAGTACATTAAATAAAACAACAATTATTAATTTAGAAGTGTTTTTGAAACATTATAATGGCAGAAAGCGATTTTGTGAAAGCACAAAGTGACAATTTACCCAGTGATGATTCGTTTAAGGTCTACAGACGATCCAACCAACCAACCGAACTACGCGGTTGAAGTTTGCAGTGCGAACTCGTAAAACTGCTGGACCCAACATTGTCGGTACGCTTTGAAGACGATGGAATTCCAGCAGACCAGCTTACTTTTACGAGTTGTCATGGCAATTTTCAAAGTGTACCGAGAAGGTTGGTTGGTTGGTTGCTTCGGTCGTCTGTAGTTTATGTTGATGGAGTTCAATTGCTCAAATGATTGCTTTAAGGGGTCTACAGACGATCCAGCTGCCGGGACCCGACATTGTCGGTACGCTTTGAAGATAATTGGAATTCCAGCGGACTAGTTCACTTTTACGAATGAGTTCAAAGCATGCCGACAAGGCTGGCTCCCTGCCGCTGGATCGTGTGTAGACCCCCTTTAATTGGCATAAAAAGTGAAGCCGGCCGACGAGATCAAAAAAAGTGGTCTACACACGATCCAGCGGCAGGGAGCCAACATTGTCGGTACGCTTTGAAGATAATTGGAATTCCAGCGGACCAGTTCACTTTTACGAATGAGTTCAAAGCATGCCGACAAGACTGGCTCCCTGCCGCTGGATCGTGTGTAGACCCCCTTTAATTGGCATAAAAAGTGAAGCCGGCCGACGAGATAAAAAAAAGTGGTCTACACACGATCCAGCGGCAGGGAGCCAACATTGTCGGTACGCTTTGAAGATAATTGGAATTCCAGCGGACCAGTTCACTTTTACGAATGAGTTCAAAGCATGCCGACAAGGCTGGCTCCCTGCCGCTGGATCGTGTGTAGACCCATTTAATGCCGAAAAATTTCGAGGAGTTAAGTTATTTCATTACAGATTTATCCATCTTAAAAATCAATAGTTACACACATTTACGACCGAATAAACATTAAAAACGCTTTGCTTTGTCGCAACCGAGATCGCAACATTTATGGCTCCGTCAAACGTAAATAAATGACATGACGCCATGGTTGACATGTCAGCCGTCGAAATTAAATAGTGACGTCACATCCATTTTCCCGCTCGGGTAAAATTTCACTCTTTCAAATTCAATTTCAACATATTCCAAAAAATTGATAATCAAAATGGTTGTTTTAATAATATTCATTTAATCATTCCCATAGATCAAGTACATGATATATGACAAGTCAAATTAATAAAAACAGAATCGTATTTTATTAATATTAAAATTTGTCCCCTATTCTAAATTCTGGGAAAGGAGGGGTATCGATAAGCTGAGAAAATTGACCCCAATATATGACAAAAAATTAACTATTTTTTTTTATATTTCTCATTATTTTAGTAAAATACAGGACACTCACTTAACGCTACAATGAATTAAAAGTAAAAATGACTACGTTTTCTTCATGAGAAAAATCGACAAACTAAGGTCAAAATGGCTTTTTTGGAAAATTGTACCGTTTTTTTACTATGTCGAGTTTTTTGGACATGAGCGCATTTTTTTAGCATGGTAATTTTTTACATGTTGTTTTTTAGACGTCAACAAATATAAAAATACAGAAATTAAACAGCTAAAAAAATGCGCTCATGTCTAAAAAAACTCGATATAGTAAAAAAAGGCGGTACAAAAAGTCATGTTGACCTCAGTTTGTCGATTTTTCTCGTGAAGAAAACGTAGTCATTTTTACTTTTAATTCATTGTAGCGTTAAGTTAGTGTTTTACTAAAATAATGAGAAATATAAAAAAAAATTTAGTTAAATTTTTTGACATATTGGGGTAAATTTTCTTAGCTTATCAATACCCCCTCCTTAAACAAATTTTATTGTATTTAAGATAGTATCATTGATTCATTGGAAATCTTTTATATGAAATTGTAATATTTTTATTTCATGAATAGTTTGTCAGTTAACGTAAAAATATATGTATGGTTCCTTAATGTGATTGAGCTCACACTGTCTAAGAGAAGAAGACTCTTCCCAAGATTTGTAGACTAGGTATATAAGGTTGCCTATTAGCTCATGTTACAAACCAAAAAATATCGTTAGCCAATGAGCAGGGTACTCGAGTTGGTGTAAAATCACACCAGAAGCAAGTTTGGATCCAAAATATTGTAAGAATTTGTGTAATATGTTAATTAAACAAAGAACTCTTAACTGGAATGGGCCTGTAATGACCCGCTTGAGGTCGGGGGTAATTATTTTCGCATTTTGAGTAACTGTTTTGCGTGGCGGTAATCAGTATTATTATTTGTAGAATGTTGAGGTGTCTACAGACGATCCAGCCAACCGTCCTTCTCGGTACACATTGAAAATTGCCATAACAACTCTCGTAAAAGTGAACTGGTCTGCTGGAATTCCAGGTCTTCAAAGCGTACCGACAATCGAGGAGACCAGACCACTTTTACGAGTGTACCGAGAATGGTCTGCTCCCTGCCGCTGGGTCGTGTGTAGATCCCTTTATACTACATATCATAGTATAGTTGTCTTCAGGTCTACTAAGCATGCAAGAAATGTCGGCGCCTTTGACTATCAAACACGCCGCACCGCACCGCCAAAGACGCCGACATTTTTTACACGCTTAGCAGTTTCAGTAGATGCATCAATTTGTAAAACAAACCTGTACATTTAAATGTGACCGCACATACCGAGGATGCTAGCAGGGTAAACTGAAAGAGGTTTGATTTACAAATTGATCGCTTCAATGCATCGAAACTGCGGCCTGCACTTCCAGCTGCATAGCATCTTCGGCATGTTCGTACCCTTGGAAGAACAAGAATAGTCTGACTTTACATCGCCGCACTCACGTCTCGCCTAAAAGCACAATATGAGGGAACCTAGTCTCTACAAATCTTGGACTCTTCCGTCTCCCATACCCTTCCATATTTGACTTTTAACCTCCCCACAATAAAATTGTGAGAGGTTACCGAAATTGATCCAAAATCGAAAAATTGAGATAACATTAAATCTTTACGTTTTGAGTTCCCAGGAATCCAAAAAAGTTGTTTTTGAAAAATGTCTCTGTGTGTGTATGTTAACACGATACCTCGCACTATACTAAACGGATTTGGTTGAAACTTTGCATGAGGGTTTTTTAGTGCTCCAGAATATTTGAAAAGGTTTTGGTTGAGATCTGATTACATTTAGTGCCGTTTTTGGCACAAGTTGTTTATTTTATGATTGCTTACAATTTGTAATCGAACACACAAACAAAAATAACACGCTTCTTGTGTAAGATATATTTTATAGTCTAACCTAAGTTCAGTAGACTAGTGTGTTAAAGCATGCAGACTATACACGTGTTTTCTTTGAAAACGGCATGCTAGTTGTGATATTTCCCGAAAAAGGTGCAGAAAAAGTTAGTGATAGCTGTGTAAAGACTACACAACCTTTAAGAAGCCCGTGTGGTTGCAGACGGTCCTTAACTGCGCCCAAAGTAAGTTTTTTGCCCAAAACTATTAAAAGTGATAGTGACATTAAAAGTCTGAGAAGAAAATTTCCGGCAATCACAACCTAAAAAACATTAACATAACTTAAAAACCAAACCAAGTGCAATACCAACCTAAAATATTTTCGACAACTGTCAAAAAATAAAATCCAGGATTTTTGACAGCTGTCAGTTTGACAGATTTAGAACTAACAAAGTTTAGCGACAAAAATTTGACAGCTGTCAGCAGCTGTCAAAAAATGTTCTTCTCCTGAGACCTTCTGACATCTGTCAGTTTGACATCTAATATTATGGACAAGCAACCAAACAACAATCTTCCCCGACCGATTTAGTGAAAAATTGGTCGAGGCCAGAAGTTAAAAATAATATTTATCAGCTCAAGTTGAAACGGTCCATTATGAACACTTCACCGGCCACAGCTGGCAGAGGAGCTGTCCACAAAGAGTTATATGATTTTTAAAAATGAATAAAAAAATGTAATTAAATGAGATCGTTCATATTTTTAGTGCTCTTTTCGGCTTCAAAGATCCACCGGGTGGGGAGGTTCTAGCCGCTTTCCGTAGTTCCTGATTTTTTTGAGTTAAATCCTGGTTCAAATATTTAAATGCGAGTTTTTAATATGTATCATGAAGTTTATCGTAATGTTTATTATGATATTTATGGAGCGATATTTTCCACAAATATGTGTTATGATTATGACAAACATACCCGGATATGAGATGCCAGTGAAGTTTCGATCGATCAGGCTTGATCACATAAACGAAAAACAAATAATATAATAATTTCCATTCGCGCCTTTCTACCGCACTAATTTCAGGAATAACCGGTTATTTTTAAGTCTTCTAAAAAGGCCCATACGCATGGTTCATCCCCAAAGTGTGAGGACCCATGTTTCTTCAACCCCTTAAAGTACAAAAATTCTTTAAAAATCGTACGGCTGTTTACCCACTCTGGTTTTTTGTCACAACTACTTAATTAACGTTAGCAATGCACCCCCAAAGTTTCATTCACCCTCGAGATCCGGAAACTATTTTTTACAACCCTTAAAGTACAAAAATTCTTTAAAAATCGTACGGCTGTTTACCCACTCTGGTTTTTTGTCACAACTACTTAATTAACGTCAACAACGCACCTCCAAAGTTTCATTCACCCTCGAGATTCGGAAACTATTTTTTACAACCCTTAAATTACAAAAATTCTTTAAAAATCATACGGCTGTTTACCCACTCTGGTTTTTTGTCACAACTACTTAATTAACGTTAGCAATGCACCCCCAAAGTTTCATTCACCTTCGAGATCCGGAAACTATATTTTACAACCCTTAAAGTACAAAAATTCTTTAAAAATCATACGGCTGTTTACCCACTCTGATTTTTGGTCACAGCTACTTAATTACCGTCAACAATGCGCCCCCAAAGTTTCATTCACTTTCGAGATCCGGAAACCATTTTTTACAACCCTTAAAGTACAAAAATTCTTTAAAAATCATACGGCTGTTTACCCACTCTGGTTTTTTGTCAGAGCTACTTAATTAACGTTAGCAATGCACCCCCAAAGTTTTATTCACCCCCGAGATCCGGAAACTATTTTTTACAACCCTTAAGATACAATAATTCTTTAAAAATCATACGGCTGTTTACCCACTCTGGTATTTTGTCACAACTACTTAATTAACGTTAGCAAAGCACCCCCAAAGTTTCATTCATCCTCGAGATCCGGAAACTATTTTTTACAACCCTTAAAGTACAAAAATTCTTTAAAAATCGTACGGCTGTTTACCCACTCTGGTTTTTTGTCACAACTACTTAATTAACTTCAACAACGCACCTCCAAAGTTTCATTCACCCTCGAGATTCGGAAACTATTTCTTACAACCCTTAAATTACAAAAATTCTTTAAAAATCATACGGCTGTTTACCCACTCTGGTTTTTTGTCAAAACTACTTAATTACCGTCAACAATGCACCCCCAAAGTTTCATTCACCTTCGATATCCGGCAACCATTTTCTACAACCCTTAAAGTACAAAAATTCTTTAAAAATCATACGACTATTTACCCACTCTGGTTTTTTGTCACAACTACTTAATTAACGTTAGCAATGCACCCCCAAAGTTTCATTCACCCTCGAGATCCGGAAACTATTTTTTACAACCCTTAAAGTACAAAAATTCTTTAAAAATCATACGGCTGTTTACCCACTCTGATTTTTTGTCACAGCTACTTAATTAACGTCAGCGATGCACCCCCAAAGTTTCATTCAACCTCGAGATCCGGAAACTATTTTTTACAACCCTTAAATTATAAAAATTCTTTAAAAATCATACGGCTGTTTACCCACTTTGGTTTTTTGTCAAAACTACTTAATTACCGTCAACAATGCACCCCCAATTAACGTTAGCAATGCACCCCCAAAGTTTTATTCACCCCCGAGATCCGGAAACTATTTTTTACAACCCTTAAGATACAATAATTCTTTAAAAATCATACGGCTGTTTACCCACTCTGGTATTTTGTCACAACTACTTAATTAACGTTAGCAAAGCACCCCCAAAGTTTCATTCATCCTCGAGATCCGGAAACTATTTTTTACAACCCTTAAAGTACAAAAATTCTTTAAAAATCGTACGGCTGTTTACCCACTCTGGTTTTTTGTCACAACTACTTAATTAACTTCAACAACGCACCTCCAAAGTTTCATTCACCCTCGAGATTCGGAAACTATTTCTTACAACCCTTAAATTACAAAAATTCTTTAAAAATCATACGGCTGTTTACCCACTCTGGTTTTTTGTCAAAACTACTTAATTACCGTCAACAATGCACCCCCAAAGTTTCATTCACCTTCGATATCCGGCAACCATTTTCTACAACCCTTAAAGTACAAAAATTCTTTAAAAATCATGCGACTATTTACCCACTCTGGTTTTTTGTCACAACTACTTAATTAACGTTAGCAATGCACCCCCAAAGTTTCATTCACCCTCGAGATCCGGAAACTATTTTTTACAACCCTTAAAGTACAAAAATTCTTTAAAAATCATACGGCTGTTTACCCACTCTGATTTTTTGTCACAGCTACTTAATTAACGTCAGCGATGCACCCCCAAAGTTTCATTCAACCTCGAGATCCGGAAACTATTTTTTACAACCCTTAAATTATAAAAATTCTTTAAAAATCATACGGCTGTTTACCCACTTTGGTTTTTTGTCAAAACTACTTAATTACCGTCAACAATGCACCCCCAAAGTTTCATTAACTTTCGAGATCCGGAAACCATTTTTTACAACCCTCAAAGTACAAAAATTCTTTAAAAATCATACGGTTTTTTACCCATTCTGATTTTTTGTCGCAGCTACTTAATTAACGTCAGCGATGCACCTCCAAAGTTTCTTTCAACCTCGAGAACCGGAAACTATTTTTTACAACCCTTAAAGTATAAAAATTCTTTAAAAATCATCCGGCTGTTTACGCACTCTGGTTTTTTGTCAAAACTACTTAATTACCGTCAACAATGCACCCCCAAAGTTTCATTCGCCTTCGAGATCCGGAAACCACTTTTTTACAACCCTTAAAGTACAAAAATTCTTTAAAAATCATACGGCTGTTTACCCACTCTGTTTTTTTTGTCACAACTACTTAATTAACGTCAACAATGCACCTCCAAAGTTTCATTCAACCTCGAGATCCGGAAACTATTTTTTACAACCCTTAAAGTATAAAAATTCTTTAAAAATCATACGGCTGTTTACCCACTCTGGTTTTTTGTCAAAACTACTTAATTACCGTCAACAATGCACCCCCAAAGTTTCGTCCACCTTCGAGATCCGGAAACCATTTTTTACAACCCTTAAAGTACAAAAATTCTTTAAAAATCATACGGCTGTTTACCCACTCTGGTTTTTTGTCACAGCTACTTAATTAACGTCAGCGATGCATCCTCAAAGTTTTATTCACCCCCGAGATCCGGAAACTATTTTTTACAACCCTTAAGGTACAATAATTCTTTAAAAATCATACGGCTGTTTGCCCACTCTGGTTTTTTGCCACAACTACTTAATTAACATCAGCAATGCACCCCCAAAGTTTCATTCACCGTCGAGATCCGGAAACTATTTTTTACAACCCTTAAAATACAAAAATTCTTTAAAAATCATACGGCTGTTTACCCACTCTGGTTTTTTGTCAATACTACTTAATTAACGTTAGCAATGCACCCCCAAAGTTTCATTCACCTTCGAGATCCGGAAACTATTTTTTACAACCCTTAAAGAACAAAAATTCTTTAAAAATCATACGGCTGTTTACCCACTCTGATTTTTTGTCACAGCTACTTAATTAACGTCAGCGATGCACCCTCAAAGTTTTATTCACCCCCGAGATCCGGAAACTATTTTTTACAACCCTTAAAGTATAAAAATTCTTTAAAAATCATACGGCTGTTTACCCACTCTGGTTTTTTCTCACAACTACTTAATTAACGTTAGCAATGCACCCCCAAAGTTTCTTTCACCCTCGAGATCCGGAAACTATTTTTTACAACCCTTAAAGTACAAAAATTCTTTAAAAATCATACGGCTGTTTACCCACTCTGATTTTTTGTCGCAGCTACTTAATTAACGTCAGCGATGCACCTCCAAAGTTTCATTCAACCTCGAGATCCGGAAACTATTTTTTACAACCCTTAAAGTATAAAAATTCTTTAAAAATCATAAGGCTGTTTACCCACTCTGGTTTTTTGTCAAAACTACTTAATTACCGTCAACAATGCACCCCCAAAGTTTCATTCACCTTCGAGATCCGGAAACCATTTTTTACAACCCTTAAAGTACAAAAATTCTTTAAAAATCATACGGCTATTTACCCACTCTGGTTTTTTCTCACAACTACTTAATTAACGTTAGCAATGCACCCCCAAAGTTTCATTCACCCTCGAGATCCGGAAACTATTTTTTACAACCCTTAAAGTACAAAAATTCTTTAAAAATCATACGGCTGTTTACCCACTCTGATTTTTTGTCGCAGCTACTTAATTAACGTCAGCGATGCACCTCCAAAATTTCATTCAACCTCGAGATCCGGAAACTATTTTTTACAACCCTTAAAGTATAAAAATTCTTTAAAAATCATAAGGCCGTTTACCCACTCTGGGTTTTTGTCAAAACTACTTAATTACCGTCAACAATGCACCCCCAAAGTTTCATTCAACCTCGAGATCCGGAAACTATTTTTTACAACCCTTAAATTATAAAAATTCTTTAAAAATCATACGGCTGTTTACCCACTCTGGTTTTTTGTCAAAACTACTTAATTACCGTCAACAATGCACCCCCAAAGTTTCATTCGCCTTCGAGATCCGGAAACCACTTTTTTACAACCCTTAAAGTACAAAAATTCTTTAAAAATCATACGGCTGTTTACCCACTCTGGTTTTTTGTCACAACTACTTAATTAACGTCAACAATGCACCTCCAAAGTTTCATTCAACCTCGAGATCCGGAAACTATTTTTTACAACCCTTAAAGTATAAAAATTCTTTAAAAATCATACGGCTGTTTACCCACTCTCGTTTTTTGTCAAAACTACTTAATTACCGTCAACAATGCACCCCCAAAGTTTCATTCACCTTCGAGATCCGGAAACCATTTTTTACAATCCTTAAAATACAAAAATTCTTTAAAAATCATACGGCTGTTTACCCACTCTGGTTTTTTGTCACAGCTACTTAATTAACGTCAGCGATGCATCCTCAAAGTTTTATTCACCCCCCGAGATCCGGAAACTATTTTTTACAACCCTTAAGGTACAATAATTCTTAAAAATCATACGGCTGTTTACCCACTCTGGTTTTTTGCCACAACTACTTAATTAACATCAGCAATGCACCCCCAAAGTTTCATTCACCCTCGAGATCCGGAAACTATTTTTTACAACCCTTAAATTACAAAAATTCTTTAAAATTCGTACGGCTGTTTACCCACTCTGGTTTTTTGCCACAACTACTTAATTAACGTCAACAACGCACCTCCAAAGTTTCATTCATCCTCGAGATTCGGAAACTATTTTTTACAACCCTTAAATTACAAAAATTCTTTAAAAATCATACGGCTTTTTACCCACTCTGGTTTTTTGTCACAACTACTTAATTAACGTCAACAATGCACCCCCAAAGTTTTATTCACCCCCGAGATCAGGAAACTATTTTTTACAACCCTTAAGGTACAATAATTCTTTAAAAATCATACGGCTGTTTACCCACTCTGGTTTTTGTCACAACTACTTAATTACCGTCAACAATGCACCCTCAAAGTTTCATTCACCTTCGAGATCCGGAAACCATTTTTTACAACCCTTAAAGTATAAAAATTCTTTAAAAATCATACGGCTGTTTACCCACTTTGGTTTTTTGTCAAAACTACTTAATTATCGTCAACAATGCACCCCCAAAGTTTCATTCACTTTCGAGATCCGGAAACCATTTTTTACAACCCTTAAAGTACAAAAATTCTTTAAAAATCATACGGCTGTTTACCCACTCTGGTTTTTTCTCACAACTACTTAATTAACGTTAGCAATGCACCCTCAAAGTTTCATTCACCCTCGAGATCCGGACACTATTTTTTACAACCCTTAAAGTACAAAAATTCTTTAAAGATCATACGGCTGTTTACCCACTCTGATTTTTTGTCACAGCTACTTAATTAACGTCAGCGATGCACCTCCAAAGTTTCATTCAACCTCGAGATCCGGAAACTATTTTTTACAACCCTTAAAGTATAAAATTTTTTTAAAAATCATACGGCTGTTTACCCACTCTGGTTTTTTGTCAAAACTACTTAATTACCGTCAACAATGCACCCTCAAAGTTTCATTCACCTTCGAGATCCGGAAACCATTTTTTACAACCTTTAAAATACGAAAATTCTTTAAAAATCATACGGCTGTTTACCCACTCTGGTTTTTTGTCACAGCTACTTAATTAACGTCAGCGATGCACCCTCAAAGTTTTATTCACCCCCGAGAATAGATTTTGATGAAACCTTGTGCAATGTGTTTGTAATGACGTTAATAAAAAAGTTGAAAAAAAAGATTAGAGTAGGAAATGATCGGGTTCCGTAATTTGTAGAATTAGGTCAAAAATGTTTATATCTTTTTCGGCCCAAAATAAGATGTTTTTTTCTCTTATGAATTTTTTCGAAAAATACTTATTTTTTGAGATTTGGCAACTCGAATATTCCTAAAAATGGGGGAGGAGAAATGTAAAAGTTGAAAAAAAAATCTGAAAAAATTCAAGACTTTTTTTATTTGCAACTTTTCTGTAAAGTGCGTTTTCACAGTTTTCCCGGAAAAACCTGAAAAACTACCTATTTTTTTGAAATTGTAGCGCTTTAAAAATACGTAATTTAAAAATTTGAAAAAATTCTGACGTATGCATTGAGGCCTTCTAACATTTTTTGTCTCTTGGAATTTTTTTGTAACTTGCTAATTTTCCGAGTTACAGGCAGTTTTCAGCATAAATAAAGTACTACATTTTTATCAATCTTTCTTCTTCAAAATCTGCCTGTTAACTCGGAAAATTAGCAAGTTAAAAAAAAATTCAAAGAGACAAAAAATATTTAGAAGGCCTTAATGCATACGTCTGAATTTTTTCAAATTTTTAATTTACATATTTTTAAAGCGCTACAGTGTCAAAGATGGGGGTAGTTTTTCATGTTTTTTCGGAAAAACTTAGCGAAAACGCACATTACAGGAAAGTAGCAAATAACAAAAGTCTTGTACCTATTTCGATGATACTTTCACCTGAATTTTTTCAGATTTTTTTTCAACTTTTACATTTCCCTTCCCCCATTTTTAGGAATTTTCGAGTGGCCATATCTCGAAAAATATGCATTTATCGAAAAAATGCACGAGAGTAAAAACATCTTATTTTGGGTCAAAAAAGGTAAATACATTGTTTTCTTTTCATTTTTGACCTAATTCTACAAGTTACGGAACCCGTGATAAAAGGTTTTCTGCCCCTTCCGATCATTTCCTACTTTAATCTTCTTTTCGACTTTTTTATTAACGTCATCACAAACACATTGCACAAGGTTTCATCAAAATCTATTCAGTAGCACTCAAGTTAGAGATTTTGGTTACTTTAGCGTTCCCTTGACTGGACTAAGTCCACTACATCGCAGGAAACTTGATATATTATATTTTATGTTCAAATAAAGCGATTAAAACAGTTTCAAGCTTTTTCCTATTTTTTTTTCTAATTAAGGCCTTTTTTCGCCTCTGCTGACTGGCCTATTAAACCAAATACGTATAATAATAATTTGATCAAGGAGATAAAGTTATAAGCTTAGTACTTATAGGATAAAACAAATTGCAAGTAAATTTTAAACCACTTATTTGATAGTTATTTGTAAAAGTTTATTTAGTATTTAAAACTGGAGGTATCCGACGGATATAAAACTGAGGTTTATATCCGTCGGCATACGAATAAAAACCTTAGTATGACTACTACTTAGTACAATTGGGCACAATACAATATTTATAATGATTTTTTTTTTATCTGTAATGATTTATTGTTTATAGTGAACAACAAATTACAGCAACGAGAACGTTGAAAGAATGGTATAAGTTATAAGTAATCCCAATGCAGCAGACGACTCGTATTCTGACGGAAGGAGCCACACGACGCGACGATGCTAGGCCCTAGCTGTAATTTTCAATAATGGGCTTCATTTTTTTTAAGTTTGGCATTTTTTACTCATGTTTTGAATGCTCGATTTAACTATTTATGGAGTAGGACAGTGCTAAAATATGTGTTTAATTGAAATAATAACAATCGTCGATAAAAAGATGTACACCCCACATTTGCGCATGCGTTTTTCTCGAAAACTGCTAATAGTAAAAAATACTTTGAAATAACAAGTTTCCTCCATCCTTTTTTTCATTTCTTTTTTTGATATACTTGTATCTATTTCGAAAGATAAAAATTCTCTCCATTGCTAATATAATTTTTAATTATTGTAAAGTAACACGAGATCATATTTTATTCCTTATTATTTCAAGTTATCAATACAGTGTTCTAATAATACTTATTATAAAAGGTACAACAAAAATTCAACAAAAAATAGAATAGAAACACGCCACTCGTTTCGTGGCCGATTTTTATTCATTTGTGTGGTGTGGTGTCTACAGTTTTCATTTACTTTGTTTAATTGGCTGGTTTTAAATATGATATTGTTAGATTAATCGAACTTGTGGAGATAAATCCCTGTATTTGGGACAAAACAAATGAAAATCTTAAAAATACAATAGGCAATTGGCAGTAAATTAAATATAATTTGTTAACTGCTGCCATGTTTACTGCTCACACTTGCACATTTAAAAAAATACTCTAGTTTAAGCTGACAGCCGATTTCGCCCAGCATGCCCGCTAAATGTGAAGAGCTCCTCTCGTTGTGCCGGTGCTAGTGATGGGCGATATATCACGAACTGTGATTTAATCACTGATATTAAGAAATCACAGGTAACGACTGTTAGTAAAGTTGGCAGAAAGGCGTGACGTGATCACGACTTTCCTTCCGTATTTCGTTCCCTTGCCGTGGTTCAACCAAGACCAATATAATAATTAACAATTTCTCCCTTACGTCGTATTATGAAAGTCGTGATCACATCACGTTTTAAATTCACTGATATAAGAAAATCACAGTAACGATTTACGTTGTGATTGAAAAATCACGATATCGCCCATCACTAGCCGGTGCCGTCTCGTGATCGTGCCGGTAGCTGTGAAAACGCCCTTTCGGCCCGTAAGCGCACGCACTAATTCAGGCTGTCGTACACACTTCTCTGCGAGGCCCAGCACAGGAGATTAAAAAAGTAGCAAAAAAAATACCAGCAGGCTGGCCACATCATGCTGTGTCGTATTATAAGTAGCATCGAACGTGTAAATGCTTTTACAGACGTTATTAAAATATTTTCTGAAAATTTTTTGGAAACGAAGACTCCGCGAGGGTTTTGGTAAGTTTCGGTAAAGTTAAGACCGTACATACGTTTAAATTGTCGACGAACTTGAAACGTATTCGAGTTGTTTACATTTCCTTAATTGGCATAAAAACTGAAGCCGGCCGGCGAGATCAAAGAGAGACGCGTTTTTTGATTTCGGTCGAACAATCGGGACCCCGCCGTGTTAACTTTTTTGTCATTTAAGGAAATGTAAACAAACATCTTCGATATGTTCTTTCACAAGTAGGTTCATTGCGCTCTTTATTACTGACCACAGACAAGTAATAGTACCGTATCTTTGCAACTTTTAATGCAACAAAAATTATAAATTGCCTACCTCGGATCACTCTAAGGAACTTTCCCCCATAGAAGACTAGTACAACATTTAATTACTTTCACATCCAGTGGAAGTATAGTAACGATAAAAATTTTTTTTAAATATTTTTATTGTTCAGATAGGCTTAGAATGTCATGAAACGCCGAAATTTTAAGTTTGAGCAAGAAAAAAATTTCTGTGTTTAACTTTTTTTTTGTGCGCACGTTTACTCTGGAACCGTTTAAGATATTGACTTGAAATTTGGTACACATATGTACTTTAATGAGATCTGGAACTAGATTATATTTTCATCTTGTTCCGTCGAAGGATTGGGGGGTAGATTTGGGGTAAATAGGTAAATCAAACAGGTAAGAGTCCATAAAATTGGTATTTAGTATATACAAGAGAAGCTAAGGTCTCAAAAAAATGTTTGGCATTACCCACACCCCCATTACCACCTCCCATTATTAAAGGGGATGGAAAAAAAATGTGATTTAGTGTGTATACAAGAACCAGAAACCTCAAAATATTTTTTTACTTCATCAAACTTTGGGGGTGCATTGCTGACGTTAAATGAGTAGTTGAGTCAAAAAACCAAAGTGGTAATAAGACCGAATGATTTTTAAAGAATTTTTGTAAATTAAGGGTTGTAAAAAACAGTTTCCGGATCTCGAGGGTGAATGAAACTTTGGGGGTGCATTGCTGACGTTAATTAAGTAGTTGTGGCAAAAAACCAGAGTGGGTAAACAGCCGTACGATTTTTAAAGAATTTTTGTGCCTTAAGGGTAGTAAAAAATGGTTTGCGGATCTCGAAGGTGAATGAAACTTTAGAAGTGCATTGCTGACGTTAATTAAGTAGCTGTGACAGAAAACCAGAGTGGGTAAACAGCCGTATGATTTTTAAAGAATTTTTATACTTTAAGGGTTGTAAAAAATAGTTTCCGGATCTCGAGGTTGAATGAAACTTTGACGTTAATTAAGTAGCTGTGACGAAAAATCAGAGTGGGTAAACAGCCGTATGATTTTTAAAGAATTTTTGTACTTTAAGGGATGTAAAAAATAGTTTCCGGATCTCGAGGGTGAATGAAACTTTGGGGGTGCATTTCTAACGTTAATTGAGTAGTTGTGAGAAAAAACCAGAGTGGGTAAACAGCCGTATGATTTTTTGTACTTTAAGGGTTGTAAAAAATGGTTTCCGGATCTCGAAAGTGAATGAAACTTTGGGGGTGCATTGTAGACGGTAATTAAGTAGTTTTGACAAAAAACCAGAGTGGGTAAACAGCCGTATGATTTTTAAAGAATTTTTATACTTCAAGGGTTGTAAAAAATAGTTTCCGGGTCTCGGGGGTGAATAAAACTTTGAGGGTGCATCGCTGACGTTAATTAAGTAGCTATGACAAAAAACCAGAGTGGGTAAACAGCCGTATGATTTTTAAAGAATTTTTGTAATTTAAGGGTTGTAAAAAATGGTTTCCGGATCTCGGGGGTGAATAAAACTTTGAGGGTGCATCGCTGATGTTAATTAAGTAGCTGTGACAAAAAACCAGAGTGGGTAAACAGCCGTATGATTTTTAAAGAATTTTTGTAGTTTAAGGGTTGTAAAAAAGTGGTTTCCGGATCTCGAAGGCGAATGAAACTTTGGGGGTGCATTGTTGACGGTAATTAAGTAGTTTTGACAAAAAACCAGAGTGGGTAAACAGCCGTATGATTTTTAAAGAATTTTTATAATTTAAGGGTTGTAAAAAATAGTTTCCGGTTCTCGAGGTTGAATGAAACTTTGGAGGTGCATCGCTGACGTTAATTAAGTAGCTGCGACAAAAAATCAGAGTGGGTAAACAGACGTATGATTTTTAAAGAATTTTTGTACGTTAAGGGTTGTAAAAAATGGTTTCCGGATCTCGAAAGTGAATGAAACTTTGGGGGTGCATTGTTGACGGTAATTAAGTAGTTTTGACAAAAAACCAGAGTGGGTAAACAGCCGTATAATTTTTAAAGAATTTTTGTAGTTTAAGGGTTGTAAAAAAGTGGTTTCCGGATCTCGAAGGCGAATGAAACTTTGGGGGTGCATTGTTGACGGTAATTAAGTAGTTTTGACAAAAAACCAGAGTGGGTAAACAGCCGTATGATTTTTAAAGAATTTTTATAATTTAAGGGTTGTAAAAAATAGTTTCCGGTTCTCGAGGTTGAATGAAACTTTGGAGGTGCATCGCTGACGTTAATTAAGTAGCTGCGACAAAAAATCAGAGTGGGTAAACAGCCGTATGATTTTTAAAGAATTTTTGTACGTTAAGGGTTGTAAAAAATGGTTTCCGGATCTCGAAAGTGAATGAAACTTTGGGGGTGCATTGTTGACGGTAATTAAGTAGTTTTGACAAAAAACCAGAGTGGGTAAACAGCCGTATGATTTTTAAAGAATTTTTGTACTTTAAGGGTTGTAAAAAATGGTTTCCGGATCTCGAAGGCGAATGAAACTTTGGGGGTGCATTGTTGACGGTAATTAAGTAGTTTTGACAAAAAACCAGAGTGGGTAAACAGCCGTATGATTTTTAAAGAATTTTTATACTTTAAGGGTTGTAAAAAATAGTTTCCGGATCTCGGGAGTGAATAAAACTTTGAAGGTGTATCGCTGACGTTAATTAAGTAGCTGTGACAAAAAACCAGAGTGGGTAAACAGCCGTATGATTTCTAAAGAATTTTTGTACTTTAAAGGTTGTAAAAAATGGTTTCCGGATCTCGGGGGTGAATAAAACTTTGAGGGTGCATCGCTGACGTTAATTAAGTAGCTGTGACAAAAAACCAGAGTGGGTAAACAGCCGTATGATTTTTAAAGAACTTTTGTACTTTAAGGGTTGTAAAAAATGGTTTCCGGATCTCGAAGGTGAATGAAACTTTGAGGGTGCATTGTTGACGGTAATTAAGTAGTTTTGACAAAAAACCAGAGTGGGTAAACAGCCGTATGATTTTTAAAGAATTTTTGTACTTTAAGGGTTGTAAAAAATGGTTTCCGGATCTCGAAGGCGAATGAAACTTTGGGGGTGCCTTGTTGACGGTAATTAAGTAGTTTTGACAAAAAAACCAGAGTGGGTAAACAGCCGTATGATTTTTAAAAAATTTTTATACTTTAAGGGTTGTAAGAAATAGTTTCCGGATCTCGAGGTTGAATGAAACTTTGGGGGTGCATTGTTGACGGTAATTAAGTAGTTTTGACAAAAAACCAGAGTGGGTAAACAGCCGTATGATTTTTAAAGAATTTTTGTGCCTTAAGGGTAGTAAAAAATGGTTTGCGGATCTCGAAGGTGAATGAAACTTTAGAGGTGCATTGCTGACGTTAATTAAGTAGCTGTGACAGAAAACCAGAGTGGGTAAACAGCCGTATGATTTTTAAAGAATTTTTGTACTTTAAGGGTTGTAAAAAATAGTTTCCGGATCTCGAGGGTGAATGAAACTTTGGGGGTGCATTTCTAACGTTAATTGAGTAGTTGTGAGAAAAAACCAGAGTGGGTAAACAGCCGTATGATTTTTTGTACTTTGAGGGTTGTAAAAAATGGTTTCCGGATCTCGAAAGTGAATGAAACTTTGGGGGTGCATTGTTGACGGTAATTAAGTAGTTTTGACAAAAAACCAGAGTGGGTAAACAGCCGTATGATTTTTAAAGAATTTTTATAATTTAAGGGTTGTAAAAAATAGTTTCCGGATCTCGGGGGTGAATAAAACTTTGAGGGTGCATCGCTGACGTTAATTAAGTAGCTATGACAAAAAACCAGAGTGGGTAAACAGCCGTATGATTTTTAAAGAATTTTTGTAATTTAAGGGTTGTAAAAAATGGTTTCCGGATCTCGGGGGTGAATAAAACTTTGAGGGTGCATCGCTGACGTCAATTAAGTAGCTGTGACAAAAAACCAGAGTGGGTAAACAGCCGTATGATTTTTAAAGAATTTTTGTACTTTAAGGGTTGTAAAAAATGGTTTCCGGATCTCGAAGGTGAATGAAACTTTGAGGGTGCATTGTTGACGGTAATTAAGTAGTTTTGACAAAAAACCAGAGTGGGTAAACAGCCGTATGATTTTTAAAGAATTTTTGTACTTTAAGGGTTGTAAAAAGTGGTTTCCGGATCTCGAAGGCGAATGAAACTTTGGGGGTGCATTGTTGACGGTAATTAAGTAGTTTCGACAAAAAACCAGAGTGGGTAAACAGCCGTATGATTTTTAAAGAATTTTTATACTTTAAGGGTTGTAAAAAATAGTTTCCGGTTTTCGAGGTTGAATGAAACTTTGGAGGTGCATCGCTGACGTTAATTAAGTAGCTGCGACAAAAAATCAGAGTGGGTAAACAGCCGTATGATTTTTAAAGAATTTTTGTACGTTAAGGGTTGTAAAAAATGGTTTCCGGATATCGAAAGTGAATGAAACTTTGGGGGTGCATTGTTGACGGTAATTAAGTAGTTTTGACAAAAAACCAGAGTGGGTAAACAGCCGTATGATTTTTAAAGAATTTTTGTACTTTAAGGGTTGTAAAAAATGGTTTCCGGATCTCGAAGGCGAATGAAACTTTGGGGGTGCACTGTTGACGGTAATTAAGTAGTTTTGACAAAAAACCGGAGTGGGTAAACAGCCGTATGATTTTTAAAGAATTTTTATACTTTAAGGGTTGTAAAAAATAGTTTCCGGATCTCGGGAGTGAATAAAACTTTGAGGGTGCATCGCTGACGTTAATTAAGTAGCTGTGACAAAAAACCAGAGTGGGTAAACAGCCGTATGATTTCTAAAGAATTTATGTACTTTAAGGGTTGTAAAAAATGGTTTTCGGATCTCGGGGGTGAATAAAACTTTGAGGGTGCATCGCTGACGTTAATTAAGTAGCTGTGACAAAAAACCAGAGTGGGTAAACAGCCGTATGATTTTTAATGAATTTTTGTACTTTAAGGGTTGTAAAAAATGGTTTCCGGATCTCGAAGGTGAATGAAACTTTGAGGGTGCATTGTTGACGGTAATTAAGTAGTTTTGACAAAAAACCAGAGTGGGTAAACGGCCATATGATTTTTAAAGAATTTTTATACTTTAAGGGTTGTAAAAAATAGTTTCCGGATCTCGAGGTTGAATGAAACTTTGGAGGTGCATTGTTGACGTTAATTAAGTAGTTGTGACAAAAAACCAGAGTGGGTAAACAGCCGTACGATTTTTAAAGAATTTTTGTACTTTAAGGGTTGTAAAAAATAGTTTCCGGATCTCGAAGGCGAATGAAACTTTGAAGGTGCCTTGTCGACGGTAATTAAGTAGTTTTGACAAAAAACCAGAGTGGGTAAACAGCCGTATGATTTTTAAAAAAATTTTATACTTTAAGGGTTGTAAAAAATAGTTTCCGGATCTCGAGGTTGAATGAAACTTTGGAGGTGCATCGCTGACGTTAATTAAGTAGCTGTGACAAAAAATCAGAGTGGGTAAACAGCCGTATGATTTTTAAAGAATTTTTGTACTTTAAGGGTTGTAAAAAATAGTTTCCGGATCTCGAAGATGAATGAAACTTTGAGGGTGCATTGCTAACGTTAATTAAGTAGTTGTGAGAAAAAACCAGAGTGGGTAAACAGCCGTATGATTTTTAAAGAATTTTTGTACTTTAAGGGTTGTAAAAAATGGTTTCTGGATCTCGAAAGTGAATGAAACTTTGGGGGTGCATTGTTGACGATAATTAAGTAGTTTTGACAAAAAACCAAAGTGGGTAAACAGCCGTATGATTTTTAAAGAATTTTTATATTTAAGGGTTGTAAAAAATAGTTTCCGGATCTCGAGGTTGAATGAAACTTTGGGGGTGCATCGCTGACGTTAATTAAGTAGCTGTGACAAAAAATCAGAGTGGGTAAACTGCCGTATGATTTTTAAAGAATTTTTGTACTTTAAGGGTTGTAAAAAATAGTTTCCGGATCTCGGAGGTGAATAAAACTTTGGGGGTGCATTGTTGACGTTAATTAAGTAGTTGTGACAAAAAACCAGAGTGGGTAAAAAGCCGTATGATTTTTAAAGAATTTTTGTAATTTAAAATAGTTTCCGAATCTCGAGGATGAATGAAACTTTGGAGGTGCGTTGTTGACGTTAATTAAGTAGTTGTGGCAAAAAACCAGAGTGGGTAAACAGCCGTACGATTTTTAAAGAATTTTTGTACTTTAAGGGTTGTAAAAAATAGTTTCCGGATCTCGAGGGTGAATGAAACTTTGGGGGTGCAATGCTAACGTTAATTAAGTAGTTGTGACAAAAAACCAGAGTGGGTAAACAGCCGTATGATTTTTAAAGAATTATTGTACCTTAAGGGTTGTAAAAAATAGTTTCCGGATCTCGGGGGTGAATAAAACTTTGAGGGTGCATCGCTGACGTTAATTAAGTAGCTGTGACAAAAAACCAGAGTGGGTAAACAGCCGTACGATTTTTAAAGAATTTTTGTACTTTAAGGGGTTGAAGAAACATGGGCCCTCACACTTTGGGGATGAACCATGCGTATGGGCCTTTTTAGAAGACTTAAAAATAACCGGTTATTCCTGAAATTAGTGCGGTAGAAAGGCGCGAATGGAAATTATTATATTATTTGTTTTTCGTTTATGTGATCAAGCCTGATCGATCGAAACTTCACTGGCATGATATGAGACCTTAGCTTCTCTTGTATATACTAAATACCAATTTTATGAACTCTTACCTGCTTGATTTACCTATTTACCCCAAATTTACCTCCCACCCTTCGACGGAACAAGATGAAAATATAATCTAGATCTCGTTAAAGTACATATGTGTACCAAATTTCAAGTCAATATCTCAAACGGTTCCAAAGTAAACGTGCGCACAAAAAAGAAGTTAGAGATCGACAGGCAGACAGAAAATTTTTTTTCGCTCAAACTTAAAATCTCGACGTTTCATGACATTCTAAGCCTATCTGAACAATAATAATTTTAAAAAAAAATTTTGTCGTTACTATACCACTGGATGTGGAAGTAAAATTAAAAAGGAGGTTACCGTGGAGGTTACTTACAGTTATATGCTTTGAATAATTTCTTAATCGTACACACAGATCTTCTAATTTTTTACAGGTTTGTAAGCTATTTATGAGCTACCATTTGATTAATTAATGCGTTTCACAAATTGTCAATAGGATTAAGATCGGAATTATCTACTGGCCGTATCATATTTGAATGTTATTGTCTCTTGGAAACTATTTTGTGGCACTGTGTTATAATGCCGCAGAATGAAAGTTCCCTGCATTCAGTGAGAGGCATCATGTAGTGACTCCATGCCATAATATAATTTAGCTTCGAAATCGCATTTTCTTGTGCAGTTGACGACTTTCCTTTCTCGGCCATATTTATATTGTAATGCGAATCAAAACTGGAACATATTCCCCCATATAATGGCGATATTCCCACGCAAATCTTATCAGTTTTTATGATTGGTAGTATTAAAGCAGACACTCTCGCAGACACTACTTTGAATAATCTTCTTGATTTGAATTGATACAGTATTTTTTTATCCCAAATAAAAATATTTAAAAAAATGTGTACCACTTAGCTGTCCTTTACTTTTTGATCAAATTTTATGAATAGCTAATTTTCAAAAATTTCGCTTTTAGAAATCCTAACTCTTGGAATTTTTTATTTAAACGGTTTCATAGGTTTTAAGTCTGGTAAATATTCATTATGAATATAAGTATTGTATAAATAATATAATCCATATTTTGTCCAAGTTGCTTATAAATGCATTTTAGTATGTAAGTATATTTTTTATTTACTGTTCATTAGTTCATTACGCTTTAATAAATAATTATTTACTTAGATAGGATATTTTATTCAAAAAAAGTTAATTTGCATTAAACTTACTATGGAGTAGTTTTTACGATTAGAGTTGTAAATATTTCAAGAATAATTAGATAGAATTTTAGAGAGAACATAAGTTGATTCCCAATTAACATATTAATGATCTTTTTAAAAATTACTAAAATTTTAATACTATTTCTATTTACGAAGCTATTTGACTGAATAATAAAGCTAGTTTACTAATTAAGCTTGTAATTAAGTTTAATTTATTCCTTTTAATTATTAAAAGATTGTTTGGTATGTGCCTAATCACATATATATGATATAATCACCGAGACATAATTAGTAGGTATGTCATGTCAATATAATTTAGAATTTTTGAAAAAATTTAAACAATAAAATATATATTTTATATTATTATTAAGTAAATTTGACGGGTACTTCATTAGGTTCCCGAACCGTATGAAGCAGGACCGTGTAATATTAGTCAGTCCTTAGGCTAGGCTTCATTTGCAGCAAAACCTTGTATAGTTGACTACAGACTTATTCTGCGTGTAAAAAAATGTCGACATTGTTTGCAGAATAAGTCTGAGGTCAACTACAACTTACAGCGTTTTCAGATTGCACGACCCGATATCGTGTCGCCCAACGACGCGATATCGGGGCACTCAAAACGTATAAAAATATATATATGTATATGCCTAACGTTCATACTGGCCGATACCGACATGTCGTCCCCCCGTAGCTGTCGAATGACTGAAATGCATATGCAGTGGTAACAGTTAAGTAGGTAAGTACACATGTATCTTGCATATTTGTACACGTAGATTTGAGAGGTTCCTTGAGGTAAAGCTTTTACCTCAAAAGTTCTGTGACCGGACAAGACATCAACCCCCCTCCCGCTTTCGAGGGCGGAGAACATGATTGTGACAATATTTTCTGACCTACCCTGCAACCACTACCTCTAAACCGAAAAAACCACCCCTTCCTCTGATTTTCTGGTGCTAGACTTGCAAGGGCTTACTGGATCGGGCTTTTTTTGGTCAATTTGAATAAAATAAGTAAATATTTACTACAGGTGACCTAACCCACCCCCGGGGGGTGGAAACTACCCCCACCTTCAATAATGAAATACCACGAAAATCAGCTGGAAAGCGGTATACCCCCGTTTTCGAGAGCGGCGAATACGATGGTGACGATATTTCTCGGCCTCACCCACTTCACCCAAACCTGTAAAACCATCCCCTTTTCCGATTTTCCGGTGCTAGAGGGCTTGTCAGATGGGATTTTTTCTCACCAATTCGATGCCCAATTCGAATAAAATAAGTAAACCTGGATCAGACCTTAACCAACCAGGGGGCTCAAACAGCCTTTACACGAAGTGAACTTTTCCTTCAGTGGTTTCTAGGGAATTAATTGAGACGAGTCATTGGTATATATTAGATATTTTTGTTTTTTCCGAGGTATCTTCATTGATTATATATGTAAAAATATTCTCGTTTTTATTCATTCAGTGATCATTACATTTGGTTCATTATATACAATTCTTATTCTATGCTAATAGATCTTTCGATGCTTACAATTACTATCACACTGTTAGACTGAGTCGAAATGGGCATCACAATTCATCTTGTTACATTCACAATCATCAAATCATCATCTTCATCGTCATTACCATCATCACTAAAATTATCTTCATTACCATCGTTACCATTATCATCAGACATTATTATTTCTGGAATTAAATTTATGTCTTAATCAAGATTATCATCATCCCGTTCAAGTGATTCCTCTACATGCACGCAATTATTACAGTCGGTACCTTTACAATTCTTACAGAACGAGCTACATTTAATACTTAGTTTTTTACAGCCACATCGCTTAACACATCTACTCATACAAGTACAATTATTTGGTTTAAAAAATTAATCTGGAATGAGTTTCTCTGAAAAGAATTTTAGTTCTAAAAATCATTTTCCATAAACCATCCCCAATTTACCGGCTTCATACTCATATTCTAAGAGCATGCTCGCGTATGACTGCCTCTGTCGGAGGAAATTTACGTAAGTAAATTCTCATCTTGCTAAAGCATGAATTTGAATCTAACATTAAAATTTTAAAGCTACCTTGCGTAGGTCATTAGGTAATGCATTTGGATCGGGAAAAATTTCCGAATCCGTTGCAGATCATCGTAGTACTTTTTTGTTTTTTTCGTTGTGAGAAACTCGGATAGAAAATCTGAATGTGGAAATAGTGATTCCTTAGGCAGCGATTTTTAATGAAATATAAGAGCTTATTATCGTTGTTGCCGTGGTATTTCCTTATTGGAGGTGGGGGTAGTTTCAATCCCCTGGGGTGGGTCACCTGTGGTCAATATTTGCTTATTTTATTCGAATTGAAAAAAAATCGATCCGTCAAGCCCTTGCAAACCTAGCACCGAAAAATCGGAAAAGTGGGAGGTTTTTCAGGTTTGAGGGTAGTGGGTGAAGGGTAGGTCGGGAACTATTGTCACTATCGTATTCCGCGCCCTCGAAAACAGGGTATACCACTTTCCAGCTGATTTTCGTTGTTTTCGGTAGTTTTAATCCCCGAGGGTGAGTTAGGTCACTTGTGGTCAATGTTTACTTATTTTATTCGAATTAATAAAAAAAACCGATCCGATAAGCTCTTGCAAGCCTAGGACCGGAAAATAGGAAAAAGGGTGGTTTCCTCGGTTTAGAAGTAGACCAGAAAATATTGTCACCATCATGTTCCCCTCGAAAACGAGCTAGAAGATGTCTTGGTCGCAGAACTTTTGGGCTTTTTGCCTTTTTCTGGTTTACCTCAAGGGACTAACAATTCAAGGCATTACTAACAGGCTCAAGCCCAAGACTCGATGAAATTTATATCGTTACTATATCGTGAGCAGTGTGACAGTATTTGCAAAGTATGCACGATATTATCATCTGTCGGATGTCGCTTGTTGTCCAGCGACAACGATATCGTGTCATATCTGAAAACGCTCTTAAAGTTTATTCCAACTCGCAATTTTGTACCCTTCGTTCGTTCCTGGACCAGTTCACGACCACAAGCGTTATTTCTGTATTGTTTGATGGCTGGAGTGCAGATCAATTAATTGACTTATTGCGCTTTCCCATTTAGTACCTAATTAATCGAATATGGTTGAGAGACTGAGAGTCTACCTTGCTTCTTTACTACAATGAAACATTACATTTTAGACAACAGTCAGACTGATCCACTGCGAACCACCTACAACCACCGACCAAATTTCCAACATAGAGCAAACTGAGAAACAAATTGTGTGTTAAGTTACACTGCAAGCATTTTTTCTTTCTTCTTATTCTCAATGTCTTGGCATCTCTTTGCTATATGACACGTGTGACAGCATCACGCCATCTGTGATGATGATATTACCTCAACGTTTTCGCCTTTTGGCATCTGATGTTCTCTGCACTATAAGCCATTCTATGTTCTCTCTTCGGTTGATGTGACCAAAAAATAAGAGGATTCGGGAGAATACGGTGCTGGACAGTTGCTTAGGGCGACATAATTCTTGGAGAATCGAGGTGTTGGTACGATGGACTCTCCAAGAAATTGGTAGCAACCCACATCTCGAAAGCATCATTACGCCACATGTCTGCTTTCCTTACGGCGACACTTGTTCAGCGTCATTAAATCAGTCTTACCCACTTAAAGCAAAAAAAAACGCAATTTGAATCAAGTCCGATATACTTCAAATACATGATAATTCTAACTTCAGCAAACCTCATCTCGAAATCCTGAAGGTTTGGGACTGTGCCCATAGAGACATTTGATCAGGGCGCCGAGATACACATACATACAAAATTCAGCCAATTTTACGGAAACCATTTTTACATAAGAAAAGTCCTTTGAAGAAAATCGTTACCTAGAGCCGTTTTTTAAATAATCTCGGAGAAAATCGAGATTTTCGATCTTTTCGCCTTATGTAATTTTTTGAAGAAAGTCAATAATGACATTGTTTAAGCAATGAAGGAAGCGATCCGTTTTTGGAAAAAAAACTAGATTTTCATAGTAAACTACTAACGAAACTACCCCCGATTTTAAGGTTAGGTAAAAATTTTAAGAAAAGTCTGGATATATTTATAAGAGGATCGGTTAATTGGTTTCGAATAGTAACCGATTTACTTCGTTTATTTTAGTGGGACTAAACATGAAATAACTACCTAATTGACAAGCGGTCAATTATTTCATGTTAAAAAGCTTATTTGGAACCTTAAAGTCAGTATAGATTTTAATATGGAAATATATACTCGAGGATGTACTTACTTATATACCTTATTTACCTAGCTGTTATTAACATTGACCATGAACCTCTCCATTAACAGCGGGTTGTTTGAGACAGGCTAAATAGTATTAGGTAAATAAATAAAAGTTCAAAAAGACACTTCCGAATTCACAAATTGCAATGGTAATTGATAATTTCTTAACAAACCTTTTGTCGTTTTATGCCCAATGCTGACAGCAGGCAGCTAGTCTATATTTTATCTACGAATATACTATACATTAGAGCAGAAAATTCTCGAGAAAATTGTATCAATCGAATGGTTACTTTTAGCGGTGATTCAGTGACGGGCCTATTTTATGGCATTTCCCTAACATTTTGCAACATCTTGGTCGCTATGTTGGCTATTTCTTCGCGTGTGTTTGTTCTCAAAGCTGCTAGAATCTCAGTAACTAATCACGTATACTACCGTTCAAGTAGCCTCATAGAAAAATGGTCTTCCTCAGTGTTTTAGTTTCATCTCCACATGCTGCGTACATGGTAGGCGAAATGCGCTTCGAGTATTACATTGTAGTATAGTTCGTGTATTTTGATGTATTTCTCGGTGTATTGGTGTTCATGGAAACTACTCCTACAGAATGAGGTAGCTATTATTGTGCAGTTTCTTTCATTGTGTTTAATTTTTCAGTAATAATTGCCTTAGATCTTATTAGATTATGTCGATAATTCTTGTGCATATGTCCTTTTAAAATTACAGTAGTCAAACCACTTTTTAAACGTGGTGATAAGGCAAAGGTGACCAACTGTCGTTCAGTTTCAATAATTTAATATTTAACAAAAGTTTGAACTTTTAAAGCCCAGAATAAATAAGAACCCTAAAAAAATAAAAATTATGTTTATTTACCTACCATTGCCTTTCCTCATTTAGAATATTTTTCGTTGGCCCCTAAGCAATGTAAAGGCAGATGGTACAATGTATTAAACGTGTCTACGGTTGTTTATTTATTTTTTATTGTAATACACTCTACGAAGAAGATTGTGACATCTGGAACAAACGTGGTAAATACGAGGTTATGCGAAAAAAAATAGGAAAACTGATTGTGCAATGAATTTCATAACTTTGCTGTTGCTGGTAGCAAGAATGAGGATGTCTGGAGTGACAACTGATACTTTAGGGCATAGAGATAAATTGATGAATTGCTGTCACGTGCCCTAGCTGCACTGGTAGATAACCTGTTATGGCATTTGCATTGCGATTCTAAATAAATTCATGTCATGATAATGCCTGAAGTTCATTTTCAAAGACGAAGAAAATTAAGACATTTGTGTATGTGAATTGTGTGCTCGTAATTGCTCATCATTTATTTTCGTTAATTTGTTGCTGTTTATAGAACAACAGAGGGGGGGAATTGATAACAGCCCCACCTCTTGTACGAATAAAAACAAGGAGCAAATGATTAGCCATCGTTTCTCGTAAATGAATTGGGCATTGAAGATTAACAAAAGCGGACTGTTGCAGGTCTGTAGCCAGGATGGGTGGGCGAGCCCTGGTAAAAAAAAAATCAAGGTCTGCTAAAAAAATTAAGGCGAAGGTTTAAGGGCAAAATGTCCTCGGAAATGTAAACTATGAATGTCAATGTTGAAGTTAACCCTGGCAAGGAGAAAACAAGCCCTGTTTATATTTGAATCTGACTACGGCTCTGGACTGTTAACAATGTCAAACCCCTTCTGAGGTTTTTCTGGACATTTTCTATAAGCAGGAACGAGCAAACGAAAGGAAGTGACACTCTCGTACAAACAACAAGCAATATATTCTACTAAAAGATATTTTATTTTTGAAAATGTCTGTAAAATGTGTATGTGTTGCAGTCACAAATTGTATAAAATTTCTAATGTTAATCCCGCTTTACAATAATGAGATACCGAATCTGCAATCTTTAGACAGTTTCTTTAGTGGATTACGAATTTTATTGTAGTTTACTCCGTAATAAATTTTCTAAAATTATTATTAATGATAAAATGTGCCTTCTGAAACACTTCTTAAATACCTATCTACTATAATTTGATTGATGAGTTTGTTGTGATTTAAATTAGTTACAAATCCAGATATGAATAAATTGTACTAGCTATTTTCATTATTATAAAACTCGAAAAAGTATTCGTTTTATCTAATCTCTTTGTTATGCCTAAAAATAAATATATTTATACTCATATTATAGATAGATTAGATAGTTGCTTGAAAACGTATTTCTTGTTTTTCTGGTATATTGAGGGTGCATACAAATTTATTTTACTTGTAATTATAAATAAAAGGTAAATAATTTTGACTTGCCTAAATAACAAATTAAGGTGGCCATATTTATGTGCTAAATTCTGCGTATACTAACATGATTTTAAAGCTATCTTTTTTAAAAAGTATAAGTCATATTTATAAAAGTTGCACATCTACGGAAACTAGAATCTTTAACTTAGGTAAGGGGTGTTTTTATATTGTTAAAAAATGATATTTTCATAGATAAAAAAAATGTTTAACATGTACCTTAGAAACGATGTCAGCTCGTCCCTTCAATAATTATTTTACACTAGTTAAAATAAAAAATAAGGAAAATCAATACAGGCCTTACCTAAGTTAAACATTCACCCATGTTATGAAAAAAAGAAAAGTCGCATTAAACACTTCATAGACTAGAAAGATAGAGTTAAATTTTGCTATGCACTTTCACATGTTTACTAAATATACTGACATTTTATTTAGCAGAGACACAGTAAAGAGGAGAATTTTATACGATTTCAGACGCTATAGGCTATTGTCTTAGTTCGGTTACTGTCTCATAGATGACGCAACAAAAAGAAGTGATTTGATCTAAATTTCATGATTTTATATAAGGTGGACTAAAAAATGGTCAATAAAACGGATCTAACAAATCGATAAAATCGTTAATAATAATTATTCCCGACAAGTTTTAAAGGTTTATAGCTGTTCTGCATTTAAACATGTGAAATTTGAAAAAATATAGGCCCCATAAGAAACTTCCTACATTTAATAATACCTACAATAAATGAAAAATTGTGTAAACGTTATGTATGTAAATTTCTGGGTTGTTTTAGATGAATTACGATAAAAACACATTATATTAACATTAACAAAAAAACGGTTGTCTGTTTACCTACAATGAATGCAACGGCAGTTATTGGGCTAAAAATTTATTTGGTAAACGTTTGAGAAGCAAAGAAATCTGATGAGTCAAAGAACTTGTGTGGTACAGTCGTGGATCCCAGTTCTTTACTCACTTACCTTACCCTAGGAAATGTATTGTAATCGCGAAACAAGCATTCTCCTATCTCTGACATTTATTCGATTTTTTATGTTTCAGATTATATCGACTATAAGAATTAATGTCTTTCAATTCTGTCAATCTGTTGGCACGCGCTATATTTATAAAAACTATTTTATGGAGAAACGTAATATTTTGTTATAATATTGACAAGAAACGAAATACCTAATACTTTTAGTGAATAATATCCCAAAAACATAATGAAAATAATAATAATAATAATTCTTGGAATGTAGAAGAAAGAGCCTGTTATATATTTAACGAGAAAAAGTATACAAGGTGGTAAAAGAAAAGAATAATATGGAGAATAATTAATAAGTAAAAAATGCCAACTATAGAGTGAAGTTTTATGTAAACACTTACAAATTTTTGTTTTTATGTTAGATTTAGGAGATTAAAGATTATTATAATCAGATATATAAAAGAATTTCTTCTTAGTATAACTTTTAGGTGCAAAAGTTTGGCCTACGAGTCTGACATGCATGTGGAATCGTTTACATTGACTTACACTCCTTACAGACGACCGTATGTAATGGTGGAGTGAAATTAGGATTTTAATGTGAATTGTCTGGTCAGGGCAGTTCTTCTGTTTTAACGTGTTCAGGGGGTCAACTTAAGTTCACAACTCAGTTTTGCAGTTTCTGCGATGTCGACGTATTGTTTATTTAAACAATTTAATTTTTTAGACCGTGTTTTCCATCGGTTTTCTTTGAATATCTCGAAATTTGTAAGTCCTATGGAAAATAATACTGTACCATTAAAGTACATAAATTATAATTCATTCAAATTGTCATTATTATTTAAAAAAAAATGAACATTGCAAAATTGTGCGTTTTTAAACAAATTACTGTTCTTTAAAAAATAATGGATAATATTCAACGAAATTTTGAAATAATATAGCTCTTATAAAGTACAATCACCATTTAAAACTTCAAATTGAAATGATTACTAAAACGGCTCAAATATACAATTATTGCTAAAACTTTGCACCCTTTTGAAATCCTGCCATCAAGACCAAGAAATGTGTACGATGGCTCAAATTGTAGCATTCTATAAGCATTTTAAGATCACGGAGAAAAAAATTTTTTTTTTCAAAATTTAAACCCGTTTTATTGCAGTTGTAATTTTAGTTACAAATTCAAGTAACTCTGGTCTTTTTACGAAATCGAAAACGGTAAACGAGTAATAAACGTAGATTAAAAAAAAACAACTTTAAAAAAAAATTAATGCTCTAATTGCATTTAAAGCAGATATACGTTTGTTTTTATGTTTAGGTCACTTATAAATAAACAAATTGATATTTTTTATTGAAATTTGGGCTGGTTATTTTCCAATGCTTATTATTTTGTTTCTGCTATTTGAAGATAATCCAAAGCTACAATTGGTAGAATAACAACGAATAATGCGGCTTTGAGAACATAATGCAAATTTTCAATTTTTTTATAACTTTTTTTAATTTTTGTCATGAAAACGATAAACCAACCTAACTTGAACAGCTACCCTTATGTTCATGTATACAGCTTTGTAAAATTTTTATTATTACTGATACAGTAAAAAAATATATTTCGCGAGTAGGATTTGAATCCCGCCGAGACGTTCTCATCCTGAATAAAAAGTGCTCGTCGCGTCGCCTTACCCACTTGGCTACCTAGCGACTAAAGTCCGCTTTGTAAAATCTATATATAACATTCGAACCTTTTTGGTGGTTTTTCGGATCTCTAACAAAATTGCTAAAGACCCCACTTTCGGGCCTCTATACAGTATCTTTTAACAATTATAGCTTTGGATTATTTTCAAGTAGCAGAAACGAAATAATAGACATTGGAGACTTACCAGTCCAGAGCAATGTTAAAAAAGGGCTTTTTTTGGCCCATCCGTGATAAAGTGTGGAAGACTTTTGAGGTGGTGAAACGAATCCGTCACCCGTTTTGCCAAAAGATCTCCGAAACACATTCAAAACCCACCCTTATTTGGTGGTGACATTGGAATTTTGCAGGAAATTCTCTTAAATACTAAGTTTCGATAACTAAGTAGAAAAAGAAGTAAAAGAATCAAATTCACCTTTTCAACCCTCCTCGCCATTCTTTAACCGCCCCTAAGAAGGTTGTAAGCTACAATGACTACTATGTAGTTATCTACATATTTTTAAAAAAAACAGAACTCCTCATTGAGTCGTTACTATCAGAATATAATAATCTGATTCCTTCTGAGTACACTCATACGCCTCATCACCTAAAAGGGCCACCTCCTCACCTTCTTAGGGATATTGATCGGTTTTAATTACAAAAAAAAAAAATCCTAATACACAGTTGGATGTTTTTTGTCATATTAAGGTGACTTGGCCAATTCAGATCACTCCTGAGTATTTCTTACCCCCTCTAAGGAGGGGGTAAGAAATACTCAGGAGTGATTACTGTTTTGGCCCGTTCGTGGTAAAGTGTGTATTTTTTTTACTAATTTTGGGGTGCTGAATACATCGGGAAGACGTTAAAAATCAACCCTTATTTGGGCGTTGCATTGAAATTGATATAAGAACTTGCAACAAAAAGTTATTCTTTGAGGCAGGAAATTCTTTCAAAATACTCAGTTTCGTTAGGTAAGTAGAAAAAGAAGCAAAAATTCTAAATTCACCCTCCCCCTCGTTTCCCCCACCATTCACCACCCATAAGAACGGTGTAAGTTACAATATCTAATATACGGTTATTTATTCATTAAAAAAAAAAAAAACAAAACTCCTCGTTAAATGGCTATTATCAGGTTATAATGTAATTACTTCCGAATACTCCCATCCCCACCAATTAAGGTGGTGGATTTTATCTTTTTAGAGTTTTTATTGGTTTTAATTGCAAAAAAAATTCCTAATCACCCAGTTTGATGTTTTTTTATCATAATAAGATGATTTGGTTAATTCAGATGAATATTTCTCACCTCTGAGATATTTCTGAGATAGTAATCTCTGTGCCACATTCCCACCTCCCGCAAAACGAGTACCTAAATGATACATTAATATATATATTTTCAATAAGTATTTAGGGATAATTTTTTGAAGTCACTGAGTTACTCTGTTATGATAGAAATCCATGTAAGAGGTAATGAAGGATTTCTGTTGTAATAAGAACGACTCGAAAGTCCCAAAATAGTTACTCCCACCCGTTTCGTGGGTAGATTTGGAATTTGAGGGGGCCATAAAATGAAAAAAGATTCCCATTCTAACAAACAAAAATTATTTAAATAACTAAATAATTTTTTACTATAAAAATCATGCAAATTTTTTAAAGGGGATATTGACACCCTACACCGCCTCCTTAGAGGGGTAAGAAATATTTTGGAGTGATCTGAATTGGCCAAGTTACCTTAATATGATAAAAAAACATCCAACTGTGTGTTAGGATTTTCTTTGTAATTAAAACCGATCAATATTCCTTAGAAGGTGAGTGAGGAGGCATATGAGTTTACTCAGAAGTAATCAGATTATTACATTCTGATAGCAACGGCTCAATGAGGTGTTATAGTAGTTATAGTAGCTTACAACTTTCTTGGGGGTGGTGAAAGAATGGCGAGGAGGGTTGAAGGGGTGAAATTGATTTTTTTACTTCTTTTTCTACTTAGTTATCGAAACTTAGTATTTTAAGAAAATTTCCTGCAAAATTCCAATGTCACCCCCAAATAAGGGTGGTTTTTTAATGCGTTCCGGGAATTTTTCGCCAAAACGAGTAACGGATTCGTTTTCAATACCCCAAAATCAGTAAGAAAAGATGAATTCCACACTTTACCACGAATGGGCCAAAAAATCCATTTTTTTAACATTGCTCTTTGAATAAGAAATATCGATTTGTTTATTTATAAGTGACCTAAACGTAAAAACTAAGATATCTCAGCTTTAAATGCAAGTAGAGCATTATCTTTTTTTAAAAGTTGGCTTTTTTAATATACATTAATTACTCCTTTACCGTTTTTTATTTCATGAAAAAACCAGAGTTATTTGAATTTGTTTATAACTACATTTTGAAAATTATAAACAGCTAAATTTTGAAAAAAAATCTCTCTCCGTGATCTTAAAGTACTTATAAAAAGCTACAATTTGAGCCATCGTACCGTTGAGTGAAAAGTTATACTCTTCAATCAACGATCGTATACATATCTTGGTTTCGATGGCAGGATTTCACAAAGGTGCAAAGTTTTAACAACAATTGTATATTTGAGTCGTTTTAATAATCATTTTGATTTAAAACTTTAAGTGGTGATTGTATTCTAAGAGCTATATTTCTCCAGAATTTCATTGAATATTATCCATTATTTTTGAAAGAACATTGATTTGTTTAGAAACGCATAATTTTGCAATACTCAATTTTTTTTAAATAATAATAACAATTGGAATGAATTACAGTTTATGTATTTTTATTGTACAGCTCATAACGAACATTTTCCTTCTTTTTGTTGTTTTCCATGTTTTCCATATACGCACATACACACTAAATGACAATATTTTTTCATCCCCTTATATAATGGGGTGGGGCAATAGGGGTGACTAATGGCAAAAATTTCTTTGAGACCTTAGCTCCTCTTATATTTACTAAATACCAATTTCATGGACTCTTACTTGCTTTATTTATTTATTTACCCCAATTCACCCAAATTTACAACTCAACTCTTCAACGGAATAAAATCGAAATATAGTCTAGTTCCAAACCTCGTTAGAATACAGACGTGTGCCAAATTTTAAGTCAATATCTTAAACGGTTCCAGAGTAATCGTGAATACCAAAAAAACCAAAACCAAACCAAAACTACCAAAAAAATATAAGAAACAGACACACCGACGCGACAGACTGATTTTTTTTGCTCAAACTTAAAATATTGACGTTTCATGACATTCTAAGCCTATTTGAAGAATAAAAATTTTCAACAAACTTTTTTGCGTTAGTATACTTCCACTGGATGTGGAAGTAATACGCAGAAAATAGCATGACAAAGATATAAAAATCATTGTGTGCCGTGGACTAAACGATAGAAGTAAAGTTTCTACTTCAAGCATTTTCTTCGAGGAAACCTACTACGCATCCATACTACTCGAGGTAACCCACCGTGCATCCAATTTACTCGAAGAAAGCCACTGCGCATCCATAATTCTCGAGGAAACCTACTGCGCATCCATTGTACTAGAGGGAAGCCACTACGCATCCATACTACTTGAGGTAACCTACTGCGCATCTATAGTAGTCGAGAAAAGTCACTGAGCATCCAAAATACTCGAGAAAACCCACTGCGCATCCGTACTACTCGTGGTAACCTACTGCGCATCAATGGTACTCGAGGAAAGCCACTGTGCATCCATAACACTCGGGTGGTGGTAGAGGGATGGTAGTGGCGGTAGATGAAGTAAAAACATTTTTTGATGTCTTAGTGCGCATCAATGGTACTCGAGGAAAGCCACTGTGCATCCATAACACTCGGGTGGTGGTAGAGGGATGGTAGTGGCGGTAGATGAAGTAAAAACATTTTTTGATGTCTTAGGTTCTTGTGCTTGGTTCACCTATTTACCCCAGTTCAACCCCCAACCCTTCAACGAAATAAGATCAAAATATAATCTAGTTCCAGGTCTCGTTAAAATACATACATGTACCAAATTTCAAGTCAATATCTTAAGCGGTTCCAAAGTAAACGTGCGCACAAAAAAGTTACAGACAGACCGACTGACAGACAGAAACTTTTTTTCCAAACTTAAAATCTCAACGTTTCGTGACATTCTAAGCCTATTTGGACAATAAAAATTTTCAAATTTTTTTTGCATTACTATAATTCCAGTTGATGTGGAAGTAAAAAGACAACGTAAATAAATTTTAAATATAAAAAGTCCACACTATAAATACTTAATAAATAATAATACATCAATGCAAGAACTTATTTTTCACAAAAATGATACACTAAATAAGGTTGTAAGTAACGCATTCCATAAATAATGGTTTAGTAGAAATATTCCCAAAGGCAGAGGTTCCGATAAGACACGGGGAAAGGGGATTGGCATGCGAATATGACCTGCGGTCGAAGCAGGTAGACACTGTTGTTTACATAATTTCGATTTTGAACACTCGTTACAAAGGATGACTCAAGTGTGTAATATGTTTACAACGGGTTAATTTAATTATAGAGTTCCTTGTTGGATTTCACGAATATGCGCCTGTAATAAAAGGTTTGTCCATTGCTCACTAGGTACCACCACGTATCGGATGGATAAATGCTATTCTTCTCTATGACAGTTGTCGAGGTGGTTCTCTTTTGCGAACATGGCGCCCTTAAGTGCGCGTAGGAGTATTATTTTCTGCATAAACAATAAGTAAAATAGATAGGAAGATGAGTGAAAATTATGTTAATTCATGGAGATATATAAAAAGTCTAATAATAACTTTATATAAGGGCTTAACCTGTAATGCAATATGGTTACAAGGCGTGCAATAATTATGAAAAATGGTCAAGTGCGAATCGGACTCGTACGCTGAGGGTTCCGTATGTATACAATATAATATGTATACAGGATATGCCAGAATTTCCTTAACAAGCCATATCTCCGTTATTTGAAAAAATAAAAAATGAACTAAAAGGGATTGTGAAAGACATTAACAGTCCTGATTACACCCTTGCTTCTTACAACCCTTAAGAAACCTCCCCCAACTTTTATTTTTCAAATTGCTCCCCCTAAAATTTTCCATTGCCCCATTGTCATTTTTAATATTTTAAGTATGATTTCCCGTAACAAACAATATATTTTCAATAGTTTGTTCACAGTTACGATTTTATGTAGGAAAATTTAAATTGACGTCTTCAAATTTTAAATAACCAAACACCAATCCAAACACGATATGACTACAATGTTACCCTTCGCAATGTAATGAGCAGTTGAGGAATCAAGCAAGTCTTCAAAGGGCAAGGTTTAGAAAAATCATGTAATTTCTGTAACCCCGGATTCTTGTGGATATTTTTCTAATTCTTACCCTGCGTAGCGTATATACCAAAGATGTAGTAGGCTGCGTAGCCTATTACAATTTTGGTATTGAATTTCTTTTTCATTAACTCAATTGTATGTAGTTTTCTTAATAGTTTGTTTAATAATCCATAACCCGAGTCAATTCTCAGCAAATATATTAAGGAGCCATGATAGTATTCATGCTAAAGAGCATTCCATATACAAAATAAGTCTAACTTGTATATTTCAACAGATTTTGAAAACTGGTTCTGAATTCATAAACTCACGTAAGCTACTCATATAGAATCGCTGCTTCTTAATCAAGTATCTTATGGGAAGATCAGCAACTATCTCAGTTGTACTTGTGGATATCAAATTGTTATCTGACCTCCCACTTCACGTCGTGATTGATGGAGTGCTATCAGAAACGGTCTCTATCAATTCTGTTGTTACGCAATTATCTTCTTTATATCAATGACTTATTCTACGTATAGTTTCACTGATAATAGTTCTCTCCGACCAAATTCTTGAGAGCAAACGCTTCAACTAAAACTTACACCTCAAGATACAGTCCACAAGTCAATTATTTTAGGTCCCTCAAACATTGTAGAATTATTGGAATTCAAACGCTCTCTTGTTTACTCTACAGGTAAACTGTAACCCAAGTAGCAATAGTTATTTATATATTTTGGACCGAACATCGCATGATGTTAAAAGTTTTAACTACCCATGCTTAAAGAGTCAGTATTTACAATAAAAGTACATTCATTACTAGTACTTACTAGAATTTTTTGAAATTTGGCAGCGTTGCACCAAAGGTGAAATGTTAATGGCGGATGCTGCAGGAAGATTTTTACATTGTCGGTTTGCTTTATTTTACTCCTTTTTTAATTATATTTAACTTATTAGATGCTTTATGAAGTGTAAATATGATGAGGCAGTGTCAGATATTCAAAAGATTAGATTACGAAATCTCAAACAAATATTTTACAAATTAATAGGAAACCGTCATATTTCAGAGGCATAGGCGTATGCTTTGGTAATTATCTGGTTTTGGACAGAGAAATATCTAAATGTTGTGCTCTGATAACAATCAAATTGAATTAAAATAATGATTTATTAATGTGAATAATTCATTTTGGTCAGGTATGGCGAGAAACGTTACAGAGTTACTATTCCAACAAGGAAAAAGAGAGCAAATCTGTAACGAAATATTGAACCCAAAAGTGTGACCATCAATATTCACTAGCAGCACCTAGAAATATTGGGTAGATCCCTATAATAATATAGTGGCATATAAATAGCAAAATAATGTACGTGAAAGAAAGCGATATATTAACATTGATGCCAGGCACTTCAGCATGTTAAGAGTTCCGCCGACGACTAAAAGTAGCTAAAGAGAAAAGTGCCAATACCGTAGGTTAAATATGTTTATTTTCAGCATATTATTTGACAATTTCTCTTCTGTTCTACCGTACATTGGCATCGACTTAATATTTTAAAATTCCACTACTGTGTAGTATGGATTGCCAGTTGAAGAAGGAACTGGAGCTGGCGTATGTCTACTCAGAAAAATAGAATATGCTGACCTGGGAAACTTCTTCAGATTCTGCTATTATAATGGCTGTAACTGAGCAGTGGATAAGTAACCTTAGGAGAGCAAAGATCAAAATCCCAAGTAGACAAGCAACACTATTAGCATTGAAATCTTACACGAACAACTCTAAACTGGTGTGGGAGTACAAAATATGACATATATTTGGAATGGATACAATGGCACAAAATCTTCTTTGGAAACTAAATAGCAGATCTTACCAAGAGAAGTGCTATTAGTGATTTTAATGGTGGTTGGTTGGGTTCCGAGTCACGAGTTCACGATGAGTTGAAATCATATTTCCGCAGTTGGATATTATATTACGGAATATATATTAGTAAAACATATACATAGATATTAAAATCATTCAAAATATCAATTCACCAGATTCCTATTCAATTACAAAAACATAAAAATCAAAACAAAAATCTTTTTCAAATTTAAATAATTAATAACTTTTTTATTTACTGATCGATTTAGTTCAAAGACAATAGGGTTCTTCCTCTAGCTAACACCAACTTACTGTTCAATTTTCAATGCAATCGGACTTTTTCTTTCTTACGTGCTTACAAGAAATGTAACGGTCAGAAAGACAGACAGACGGGCAGAATTCGTTCACTAACGGAACGATATGAATATTTGTTGTCTGCGAGCAATATTTACTGTTTTAGAAATGTGCCGACCAAATGCAATATACTCTTCGTTTTCGTATTTGCGGAGAGTATAACAAGGTGGAAGAAATCAGAAAGTTAGAAGCATTCTAAATTTCTTTCAAGATTTCTCAAACACATAGACGGGAAACGTACTGGAGGAATGATTTACTGACTGGGTTGGTGTTTTCTGGAAAACGGGAAACCTGGAAAAGTTAGGAAATTGATTTTTTCTGGAATACGAACAAAGCCAGAGAATTTGGCAGAGGGTCTGGGAAAATACCCCTTGAAAATTAATTTAGTCAATATAACATTGGTTTTTGACGAAGCCTTGTCTTGTTAATTCGTTTCATGATCCACATGTCACGTACTATGTTTATTAAAATAATGCAGATTGTCTAGTCTACGCATAGACTTTGGAACGAAATATAAATGCATTAGGAGCTTGACGAGGTAAGAAAACAACCACATTTGGGGGGGGGGGTCTAATATGCGCGGGCATTGATTTGGAAACCGACTTATGGGGAAGGAAACAAAGGAGAGCTTAGGTCACCTTACATAGATATCTCTGGGTGTAGAACATGTAACACTGCCCCTTCTTAAACCTGAACATCCCGGTCCGGCAACTTAGTGTTTTTCACATACTTCGCCAGTCTATCCAAGTGAACAATTTTCATCTTCGACTTTTTACTTCTTTGAATTCGATAGACAACGTCATTGATTCAGATGATGACAGTATGGTCCTTCCCAAGGTGGCTGCAGCTTCGGGGAACTCCATTCCTTTCTCTGTGGGTTGTACACCCAAACCATATTGCCCACCTTAAATCCTCATGTACTGGCATTACGATCATAACGAGCCTTCATTCGGTCACTAGCTTTGGTAATCTGCTCTCGGTCATTCTTCGGCTGTTCTCGACTTTCATTCACATAGTTGGTTATGGAAAGTGCGTTGTTGATTACGTCACAACTCCTACTTTCCATTTAGTATATATGCAGTCTACGCGAAGGCAATCTGTATAAATTAAAAGTTGTTTCAATTGGAACCATGTATACAGGATTGTCACCTTCGCAAGCACATTAGATTTAGAAACGAGGACCTGGCTGATAGACCTTGATCATGTGAATATATTGTGACGCTCCTGTTTTAGTTTTCCTTAAAGCTCCTCATCCAGCTTTGTATTATCTTGATAAGAGCCCCTTAGTATAGTTAGCCCTTGATTTTTCCTCTCCAAGTAGTTGGAATATCAGAAAGGCTAGGCCTTCACAGTGGCATGGCACCCTCCTCTTGGCAGAATCTGCATGTTGCGTCGTCTGCCTAATCTATTATTAGACTCATGTCTATTAAACCGACAGTGCCCGATTAGAAAACCCGCCATTATCATAATAGCTTTTCTATTTTGGCGCAGTAAGTCTTCCGTTTTGGTCGATCGTTCTTTAATGAACTCTGGCCTGTCCCTGTCGCGGAAAACTCTTCCATTATTCCAGAGATTTATTTCGTTCCCATTTATTGATAATGGAAGGTTCGTATGCATGATTTAGCCACACCGCAAAAGAGTTCAGGTTCTATTAGGGCCTTAGACGCACCTTCCCTGGCCAGTTCATCATTTTTTTCATTTCTCCTGTGACCTTGTGTCCTGGTACCCACGCCAAGGTCATTTATTTTGACACTAGGTCCATAAGGGCATTCAAGCAGCCATATTCTCGAATCAACGTGCATGGAATCGATTGCCTTTAGCCTTTCTTGGCTATCGGAGAAAATGACAATCAAATGTTTAACAATTTGCTTTATTATTTCCTTTGCATACAACTATACTACGGCCACTTCAGCCTGAAATACTGTTTGTATCTTCCTGAATCCCAGCTCCGACTACCGTTCTGTCTTGGAACCGTTCGTATACCACCAAACGCACAAGCATTTTAACAAACATAAGATGACGGCAGCACAAAAGATTTAACATACTTAAAGAAACTCTTGGAGAAACTTATCTCCAGACATATATAACTTTAACAATGACCTGGTCAAGGATATGACTTAAAACTGAAACCGCGAATCAGTTTAGAACGTTGACAGGCATAGATAGCACAATAAATCTTTATGCTACGGTGCCTAGGATGTTTCATAATTAACTTGTAGTTTTACTCTTGCGTTTTCTCAGGTTTTCAAGATTAGAATAAACGAATATGCTATCTCCATTCTTTCAGCGTTAAATGTCATTCCCGTGGTGTAACTTTTATTTAAAAAAAAAAAAAAGAAAAATGGGACGACGCACCCACAGGCAAAGTCTTAACAGACGCCTCTGGCCCTTCACCGCTCGAACGAAAGTTAAACTACTATACATATAAGAACCGCTGTTATCGTTATTTTGGTGGCACTGTTTGTATTTCGATTATTTTTGTGTACATACATCGTGCGTGTTCTGTAACATGTTTGTTTGTTGTACTGTATCTTGTGAACCGTTTCTTTGTTTTTAGGAAAAGTCTGGAAGTGGAAATTACAATTCTACCAATAAAAATGTGCAGCGACCCGACCACAGTCCCGTCTTTGGTAAGTAAATATTCAGTACACTACACATTTCCATTTTTCTCAATATTCTACACGTTTTGTTTCATGCATATTACTTATGTACACAATGGGCCAAAAAAACCGAACATTTTTAATATTTTATTTATTGGTGCATCGATTTCCTTGAAATTCTAGCTTTACATTCACAAAAGATGTAGTTAACAATAGTTAACTATTTTTATTCATTTCATTATTTTATTTTTTATCTGTCTGTCTGCATCATTCGAAATCGAATTCACTTTGAATCGTTTGGCAAAAGGAATGTAACTAAGATAGAAATATGTATTACAGAAGATGTAGAAGTGTATTATGTCCCTACTCTTGAGAAAGAATAGGTCTGATCACTGTTCTTATAAAGCTCTCCCTAAACAGAATAATATTCTCTCAGTGTATAAGTATGGAACCACATTGAAAATAATTTTTTTTTGGAAATAATAAGACTTTCTCTTTAGCTGTGCAATTATTTTCGGTCATCAGAAGTGCATATTATGCACTTGCATATTATTACTTCTAAAGTATTTACTTTGGCACTTTCATTAAGTCGTCAGTTCCAAACAGAAGGTTCAAATTTATCTGCTGCTTTGGAACTAGCAACGGATGCTGAAAGTGGGTTATTAGGAATCAGAGGTAATAATGCAAATCAGCATTTAAATTCGGTTGTCAGTATTTCACACATTTCTTTTTAAAAAATTGTTAGAAACATGTAGAAGTTGAAAATAAAATCTTATAATATTACAATATCAATTGTACACACATTTCTAACATCTATATATCACAACGGTAGTCTGTAGAGAAGTTAATCATAAAACCATGAAGAACAAAAAAATGTCCGTAAAAGTGGAAGCGGACCTTTCTTTCACTATTTCGGACTTAGTTAAGTACATCGTGCTTCCTCCTCTCTATATTTCAAGCACACCGTCTAGCTACAAGATTTATAAAGCAGGAAGGTTGCCTATTTCACTTAATCAGCATCTCGCACTAAGACGCGGTAATACGTCACCCTGCCTGCCAGCACAGATTAAAACAAACCAGATCTTTCACTTAATGGTATTCCCTATGCAACCAGTTTCTTTTTTTTATGTCACGTTACCTGCCAGGATTCTGCGCAGAAATCATAAACAGAGTTGGCTTCAGCTCAAGTGTTACTTCAGACAGGGTTGTACATAACATAAAGTCACTAAAACCGAACTAAAAAACACTACAAACTGTACAAACTCACTTAAAAACGTATAAATACAGTCCAACTCAGAAATATATTAAAAATGTTGAAATTATAAACTGTCACGGAGCCTAAACACACTCACAAACGTTCAAATTAAGACTGATTGGTATAATGCGCAGATCACCGCACAAATTGGTACCTGCCTGGAGTTGATTTATTATCTAAACCATGATACGTCATAAGTGCAACATCTGGTTTGTTTTTCTCTGTGCCTGCCAGTTTGAATAGTTGGGCATCATTTTCATTCGCATGATGATACATCAAAGTGGTTCCTCTAATTTAATTGCAATCAGGGTTGGCATGTTTAAGACATATTTAAAACATCGCACTGTGTTTTAAACAAATGTATAAAACATACTTAATACACAATGCAATATTTTAAACAACTGTTTAAAACGCCGTGCGATGTTTTAAACAAATGTATTATTTTTCTTGTTTGCGAAAAAGTAGGAAAAGTGCCGATGATGGTCCATTCCGATAAATAATTAATTCTGATATAAACAGTAAACACATTCACAAAAAATAGCCTCTGTAGTCTTACTCATATGAGTCAGGTGGTCAGTTGTCACATGCACTAAACTGAACATTTTATTTGTGCTGTCAAATTCGTTTAAGAGCGCCATCTGGCATCAAGTAGTGCTAGCAGACACAGTAACACCATTTAATTTTAGTTGAATAGAGTTTTAAATGTTTTAAACCTGTTTTAAACAAAAAAACTTTTTTGAAAAAAAAAAGTTTTTTCCGACCCTTTGGTGGGCAACTCCTCCTTACTTTATAAATCTTGGGCTAGCCTAAACGTTCACTTAACTTTTTGATAGATGAAATTGCTTTGTTTGTTGTCAACTTGTTCCTATTATTTTGTTCTGTATATAAGTTCACAGCTAACCACTCGTATGATGTCACTGCTGTTTTCGTGACACATTCAAATAGTTAAGTTTAATAAATTTTTGTAAAATGTTGTGCTTAGCTTTTTTCCCAAATTAATGCCTCCGCACTACTATATTTCACCATTTTTGAAAATTCATTAAGAACTGAAATTTGATGTTATTTGTAACCCTTTCCGTGAACATTTTTTTTACGTCGCTGAGACCTCTAATAGTAAGCCTACGCAACTTACTCAATCTCTTAATAATCTAGAGATTATGAAAAAAATATTTACTCAGCACACGTATTACCTTATATATATTCTACGTAATTTACATATTTTAAACTAAAATCTATAAATATATTACTATTTAAAACCCTACATTCCAATGTAATTTAAAATCTATTTCAATTAATTACCTAACGGTTTATTTTTGTAAAGTTATAAAAATATTTTCTATATAGTTATTTTTTTAAGAATATAAATAGGTACTGGGTTCTTATTTTAAAAATCTTTGTTTCGGAAATTAGGTAGGCCTTCTCATTGTTTAAATAAAGCAGACATAGCTTTTCAACTTCAACGTCTTCAATATTTTGCAGATTATTAAAAAATGATCTGTGTAGTATATCGAGAAACAGAACAGAAATAAACCATCTTACTTTTCTTTAATAAGTATAATAATGTGTTGGTTTTAATTTGATAGTGGGGTTGTTTCTGAAATACAAGAAGTCTAGCAACAAGTTTTGTAATAATTTCGAGTCCCAAAATAAAGGACAAGTCATTTCATCGACAAAAAAGAACTATATTGTCTAGGTTGGAACGGCTTAATTTTTTTTTTGTGGGCTTTTGAATTTTTTCCTCATAGAAAATTAAATTCAGTCATAGTTCTTGACCATTCGGTCAATTACATTAAAAAAATAGTTTTGCAAAGCTAATTAATGCCTTTTTGATATGACTTTATAACGTCGTCGTCAACAACAAATTATTTTGATTACAAAAAAAAAAGTTTGTCAGAGAATAAATGAAATACAATTTATTTTGGTACAAAAAAACTAAGCCGTTCCGACCTGGACAATATAGAGTGGTGGCTTAGAGCAAGTACTAGGCAGAATTGTGACCTGCTGGATTAAAGCGCCAAATTTTGCAGAGTTCTTAACCCTCAGTACTAACAATGGGGTAGTGCCCGATTTCAGTGTCCGCCATCTTGAAATACGACGCTATCTTTGTTTTCCTTGGACTGTAACTGTAAATTTTCGACTTTTATTTGGTTTTTACTAAATATCTCCCCAACTTCTGGGTTTGTAGCAAAAAGGATTTAGTTTACACTAAATTTGCTACAATTTGAAGCCAGAGTCGCTTTCGTAACTTTAATATTGTTACGTGCTTACACCCTTTTTGCTGTATCGTGGATCCGGAACTTATAACACCAGTTTAACACTAAACACTAATTTATTAACTTACTAATTACAATACATAATTACTTCACTGATATACTACTAAATACTATAATTATTCACTACTTGATCACTCTTCTGATCTTATTGACCTGCTATCCAAACTTAAACTGTCCATTAGAACTGTTCTAACTTAACTCAACTGTTCACTCTAGTTTTACTCCATGCCTTATATACCTAAAGTTGACAGATCTCGATGTTTCTGTGATGACGTCACCATTCCAGATACTTCCAGCAAGTTCTTTACTACTTCTAGAGCTTCTAGTAGGTTCTTTCTCTAGTAGGTGCAAATCTACAGAAAGACATCCGAACTAATTGAATTCTGTGCCTACATTCTAAGGGTTGCAACATATTGCAATATTTTGCGAGATACAAGCTCCAAAGTTTTGGACTTTTTTCAGGTTATTACGAAAATCGGTTGGGTTTACAGCAACACTATTCGAATCAGTTTTAATCTAGACTAAATTTGCTACAACTTTAGAATAGATCTGCTTTTGTAACTTTAATATTTTGCGAGATACAAGCATCCAGACTTTCTAAATACGACGCCATCACAATTTCTATAAACAGTCCACTAAAAAGAATCGTGTGCTACTTTTCCAACGACCTGAACATGGGACTCGAAAGAGTAAATTTGATCGCAAGGATGAGCTGAAAAGTGACTATGGACTCTTCGTCCAACTCTTCATAGCATGTCTAGTGCGTCAAAGCGATCTTTCGGAGTTCTTTTCATACGAGAGCCATGCGTGATCTCCGTCTTTGAGTAATCACGGGGATTTACGACTGACTGACAATAAATCAGATTTACTGCCCTGCCTATCTTCAATTAAAGACCACGATGTACAAAACTTTGATGCCAAAATATTTGATGGACCTGCCATTGTACATGCACTTCCTAAATATGATGCATATACGTTTGGAGAATAGACAGTCTGATGTTATTGTGGTGCTAGTAGGCATCTTTTTCGAGCTACAAATTTACAAACCTAATATTCAACTTTGGATTGATATTATCATATCAACAATCTGCCAAGAGCTCGGAGAAAATATGTCGCAACCATTGTCCTTTTTCCTCATCAGACACTACATCATAATTTTTTGGTAAGGGGAAAAAGTCAGCATGGAAGACATGGAAACTATACCCTCCAGGCATTGAAGGATTTATCTTCTCTGCAAAACATCCATTTCAGCCAGTAGATGCTAAAACAAAGGCATTTGAACTTATAGAACGATTCACATGCATCCTGTACGATGGCATAACATAACTTGACAGCATCAACAAGCTCAGAGAGGATCTCTTCACACAAGGAAAAAAGTAAAGATGATGCAAAGTCTACCGCCCACACAGAATGCCCTCATTCAACACACGCTGCATCTATCAATCTAGCATCTGGTTAACCAGTTTGAAATCACTCCAAAATGCACTTACTTCGGCTAACTTTGAATGGAAAACAAACGAAGAAACATGGCAACCAATTTGTATGTCTATACCGGAAGCAAGCAAAATCTGCAGGGAAATTAATCATGAGCGGATGTAAGGCTGAGCCTCTGTGCTCAAAGAATTGCGTTTGTAACAATGCTGCAGTTGCCTGCATAGCTCTTTGTTATTGCAAAGGCCATTGTGAACAGTAAACAACATTATAAATATAATTTTTATGATTATTTTCTTAACAGTTATTCTGTAATTTTTTTTATTGAAACGTTTGTAACATGCATTATCTCAGCAAATTGTGATTGTATCGATGTCTTTCTTTACTCGCATTGTAGCCTATTTATTCTTCTTAAACATTAATAAAATAATGTTTGCTGTAAATCTAACTGCATTGGAGATATTTAGCAAAACCAACAAAAATATAGATTTTCATAATAACCTGAAAAATGTCCGAAACTTTGGAAGCTTGTATGTCGCAAAATATTAAAGTTACAAAAGCGGTCCGGTCTCAAATTGTAGCAAATTTAGTTTAAATTAAATACTTTTTGCTACAAACCCAGAAGTTGGGGAGATATTTAGTAAAAACCAAATAAAAGTCGAAAATTTACAGTCCAAAGAATTGATAGTACTGGGGGTATATAAGAAGTGTGCAAAATTTGGAGCTTTAATCCAGCAGGTCACGATCTTTTCGCTAAGCCATCACACTAATATAGATTTTTGTCGATGAAAAACGACTTGGTCTTTCTACAATTTTCGGCTAAGCACTTATTTTTGGGACACCTTGTATAATGGGACACCCGGTTTAAGCTAAATTCGGAAGTAAGAAGTGAACATTTTGTGAAACAACGGTGTATTCGCGGAAAATAAATTTATTTAATGCGAGTTATGACCTTTCTACTGAATATTATGTAATTTTTGACAGTGAATTGTCTTGAGGTTTGAGATTTTATCTGTACATGTTTATGAGAGAACAAGTTGAAGTCGTCTACCTTACCAGATACATAAAATGTGCCTTCTTCCCTAGGAATGTTTTTATGTTTTTAAGATCTCATCCGTTATTGCTGGAGTAATTGCTAGTCTTATTTACAAATAAGGACCAGATGTTGAGATTAGATTTACTAAGTTGCCTTTATAAAATAGTAGTAGGTTCATATTTGCCGACAGAGAAACTGGTCGTATTTTTAACTAAAACATTAATGCCCACTTTAAAAACAAAAATTATTTATGGGGATGATATTTTTAATTTACGGTGGTGTCTTCCACCCCGATATTAGTAGGCAATAAATAAGTAAACTCTATAATTAATTTTTATTTAATTCACACGCATGTTACTTTTAATATTCTGCCTTGTCACTACGGACATGTTAAGTATTCAAGAAGAAAAAATGGAATGTTTAGTTAAGCTTATCGGATTTAACATCTTAAATTCGGCCATGAAAAGTGATTCCTGTACAAGTAAATGAGTTCGTTGAAATTTGCTTGAGGAACTTTGGGTATCATTGTTATTGGTACAACAAACTATGCAACGGTATTTCTCTCGGTATTTCTGGTGCCCACACAATAAATACTGCATGGAGGTGGCCCCTTGTAAGGGCAAGCATAACATAATATTAGGGATAATAATACATTTACACGTAATTTGTAGAAGCCAACAGAAAAAAACATGCAATAAAATCCAGCGGCAACTGGCGAGCCAACTGGATTCTGACACCCCATGCGCTCTATTAATATGAAAATTTTATACGGAGAGTAAAAAACTTTCTCTCAGAACTTTCAATAATTCAATAAATATGGTTGTCAAATTTGTTATACTAAAATCACGCTGGTATAACCCAATTAAATAGCGATTTTCTAACGTTTTATTTTTTTAGAAACCATAGTGTGGTAAAACCAATCACCGAAAAATAAATTGTTCTGCAATGGCAAATTTCGGTCGGAATTTGTAGATATTACAATAAGTTTAGCAAATATCGCGAGAAAATAGGAAAACAACTAATAGGAGGTAATAAGACTGACATCAATGACCTCAAAAAGAAGATTTGCCGTCAACGTCAACAAGAGAGAAATCACCTATGAGCCAACAAGAAAGGAAATAAACAAATGTGGACAGCTAAAAAAGATGAAGGCCACATATAACTAACATCGGATGCGGAGCGTAAAAGAAAAACTAAAAGAAAGGCTTTGAGAATCCATGAGAAAACTCTTCGAAAACAGAGAAACCTTACCAGCAGGGCAACAACTAAACGAAACCTTCAGACATCTGAAATAATATAGAAGAAACAATAGGCGCATCAGAAGACATATTTGCAACATTGGACTAAGAAACTGGAGGAAGAAGGGGCAGGAAAAAAGTTTTGTTTAAAACAGTTTTTTAAATGTTTTAAATAATATGTTTAAAACATGTTTAAACGGGTTTAAAACGTTTAAAACTCTATTCAACTAAAATTAAACGATGCCAAGTTACTGTCTCTGCTACTACTACTTGATGCCAGATGGCGCTCTTAAACGGATTTTACAGCACTCTTCTACAATAAACTTGCTATTTGGAACAAATAAAAAATACAAATTTTTATGGATTTATGGATTTTAAAAGTACAAAGTAAAATAAAATGAAGCATTGGGTCCAATGAAAATAGGGTGAGAATGATAAGTGAACCACAATGTACAACGTACATCTCTTTTATTTTGAATACATACAGGGTGTTATACCGGGAACTGCATCGATCGATTGATATAGGGGAAAGTAAGCAATTTTGAAAATTTAAGGAATTACTCATGTCAGTATGGCCAATCCAAAGAAAATAATTATAAGCATTTGGCACTTCTGCTTATAACGGAAGTCCTGTCTGTCGGTCTGTACTTTATCCACTCCCACTACCACCCCCTATCACCACCCCCACCCCACTACCGATGTGGGGTATCGTTTTATGGGTTTTTGTGGTAGAGGATTTCAAATATTGTATTATTAAAGTTCCATAAACATACAAAATTTTTTCGTTGTGAGTGACTTGGATAGAAAATCTGGATGTGGAAGTAGTGATTCCTTGGGCAGCGGTTTTTTTTATGTGTGTTTACTGTTTATGTCTGAATTATTTATCGGAATGGACCATCATCGGCATTTTTCCTGCTTTTCCACAAACTCCAAAATAATACATTTGTTCAAAACATCGCATTGTGTATTAAATATGTTTTAAACATTTGTTTAAAAGTCGGTGCGATGTTCTAAACATGTTTTAAACGTCTTGTTTAAGACATTTTATTTTAAACATATCAACCTGGGAAGAAGGTGCAAAGAAGAATAAACAGAGTTATAGTGTATTCCACAAATAATTCAGCAATATAAAAAAGCTCGCAAAAAAGCATAAAAGACGCCGACCGCTTCTAGTTACTGTACCGCCCGCCGGTCCGCTTTAACAACGTTAGTCCTCGTTGACCACTCACACTTTATTCCAACCTATCATAATTCCGGTAGAGAAAATTTCAACCAATTATATTCAGTGGGAGTGGCCTACATTTTTGTTCGGAAATATATGACCATTTTTTTGTGAAGATAATAAAGAAGCCGAACACTTTTATGGCCTTTTATGTAAATAGACTGAAATTGATACACGGTCGGCACCCTTTACGTTTTTTTGCGAGCTTTTTTATATCGCTGTATTATCGATGATACAAACTATACTACAAAAAAGAGACTACTGACCCTCAAGGGGTCTACACACGATCCAGCGGAAGGGACCCGACATTGTCGGTACGCTTTGAAGATAATCGAAATTCCAGCGGACCAGTTCACTTTTACGAATGCATGCCGACATGGCTGGGTCCCTGCCGCTGGATCGTGTGTAGACCCCTTTAGGCAAGCCTGAACAACTGTTAAAATTAATGACTGAAGCTAGAAGAAATACTGCACCTGAAATAGACAAAATCAAAACGAATTCATGCACTATAGACAGGAAGTGCAAAAGGAGCAAATCCTAGAAAGTATCACCAGAGCATAGATGAAATTACACCTCGACCTACCGAATGGAACACGATCAAATAAGATAGTTATCTGCAGATCTACTCGGCACTCAAAAAATGGCGGCGTCTTTGATCCTTACCGCACCGCCAAAGACGTCGACATTTTTTACACGCATAATGTGTGTAGTCAACTATATAAATGATTAATTACCATAGTATGGAAGCCAGAGAGATTTGCTTAAAATTAATTTCTTATTATTTGTATTATATTTAGCCTGTCTTTCCACAAAATCGACTCCTGCAGACGCACCAACGGGCCAACGTCTGACGACTTTTTTTTGCTCCTGCCAAAGCCATGTTCCATCTAAGAGCCGGCAGCAAGTTTTTCAACAATTTCAAGTAATAAACTACTCGTAAAAAAAATTCGGCCATAAACATTTCTGTCAATTGACTTTATTTTCATTACATATATTTATTTTAATGATAGAAGCACTCCGGTCTACAATGAAGGTGACAGAAAATCATTTTCCATTGTACTGTAATGTCAATAAAGGACACAAAAAATACCAACTTTAAATACGTATAGTAGTGGCACTTTTTTTTAATAATCAAAATGCTGCTGCCAAGCGTTGGCCCGCTAACGAAGTGACAGGAGTTTGTTTTGTGGATAAGTTAGGCATTAGTATGATCGAGAAAAAAAACAAGTTTAAACAAATGTGGCAACTAAAAGTGTCACTGGCTTCCGTACTACCAGTCTGAAGCATAGGACACAAATCCTACAGACAATGCCTGTTCGAACAACTAGTGAAGCACACCGAAAAACTATTAGACAACATTCATCAAAGGCAGATCAACGAACCAACATATGTACACCATTAAAAGCCAAAAGTCAATTTTTTTTATAATTTTGTGAGTTTTCGAAAAAGAGTTGGTTGATACTCGATTGCGAAATGCCTTTTCATTCTCGAATAAATTTGTTAACTCCCGAAAATATTTTCATTCTCGAATGCAAAAGTTATATATACCTAGGTTTTTTTATCATCTGGCCTACTAGTATTTTTAATGACGTGAAACTAATTACAGCCTGCATTTTTTAATCCATCAAATATAAATTTTACGAGTAATTTATTCGTTGACATGCGGAAAACTCAAAAAAGATCCAATCTGAAAACTTACCTATTATAATGTCTGCCAAGGAGAGTATAAAATTTCTGGAGGGTTGAGTTGGTATACTTTGCGGCTGCTTATCTAGTATTGACCATGTTTACGCGAAGAAGTTAATCCCTTACCGCATAGCGTCCCATATATGGCACAATGAATTATGTTCAGTGTATTTGGTGCCATCTATGAAAATATCATTAGAATACCCTCCCCATATTAATAAACAAGCTATTACCGACATCTGTAAACATTAAACTATCAACTAAATATATTATATGAACTAATATGATCACTTTTGTTCATTGGCGGCGTCAGTAACAGCTGATCTTTCCCAACCGTCAATTTGTAAACTTATTTGGAAGTGTTTTTGGTGAATATTTTTCAACAAATTAAATATTGTGGGGAAGTTTCCCTATAATCAAGTGGTGTACACGTGAAATAAAGCAGTTTTAGACATCATTATTTGTAGGAAATTAGGTATGTGCCATATATGGCACAGCATGCAGTAAAGGAATCGGATAAAAATACTGAATTCTGTTTTCAGTTGAATGATTCTTTCAGAAATAATGGATGTAAGAAAATTTTATTGGCACATAGTAGATATACCGAATAGAAAGGTTAGTAAAAGAGATGATCTGTTCTACGATGATCATCCGACAGCTCAATACGGTATTATTGAGGAAACTGATTATGTTGAAAGACAGGACGAAGAAAACGACCCGGATAATGAGGATAAAATTCCTCTAATTTATTTTGTAAAAGCACCCAAACAACCCAGAACCTTCGATTTGGATATAATCAGATCTTTTATTGCATGAAAAAGATATAAAATTCCTTGGAAATGAGAAACTGCCTCAAGAAATTGAGAACCAGTTTTTCAAAATTTTCTTCACCGATGAAATACTCAGTAAAATTGAATATGGGAAGTTAGCAGTAGTGAAAACAGGCACGCGCTGTAAATATCTCAATTTTCCTGGAAAATTTTTTGTGTTCTGTAGAAAGTGCCAAAATTATTATATTATGTGTCACACAGAATGAACATTATATAATGTCCTTGTTGCATGTTGTTCCATATATGGCACAAACCAAATATATGTGTGAAATTTCAAAATTCATTTTTTTAAATATTTTTCTTGTAAATAGTATGTCTAAATACACTGAATTTAAAATTTTCATCAAAATTGCAAAAATCATGCGGTAAGGGGTTAAGAGTTCTAACGTCGATGTTAGTAGTAGTTTTTAAGAGCGCTTATGCGCGTAAAGGTTCGTCCACCAGATGTCAGTCCATTATTAAGGTTGTTAGTGGAATATGTAATTTTACCTAACTTACCTTCATTAATAATGGGGTCATTTAGTCAAATTTGCTTATTTCACTTTTTAGTACGTTTATGCGAAGTAATCGTCGAATAATTATAATACTGAAAATTTGAGGTCGATCCAATAAGGTAACTGAAATATACTGCTTTAAACGGGAGCCGCCGCGCTCAAAATGCTGACGTCATTCAGTCCGCACGCCTGTGTTGAAGTTGCGTTTACGCTGTTAGAACCCAGCGATTTGTCTGATCTGGCAGAGATGTACGTTTGATAATGGTGATTTGGAGACTATTGGAGTTCTAGTCGACCATCCTAGAATGGCAGATGAGATTAGGATGCGCAGTGGTCGAGACTAGTCCGCCGCTACGAAACTCATTTGTTTATCTTCCTTCTCCGTCTAAAGATCTGTACAGTCTCGAGAAAAGTGCTCACAGTATATAACTTAGATTTAACACATACTTAGGTACATATTATTAGTACCCACTTATAAGCATTGTTACGTTTATTATCACTAGTAGTATTTATAAGAAAATATCATGGTGTTTGAAAGCAAAGTAAAACATAAGGCTTTGTCTGGTAAAATCCGTGAAATTATAAGTTCTATCTTAAAATTTATGAAGCTGGAGCCCCCATTAAGCGGAACTTACATTTACGAGTACTCGGATCCGAGTTACACTACTTGTATGAAAACTCGGACATGTAAACGCCTACTTTGCTTATGAGTAGGCGTTTACATGTCCGAGTTTTCATACAAGTAGTGCGACTCGGATCCGAGTACTCGTAAATGTAAGTCCCGCTTTATACCATTTAGTAAGTGTACAAACCTACCAGTTTAAAATTTTGTATTCGTGTTTGTATTTTATTCTAAAACGGGTTAAATCCCATTTATATTTATATTAAAAATTTTACTATTTTATCACAAATTAAGAAAAAACTAATTAATCATCGGAAGTTGGGTTGAGCGTTAAATAAAGTATAGTGTAAGCGCTTATCTCAATCTTTATAATTTTAGTTTCGTTCTATTTAATTTAATGTGTATTTGTTTTGTATATTTGCTACATGTATTGTTTACTTGAAACTAAAACAATTAAATATTGTAATTAAATATATCAAATATAAAAACAAAGGACTGCTCAAGTGTTCATTCGAAAACACCAATTGGTCTGTGACACGCTGCACGTTTTACTGAAACTTCTTCCTCCGACGGTACTTTCATAACTTAAGAAGCTTGTTTGTCTCTGTCCAACACTGATGATATTTCCTCTTTCTCTGCGCGGCTACTTGCCATCCTAGGATGGTTGACTAGTAGTTTAACGCAAGAATATGCAGCATATAAGTGCCGAAAAGAGGGGAATGAAAATGCAACCAGGAGTGAATGACGTCACGCAGCGTCGATGTTCTTGATATTAATTTTAAAGCCTACAGAGATCCTAGAAAATTCTGTTTTTTTTGCATTTCGCTCTAAAATTAAGAAATCTTTTCGAAAATGCTAAATGAGCCCATTATAAAAAACAATTTGGAGAATAAATATAGCAGTAAAGTAACATTTGACAATAACCTTTGTCTTAGTTTTTTTAGGTTAGGTTTTCTGTTGTGTCAGAACTGGCATGCGCCGTAGCGACCGTGACGTGCACTAAACCCGGTTAAAGCATTTACGCGTAGTCCTTTAACTCGGCTTTAAACATTTAGTAAGGCTTGACAACACAAAGCCATAGTAATATTAAGGCGCCTTTACGCGCAAGAATTTCAATATTAATAAGATCGTTCTTAACAGTTTTAACGTTAGCTTAACTCTTCGCGTAAACATGGTCATTACAATGGTAAGTGAACATAAGGTAAATGTGTTTTTTTTTTTGAAGTGAGCGGAGAATTCAAGAGTTAACGAAGGGAAAGGGCGTAATCAACATAATGTATTTGAAGTCGATATAATTCTTAACGAGATTCGTTATTTTTAATTTAATAGGGAAGTCGGTCTTCGCCCTCTGTATTAAAACTGTCCGCGTCGCTTGATTACACTGTAATAAAAAGAAATAAGTTTCCCTATACACTTTTATAAAGAAAAGGAAAACTTCCTTTTCTGTTCAAAATAATATGTACCCTCTTGTATAAATAGCTTAGTTTTTTATTTATATCACGATTTATATAATTTTATATTCGTTTTTGTTAACTCTACTGTGTGTCTTAACTTTTGTCTCGTTTTCGTGTTCTAGTGCAAAAAACTCTGCGTCGTACAGTCATTATTCCCACAAATGCATATTCATTCACTAATTAATATTTATGGCAAATTCGAATACTCTGACCGTTAGTCATTAAGGTAATGTTCTGAGAGAACTTAAAAAGTTTTACATATATGGCCGTAATTTGCTTTGAAAGGTCTGTGTGAATTTTTGCTTGATCACTTTTTACTTTGAGCTACTCACGCTTGTGCAAAACAAATTATAAAATGATAGGAGAGAATAGAACACAACCGGCCATTATCCTCTCGGATAATTCATTTAAATAAGGCTATATGAACGTGAATCGGTCAGTTCTGCATTCACATCTATCTGTATATGTAAACAACATAAGAAACGTACAAAGTGTACATTAAAATCGCGTTTATGGCAAGGTAACGTGTAATTTTACAATTGCTAGCAACTACAAAATTACTTTTTGATTCTAATTGTGCGAGCGAAATTTTCCTAATAGGCATAATGTATCTCCTTTTTTAGAATGTCTCTAGGCGAGTTAAAGTTAAAAATGGAAAAAAGTTACCAGCGCCATATTATTTCTCTTATACGGGTTGTCCTGTGACGTTCGTTCACCACAAGGTTCTTAGAAGAAAATGATTAAATTCAGTTTTTGCGAGGCTTTTTGTTTCGGTATAAGTCAGTTTTATATGATATTTAGTTTTGTAGATAATGAGGCGATTTATAAGTTTTTAAAATGGAAACCATTTTGAATTTTCCTCCTGTTATGGTGGCAGTAGTTTAAATAAAGATATATAACGATGTGTGTCAGTTGATGTATATCCTCGAACGCTGGGTAGATTACCTTTCAAATAATTTCATATTACAATACTCTACTTGTTCTACAAAAGCATGTTATATATGAATTGTGCTCCCAGACCCGAATATGGAAACTATTATTTTGTTTAATGGGTTATCCGTTTATACTATTATATATAGTTTTTACTCACCTGTCATAACATTACTGAGTAACGTTGAAAAGTATGTCATTTTTTTAACTTTTTTTTTTCTTCAAATCTAATACAAATAGAGGGGCCTACAGACGACCCAACCAACCAACCAACCAACCCTCTCGGTACACTTTGAAAATTGCCATGACAACTCGTAAAAGTGAGCTGGTCTGCTGAAATTCCAGCGTCTTCAAAGCGTACCGACAGTGTTGGCTCCAGCAAACCAGCTAACTTTTAGGGTAATCTTCAAAGTGTACCGAGTAGGGATTGCAATACCGGTTAACCGGTTAATAGGACAAAAAACACATGATGATAATTACCGGTTATTTAAATTTTTTATCGGTTATTTCGGTAAATTCTGAACTTACGATGTGTCATGTATTCAACGTTTCTAATTATATGACAGTGACTAGTATTCACTAAACACAGAGTGACTGTCCAAACACTGAGCACTTTTAACAATAAATAAATAATATAAAAAGTAAAACCCAGACACCGAGCCCCAAGAAATACAAGAGAGACATTGACAATATCTTGTGACAGGAAATTGAATATTTCACTGCCGCAAATATTCGTGGAATTACATTTAGAAGTATGTTATAACCAATTCTTATTAACTTATCGACCTACCAATATCGATTGAGGAAGGGCATCCTCAGCTGGTGGTATTTTATATGCACAAATATCAGATGACTAGCAGATATAGCTTTGAAAAACTACCCCTTTTAACAGGATATTTTTAAAAAATGTAATTTTTTTATTAGGTATTCAGTAAATGCCCTATTTGAGTTTATGTTTATAATTTTTATTATTTAAGTTGATCGAGAAGTTGATATTTTTGTTATGTACAGAATAATTATTTATTTAAATTTATTTCATTTATATTTTTCCTTTTGATAAAAAACCTTTTGATTGTTCATTATATTAATTATAAGTATATAAAAGTGTTTTTTGTTCAGGGTTGGCATAAAAACCCACCATTAGAAAAAACCGGTGGGTAAAATGGGTGGGTCTTTGATTTTAGAAAAACCCATCTGGTTTTTTTTTTGATTTTCGTTTTCTTTTTGAGGAAAAAAAATTAAAAATGCAACTAAGTAACTAAGAATATTTCCAACACAGTCCAGATGTTGTCACTTGCTATATTATCAAAGCAACGCCTAATGGAAGGTGGGAAATCAGGCGGGAAATTTGAATTTTACAAAAATCCAGAATAAATTACAATTACCCACAATAGCCCAGAAAAACCCACCAAAAACCCACCTAAATACCCAGTGGGTCGTCTTTTTCTAAAGAAGGTATTAAAACTTCCGGTAGATTGCAATCCCTAGTACCGAGAAGATCGATTGGTTGGTTGGAGTGAAGAGCCAAAAAAGTTATTATAGGGAGCATTAGGAAGAAAATTAAATACATTTTTTAGGTCGAGCTCCCACCATTGCAATGTCTTTGTATCGTTGCGCATTCAGTCTGTTTCGCACCAGTGAATATGAAATATCTAGTTGCCCATAAATTCGTACGTGTACGTACTTAACTGCCGTGACCTGTATAAATAAACATAAATTATATTTCATTTTCTTCATAATACTCCTTACAATAACGTTTAGGTTGATAACTCTATTTCTTTTAATTAGATTCAGAGAAAAAAAAGTTTAAAAAGTACATCTTAATATACATACTTTTCAACGTTACTTAGTAATGTTTTGAGATAGGTGAGTAGAAACTATATGATTAATAGTATATATAAATAAACCTATTAAACAAAATAGTAGTTATCATATTGTTCTGGGGACACATTTCATATGTTATATGGTTATCATGCTAGACCCTTTCTGCCAATCGTGCTTTTACAGATAAAGAGTAAAGACAACTGAACATTGTTATTGCGGCTTATTAACCACGGGTGACGAGACGAGACACTTTCTCTTGTCACGAAAACAAACATAATAGCCTTGGGCGCAGGGAAAAATCTCGGATAATCCGAATACCATTACATCCACTTACAAGTTTAGTGCGTCTGAAGGACACAACAAAAATGCATATACAATCGTGCCTTCTGCAACGTTTGGTGGTATTTTTCCACTCTTAGGATGATTCGTTACAATAAGATACGACTCAGAATTGTGATAGATGAAGAAGTTACAAAATTCTATACTTGCTGTTGTTTGCTAACTGCTTCTCTCCGATGTCTCTGCGTTAAATTTTAATCACTTGTATAGAAATTTCCTCGTTGTATTATATGTGGGGTCCTGAACAGACGTGAGGAACTATATATGACGTCCTAAAAACTCAGTTCACCAACACAGAATCGAACGAGTTGTTAAAGTTAATCATGATTTGTAAAATACCTGTATAAAACAAATCAGATCTGCATACCACGCATGGCAAGTAGAGATACACCCCTAGATGGTGTTTAATCGCAACTACAGTCAATGGTGAGAGTAATGCTATAATCGATTGGTACAAAAAGATCAAGTAATTGTCTAAAAGATATGTTTAACAGTTTTGTGGTTTTTTTAAACATATATCATGAAAAATTTTGTTTCGCTTGTTTCTAGCTTTATGGCCCTATAAGCGATTATATAATTCCTGAGGACAAAACTTTGAAATACTTTTTTAAGGCAGTACATGTTATGAGGCTTTCCGGCTTTTGCAAACGTGGTAACGTAATTGATTTTTTCTTGGCAAAAATGAGTTTTGAGGGTACTTCCAAAATGAACATAAGGTAATTTAGCGTAGTTTCCAAAAATTGTATCTAGGCAAGCGACATAACGTCTTCAGAGACTGAAAACCATTCGATTTTTAGGGTAAGTAGTTTGAAAAAAAAATTGTTATTTTATTATTTTCGTCAATTTTGATATCTTCTATAAAAATGTCACCATCTCGAGAAATTGCACTATTTTTTGGCACCCAAATTGGAACGATGGTTTCAACAGGAGAGCGCTATATTGCATGCGGCCGGGGAAAAATTTAACATATAAAATTTCCAGGTCAACCGAGCCCATGAGACACATTTCTCATCTCTCCGCCAAGATCACCTGGTTTCATCTACTTTTGAAAGGTTTGGACAAACCTCAGAAATTGGAGGCCTAAAGGAAAATATCCACCGCCTTCCTAGTATAAATAGTAATGTGTCATAAAAAAGCCATTTTTCATTTGTAAACTCCAGTGGGATCCTTTTAAGAGACATTTATTCAATAATGTGCCAACAATTCATTTGATTTTATAACCGTACTTGCTGCTAATGATATTTGTGATGAGATGCATCTTCTTAGTAGATATATACAGTGTGTCCCACTTTTCACAGTAAGACCTTCGTAGCTCAATTATTTACAGTTTACTATATCTTTTTTGAGTAAAACAACTTATTTTACTCATTGGCGTGCATTTTTATTAAGAGAAAAAGGGTCGATTTTAGATTAGACATTTTTTTACTGAAAAATTAATGCAGTATTTGGTCAGCATGCGTTAGAACCTCTATATCTAAAATTCAACAACATTTTGACTTATGATTTTAGAATTACGACACTCTTAAAATTGCATTTTTCAAATATTAAATAATTAATCATTGGCAACGCATTGTTTTTCGAAAAAAAACATTCTTCGTTTTCTATTTAAATTCACGTTTTCTACCACAGTACTTTCAAATTTTGTAGACCACGAATTTTCAGTGAAAAATTACCAAAAATTTTGTAAATTATTATTTTGTAAATTTGAAAGCATCGATAACAACAGTAGGTGGTAGAAAAAAAAATTTAAATAGAAAATTGGGAATGACTTTCTTTCTTAAAACAACTCGTTTCCAAAAAAAAATGCCTAATACGACTACTCGAATTAATTGACCCTTTATTTCTTAATATTCACGCCAATGACTGAAGTTAGTTTTGTTTGACTCAAAAACGATAGTAAAGATCTACCGATCCAAGTTTGGTTGAAATTGGAGGACGAATAACTGAGCTAATGGTGTTACCGTGAAAAGGCGTACACATACTGATTTGTATTTAGTAAGACTAAGGCTTACACAGACTGTAAAACACTAAACATTACAATCAACGTGCGTCTTGTTAACCAAGTGGACATCGTCTGGAGAACAAAGAAAACTGCATTCTTTTAATCTTAATCATGCCTAGACGATGCCAGCTTGGTTGGCGAAATCCGCGTTTAGTGTGTGTTCAGTATTATATTATAATCTTATTTTCAGGCAAGGTGGAACCCTCAGCACACACATCTTCCTTCAACATGGGATACCTCGTGTCCCCTTACGGCTACGCCAATGGAGCGGGTGGGCCCATCCCCGTGTCAATGGTGAGTAAATTAATTTCTTCTGTCATCGAGTTCCGTCTCCCGCATTATTAGCGTTAAGTGTCTACGTCGCGACGCCGTCTACAACGGCTTATTAGCAAAGTTCTCTATGTCCTCTCATCCTGCTTTTACAGTGTGTACTAGACTCATCGTAACTGGCTCCTTAGTACTCAGCACCCGACGCAGTCATATGGGACTTATATACGGTATGTGACCTTCCTATTGTTTGCCTACCAGATCTACACTTTATGAATACCAAAGGCTTAGCGAAGCATCTTCAGTTTTTGTCAAGAAAAATTATCGTTTAATCAATGATTGAGGTTATTGAAGAGTCTATTAGAATAAAACATTTATTGCCGGTTTATAATTGTTGCAATTAAAAAATTAAATTTTAGTAACAATTTATGAAAAACTAACTGATTTGATATTCATATGAATATTTATTGATCAAAGTGCAAGTGTATAGTTGACTACACACCTATTATGCGTGTAAAAATTGTCGGCGGTGCGGTAAAGATTAAAGACTCCGACTTTTTTTACACGTATAAGTGTGTAGTCAACTAGACTTGTATTACATTGTACAGTGGAAACTAAAGTCTCAGACCGAGTGCACTATACAATTGAGTTAATAGTATATTAATAGAATTTTCTTAAGAGTAAGATCACTGGGGAGCGGGGACCAATGCTTCCTAATAAGCTAATTTTAGCAAAAATTTCCTGTACAATGGAGTTTCTGTAGTATTCATTTGTTTACAATGATGTTTTTTTCAGTTTAATGACATCCGCTAATTTGTCAAAAACAGATTATTAATAATCATTTAGCACAATGCTATCTTGGTAGATGGAGCCAACTGTGCTATAGGCTTCAACCCTAGTTTATCCGTAAACAATGAGCATGGTTAAATCTCTAAAAAAATGTATAAGCACTTCACAGTGATATCCGCATAACAGGCCTGCCTAATGCACATAATTGTAAAAATAACTGGACAAATGAAACCAATGTAACTTATATTTGTTTAATTTATCCAGTTATGTTGAATCTTAAGACTACTTTACTACCCTAATGAACCTACTAGGGGAGTACCCTTCAACTGCCGCGGAGCTTTGGCCAGAAGTCCGGTTGGATACGGGAGCAAGTGTCGAAAAGAAATAGTATAATTCCATAGAATAAAATCTTACCTATTTGATTTGATTTTGGCATGTACACACACTAAAAAAAAAATTTTTAGAGCAAAGAAAAATTTTGTTGCGTATATACAAAGCAATTTCTTGGTTGATGTTAATAAATTTTTGTTGCTTCAAATAATTTTGTTTGGAGCAACAAAAATTTATTACCATCAACGAAGAAATTGCTTTGTATATACGCAACAAAATTTTTGTTTGCTCTAAACAAATTTTTTTTAGTGTGCATGAAATATACATTATTATAATCTGGCTGCTCTCATATCGTTCGTAAAAATAAGAATAACAGGATTTTAAGAAAGGCAGTAAAAATTAAATATAAGTAGAAACAATTAAGGCAAAGGCTCAACCTCCCCTTCTTAAAAAAGACAATATCCAATAGAACAAGACATTTGATAACATGAGAGGCATAATACTGTGGAAAATTTTCATAACCATAAACCAATTTTTTGGGATACCCCCATAGTACCTAGTGTTCAAAGTTTTAAATCAGTTTATGCATTGTAGACAGAGAAGGTAAGGGTCTGTTTTCGAATGTCTCTGCAAATAGTTCTCTTTCTGGCTTCACCGTTCTATTTGGATGATAATTTCTTTTCTTGCAGATTATAAACTTACACTTTTCTTAGAAATTAATTTTAGGTTTGTTGCACTCATGCGTACTGTTACTAGGGGCAAAAGTCAATTGGACATATTGCCTCTATGTTCGTATTTGGATGGACCAATCTGTATACCGTTATTTTTTGTTTGTTATTGTATAATTAGCCGTTACATTCTAAATTATCCAATATACCAACCCTATCAAACTCTTTGTTGCATGAATATTTACATAAGATATATTTTATATAAAACTAAATATATTTTCCAATTATTTTCATAAAGTTTGAATGAATTTTCTAGTTTAACATTTTAACAGTTAATATATAGCTATATGGAATCATGAGTCACAAAACGTCTGCCAGGACGTTGTGAACAAGAAGATCCAAGACATGTCTAGGAATATTAGTGAAAACATATTTTGTTAATTTTAATTTACATTTTTTAATATTGATTGAAGAGCTTGGCTAGGATCATTATTTATAAAATGTTTTGATATGTTTAATTTCAATTTTTTTTTAATATGGCTTGAATATCATCTCCATGGGAAAAACCAAAAAAGAACATCTAGAAGTATTAAAAGTGTTAACCTTGTGTCGAAATTAAATTGTTATTAGACGTCGAAAAAACATCGAAAAAATAGTTGACCCATCTAAGTGCTATTTGATTACCAACCGACCCATTTGTTTAAACGCTTTTGTTTTTAAAACACAAAATAGTCTGGTTTATTCGTCATCTTGAAATTAGGCGATTTAATTATATAGGCGTGAAGATGGTGTTGTGAAGAAGAAATTGACAGCTAAAGTTGATGTAGTAGGAGCATGGAGTTCTGTATCTATTTTCATTCATAGCGCAGGATGTCGTTGATGCTACAATTACTTCAAACAAACCTTCCTCATCGTCATCAATTTAATAAAATAATATCCTAGAAAAATAAAGTTTCGTATTTGACAGCGAAATATATTATTGAATACATAATAGGTTCTGTAATGCATATTTTATATTTCCCAGTAATAGAAGCTAATACTAAATTGCCAAGCACTGATTCTACATGCAAAAATAAGAAGAAAAGTTGTAACGTGTGTTACAAATGCTTCATAAAAGAACTACGACCATTTGAAGTGGAGGCAAACTTTTTTTTAATATATCAATGTTGTTAAAATGGCTGTTATTTGCGTACCAACAAAAAAGAACTGCTACTATTGACTTGCGAAGTCGGAATAGGTATTCTACCCATTTTGCAGTTCATTTTTTTGACCATCAGTTTCTTTTACCAATTAAAGCAACTCTTGTGAATAATAATCAGAAAAAAGCGCTCTTGCGCTTTTTTCTTAATATCAGCCGTTTTTGAGTAAAGTTCATATAAAAATTTGAAGGAAAAAACAAGGTAGAGCTTCTAAATGACCAACATATTCATTTCCAGACATTTGTTGAGGTGATGCGCCATCGATTCTGCAAACGTTAAAATATTCCCAATTTGTTTCGGATAGTTTCCCACTCATGGTTACATATTTTCAAGATTATTCACAGGAGTTGTTAAATGATTGATGTTAAATTACCCCATATAAAGTAACTTAACGGATTTAGATCAGGACTGCTAGAAGGCCACGATGTAGTTTCACTCCGGTTTGAGCATCGATTGAGAAAATTATAATGACCAAAATGTGAAACCTAGTTAGAGCGCCACATCATGCACAAACCACACATTAGCCCAGACGACACAGAACATTTTATAGTGAAACCCACAAAAACTTGCAAACTGAATAATTTGTTTTTAATGAGTTCGTGAAAGTGTATAGAATAATATCCTGAAAAGTTTACATTTCTCTCGGAGAACATAAAAAAAAGTGAAAAAATTTTCTTTTCGTCCATTTTTTCAACATTTTTAAATTAAGTCGGGGTAGAAAAAAAAATACAGGTGGATAAACCACGTGTTTCTAAACAAAAAATGTCCTAATAAAATTTATCGCTAAAGCCACGGTATTCCTGGAAAAAAATAGTGAAGTAACTTTGTCACTCTGCGCGGCCAAGCGCACGGTTAAATGCATACTACGGAACCTCTAAAAATTCTTAGCAATTCCAACGAGTAAAATAAAGCTGTTTTTCTCTTTCTGATTACACATTTTTAATTTTTTTCTTAATCAATAGGAGGATAAATAGTGAGTCTGGAGGGAAAATATATAATTATGAACGCATACACAGACACCACACATAGCCGCTGAATCTCTCACATGAATTTTTACGTGCCTTTACTGTATTGTATTTATTATCTTTGATTGTTTTGAATATAAATTCTGGAACTTTTCCAATACATTAACAAATGTATAAGGAATCCATTGGATATAGCTGAAATGTGGATAGGTGTAAAAAAAAACCTGTAATAAATACAATACAGTAAAGTCACGTAAAATTTCATGCGAGCGATTCAGCGGCTATGTGTGATGTTTGTGTATGCGTTCATAATTATATATTTTCCCTCCATACTTGCTTATTTTTTCCTCCGATTCACTAAGAAAAATGTTAAAAATATGTAATCAGAAAGAGAAAAAAGCTTTATTTTACTCGTTAGAACTGCTAAGAATTTTTAGAGGTTCCATACATAGTATGTATCTAACCGTGCGCTTAGCCGCGCAGAGTGACAAAGTTACTTCACTATATTTTTTTTCAGGAATACCTTGGCTTTAGCGATAAATTTTATTAGAACATTTTTTGTTCAGAAACACGTGGTCTATCCACCTGTATTTTTTATTTTTTCTACCCTGACTTAATTTCAAAATTTTGAAAAAATGAATGAAAAAAACATTTTCTTTCACTTTTTTTTATGTTCTGTATCCGAGCGGAATGTAAACTTTTCAGGGTATTATTCTATACACTTTCAGGAACTCATTAAAAACAAATTATTCATTTTGCAAGTTTTTGTAGGTTTAACTATAAAATGTTCTCTGTCGTCTAATCAGTTTGTTTGAACTTTTAGAAACAAGTTGTTTTAAAGGACCTCGTCAGTCGTTATACAATGGAAAATTTTGAACAGACTGATATAGCGTGTTGTGATAAATAATTTGCTATGCTTATGATGAACAAAATAGAAATAGGGAACTTGCCCAAAAAATAAAATTGAATTAAAATACTCAAAATCGTAAACTAATATCATTAAAAACCCCATAGACAACAAAAAATAAAAAAAATAAAAAATTCCTCCAAAAATATAAGCGATTAAAATCTGCCGGATTTTACCCACTCCTGAAACGTGACGTCAGAGGGTGAAAGTCGAATGACGGCGTCAAGAGACACCGATTCTGCTTTCGCATGCTCATTTGTCAGAAACAACTAGCAGTGAACACAACCTAACCTCAAATTCGTTGGAAAAACATCTTCAATATTCTGAAATGTCACAAAATGCTACTTTTGATTCGTTCGTGCCGAGTCGAATTTTCGAATTTCGCCGTGCAATTTACGATCAGGTTTATCTGGAAGCCTTCCTCTTTACGTCGCGACATCGTGCGGCCTTCTCAATGGTGTTTTGCGAAAAATGTGAACGTGTCAAGTATGCATGTTTTTGCAATTTTTTCGGCTCCGAAATGTAAGCTGTTTTTTGCTATTTTTGCAGATATCTTCGAAACGGTGGGAGTTAGCTCGAAATAAATAAAATTATATAAAAAAAGTATTTTTAAGAAAAAGCTTTTATCTGAAAAAACTACTAAAAAGTAAAAATAATTTTTTTAAAATTCATACACATGGAAACCAAAAGCTTTGGGGGCGGTCATATAGTGATATTGCATAGTTACTTTGCTCAATTGACCACCCCCAAAGCTTTTGGTTTCCATGTGTATGAATTTAAAAAAATATATTTTTACTTTTTAGTAGTTTTTTCAGATAAAAGCTTTTTCTTAAAAATACTTTTTTTATATAATTTTATTTTTTACTTTTTAGTCCACTTATTTTACAAACAGACAGACAAAACCCTTTCATTTGCCATCGCCATCCACCCCTCCCCTCTCCCGTCTTCTCACCTCTCTAACACTACTTCCCACTTCTTCCCTCTTTCCACCTGCCCCTTCCCACCTCTTCCCCACTTCTTCCCACCCCTTCCATCTCTTCCCACCCCTTTCCCACTTCTTCCCACCTCTTCCCCACCTCTTTCTACCCCCTCTTCACGTCTCCCACGTCCGCCATATTGAATTTAGAATGACGTCACACACTTTATCGTATTTTACTCATCAAACCCTTTCATTTGACACCCATATCAACGGGGTTGTGACTAAAAAGCAGATCCGCCATCTTGGGACGTCCGCCATATTGGATTTAAAATGACGTTACATTGTTTATCGTATTTTACTCGTCAAACCCTTTCATTTGATACCCATATCAGGGGAGTTATGACTAAAAAGCCGATCCGCCATCTTGGGACGTCCGCCATATTGGATTTAGACCGATAATGGCTATACTATGTTGCATTGTCACCGGACTTATACACATGTGCCAAATTTCAAAGCTCTAGCTTAATTAGAACTAGTCGAAATTCAGCTTGCAAGATTTGACCTAAACCAACAAACAAACATACAAACAAACATTGCAAGTTAAATAAAAGCTTTTAAAAAAATAAGGTCAAACGAGTATTTTCCACTGCGAATCTTTTGCTATCACCAGACTTTTGATTTTTTTTTTTTTCGTTTCGGAGATAACTACAGAAATGTCGGCCACGTACGGCAAAAAATCGCAAATTTTGAGCTTCTACAGTTGGCCACTTTTTAATCTTTGCTCCTATGCCAAAACACTACTCTAGCTAATTTAAACATAATTAAATTTGCTAAAACTTTTTTTTATTTTTTGAATTCCGACAAAAATTAAGGAATTAGAGGGGGCGGGATTTGGGACTTTTTTTTTTCTGTAAAATTTCTCCATTTTGTCACCGTAATTAATCGATAATTAATTGAAATCGATCTCATTTACGATGTTCACGTAATATCATGTACTATTTTGACGCTCCGTTAATCTCGGCCCTTCGAAACAAAGGTTTTTGAGAAAAAATATTTTTTTAAGATTTACATACACTCTATAGGAAAACGTGTAATTTCCTACATTTCCTCGAATATCTCGATAATTATCGTTTTTTTTTCGAATAATTTGTAGACAGCTTATGTAAAGAGAATTAATTGAGCTTTCCGACACTTTTTTTATTTTTTCTCTAACATAAAAAACAAAAGACTTATGACTGAATATGCGGACGTCTCAAAGCCAACCGCCGCCCAGTCTATTAATTAGGGTGAATGGCTAAAGTTGGACACCACGCGAGACCAGTTTTCACCCGGTGACGTCACAGTGCTTTTCGTGAGGAGTGGCGATGATTTCAACTTTAATTATTTATTGCAAAGTAAGTACTGCGATTTAAGAGCTAATATTCGGTGTGGCGTGTTTTTATACATAAATAGACACTTTAATGAAATAAAAAAAATATTGTGACGTGTTTCCACCCTTAGGAAACTACCCCTTGCAAATTCCGTGGGTTCCAAAAATTATAACAAGAGATTGTCCACTAACACACTATTAAATATTTACTGGATACTTCACAATACTAATATTAATTTAAATACACTTTACTGACTAAAAATCACAATGTTTATCACTTTGTTTATCTTTGAAGTCTTAACCTCACTTTCTATACTTTCTGAACTTTCTGAACTACTCGCTGAGAATGCGGTCGGTCTTTTATACCTAAAAATGACAGATCTCGATTTTTCTGTGATGACGCCACCATTCTCTAGATAATTCCAGATGTCACCAGAACTAACTTCTGGTAGGTTTCTCGAGTAGGTGCAAATACTACTACTTTTTAGTAACCAACATAACCTTAAATTTTAAGGTTGCAACATATTACAATATGCAAGTTCCCCATTGATGACTTAAAAACAATAAGGTGCATAAAAAACAAGAAAATAGATGTGTAAAAATGTAAGAATACTAATACTCGAATTTTCTTATAAAAAAATTAATTAGAACAAGAATGATTTTTTATTTTGGTAATGGCAAACCAGTTGTTCAGTCTCCTCTAGTGCTGGTCTGCGGTTTACGACAATATTCACGAGCTGCTCATATAGAATCTGCTCACTAGTTTAAGTAAATACAGCAATTTAAGAACATCATATATATAAATTACAGATTTTTTTAAGGTACCAACCATTGGAAAAGTTTGTAAAGGGTATTTAAAAAAATACTCTTTCAAAAATGGCCCCGAATTAAATAAAAAATAATTTTATATAATCTAAAATTATCACAACGTTCATTTTTTCACATTTTCACGTCTCTATATCTACACCATATTACAGAGCGGTTAACTACCCAAATTTTAATTTATTTGTTGTTTTTAAATTTTTTTTAGCTCTATTATTACTAACACAAAATCGAGTAAGATAATTATCCCATCTGCGTTAATTTCACTACAAAATTTACCGTATTAATTTTGAATTAAATTATTCGAATTCAAGTACTAATAATGTTTTAATGCACTTTATTAGTTAGATACAATCAATACAAATGTTCATATTTTCGAAAAAGAAAGTGTAATTATTTGTTTTTACGACTTTCACACCTCGAATATATCTATAAATCCGTATATAAATACTTATTTAAATATAACACGTTTAATTTTATGAACAATGCCGGGCTACGTGTTCGCCGTATTAAAAATAACCATAAATCACCCTGGGTAGACAGTTTTCACCTGACGAAAAAAATAACAACCAATTTCTCGCTTCCCAAATTATAAAATGACTTTGTGGTATCGATGATTGGGCCAATTTTACTAGGAGCGCGTTGTTGCATGTGAATTGGGGGTCATAATTATCACGAATATGCCTTGGGGGAATGTTTGAATGTGTGCTGCCCGATTGCATAATCATAATCATTGTTGGTAGTCGGATGGTACCCAATAAGTATATTTGAAAAGTATTTGGGAATGGGAGCCGCATTCCGGAGGTCATTGTACAAAAGATGACTTGTCAGGTGCTTCACCCTTAACAAGTGGAAATGCAGGTATATACGATCACAAACCACGATGTATACCAGCCAGAACCAGCACATTACAACTTCGATTATCGGGCTATAAAACCAGATATATGTTATGTTCATATCATCCTGACTGCGCTCTAATCTTTATTGTATTGGTGTATCTATTTAGTATTTATTGGTATTATTAGAGGAACTTTATTATCCAGAATAATCTAAAACATTGCATCGTAAATCTTTTTTTTTTCGGCACACCCTCCGTGATGCAAGTGAACTTGAAATCACAACAAAATGTTACTAATCGGGTAGGATGTAGCGAGCTTTATTTTTAATACTTTGAGCATTAGATTGATTTGGACATTAAAATGTCATTTATTAACATTAATTACTTTAAATTAAAATCCCTTTGTACATTTAAACTTGATCTTCTTTCTGACACAACATGGAATCTTGTAAATAGACTAGTTTTAAGCCATTGGGATTATTTCAGAGTCCCGTTTATTATTATTTTCTGACAACTCTTCAAAGTAGGCTACCTACAAGTTATCCAAAATTCCTCTTTTAGATTTGCCTATAATATAGTTTGATTTAATTTAATTTTAATTCTGATATGAAATTACCTACACTCAAAGAAATAGTATGGGTAAATTCAACAAAAAAAAAAAATGGTTAACTAACAATATCGTTAATTTTGTTAAACTAAATTATATTGATGGTATTTTTAAACAAGAGGTGATTGTTATTTTAATTAATAAAAAGTTGTCGTACAACAAAACAAACATTAACTTAAAAAATAGATGAATAAGACTATTATTTTTTTCGTCTGACTATTATTTTGTTGAATTCTGTCAAATTAAACTAGATAATAGTATATTTTATTTTTAACTATTATCGAATTGTAATTCTAACCCAGTATTAGTTCGCTGTATTATTGTACTTGGTAGACAAACCAATATTATTGTCGTCTTCTAGAAGTTCTAAAAGAATTACCATAAAATTTGCTTGCTTACCACGTAGTCTATTACAGAAATTATTCCCAGATGACGCCACATACAAATCACTGGCAATAATCAATCATGCATTATCTTATACTCTTATTAATTTATAGAAAATTAATAACATGATTGCAATGTTCAAATTCTCTCAGGGATCATCGAAATATTTGGATGGCTCTTATAAACGATCTCTAATCTTTGGTTTGGGTGGTCTGATGTCTCAATACTGAGATTTTGGCTAACCAAAAAAAACTTCATCATACAATAAAGTGTAGATCAACCTTAAAATTAGTTGGTGAACGAAAAACAAAGTCGTTGTACTATTTAATTGTAGACCAAATTGAAAATGGTTAGTGAACATAAAAAAATGTCATTGTACTATTTAATTTGTTACAAAAAGATATGATTATTAAACTACTATTTGTTTACGAAAACAAATAAAGTTGAATGACTATTCTTTTCTGATTGATTTAACTATGAAACTAGATAGGCGCGATTTCATATGCTCTTTTTGGTTGAATTTACCTATCATTTTCTTTGAGTGTAGTTTTTTAACTTATGTGGACATTTTGATTTATTGTTTTCGAATTACGGCCCCCTAAAATAATGTTTTTCAAATATTAAATAATTAAAAACTTTTACACGAATTCCATTTCGAAAAAAATCATTCTTCATTTTCTATTTAAATTCACTTTTTCTACAACCCAGCGTCATCCATACTTTCAAATTTCATAGGAGAAGAATTTTCACTGAAAAATTACCAAAAATTTCTCATTCCTCATTTTCTAATTAAAATCACTTTCTGTCATCCATGCTTTCAAATTCGGCAATCCTTAATGCACGAATAATTTACAGGGCTGCTGGTTCAAAATGTTTGGTAATTTTTCAATGAAAATTCTTTGCTTTTGAAAGGTCTCGCCGGTTAAGTATATGGAATTGGGCCCAGCGGCTTATTGGGCTATTCATTCACATAAATGTTGCTCATGACTAGGAATGTTTAATAAAATATATAATAAACCTCTATCCCCCCATATTACTAGAGATATGGGGGTAACAACTCAACTTTAAAATTAATTTTTTCCAAACTATTGAACATAACATAATTGAAATTAATAAGAGACGTACATTTTTTTTTACATTCCTATTATGTCATTTAATATATATATAAAAAAATAATATAATTTTTGATGGTGCTGTTTTTATATCAACCCCTTGAGTGAAACCTACCAAATAAATCTATATTATTTAACACTAACATATTTATCGTGTGTAAAAATTACTTCAAGGTCAGATTGGTGGAAGATGCTTAAAAATATAAACAACATTGTCGGTACGCTTTGAAGATAATTGGAATTCCAGCGGACCAGTTCACTTTTACGAATGAGTTCAAAGCTTGCCGACAAGGCTGGCTCCCTGCCGCTGGATCGTGTGTAGACCCTTTATATCTAGGAAATGAACACAGGCACACAAAAAAAAATCCTACTCATTTGGAAGCTAATAATCCAAGAAATATACTACTACTTTTAGCTTGGCTCTCAATTATTTATTTTTTTGGCTTAAGAAATATTGATTTTATTAGACCATTTTAATTAATCCACAGTAATATCTTTTCAGGAAAGGACACTAGCGAAAAATGTTTCAGACAAAAGTTGTTCTGTTCAGTTCAGTTGATCTTTTGGGCACCCCTGATGAGCGGGGCTAACTTTTGAATTTTTGATGGCATATTCTGATTCTACGGAAGAAATTAGATAACTTTTGTATCAAACATTTTTTTCTCCCCCCTACCCTGATGAGCGGAAATGGGGATAACTTTTGAATTTTCAAAAAACCGAAGGCGAACATTTCTGCCCCGCTCATCGCTTAGAAAAAAAAATGTTTGGTACAAAAGTTATGCATTTTTTTTTCGTAGAATCAGAATACGCGATCAACAATGGAGAGTATCATTAAAAATTCAAAAGTTAGCCCCACCTCCCCCCGCTCATCAGGGGCGGGGGGTGGAAAATCGTTCTGCCCAAAAGATGTTACCCTTTGAACGGAGCAACTTTTGTCTGAAACATTTTTCGCTAGTGTCCTTTCCTGAGGAGATATTACTGTGGATTAATTAAAATGGCCCAACCATATTGTCTAATAAAATCAATATTTCTTAAGCAAAAAAATATTGAGAGCCAAGCTAAAATTAGTAGTATATTTTTTCGATTATTAGCTTCCAAATGAGTAGGAATTAAGTGGTCTAGGTCTTCGCACAATTTTTTTTGTGTGCCTGTGTTCATTACCTAGATTCATATTTTTAAGCATCTTCCACCAATCTGACCTTGAAGTAATTTTTACACACAATGACTATGTTAGTGTTAAATAATATAGATTTATTTGGAGGAGTTGATATAAAAACAGCACCCTCAAAAATTGAATATATTTTTTTATATATTAAATGACGTAATAGGAAGGAGTCATAAGCAACATTCATGTGAATGAATAGCCCAATAAGCCGCTGGGCCCAATTCCATATACTTGACTGAAAGAATGACTTTTTTTCGAAATACAATGAATGAAAATTATTAAATGTTTGAAAAATATAATTTTGGAGGACCGTAATTCGAAAATCATAAATCAAAATGTCTTTAAATTTTGGATATAGGGATTTTAAAGCATGTTGATCAATAATATTACTTTAGTCTTTTAATAAAAAACAACGGATCCGCATTACACACACAGGCCGGCGTACCTGCAAATTTTGTAGACATGCCTATTCTTTGCTTCAATAAATCTTCGTCGTCTTCGAAATCGTTTGCGTATACTGTTTGCTTTAAATACCCCCATAAGAAGTAATCCAAGGGGGTTAGATCTGGCGAACGTGCTGGTCATGTTGTTGGTTCATAGTGGCCAATCCACTTGTCGTGGTAATATTGTTATTAATTCATTATCTGTGGCATATTCATGATTTCTTATGTTTTGCCACTGTAACAAATATTTAAAAATTTGATGAAATAAACCTCTGCGCCAAAAGGATCAGACAGAGGCTGGTTTTTATTACTTCTGTCACAAAATGTCCCACAATTAGAGAATATTATTTAGGTATTATGCAAATCACAACTATCATATAACTATCACAATAAAAGATAATTAATTGTAAAAATGTCCCACACTTGTGAGATATAAATAAACTAAAACAAAAATGTTAAATGATAATGATTGTCTAACTAGCTTTGTACAATGTGCTAGACATCCATCTTGCTGAAAAATTATTTTTCTTCTAAATTTTAAATTTTCATTATCCAGTTCGTCCAAAGCAAAATTATTCAAAATTTCTAAATACATATTTTGATTCAATTTTCCATGCATAAAATAAGGACCGATTATTCTGCGATGGATTATGCCGCACCAGACATTTAATTTTTTAAACTTTTGACTATTAATATTCGAAAATTAGGATTTTCCCGAGCCAAGTACCTACAATTTTGAGAAGAGATTACCCCGTTAGTCGTAAAAGTAGATTCGTCCGTGAATAAAATATTTCGACGAAACAATCTGCTAAAATTTTCTCACCTAGTTAAACAAAAGTCCAAACGACGAGCTTCATCTCCAACTTGAAGTTTGTGAATAAATTTAGGTTTGAATGCATAAAATTTGTTGCTGACTAAAAAAATCCTCTGAATATGAGATATACCTAAATTCATTAATCTTTTCCTTAACGATCATCTAGGGTGTTCTTGTACAGAGTCTAGTACAGACGACCCAACCAGCCAACCTTCTTGGTACACTTTGAAAATTGACATGGCAACTCGTAAAAGTGAGCTGGTCTACTGAATTTCCAGCGTCTTCAAAGCGTACCGACAATGTTGGCTCCAGCACTTTTATGAGTTCGCATGGCAATCTTTAAAGTGTACCAAGTAAATTCGTTGTTCCAGGATTACATAATTCAATAATCAGTCATTAATATTTTTATAGAAAATACAAAATACGAATAAATATCTACTGACATTGACATTGATTCGTGACATTACTTGATGTTATCTATGAAGAATTTAGAAAAAGATTAGAAAAATGTAATGGTCCACATTAGGGTTTTCAATCCCGGGACAGGATTAGGCTTTCGGGATTATCGGGATTACAAATTTCAAATCCCGGGATTTCCCGGTATCCCGGAATTACAAATTTACAGGCTCAAAATGCACTGTCAAATATTAACGTAAAATTAAAACTAACATTTTTTAAAATTCATTTGAATGAAATAGTAATGGATAACAGAAACGAACAGTTTAAAATTTATTTTTAAAAAAGGATCTTAGAAGAACTAATGTATCTAATGTTTCGTCCCCTAGTCTGGACCGGATCTTTGTATAGAGCCCACCAGCATTAGAAAAGGCCCTCTACGACTCTACACTTGTGGGGGGTATAATTGTTAAATTCTGGTACGCAGTTTTTAAATTTTTTTCCTAAAAAAAAAACATTTTCAAATAACGCCATTTCTTGTTTTACAACTGTTTGTAGGCTTAATGGCTCTATCACCGCTCTTTCCCTCGGCTTCATACTGCTTTGAATTTCTTCATTTATTTTATGAGTTTCTGTTTATACGTTTTTGTGAAATTATTTTTTTTTATATTTATTGGTATTATACGATTGTATGATGTATGTGACATTTATATTTGCTAAGTTGGTTATATATTATATTATACAATAACATGAAGCAAACAAATCAGTAAAGCCGCTTATATCAAATTTTTATTGAAAACAACATTTCCGAAAATTCCGAGCATTCTCCAGTCCTGAAGAATGCGCGGAATTGACTTTTGATATCCCGGAATTTTCAGCACGACAAATTCGTCCGGGATCCCGGGATTGGTGATCTCCGGGATCCCCTAGTCCACATGTGGAATACTTTTCAACTTAATTGAATGAAATGTTATTTATTGTTTCTTTATTTTGCAACTAAACGCCGTATTTAAGATTTTCTTCATAATTGAAAAAACTGTTAAATAAAATTTTCCGATTTTTAGAATACCCTGTATAATTTATCTTAAGTTTGACACAACTGTTTATGACTTCCTAAGATAAGCAAAACCTTTTATAAAGAATGACTTTTTCTCGGCAAATCAAAAATAAGAAAGTTTACAAGAGTGCGGTATGACATCCGGGGACACACCGTATATAAGAAAGATTAAAGATGAATTTGCCGGATAACCTTGTATATGTTTGTATATGTTTTTGTGGGACGTGGATACGAACATACAGATGGGCAGACAGACTTCATTAGAAAAATAGTCGTAGTGTATTTAGAGAGGGTTAAAATATGTGTGGCGAAGAAAATCGTAGTCGGAAAGACCACAATATCTTTTTATATATGTCTTAAACAATCCTTCAATTTCTTTAAATATTTTTGATATATATACTTGAAAACTATATCGAAACCAGACGGGCTGGGGTAAGCAAAAATAATTCTAACAAAGTATACCACATAAAAGCTTTTTGTTATAACAAATAGAACGACAAAGCCTTCTTTCCCAGTATTAATTCTAGAGCGTAATTTCTCTCCCTTCTTTGATGTAAAGTAAAGCTATATGTGTGGTGAAATTGTAAAGAGTTGGCGGATGGGTGCATTACGCTGAGGAAAATTTTTCAATCCAGATTCTCCCTGTATGTATGACGCTCCTACAGCTGCCATTAGCGATTCTAAGTGCTTTACCTTCTCACATATATATTTTACATTTCCAGTAATTGCAGAACTCCCTTTTGCCAAGTAATGTGTGCTAAAAATGAACACACCTTTTTCTATTGTATCGTACATTTTACCCTTTTAGTACTTGGGACAACCGAAGAACGATATTACGGAAATTGCTTTTATGCATCGGGTTTTTTTTATGTATAGTATCCACCGAAAAGAGAGGAAAACCCACTAGCTGTTGAAAACAGACAGCGATTTCCGCTGTTAATGAATTTCTAAAGTATTTCCGAGGATATTTCCAGAACTTCCCGTATCTTTTCACTCCCTTTTGAAAATATTTCCTGTATGATAATAAGTATTTCAAATTGTGCATTCTGTAAAATTTCAAGAGGTTATGAACTATCAATTATTAAGAATTAAGATGCATGCACATGATTAGAGCTGAAAAAGGACTGATTTCAATCTCGAATTTGTATAACGAAAATTATTCTCGCAGTGCCTTGTGTCGATTATCGTTCTATAAAAAAAAGGCAATTCTTGCTCAATTTTCCGATTCTCAGAAAATGAGCAATTATTTTTATTTTGAAACATTTGTATAATCAGTTTCTGATTAGTGCAAAAATGAAATTGAATTTTACTCGGAATTTTATATTACTATTTTTTGATAATAATTTTAATTTTCGGCAAACAACATAAAGATGTAATAAAATTATAGATATAAATTTTAATGCTTGTAACGAGGTACGACATATTAGATGGAATTTTAGTGTTTTGTTTAAACATGGTTCATACCGACCTGGAAAACCTGAAAAAGTCAGGAAATGGGCTCATTTAGCACTTTTTTTAAATTTGATTATCGTAACGATCTTACAATTTTAAGACCCTGTGCAAAAAAAATAGAATTTTGTGAGACCTGTAAATCGTCTAAAAAAGATTATAAACAAAGACCGCTCGCCTTGTCGAATCTCTGCCGCGACGTCACTTAACAGCAACCCGCTAGTAGTGATGGGCATAACCGATTAATTTCAATAACCGAATACTAGGTATTCAAGTGATGGTCACTTGAATGCTACGCATAACTTACAAAAGGCTATTTAACAATTTTTGTTCAAATTCCTATTCATAAAAACGTTTTCAATATTTTCATGTGAAAATCAATCAACCAATCAATTTTTGTGAAAAGGAAAAAATTATTCTTTATAAAGTCGCACATAGTTTGATTATTCTTGACATAATAAATAGAAATAGAAATAAAATAATTATAAATAAGAGGTAAGTATATATGGATCTTGGTTACTACCATTACTACATCAATCGGTTCGAATTCATATACCTAATATTTATTTTAGAAACGTAGGTTAATAATGATGTTCACTCGTTTATTAATGATACGAGTTAACATTTAATTTATTTGTAAGAGTGATTAGTGATATGACTACTTCAATAACTGTTTAACATTCGGTTATTTTTCACTCGAGTACTCGTTGACAATAACCGAGTAATGCAGGTTATTTCAATAACCTGATAACCGGTTATTTTTCACTCAAGTGATCCCATCACTACCCGCTAATCGCACAGAGAAAGACTCGACGATCTCAAGCGGAATGCAAGAGCTTTGATATGTTGCGCGACCGTTTCGTTTCCTATCCTCTGACGTCACGATGTTGGTCGCACCGTGCTCTTTAGAAGCGCCGTGGTTGTCTAGCTGGCTCCTGGACAGTTTCTGGGGAGAAACATAATTTAATTTAAATAAAGTATTGTTTGATTTGATTTTTTTTTAGAAGCGTATATTTCGAGAAGCACATATTCGATTCATCTGAAATTTTAAACATTGCCTAATTTTAAATAATACTTTATCCACAAGAAGTAACAATTACTAAATAAAATTCATTAAACGAGCCCATTGGAAATTTTAATGAACAGTCAGGGAATTTTAGTAATTTTCATAAAAAGTGGGAATTTGAAAATAATTGTTCAACGACAAAAAATTGAGTTTTGTACTTCTCGTTTCGTGCCGATTATTTAGTGATGCCGCAGTGCGCCCCCAACCGCTCATTAATTATTAGACCTGAAAAAACTTTTCAATAGTCCTGGAAAAGTCAGGGAATTTAAATGTGAAAAATCGCTAAAACATATTACGGGAGGTAGCGCTGCATTTGAACAAGTCATTTCATACCGACTGAAAATCATAACAATAATAGTTTTCCCTTAATACATAAGCGATCTGAACGTCAGCTACTCTAGTAGCGATGGAGCTAAAGGTGACAGTATCTTAAAGTCAGCTGTATTTATAACGGAGGTAGAGTAGTATTATTATGAAAAGATGATAGGGGCGGAGCCAACATGCGCCAATATTTTTACCAGTGACATAGCGTCATCTGGGGTATAGGGATCTGTAATTGCAATAAAAGTTACGCGGTCAAGTGCAATGGACTAGATTAAAACTTACCCACTCTTACGAGTAACCTTTGTTCACAATAAGTGTAACAATAGTAATTTGTACTAAACTTCGCTTAATAAGGTTGCTTTATTATTATTATTACCACCGCCGCTCTACTGCAGGCCATCGCCGCCACTGGTGTCTACATTTAATGTCACATAATTCGTTCTCATTGTCTTAGAATGATGGAGCGCACAAACTAGTTTCTGCGCATATTTTTTGCTGTCCTCTTATAGTAATATTACTCTAAGACCGTCAGTCAGCGTCATAAACCCTCTGCGCGCTCAGTGCACCTGAACGTTGCATAGTCACTTTGACAAATGAACTGACGATCTTTACACCCACAAACATTCAGCTGACGGTGATTTTTATTTTTGTTAACAATAAAATTACTCTGTTTCAATTTCAATCAGTATTATATCAATTTAACATAAGTTATGCCAATTTTATCTATTATTTAAAAAGTATAAAAATTCAGCTGCATAAAGTTCATAAAATATAAAATGATTTTATATTTGAACATTTTCAATATGGTTCATATACGTGACTGACGTATAATCCGCTTTCTTCAATACCGCTGATTATTTTTTTGTTGAAAATGTTCTCAAAAATCATCCCATAAATTTTGGCACGGTATGAAAATACTCGTAGCATAATTGTTCAACTTCCCCATAATAAAATTGTGGGAGGTTACTAAAATTGGTCTAAATTCGAAAATTGAGATAACATCAAATCTTTACGTTTTGAGGTCCCAGGAACTCAAAAAAGTGGTTTTTAAAAAATGTCTGTGTGTGTGTGTGTATGTGTGTATGTATGTGAACACGATAGCGGCGAAACTGCTAAACAGATTTGGATGAAACTTTGCATGAGGGTTTCTTTAATGCTCCAGAAGATCTGAAAAGGTTTTGGTTGAGATCGTATTACGTTAGTGCCGTTTTGGCACAACAAGTTGTTTATTTTATGACTACTTACAGTTTGTAAGCGAACTATTGAAAAGCAGTAAAAATTCCGATTTCAACGATATATCACTTACTTAGACCTTTTCGATTTGGTTTCCGTGAAAAAAATTAAAAATAATTCGTTATATATGCACACATGACAGCATCCAAAAAATATTTTTGTTATTATTGTTAGGGGGAAATGTATTTGCCATCTGTCAAAAATATTTGGGTTGGTAATCTTTGTGGATGTTGATTTATAGGTTATGGTACATTTATAGGGAATTAGGCAATCCGAGGGCAATCCAAACCACGTGACTTCCAATATGGCGCAGAGGGCAAACATTCGTTTTCATTCGTTAAACGTCTGTGTTTTTCTGTTGTCTTGGCTACGTTTTCGGAATTTAATAAAGATAAACCCGTGTTTGCCCTCCACGCCATATTGAAAAAAACTGACAGGTCGTTAGATCGCTTAATGTGCTTCATGTAACTAACTTAACCCCGAAAGTTTAAGATTTTTAAGTTAAGTTTAGTTTAAGTTTAATGTTTGTATCTGCATTTTAAGCTTGGCCCAACGGATATTTAAAAATTCATGTAAATATATTTTTAATATTGTTAATTAATAAAAATAGATTGCTAATTATAGGTTAGATTTCTAACCTGCAAAATGCGTTTCATTTTATTGGGACAAACTATTTAAAACTTCATAAACATTACATTGAACTAGATTTTGGTTGAAAATACGGGAACCAGGCAGAAATTTTAATAATAGCTACATAATACTTGTAAATTTTAAGAAATATATATATTTTTGAGGTTAGCTGTGACGTCATGTGCAGATACCTCCATATGTTGTCTCTAAATTTATTTCGTAACCTAAAAATCAACGTTCAAATCAACCCAAATATTTTTAACAGATGTCAAAACTTATTTTAGTTGATTTTTTTTAAGGTAATAATTGTTTTAGCCGTGTTCGGATATGTTCGGATTGATTGATGGGACGCGTCACAATCGTTCGTTTAACGCTAACCGAGCTAAATCTGAAACGTTCGAATATTACAAAATAAAGCCCTCGAACGAAGCTCGACTTGCTCGGACCTTTTTGATCAAGCAGGCAGATTTAATTTGACGCATGCGTAGTCTGCTTGAATTGTCCATAATGTTATTGACTTATTGAGGTTAGAGTGTCATTTTGGCTAAATTCTGTGTTGTTATTTTTTTTCGCTATCCAATGTTCTACAAAATCTTCGAAACGTTATCTGTTAATACCATTATAATATCCGGCAATTGATTAACATGCAACATAAACAAACATGAGAGGTTATGTTTTAACAAATTGCTTGTAGTCCACTTCAGTTCGTTCAATATTTGTTCATGAAATAAATAAATGGCTCCAAAGTCACGTGAAATTTATCTGTTTGCTCAGTGCTCTAATTTCCGATGTAATATCCAAGCACAGCTTATAAAGATCCACTGTGTGGGGAGGTTCCAGCCGCTTCCAGTAGCTGCCGATTTTGTTTAACAACTTTAACATGCTGTCACCTTCAGCTCCACCGCGGGTGCAGCAGCTGACGCTCATTTTGCTGATTATTGAATGTTAATCAACTGCTAAAAACGAAATTTATTTGGTACAAAATTCCTCGAAAAAATGCAGCGCTATCTCCCGTACTAATAGCATTGTAGTAAATATCCCTCGCAGGGGAAATTTTTAATGTCATTGTGTTAGTTGTCGAATTCTGAATAACTTTTCCAGTGTCCGTCTATCTGTTGCGTCGCTGTCGGTGTGACCGTCCGTCTGTCACGTTTCTTGTAAACACGATAACTTAAGAATCGGATTAAAATTAGCACAGTAAGTTTAGTGTTAGCTGGAAGGAGAGTTCCTATTGTCCTTGAAAAAATCGATCAATAAATGTAAGAGTTATTAAACAATTAATGCAAATAATGTACGTGAAGACAGTGGCGACTTCGATAAGATTCTACAAAAACAAATACTGCATAGTATATTGACGAGCATTTCGCCAACCAACTTATTATTTTCTATAATCATGCAATAATTATATTATAAATTATATTCCCAGATGAGGATGATTTTATTTAGATCGATACGTCGCGCGTCGACTGAAATAAAAATTGGTTTTCTATAAACTTTTAGCCTATTCCTAAACCAATTTTCGACGTGGTATTACTTGGGAACCCTGTTATAAGTATTTCTAATGCTTCTACTATTTCCTATAGATTTCTCACAAATCCTAAGGACGTACCCAGTGATTTCCGGAAGCTGTTAAAAAAACATGATATGGCAGTCACAAAGCATATCTGTTGCTTTTTACTTATAAAAAATAATCAAGGATTAAATAGACAGATTAAATAAATTATTGCAAGCGAGGAAATTAATGAAGCTGGTGCTAACGATTTATACTTTAAAAGGAATTAGGTAGTTTTATATTCCATGTTTCAATTATATCTTTGTGTTAATAGCGGTGATTAATTATAAAATGGCCAGTTTTAATTGAAAACGCGATAATTGGATCTTGAAAACCTCCTTGTACGCGAAAAACATTAATCACATCCATTACAATATCTTGGTGCTGGGTTTAATCTGTGCATTCCATATAGTTATGTAGATGGGCCATATGCAACATCTTTGCATCAATTAATCCCATAATAGTTGTTGATACAACACATACATACAAACGGCTATTGAACCTCCAACCTTCGATCTCTGCGACCCAACTAGTTTTGCTCCCACTAACAGCGGCCTGCCTTTTTAATCAGTATACAAATCATGTGTGGAACCGAGCTCGGGTTATGAAACAGCGTACATGCACTTTATTTGGACATTGCTAGTAGTCATCTACAGTCAAGAAGAAAGTACCTATTACTTCCACATCCAGTGGGGGTATAGCAACGCAAAAAAAAATTGGAAAATTGTTCAAATAGGCCTAAAATGTCATGAAACGTCGAGATTTTAAGTTTGAACAAAAAAAATCTTTCTGTCGGTCTGTCGTTCTGCCTGTAATTTTTTTGTGTGCACGATTTTTTTTTTTACTTGAAATTTGGTACACGTATGTATTTTTTTTTATGTTTGTTGTGCATAAAAATGGAGGAGGCCGAGAAAACTGTTTTAAATAAGATAATTCGCTGTGATGGCATTATAATCCATGTAAATTAGAATTTTTAGGAAAAATAGTTTATGAAGCGGTTATATTTCGGATATGAACTTTCAATAGGAGCAGGAATAAAGATCCGGAAAGGTTCCATCTGACCGGTGGATGAAACATCTTTCATTTTACTAAAAACCCCAGCGGTGACTTCATGCTAGTTATTCTCCTATTTCTTACTAATCGCCGTTCGAACGAAAAAAGAATATAGGAAAGTATTGTAGTACTGCTATTTTTACTAGTCAATCAGGCCGGGAAGGCCCATTCTGCTTCAGTTTAGCGTGGACTCCAAACCACGGTCCTCGACCACCGACTTTGACCCACCACCTTACATGGCGGCTCAATAGCCCGGGATTGTCTCCTGGGCCAGCCACAGCCACCAAGTGATTCATTAGCCCTAGGATTGTGTCTGTCGGCAGCCTACCGATTATTAGATGAGATCATGAATCACCCATCCAAGTGCCGGACTAGCACAGCGTTGCTGCTCGAGTGAGAGAGAGAGAACATTTTATTTAAAGTTTAAGTACCAATATATGTGCCTCGCTGGATCCTAGCCCGGAGCCAGCCAGACAACCACGGCGAACATCGCCGAGGTGGGTGTAAGGCTGGGCAGGGTAGGTCCTGATCGAGTGACGGAACTTTAACCGGTGATCATACCTCATACCCTAGGAAAGTATTAGTTATTAAATTCTACACAAAGAACCTTCTATTGAACTTTCAGCTTATCCCACCCAAGTCTTGCAAACAGAACCGTAACGAGCCAACTTTTATGGGGAGGTTATTATTCAAATTTGCCAAGAGCTCTTGGGGCGTTTTTTTAAGTGGTTTTCTCTGTGGATCTATTCCACTAAAGCCATATCTGATTTTGTTCGTTGATAGGGTTATTTTCGATTAAGTTTTCATTTTCAAATTTTACTTCCACATCCAGTGGAAGTATAGTAACGACAAAAAATTTTTAAAAAAATGTTTTGTTCATATAGACTTAGAATGTCATGAAACGTCGAGATTTTAAGTTTGAGCGAAAAAAAATTTCTGTCTGTCGGTCTGTTTGTAACTTTTTGTGCACACGTTTACTCTGGAATCGTTTAAGATATCGACTTGAAATTTGGTACACATATGTACTTTAACCAGATCTGGAACTAGATTATATTTTCATCTTATTCCGTCGAAGGGTTGGGGGGTAAATTTGGATAAATAGGTAAATCAAACAGGTAAGAGTCCATAAAATTGGTATTTTAGTATATACAAGAGAAGAAAAAAAATTCTTGGCATTAGCCACCCCCATTACCACCTGCACTTCATTATTAAAGGGGATGGAAAAAATGTGATTTAGTGTGTGTACAAGAACCAGAAACCTCAAAATATTTTTTTACTTCATCCACCCCCTATCACCACCCCCACCCCGCTACCGATGTGGGGGTATCGTTTTATGGGTTTTTGGGGTAGAGGATTTTACATATTATATTATTGAAGTTCCATAAACAATTATTTCCACATACAAAATTTTTGCGTTGTGAGTGACTTGGATAGAAAATCTGGATGTGGAAGTAGTGATTCCTTGGGCAGCGGTTTTTTAAGTATCCTTGTCCATGACGGTTGGTGCACAAATTTGAGCACCACATTCCTACTATGGTATAGCTAGACCGTTTTTCGCAACCTATTACCGTTTACAAGTTGAATTAAGGAAGTTGGGGCTGGTGTCTCGGTGGTGAAAACAGGTGATAAAATGTTTCTGATTTTAGTCAATCCCATTGCGTGTGCTCCATATTTTCTCGACGCCAAGATTGAATGTGGTGAAGTACTCGATAAGAATGTTGCTGTAAAGCATTAGGTGTTGGTGACAAACTTCATGAAATCACGGAATAATTGGATTGGCTTAGTAAACAATCTGTTGAATGAAGTCAGTCTTTGATGATATAAAGATTTGTCAGTTTGAGGGGCTCTGTATAATGCAGAGTAAATCGTTCTCCAGCATTCTCTTCCTTCATTGATAAGCGATTTTTATATATATGGAACTGTCTTCCAAATATTTCCTGCTATTTAAAACATTTATCATTTGTGCTTTTCCTTTGTTGAAAAAAGGGAAGTGGTATTGCAACAATTAAACGCATGCAAATCGCAAGAACTATACGCCCTTTCCTTATTTCCGTGAGCATCTCTTAAAAATCTGATATCTTTATCTTCAGAAACATCGATAAGGAGCGTGAAAAAATCGACATTCTGCCCGGCGATGACCACAGTCTCATTCCGATGAGATTCGTTGATGACAGCTTGAACGATTAACGCGTCGGCATCATCATCCCCTCGCATTAAAATCTCCCCACCAGTTCTGAAATTAAACACTCCTATTGGCGAGATCACTTAATAGGTTTTTTGAGGATGATTCCCATGTAGCAGAAATGCGTTTTAAAAGACGTTGCTGTCATTCGATACTTTTTGAACTATAAGCATTTTAATCATATCTGTCAAACGCTACGGTCACTCTTTGGTTACGACTTATACGAATGAATTTTATCTATGCTGTGTAATGTAAATGTAGGCCTCTGTTTCGCCCATACCGCACGACGAATTAGGTCCATCAACAATAAATTCACAATCGCCAAAGTCGGTAGGTCGTTCTGAAACTAAGCTGAGTATGTCATACACATCTGATTTATTCGTTTTTTCATTGAGCCCCTTTCGTAAAATAAGGTGAAAGGAAACGAAGAAATGTCTTTTCGCAAATGAAACAATTGCATGTGGGCTTCATGCATACAAATATTCCTTCACGCACTCAGCGGCGGTTTTACCACTGGGCGGGTGCACAGTGGGGAAATTAGGGAATTTACTGTTCAAAAATCTCTAGAGACCTTAATATCCATCGGATCAGGATATATTTTTTTTAAATTAAAGGTAATTAAATTCCCTACACATCTGTCGAGACAAATTTTTAAATGACTCGGTCAACTTTTATTAATGGCATAATAAACTGCCAATTAACTGTAAAAAAAAATATATATTAAAAATTTAAATAATGAACCAATATCACTATATTCATATGAAAATTAAATTTTTTAGTCTACACATAGTACATAAACTATGTAGTAGTAAAATCAAAGTGCGAAATACATAATTTGACAGCTAACAGCTGTCAAAAAGATAAAATTAACACAAAAAATATTTAAAAAAAAATAAAATATTTAAAAATTTGCCTCGACAGATGTGTAGGGAATTTAATTACAATTAATTTTAAAAAATATATATCCCAATCCGATGGATATTAAGGTCTCTAGAGATTTTTGAACAGTAAAATCCGGAATTTCCCCACTGTGAGGTGCCCAGGGCGGCAATTTTTTTTCTTCTGAATATTCCTTTAGTCGTTTTTTGGGTAGTATATAAACACCACACCACAGATAGTAGACAACCGCCACAAATCCAAAGCCAAGGCTGTCCGGAAGGGGGTTACACATTCGGAAAAACGCAGACATACATCCACACCCACCGGTGTTGTCAATACCGGGGCTGGGGGTCGAACCCAGAGCGCGGTAGCGAGTCGATCAGCGTATTCGCCACTCAATAAGCCTTAACCGATTGAGCTACCGTGCCAGTGAATATATATATATATATATATATATATGTTATATTTTTAAGAGTAGGGACGGCATCTTAAAATAGTGCCGGGGGCGGCAAGCATGTTAAAACCGCCCCTGCACGCACTTTTGACCAGTCTAAAAAACAATTATTTTTCGCAGATTCTTTTCATTGGGATTGCACTGCTTAAGTTTGTATACGTTATGACGAATAAAACCAGACAGGATTTTAGTGGAACAGGCCAACAGGGAAAAAAACCATAGATGGGTAAAGGAAACTTTTCAATAAACGCTTCCGTTTCCAGGAAATTTTCGGGAGTTTCCGGAACGACGTTTTGATAAAAATCAGAGATGGGTAAAGGAAAGTTTCATATGAAAGTTTCCAGAACGAAATTCAGATAAAAATTGAAGTTTTCAGTAAAATATTTGAATATTCCGAAAGTTCCCAAAGGAAACTTTCGAACATTCCAATATTTTATTGAAAACTTTCATTTTTATCAAAATTTCATTCCGGGAATTTTCAAATAGAAAGTTTCCTTTACCCATCTTTGGAAAGAAACACTTTAAAAAACGCTCCAAGAGCTTTATCATGACTTATGAGTGATGTGGAAATGAGCTCAAATAACGAAATGCATGTTTACAGATAAACAGGAAAAACTAATAAAAATTGCTTGTAATAATTTTTGCGATACATGCACGTTAGAGAGGAGATTCCATGGAAATTTTCGCTGTGAAAAACCGCGTTTAACTGTTTTTTGGCTACTAACTTCAAACTACCTTCAATTTTGAACGTTATTTGCAAAAGTAGAGTGGGGATTGGCTGAAAGGTTAATAGAGGGTTTTTTTGTGTAGAATTTAATGAGAAATACTTTCTTTGCTGTCCCATTTTTTCGTCCGAATGGCAGTTAGTAAGAAAAATGTGACAAAACAGCATGAAGTCACCGCGCGCAGGGAATAGATTTTCGCAAAATAAGGGATATTTCATTCATCGGTCAGGTGGAAACTTTTATAAATTATTTCTCCTAAAAGTTCTAATTTACGTGGAACTCTTCTATTTTATGTTTGTTGTGTTCCCCGTAAAAGTGGTGAAGGCCGAAAACAGTTTTAAATAAGATAATTCGCGTTAAACTGTGATGGCATTTAACATAAACGGTGGTGTCTAGTTGAGGGGTCAAAGAAGCGGAGACAGGAAGATTGATTTAAACGGGATCGGTGGATAACCGGCAATTTGTGCTAAGTGCTCCACCAGGCAGCCGCCTTCTTCATGGGTTAGATCGGCGTCGGGACACGCAGAAGAAGTAAACCTAGCAAGTGAATAATGGTGCAAGACTTCAGCTACCGGCCCCAGAGGAAGCCAATTCGTGATAAGTTATGCCGACGTCGGTACCTAATGTTTTCATGCCGTTTAGTATAAGGCGATCAGGCCTGGGCGCACATGGCAACCTCGCTAACAGGCGACAGAGACAGGCTTACGCCTCTTCAATCTGCAGACTGAGATGGCGTTGAGTACTCGCTATAGTCGACCAAGAGTGGTTTGTTTGGCTTTGCGGGCCGCACCATCACCAAGTTGTACGCGGCCCACTGAGGAAATAATAAACAAGAGCTGTTTTAAAACGGAGAACAAAACACGGCCCAACCTAAAACAAAGAGTTCGAGGAGCAACACACAGAACTGGTTGTGTAAATTAATTTCGGGCGAGAAGGCCGAGAACGATCGGCGGATATGGGAACAGTCTTTACCTGCTCTATCTGCTCTCTCGGCGCGGCCTCGCCTGCGAAAATTATAATCATTTCGTCATTAGGGCGACTATAAAACACACATTTCATTAGCGCCCAAGTTGATGGCACTGCATATTAACTGGCCACTGTAGGTACTTTGGAAAATTTAACAAGCCAGCGGTTTTGACCTGTTTACTAACATAAAAAATTATAACCCATATCCTAAATACACTGGACAACAAATTTCGACTACTGTATTCGGTTATGTGCGTAATATTTTTTATAGCTGTGTTTATAATTTTGAACACTATGAATACACGTAATAATAAATAATGATTCTCGCGAAATTGGCACGCGCTGTCTATCTCCTCATGTATTGTTTACTATATAGTAATTCAGTTGAGATTCAACAAAAGCAGATGATATTCATTTTTAAGAGGAAGGTATATAAATCAATTAAATTTAAAGTTCCATAAACAATTATTTCCACATACAACATTTTTTCGTTGTGAGAGATTTGGATAGAAAATCTGGATGTTGAAGTAGTGATTCCTTGGGCAGCGGTTTTTACTTGGAAATAGATGCGACATGAAAATTTATTGCAGAAGTTTATGGTCTTAATGAACGTGATAAAAAGTCGACCAAAATCTACTGTCGTATAAACTTTTGGAGAAAGGGAGAAGGGGTTAAAAAAGGTTTTTTGGAAATATCTTGAAAATCACGAATATTGTCAAAAAGTGTTAAATGTATAACTTGAAGCTTGTGAAATTACCTCCTGAATTTGAAACAAGCCGCAGCTAATTTGGTAAAAAGTTGACCGAGGTATGGTTTTTTAAAGTTTAATATTTTTATAAATGCATAATGTTTTTCACGAAAAATTGGAATTTTTAAAAAAGTTCACCAGACAACAAAATGAATAAATTTGCAAGAATTCATTAAAAAAAACCGCCGCCCAAGGAATCACTCTTCCACATCTAGGACATGTTTGGCTTTTTATGGTTTTGTCCGGCTAAAAATTAACATGTCCCGCCTGTCCGGCTTTTTGCCTTAACTATCTGGAAAATACGGAATTTTACTCCGAATTATTAATATTGGCAGAGTATTATTTTGCTATTCCAGGCCACAATGCCAATATCGAAAGAGTATTTTCATTAATAAATGCCCAATGTTCGAAAGAACGAAATAAACTACATATAGATACGATAGTCAAAATGTATTATCAGTAGTATCAGTAGTATCACTTGTATTTTATGTTTTTTGATCACGAAAATCGGGGTTCCTAGTCTCTAAAAATAGTGCGTCACCTCTAAAAATGTCAAAAATCACCCTTTTGTTTTTTTTTTCTCGGTAATGTGAATAATACTGTAAAAAAATATTCATGTTCATTTATTAAGAATATTTCTACCTTCCCTTCAATTCCCTGCAAGCTTGGGGGTAGTTTTCACCCCTTCAGGAGTAAACTTTTTAGTATTTTTCTCGACGAAAGTTTATCAGAAGTTACAAGCAAACTAAAAAGTATACATCTCTACATATTTTCTAAGCGTTAGTTCAATTTAAAGGCGATATGGGGGTAGTTTTCACCCCTGAAGGGTTGGAAAAAAATTTTCTTCATTGTGCAATCCCCTTTCATCTAAACACAAATCAAGAAGTGAAAAAAAATTCCGTCATTTTTCAATTTTACGTCAATTTGGGCGTAGTTTTACCCCCTCTGGTTAACCTTTATCTTAAAATTTGTCCTTATTTTAGATGAACATACTGAACTAGCAAAATATCATTACAATTAGCACATTTATAATATTATTTTGCATTATTATTCACATTACCGTGAAAACCCCCCCAAAAGTGGTGGTTTTTGGCATTTTTAGGGGTGACGCACTACTTTTAGAGCGTCAATCCCCGCGTTTTATATGGACTAATAAGTTGCCAAGAATTCTACCATATAATCCGTGAAGAAAAAAACTTACTTGATAAAATAGGCTCAAATGATAAATGTACATAATTTCTGCGCTTTTAAGTTTTAAAAAGACATTTTTTTTTATATTAATAAAAGTTGTTTTATTTTATATGATTATAATGAATTATTCAGTTTTTTTTATGTGATACACTTACCAAAGTTTCATTTGATATTGTATAAATTAGTTTCATACGTGATTTTTTCGTTTTTTTTTTCCGTTTTTAGTCGTTTTTTTATAGATATAGGTATTTTATTGTTTTGCGATGAATTTTCTATTTCCATGTAACAAATATTCATTTTCAAATTAAGTTTAATAAAACATACTAAAAGACTGATTTTATGGTTTAATAATTTTTTTATGGCGAACGAATGTTGTCCGGCTTTTTGTACCAAATGTCCGGCTAAATTTATAAGTAAAGTCTGGCTTTTCGAATTTTAGGCCTGGCAACCCTATCCACATCCAGATTTTCTAGCCAAGTCTCTCACAACGAAAAAATTTTGTATGTGGAAATACTTAACTAATTTTTTTTGTCGTTGCTATACTTCCACTGGATGTGGAAGTAAAATAACAGTTAGCATGGATCATGGCACTAATAACACAGCCACATACAAAAAAAAGTGGTCTGGCCTGCGGACCAGACCAGTGTATTCTTATGTATTTGGACCCGCTGAAACCGAATCCGAAGTCAGAATTATCAGATTGTTTCTTTTTTCACCTCTAGCCTCAAAAAAACACCCCTCCAAAAAAGTGGTCTGGCCTGCGGAACATGCCAGTGTATCCTTATGTATTTTGACCCTCTGAAACCGAATCCGAAGTCAGAATTGTCAGATTCTCTCGTTTTTCACCCACCCCCCACCCCCCGCCAAAAAAAATGGTCTGGCCTGCGGGCCAGACCAGTGTATCCTTATGTATTTGGACCCGCTGAAACCGAATCTGAAGTCAGAATTGTCAGATTGGTTCGTTTTTCTCCCCTAACCCTCAAAAAACACCCACCCCAAAAATGGTCTGTCCGGAGGACCATACCAATTGTTTTGGGGGTGTTTTTTGGGGTTAAGAGTGAAAAACGAACGAATCTGACAATTCTGACTTCGGATTTGGTTTCAGAGGGTCCAAATACATATGGATACACTGGTATGGTCCGCAGGCCAGACTACTTTTTTTGTTTTGGGGGTGTTTTTTGGGGTTGGGGGTGAAAAGCAAGCGAATCTGACAATTCTGACTTCGGATTAGGTTTCAGAGGGTTAAAATACATAAGGATACACTGGTATGGTCCGCAGGCCAGAACACTTTTTTGGGGGGGGTGTTTTTTTTGGGTTAGGGGTGAAAAAAAAAGCAATCTTACAATTCTGACTTCGGATTCAGTTTCAGCGGGTCTAAATATATAAGGATACACTGGTCTGGTCCGCAGGCCAGACCTACACTGGTCTGGTCCGTAGGCCAGACCACTTTTTTTGTGTGGCTGTGTAATTGAAAGAATTATTTGCCAGAAACAAATCGTAATTTCACGTAGTTTAAGAACCAGTTAAAAATGCAGATATAAAATCGACTTGGTGGTAATAGAAAGATTATTTCTTAGGAATGTTACTACACACTACTAAATAATGAAATACCTTGAAACAAAATTGAATAGCATTCCCCAGTGTTAGTTATACATTGTTATAAAATTCGTTAACTTTTTCTGTAGTTTATAAGGATCACTGCAACTTCACCTTACATTTGTCCATTCAGGCGTGTATAATTATGGCTGGTTAATTATTGGCGCCCGATTGGATATTATTTATAGCAAACAAATTTTATTTAATGTGCTGATTACACTTAAACAAACACTTGTATAAATACAGTCTCCTTAATTTCAACACTTTTATTTATATCAAACTAATTTATTCCGTTAATATATTACTTTTATATAAAAAAGTTTGTTTACACTTCTGGCCAAACCCATAATTTAAATTTTTAAATATAAATTTTCTACGTTTCACAATACATTTTAAGAAAAACCGGGAGATAAATGTTGGCGCCAAAAAAATACATATTGGCCACCACTATTGTTCAAATTGTGCGTCTCCACGTTATTAGTACAGGATTCTGATATTTTTTGTGCTCAGTGCCACGTTATAGGAAACCGCAAAAGATACTGTCGCCAGTTAATGGGAATGTAGTTTTCTGGTCTATGGCTACTACATATAATTTCTTATTGTGGCCGATGGATGGCTGGATGAATGTCATTGAACCAAATTGGATGAAACCAGTCTAAATCTCATCCCATCAGAGTGAAATCTTTCTCGTACCGAGTATCTATCATCATCACAGATACTATATTTACTGGTGTAATCGCATACCGTGCTGGTGAAGAAGTTCAAATGATTTCTCGGCTGAAATGTCGTATTGTGGGGGTCGGTAACAAGCTGGTCGGCTGCCTCAAATCGTGATTGTAACAGACTGTTGTTGGTATCAATGTGATTGCATCCTATGGTTTATTTTTCGAGTTCGAGTACGCACTCCACTATTCCATTCCATCAGAGCGTATGATGACTGAAATCTAATTTCAAACTCCGCCATCCACGCATCCACGATCTATTTAAACTCTCTCGATCGAAACTGATACATCATTTTAATTGAATGCCTGGCCTTGGTATCGGGCATAATTTAAGCATAAGTCTCGCAAATCTACAAATAGACACGTTTGTCTCGTTAATTTTTGGCTTCAGTATTTAATTCCGTTCACCTCATTAATTACATCATTAGTTATCAAAGAGCTGCATGTACGCCTTTTTTACCTCAACAAATGTAATAGGCAAAAACAAATTTTATACGTGTCATAAGTTTTCGTAATTTATTGTAGATATATCAGACGCTAAATCTCTGTCTGTCTGCCTCTCTCTCTCTCTCTCTGTCGCTAAATATCTATACAAGGTGTCACCGATGTGCTTACCAAATTCCTGCAGTGTGTTTGTAGAACACACTACCGGGCGTCAAATGACGCTACACCGATTTATTTGTTTAGGGGCGCCAGCCGCGTTCTGCCCCGTTCATCTACTCCCAGACGGGTTCGAGATAAGATGCACTTCGATAGCCGAGTAATCGATCATGGTTTTGTTACCTTTTGAATAATTAAATTTTCGCATAAAAAAAATTCCTATCGGAGAATTTCTCTCCGACGGGATTGATTTTTGGAAATGACGTTTTTATCTGCTATTAACGGGACTCTGCACCTAGAAATTTCTGAGAAAAATGCATAAAAAAATCCCTATCAAACTCCCGTTAGGCAACCAGAAGGTCGAATGTTAATGTGAGTTAACTCGACACATCCGGTCTTCCAAACGAAAGTTCCATGGATGGTAGACTAGCAACAAGCTTCAAGATCAATTAAGATGCAATTAGTTCAAAGAATCCGTTTAACAGATGTGGTTATATACAAAAATGGATATAGCAAAAATGGATATAGCAAAAATTCTTATTTAAAGAATCGCGCCTTCCCCAATTAAGGCAATGGCTTTTAGAGCATACAAGCGAGAGCGCTTACGCTAACGATCGATTAGGTAGAAAAGATTCATGCAAACCTTCCCAGAATCAAAATGCAAGCTTTTTAGAGAAGTCTTAGACTCTTTGTAATTTCATAATTGCAGCTGACTCACTATAACAAAAATGTTTTACTTAAAAAATTTAGTTTCGCTATAGACTACTTAGCTTTAAACTTCTCGTATCGTGGCGGTCATGTACTAAAACACATCCATGGGGACTTATTACTGCATAAGTTTAATAGCGTTCGTCAGTCCACAACTTACTTGCTCCTATGCAGTTGTTCAATATTAGCAAAATTACGACGATCCACCTTCGAGCGACTTTTGGGCAAAATAGAATTTTTGGTTTTTTATGCACAAGGCGTTTTCCTCTATAACTGTATTATTTGGAAAACCCTGCTATTGGCTTTCCTACCATCGCTTTGTATGGACTACTCAACGCGTTCGACCAAATTGCGAGCCGCTGGGTGAATCCAAACTCGTTTTATGCGAGAAACCGGCCTTGTGCATGTTCATTGATTTTTATCAAATGTTTGCTTATCGGCGCTACGCCGTCTTTGTCTCGATCGTTGGTTTCGCCTTTTAGATGCATTGCATCGTTAAAATTTTATGTTCAGTCTTTAGGACAGGACATTCAATGACCGTACCTCAATGGTCAATGTCTTCGGCGGAAGAATAAAAATGGAAAATATTTTAATATTTTTCAAAGTGGAGTACTTTTTAAACTAGCTTCGAGGTACTTTTGAAAAAATAATCTTTAAGTCCAATTTTGGCGTATTTTGATAAAAATAATTTTCAAGTCTATTTTTGGCGTACTTTTAAAAAATACTATTTCTTTCAATGCCCACCTTCGTTGCACCTTTGAAAAAGTGTATTATTCTTAAATCCTTGCCACTATATACTTTCGCTCTCATACCCTGAACCAAAACGTATTTTCCTAGGTGAAAATTCGGTGTTCTTCGAATTTTCACCTGGTTGATTCTAATGCTTTATAAAACTCATAACGGTCCTTATGGACTAGTCTGTGGCTCTGTAGGCCCTCAGACTCTTAAAAATGTCCTTAAATGAAATTTTTGCATTAGCCGAATTTTCATTTTGCTTTCGACTTACTTCGATTCTGCAACACACTCGTCAATTTGAAGAAAAAAGTTCGTATGAACATAGTGCTGTGTTAATTGGGACAGATGAAATTTTACTAAGAATGCATTATAGGTATTGAAAAATAGTAAATTTGTGTATAACATATTAAGAGTAAACAGGCGACTATATCAGTGAAGATAGGAACATTGAGCCAACTGAAGAGAGATAAAGATGATCCAACCACCCAACCAACTGACCTTCTCGGTACACTTTGAAAATTGCCATGACAACTCTTAAAAATGAGCTGGTCTGAAATAGGGAGGGGTTGAAAGAATGCGAAGCTAGGGTAAAAATAAAAGGTGGGGAAAATTAAAAATTATGGTACAGGAAAGTATGGTTAGGGAAGTTGCCGAAAGATAGGCAACGCCTGGTATGGTAGGGAGTGTTTCAGGTCGAAAAGTATGGCATTATGCTGTCTGATTCGCATTGTGTTGCAGGTTAGCGGACTATCGTCCAGTTTGAATTGATAGAATTTCCTGGACGTAGTTCGCTAGTGGGGTTATTATGCAAGGCAGAACTTTAGCCACAAGACAATCATACCACAGAATAAGGAACTATCAGAAGCGATACTCTCAGCACTGCCTTTGATGTTTCTTGATCAATTTCTGTGATCTTCACATTTTGTTGTAGGTACTTTTGGCGGGAAGTTTAAACGGCATGTTTACAAACAAATTTTACGCAGGCTGAATACAACTACGTTATTCGAAGAATTCTATTTATAATGGGTAGATATTAAAACTATTTTAGTAAAAAATCATTAATTTATTGGCATCTAAACTGGATAAAGTTATATCTACGAACAATTGTATGCTTAATATAAAGTCACAAAATGTATGGAAATCAGTGTACAATGTCACGTTAGAAAATCTTCAATTTCTTACTGGGGGTTGTCCTCCCTGCCCAGTTGAGGGAGAATTTGTGAACATTTTAATCTCAAAATGACGTGCACCCAACTTAAAATTATTGTAAAGTTCGGCTGAGCTGCTGCCAACCACAATTCGGACCTTAAAAGAAGGAAAGTTCACAATTACTTGGAAATGTTTATAACTACATCAATAATAAAATACCTTTGGGGACCCTCGGGAAATCTAAATAAGACAATGCCTTTTCCTGTCGTTCTGCTTGTACATTCCCGAACAGCAGAAATGGTTCCACCTCGTTTAGTCATCATATAGCTAATAGAATATACTAGTTAATACAACACGTAGCAGCAATAGCCCTAATACTTGGTAAAAATATATTTGGATATTATGTCACATAATTTCATTTATTGTTTTAACCTAGCCTCGTACCCTCTCGTCCTTCCAAATCTATTGTCCTGGTACGTCATAGTCTGTCTCTGTCTGGAGTTGCAGATTTAAAATGTCCTATCTTCCTTAACCTCTGACGCACTTTTAAAAATATTCGCGTTTTTCTCTCAACAATCTCAATTTGCAAATCGAAAAGATAGGAAAGGCTTTTATATTCCTCAATCAGAGATACATACTTACTGCATATACTGTCAAAATTTTATTACAACTGATACAATAGTACTTTGGGTTATAGGCAAAAAAACCTTTGAGATTAGTTCCGAAGGAGGCATAATTTTATGGTGTTATTTTCATCGGAAATATGCTCCCAAACTGTTGCTCATATTCTTGGGAAACCTCTTCCTGTATTGTATAAATATTTTAAATATAAAACGACGTGTAATTTTGTGAAATGAAAAAATTTAATTCTTACAATTTTCGTTTTCCACTTTACTGTGTTCTATTTCTGTTCCCTACGTTTCATTCTATTTTCTCTCTTTCTCGATTAAAACTGACGTATCATGTTAATTGCCGCATATATTTCAGAAGAATATTTATAAAAGGCTTTGAATAAAACACTTGACAGGCATTTTTCATGCTTCTTTTGCGTATAAAAATATTCATGGGTGAATTACTATGTTTAATTAATTGGGGTTTAAGAGTAGGTGTATTTTTATCTAATTAACGAGAATATTTAAAATTTTTATCTGCAAGAGACACTTTTCGTTTTATATTTCACATAAATAAATCACTTTAATCACATCTCTGTCTGCAGTGTCACTTGCTACATAATTTACAGGGAGGACTTAGTTATTCATTCTTTATTGCACTAAAAAAACACATTATTAGAAAATATTAACGCCCCGAAGTTAGTGTGATCTAGAGATGATGTCGCATTAAAGTTTCCAACCTTCTTTAGAATTTATTTATGTAGTAAAGTTGGCATTTAAAAGTAAAAATGCTATACAGTTATCTTGGTGCTAAGGCTTTCGCGAAGCTGGTGATCTGGCTGCTGGTTTCCGGGTCTTCTTCCGCGTAGACTTGGTTGAGTGCTTGACGTTTCGACCATCTTGTCGTGGTCTTCTTCTGAAGCGAAGAAGCTTCAGAAGAAGACCCGGAAACCAGCAGCCAGCTATACATTTAATTTTAATGATTCCTGATGATGCCACTTTGCTTGACGAAACGCTCGTCGTTATAATATTTAATATTTTTCTTTTTGTAGAATCTTCGTGTGAGTTTTTTTATTAAAAGTTGAATAACTGTTCTAGAACTTTTATATTTACTGATGGATTTTTCTCTAGGTAATACTAATTTACTGTTCAAATTTCAAGACTGTCAAACTTTTCGAACTCTTCAGTTATAGCTCAAACAAGAAACGTTACGAACAGAGAGACAGATGGGCATTTTGAAATTTAATTAGAATTTGGCTGCTGGTTTCCGGGTCTTCTTCCGCGTAGACTTGAGTGCTTGACATTTCGACCATCTTGTCGTGGTCTTCTTCTGAAGCGAAGTGGTGTGATATTTATGGTTTTAGAAAAGTCCCTCACATGGCAATAGGCTCTTCGTTTCTGTTCTTCCTTAATTAATCGTCGATTCATAATGCTTCTCAGGATAGATTAGGCTATAGGCAGCAGTGCAATGTGTTTGTTATTTTTGGTTCGAGACGATAAGTTTTCGATAATATTTTGCTGCTGTGGTGCGATTCTTTCCGTGCGATAAATCGCATCGCAGCCGCTGTGTGTCTCTGGCTTTACAAACATGCATGAATTCTTTTTAACTTTAAAATTTCAGTCGATCGCACGAGTTATAGTTGAAGCAGTCTTAATAATGAGCGGGGTTATGACTCCACTTTTACATAAAGTGAGAGAGAAGATACCGGCCATTCCATGTCCACTATCTGACGTGGCGTGTGGCCGTAAACTTGTGAGTGTATTGTTTAACGCAGGACCGCAATTAGAGACACCGCAATCGAGCTTATACTGTCGGGATGAAGATATAATTCGATAATTTTCTAATATATAAAAATCTCATGTCACAGTGTTTGTTATCGAACTCCTCCGAAACGGCTTGACCGATTTTTATGAAATTTTTTATGTATATTTGGTAGGTCTGAGAATAGGTCGTAGGCTATTTTTTATACCCCTAGGTGATAAGGGTGGCCCTATCCAGAAATTTCTTTTTATTTTTTGGACAAAAATTTATAATTTATATATATGACAAAACAACGTTTGCCGGGTCAGCTAGTTACTTTATATTTCTTTATTTGGTAATGTGTTTTTGAAAATAATTTTAGTAAGTTTTGTTGCCAATTCATAGCAGTGCTTTGGGGGATACTGTAAGTATAATATTATAAAAAGTAAACGGGCGAACTATATAATTAAATCCGGCTCTGCGGTCTGCACCCCTTGCCTCTCAACAACACCGCCTAGATAGGCGGTAAGTCGATCACTATTGCGATTGCGACAACTTTTTTTTTATACCTCGTTTGTTCGAGGAAGCTCAAGCAATCGGTTGCATGTTTCTGTACAGCTACGTATTATGTAAAACAAATTAACCTATACGCTATGTCTTATTATTGATTACCGCCTTGTTTATTTAAAATATTAACACGGTGCGATATATTTAAACTCGTTAAGGTAAGGTCACCATTTAATTTAAATGGAATGTTACAAATTATATCTTATTAAGATATCCATAAAAAATACTGAAAAAATGTAAATGTAATATAGTTGTACTTTTTCGAATATAATTTGGGTTTTAATTGATAAAGATTAATTAAAATAAATTGGTTATTTATTTCGTGTCAACACTTTGAGATAAATTTATGTTTATAAATGGCGTTAAAAGTGATTATACGGATTCCTTAAATTTTTACTATTAATAGATATTTTTATGGTTTTTAATTTATGTGATGCAACATATCCGATAACGGAAGAGTATTTCTTATTCAAGAAATAATTTACATAACTAAGTAATTAATATTAAATCTATTAAATAAACTTGTGTTTGCAAATATTTATGGTAAAGAACGTATTTGTGCTCTTGTTTACTACCGATTTACATAAATTATATTAAGATTGAGATATGCTGCTTCTCCGAGTTTTCCATTCAGTTTAAATTGATGCTATGTAAAAGATACACTTGGTACGAGTAACCATACCAAAACAAATTGTACATAAAACAAATAAAGGAAGATTTAATGGTTAAAATGGTTAATGGTACGAGTAACCAGCATTTGACCTGCTGTGCGCATGGCGTCACTCACTAGTCATTTTTAAATTGAGCCCGCGGTAGGGTTGTCGCTGCCTCCGATGTTTGCCTAAAAATACATCGAAAACCATAAGGCCTAGAAACCTAAAATTTGCCGGCAAATATTTTACTTTTTCTTATCATAAAATTCAAAGACTCCATTTGTCAGTATTTTTTTCACTTTGCAATAAGGCCGATGTGGGTTTAAATGTCGGTGAAAACGCCTCCAAAATAATTGATGCAAGCACGTATAATCTTTTGCACCGTTGGTTTCTCAACGGGTTAAAAGCTATTAGTATATTAGTTGCTGTTTAATTTGTTTTTATTTAATATCAAATTTTAATTTATTTAATTAAACACAATAAATAGTAGTAGTAAATTAACTTATGAAACAGTGCATTTGTCTAACGTTATTCAGGAAAATAGAGGAAAATAGACAGTCACGAATGAAAAGTATTTATTCTATTATTTAGTGATTTTAACATTTTTTCTTGGAAGGTGACACTAGTGCCTTTTAAACTAATGGTGTACCCGATATACGACATATTGTCCATGAATTTCATAAGACAGATAGACATTGTGTTACATTAGCAAAACAACCAGAAGGTACGTCCTGATTTGAAATGGAATGGTACCTATGCTTAATGAGAGTTTTATTACATATGGAATTCAGATGGAGAAGAATACAAAACAATTGAAAAGTGTTAGCTAATTGAAAAACACTACGCAAGATGTCCTCGGATTGCGTTTTTAAAGAAAATTTAATATTTTCAAGATTAATATGCCGATTGTGTACTCGAACGCTACTTATTTCGAAGTATTGGACGGATAAATCGACGAAAGGACTGTTCGCAAATATATTTCAAAGGTAAAAGGCTCACTTGAATGTTTACTAATGTTTAAATCGGGGACTATCAGCCGAAAATCAATTCTGAAAACTATGGAAAGTGTTTGGAGCAAATGTTAATCCCTAATTTGCCGAAAAATTCTGTGACAATGTGCCCTACCATTATGTGCAAACAAATCTAGCAAAATCTAGAATCACACTCAATGTGGCACAGTCTCACAAAAAAAAGTAGTCTGCGCGGGGGTGCTGACCACACCTATCCCTTGTATTTTGAGCCGCTGAACACGAATCTGATCTTAGTTTTTCCACAGCACGTCAGGTTTTTCTTTTAACGCAAATAAATATATAAATATTACCATCCAACAGACTGTTTGCTTTTAAAGAAAAAACCTGACGTGCTGGGGAAAATCTAAGGTCAGATTCGTGTTTAGCTGCTCAAAATACAAGGGATAGGTATGGTCAATACCCCGGCGCAGACCACTTTTTTTCTTTTGTGGGCCTGTGTTATTTATTTATGAGGCAGTAATGCTACCGATAATTATTCTATCAGTGAAAATTTTAATACCTAGTTAACGGCCATTATTTATACATGTTGGCGTACAGTTTTTAATATAAATGTTTTTAACTGATATTTATTAGTTATATTTAATGTTTTTCTTTCTAATATACTTTTACTACACACAATTTTACCACGAATCCTTTTTAACAGCACGCCACTGCAATGCCGGTTAGAATGCAACCTTAACTAGACACTTGCGCGCGACATCCCTACGCCACCATTCATCTCTTTTACAGTACCTAAATTAACTCATTTTTTCAAACATTTGGTAGGGAGATTTCACTAGTTGCCCATGTGAAAATGTCTCCAAAAATGTTCATTATTCTCTATTTTGTTTTTCTTCAATCATTGCCTAAAATTTTTTCTTAATGAAAAATTTGAAAATAATTGCTATGGCTATTTGAAGATTTTTATATGTATTAAATTTGTCCCGTCTCGTCTTGACCAATATAATGTTCATACCTGTTGGCTTTGAGGGCCATACTACAGTATTTCAAGCAATTGTCTTATTAAAATGCGAAAAAATTGCCGCGAGGGCGTGCGTGTTTCTGTCGAATCTCACCAAAGACCGCAAAACTTGCATAGGTGTAATTACCTTGCGGTGGGCTACGGTAATTCTCTAGTCAACAAACTCTTTAAGTTGATCTGTCTGTTAATCGCCTGTTAATTATTATTAGTCAGAAAATTGGCATTGGTTATTGTTTAAATTATTTAGTTTTTAATACCAGCTGTCATCGGTCATGTTTTTAAACACAACTGCGCTAAAGTAATTATGTATGTATTTTAAATGTCTCGTGGACAGAAATAGTTTGGAGATGTGGTCTAAATAAAAATGAATGCAGGAAATTTTATGTCATCGGGACTATTCTGAAGATAGGAGTAATTATGTATTTTTGTCACATCATATTAAGTAGGTCATAAAACAATTCTCTTCCGGCCCTGAGAATAAAAATGTCATTGGGTGGGCTTTACGATTTATTTTAAGTTCAAAATTCTAATAAAACTAATATTCTAGTTCCCTAATTATAATACCACTCCCCTTTTGGGTACTGGATACGTTTTATTTTTCGGTTCATAATTTTTAAGCGATTACGTAGCTGTTTCCTTTGCGTACACACGAGTTTGTGGCTTTTTCTGTTGCTAAGTTAGCATGGATTGTCTTCCACCCTCATAGACGTAACACCGAGTTCGATATCTAGGTTCTTGAATTTTCATCACTGTAACCCTGCAAATGCTAACTTATAGGGCTACTATAAAGGCGCCGTTACACGGCGCGAGGTTCGCCGAACCACGAACCTGGTGCGTGGTTCGGGGGACCACGCGCCGTGTAAAGGCGCCGTTACACGGCGCGTGGTTCGCCGAACCTGGTCCGACGAACCACGGACCACGCGCCGTCTGACATGGGTGGTTCGCTCTTAGTTCGCGGTTCGCAGTGCGTGCTACCGCGATCCATCGGATGTCGGTAAACTTGCACGGAACAAAGGATACAACCGAATACATCACAAATCTGAATAAACTACGTACTATATTGTCACCCTCAATTTAAGGCCCCGTTACACGGCGCGTGGTTCGCCGAACCACGAACCTGGTGCGTGGTTCGGCGAACCACGCGCCGTGTAACGGCGCCTTAACGGCGTCTTAAATTGAGGGTGTCAATACGGTACGTAGTTCATTCAGATTTGTGACGCATTTGGTTGTATCCTTTGGTCCGTGCAAGTTTACCGACATCCGATAGATCGCGGCAGCACGCACCACGAACCGCGAACTAATAGCGAACCACCCCCGTCAGACGGCGTGTGGTTCGTGGGGCCAGGTTCGGCGAACCACGCGCCGTGTAACGGCGCGTTAACAATTCTTAAAAGAGTTATGAATATCAAATCCATTTATCAAAAAGGTTAATTAATGTTTGTGGCGCTCCCAGAAACGCCCCACTATTAAGGTTCTCTTATGCCAAGTTCAAATATTGACATGTTGAGTAACAGGAGCTATCAGGAACCCGCTGGAACAGTTACAATGAAGACTATCTTTGGACTAATACCCTTGCATATTGAAGTGTAACTAAAAGCCAGGAAAGCAGCAAACGGACTGTTCAAGAAAGAAATGAGGAGTATAGTACAGATATGGCCATACAAAGGCTTTAGCTCTACCTGTAAGGGACCCGGCTATTTACTTAGTCAGAGGACCACCGGTGCCTTCCTATCTATTTCCATGTACAATCATGTTGGTAGTGGAGATGACTGGAAACGTGATGAAATACATCTTCTGCGTCTTGTGGGTCTGAAATGGTGTACAGACGGATCGAAGACAATGGAGAAATCCGGTGCTGGAATACACGCAAACCAGAAGCTCGTATATCGGCACCGCGAGTGTACTCTGAGTTGTATGACATTTTACAGAGTGCAAGTGAAAGTTTCAGAAGAGATTTCGTTGACAATCATATTTACATTTGCAGCGACAGTCAGGTAGCTTTGAGGGCTCCTGAATAAAAAATAGTTGACCTTTAATCCGGTATTGAACTGTCTTGACTTGTTTCATTTAAGTCCAACTTTTGTTGGTTCCCGGACATAGTGGAATAAAGAGAGAGAGAGCAATGAATGAGCAGACCATTTGAGAGGAGGAATAAAAACCCATTTCCTTGGCCTTGTTTCACGACACATTTCAACAACTATGGAGGCATACGCTCCAAGAGTAAGGTAATCGAGGCTTCATGTAAAGGCCTTTAACTAACTCCACCGCAAAGTGGCTGCTTAGGCTCGATAGACGACATCTGAGCACGAACGCGTATGAGGCAAGGCGAGGCAGAACGGGTGCCTCGTTTGTATCCTCAAAATCTGCAAACGAAGTCGGCCGAAGCAACGAACGAGGCAGCGATCCGTCCATGCGTCGATTTCGGAGTAGAAAGAAACTAGAGATGGGCAACCAGGTTCAATTTTCAATATAATTTGTCATCTTTCTTCCACAGAATGGGACGGTTTTCATATTCTTTAATAAAACTCAGTGTTTTCTCGTTATCCCAACTCATAATTGTTTGAAAGCACAAATACGTAAACAATAATCACTCACGTTGAACATCGACAACACAACGAACACGGACGAGGCATATGACAAATTCACAAATGCCGTCCACATTGAACCAAATTCTCGTTGAAGTACCGACTCATGACGGATGGCATCCGAACCGCTTCGGCCGTCCGACGAACAGACCGACGCTGTTTGCCGCGCCTCGGTTACACGTCCATATAGAAAGCATTCGTTCTGCCTCGCCTTGCCTCATACGCGTTCGTGCTCAGATGTATACGCACCCTAATAAGTATGTAGTCAACTTTACATCTAATGATGTTTGTAGAACTGACCGATTTTTCGGATGTGTGGCGTGGAGGATGAAGTTGTCACTTATATTCCCACCACTATTAGCGCCAAAATAGCAATATTTACAGCCGTAGGAACTACGGAATCTACCCTGGAATAGATTGCTGTCCAAGGTGTTAACCACCCAGTAAATGTGGTGTACCAAGGCAAGTACAAGTGATAAATATTCGCCGTCAGGGCCGACGCAAGGGGTGAAACAGCGAAGCAGATGTTTCAAGCGGCATTTTAAGAATTGATTATTACCTTTTTATAAATTTCAGAAATTCAAAAATGCACAAGAATCTCAACAAACACTTTTTGACCCCATTGTTTATAGAATGTTTCTTATGATTTGTTTTTTTTTGCTAAAATATTTTTTAATTTATTTATGTCTTTTGGAATGTTTCTTTTATTTCCTATAAGTTTTTTTTAATAAATTTTTCCTAACAGTGTAGTAACTTGTAACTGAGGCATTAGGCGGAAATTTCAGAACAACATTTTACAGGTCTTTATTTTTGTTGGTACAGATTCGTAGAGATCTGTACACTATACGGGTACGGGTTTGTATGTTCGGTGTAATTTCAATATGCTCCAGAGCTGTATAGAGCTGAGCCTTTATAGTAGAAACCTGTCAAGATACATATTTTCACAGGTACATAACCGTAAGTATGATATTTTGAATTTCCCACCTAAAGTTTCTGGGTCGGTAATGGAGATCCCATACTTAACTATGATTATGCGACCGTCTGGCTCAAGTTACCTAACGTCTAACAACATACATGATCCTATAATGAAGATTTCCAGGACGGATAGGGTCAGCATCTAAAAAAATTTATAAAGAACTTTAAAAAAATAATAATTTATTTAATAATTCTTTTGGTCTTTTCTAAGAGATCTGGCATGTCATGAATGTGCAATGGGCAGATATATTGCGGATTTTCGGATCTGCCCGGGTACCTAATAATCATGACGTTACGTTTAGTTTATCATATGATGGATATAAATAAATATAAGCCAACGCAAAATTTTGCCGAAACATTTCTTTTAGCCTTATTGCTATGAAAATCAATTAATATTATTGTGATATGTAAAAAGAAAGCTATTGATGGCTGTCCATATTTAGATAAATTTCTTTGGTTTCTTTTCAACTTGGTCGTATTGTATACTTGAAAATAGTAGTTGGGGCGCGGGCGGTCCGGGTTTAAGTCGGAATTCCGACAAGCAGGATTACTTGTAGTCAAAGTAAATAAAACAACGAGCACGTATTATTCCCGTTAAGCAGCTAAATTGAATAATAATCATTAGTTACTCAAGGAAAGAGGTCTACAAGACGTATCAATGTAGAATAGATAATTTTTTATCCATTTACGTTCTTCTAGACAAAGAAAAATCTAGGAAGACTCGTGGGAAAACTATACGAAAACTGTACGTGTCAAGAACTGAAAGTTCGTATTTGCGTGCGTGTTATTTTTATACAATTTAAATGTGTAATTTTGTTTCTCATATGAATTGAAAATAATTTTTTTTAATGATTTAATTTAAACATTCATAATGCGGCTGGAAGGACTAAAATTTAGACAGGAATAGGTATAGTACCGTCGCATAGAGACAGCCTCAGCCTATACCCGAAATAATTACGGCAATAGAAACTTCAGATATCGATAATTATTTTAAACGTACGTACAGGACTGTACTTAAAATCATATCGCATTATTCTATTTACTTCTCTATTAAATCCTGATATCTCTGAAAATTAAATGTATCTACTAAATAAATAGGAGTTATTCACAATATTTAATATGAGTATAATTATTAAATGTAACCAAAATAGTTTAAAGGTCCCCTTTTCAAGTCTTTCTTGAATAATTCGATAACACAACCTCTAGCGAAAAAGTATCCTTAAACTAGATAAAAAATTTTGCAAATAAGTTCCTATTTATTTTTTATGTAGGCTCAATACTTTACGAGATACAGAGGTGAAAAAATCGCGAATTAAAAAAAATCGAGTTTTAATGACACAATTTTAATACTAAGGGCCAGTTTTATAATATCGGATTAAACTGCGGAGTGCGGATTAAACTAAGGTCTTGAAAAAAAAGTCTGTTTTAGAATGTCGTTAATTTTGTTTTTATATGTAATATGATGGATATATTCGAAATATTTGATTAGTTATTATTTATTTATTATTATTTACTGTATAATGACGACGAAGAAATTATATTAATGTAATAGAAGGTGTTCGAAGTTCTAAGTTTAAACTGCACAGTTTAATCTAACATTATAATACTGGCCCTAAATGAATTTAAAACTAACAGAAAAACTATGTTATTATTAATAATAAACGAACATTATCTTAAATCTAAACATTTTAAAAGTCAGCAAAATCATCATCATCGTCGTCGTCCAAATTGTCGTCTATGGTTCACCATTCGTACACGTACCATGGCAAGTACCGCACACCATTGAGCATGGAATGCCGGCTTTTCGCCAACCACAGCGTCCCCCACATCCAGTAGAACATCGGCAAAAGATGGAGTTGAAGATCGCTTCAGGAGCTACTAGTTCTTTGGTGGTAACTGGAGTTAGCGATCCATTTTCCCCACTACCGTGTGGGATATCGTTTTATGGGTTTTTGGGGTAGACAATTTCAAATATTATATTATTATATTACTATAAACAATTATTTCCACATACAAAATTTTTTCTTTATGAGAGATCTGGGGGTAGTGATTCCTTGGGCAACGGTTTTTGAACTTCGTTGACTGGATTAATATAGTGGCATCTACTATCCTCCATATTGTATTTTTTGAATGACTATGTAAGTCCCGTCTCTCGCGGGGTCGGGGCATGAAAATTTGAACAGTCGATACATACCAAGTCAAGTGAAAACTACTAGGCACATTTGATAGTTAATAAAATTTTAAACATTTTGCATATTTTTTTTTCATAATAAATAAAGCTCATATATGGCTAGAAGAAAATTTATAAATTATCTGACTGATTACATTGCTTCACGTGAACATTGAACTTAATTTTGAAGTAACTAATGAATATCCGCCTCTTAAGTATCTATTTACACAAAACGTATTCTGTTCTTTAGGTCCAACTTAAATTAAACACCACCATTAAAAAAAACACGTCGAAAATGTTTCGAGACAATTGATTTGTTCATGTTACTTCATGCGTTTCAAAACTGAGAAACTAAATAAATCCGGTTCTTCCACAAAGAATTTTAGTTAATCCAATGCTCTGTCAATAAATTTTTTACCTTATATATTAAATTCCAACGAAATAAATTAACAATAAATTATACTAATAAAGATAGTAATTGTTAGGCATAGCGATTTGCCGTGTAACAAAGAAAGAACATTTTGTTTAAATATTCCGTATCTAACGTTGATTATTTTCGAATTATTTATAGCCTGAAATTTGCATTTAAAAGGCGCATCTCAGGAATTTTTCATAATGTAAGTATGTATTAAATAAAACGCACATTGGCAATTTATTCGAGATAAAACAGCAAGAGTCGCGGGGTTTCACCAGCTGGTGTGGCCAGAATTTTGCATATTAAATTTCAAAACCAGTAGCTATTTCGGTTGTCATGTTAGTTTTGCATAGCGTGAGCATATCCTCCCGTTTTTTAAGAGAAATTCCAATTTTGGAAGCTCAGTGACTGTACAGTAATATCGAACAGGTTTTGCCAGTAATTCACGGGTTAATGTTTATATGCCACATTATACACAGTTATTTTCTTAAATATGTACATACACATAAAAATGTATTTGCTTATAAAAGCACGCCATAAACCGTTTTTAGTATCTGCAATATACGATCTACTTAAAATTTATTAAAAGCCACAACGCGAAATTAAGGCCATATATTTTTGAAAAAAAAGACCTTCGTAAAAAGTAACTCCCAATTTGACATTCCTATTCGAAAATATGAATTTCATGTCAGCTAGCAAAATTTTAGACCAGTTATAACGACCTAGGCCAGTCAGATCGGTGGATTTTCAACTTATACTCTATTTGGTAAATACAAAGAGCAATAAATCACTCAAGCACAGACCGGCCATGGGCGTACTACTTTTTCTTTTCACATTCATAAAAATTATATCGAAAAATCTAAATAAATTCATTATATATAAAATAAACATCTGTTGTTTAAATTAACCAATTATTTCTATACATCGAGCGAAAGTATTGACAGATTTCGAGTTGGGGCTAAAAAGAGAGTAGCGGTACGCCCGTCCGAGAGCACACTGCCAAACTCATCTTAAAACACGTGCCGGTCCACTTTTAGAATATAATCCAATAAATTTATTCACCATAAATCTTCTTACAGAAGCAATATCGGTTTTGTCATAAAATCTCGCATAAAATATAATATATAAATGGATATAATAAAATTAATTATAACTTTGCAAAAGCAAATATTTGCGAAAATTTACATTCTTAGCTTGAGACTCACATCGTCGGACAAACTGAATATTACACAGTTTGTATATCTTGTACATCTTCGCATTAATCAAAAAGTTTAGTATTTTCCTTAAGATTGTAATAAAACATAGTTTATATTGAAACATGCCAGTTTACACGCATCTGGGGATCACCCTACCGACAGATAGGGCCCAATTTCAATAGTGAATATTTTACCATGCTTCACATTGTGGCAAGCCGGAAATAACCATTTTAAGTCTAACAGAGGTTATCGTGTTTACAAGAAAGAGCTACACATGAACATACGTACAGACATTTTTCAGTGAACATTTGAGCTCAGCGTGTTCTGAAACGATTTTTGTATAATTTTTATTCAACGATAATTATTAAAAATGTCAGGTTATAAAATATAATAGGTTATAAAATATAATAAAATACTGGATTCACATTAAATCTAAAGTTAATTTTTAGTCCAGTCAACGGGAGGTTTCACCTCTAACTTGAGTACTAATGAATGGATTTTGATGAAACCTTGTGCAATGTGTTTGTAAGGAGTAGGAAAAGATCGGAAGGGGTAGAAAACACCTCTTTTATCACGAGTTCCGTAACTTGTAGTATTAGGTCAAAAATGCATATTTTTCGAGATATGGCCACTCGAAAATTCCTAAAAGTGAGGGAGGAGAAATGTAAAAGTTGAAAAAAGAAATTTGAAAAAATTCAGATGAATGTATCAAAATACAAGACTTTTTTATTTGCAACTTGAAAAACATGAAAAACTTTCTTTGAAATGGTAGCGCTTTAAAAATATGTAATTTAAAAATTGGAAAAAATTCAGACGTAGGCATTGAGGCCTTCTAAACATTTTTTGTCTCTTGGAATTTTTTAACTTGTTAATTTTCCGAGTATAGGCAGTTTTTCAAGATAAATGATGTACATTTTTTGCACATTAAAAAATACATGAAAATTCGAAAAATTAGTGTGATTTATATATATTATTACAAAAAAATATGAAACCTATATAGTTATACCATTTTTAAAGGTTCAATATAACTTTTAAATTGAAAATGTTAAAAAGTTTTCCCGAAAAATTTATAAAAATGTAGTACATTATTTATCTTGAAAAACTACCTGTAACTCGGAAAATTAGCAAGTTACAAAAAAATTCCAAGAGACCAAAAATGTTTAGAAGGCGTCAATGCACACGTCTGAATTTTTTCAAATTTTTAAATTACATATTTTTAAAGCGTTACAATGTCAAAGATAGGAGGTAATTTTTCATGTTTTTCCGGAAAAACTTTGTGAAAACGCACTTTACAGAAAAGTTGCAAATAAAAAAGTATTGTATTTAGATGATACATGCACCTGAATTATCTCGAAAAATATGCATTTTTCGAAAAAATTCACAAGAGTAGAAACATCTTATTTTGGGTCAAAAAAGGTAAATACATTGGTTTTTTTCGTTTTTGACCTAATTCTACAAGTTTCGGAACCCGTGATAAAAGGGTGATTTCCGATCATTTCCTACTTTAATCTTTTTTTAACTTTTTTATTAACCTCATTGCACAAGGTTTCATCAAAATCCATTCATTAGCGCTCCGTTGACTGGACTATTTACACTTTTCGAAAAGCGTTTGTAATAATAATAACTCCTATTTTTGTTCAGGTGTGTGGTTTAATACTATTTGCACATAGTACGTTTATTAAATTTCGTACTTACCTATTACTTAATAATGCCTCTATCTCAAGCTTTACCCTAATCCAAAGTAAATAATAGTCCTGTATGAAAATGGAATTGATATTTCATTAGGTTCAGAATAATCCGTAAACGCTGGTATAATTATTTTGCTCATCATTTATATTTACAGTATAAAGCTGAGTTCATAACTATTTGAAGTTAATTTGGCCGGCTATCACTGTCATGTTGAACTTTTTCCGTTATCGTATAGATATTAATCTCTCTTTTATTGACAAATTGTGTGTTCATACTCGTCAAAATGTCTAAAAAAGTGGTGAAAACGAAATTATTGCTACGAAGATTTAGTGTGCCAAATATTTTCAAAAATAGAAAATAGGTTCATAGCATTTAAAACTCATTATTTATTATAAAAACTAAGAAAATATGAAACTGTGAAACTCACTGCACCCTTAACATTGCCAATATGTAGGTAAATGCTGTGAATTCGGTTCTAGGCTAAGGATTTTACCCCGTTACCAACTTAAATTATTTAAACAAGATCTTATTTTGAAAATAAGGGAATCTTCAGGGATGCGCTGCCCATTTCTAATCAGTACTTAGTGACAAAATGCAATCGATGAATATCAGCCGTTGATGACGTGCAAGCAAAGATCAATTGCTCCAAGTAAACAGGAGAGATTACTTCAAATAATCGCTTTGAGCATAGTTATTGAAGAGGGCTTAGTTACAACTTGACATGATTCGATTATCAACACTTTGCGAGTGCACACAGAGTTAGAAAAAAATGTCTTGGCATAAAGACCAGCAGCCTTATCTTTTGACGATGTCGTTGATGTATATATATAGCTCTGAAACCGAATTAACTGAAACGCAGTTAACATGTGCAACTGTTTATCGCTTTAATTGATTATTTCAAATTGCTATCCCTACACACTTCCAAAGTATACCTGCAGGCGAATCGTCCCTACTTTTAAATTAATATGCATTCACCAACAACATATACGAAATAACTATTAAAGATGAATTATAACCTTTCTAAGGGGCTGTAGAAATGTAAATTTCTACCTGCCACACTACTAGGACAGTTTAAGCGCCTATAAAGAAAAAAAAATTAATCTCCAAAAAAAATTAATGGTTGCATTAAGAAGTTGTGGGTTTTAGGGTGGTGATTTAAGTTTTTACGTTAACCATCATAAAGAACTAAAAACCTCAGTTGCCATCAAAGTCTGCTGTTAATCTGTTTTCTTTTTAAAGGGTATATTTGACTGCATCTAATATTTAAACTCCTTCCGACAGGGTTATTTGTTTCTGGGGAAGATTTGAATGCCAAGCTCATTTCCCTGACTGATTGTGTGTTGCATATTGTATGTCGCCCGCTGTGACGTATTGCGGCGTGATCAACACAGACAAGAGAAAAACAGTCCACGACATTGCATGGAAATCACAAACTAACCAGGACTACTAGGATTTTCATTAATCGCCTCTCTCATACACAACCGCATACCAACATGTCTGCTCTACGCCGGCATATGTTGCATTATTCAAATGTCACTCGCCATTGTTGCATTACAGCAATACCATGGCTATATTAGAATTTAATTAGATCGCTTGGAAAATTGCGTCGTGTTTCTGCTGAACAATATACGTAGAGAGATAATAACTTGTTTCTAGGGATCATGTTGACACAGTAAAGCCGTTTTATGGTGGCGGACAACTCACATTAACTATTGAATCCGGATAACTGGAAATGATATTTCACATCAATTTATTGGTATTTTCATTTTTGTCATCAGGTTTGAAAGACCGATTACAACATAAACTTAAAAGTTTAATGTAATAAGTAGACTTTATTCGCTTGGAAAACTCGTCCGTATTATCGGGTACTATGTAGGGTGTGTATCGAATTCCAGGCAGGAGGTAAAAACTGAAAAAATCACGATTTATACTCTATTTGGTAAAGACGGAGAGTAATAAAAGCTCATTATCGATGCAAATCCTCTAAAAACGCGGTGTGTTATAAGACTTTATGCGGGTTATCTGCATTTCTAGAAAAATTCACTCGAAAAACCCGTTGGTAAATTATTAACTGATTATCTTTTGAAAATGTTGATGGTAGGAGAGCTGTCTTTGTCTCTTCCACCCTGAACTGTGTCTTTGATATTTCTCATGTACCTGTCTAAAAAGTCGCAAACATCATAACCGCCGTGTAACGAGAGCGATACGTTTATTATTAGATTTTTCGTTATAATTTCTATGAATTTTAAAATAAAAACGCTCATGGTCGATCTTTGCCTGAGTGATTTACTCTATCTTTACCAAATAAAGTATAGATAAAGATAGCTATCCGGTCGTAAAAACATTTTTCTGTCCCGTAAAGTAGTAAACGAGTTAAAATGAATTTAAAAATGAAATTAACATTAGATTACCTAAAGAATTTTTATAGTATAAGAAATCGCATTAGTGATCGACGGCTGACACTCAAGGGATGCAGAACGCAGAGCCGGATTTAACTATATTTTTCGCTCGTTTACTTTTTCAATGTAGGTATTATTTGTCAGCGGTGGCTTGTGAAATTTAGACTGGTTATACTCAATACTTTGGGTCATGGGACCCAGGCCATATTTTATGACATGACTAAAAAACACCTTACCCCAGGTTTTTGTAGAAAGAGTTATGTAAATTTTAAATATATTTTTTTTTTCAAAAAAAGGTTGAAAAAAGTATTTAATAGAATTTAAATAAGTCTTTTTACAAAAATCCAGGGTTGTTCCACTCATTTTTAAAACTTTTTTTCCCAAAATTCGATGGAATTTTTTTTGCAAAACTGCTTCATTTTGTCTTGGTAATCGTGCCATAAAATATGGCTTGGTTCCCGTGACTCAATACTGAGATATGACCAATCTAAATTTCACAAGTCGCCGCTGGATTTGTGCTATAGCTAGCAACAATTTACAAAAAACGTTATTAACTTGAAATAAAGGAATGAGTAGTAGTAATTACAGTATATACTTACTGAAGACACTGATGGACTCTGATTTTCTTGATCACTGTAATCACTATCAATTTCATTTTCACAAACACGGTCAGATGTAGACGTAGAGACCTTCCACGGTCGAAACATTTTTAAATTGAATATGATAACCTTCTTAAATTATTTTAAAAAACACAGCAGCAACTGAACATATATAATTATAACTTATAATATTACACTTACAATATTCCCCAAAGCTCTGCTATGAATTGATAACAAAACTTACTAAAATTATTTTCAAAAACACATTGCCAAATAAACAGATATAAAATAATTATTGAAACATATCTCCATACAGGCATTTAACAAAACACCTAACGGCGAATTGCGGCCCCGAATTATTGTTATACTCTTCGCAAATACGAAAACGAAGAGTATATTGCATTTGATCGGCACATTTCTAAATCCGTATATATCGCTCGCAGATAAAAAATTTTCATATCATTGTGTTAGTGAACAACTTTCAAAATGCCCGTCCGTCTCTCCGTTCGTCACGTTTCTTGTATGCACGATAACTTAAGAAAGAAAAGTCCGATTGTATTGAAATTTGGAAAGTAAGTTAGCGTTATCTAGAGGAAGAACCCCATTGTTTTAAAAAAAAATGAATCAGTAAATAAAAAAGTTATTAATCATTTTAATTCAAAATAAAAAATACAAACTAATTTATTAAATATTCGGCCGTTTTATCTAATGTTAATTTTGAAGTTAATTTTAACTCGCTTACTACTTTACGAATCCTTTAGGTGTGACGGACTCCACTATAGTGAATTTAGGGGGTCGATACATTCCCCAAATAGCACCCGACAACATACCCGATCCATTGTTATCTTTCTATGTACAGTCAATATAAAAAACCGCTGCCTAAGGACTCACTACTCCCACGTCCAGATTTCCTATCCAAGTCTCTTACAACGGAAAAAGTGTTGATATATATTTGCACTACACTATGTGGAAATAATTCTTCATAAAACTTCAACAATAATAGTGGGGGTGGATGGATTAAATTTTGGTTTCTGTACACACTAAATCACAATTTTATTTTTTTACCCTCTTTTATCATGAGATGGTTAATGTTAAAAAAATGTTGAGACTTTTCATACATACACCAAATACCAATTTTATAGACTCTTGCTTGCTTGCTTTACTCATTGGCCCCTGCACCCTTCAACGGAATAATATCACAATATATCTAATATATCATAATCTACTTCCAGATCTCGTTATAATACATAGGTGTACCAAATTTCAGGTCAATATCACAAACCATTCCAGAGTAATCGTGCGCACAAAAAAAGTTATACAGATTTTTTTCCTCAAACTTGAAAACTCGACCTTTTTGACAAAAAAAAAACCGTTTTTGTTATCGTTACTATACTTTCCCTCCACTACGAGAATGTGGAAGTAATAAACTTTAATATTAACTCCACTATACGTTCTAGAAATTCAGTACTCACTGTCTAATTTAAATCCTTCGAATGTGTCCATAGGGTTACAAAATACAAATTGCTTTAGTTGAGTTTTAAATAAACAGCATAATTTCTTTCATATTTTTAAATACTTCAGAAAGGATGAGGTCTCTTGTTGAAAGAAAAGCAAAGCACAAAGCACTAAAGCACTAGCTATAGAGTCAGCTGTAAGTTATAATAGCCCTTGGAAATCCCATAAAGCCTAAGGATATATTAGTTTCAATTTTTATTAGCCGTAATGGGTCAAATTATAAGCTGTATTATTGGAGATGGGGACACCAAACATTTGTTATTTATTATCCGCAGACTGTAAGAAGAAAACTCTCCTTGATGGAAGTAGACAACACTATCTCCGACAATACAAAGGCTGAAATGGAGCTAGGGTTGTGTTCTGTCACAAATCCTTTCTGATATCTGTAGCGAACACGTGATGCGATGTGTATTGTAGGACTCGCAGAACGAAGCAGCTATTGGTGGGACAAGATTTCTAACTTGAGATTTGTAGATGATCACCTTAGTTGCAGCATAAGCGCGGATGAGGTCATACTCCTGCTATTATGTCGCCCTTGTTCTAGTTTTACTTAGAGCTCCAGCTTTGTCTTTTGTAACAGACTACCTTGATCAGTGATCCTTAGTATATCTATCTGCCTTTGGTTTCTCCTCGAAGAAGATATCCTCCAAAACGTTGTGCTGATGTCTCCAAGGAGCTGATGGGAAAAAACTTCGATGAGACTGTGTGCCTAATATGAAGCCGCGACAGATGTGATGCCGTCAGACGTACTGTATAGCAAACGGATTCCAACAGGAATAATTCCTGGTAAAACATTGTGAATAGGAAGATTATTGTCTTTGGGTGATATATTTTATGGGACGGCAAGATATTTCGGCAGAAATTGGCCCTTTCTGATTTCCTGTCTCAACTAAATAATATAAATAATTGTATTTTGTTATTACAACCTAACTAAGAAGTTGTCTGGTATCTAGTTTCTCGACAAGTCGCCAGAATAAAACAAAATGAAAAGGAATATGAAACCAGCAAGCAGGCTTTTAATAGGTTTGAAGGAAAAAACGTATTAATATAATTTCGCTCGTTATATCTTTGTGAGTGGAGTCTTTCAAAGAGCCATACAATTTTACTTTTATCTGAGTGATTCACAACAAACAATACGGATGAGTAATGAATATAGACAGTTGTAATAAGCAGCAGTCGTAATTAAGCTTCTTCCCGCGCACGGCCTTAGTTAATTCAGATCTTGATAAGTGATATGGAGAAGAGCGTATTGTCTCAGTTGCTCGCCCGCATAAGTTTCATGGGTAGTATTACGGCCACACAATGATCTTCTGTTCTTAGCGCTTTCAGTGGAAAGGAAAGCCTGCCGTTCTGTCCACAAGGCTGTCTGCATAGTTCACGACGCTGGAATGCTAAGCTATCTCTCAACACGCGACTTTTTATGTTTTGGCCGTTTGTCTAATCAGGGAAGATTTAGATTTTCTTCACCAATTATCCTAATACCTTTTGAGTCTGGTTGTTCAAACGTTGATTAAATTAATAATGACTTACAGGTCTTCTAAATTGTACGTCTGTTTGTATAAATTATTGTATATCTAGTTACTGCTTAATAATAATCCCATCTAGTCGTCGCATATCAGCATAAAGCAGAAGTAGAAAAAAGTAATTTGTAAAAAAATTATATTTTCCATTTGAACTTTCGGTAGTGGTAATTAGCAGTTGTCCGATAATACAACATTGCCGTTTTCGTGGGCAAATTCATACGAAAACAAAAATACCTATTATTAAAATTAGAATGAAAATTGACATTTCCCTATAATCGGACCTGGAATTTGTAGTTGAGACTAACCAATCAGAAAAATGGTAAATAAAAAAAGTAATTTATAAAAAAAAACGTGTTTTCAGTTTTTAAGGGCGAGTTGTATCGACCAAGTTCAAACCAAAAACGGCTTGATCAAAGATCAAAATCCAAAGTTACAATTCAGTTGTTGATTCTGTGTTAAAACTATAAAGGCGCGGTTACACGGCGCGTGATTCGCGAAGCCACGAGCTCGGCTCGCGACTCGCGCTGGTTCGTCTGATAGCGAGCCAGATGTGTCAATACGGCGTGTGACCAATGCAGATTTCGTGTGGAGTTGTGGGTTGTAGGCTTGTCAAAACTACATGGAAGATCAGTCGATCGCAATGAATGCAAATAGACAAACGGAAGTTGCAGCTGCCACTTTGTGCGTAATTGCTGCTGGTAAATTGCTACAAGAGAAGTTGAAAAAACGTAAAAAGAGGTGGTGGATGGCGTCGCACATGAGAAGTCGAAAAAGTTTATTTGAAGTTAAGATTTTTAAATATATTATCTTTAGTCCAGTCAACGGAGATTTGAGTGCTAATGAATAGATTTTGATGAAACCTTGTGCAATGTGTTTGTAATGACGTTAATAAAGAAATTGAAAAAAAGATTACAGTAGAAAATAATCGGAAGAGGTAGAAAATGTGGCTTTTATCATGGGTTTCGTAACTTGTAGAATTAGGTTAAAAATGAAAAGAAAAAACAATATATTTATATTTTTGGCCCAAAATAAGATCTTTTAGGTTTGTGAATTTTTCCGAAAAATGCATATTTTTCGAGATATGGCCACTCGAAAATTCCTAAAAGTGAGGGAGGGGAAATGTAAAAGTTGAAAAAAAAATCTGAAAAAATTCAGGTGAATGTATCATCGAAATCCAGGGCCCTTTTTGTTTGCAATTTTTCTGTAAAGTGCGTTTTCACCGAGTTTTTCCGGAAAACGAAAAACTACCCCTTTTTTGAAATTGTAGCGCTTTAAAAATATGTAATTTAGAAATTTGAAAAAATTCAGACGTATGCATTTAGGCAATTTAGGCCAATTTTCCGAGTTACAGGTAGTTTTTCACGGTAAGTAATGCACTAAGTACTCTCTCACATTAAAAAATACATGAAAATTCGATTCTGAAGTGAAGACGACTCGGGAAAGGCTCGCGAAAAGGCGATCCTACACAAATCTTGCACGGGGGGCGAGCGTAGAGGCGACTTCAATGTGAATATCAGTCGATATTCCGTTGAAGCAACGTCGAGCGCGGTTAGTACTTGGATGGGGTCCCATCTTGGGAAATACAGCGTTCTCGTCCCAGCTTCTAGCGGCTTGTATATCAGTGTATACGCGGAAGTTACGTAATTTCAGACGAGGTTTACGTAGTGGATATACCATCCTTCGGAGGGGATGTAAAGCAGGCGGTCCCTTGTCTATTAAATGTTAGGCAAGTAAAAGATCCCTACTCTTCTTAAGGGAAAAGGTTCGGCAAAATTTCCAGGTTGGGAGCAGCTCGTCTCCTGGCGTCGGTGATAGGCCCTGGTAGCGGAAATAGGCCGACGTTAAATAGTTAAAAAAAAAAAAATCTTGCACGCGCCACCTTAATTAGCGGCTTTGACTCGCCAAACTTTACCGACACCTAGATGGAAGACGCGAGCCGACGCGAGCAACGTCTCCCGAGTCGCAAGCCATGCCAAGTTGCCTATGTCACACGGCGCTTGTTTCGTGACTCGCCGAGCCAGGCTTGCCTAATCGCGCGCCGTGTAACTGTGCCTTAACATTTCTTCTTAAAATATGTAAAATCTTATAATATTACAATACTAATTAATAAAATACACGCATTTCAAACGCCGATGATATCACAACGGCAGTCCGCAGAGAAGTTACAGTACAAAAAGGAGTAAGCACGCTGTAGGTACTATAACTATGTCCGTAAAAGTGGTCAGTCAGTCTCACTTTTACAAACATAGTATAAGGGTTATTCTTAAGGCGCAGTTACACGGCGCGTGATTAGGCGAGCCTAGCTCGGCGAGTCACGTAACAAGCGTCGTGTGACATAGGCAACTTGGCATGGCTTGCGACTCGGGAGACGTTGCTCGCGTCGACTCGCGTCTTCTATCTAGGTGTCGGTAAAGTTTGGCGAGTCAAAGCCGCTAATTAAGGTGGCGCGTGCAAGATTTGTGTAGGATCGCGTAGGATCGCCTTTTCGTCTCCACTTCAGAATCAAATTTTCATGTATTTTGTAATGTGAGAGTACTTAGTGCATTATTTATCGTGAAAAACTACGTGTAACTCGGAAAATTGACAAGTTACAAAAAAATTTCAAGAGACAAAAAATATTTAGCAGGTCTCAATGCATACGTGTGAATTTTTTCAAATTTCTAAATTACATATTTCTATACTTTGGAATGAAAAGGGCGGTTGTCACAAAATCATATTTTTTAGAAACGGCCATTTTTGTAAGACATGTGGAGCAAGTATTGGACAACCGTCTATTTAAAGTTGAAATATATATTAAAACATTACATATATGAACTTCCGGCCTTTAATTATAGAAATATAAGGCTTTTCTTTATTAGAAGCAGTTCTTATATAAAATTCACAAAAAATGGACACCCGCCCTTTTCATTCCAAAGTACAGATTTTTTAAAACTCTACAATTTCGTTTTCCGGAAAAACTCGGTGAAAACGCACTTTACAGAAAAGTTGCAAACAAAAAGAGCCCTGGATTTCGATGATACATTCACCTGAATTTTTTCAGATTTTTTTTTCAACTTTTACATTTCCCCTCCCTCACTTTTAGGAATTTTCGAGTGGCCATATCTCGAAAAATATGCATTTTTCGGAAAAATTCACAAGAATAAAAACATCTTATTTTGGACCAAAAATATAAATATATTGTTTTATCTTTTCATTTTTGACCTAATTCTACAAGTTACGAAGCCCATGATAAAAGCCACATTTTGTACCTCTTCCGATTATTTTCTACCGTAATCTTTTTTTCATCTTTTTTATTAACGTCATTACAAACACATTGCACAAGGTTTCATCAAAATCTATTCATTAGCACTCAAATCAGAGGTGAACCTCTCCGTTGACTGGACTAAAGATAATATATTTAAAAATCTTAACTTCAAATAAACGGGTGCTTGCCTTTTTCGACTTCTCATGTGCGATGCCATCCATCACCTCTTTTTACGTTTTTTCAACTTCTCTTGTAGCAATTTACCAGCAGCAATTACGCACAAAGTGGCAGCTGCAATTTCCGTTTGTCTATTTGCATTCATTGCGATCGACTGATCTTCCATGTAGTTTTGACAAGCCTACAACCCACAACTCCACACGAAATCTGCATTGGTCACGCGCCGTATTGACACATCTGGCTCGCTATTAGGCGAACCAGCGCGAGTCGCGAGCCGAGCTCGTGGCTTCGCGAATTACGCGCCGTGTAACCGCGCCTTTACAATAGGAGCAATTTGGGGTAACACAATTTAAAAGAAAAAAAAGGTGTTGAAAAAATTTGAAAAAAATATTTGCTAACTTATAGGCCGTAGAGTAGGATGTGATGATTTGTAAAGCTCAACATTTTATTTTTATTTTTTTTCAAAAATTCATATCTACGCCAATGAACAAAATGACACGATAATGATTAACTCACAAGTATATTGTTTTAAGTATTTATATTCAAGTACTCATACAAAAATAGACATATCATTTCAATACAGTAAACATATTTTGTAACCTTCTTCAGAATTTGGCATTTGCTTGGGCATATAGAAAATGTATAATTCTAAAATAAATATTAAATATCATTATCGTGGACGTGGACATTGTGTCAAAGATCCACGCTAATGACGATAAAAAATATCAACGCCAATGACGAAATAACTCTCAAATTCTCAAATTTTGTTTTGACATTAAATGGATTTATGTAGATTAATGAAACTATGCATAGCCTATGTACTCAGTGCAGGTTATCAAATAAGTCCAATATTATTTTTATATGAAAAAAATCTCACTACCACGCTAATGACTGAAAACTTACGCGCACAAATCGCCTAATATCGTTATACTTCAAACTTCACAAATCAACTGGCCACGCTAAAACTAGTAACTTCTTTAAAATGGTTTGTTTAGACTATCCAATGCCAATATTACCAACTGCTAAATTTCAGGTAGGCGGGAATTTTCGAATATTTTATTTTAATCCACGTTAATGATTTTAAACCCAGGGACAAATTTGATGATTTTTTTTTAGTTTTGTTTAAATATTTTAATATGAATCTCGCTGTTAAAATGCCACAATAAGTGTTTTCTCTAATTGACTATCACTAGATTATCCAGATCAAGATCGTACGTTGCAAAATAGTGTCATGCATTAGGTGGAAACCTGTTGGGGGACATCCACGCTAATGACATTTTACATACGAAAGGAGAAAAATTTATAAAATAGGAAATTTTTTTATCATTCAATTATGTATGAATGAATAGTACCAAAACCCTCCTAAACACAGACAAATAAACGAATAAAAGCCACGTGGTTTGGCATTGCATCTTAGAGACATGAAATTGCTCCTATTGTAAGAATAACCCAATAACTGTCTGCTTACTACCTATCACTTTTTATTCACTATGTAATATGCAATAAAACACGGATCGGTCATGTTTGTTTGAAAAAATGTGAAAAAAAAATTAGAAAATTTTTTGTCCATTTCGAGCGAACTCAATCGGAGAACACGCTGTATATTAACGCGAAAAATCTTTCGCTACCTCCCTGGTTGAAAGGTTCAGTTAACTGGGATACGGTGAAATTTTATTTCATAATTTTTAAAGATGAATCAACCTTTTTTCAAAAAAAATGTTTTGTCTTTTTCAGTGACGTTTTTGTTTAGCTTCTACACAGTAAAATAACATATCCATCGTTTTATCTTTTTAAACTGTATTATCAGGAAATCAAACGTATTAAATTGTAATAATTTTTTTATTAATTGGCTATAAAATGTGAATTCCTACGAGCCTCCGGACTAGTGTAACCAAATAAGAAATTAATTAAAATCATAGTGTTTGTAGCAAATTTGTGGGCGGGGAAAATTAAAATACAACAATAAAAGAAAAAATAATATTGTTTAAGCTATTGTCCAGAAAAAATTATTAAATTTTATAAACATAAGAACGCCAATATGATATTGAAAAATTTAGTTTATTTAAATGAAAAAATCCCATTTCGTACTTCACAAATCTTAGACTCTAGGACGATCGAAAGTATGAATTCGCCCCTGCGTAAATAATTGTTTTGATGCATTTCAAGCTTTCTGAAGAATCAAATTTGATCGTATATTTATCGTGTCCGGACTTAAATAAACAATGGATCTGGGTATTAGAATGCGCGACGTGTACGATTGATGAAGGTAATTTGGACTTGAGACACGTCCTCACTGTCACACAATGGTAGGGGATGTTCATCGAACCACTTCCGGCTCTAACAATACTCTTTCCACCACCGTAATCTACACCCAGTATCCGAATCATGGCTAACTATTTGTACATGTTAATTCAATAACAGGCCAACGAGGTAAGAACAGTATTGCACCTGACCAAATTAATGAATTGTTTATTGTTATACTGGGAACCTCCTTAATTGGTTTCCGTACAAAGTGGGATAGTAGCAGTGTCTGACAAATCAGTGTTTTGTATATATAATTTGTAAATATTTACGCAGAGACCACACAAATGCTCGTACACAACTGCCTCGGTTATGGATATTCAAGGCCCCTATTTGACGAAGGCTGACATTTGTTGTTTTCTAAGGTTTTTGTTTATTTTTTGTTATCAAGTAACATATGCCTTTTCTCGATTGAAATAGGTTTTGTCTCCGGTATTTTCGTACATGACCAACGTGCTTTTAAAAAATGGATATACTTTTATTTAATTGGAATTACTTCAAAACACATTTTTAGTTTATTTAAGGTCGGTTTAAGGTAAGGTTATTTCTGGGTAAAATACGAACAATAGTGTATTAAGTATCAAGAACGGTAATAGTCCAGTCAACGAAAGAGTTATGGAGAACATGGGAGGAGGGGAGAGTTTTACTCTTCAGGAATGTGTTGAGTGTAGTTAGGAGATAAACATACTAAAATTCCCCGCCTCTAGCCCCACCGTTTCACTGAAGGAGGGGAGTGGAAAGGTTCTTTTTTTCGATTCTTCGCTTATAACTCGGAAATGATGTGTCGTACGGAAAAAGGTAATCTATGCAAAATTAAACATAATTAAATTTCCTACAAAAATGTCTATATCCATTTTCTTCCTATGTGTTATAGTTTACGAGATATTCGCCAGCCAAAATCGATAATTAATTAAAAAAAAATTAATTAGAAGATTTCTATCAAAGCGGTTTACCGTGGTCTGCTAACAAATCACAGTCACAAAACAATCTTTATTTTACAACACTCGACGTATTTACTAACGTAATATTTTGTCGAAATCTATACATTTCCTTAAATTTACAGTGTGACACTTAAAATGAATACACTCTTATAACTTTTTTATTTTATTTCCGATTTGAATCAAATTTTACTCAAGTATAGCATAAATGAGGATCTACTTATGATCAGAAAACATTCGCTCGCTACACCCCAACCATTCATTGATACCGGCACGGTAGCTCAATCGGTTAAGGCGTATTGAGTGGCGAATACGCTGATCGACTCGCCACCGCGCTCTGGGTTCGACCCCCAGTCCCGGTATTGACAACACCGGTGGGTGTGGATGTATGTCTGCGTTTTTCCGAATGTGTAATCCCCTTCCGGACCGCCTTGGCTTTGGATTTGGGGGTTGTCTACTATCTGTGGTGTGTTTGTTGTTTATTGGACTGTAAAGGATGTTTTCTTGTCGTCGGCAATGTTTGAGGCTGAGCAATAGGGAAGCCTCCAATTTTGCCGGAGACCGGTATAACTCTTAACGTTCGCGATGCTTATACTGTTTTTTGCACGATCGCATTAAATTACACTTCAATTAAAATTATCTAATTTCTACTAAATAAACTAAAAGTCAAAAATGACGTTTGTATTTGATGGGAAGTCCACCTTGCCAAATATGATATTTGTATTTTGACTTTTCGTTTATTTATTAGAAAGAAATTAAATTATTTCAATTGAAGTGTAATTTAATACGATCGTGCAGAAAATAATGTTTTTCTTCTTTAAATCCATACAATTTCCTTATTTTTAATCCTTATTTTTGTGAAATAACATAGGTATACCTATATTATATTAATTACTTACCGTTCAGACGTCGGTAAGTAAATTACTTACCGATGTGTTGGGCCTAGCAATCAGTAAACATAAGCTGCCGTCTTGACAACAGATATTGTAAATAAACAAAAAAGCTCGATCGTGCAAAAAGGACATTTATAAACTCATAACTAAAAAGTTTGAAACGAGGATTATATTTGTGACCTCGAGTTTTTGACAATGAAGAAAGGTGAACAAAGTGAAACGTCTTAAAAATGTATTTTAACAGAAAAATGTTTTTAGAATATTCGCGAAAAATCCTTTTGCAGCCAATTTTTGGAAATAGTGTCTTAAGGCGTCCAGCTACCGATCGTACATACAAACAAATTCATTCATAACAAACAAACTATAACCTATATGGAAAGTAAAGGGACTCAACTTAAATGTAGCCCACTGATATCAAATACTGCGATTAAATCCTGAGGTCACAAGTCAAAAAATGAAGTTAAGAAGTTAGGACCGAGGAAAAAATGGTTTGAATATAAATATTTGTGATAAAAGCCACTCTTTGGTAATAAGTAAAAGCAGCAAACCTGTTTTGTCGGAAATTTTTGAAATTATAAAAATTAAGATAGTTAAATATTTTGAGACAATTAGTTTATTTGCACCCGAACAGTTCGGTTATAGAAAAAAATAAATAAACAAAAGCAATAATAATTAGCTAGGGGCTGTTGTAAATGCAATAGATAACAAAATATCATATGAAGTTTTAATAGATTTAAGTATGCTTTTGACTACTTTACAAATGATGATTATCTTCTAAAAAAATTTGAAGTTTATGACATTAGTCCTCGTCTTAGTCTAGAATTATTAAAATCCTTTATAGAAAACAATTCAGTATGTAGGAGCACCTTTAGAACAATACTCCTCAAAACTGCAAATTAAAACTGAGCTTCTTCGAGGTTCAATACTTGGGCCTATGTTTTTTCTGGTTTAGTAATTGACTTCAAAACTGTATTATTTGCTGACGACACAACATTTACAAATATAGAAGAAAGTATTGAAGGCCTTGACCAAACAACAGAGAGTTTAAACGATGTTAGTTAGATGGCCTGATGCTAACAAATTAAAATAAATTCCGAAAAGTTGGCAAAAAAATTTTTTTTCAAGCTCTGAAACCAATTGTGTAAAAATTCTAGGTATATACATAGACCCAAAATTAAATTAGCTCCAACATTGACCATCTAACAAAGCATCTAAATAAGGTTGTTTATTAAATAAAACAATTAATGAATTTTACCATTCCTAGACACTACAGCAATTCTGTAGTTTTATCATTTATGGCTTTCTTTGGGGAAATTCAGCTGGCAGCAACAGAATATTTAAAATACAGAAGAGAGCTGCGAGAGTTTAAGCTTATACAGAACTTAATGAACAATGAACATTGTAGGCCAATTTTTAAAAATACACTTCCAAGTATTTTTACTTACAGATGCATTATGCACATAAAAAAAATTCCTAGTTGCCAAGAAATTCAAAATATACTGACTCAACACTAAGAATAAAAATAACTTTCAGTAGGAACTTGAGTCCACGTTGTATGCAAAAACTTCGTTTGTTAACAAACTGTTTATTACTAGTCAAATTAGGTGTAAGTGGACTATAACTTGTGCATCCCCACATTAACTTGAAAATACTAACTAACAATTGCCTAATCGGCACATATTGGGATTGTTAAAATAAGGAGCACCAACGGTCACATATTGCGCGCAGAAAAATATACATAGCGTGTTTTTATTGGTACAGGTTTCCTTTTGATTTTGATTTTAATACAGTTCACGATTTTATAAAAATGCACTCTTTAATGAAATATATTCTTTATTATTTTTAATGTAATTCTAGAACTAAATGTTCAAAAGTAGTATTTAAACATACATATGTATAGTTGAAGCAATCGCATGAGAGTCAAGGCAAGAGGTGCAGAACGCAGAGCCGGATTTAACTAAATTGTTCGCTCATTTACGTTTTATAATATTACACTTACAGTATCCCTCAATGCACTGCTATGAATTGGTAACAAAACTTACTAAAATTATTTTCAAAAACACTACCAAATAAAGAAATATAATGTAATTATCGAATTATATCTTCACCCCGACAGTATAAGCTCGACTGCGGTGTCTAACTGCGGTCCTAGATTAAACAACACACTCATAAGTTTACGCCCACGTCAGATAGCCGACATCGAATGCCCGGTATCTTATCTCTCACTTAATGTAAAAGTGGAGTAAAGACAGGAGATCTAGTTGCCGCCTATCCATTCCTCTCGCCCCTCATAACGGCTCACTATTAAGATTAGTTCAACTATATATACAGAATCGGAAAGTTTTGCTTTTGGGATTGCATAGTTTCAACGACTTAACCGAGCGCCCACAATAAAGGCGTCTACCAGTACCCTAGCAGAGGTAAAGTGTGACACGCTTCTTAATGTACGTCATTGCTTGCTTCGCTCTCGCTTGCTCTTATTACCGTACCAAATCAAACACTTTCCGATACTGTATATGTCTGTATATCCTTATACAGAATCAGAAAGTCCTTCGTTTGGCATTGCGCTATTAACCGACCACCCACAATAAAGACGTCTGCCAGTACTCTAGCAGAGGTAAAGAGTGGACACACCCATCAAGAGGCATATACACGATTGCATGCTTCGCTCTCGCTTGCTCTTATTGCTATCCCAATACGTACACTTTCCGATACTGTGTATAACTCTATATATTATTTTTTTAACAGAATGTTTTCATATGCTATCGTTTTATCATCACAATTTCATGAAATGTTAATATATTTTTATCCTTCTATCACTGGACAACCTTAAACATTTGGTCAATTTGATTATTGTTTATTATTATTATAAATAAATATTGTTTCTAAAGATAAAAAAGCAGGAATAAAAATAGTCCCTTAATAGGGTTCATGTGTTTAATATTGGGCCAGATAGTTTGAATTTTATTTTTGTGCAGAATAAGCCATAGGACGAATATCGTCTAAGAATCCACACTGGCGGCTTGGCATGTTAAAGGGAATTGCTAACAGACAGACCTCCGAGTATTTCTTCCGTACATTTTTTTGCACTAAAGTATGACTCTTGTCGCAACGCCTAGTTAATGTCTTTCTTATCCACCCTTCTCGCGGTTGCCAGTGGTTAGATTTAGTTTTTTACATAGACAGTTGATAGACATTGTTACCTTTTATTAAAAATGTCAAAAATTAGACAAAAGAAATTGCCAAAATTAACGATAAAAGAATTAAAATTGCCGATTACCGCTCAACCGGTTTACCGGTCTTGCAAACACTAGCTGCGATATGGCGGCGCGATTATTATTTTTTGGCCACACCAACCGGAGAAATGACAATCTAGAACGGTTATGGTTCAGGAGGGAAAACCAAATGGTGGCTGATAAGAGGCGAATGTTACCAAGGGATTGATGTGGAAGAGTTTGTTGAAATCGTAAGTTTAATATGCAAATGCAATGGATGGCATGTTGAGATTGGACATACTATACAGCAAAGGGAGACCGATTGAAATAATGCGTGTCACATTGATACGTACAAATAAACGTACATAATATGTGTGATTTACATATTTATTTATATATTTTTTGACATTTATCTATTTTTAATGACTGAATCAAAAGTACAAGTGGTCGGTCGTTTGTTTACTCCACTCGTAATGGGTGAATATATCATGGTTTACTTGATTTTTATATCGCGCAATTTTTGGATCGTTTTTCTGGCCTTGACACTTTATATTTACAAAAAAACGATGCCAACGTATGTAACGAATTAAACGAAGACAATTTTTGTCTTGAACATTTTTTTTCATATGCGTTATAGTCTCCGACGAAGGGTCAACCGCGCCCAAAATTTTGTACACCAAATTTCCTCTTTGACGAAGATTTCTTCGGATGTCCTTCTGGACCAGATTTCCTTCGCGGTTTGCCCCTTGGTCCCTGAGATTTTCGGAAAAAAGAACTATTTTTGGCTGGTTTAGCATAGCCTCACCAAATTTTGCAGAGGGGGTGGGTGTGGGATTTTTAGCATATTCGTTGGTGCCTCACTCTGAGAATTTTTCGCAAAATCTTTACCTCGTCTTTATACCATTTTTCTTAAATCATCTAGATTATTATAATTTAAATAAAATGTGGTGGCAGTAATTATAGTAATTAATCAACACTCTCACTATTATTAATATTTATTACATAATTATTTAAAATAACCAGTAAATCTAAACTTGCAATCTTTGATAATACAGAATGATAGACACTGCTAAGTCATCCAGTTGTGAAGATGACGTTTTTGTACCATACCTGACGGACCATAAGGCGATTAACTTGCAAATTGCCGATGGGTATCAGAAATATGAAAACATGTGCATGTACACCTATTGCAGTTCTTGCTCGGTGGGCATGGGTCTTCTGATGGGACGAAGAGAATTTGCAATGTTAGATGTAATGAATTCGATGCAAGCTTGAACGGTAATTACGTCAACTGAGTCGAGTTTAAGCATTAGTAATAGCAGTTAAATGTGTGTTTACGGCCCGCTTATCTCCATGTAGACGGCAGACTAGAGACCACATGGACACACGCACATATAACATTAGTTACGCCAGTCACCAGACCAACTCTCTGTAACCACACTATTAATTACTCTAATCGACGTCTTCGTTTTGCCACCACTACTACGCGGATACGGAAAATGTGCTAATCAAGTTTCCGACCGAGAAAAACTCATCGTTAAACTGAAAGAGCTCGCCGAGGTTCATGCGAATTATGCGGTTTTTAATTCTACACATTCTGATGTCTATTGGACATTCTTCAAAGTATAATATGGTTTCTGCGGCTTTAAATTAAAAATATAAATTATAACACAGTTTATGACATCAGACTGAGGTGAAACTTCCCTTAACACGCTTAATTCTAGGAATTTTGTATCTGATAAGTTTTATGTGACAATATTTCATTATAGTGGGTAAAAGCCATGGAGTGGATTCTTCTTCTTACTAATGTGGTCCGTGAATTATTCTGATTGGCATCTCTTGCTGTATAGTACGTTTCACAGCGCACAGCCTCGCCAAAGCCGCACTAATTTATTTATTATGGGTGCCAGTGGCGTTTCCCCTTGATTGAATGTGGTTGTTTTCACTCCCAGTTAAGTTCTGTATGTTTAAGAAATGTTTGATAGACGAGAAAGGGAAAGCTGAATTTACCGTAGATTGCTAACTGCCTTCTCTCAATTTGGCTTCTCTAGACGTACATTTTAGCTTTTATTTCTAACACTGTAGAGGATCTTGTGCTTAGAGATCTCTTAGTCACTTTTATTGAAAATCCCTCTCGAGCTTTCGCGATGCGATCGATGTATTGAATTACAAAGTTGCGAGGTTAGGAGACGTCAATAGTTCAAATAATACCATTTATTGGTTGATCCGAAGAATACAGATAATGTTATGCAATACTATCTAAAGAAAATATGAAAATTTGAGTCGCCTGCCCAAGCAGGGCAAGGACGAATGCTTCTTATAGAGGACGTTTATATCGCATCAACCTATAATAGAGAGCGTGCAATAGCAATCGATTAGGTAAAAAGATTCACACAACTTACTCAGAAGATTATGAAGGCACTTTGGGTTTGGGACTGATGGGAAATAATATAAAAATCGAGATAAAAACATTTTACTTAAAAATTTTTTGGACACTAGTGGTTAGCTTTAAGGTTCGTTTTAGTAATTATATCATTCACAAGAACGAAGTTCAATTATATATGAGTTTATTTCGCTTTCCTACTTTACATTTCAAACAATTAAAATGTTATCTTCTTACCAGGATGAAACTTTTTTACATGTTCCTTATAATGATAGAATTTGGAGAAAGTAACTTTACAAGTTCCACAAAACATTGTTTTAAATAGCAGACCAAAAATATTTAACACAATATAATAACAACAAACTTTGAGGTTAAAGTCGCAGGGAAGCAAGCAGGGAAAGCTGAACAAGTAACGACGGTTGACTCACAATGCGCATGTGGCAGCCCTGGCACAAACGTGGAATTCCTCCGTGTATACGCTAGTCACTATCATTCTCAAACACAATTAACAAAAGAGCTATTACACAACTTAAATAAACACCCGTATGTACTTAATAACTCAAAAAGTATAGTCACACAAAACACAAAGCACTACAATATACAATATTACCAAATCAAAACTAAACAATAAGAAACTAATATATACTAACCTTACATACCACATAAAGAAGACTTACTATAAAATAGCCAATCCAACAGAGCAAATTATCCACTCTTAAATTAGACAACCCGAGGCAAGCATCGTTGATGGAAGATCTTAAGCATGTGCGAACACTATCACAATTGTATGTCTGTATGTGTCTTCATATCTCATCAATGACTGATTCGATTTTGATGCGCTTTTCCTTTTTCTCTTTTTTTTATGAACATATTTTATCGAGGTTTCATCTCGGTAGACATTCATGAATAAAAAAATAATTATTCTCACCTAACTCCCTAAAGTTTCAACCGATTTTGATCTCGTTTTCTTTTTATGAAAGTACATTGCGAGGTGATTACAAGACATATTAGATTTTGAAGTTTAGTTGCCATTTTGGATTCTACATATTGACAGTTTTATTGGTCGGGGGGGGGGTCTTAATATTTTCAAGTTTACTTGTTGGAATAAGTTCTATTTCCTAATTCTTTTAAAAGTTCCATCGACTCATATCGGACATTTTGACCCTTACATTCAAGGTCGTATATTGTTTAAGATGTTTGCTGTTTAACAGCTGTATCGTTGACGTAGAGGCGAAGCACTTTTTGTTTATATAATGTTTTAAAACGGAAATGTTCGCGAACGATTTTAAAAGAACTTTTTCGATATTCCAATTTTGGGTGCTAGCCTCAATTTTTCACTCATTTCGAATAGCTGTTTTTCAAAAACTATTGCGTCACGGACAACAAAGGCACTATCGCCCATTTTCGCAAATGATCGCAAACCAAATTGTTCTTAATTTTCAGAATTAATATACTAACCTTACGCACATAAATCTCAACATTTCCCTGTATTTTCTCTCTCCCGGAGGTATCTCGTATAAACTTGTTTTTTGAAGCCACCTTCAAAGGACCGTAGTACCCTTAGGAAGGATTTGTTGGTCCCCCAGTTTTGTATACACTCTGTATACTAGAAATAAAGATAATTGGATGACACGAAGCACAGCAGCTTGGCGGTATGTGTTATGTGTTACATGATATCCTTGTGGATCGCAAGTCGCAAGTTTTATTGCTTTACAACAATTGCAGGTTGACGTACCAGGGCTGTATTAAATGGAGAACATGCATGCATTTAAACCTAAAATAAACTCAAGTGCAAGTATATAAGTTTAATATGGTTTTACTTGTTTCTTCAAATAAACTAAATAAACTACTAATCATACAGGTTTTGTTACCAATTTTATTACTTAAATTAATGTTTAGTAGGTATCTATAATACAGAAATGATGGCCCATTGATTACAGGATATTTCAGCTTAGATGAATGATTTCGACAGGGAATATCATTATCTCAAGGAAGCAGGTGTAATATTACATGGAACTCGAATGAATATATACAGGGTGTTTGGATATATCGATAGAAAGTTTTAAGACGGTGAAAAAGGGAAATAGAACATATGACCATATACACCATTATACAAAGTATCATAAAGGACAAGGGTAGATAAGCTGTATAATTTTCGCCCACTAATTTCATAAAAAAGAAAAGTTCTCCTTAAAGTCATTAAGCGTTATTTATTTATAGTTGAACATATGATCTTTATGTTTCTATATGTTTTACATTTGAAAAACAACAGTAGGTCACAGTAATATCATTTCAAAATGGGCATGTTTGCAGTTTTTTAGTAATTTTTGACCTTTTTCCGAACTTTTAATGTATATTTCAGTTAGATGCGCTCGATGAAACAAGATAAACTATACCTCATTTCATTGTTAAGCATTTAAGCTTTTAAATAATGGTTAATTTATATTATTTCATCAAGCGCTTCAATGTATAAGGGAGTCGTAGTAGTGTCGACGTTGCGTGCGAATTTAAACGTGTCAGCGCTCAAAACCACATATTGTGGTATGTATTGAATAAGAATATGTTTATCCACGACCATCGTATAATTATTGCATTCTACATTTAACAATTGTCAAATAATGATAGTCATTATTCCAACCAAACGTATAATGAACATAATCTGGTTCTAACAAATATTTAACCAATCAGGAACTAGTTGTTTTCATTCTAACGCACCTTTGACCAATCAGGAACTAGCAATTTTCATAAAGAAACGGCGAATCCATGTTTTCGTGCATATTTTCGTGTTTGACGTTTAACACGTCAACGTTTTACTGCAAATGAACTTTATTTTTTCAGTTTTAAACGATTAAAACAGTTAAAATATGCGATAGTCGTGGATAAATTATAGTATTCAGTTCGTGTATAATGGCTATTACACACTCGGATGATTTACGATACGCCTTCCTCTCGTGCCGTAAACATCGCCCCCGCGAGTAATAGCCATCATTATACGCTCACTGAATAATCTACTATTCCAAAGAACAGTTTTTTATTACTCGTCAAGACATATACTACTCGGAAAATATAATGACATACAACATGGCCGATGGGCGGAAAAAGGCCCTTATCTACCCTTGTCCTTTTGAGATACCGGCCTTTACAATACCCCAGACAGAACCTATAAAACGATATGCCACAGAGTAGAGTAGTGGGGGTGGCTGATGCCAAAAAAAATATTAATGCCTTTATTTCTTTTAGACACACTAAATCACAATTTTTTTTTACCCACTTTAATAACGGCGGGGGTGATAATGGGTGCCAAAGATTTTTTTAAAACTTGGCTTTTCGTGCCTACATACACTAAATCCCAATTTTATGGACTCTTGCTTGTTTTGCTTATTTACTCCCATTTACCCTCAAACCCTTTCAACTCAATGAGATTAAAATATAATCTTGTTCCAGATCTCGTTATAATTTGAAGTCATATCATAAACTGTTCCAGAATAACCGTGCGCACAAAAAAAAAGTTAGACACGGACAGAATTTTTTTTGCTCAAAGTTCAAGTATCGGTTTCGTAACATTTTAAGCCTATTTGGACAAAAAGAATTTCTTTTTTTTTTTGCTTTCACTCCGCTGCGTGGATGGATGTGGAAGTGCTCCACGGAAAAACACAGTAAGTATGTGTAAAATTATAAAAGGAATTTACTCCAGTTTATTGCCTCTAGGAGATGGACGAACATATCGTACTTAAACCTTTATAAGGAGTCTACAGACGATCCAACCAACCAACCTTCTCGATACACTTTGAAAATTGTCATGATAACTCGTAAAAGTGAGCTGGTTTGCTGGAATTCCAGCGTCTTCGAAGCGTACCGAAAATGTTGGCTCCAGCAGTTTTACGAGTTCGCATGGCAATCTTCAAAGTGCACCCAGACGGTCGGTTGATTGGTTGGATCATTTATCAACCTTTAGTTAATAATAATAATAATAATAATACTACCATAACAACCTAATAACAAATAAGTAAGTTTTTTGTCACAATATCAAAAATAACTTTTATTATTCAATATTTACTACTGTGTTCTTCCTTGGAGCAGCCGAATTAGTCTCATACTGAAATTTAGAATTTATGTCCTTTGTCTATAAATGGGTAGTCTCGAGAGTAGTCTGCTAGTCTCTTTCTGCGCAAGAACACCTTAGGGTATTATTTGCAATAATTTGGTTTATTCACCATCAAAATTTATGAAATTTGTTGGTTATGTAGTTTATAGCTTTGTAGTTTTATATTTTATTCATCTGTTAAAAGAAAAATCATATGTTGCTCATTGAATATGATTTGTCATCTTCATTGGCAAATAATTCGAGAATTGTGCATTTGAGGATTAAAACAAGAGTGCCTCTTTTTATGTCAAATTAAAAAATACTTCATATTTCTCCAAAACGGCGCGATGAACCTAACCTCACAAAAGTTGAGAGTACATTTTTTCAACAGCAGTTGTGTTTAAACACCTTGTATAATGAAGATGCAATAAACTGTTTGCATTACACTGCAATTTTATAGTTTATAATTTTGAATTCACCACAAAGCAAAAGATGGCATTCGAGAATAAATCGGCAGAAATATGAAGAGCCGTTGCAGCAGCCATAAACGTCATGCGCGGTCTTAACTCCTTATTATTACGACATTACCTTGACTTTTAGTTCTCGTCTCGGTTATTTACATGAAAAATAATCTTTTGATAATCGATCTGTACGGTTAAAGAGGGTCTGCTTCGGTGACAAGACATGTCCTACGAACCATGCATGCCATGTTCGCCCATAAACGAGCATTTAATAATATACTGCGACCAAATATTCGCTTCGTGACCAGTGTAATATTAAATTGGAAATACTTCTTGTTAACACGACACGTAAATACTTGTGTATACTCTTAATTATAATAATATGGTTTTGTGATTATTATAACTAGCTCGGTGTTCAGGATTTTTTTATATTAGCGTTAACTGTGATATTTTTAAAGTTTCAGTGGCAGACTGAAGAGTTGGAAGGGGCGAGCGAGTTTGTAAAAATTGGCTCGTGAAAGACCTAACCTAACTTTATCAGATTCGGTATAAGGCGCATTCGAGCACTTATTTAAACCTCTTAAATGTAAACGACCGATACATTTTAAATTCAAATATAGAAAACCGTGATACTACGACTATATCTTAGCATCATCGTGGTAGGAAAATAAAAAACACTCTTAAACATGCGCACACGCGCATTTGAAAAGGTGACTAGGGACTCCATTTTATACAGGGTGGTTATAAATAATGGTACACGCATCATCTGTTTATACCAGAAATCAAAATATGAAGATTAAGCCCGTCTGTCTTTGCAAGCACGAAAAGTAACGGAGAAAAAATCTGATCGGATTGAATTGTGGACTGTAGTAAAAGTGTAAGTTAGTTAGCTAGAGAACGAATACTATTATTTTTGGAAATCAATAAACGTGAAGTTTATTAAAAATTATAATAAAGAATCTATAGGTGAAGATAGTGGTCAGTTTCTAACAAAAACAAGAATACTGTATGGTATAGTGACGGTCGTTTTGCTAGCCAATCATCGAGATATGATTACTAACATACGCAGCGCCAGTATTGTGCAGCGCGAGCATGACCTTCAAGAAACAAAAGTCCCGGAACATAAATGTATGCGTTTCGTCTAATTCATGATGATACACCTCCCTCAGATACTTATATGCAGGGCCCCCGCATCAAATCATATGCCACGGTACCAAATTCACTGGCGGGCCCCCGCGCCTAATAACTGATGAGCGGGAATTTTTTTTGTCAAAATCTTTGGCGGGCCCTCGCTACGGGCACCTCGGAAGCCAACGGGCCCCTGCGCTTAATAATTGATGAGCGGGGGGAAGAAATTTGAAAAAAAAAATTGCCAAGATCTCGGACGGGCCCCCTCTACGGGCCCCTCGGAAGCCCGGCTCCCTAAACTCAGTACTCAATAGACCCCCCATACGGGGGGCCTGCTTATATGCACGTTATCAGGACAATACTCTACTAGCGAACTATGTTCAATGAATGTCTCAAAAATTTTACGTATTTATTTATTTGGTTAAATGGAAGAGCAGAAGGTTAGTTGTAACTATTTCTGAACTTCGCTATTTGTAAATTTTACAACTTGTATGTTTACAATAAAGACATTTATTATTATTATTTTAATCGTCACACAGTGGGTTGTTGCCCAGAGTCACCGGATTTCTCAAGACTTTCCTGTCGTCTGCTGTCTGGAGAGAATACGAGAACCGACACGACGGACCAACGCGGCTATACCCAGTGTTACTGCCTTCTGCATCCACAGTATAGTGTTGCCCGCAACTATGTTTAGCTCTTCTAAGTGCTTTTTATTATTATTATCATTATTATCTCTATTTTCTCATTTTTTCAAATGGTTTAGGTAATTAGGTGAACGGGTTTCAACCAAGTTTTACCTAATCAGCACTTAAAAAGCGTCTGACAATATGACAGGTATCCAGAACTACTGACTTGCTAATTGTTGAAAGTGCGTATTGGATGTTCAGCTTGTTCAAGTTGAAAGTTAGTGTTTTTGGAACAACTGCTTCGTTGATATAGTGAGTGAATAAATTTTTACAGATTTCACCTTCCACATCTGTTTTATTTCAGCTGCTAGTTTCGCATATTTGTGTACTTTTGTGGCATATATTGATTGAAGATTATGGCTTAATGGTATCGCGACATCGATAATATCCACCTCATTCTTCAGTTTGTTGTGTACTACTATATCTGGTCTGTTAGCACTTATTCTTATTTCACGGTCCCAGTAACATTTATAGTCTTTGTTATCTAGGACTTCTATGGGTTCATATTTATAGTAAGGTATACAGTTTCCTATTAATTTGAATTTAATGGCTAGTTACTGATGGACAATTTTTGCTACATCGTTATGTCTTTCACTGTAGTCAACTCCAGCAAGTGTATTATTATTATTATTATTATTATTATTATTATTTAAGCTGGGCGACAGTCCGTTAACAAAGAACATCACACAAATTATAGAGCGGAATGTCCCATTTCAAATAAAGCACAACCGCCATACCAGGCGTTGCCCATTTTCCGGCAGATTATCTACCAGAACCTTTACAACTATACCCTCTACAATCCAGAAAACTTCTTACTACAATAATTTACAAATCTTTCACTCTTTCATATCCCCCTTTCTTTTCTTCCTTATCCTCTCTTTATTTTTGTATTTTTTGTTGTTTATACTAAATTAATCGTATTCATTGAAATCATAACATTTTGTAGTATAAATAAGCGGCTTAGCATTATATGCTCGGTACTATGTCAATTATCTGAAACGAGTTTTACGATTCCTATTGCAAATTTTATTTTTATATCTTTTAATTCATCCATAGTAATGAAAGGAGTTGAGATTTTTATATTTAAGTTTCGTTTTAAGTACCTAGTTCCAGCCCTGCCCTGTTCTGTCTGTCAACTACCATGGCGCTTCGCGCCCTGAATGTCTAACAGGGTTCAAGCACGGATGTCGGAAATTCTATGTGGAATTAAGTTGTTTCGATTGAATGATTGATTGGGAGATGATTAAATTTTAAAATATAACAATTATAAAATTAACTTTTTCCAAAAAACGGCGAAGAGTGCCCTATAGAATAGTCAACAATTATAAGAAAAACTTCAATCAACCGGCGACGATGTAACATTATTGTTTTACATCGAGTTTGCCTATTTTTTTTACTTGCGTTTTAAGTTATATTGTAAATGGTTTTCAGGTTTAAATATTTGCATGTGTTTTATATTCACACGTGTACTATATATCTATCATCTTTTATCTTATGCAAATAATATATGAAACAGCGTATTGTGATAAATTGTAGCCCATAAACTGAATATAAACGACGACATAATCGTAACCGACAAGTGTAGGTAAATGTTAGAATCTTCTTGACAGAACATTGTGTCTTCAATAAGGAAGTGAGCAAATGTTTCGATTGCGAGTGTTTCTATCGGGTGAAATAACCCAAGTAGGTACTAAATAATTTTTCTGAATTATGAACATCGCTCAAAATCTGTCCTGTGAGAAAAAACAGAAATTCGAATAAGTGATTGGTAATGGCTGCTCAGTCCATAAGAAGACTGTGTTTCTCTTTTTACCTATGATGAGAGGGTCATTGTATAAGCCGCACAAAAATGATCTCTTCCATTTTTTATGTACAACGAACGGTTTAGGCAAAAATGTGCTTCGAAGTTTTTAATATTTTCTTTAAAACACCAAAATAAATCGATTAAAAAAAAATGAAGGATATATTTTGTCTAAAATGACTGGAGTATAATATCTGGATGTGGAAATAGTGATTCCTGGGGCAGCGGTTTTTATTTGGTACAGATTTAATTTGTTTTACTTTCTGCCATTTCCATTTATTTGATTAAAACAAGTAAAATATGTATTTTAAACATTTCTGAAACCATTTTTGTATCGCCTTTTAGTTACTGGTTACCCTTTGAGGAATGCCGGGTATCATCAGTTTTTCCTTAAAATTATTCCCAAGAAACTCCACAATAAACTCCTGATTTTCTTCTTCGATGAATTGAAAAGCTCACGACTTTCGAGCAAAATAAATTGTTTATTGCCAATTCATCTCTTTTTATAAATACTCGAAAAGTAAATATAGTCGACAGTTGTACAAGTAGCATTGAATTTAGTATATTTGCGGGTTGCGTTAATGTGTCTTTATACGTTTCTTGTTGTATACAGCTGCTTGATATTCAAACAATTACAATTACAATCATTAAATTTGTTTTAATTGTAGAAACAATATAAAAACAATTCGGATGTGGAAATAAAATTCCTTGGAACATCTGCCTACATTTGTTATGGAAGTTAATAAAAAAAAAGCAATATTATTTTATGATGTTAAAATTTAATTTTATTATCATTACTTAAAGTTTGCCTTTTAGTCCGACGTTATAAAAAAAAAGTTGACTGATGTAACCTTAAAATAAGTAATTAGGTGTCACTGGAAATAAGGTAGATTAAAAATGATGCTGATGGCATTTTTAAAAGATTAACTGGTGATGAATTGGCAGTTTACAGGTGTAATTAAAATTTTATTCCACACACAATATACACGGTGAAGTGAAATAGTATAGTCTAGCTACCTCTCGTAAATGTTAAGGCCCCCAACATCCGACAGCTTGTCAAAACTATAAAACGGTGAAATGAGGCTGGGAAATAAATTGACTAAGCAGGTAGAGATCCCTCAGAATGAAGGTCACCTAACAATGGCCAGGTCAGAAAGCACAGCTCAAAACTAAATTTATGCTAGTCGTTAATATTCAGCCAACAAACAACGAATTGTAAATAGAAGTTTCTTCTCTAGAAATGCCATAAAAATTCTGTTTACTTTTTTATTGTTATTTTGGTCTGGGGAGCAGTAACGTTAGGTACGAAAATGTTAAAAGACATAATTTATAAACAACTACATTTTTGCCCATATTGGTTTCTTATTATCCTTTGTACTGCCTGGTACTATGTTTTAATTAATATGCAAGACGGTTTTTTGCTAAAGACGTATTCTGTAAATGAAGAAGATTTCGGGATTCGAAAATAAGATTTTTAAGTAAATACCAGTGTCTGATAAAATTTGACTCAAGCGATTTGTTAATTCGCGTCCAATTTTATGTGTTGGACACAAAGTTATTGCAATCATGACAATACATACTAATTATAATTGAAAATCGACTAACTCCCACTCTAACAGAGCTCAAGCTAAATTTTATCAGGCTGCATCCAATTTATTGATAAATATCCAAATCTAATACAGATTTAAAATAAAATCAATAACATAAATCAAAGTGTATCATTAAGATTTTTTTGGATAAGCAGTCGGAATATTCAGAATAGTATATAGATATATTAAGAAATATGCATTTCAGTATTAACAAAAACCATAAAAAATAAATCACATTTCCGTAGGGTGTATACAGGGAAAACCTGAAAAAGTTATGTAATATATTGTACCTATATGTTGTGCTACTAGGTTGTTATCAAAATATGATTTGATTGAATCACTCAATGAATTCCGTCTTCCTTTGAGTGGCATGGTGAGTCTTTTTTGCTCTCTTGTACAGAACTGAAGACATATATGTTTATTACGAAATTATATGATGCCTTTATTTTGTACAGCTACACCAAGAACTTTTAAAATATAAGTTTGTACATATAGTGATCAACGTACAACTCTCACTTTCAAAGGATTCAAGGTTTATATATGAGTATTTGCGTACAGTACATATCCAAGAAATGATATAGTTCAGCACATATCTGTAGCTACGACTAGCATAAATGGGTTCAAAAGTCATTGATTATTAAAAAAAAATAAAAGTATTAAATGGAAAACGTAATATCATCTCACAGCCTATTTAAGTGGGTAAAAAAGGGGTGGCCCAACGAGGAGGGGGTGGATTTTGTGAAACATTTACCTTGACGATCTTTCAAGTTAACTAGGCTATTCTTATCTAGACATTCTTTGTTTCGAAGTAGATTGCGTCACGTAAAGTATATATAACATAACAGCCAACAATATGCAGTAAAAGCACTGATAAATGTTGTTTAAATAACTAAATTATACCTAAGTAAAATTTTATCTGGAAATAATAAAACTAAAACACAATTCTGACGAGTAATTAAAACAAAAACTTACTTTACATTGACCGTGTTGATACAAAGTTCATATTTTCTTTAGCAATGTTAAATTTTAATATACTTTAATACGTGAATAAAAATTGCATTTAATAATATTAAAATTTAGATACTAAATTAGATATTTTTTTAGCCATCAATACGAAATGAGTTGAAATTGTAGTCGGGCGTGGCCAAATACGAATAACATAAACATAAACATAGCAGCGAAACCATTAATACCTATTTGATAAGATTTTTCTAGAATATGGTATTCGCAGTATTTTGCGTGAGTGACTTTTTGATTTAAAATGATAATATACATGATGATTTACACGCCTCTGGCGATTACCCTGTATATCAAATATAGCCCAGTTTCAATAGGGACAATTTTGCCGAGCTATATTACATAGTAACAAGTTTGAAATAAAAATAATCTAACGAAAGTTGTAGTGTTTACAAGAAATGGCCTACACATACAGACTAGGTTGCCTAGCAATCTAGTCGCGATCTATTAGCCTACATGTTATCTTTTATACCAACTATTTCTTATCTGAATAACAGATGAGGGTATTAACTTCTTATGCCGGATCTTAGACCATATGTGTCTGTATGTGTATATGTATGTTGCCTAGCCATATCTTGACCCCATGACATTTAATTTGAAAATTGTTGTCAGGCGAAATCCAAATTTTGTTTTTAAACGTATATAGCAGCGAAACCATTAATCCTACAGGAATTTTTCAAGGAAGCAAATTCATCATCATTTTATAATCTTTTTAATAGATCCCTACAAGTTTTTTCCTAGAACCAACGTTTATCTAGATATTCGCAAGAGATGAGAAAAAACACGTTTCCTTGGAAAATGTAAATTGTATCGCTCCTAGCGTCCGTATTTTTTGTCGTAGGGCAAAAAATAAAAAACAAAAATAATTTATTAGCAAGAACCAGCTAGACAACCACGGTGCGCAGCGCCGTGGTGGGTGTAAGGTTGGGCGAGGTAGGTCCGGTTTGGCTTCTAGCGTCCTTATTTTTTGTCGTAGGGCAAAAAATAAAAGATAGCTCGACTGACTGTTGTAACGGGTTTTTGAAATAAAATTCTACACGTCTTCTTACTCTTTGCGTATTTGCATTAACAAAGGCCGTTTTTAAACATATCTGACGGGATCGGGACAGGTACAGGTCGATTTAGAATTAAATTCTACGTCTGTCAGGTTATCTTTCGTTGTTGTATTATTTATGGTTGATTATTTATTAACAGGGGATGGAAAGATATGGGCGAAAGACACTTTTCTAACACAAAATCGGGATCGAGAAACGTCAAACGAAAAATGCCAAAAATGTCAATTTTGATTCGTTCGTGTCGGGCCGAATTTTCGAATTTCGGCGTGCGATTTACGATACGGATCAACTGCAAGTCTTCCTCTCGGTACGGGCGTCGTGGTATCGTATTTTTGAAAATATGAGTATATTTAGATGTCGGGTTTTCGACGAAAATTTCCCTTCGGATTCCGCATCTCTGAAAACGGGTTTTCGCCCGTAACTCGGAATCCGTGAGAGATAGCTCAAATATAAAAACTCCCTTAGGAAAACTACATAATGTGAGGAACGTTTTGCCGCGTTCCAAATTTTACTGTGACTCTTGGTTTGGGCCCGGCGGGCCTTTTAGGATGGCGGTGTCTTTCACTTTTTTTGCTCAAAACGTCCATAACTCCTAAACGGTGGCTCCTACGGCAAAAAACTATGACCTAACTAATTTGTAGAGAATTTAATAAGCCACAAGTCTTTTTTTTATTTTTTGCCCTACGACAAAAAATAAGGACGCTAGGAGCGATACAATTTATATTTTCCAAGGAAACGTGTTTTTTTCTCATCTCTTGCGAATATCTAGATAAACGTTGGTTCTAGGAAAAAACTGGTAAGGATCTATGAAAGATTATAAAATGATGATAAATTTGCTTTCTTGAAAAATTCCTGTAGAATTAATGGTTTCGCTGCTATATACGTTTAAAGACAAAATTTTGATTTCGCCTGACAAAAAAAAAATTAATTAATTTTTTTCAAATTAAATGTCATGGGGTCAAGATATGGCTAGGCAACCTAGTCGCGATCTATTAGCCTACATGTTATCTTTCATAAAAATCATTTTTTATATGAATAACAGATGAGGGTATTAACTTCTTATGCCGGATCTTATACTAATACATTTTGTACTCAGTATTTGAGTATAAAATTATTATGATTAAAATTTTTTGTCCGGTGTAATAATATGATTTTAAAAAAATCTTGTCTCCAAAAAATTATGAATGAAAAGGTGTTATACATCGTTCCGTTTCAAACAGCGATCCCATTTTGTTCATCAAATAATATGGAAAGTGCTATAGTTTGATGTCAAGACATTGGATAATGAATTAAAATGTATTCTTTGCCAGTGCTAGAGTTAGCACCTGGGCCTATTTGATATTTCAAATTTTTTTAAACTTAAATATGAACAAGTTATTGAAAGCATGTTATGGCCATTCAACGCGTGTTCATGCATCTACTGGACAGTCTTCAAACCATAAAAGCTCTGATTGCCGTTTAGGTATTATAAACATTATGGTTGTAGACCAAGCAAACTAAAACTACCCTGACACGTTAAGACTAGGTGATTGGGAGGTAGTAAACAGAATGGTATACCACGTTTTGATTTTTTCGCGATGTGGGATCTGGAAACGTTTGCTGTGAATTCCCTGAACGGACCATTGTATTAGCAGCTCGATTCTCCAAGGAATACGTTCTCTAAAACGAGCCTCCAGCTTCGTATTCTCCCAAATTCTTTCGCCTCGAATAAAATCTTCAAGGACAACCAGATGGCAAGATACCAACAGAATGGCCTCCACAACTGATGGGAAAGTGCTTTTGTGAGACCGTGCTTTTAACAGGCAACCGCGGCAGATCGCGTGATGGTGTCAAACGTGTCATACAGCAAAAGGAGGCCGGCTATAATTTTGAAAGATTTGCTTATTATATGTGACAAAAATATTTGTCCTTATTAAATCTTTGACGATTAAATCACACACACTGTATATACATATAATAGCTGAAAAGATATTTTTAAGCAACATTCAAAATATATAAAAAATATTCAGGTTATCATTTGAAAATCAAAAATCGAAGTCAATTTTGGTGAAATCGAAAATCGGCCTGAAGCAAATTATGTCTTCTTAAACATTCCAACAGAAAATACATTCCTAGGATATAGCAAAAAGCAAATACAAATCAATACTCATCCATAAGTAAAATCAAGATACTATTAATGATCTTCAATTCGAAGGAAACAGACCGGAGATAGTATGGTTTTTTTTGTAGATATATCCATTTCTATTTACCGATTTATCAATAAATCTCACAATAGTAGACCGTGCTTGGTGAAGGAAGCCGTGAGAACGAATTAAAGGGACCAAAAATGTCATTACAAAGCTACAGGTCCACAATACACGACCCTGATCCCTTCGACGCTTGAAGTCTTCACCTGTACTTTTTTCTTTTATTATTATGAGCTTACCTACACCCCCATGTGTCAATACATTGTAATCTGATTTCGACAATTCTGGTGCCCTACAAATATGTCAATTTGCCCCCTCGCTCTAACAGCAAAATATTGTACTTGGAAATTGAGAACCGGATGATATTATTTACTTCACAAATCGTACCGATTCGAATTGAATGAATGGTGTATTTGTAGATATTGGTGTATTATATTAATCAAGTTCCCTTTCGAGTTCTCCTCAAGACGAACAGAAAGCATGATAACTGTACAAGAAACTGAGGTGTTCTTACTACCTAAGATCTTTTAGAGACAACGTTTATGCTGATTTTCCTTATGATGAAAAAATCTCTGGAATTAGAATAAGAACAATGTAGAACGAATGATAAATTTCGATGTTGGTTCCAAATATCACGGTACTTGTATACAGGGTGGTCCGTAGAACTACAGTAGATTTATTATATTGAAATTTTGCGATTTAACTAAACTTACTTAGTTCGAAAGATATTAACAGAATTTTTAATTTTCTCACAACTTTTGAAGTTTTTGAAATATTGTACAGTGAGTGAAGTCGAAATATATGTTTTTATTTTAAATAGTGGGTACCATATTGTCAAAAAAATAAACTCCATGAACCTTGTGCCAGATATAAAATCACAAGTGAGTCTCCAAGATTTATAGGCCCGAAACTATTTAACCGTCCACCGGATGACATAAAACATCAGGAAAAAGTGTATTTATTTAGAAAATAATTAAAGGTGTATTTATCAGATAAATGTTATTATTCTGTATCGGAGTTTACAATGTATGTAAATAAAATAAAAAAATTTAAAAAATATAAATTTTGCAAATTTCCTATTTAGTACGTTTCAATTAATATAAGTTTGTTTTTAAAAATATTTTTTTCTTTTGTTTCTTGTTGCTGTTTTGTTACGTTGAATATTGTTTGTGATATGTTTTTTACAAATAAAGCATAAAATTATTATTTACATTCTTTTCAAAGTTATTTTAAAAAAATCAGTTTGGAATCGGAAAGAGTTTTTAATTCCTTTCTCTAAAACCAAAAAGAATTTCTAATATGACGTAATAACATAATTTGAAGCTAATTAATACCTTTATGAGAAAGCATTAACGCAGTTCATGTACAGGGTGAGGTAAAAAATATTCAAAGAAATTAAGTTTGCTTTCTTAACAATTTTTTCAAAAAAAGTTTTTTAAATCACTGTGTACTACACATGCTGAAATGCCTTAAAAATATCTACAATTTGATGTGCCCAACATGGTCGTCACTTAAAAAAAACCGCTGCCCAATGAATCCCTACTTCCACATCCAGATTTTCTATCCAAGTCACTCACAACGAAAAAAATTTGTATGTGGAAATAAAACGATACCCCACATCGGTAGTGGGGTGGGGGTGGTAATGGGGGTGGCTAATGCCAAAATTTGTTTTGAGACCTTAGCTTCTTTTGTATATACTAAATACCAATTTTATGGGCTCTTACCTGCTTGATTTACCTATTTACTCCAAATTTACCCCAATTTACCCCCCACCCTTCGACGGAACAAGATGAAAATATAATCTAGTTCTAGATCTCGTTAAAGTACGTATGTGTACCAAATTTCAAGTCAATATCTCAAACGGTTCCAGAGTAAACGTGCGCACAAAAAAAAGACAGACCGACAGACAGAAATTTTTTTTCGCTTAAACTTAAAATCTCGACGTTTCATGACATTCTAAGCCTATTTGAACAATAAAAATTTTTAAAATTTTTTTTGTCGTTACTATACTTCCACTGGACGTGGAAGTAATAAGAAAGTTATGAGCCTGGGGAGTTTTAAGTGGCGCACCCTGTATATAAACACGGCAACTGTTGCGGCCTATGTGTGGAGGCACATTTGTTTCGGCGATAGTTTCGCCGCATGTGTGGAGCCGGCATAATACACAGCAAGTTAACATGGACCTATATGTTCCGGTTTTTTGTTTTTTCTTTTCTTACTCTTGTTTTGTTTACAAATTTTGTGTTGTACCGTACATTTATTCAGTATTCTTTGTCTTCGTCTTATACAATTGTGTGTTTTACACTATACTTGACTTTTTGTATAAGTTTTTATATTATTTAACTATTCTGTAAAATAGTGTTTCAATGACTTGCCTTATATCATGTATATGATCAAAAAGGACCAATAAATATTTGAATTTGAAGTGAGTGAAATAAATAACGAAATTAACAGAAACTTACAAAGGTCGCCCACATATTTAACCCATTTTTTTCTCTGGGCGACCATTATTTTACTTCCACATCCAGTGGAAGTATAGTAACGACAAAAAAATTTTTAAAATTTTTTATTGTTCAAATAGGCTTAGAATGTCATGAAACGTCGAGATTTTAAGTTTGAGCGAAAAAAAAATTTCTGTCTGTCGGTCTGTAACTTTTTTTTGTGCGCACGTTTACTCTGGAACCGTTTAAGATATTGGCTTGAAATTTGGTACACAAAAAAATTTTTGGCATTAGCCACCCCCATTATTAACGAGGATGGAAAAAAATTGTGATTTAGTGTATGTGTACAAGAACCAGAAACCTCAAAATATTTTTTTAGTTCATCCACCCCCACTACCACCCCTTAGCACCACCCCCACCCCACTACCGATGTGGGGTATCGTTTTATAGGTTTTTGGGGTAGAGGATTTCAAATATTATATTATTAAAGTTCCATAAGCAATTATTTCCACATACAAAATTTTTTCGTTGTGAGTGACTTGGATAGAAAATCTGGATGTGGAAGTAGTGATTCCTTGGGCAGCGGTTTTTATATTCTAGATAGCTTAAACTATAATTTAAAAAAAACTGAAGAATGTTCGATTTCGGAAATAACGTGGGGCAATAATAGAAGGGGATAAAATTCGCTCGTCCATATGTTTAGTTCAATGTTTCTACTGAGCGACCATTATGTTCATATTCTAGAGTTAAGGCGACCGATATATTTTAACAAGTAAAATTGAAAATTTTTAAAAACCCCCGATCAATGTATCTAATCGTACCAGTTTCATATGACCGAATCAAAATGAGGCCTAAATCATGTTCGGCTACCATAATTGTCTGCACATTTTCAATTTTACTTCAATCGGACAATTTCTAGAGAAGTTCAACATGGCGAATTCAAGATGGCGGTCAAACATCAAAATCTAATATGGCCTATAACCTTCTCAACAAAATACTCTTTCAAATAAAAAAAACTGCATCAAAATCGGATAATCCGTTGAAGAGATATGAAGCCACAGACAGACAGACAGACAGACAAACATACAAACATACGCGTCAAACTTATAACACCTCTCTTTTGGAGTCGGGGGTTAAATATACATATATTTTTCTATATTCCCTATAAATTTCATTCTGAAGTTTTATAACGGAAAAACCGCTGTCCAAGGAATCACTACTTCCACATCCAGATTTTCTATCCAAGTCACTCACAACGAAAAAATTTTGTATGTGGAAATAATTGTTTATGGAACTTTAATAATATAAAACTTGAAATCCTCTACCCCAAAAACCCATAAAACGATACCCCACATCGGTAGTGGGGTGGGGGTGGTGATAGGGGGTGGTAGTGGGGGTGAATAAAGTAAAAAATATTTTGAGGTTTCTGGTAATGGGGGTGGCTACTGCCAATTTTTTTTTGAGACCTTAGCTTCTCTTGTACATTCTAAATACCAATTTTATGGACTCTTACCTACTTGATTTACCTATTTACCCCAAATTTACCCCCCAACCTTTCGACGGAACAAGATGAATATAATCTAGTTCTAGATCTCGTTAAAGTACATGTGTGTACCAAATTTCAAGTCAATATCTCAAACTGTTCCAGAGTAAACATGCGCACAAAAAAAAGTTACAGAGAGACCGACAGACAGAAATTTTTTTTGCTCAAACTTAAAGTCTTGACGTTTCATGACATTCTAAGCCTATTTGAACAATAAAAATTTTTTAAAAAATCCACTGGATGTGGAAGTAAAAAGCAGCGAAGTTTTCAGATAATTAGCTCAATTTCCATAATTATGGACAGGATTCCATTAGGGCGACCGCCGGATTGTTGTTCTCTATTATATTTACTTGCCAATTTGTTACTTCTTTTGAGCGTGTTTAATCACGAGTGCAAAAATGCCATGGGACTATTATTCATTTTTTATAGGAAAAAAAATACGATTTGATATAGTATAGTTGCAGTAGTAGTAATGGTAGGCAGGAGATGTTTGTTTAAATGTGTTCTTGAAGTTGTCGTTATCACATATAATTTAAAACACTCTTGTATTAGGTACCAGATTTTCTTTGTATATTTTAATGATTTTATGTGTATATAACAGTTGTTTTAACGCCTACAATTCCAGTAGGGCCATATTGTTTCTATTTCGGGAGCAGTTCGTTGGAGGTAAAACCGCGAGACGGGCAGTAAAGTATGTATTTATTTCCATTCCACCATAAAAACAATAAAAATTATTAGTAAGTGTTGGTGTGGGACAAGCCAAAGCTCGTAAAACAAATCTCCATTTAATAACCCCGGCTTTAATCTTAAAATACGAGATATCCTATCCGGTATCCTTATTGCTGTCCCTAAAAATTGGCAAGACATGTTGGGGGATTATTTATACCGCAACGGGCGAATATTAATTTACGCCAGTCCATAAAATTCAACAAGCAAACCACGTGAACGTGTAAAAACAGCCATAATCATGAACAGCTAACAACCGCCTGATAAATAATCAGCCTGGTTAATTCAAAACCGGTCTCGCGTTCTCTTCACATGCTTCTCGGGCCCAACTGGTTCCTTTCGTGTTTTCGACACCCAACACTACGCTCTTTCCGATGGTCTCAACAATCGAAACTCATTTTATCGTAATTTCGTTTGTTTTCTTGAATAAATTATCACAACACATTAGATGTATATCCACATTGAGGGTTTTGTTGATCTTTACCCCATAAATATTGATTGTATTTCGTAGAACCCTACAAAACAGGAATTATTTGTTTTGTTTTTAGCGTCATTGCGCGTAATGGGCAGCGGGTGTAAACGATCATATGTATGACATTACATTTTTTTTATGGTAAATTTCTGAAATTTATTTTTCTTTCACAATTTTATTCTGGATTAAATCAGATCTAGTTAAAAGAAATAAAAATAATGTTTAAAAATGTACCAACATGTCAATACTAATGTAATAATCTTTCGTAAAACCAAGTGCACACTGCACAAGTTGCTTTACCCCCAATAAGCAATGTCCCTGATTTTCACAAAAAATTACCTCAATTTTTGTGAAGAAAACAAAAATAAGTATGAAAATAAATGTTTGTTAAGACATTGTTTGTAGCAATTAATAATTATTAACAATAATCTTTGTTTGCAATCTATGTTAATTATATTGTCATAATAAATCCATTGCTCGAAATATGTATATTCACAGGAGCACTAGTTTACAGATTGACTAAAGTCGGTGCTAGTACGTTAATTGTGAGTTTTATGTAATTGCTTACAAGCTAAAAATAATTAATTTCAATAGGACTCTATTCTGATAGTAGACGAGGGCGTTCCATATTCTCAAATGTATTTTTCTCTAAAATTGCTAATCGTAGAAAAAGTTTCAAACGAAAAAGTTACGTCCATTCTTTATCTTTATTTCTTCTCGATATACTTGGTGTCTATTTCGAAAGATAAAGTTTTCAGTTTATTAGCCTTGCAAATTCTTACATTTTATCAACATGGTCTTAGAAAAAAAATCATATTTCCTACAGTTATTAAAATTTGGCCTTCATATTAACACATTTTGTTTAAAAGTATATAATAATAACGCAACAAAATTGCGATCAATTCATTGTTCCGTTCTTGAGTTAGAACGAGTTAAACGAAAAAATAATGACTAGTAGACGCCGAGAACAGATCATTATGAAATTCAGTAAGGTTTTGTTCTGCTAGTAGACTGCGGAGTGTGCAATATAATACAGCGACACCATCATCAGTGTTGCAAAATGTTTATTTTATTTTTGGGGAATATTTGCCGAGCATGAAGGAGCATAAACCAGAAATCCCCAGGGTTGGGGTTAAACAAAAAAACAGTTTTTTTTTGTTTAAAACAGTTTTTTTTCAGTTTAAAACAGTTTTTTTTTTCAATGTTTTAAATGGTATGTTTAAAATATGTTTAAAACATGTTTAAAACGTAAAAATCTATTCAACTAGAATTAAATGGTGCCAAGTAACTGTGTCTGCTACTACTACTTGATGCCAGATGGCGCTCTTAAAGGGATTTTACAGCACTCTACAAATAAAATGCTCAGTTTAATGCATGTGACCATTGACCACTTGACTCATAATGAGTAAGACTAGAGAAGCAATTTTTTTTGTGAGTGTTTAATGTCTATATCGGAATTATTTATCGAAATGGACCATCATCTGGACTTTTCCTGCTTTTCCACAAACTCCAAAATAATACATTTTTTTAAAACATCGCATGTTTTAAACAGTTCAAAACGTCGCATTGTGTATTAAATATGTGTTAAACATTTGTATAAAACAGTGCATTATTTTAAACATGCCAACCCTGAAAATCCTGAGAATGTATGCTTACGATAACGAAATATTAAGTACTGATAAGCATTTTCTTTTAAAAATCCTCAATTTCCGAATTTTCTTCGGAAATTTTTTAGGTTTTCAGAATACATGAAAATTCTCACCAAGAAAAATTCTCACCAAGAAAAATTTTCATGTACTAGATATATCCATCTACTAATTTCAAAATATAAATTTCAAGATAAATATACAAGAAACACACTACTTAGAACTCTTTATTGATGTTAATTTGCAATGCATATAAAAATAAACATAAAATAAATAACCTTTTATATAAATAGATATACAGGATGTCCCGTATATGAAGCACAAGGAAGTGAACTGTCGATCCCTTGTAGAAAATTGTGGGTTCTTCATATACAGTTTTTCAAAGTAAGCCTTCCCTGTCCAACTGCACTCACTTAAAAGTGTCTGCAAAAACTGTTTTTAATTTTCGTCCTAAAATATCAAACGAGAAAAAATTTAATGTCTTTTTCACTAAATAAAGGCCATCTAACGATTTTTTGTCCACCTAACCTGTTTACAAATAGATGGAATTAACAATTCCCCGTAAAATTTCTCGAAGTTTTTTTGTGACTGCTACATTTTTTTCAATATAGTCCATTCAATTTTCTATTCAGAAATATAACTTCAGAACTTTCTTATCTCTTGACAAAATTTCGCACTAACAACTGTTTTTGAGAAAAAAGTTTCAATTCGGTACAGCAACATCATAACGTTTCGGATATTTTGTTTACCATCTTCAGACTTCTTAAAAATACAATATATGTAGGCGGTTTCACTAATCTCAAGGTGGTTAAATATTTGAGAACATTGATAGCGTCGAGTTCCAAATAATTTTTCCTGTTTTGTTTCATTAGCAAAATCCATTTTTCCAAATATATTTTATCAATTATGCCGTGTTGTAAAATGTTAATGAAAAAAATGTGAATAAACAGTAGTATTGGAAAGGTTTAAAATTGTGTTTTAGAATTTTTAAGCTACATTTTTGTATACACGCGTGTTGAAAGATATATTGGCAATAATACATACTTCTCGCGTTTGTGTATGAATTATATTAGCAAACTTGGAAGAAGTTCAAAATCTGCATATTTAAGTTTATAAAAAGACAACCCAAGTTCTTAGACAATTTTTCTTTGTTTAAAAACAGGACTGAAAATTATTCATTGTCATTAAGTGATGTTTTATGGGAATTACTTATTCATGTATTTGGTAATTAACTGTTTTACACCATAATTAAAAGAAACTTTTTGTTTTACATAAAATTATTCAACATTTTCAATGGAATATTATATACTCCATTCCATATTTTGTTGCTAAAAGGTACTCAGTTTAGTTTACTTCTGAGTTATGCAAAAACGTGCGTTTTTCTAAATTTGTCGTAAACAATCAGATTTAAAGAAATTAATAATAATAAAATCTTCATTACTTACTCATTAAAGTTTAACACATTATCTTTGAAAGGCCGTCTACGGCATTTCAATGAAATTCTCAATTATAGCTTTAAAAATTGCCATTTGAATATAAGAAAACTCACAAAAAAGATCATCATTAAAAACATTATCTTCTTGCTCGTATAGCTGAATTATTATAGTTCAAGTTAATATATTCATTCCATTTTTGCAAAAAAAAAACTCGTTAAAAATATTTTTTTAGCGAAATTGTGAAATTTTGACTTGGAGGGTTTGCTTGGCTCTAGCTTTAGCTCGAATGACTATTTCCAAAAGTGTAATTGTGACAGTGAATGCTGTAAGGGCGGCATTTTTAGTAGTGTGCAATGATCAGTGAAGTTTTGGAGGTTTTATCTATTTACTTATTATTTACCCATAATTACTTCCACATCCAGTGGAAGTATAAGTAATGACAAAAAAAATTTTTTAAAATTTTTATTGTTCAAATAGGCTTAGAATATCACGAAACGTCGAAATTTTAAGTTTGAGCGAAAAAAAATTTGTCTGTCTGTCAGTCTGCCTGTAACTTTTTTTTGTGCACACGTTTATTCTGGAACCGTTTGAGATATTGACTTGAAATTTGGTACACACATGTACTTTAACGAGATCTAGAACTAGATTATATTCTCATCTTGTTCCGTCGAAGGGTTGGGGGGTAAATTGGGGTAAATTTGGGGTAAATAGGTAAATCAAGCAGGTAAGAGTCCTTAAAATTGGTATTTAGTATATACAAGGGAAGTTAAGGTCTCAAAAAAAAATTTGGCATTAGCCACCCCCACCCTTTCTTTATTAAAGGGGATGAAAAAAAAATGTGATTTACTGTGTGTACAAGAATCAGAAACCTCAAAATATTTTTTTTACTTCATCCACCCCCACTACCATCCCCACCCCACTACCGATGCGGGGTATCGTTTTATGGGTTTTTGGAGTAGAGTATTTCAAATATTATATTATTAAATTTCCATAAACAATTATTTCCACGTACAAAATTTTTTCGTTGTGAGTGATTTGGATAGAAAATCTGGATGTGGAAGTAGTGATTCCTCGGGCAGCGGGTTTTTTTATGGTATTATGAAAGTAGCAAAAATATATTTTTTAAAATTTGATACGGGGGCGAGCGTAGAGGCGAATGTGAATATCAGTCGATATTCCGTTGAAGCAACGTCGAGCGCGGTTAGTACTTGGATGGGTGACCCACCTATCTTGGGAAATACAGCGTTCTCGTCCCACCTTCTAGCGGCTTGTATATCAGTGTATATGCGGAAGTTACGTAATTTGAGACGAGGATTACGTAGTGTATATACCATCCTTCGGAGGGGATGTAAAGCAGGCGGTCCCTTGTCTATTAAATGTTAGGCAAGTAAAAGATCCCTACTCTTCTTAAGGGAAGAGGTTCGGCAAAATTTCCAGGTTGGGGGTAGCTCGTCTCCTGGCGTCGGTGATAGGCCCTGGTAGCGGAAATAGGCCGACGTTAAATAGTTAAAAAAAAAAAAATTCATACCTATTCATTTATATTTTTAAAGGTGCGTACTTACTACTATTTCTTTATTTCATTATTGTTCTTTGTTTTTGTTTATCTTTTTCAAAATACAGGAGGGAAATATTTTATTTTTATTTTAATCTATACAATATACATTGACTTTGAAAATTAGCATTTAAAAATTACTCAGCGGCTTACGCGTTAAGTTGAAATTGTAGAAGAACTCGCCACCGTCGTCAGAAAGACATGCCACTATTTGTTTTATTAAGGGCCCCAGTCGCGCTTTCCCCTTTGACGTTGGGTGGTTAATTTATACTTTCAGTGGGATTCGGTTATGTTATAAGAAACGACCTAAGATCGAGGTCCTGTAATAGAGTATAAGTTCGTACCTGCCGTGGATTACTAACTGGTCCCTCCAAAGTCTCCGCCTTCTTATGATGCACTTGTCTTATATCTGACACTGCTTATTGATCTATCACTTCTGGGTAATCTGGACCCTTTCATTCAGTTGTCGACCTAACACACAAAAGCTTCCGAGAGGTTAGACTTAAAGTTAATCATTCAATCAAGAAAATACAAGAGTTCAACTAATACCATTTATTGAGGTAATTCAAGTATAATTAAATATGTAAGAACCTAGGTATACCTGATATGTAAGAATCTGCCTACCAAACAAGGCAAGGGCGACGCCTCCTTTAGAGTACGTGTATCTCAACCACCATAAAATGGAGAATATGTAGAAGCAATCGAATTGACACAAAAAGATTCGCAACTTCCTAGAAGTGCATGAGAACAATTTGACTTGTAATGACGGTAAAAGTATTTTACTAAAATTTGGATGCGCTTGTGGGTAGCTACAACTACATGTAGCTTAATAAAAATGTTTCCCTTATTTTTGCTAACAAACATTCAAGATCTGCCTTCGGGCGTGAAACTATCTTTTTCAAGTTGCCACGTTGGTTAAAGATGGAACAACCGTTAAACACTTCGCAGTATTTTTATTTTGCTTAATAAAATATTCTGTTTCAAGCTATTTGAGAGACAAGCTAGTTTTCATATCGGCAGTATATACTGTAAGCATTAGACATCGGTACGTTCTAACAGTGCCGCAACATCGCGCAACCCTCTTCCAACGTAGCATCTTTTACACATCCGTAGCCTTATATTACTCTATTACCTAATCCCATATATAAAAATCTGTCGTTAGTGAATATTTTTCGTAAAAAAAAGAAATCAAAGCCTGGTTCTTTAATGGCAACAAAACCTAGAATATATTTTTGGTTACCGTTTTGCATTATGTTTGATTCTTTTATCTATTTACAAGTGATATGGGTGGGTCATATGACCGCGACGTGACCAATGGTCATGACTTAAATGACCGTCACGTCACGATAAAAAATGACCGTGGTCATGACCATCTTACTCTAACCTTAACCCTAAAAATTACGTATAGTTTTTGGTTTTAGTTTACGTTTATGCATGATTGTAAATAAAGTTTCGAATATGCAAGTGAAACGTTGATAACTTATTGTCCCTATTAGATGTTTAGTTTAAAACATCATAGTAACTGGTGAAACGCAAAAATACCCGAAATTGTCGAAATTAAATTATGAATCAGAATCTAAGTTTTAGATTAAGCGCCTGAGTTTGTTTGTTATTTTAATATCTATAGATTGACAGTCTAGTTAGGCATTAGGTCATTAGTTTTGTATCATTTTACAAGGTCCTTGGTCATGATCTCACGATATTAAATGACCGTCATTTAACATCTCGCTAGTTACATATGAGTAATTTGTTTTTTAATATTTTTATTAATAATGTATTTTATCTACTCTTATTGGGTTATGTACTAATTAATGAACTGCTTTTAAACAACTAATAGCATCCATAAACAAATAGCGTGAGTTATAATGAGTGAGTTATTATAAATCACTAGGTATAGAGCCAATCACCTTTATCTTCATGCCTAGCCTGCCCAATCGACGTAACGCGCGACAAGAAGGTGGCTCTGTCCGAGAGAAATTCTTTTCCGTTACGATGAAATAGAACGGTCCATTATTATTGAGGGGAGGAAGGTGATTTATCATGTTTGCGTAGTTTTGACGTTTTCAAATCAAGAAAGTAATAATTGTGCCAAAAATGATGAATTCGGTTAGTGAAGATGAACTAATATGTACATCACCAGAATGAAGACAAGTAGCTAATAGAATACATAATGTATTACCTGAAAAATCGCAGAACAAATATAAAAGTGTAAAATTAAATTTTACAGTTAATTTTATTAATAAACAAACTGAGTAATTTAAACAAAATTTTCTCAATTTAATATGTATTGTTATAATCGTGGATAAAGTATAGTATTCAACTTGCGGTAATGGTAATAACTCACTTGATGAATTACAGCACTCACCTGCGGCTCGTGCTGTAAACTTCATATGCGTGAGTTATTACCTACATTACCGCTCGTTGAATAATATACTATTACACAGTGTACACTGTTCCTTTATTATATTGTATTATTTGTATGTTAATATTGTATTGTATTGTTGTATTGTAATGATGCTGTATATTTTCTTTTTTACGTAATTAATTAGGTAAGTGATTTATAAAGTAAAGTGTAAAAAAACCCGCTGCCCAAGAAATCACTACTTCCACTTCCAGATTTTCTATTCAAGTTTCTCATAACGAAAAAATTTTGTATGTGGAAATAATTGTTTATAGAACTTTAATAATATATTATTTGAAATCGTTACCCCAAAAACCCATAAAACGATATCCCACACGTTAGTGGGGTGGGGGTGATGATGGGGGGGTGGTAGTGGGAGTAGATGAATTTCGAGGCTATTGGTTCTTGTACACACACTAAATCACATTTTTTTTTTCATCCCCTTTAATAATGGAGTAGGGATGGTAATGGGGGTGGCTAATACCAAAACATTTTTTGAGACCTTCATTTCTCTTGTATACACTAAATACCAATTTCATGGACTCTTACCTGCTTAATTTACCTATTTATCCCATTTTACCCCCCAACCCTTCGACGGAATAAGATGAAAATATAATTTAGTTTCATATCCCGTTAAAGTAAAGTTTTGGTATGAGTACCAAAGTCAATATCTTAAACGGTTCCAGAGAAATCGTGCGCACAAAAAAGTTACAGACCGACAGACAGTCAGAATTTTTTTTCGCTCAAACTTAAAATCTCGGCGTTTCATGACATTCTAAGCCTATTGGAACAATACAAATTTTCAAAATTGTTTGTCGTTACCATGACTTCCACTGGATGCGGAAGTAAAATAGCCACATGGCTAAACTTCGTCTTGTAAATTGATAAATGTAATGTGCTTCTATTTGTACATCAACATTCTTCTAATAAAGCCGTTTATTATTAATATTATTATTATTATAAAACTGGACAAAATAATAACCTTTATTGGAATAAAAAAAAAGTTAAGAACTTAAAAAAGCATATTTTATAGTAGTTATCTGTCTAACTATGGGAAAATTCTGTTTATAAGTCTTATCTACTTTAAGTCAAATAATCTGGAATATAGTACCTATAGCATTTCTGTATTTATGTGATCACTGGGTAGATAGTAACAGATATTAAGGGGTAAATCATGTATGAAAAAATTATGTGGCCAATTATGTTCGAATGGATAAATTGGAATATTAGGCGTAACCAAATACGTGCTTATCGTACAATAACATAGTTATGATATTTAAGAGGGTAACTTTTCATAGGGGTGAAAGATATTTATGATTACTGTGGAAGTCATCCTGGGGTACGTCACTCAAATTTAATATGTACCTCTCATCGAATCATCGTTTAAACAAATATATTGTACATTGTATAAATATACAAATTGTAAACAAAGCGTGTCGGTGAAATTACAGCCTAACCGCAACTTTATTGTCAACAATAACAATGTGGAATCAATTGGCCGACAAATACAATTAAATATTTATTATAATGTAAACGACGATTCAAACGCGAATTAACTTAATTTTGTTGTAATTATGTGATTTCATTACTTCATTATACATTATAAATATATGATAATTATTTTAATAATATTAATTGTTTTATTTTACTCGTTACCTAACTAAATGCTTCGATTTATGCATTAATATAGAACTTGCGTTATTTTTATTATAGCTTTTAGCTTGTGTGTAATCTAGCGTTCTTACCTACAGAGTGCTTTAAAATATGATTTCATACACAGGTTCCTGTTTTCGAGATAGTACTTGATTTCAGGTTTGGAAAAAATAAAATCATACAAAAACCCCAAGCTTGCAGAAAACTAGTGTTTAAGTGGAAACACCAAAAATTTACTTTTAATTTTTCTTATTTTACGAAATGAAAATCCCATAACTTGTTCGTGAAAACGTCTTATACACCGGGTGGGACATTTAAGTTGGCAAAGCCGAATAACTTGAAAATAAAGCAATTTTCGAGAAAAATGTTTCAGAAAAAAACTTTCATTATTGCAAAATCGGGATCTAACGACTATAATTTTTTTAGTTTGATGGAGAACTTCACGGTCATTTGAGGGTCAACATTGTTTTTTTTTTAATGAAAAACCCATATTTTTTTTAGATTCGTATTTTACGTGAAAACAACCATTTTATATTTACCCCCATTGTTTGCGAGGAATTAAGCTTTGAACTGGAAACGTAGAAGCAGCACATCTCTGTAATCAGACACAAGAAAGACGAAAAAGTGTTCAAACCTTTACAAACAATTTCTTTAAGATATCCCTATAAAAAAAAAACTGGCGAACCAGTGTACTGCATGAACCACCTCGTCCAATCCACAGACTGTGATAATCGCGATCCAATACTGCACGTGTATTCACTGTATAACTTCTTGAAAATTTACCATTACAAGAAATGATGGTTACGTACGGTTACAGTACGGTGGTTGTTCAGCACATTATGCAGAATTTTTTTATAAATCTTGCTTTCTAGTTACAGAGATGTACGTACTACTACTACATCTAGCGGTTAATTACTCGCAAACAATGGGCCTAAAAGAAAATTATTGAAATAAAAATTGTTTACGCTTTCATCTAGAATAGGAATCTGTAAAAAAAAAGTACGGATTTCCATTTAAAAAACAAAGTTGACCTTCAAATGACCATGAAGTCCTCCATCAAACTAAATAGAAATGTATAGCCCGAAATAGATCCCGCTTTTGAAATGATGAAACTTTTGTCTGAACCATTTCTCTCGAAAATGCTTTAGTTTCAAGTTATTCGCGTTTGCAACATAAATGCCCCACCAAGGACAACACAGATACCTTCAGCAATTTCTGCTTAATTTAATGTTATGTTTACAGCTGATCAAAAATTCAAAAGCCCCCCCCCCCCCAAAATTAAAACACTTAACACAAAAGCCCAAATCAATTTGGTAAAAAAACCAGCTTTTCGTCCATTTTGATTTATTTTATTCGAATTTTCTATGCAGAGTGCAACAAGTTTGTCGATCCTTGCGAAATTCGCTGTAAACGGTAAAAAAATAATCTTAGGGGAGGAGGATGTAAAGTAGGTGCATTTGTGCCTGTTATGTCATTTTCAGATAGGGAACTTACCCAAAAAATAAAATTGAATTAAAATACTCACAATCGTAAACTAATATCCCATAAACAGACAAAAAAAATTTTTTAAAAATCTTCCAGAAATATAAGTAAGCGATTAAAATCTGCTTGATTTTACCCAGTCTTGAAACGTGACGTCAGAAAGAGAGCGACACCGATTCTGCTTTGGCTTTGACAATACCACATGCGCATACGCAATTGTCAGAAACAACTAGCAGTGAACACAACCTAACCTAAAATTTAAATACTACTCCCTGTAAAAGCCCATAGCCAAATACGTATTCGTTGGAAAAACATCTTCAATATTCGTTGATTTTAAAATTTGAGATTTCGAAAAGAAAATAAATAAACTACTTAATTACGGAAAATCTGTTTAAAACGAGTCTTTTTTGTTTACTTCCAGCTAGAGTAAAAAGATGTCTCAGCTAGACAAGTTTGAGACAGACGGTGATGTGATTATCATTAAGTATGGGATCTGCATTATCGCCCTATATGGCGCTACTAAAACCGTATAATTTCTGCTAGTGTCGATTTACACTCTTTATATTATTAGGTAACAACGCTCTCGAAAAAGTTTTACCGATAAAATTTAAAACACTATGCCTTAGCCGGGAAAAGAGGATATAGATAAATTGAACTGTGAATAGTATTACTGAGCAACGTTGGTTTGATAAGCCTTTGTAAAAATTTTGTTTAATTACACCTCTCCAAATTTATGCACCAATGTGATCTGTTGTATGCACTGATCACGTGTCCTTATTGCTTTCGTCCTTTTGCAGTCCATTCTTGACTTTTTCCCCTACACTCATTTTTGCGTCGTGTTGACTGGGCTATAATAGTGGGTAACTATTTCCAATCATTAATGTCCAAGAGCAATCTAGAATAACATACGTAACTAATTAACTACATTCTCTTTATCTTAGTAGACTATTTGCTACATTTGGCATTAATGAAGTTGAAAGTAGGATACTTCAAGGTACTCGCACAGGACCCTTAATTAATCTATTATCGCCAGGAAGGTTTTTCAAGGATATTTTGTTGACATACTTTGATATAAAAATATTGCAATCCATTAAATAAAGAAAATCATAAATATAAATGAGCTAAAGACCTTTACAGTTATGAGTTTTATACCAATTTAATTAGGCGACACGTACTATAATTAAGTTAATTGTATGTTTCTGTTGTTTCAGGTGAGTTAGAGCAGGTGTATCGATGTTATTTAATCATGAATAACATTGATTCCAAACAATTATACTTTCCGATGGTGTGCGTAGGCAACTTACGTAAGTTTCAAACCGTTTTATGTATGTGTAGGCATTTCAAATCTATATGTCCGTGATATCTTTTTTTAAATTGAAATTAAAATTTATGCAGTTACATGAAAATGTTAATGCTTTTTTTAGAATTATTTAAATGGTGAATTCAAGAATTCGTTCTGCTATTTCAGGTCGTTTCTTTAATTGTTTGTAAATAATAATGCTCATGAAATAAAAATTGTTGTTACCTTGACAATGATTTCGTTCGGTTTACTTATTTACTCAATTTGATATATCGTCGTCAATATTACAAAGTGACGTATCTCAATTTTTTTCAGTTTTGCAGAAGAACATTTAAAAGTTGTCAATGAAAAAAAATTGCCAAACTGTTTTTCAGATAGAATAAATGCAATTAGTTTCAATTTTAGTCATTAATCCAGTAACCTTGTCATCCGCTTTGGTACTAATTTGTAGCAAGTTTAGTCTACTTTTAAAAAATACTAAATTATTTTTTACCAAAAAAGTAGGCCGTAGGTGTCAAAATCTACAAAAACTGAAAATAAAAGCAGAAATCTCGCTGTTCTTTGGATTTTTGACCAAGACCCGCAGGTCTGCCGAGGTCTTAAACTTGGATTTAACATTACTTTTTAATCATATACAACATATTAAAGAAGCATAGATACCTGATTTGACGTCAGGTGGGATGTATAAAGTTACTGTATTATATAATTTATAAAACAAAAAGAGCACGATAGGCAGTGATTAGTTGCGTTTGCCTCACATTAGTAAATTACAGCGCGCTTTAACCAACTGCTCCACCGTGATGAAAAATATCTTTTGATTTGTACAAGAATTTGTTCATGTCTACTTTTCGAATTCACTGTTAATTTAAGAAAAGTCTAATTGGAAGAGTTCAGTCTTAATTTAAAAAACAAAAGGTTTTCATTCTAATGCGTAACTTTAAACTGTGTGCAACCCCATCCCAATTTTTGGTATCATATTTTAAATGTACATATCAAACCCGTTTCCCTACGTATACTTTAGGCTATGTATATTAAAACTAATGCGATAAGGGGGGGTTTAAACATAATGTACCACATGGTGTACCGAGTTTTTTTGTAGCCCTTCCACGGGGTGTCAAATTGTTGAATGGTTATTAAATGACTCTGTGTAAGTGGGTTGTATTGTGGTCGCTAATCGGCGCATTTACAGAGGATTAGGCGTCTCATCGTGTGCCCCTTGCCCTTCTCTCTCTATTTTGCAATTCACACGTAATTAGCCACGATATGCCGTCGTAATCGTTCATATAAAATGCTTGATTCCTTTGAAGATATAAATAGTCAGATTGTATAGGCTTAAGATTCACTCTAGTTTAGAGCCAGTTAATAATCTGGCCTTTTGAAATTTTGGAATTCATACCAAACAATTTTACAGTAAAGTTATTCGGAGGTATGTTAGCTATTTTGTTGCTTGAAAATAAAAGTATTTTATCTTCTAAGTATAAATTTCTTTTTTAAACCTTAGCGTTGAAATATGTAATCTTCATAGTGTGTTGGCTGTTGGCTTAATTCTATATTATTTGTTATGCTTATTATTGCAATCTCTGTTTCCGCTCGGGATTTGAAATGTGAAAATAAGCCATTTATATTTTTTTAAATAATGGTATTGCAACATAATATTCATATCTTTATGGAATTAAAGTAATATATCTTAAAGGATCTTTTGTTTAGAGAATGGAGCTTAAATATTTGAACCACCCAAGAACTAAGGAATAACATTCCATAAACGTCCATATAAATTTTCTACTGGGTCTGCTATAAATTAACAAATCGCGCAAACAGATGACAAAAGTGGCATTAATAATATCTGGGATGAGATTCATTTGAGCTGGGACAACAAAGTAACTCGAGAACAACGTTGTTTCTAAAAAAAAAAATATTTGAAACAAACTTTTGTTTGGTTTCGAGGGAGAAACAAAATAGCATTGCTTATTTTTTATTCGGATGACGTTTTCAAGGTAACGTTTTTCATCTGACTTCAATTTCGCAACAAATATTAAATAAAATTATTAGAGATTTTTTTATTTTTGATAATTTTTTACTCGAAACTCAAAAAAATGCTAAACACAAAAATATTTATTTTGCGTCTATTAAAACTAGGAGGATTATCTCAGAATTTATGGACGTATGGTATTGGTATTCAATTTAGCAATATTATTTCACGCAATAAAACATTTTTTGTATGAAACATTTTTTGAATGTAAAACAACCTTCTTTTTTTAATAATATAATATTCTTTTTTATTTTTCTCATATAAAAAAATACAAAAAAACTTGAGTTGTCTACTTTATTTAAATCTTGCAAAATTGTAGTCGAACAAAAATACGTTTCAGACAAAAGTTTCTTGATTTTTTTGTTGGAAAACAAAGTTGACGTCGAAATGGCCCCGGAGACATCCACTAAATCGAGAATAGGTAATACCATTTTAATTTCCACTTGAAGAAACACTTTTCGAAGAGAAAATTTAAAAACAATTGAACCACCTTCAAGAAAAAGATCGCTTAAAATTATTAAATAAACTTAGGTAAAAACACATTTGATATTGTTTGTTCCTTTTTACATCGACTTGAAAATTGGTATATTATAAGGACGACGGGTCGTCTGTTTAATTGGACCTAATACACACTCCCCCGCGTCTGTCTTTGTAAAGAATTTCTATGGATACTAATTTGAATGTGAAAATTTGCATAGTAGTTTACTTTCATCGTGAAAATAGTTCTATTTCCCACCCAGCAGATTGCCATTATATCGACGTCTAGGTGATTATTGGTTGACGACGTCGTAAGGTGAATAACGTCTCTGTAACGTTATCTTTTTTGACGTTAGTTTGTTAAGTCAATTAACGTGGTTGTACTTCATTTTAGATGAGTTCATGCATACCACGTAGTTTGTTGCAGAAATTATTTCTAGATGGTGCCACATACAGACCATTGACAATAATCAGTCACTCTTTAAATAAATAATATAAATTGCAAGGTACAAATTCATTCAGGAAACACTGATTGATTTGGAGGGATCTTATAACGGTCAAGTTAAAGATCATTATTCTGTGGCTGGGCCGAGATAGCATAAAAAACCAGTGGGTGCTTAACCTATCAATTATTCAAATGTACATTTATTTCACTTAATCAATTAAAATAGCTTACATATGGTCAGATAAACGTCACTAAATGACGTCTCTAGGCTGTGACATAATCACGTCATTGTGGCGTCTTTGCATTGGTCAAAGTGATGTATCGTCTGAAATGGCAACAAAATGATGTTAGCTGGTGCCTGGGTTAGTATGGCGCTTAACGTGGGGCCATGTAGAAGAATTTATTACCCTGCGTTTGAGTGACGCGACACCAATTTATTTAAGGGCGCCCAGTTGTACTTTTATTTTCGTAATCAGATATTCCTTACTTGCTTGATATTAACCCAGGCAGCAGGCTGACGTCATTTAAGGCGATACATCACTTTGACCAATGCTAGCTAACTTAATCACCGCTTTTAGGTCATATACACGTGTAAATTTGTTATAACTATTCACCTAACATACTCTAGTAAACAAATGAGACTTCTGCGTGAATCATACAGTGATTACGCGTGTAATGAAAGCTCGGGTTACGGGCCCGTTCACTTATTTTTCTAATATTGCTCATATATAAATAAATGTATTGTCATTATCTAGCAATTATTGATTTATCTGTTATTTGTTTTAGTTTTTTTTTCTCCTTATATTTAGAGATAGTGTAATCCACATATATAACTATTATAGCTATATTACAACACTTATCTCAAAAAAAAATTTTTTATTTTTAAATATTAACAAAAAGAAACAATTTCTTTCTGACAATTACGTTCATTCGATTAATGCTGAATATATGATTGACATGAAATTATCTTGTTTTCTTCATATTCCGCGCATTATATTAAGGGCAGGATCGTTTATAAAGTGCCCCTTAATGTACGCATAATTTCGTTCGATAAAAAGGCATTTTTTATTAGCCCGCGGAATTGGGTTACGTCTACGCTGGGTTGGATTTGGGTCATGCTTGTTGTCAGCAGCGAGAGCCACATGACGCATGGTACAGAAATACAAGACGGAAAGTGTAGGTGTTTGTGAGATGCGTTACCACATTGTGTCGTTGTATTGTAGATTGTTTGAGGGATCGCTTGGTCTTTCTTCACTTCGACCTAAAAGGTCTTTTGTTACCCTACAACTAGTTGTTGCCCAGGATTCCAAGACTTTTTGCAAAGTTTGTGATTTTCCTTGGAGTTAATTTCCCTATGCCTTCAGGCGTTAATTCTGCCTGTTCTAAGTACTTTGGCCTAATGCGGATCAGTACCTTGCATTCACAAAGTATATGTTCCCAGTCTCAGTGGCAGCTTCACAGTATCTGCATTTGTATCTTCTGCCATGCCCATATTCTTGAGATGATATCTGAAGGGAAAATATCCAGTTAGAAGGCCTGTGATCAGCCTATATCGGACTTTTCAAGAAGCCTTGTGGCATTCTTTGTTGAATAGGTTATAAACCTTTTCGCTTGTCTTTGGCCTGGACTATTCCTACAGTAGGACTGCTTGTGTTCCTTTTCCCATTTTTGGACCTCCTCCGTTATGTGTCCCTTAGATAAGCCACAGAACGGTTCGGGTCCAAAAATGGGGCTTCAGTCCCTTTTCTTGCGAGGCTATCAGCCAGTTCGTTGCCTTCTATTCCTTCATGCCCTGGCAATCAAAGTCATGCTTGATTAGCATTGAGTCAGAGGATTTGGTCATGGATTCGAATTGGATTAGCTCCAGAATCCTTAAGTGACCAACCAGGTCACCTGGTCTGAATGTAAGTGCCTGATGCAGCCTTAGGTCACTAAGGACTGCTTCCTTCCTTATATGCAAATGCAGAGGAAGTAAGGCCAGCATTTCCTCCATAGCTCAAGGCTTCCAACAGTCATTAAAGTCATTATTTTATTCGGCAGTCATTTTTAGTCACTTTTTATTTTAAACAGTCATTATTGTCATTATTTTACGTTTGTCTACACCTTTGACCACGTGGGAACAGAACGCCACTGTGATGTGCATATTTGAACTCATAAAATTATGCATACCTCAGTTTTCGAGATATAAACATGTGTTTTTCTAAATGGAACACCCTGTAAATTATTTCATTATTCGATCACAACTTAAATTAGCTATTACATCACTTTTTTTTTAATTTATTTTTTTTTATTTATCATGCATAATTTTCTTCTTATCAGCAACAGATTCTACTCAAAAAAGTGCCTTAAGAATGTGTTAGTCGATTTTCAATTCGACACTTGGTAATGGAGATATAGAGGTCATCCAAAAATGCCAATTTTCCAAAAACGTTCTGTAGCTCAGTAGTCGAAAAAGACAATCGCGGTTTGCGCTATTATTTGTTTCTCGAAAATCAAGCTCAGGACACCTATCTTGGTTTTTGTCTATCTGCCATAGTTTTAGAGAACCTCAAATTCCATCTAATTTGGTCCCCCTGTATTTACGTTCAATATTTTAGAATTTCGTTATTAATTTTTATACTTAGTAATCAGTGAATCAATTGGTACCTACTTAAAAAAATATATCAATGTTTTACTGAAAATTTATAAATAGACATTTCCGTCCCAATTCTTAAAAACCGCTGTCCAAGGAATCTTCAACATCCAGATTTGCTACCCAAGACTCACAACGAAAAAATTTTGTATATGGAAATAACTGTTTATGGAACTTTAATAATATAATATTTGAAATTGTTTACGCCAAAAACCCATAAAACGATATCCGACATCGGTAGTGGGGTGGGGTAGTGATAGGGGGGTGGTAGTGGGGATGGATGAAGTAAAAAAAATATTTTGAGGCCTTTGGTTCTTGTACACACACTAAATCACATTTTTTTCACCCCCTTTTATAATGGGGTGGGGGTAGTAATGGGGGTGGCTGATGCCAATTTTTTTTTGAGACATTAGCTTCTCTTGTATATACTAAATACCAATTTTATGGACTCTTACCTGCCTGATTTACCTATTTACACCCATTTACCCCAATTTACCCCCCAACCCTTCAACAGAATAAGAGGAAAATATAATCTAGTTCCAGATCTCGTTAAAATACCAAATTTCAAGTCAATATCTTAAACGGTTCCAGGGTAATCGTGCGCACAAAAAAAAGTTACAGGCAGGATAGAGAGAATTTTTTTTGCTCAAACTCGAAGCTTCATGACATTCTAAGCCTATTTGAATAATAAAAAAAAAATACATTTTTTTGTCGTTACTATATTTCCACTGGATGTGGAAATAAAACTTAGTGATTGTGAATCACCACAACAATTATCACTTTCTAGTCATTTTTTGCCCATTGTTTAGTCATTATTTTCCAAATTTTTAGTCTTTAAGTCATTTTTTCTACGTAATAATTTGTTGGAAACATTGATAGCTGCTGTGGGACAGGAGCGCATTGATTCTGTAGTCCCTAAACAGGCCAAGGCGTTGCAATTTCTGCAACTTGTGCTATTTTCTCTTCTGTTTTTGGCCACCATACACATGATGCATAGGTAACCATGGATCTGACAACCGAAAGGTAGAACCAATGTATCATTTTTGGCTTCAGACTCCAAGTCTTACCAAACAGCCTACGGCACGTACAAATAGTGTGTCGTTGTATAGACTGTGTATATTTCTCTCTTTGTGTTTTGCTTCTAGAGTTTTTCTTCTGAGTGTTCTTGTGTTTCTAATTCTGAAAGAACACATTTTCTTCATTGCGCACGTTCTCTCGTTTTAGTTGGATGGTATCCCTTTCAGCCTGCTCTTCTCAGATTCCTCTTGTTGACTTACGTACATAGTTGGTAGTATGGTGGCTCTATGTATATCCTCTTGTCATTATCTAGCATGTCCTCTTATTGATTAGGCTTGGTGGTTTATTTTTCTCAGTGAAAGGTAGAATTGTTCTGTAAGCCGTTTTAGAACCCTCCTTTTCAGTTATTTCGTCAGGTATTTCAATTTGTTTGTCGTTCTTAGTCGCCTATTTTTCATTATTCCCCACTGGTCGGACCTAGCACTATATAAGTAAAGAGAATCATAAGAGTTTCAAATTACCTCGCGAAAACATATTTTAGCGATTTTTCCTGTATGACAGGTATTTATCCCGCGTGTATTTGTATGGCAATTATTTTATACGTCTCTTATATCAAAAAATAATATAAATGTATGTGTTTTAAAATTCCGCGCATTAGACGTGCTGAAATTTTCTTAATTGGCATTACGTTCAGGCAATAATTATGTGTGATTCGAGTTAATTATATTTTCTTGTTTATGGTACAGATAAATGTAATATTAATAGAAAATTCATAAATATGTAAATCTAAAAATTCTTCGGGCAGACATGGGCGCCCATGAATACTCCTCACGAAGAAGGTGTGCGTGTAAGCAGTGTATATTTATCATGTAATTTAGCGTGTTAGCGCGCTCAGATGAGCTATGGATAATGGATTAATGCTGCAGCACCGAGAGTCTAGCACTAGAGGGATCATTAACTGTTATAAGAAACATTGAGTTTTGTCTTGTTTTGCTTCGCTGATCTGGAATTCTTCCACCGTTTATATTTAAATCTGTTGATTTTAAATTCACCACAATCAACGGCAAATTAAGCGGCTACTAAATGATGACCATTTCATCGTGAGAAAATATTTATTATTTATTTAATTATATAGCGATGCACAATATTTTTCATACTGTTGTTTTCAAATACTATTCATTAAGACGCGTGTAATGGTGATAAGTTTAAAGCGGTAGTTACCGTAGCAGGAAATTGTATCGTGTAGTAGTCCAGTCAACGGGGGTCTAATTTCAGCGCTAATGAATGGGTTTTGATAAAACCTTGTGCAATGTGTTTTTAATGACGTTAATAAAAAAGTTGAAAAAAGATTAGAGTAGGAAACACGGAGATTTTAGACATTTTAGCGCTCCGTTGACTGGACTATAGATTGTGTCGCATATCGCATATCTGCAGCGCAGTTTCTATGATTGTTTCACTCATATTAATGTGATAGCCAATGAAAGTTCGTTTTTTGAGATCTTTGTACCGATAAAGTGTCATTATTAGTAGTAAAATAACTGGATCGGCTTTTGACAGCACGAGCTTGCAGTTTTATCACTGTAAAATGCGTTTTATTTTGTAGCAATATGATTGACTAGGTTGCACCCAAATTGTAAATACATAGATTTTAAATAGGAGGACTGGGCAAGCTTATCAGTATTTATTGACTTTATGCATATAGCCCGGGAGGCAGCGATCTTTTGGAGCTAGTCATTTCGTTAAGGCTGGTTTTCATTTATATAATAGTTTATTACGTACACACACATACATGAAACGGCGGTCAGCTGCTCAAGTAATGGAGGAGGTAGGAGCTGGAGCGCCTCCCACGCGTAAAAAATTTATTAAACTAGATCAAAGTCGAAATTTTGTATGTTTAATAATGTTAAAAAGTGATAAAAAATCATAGTCAGCTGTTAAAATGGCGGTGGATAATACGTCCGCTGCTCATATAAGCATGTTGATTAAAAGTTTAAATTTTAATAATTTCATCAAGGTTCAAATTTTGTTAAATTACAATATGTATAATGTATTTTATGAAAAATTGAGTCAGCTAATTCGGACCCGTATTTTGTTGAAATGTCAAAAAATGCCGGTTTTGATTCATTCCTGCCGAGCCGAATTTCCGATTTGCCCCGTGCAATTTACGATGCAGACTTACTAAAACTCTTCCTTTTTCCGTCGCAATATCATACGACCGTCCCGCTCCGTGTATTTTGAAAAATATGAACGTTTTAAGATTGCACTTTATTCGAAATGTTTTTGTATTACGGTGTTTCGCCTATATCTCGGAAAAGGTTGGAATTAGTTCTAAAATAAAAACTCCAAGGATAAGTTCTTTTCATGAGGAATCATCCGGTTTCATCAGAATTTTCCTAAATTGTTTCGTTTCAGAGATATTGACTTGAATATGTGGCGATGTACGACAGAAAATTGGACATTTTTCGCTTACCTACATAACTTCTAAACCGTGGTTCCTAGGCAAAAAAACTACGCCCTATCGAATTTGTGGAGAATTGAATTATCTAAAAGTGTTTTTTTTTAATTTTTGTCATATTTCAAAAATTAATGAGCTAGGAGCTGTTAAAGTGGAGACTTTTTCTTTCCGGATAATGCATACGTCATAGCTGAATTTGTAGAGTAGGTATCGATTTTCTGAAATGTCACAAACTGCTACTTTTGATTCGTGCGTGCCAAGCCGAATTTTCGAATTTCGCCGTGCAATTTACGATTGGGTTTTACGGTGAGAACTAGCTCGAAATAAGAAATAAGGTCAAACGAGTATTTTTCATTACGAATCTTCTCAGAATTTCGATATTTTTTTTCGTTTTGGAGATATTTACTGAAATGTCGGCGATGTACGGCAAAAAATCGCACATTTTGTGTTTCAAAAGCGCCGGCAACTTCTCAATCTTGGCTCCTAGGCCAAAAGACTACTCTTATTACGAATTTAAATAGAATTAAATGTGCTAATAGTATATTATATTACTAGGAGTAGAACGCACTCTTTTTTTGTGTTGAGCCCAGGATTTGCGGCTGAGGCGAAGCCGAAGCCGCAAACTGGGCGAAACACAAAAAAGGCGTTCTACTCCGTGTAATATATACTATTTTTTCTTCAAGCGTATTAAAATGCAAAAATTCATTTATTTATCATAAATGTACAAATATTCAAACTACAGTCTTACATGTTGACACAATATGACAAGTGGCTAGTGGATAGCGCGCCACCGGTGGCTTTCGGTATTAACATTATGTTACTAGTAAAACAATACCCACTGCGGTGGCGCTTTCGGAACTAACATTATGTTACTAGTAAAACAATGTCCACTACGGTGGCGTTCGGTACTAACATTTTGTTACTAGTAAAACAATGTCCTACTTCTACTTCTGTTATTGGTGACATAATTTAAACATTTTAATACGCTTGAAGAAAATAGTATATTATATTACTAGGAGTAGAACGCACTCTTTTTTGTGTTGAGCCCAGGATTTGCGGCTGAGGCGAAGCCGAAGCCGCAAACTGGGCGAAACACAAAAAAGGCGTTCTACTGCGTGTAATATATACTATTTTTTCTTCAAGCGTATTAAAATGCAAAAATTCATTTATGTATCATAAATGTACAAATATTCAAACTACAGTCTTACATGTTGACACAATATGACAAGTGGCTAGTGGATAGCGCGCCACCGGTGGTTTTCGGTATTAACATTATGTTACTAGTAAAACAATACCCACTGCGGTGGCGCTTTCGGAACTAACATTATGTTACTAGTAAAACAATGTCCACTACGGTGGCGTTCGGTACTAACATTTTGTTACTAGTAAAACAATGTCCTACTTCTACTTCTGTTTTTGGTGACATAATTTAAACATTTTAATACGCTTGAAGAAAAAAGTCTTTTTTATATTTTTTGAATTGCGTCAAAAATGAGGAAACTGGGGGGGGGTTCGGACTTCCCTTTTTTCGGGAGAATTTCGCCATTTTGGCACCGTAATATCATGTATTACCTAGATGTTCCATTAATCTCGGCCCTTCAAAACGAAAGGTTTCTGGGAAAATTATTTTTTTAAGATTTACATGCATTTTCTAGGAAAACGTGAAATTTTTTTCATTTACTCGAATAGCAGCTTCCCCACCGCGGGTGCGCCAGCTGACCGCGGTTTCGTGTATGTACACACAATAAACTACTACATATGTGAAAATCAACCTTAATGGTATGAGTCCCAAAAATGTGTCGTTGCCTCCCGGTCTAGTAAGCAGAGCTGTGTACTTCAGTACAAAAATGTACTGTAAATATGTACTGCAGTAGTTTAGGTACTTTAAGTACTTTACTTTAAGTACTTTTAATATTCCTGTACTGGTATTGTAAATTTCCAGTACATGTTTGCAATGTACTTGTACTGGGTACTTATTTTCTAAAATTTTTTACGAAGTATTACTTGTTACTTAAAAAAGTACTGTAAAATCATAATCTAGTTCAAGTACTTTACGTAAGTACTCCCATTATTAGAAAGTACTCCCAGTATTACAAAATACTCTCAGTATTAATAAAAACTGTAAACTACTCCAAGTACTTAAGAAAAAATGAGCCAGTATTTTATTTTAATAAATCAAGTAATTTTCATCAGCTCTTAGACTATTATATATTATGCGTTATAATTTTAAGTTGTCTTAAGTTTTATATTGTATATTTTTTACTTATTTCCTTTGTTGTAAATTTATATATTAGAAATAAAATGAGTATTAAATATATCTTTTGTGACCTTACTGTAATTTTCATACATCATGTGGTATAATACATACGATATTATAGTAATACCATTATTACCATTACCAATCAATAATAATAGAAATGGGCTTCAAACATGAATTTTTTAAATGAAAATGATACTTCCAAAAACTTCACCGTTATTATTGATATTAATATGTTGCTGTTGTAGTCTAAGAGCTGGGCACGAAATTTCAATATGACTCGGGTTATGAAAAGTTTCCGTGTCAATACGTCGTACACTAAGGGAGGACCCTGATTTGGGAATTTGCTGACAGCTCGAGCGGGGAGGGGCGCCGCCATATTGAAAAAATGGCGCACAAAAATAGTCTCTTTGAAATATCTCGCTTCGGGTGCCTCATACGGCAAAAAATGTTCTTATGAAAATAAAAGAACATTTAATTTTCTACTAAATATGTTCTATAAATTTTTTCGATAAACTGAATAGTTTCGGTGCAGCGGCCGAAATTATGATTTTTTGTAATTTCTCAGTTTGGTGCGACTTTTATGAAGGAGTATTTTTGTGTTGAGACAAAATTTGTTTTCATACCTGAAAATCTTCAAATATAGTTGATTTTATTTGTCTGCTACGCGTAACTCAATGTTCAATACTCGTTTCCACGCCACCTTGAGAAAGAGTATATGGCGCGTTTTCTTTTACGTGGTTGTCCCCTATAGACCAAATCCTCGACTAGCCTGCTTCTTGAGGCGTTTTAAGTGCTTGATGTCGAAGGTCCAGGTTCGTTATAGTCTTCAACAATACTTTCTTCGGAAATTGCTTTCGTTGCGCTCTTCACTATAATTTGCAAATTTTGTAACCGACAAAGCTGCGACAATGCACCAGGAATAGTCGATGAGCTTCATGACGATGAGGAAGTCGACTCTCCAGTCGAAACATTTCTCGCAAGCATGGAGAACAATCAATACGTAGAATCAGTGAACAGTGCAACGGAAGCAATTTCCGAAGAGACTACAACGAACCTGGACCTTCGCCATCAGGCACCTAAAACGCCTCAAGAAGCAGGTTAGTCATGGATTTAGCCTATAGGGGACAACCACGTAAAAGAAAACGCGCCATATACTCTACTTCAAGGTGGCGTGGAAACGAATATTGAACATTGAGCTATGCGTAGCAGACAAGTAAAATCAACTATATTTGAAGATTTTCAGGTATGAAAACAAATTTTGTCTCAACATAAAAATACTCCTTCATAAAAGTCACACTAAATTGAGAAATTACAAAAAATCATAATTTTGGCTGCTGCACCGAAACTATTCAGATTAACGAAAAAATCTATAGAACATGTTTTGTAGAAAATTTAATGCTCTTTTATTTTCATAAGAGCATTTTTTGCCGTATGAGGCACCCGATATTTCAAAGAGACTGTTTTTGTTCGCCATTTTTTCAATATGGCAGGGCCCCTCCCCGCTCGAGCTGTCAGCAAATTCCTAAATCAGGTGCTCCTGAGTGTACGATGTATCGTTACGGAAACCTTTCATAACCCGAGTCATATCGAAATTTCGTGCCCAGCTCTCCGTCTATTGTATTACTGACTATTGTTGGCAATCCTAAAATTCTAAAAATGATTTTAATAATATTTATCTGATATTAGTACTCTTTTTAAAAAAGTACTTACAAATATATACTGCAAGTAATTAAATACTGGAAGTCGTTAAGGTTACTGTTTTTGAAAGTACTTGCAGTACTTGAAAGTACTGCAAGTATTTATAAAATACTCCAAGTATTCAAAATACTGAAAATACTTGAAGAGTACTTTACTTATTACTGCTACTGCAAATGTTTAATTTTAAGTACATTACTGAATATTTCAAGTATTTCTGAAAAGTACTGGTACTTAATACTGCAAGTAAAACAAAAATTCATTAAGAAGAGATTTCGAAAATCAAGACTACTTAGAAGCATTTATGATTATGGCAACTAAATCAACTAAATGATGACATCATTAATTATGTTGCACAAAGAAGCACGCATGACAATTTAACGTTATAATAAATGATACTACAGGATAATTTTGCCCTATATTAATGTGAATTTCGTATTTTATGAAAGAGCTGAATGAACTTATGTTACATTAAAGTTAATTTGAGTTCATGTTGTCTTTTGTTTGAGTTTTGACAATTTAGCGTTTTTTATTGTGTACAGTTTTTATTAAATTTTGAAATGAAGAAGGCCGCTAAGAATAGGGCCGGAAAAAGTTTTCAAATTGAAAATTTAATGCTAGTCCGTAATTCCTGGTAATAGAGTAAGGGTAAGAACGAAATACTTTTTTTGATTCATCTTTCTCGTTGACTCTGTATATCTACATCAAGGAAGTATGTTTTCTGTTTCTGTCAATATATTGCCTTGCGTTGCATCATTGTCGGTTGCAGTCAGGATTAGCAGTAACTATTATGGTTTCCTTTATTGGCCCTTATGCGTAAGGCCATTTGTGTAATTATTTAAATAATTAATTTTCGTCACGTAGAGCGTTCGTGGCGCCAACATTGTGGGAACGATAAGAGGCTCTTGAAATTCTTAACAATTTCGAACACGGTGATTCTTGTAATTGTATTGTTTTCTCAAGGCGCCTTGACGCCGAAAAAAACGTGGCATCATCTTTAACTTGGAATCATCACCAGAATCAAATAGGCTACTTATTACGAATAGAAGTCATATGAGAAAGGAATGAGGTCACCAAATTTTAACAAACTCTACAATTTTCGAGAGAATTTATCGAGTTGGTAATTTGGCATGAATAACATTCCTGTGCAGCGGATGTGTTGTGTGAATTCATGACTAGAACTATTTTCCTGGCATTTGTTTGTGTCAAGTAATTGTGAACTCCCACATGAATGGTTGATGAATGGATGGCCTTGCTTATTACCAGCATGGCCTGCTAGAACGCGTCTTTAAGCTCCCGGTCAAGTATTTAATTTCCTTTAACACTATTGTTGGATTTCGTTTTATTTAACGTTTTTGGTGATATCAGACGAGTTAAATTACGCGGTTTCTTCCCGGGTGCGTATAAATATTCCGTAATTAGGTATGGTAACATGCATACACAATAAAAAATATACACTACTACAAGTTTTATGGTTTTAATTGATTAAGTGCTGTAGGCGACTCTGCTTTTTCTGGAATACGCATAATGCCTCTAAACAATTGCACGCAATCAGTCAAATGAGCAAAAATATATATTTTTTAAAAACGATCAAGAATGTCTACTTTCTCGGCGCAATTTCAGATCCCAAAATACGCTTTCTAGTATTTTAGTCCATTGCTAAGCAACTATCAGAAAGTTAACTTTCCCGGACCGTTTTTTATATATAAAAGTTACTTTCCCGGCCTAAGCCGGAAAAGTTACTTTCCTGGACTGATTTTTTATATATATATTTTTTACTTTGTATATTTATACTACTATTGATTGCGATTTCAAAAAAAATAGTAGTAAAAACATATTCTCGGACTTCAATGCTTGCTGGCTTTGGCTAATGCTTATCGTCGTCCGGGAATGTACTGCTTTTACTACTAGATACAATGTACTATTTTCGACGACTGACATCGATTTTGCTGTCCTTTGACAACAGAAAGTGAGAAAGTTGACAGTTGTCGCTTCCCGGGCGTTTTTTGTTTCCGCCTGAGCGAAATAGTTAGCCTTGTAAGGATGTTTCCATGACAACGCATCACTTGTCAGATACGCGATTAATTTTAGTTTGTTGCAATAATAATAAGAAACGATGGATAGTAGCGATGATAGTGATATCATTTGCACTCCACCACATATTAAGGAACTGCAAAGAGCGTAACATAAGATTTACTTCCCGAAAAATCCAGAAACAGATGTGAGGGAATATTCTGTGTTTGTGAACTGGTGCAAAACAAATGACATTAATGACATTAATTCTCTGGTGCTGCAATTTCGTTAAACGTAGTGTACGTATACTTTAGTTTCAGCTGCCTTACTTGAGGTCGACTTCGACTTCGGTGATCTCATCGAAATCGATGCCACTCTATAACAATAGTGGTTTCTTTGTGGGCATTCACGATTCATCTACAAGAATTCTTCCGCCTCCGCTTGGGTCCAAGCAAGCATACTTAACATGATTTAAAAGGGGATATCCCACCGTAAACAAACTTCAACGCATGGCACTTGTCTTGATAGTCCGCAGTTTTTGGTCGCCGCAGAATGTTACCTTCATCACTTTCCATCACCGGTTATGTAGGCCATTGGATAATTTCTGCCATGCCGTATATAATGATAGACGAGCAAATTATACTCGCAGTTGCTTCATCTGGAGGCAGCGGCACCTGACTTTCTTAAAGTTGACACAATTTGAATGAATCCATGATTTTTTTTGTTTCGTTTTTCTATAGAAATCTAATCAACTGTATTTCATACGTAGAGTCCGGAATTCACATCGTCGTGACGTCAAAACCAGGGCCGGTTCTAGGTGATATGTCAACGAGTAAAGATTTTCATACGTGCGTGACTTATCTTACCTTGTAGGTTTTTTAGCGAATTTAGTTACATCCAAAGAAAATAAGTAACATTGATATAAACATGGAAGTCAAAAGAACATCAACCAACAACAATAATGGTATACAAATCGACAACTACAACTTTGAACACCTGGAAGCCAGACTAATTCAATAAGCAATGAAATTAAATCACGTGTAGTCACTGAAAACCGGTGTTACTACGCCTACGAAATTAATAATTAATGCATTATTACCTCCGATTAAAGAACTTATATCTAGATACATAATTGTACTGATTTGTATGTTGCTGAGATAGTTACAATCTAAGGCACTTCTTTCCATAAGTTCTTGATTGGCTAGTCGATCTATTCGCGACCGATTCGGGCACGATCGATAAGTTCGATTATCATAATCTCAGTTTGACACTTTTGGTAGTGTCCGCCCTTAATGTTAATAAGTGTTTTTCGATCAAAATGTGGTAAAGAGGTCTTTTTATTTTAAGTTGTGATTTGCTTAGTACCTAAATAATATTCTCTATTCATATTTACACAGTTTAGAGACAATATATTTAGTGCAAAGTGCTGTGCCGTTTGCAGAAAGCAGTTTAGAAAAAAAGAAAATCGATCGTTCCATAGTCGTAACATGATGAAGTTCAGTTTACAGTTATAAAGTGAATAGCAATTAAATTTTAATATCCTTTCAATACATATTTATCTTACTGTAATATCGTATGCCTACATCACGTTGTATAAAGAGCCGGTAATGCAGGAATTGCAATAATTCATTTTAATGAAAATATTTACCATTCTACACATTTTCTACACACACAACGCCACTGTTGCCTATGGGATGTGATGTTCATCTATTCTTTTTAATGGACATATAATGTGACTATATTAGGAGCAAACAAAGTATATAGTGAAAAGATAGCCTGTTATGTATCTAGATATAAGTTCTTTAATCGGAGATTATTACAGAAGAACACCAAGACTAAAATATACTTCTTAACTAGACCTGTAGTAACATATGGATGTGTGACCTGGACCATGACAAAAAGAGATGAAGAAATACTTATTATTATTTGAGAGAAAAATACTGCGAAAGATATATGAACCAATCCAGAACGCTGATGGAATATGGATAATCCAGATGAATGCAGAACTCAACTAACTGAATGATGGAACATGTCAGCAAAATGGAAGACAACGAAAAAAATATATGAGTGAAAATCTATTGGAAAATGAAAAAGAGGAAGGCCCAGGGTGAGATGTCGAAGATGATTTAAGAGTCATGAATATTAGAGGCTGGAGAAGGAAGGCTTCAAGAGAACAAAATGGAAGAAAATAGCGAAGAAAGGCAAAAGCCCATCTTGGGTTGTACAGTCAAAAGAAGAAGAAGACGTTATAAACACACACCAGAGGAGGGCTGGAGATATTGGGGATAAAACACTAAGCTATCACGGATACATGTATTTTTCACTGCTAATTACAAGCATAAAAGTATATTACTTAAATCTGTTCTTGAAAATCTATTGCCACTGTGAGTCAGACCGCGCAAAGTTGACAGGTGTTACTGGCGCATACTTTTATTAAGTCGCCACTTTCACGCCTAGTGCAGAAAAGTCTAGTTCCTTACTCTTTAAAAGAGCATAACCTGACATCGTACGAAATCCGGAAATGTTTTTCAAAACTGTTTTGAATTGTGTTGACATTGTCTCCAGATAATTGAAAAATCTGGTGCAACATTCATTATATAAACTGTGGTAAATTTTAGTGTTTTTGGCCTACTCGAGCTCGCATATGGCTAGAGGAATTTGTGAAATATTACTGTAGATGGACACATTTTTTCAGACAGTTGGATCCATAAATGTTTGTTAAACTTGTAAAATAGCAACTGCTGATAATTCAAAATACAAACTAATCAGATCGTTAGGGTTGTACTTCCCCTAGTCTTAGCAATTCTATGAAACCTCTGATTTCTGAAGCTGTCAAGACGGCTATTCTGTGAAAGTACGTTCTCGTGAAAAAGTGGGCGGAGTTCTCTTGAAAACCAAAATTGCCTAAATTCTCTAACTATAGGAGCGATCACATCGCATCGCGACAAAAATCGGAGAACTTGCTTCTCTTGGTAAATTATGAGGAAGCTGTTCCGTTCTTGCGTGCGAGAGAAAGTATAACTTCACTTTTTGGCAATCTGTTATTTCGTTTGTGACTGATGTACTTATTGCCAATGAGGTACTAAGAGATTTTTAAATTTCTGAAGATGCTCAAGAAGAACGTCAACTTCTTCACATGACCAGTTCCTTCGATTAAACAGATGGGGGCTTTATAAAAAAAATTGAGTTATCAAAACAACTTGCTCGAGACATACAAGTTGTCACCCCTTTTATGCAAGCTCCACTTTTAAGCTGTGGTTGTTTTTTCATTCATTTAGTCAAGCCATTTTTGGCTCTGTTCACTAGATTGGAGCGGACTGTTAATGTTATTATGCCTGACCCAACACGAATTACTTAATTTTTTCAACTAGCATACTAATTTTACACTATTGCATCCACATCATAGGAAATATATGTAATTTTTACCGAATGAATTTATTTCATTTCCCACACACGATATTCGACCATGAATTCGTGGCTTTTTGGTTGAAATATGGGCAACCTGGTAACTCTGGAAAGATCACATCACACCACACAATTAGTAAGAGAAAAGATAGAGAAGGAAATAAGAAATGTAATGAGATCAAGGTATATAAAATACAGGAACTACTTTAATTTTTAAAAGTGTCTACAATTTTACATGCCTCCAATTCCTGTTTAAGACATTTACCACGATGAAGGCGCAATAACATATTTGTGCGCCATTTTTTTCAAGATGACAATGTGCTACTATTATAAAGTCAGAAATCTTGGATAAGCTATTGAATGAGGAAGTTTAATATAAATAACTACGTATAAATAAGTTACTAAGTACTTAATAACCATACTATTTGTGTATCAGACTACGCGTTCTTTCACGCTTAAGTTTGCCGCATTTTTTATGGAGATCATCGATTTGTCTAATCAACGTGACGAGATGACGTGCGTTAGTTCGCTGCAAATCTCCGTGCAAGCATGTTGGTATTCATCGAAGAGCATCGCAACACGACACAGGCATCCTTTTAATGTTGCAAAAAGTATCCCAGCTGGTGACGTGCGTTATTAATTAAAACAGCGACTTCTGGCTGCTTTTAATACACTCGTTTGCAGGCATCGAGGTAGTTTTTGGAACAGTCTCACACATAAATACCATGACTGAACGAAGACAATCCATAGTAATCAGTAAGATACGCTGTTCTTGTGTTAATGAGATATATTCTGAGTTATGACTGCATTGTACGTTGTATGCTTGACTGGCTGCCTCTGAACGTGGGTGACGTTCTACGCCTCAACGCTGTTAGAAATATAGAACTTTTATACTAATTATCTCCATAGCAGTTGTGCCTGCACAAACAACCATTATCAAACTTCTGTGTTTTTATATCCTGACATTTTAAATTGTTATTTATTTTCGTATTCACGCTTGAATATTAAATTATGCTTTGTCATGTTTCCTAGTGCTTTAACCTGAAATTAAATGAAATTGGCGCCTAACTTATCGTCGAAATAAATATCGAAAATTTATTATTAGGCAAGTCGCAACGTTATTGATAGATGAGGAGCTGAACTTTCATCCACAAGCTTGGTATGGCAACAGTACTTTTTAACTATATTTTCTATAAATTAATAAAAAAATAAAAAGCCACACGATAAAATATTATTATAACACTAAATTATTACATAAAATTTTATAACCATTTTCTCAGTGTGGCAAAACGTTGCATCCTGATATTTGGTATGGCAACAATATTTATTGAATACATTTGTTATAAATTAATGAAAAAAAATTCAGTCTTTCGCAAAGATTCAGGGAGGGACATTGAAAATGATGGAAGTTAGTTTTTTAATCGTTACCAGGCAACCTATACCTTTGGTAACCTTGTCTACATCATACTGCAATTGCGACATACACTTTTCACGAATTTAGGCCCCATATAGGAAACCAAAAACATTTTCAATGTTAATAACGAAAAAAAAGAACAAGTCCAATACGGTAGGCTGTCGTACAATGAGCACTGAAAAAAATTCAGTTTTCTGCAACAATGCAACCAAGGAGGGACATTGAAAATGATGGAGTAAGATTGTTAGCCGTTGCCAGGAGACCTATAGCTTTTTGTCTACGTCATGCTGCAAATACAACATACACTTTTCACGAATTCAGGTTCACAGTTTTTCGCGAAGATGCAACTATGGTATTTAACCATAAATGTCAAATGGTCGAAATTTTGAATAATTAATTATAATCGTTCGTAATTTAGAATAATAATGTGGAAATAAAAATTAATAAGGCAATTGAGTATATATTGATACTTTGATTTGATGGTTTAAAAAGAGAGCAGGAAGACGTATAAGTAGGGTACTCACCTACACAAAATAAATAAAAATTGTTCGGGTTATTAACTTGAGGTCATCCAGGCTGTCGGGTTGTGGTGGAGAATCTAGGGGATCTAGTGTTTCTTCTATCAATTAGTAGTTTTTGACTTGAAGTTGAAGTTCTCGGTTCTAATTGTTCTTTTGTTCAGCTTCCTTTTAATGCTTTATTTGAGTTATGTTTCTTGCATATCCCTCTGCCTTTATTTTTGTGTTTTAAAAGTCGGTGTCACCAATTTATGATATTAGTACTATCAATTCAGGAGGGGGGGGGGAGGGGGGTGTCCGATTTCAATGTCCGCCATCTTGAAATACGACGCTATCTTTGTTTTCTTTGGACTGTAACTGTACATTTTCGACTTCTATTTGACTTTTACTGCATATATCCCCAACTTCTGGATTTGTAGCAAAAAGGATCTAATTTAAAATAAATTTGCTACAATTTGAGACCAGAGCCGCTTTTGTAAATTTAATATTTTGCGAGGAGATACAAGCTTCCAAAGTTTTGGACTTTTTTCAGGTTATTACGAAAATCAGTTGGGTTTACAGCAATACTATTCGAATCAGTTTTAATCTAGACTAAATTTGCTACAACTTTAGACTATATAGTGATATGGATCAAGAGACAACTTCAGGATTGCCTAAGAATCGATGTTGTATGGGACTTATACAAAAGTCAGACAGTCTGAAGGAAACTACACGTGTGAAAAGAGGGAAGGGAGAAAGGAGAAAAGTCACAAGGGAAACCACACTCCCCAAAAACTTTGTTACATTTCTGAAGAATTTAGAGAACAAGACTGAACTGTTTATCCTATTAAGTGATGCAGTCGCAGCTTATGAGGTACGAGAAGGTAAATAAATATACATCACCTATGGTAAATCTGTTATTTCAAAAAATAGCAGTGCACCGATGTCTGAAACTGACCACGAAGAACCTGATACCAAAATATGTCTTCATATATTGGATGCATTACAATAGGATGCAACCAACATCCTCATAAGTACAGTTAACACAGATGTTATTGTGGTACTAGTAGGCATTTTTTTTATTTCGGGCTACAAACTTACAAACCTAATATTCACTTCCGATATTATCATATCAACGCCATCTGCCAAGAGCTCGGAGAAAATATGCAAGCATTGCGCTTTTTCCATGCTTTCACGGGTTCAGACACTACATCACAATTTCTTTGGTAAGGGGAAAAAGTCAGCAGAAGGCATGGAAAGCATACCCTCGAGGCATTGAAGGATTTATCTTCTCTGCAAAACATCGATTTCAGCCAGTAGATGCTAAAACAAACGCATTTGAACTTATAGAACGATTCACATGCATCCTGCACGATGGCACAACAGAACTTAACAGCATTAACAAGCTCAGAGAGGATATCTTCACACAAGGAAAAAGTAAAGATGATGCAAAGTCTACCGCTCACACAAGATGCCCTCATTCAACACACTAATCACTGCATCTATCAATCTAGCATCTGGTTAACCAGTTTGAAATCACTCCAAAATGCATCTACTCCGGCTAACTTTGGATGGAAAAGAAACGAAGAGACATGCAACCAATTTGGATGTCTATACCGAGAGCAAGCAAAAGCTGTAGGGATTTAATCAAGTGCGGATGTAAGGCTGAACCCCCGTGCTCTAAGAATTGCGTTTGTAACAAAGCTGCACTTGCCTGCACCGCTCTTTGACATTGCAAAGGTCATTGCGAACAGTAAACAGCAACATTATAAATATAATTTTTATGATTATTTTCTTAATAGTTATTCTGTAATTTTTTTTAATGAAACGTTTGTAACATGGTCAAATACATTACCTATATCAGCAAATTGTCATTGTATCGACGTCTTTCTTTACTCACATTGTAGCCTATTTATTCTTCTGAAACATTAATAAACACTGTTTGCTGTAAAACTGACAGTATTGGAGATATTTAGCAAAACCGACAAAAATATAGATTTTCGTAATAACCTGAAAAAAGTCCAAAACTTTGGAAGCTTGTATCTCGCAAAATATTAAAGTTACAAAAGCGGTTCTGGTCTCTAATTGTAGCAAATTTAGTTTACAATAAATCCTTTTTGGTACAAACCCAGAAGTTGAGAAGATATTTAGTAAAAACCAAATAAAAGTCGAAAATTTACAGGTACAGTCCAAAGAAAACAAAGATGACGGACACTGAAATCGCCCCCCCCCTGAATTGATAGTATACTGAGGGTATATAAGAAGTGCGCAAAATTTGGAGCTTTAATCCAGCAGGCCACGATCTTTTCGCTAAGAAACCACACTAGTATGGCACAAGTATTTTTCAGTATTTTATAGTTCAAAAATCAGCCCGCCCGTAGACTATTATTTTTTTTTTTTCGCTCAAAAACTAACCAGTTTAGCTTGGCGGTATGGCGACCTGTTCCACCCACGGAAATAGTATGGCATCGATTTTTCGCCTGGTTTCTTGTATGAAAACTCACAAATAAAAATTATAATACAAAAATGTACATTTTTTTGACATTAAAAGTTCAAAGCTGTAAGAAATCATACCCTAAAATCTGTCATCAGCTCCCGAACCACGACTATTTATTTAGCCTCGCTGATAGGACCATCAGCGTAAATAAGTGAAAAGGATGGACTGTGCTGTTTTTACGCTTATGTCTTCCGAGAGACAAGTTCTTATAAAATTCTTTCAGTTCTGTGAATGAGGAGGAATGCAAGCCATTATGGCCTTAATGGTGGACATTGTGCAATACTTTATCTTTTAAATGTACCGCGGGATCGAATAAAATTTACATCTTGCGCCTGTTCACACATAACATTATCTCCACGGAGATACACAGTTCTGCGTTTTTATGAACCCCGCTGAATTACTATTCAGCAATAATAGTAACACTCCTGGTATGATGCATATCACTAATTAGTCATGTTGAAATAATACTAGCATAGTAAGTGACACACTATACTCATAAAAGCCATTTGTTCAATTCGCTTGATTTAAAACCGTGGTTAAATATGCGTGTCCTAGTTTCGTACGAAGCAACGTTAGGTCACGCTAGGTGAGATGACAGTGTTTATGGTTCATCTTAATATTGATCAGCAAGTCAAATGTACTGGTTGTCGCTTTGATGAATATCAAACTATCCCGGCCCGACCTAACCCAACCAAGAAATCCGAACTCTCCTAGACAATAAATTACGAAACAGATGGCTGTAAAATATGGATATACTTGTGATAAAGCAGGTTTTTATATGGCAGGCGTTAGAGGTTTGGTATAACCAGAGCTCGTATCTCAGGTTGCAATTTCAGTAAGGGATGGACTCAGACAAGTTTATAAGAACGTTATTACTTTGTAATATATAATATGTCATGTGCAAACATAATACAATCACATATTGTAATGTGATAATGCTAAAAATTGGTGGAATATACACAATACAACACTTAGGAATCCAAAACTTTTCATTTGTGGGGCACAATAATATAAAGTTAATAATTAAGAGTGGTTCCAAATATTCAGACTTCAAACTTTGACGTTTCTTGTCAAAAATCCAAACATACTCCGAAAATGATCTTTCAAGGTCCACATATATACCTAGTAGGGTAATACTTAAGGTTTTAAAGATGGCACGTGTATCTTCAGTAATGAAAAGTCTACTTATTTTCCTGTAAAAAATCCACAATAGAGTGAAAATTTCATAATTTTTCAAACTTCGAGCTGCTGTAACTCTAAAACAATTGACCGTGAAAATAAATTGTTTAAAGAAGTTTTAGGAAATTTTATAATATGCAATATTGATAATAACTAATTACTACATAGAAATAATGGGGACATAGATCATTGCAAAAGTCAACAATGAAGCACAAATCACCTGTTTAAAGAAAAGTTATAGCTTTTTTGTCTCTACAATGTTCATAATGCCCAATTTTAAAGTGGAACTAACAGAAATGGAGATAATCGGGAAAAATATATTTTAACCGTCATTTTCTTCAACGTGGCAGCTGTAGCGGCAGCGATATTTTTGAGAAAAACTTAAGTTAATCATTGTGATAACTCCCTACATTATCAGCTATATTGATTCAAAAAATCCTTGTAGAAATTGCTAACGGATAACCCCTCCCCTGTTTTTTTTTGCTACATGCGCTACTAATTTAACACTTACAATTGTACAAATCGTCACTTATCGAAAATAATTCGTATGTACGCCACTAATTTGAAAGAATAGACGACGGGACAAATCGTCACTAGTGGCATATTCAAAAATTTAAATAACTGAAAATTGACTTTTAGTGTTAATGTAGATGAACTCACTCCCGTCGTCTGAAGGACGTGGTGACATTATTTATCTTATTAAGCCAGCCCCGCTCCCCCTTTTGACTTTGGGTGGTTAATTTCTACTCTCAGTTCCAAGAAACAACCTAGAACCGGGGCCTCTAATTGACGAGAAAGGTTATAAGTTTATACTCATCTAGATTGCTAACTGCTTTCTCCAAAGTCTCCGCGTTCTTACGATGCACTGGTGTCATATCTAACACTATTTATGAACATCACTTCTGGATACCCTCTGGAGTTCCTCTTTTTAACATCTGTGATCTGATCGATGTTCTGAATATCAGACGTTAGAGGGCCGTTTTCATTCAGCTGTCGGCCTAACTCGCAAAAACTCCCGAAAGGTTAAGCTTAAAGTTACTCATTCAATCAAGAAAATGCAAAAATTCAAATCATGCCATTCATTGGTTTAATGTAAAATGCACAGTAAACGTGCATGAACCTTATTCATATGTGAGAATCTGCCTATCAAACATGGCAAGGGCGGACGCCTTCCTTAGAGGACGGGTATCCCAACCACCATACAATGAGAGTATGTAATAGCAATTGACTTGGCACAAAAAGATTCAGAACTTCCTAGAAGTATAAGAATAAAAATAAGGAAGTAAGAATATAAAAATATTTTGCTATAATTTTGATACTAGCTTTACAGTTCTCCATTAGTGATTATATCATTCACAAGAACTCAACTGGAAAATGCGTTTTACGACAGTATAGGTATAAGTTACGTGAGGTGTTCCTGCTCCCTCGCGTAAACTTACTGACGGCATCTATCCTAATGAAGATTTTGTACCATGACTTCATTTCCGAGCGGTCCCTATGGAGATGTTCGCATGCGCTTATTTATGGGCTGATCGGCTTTTTCCATTGTCTTTGCTAAAATTAGAGATCTGTTTTCGAGCATGCCACTATCTTTTTCTGACGGCCCTCCGGTGCTTCTGTCCCATGGTCAAGTCACCGAATGGATTTAAATTGTTTTTATGCGAAAAACCGGCCTTGTCATTTTTTACCTTTCTTTTTTTTGCCTGGATATTCCATTTATAAGGTAGGTACGTGCCCTTGCCACTTATATTTTGCCAACTTTCAACATTTTAATTTTTTCTAAGTCCAACTTTATAGTACTTCCTAATTCTGCAATGAGTAGTGAAGTGACCAAACAAAAAAAATCGCAATTCAACGCACTTTCGAATTTTTCATGTTTGGTACAACACGTTCGCTGATGCGAAAAAGTTTTTATGTCTAATTTCGGCGCTGATGTCGTAAATATAGCAAGTTGGTCTCTATAACGTCTTTTTTTTTTCGACATAGATCAATTCTCCGAAATTCTACAATATTAACACCCAGCACGCGTGAATCTCAAATTAAAACTGAATTATTTAACGTATTTGCAATTGTACAATAAAATAAATAAACGGGTACCTCCGCGTGTAACTAACTTTCCGCAATAGAAAAAGGGTTGCCACATGTCTCGAAGGTAGTAGACGTAATGATATTGGATTTATTGTAATTAGTATGTAATTTTGTTTACTTAATTTCCATGGGAAAATAATAATGTAAAGGCCATCTCTTTAAGGGAATACGGGATTCATTGAAGTATGAATTTATTTGTAGACAAGATATGTTTTTTACTTTACTAATTTGCCGGTAAATAAAGGAGCGTACACGAACAGTCCTAAAATTAGCTGATGCAAAATTGTGTGTCTTTATTCACTTCTTCCAGTTTTATAATTTATAAACCAATTGTATCTAAACAATTCACATTTCTTACGGTCTCTAGGTATAAGTAGTGGCCATCTAAACATAGGAATACATTCAACAAGTTGGGAGTTTGGTACGGCCATGCCCATGTATTTTGTCCATCTCCCGATGATGCCGGCTTGGTTGACGATACCCTCATCAGTAATTTTTGTTTCTATAGAATCTTGTAAAAGATTGCAACCATTTTCAGGCAGATATTCTTGTTAAAACGTTGAATATATTTTATTGATCAGCAAGTCAAATGCACTGGTTGTCGCTTTGTTGAATATCAAATTAACCCGGCCCGACCTAACCCAACCAAGAAATCCGAACTCTCCTAGACAATAAATTACGAAACAAATGGCCGTAAAATATGGATTTACTTATGATAAAGCAGGTTTTTATGTGGCAGGTGTTAGAGATTTGATATAACTGGTAGCCATGTAAATACAGGAATGCATTCACCGACAAGTTGGGAGTTTGGTACGGCCATACCCGTGTATTTTCTGTACGCCGGACCAGGGGTGGACTGGGCTGGATTGGCCCCGGTGGCAATGTAGCCTGGTGGCCTCGATCACAGATACAAGTCAAAGTTCGCAATAGGTACCACAGTTTATGCAGTGCTGCCATGAATTGGTTAATTGATACATTCAGTTATATATGGAAAATGAATGGATAAACACAATATACAGTGTGTTCTAGGTCCCAGGATGGATGTAGGGTCAAGTGGTGTAAACATGAGTCACATAGGTAGCGGGGTAAATAAAAAAACAAGGTGATATTCAATCCAGATTGAAATAAATTCAACTTAAATTTTTATATAAGTTTGTTTTATACCTTCAGAACTGTTTTATGTTATTCAATAAATGAGGTCTTACACCTACTGTTAATGCGGAAAAAATATTCAGTAAACACTTCAATTTCACTTCAAAAAATTTTCGAGCGTACCTTTGTACTTTTTTGGGGATTTTATGGTTTCTCTATTGACATTGTCCGTATTTAGCAGACGTCAACTAGAAGTGTCAAACCTCACATTTTGTGATCAAGTTTATTAATCTGCTAGTTTTGAATCATTAAAAATTTGATTTTAACGAAAAAATTAAAAGCGGGGTAAAAATATACCAAATGGGCAAAGTGAAGCAGGCACATTTCAGCTTCCTAATTTAGGAGAAGCTAGCCCCTGCTGCAAGCCCTTCTTGTTTAGTAAAAAAAATCTGAATAAATTACATATAGAAGAAAAAACCCTCATCTGTCTTATTTTTGCGCTTCCATTTGTACAACTTCAATAAGAATGGATGTAAATCACTGTCTTTTATTTGCCCTCCACTATCTTTTTTTTTAACCTCACTTGGAATGTAAAAATGAGACTCTGTTTCTTTTTTATGAATTAACGGTAGGTTTTTAGTAAAGAAAATACATAGAAATATAGTTTTTCCTGTCACTTTTATATATGATACCATTCTTTCATTAAATATGACTTGATTCTAAGCAATCTAAAAATTGAAAGATATCGTTTTATCTCATTTTTACCCCTCTCGATCCTAAAGGACAAAAATTTTCGAGATTTAGATGGCACTTGGGATTCAGTCCTGCTTGATGTATAACTAACGTATATCAAAAAAAAAAATAAGTTAAACCGGTGTAATACAGGGTGTTTATAATTATATAATATTTGTAAAATTCATAACTAATAAACTATCCTTATTTTTTAAGATATGACAAAATTCCACTAAGAAAAGTTGTGTAAAATGCAATTTTACACACTCTTACCAAATCTCAGTAATATTTTACCAGAGATAGGTCGAGGAAACTTTCCACATTTGATAAAAGTCTGTAAAAGTCGTGTAAATAATATAATTGTATGCACTTATTTGGTATCACAATGAAGCTTGTATCACCACGAATCAAATTTCACCATAAAATAGCCTATCGATATACTCAATGGAAAGTTAGAGGGAAAAGTTTCCAGGAAATTTTCCTTCTAACTTTCCATTGGGTGTATTGATAGCCTATTTTACGGTGAAATCTGATTCGTGATGCTGCAAGCTTCATTTTGATACCAAATAAGTGCATACAATCGTGGGCGCAGCCAGGGGGGAGCCATGCCCCCCCCAAGCCGTCTTCCATGAGCCAAAAAATAAAGAAGCAGTACAAAGCAGTATCTAAATTATCCCTTGAAATAAATATTTTGTAATTAATTATCTAATAGAGGAATCTACATACACATCCGTTTTCAACCATTTTCTGAAAAATTTTCTTCATCCTCTGGGGAGGCCGGTTCTATTCCCCCCCCCCCCCCCTGCATACAATTATATTATTTACATGACTTTTACATACTTTTTTCAAATATGGAAAGTTTCCTCGACCCATCTCTGCTCTTTACTTTCTTGGAATCGCCCCTTTTTCAATAAAATGAGTATTTTATTTTGAATGATGCGATGAAAACTTTGAGAGTGCTCCTGAAATCATGATACTAATTTATTGAAAAAAGAGGTTCCAACAAAAAGAAATTGTAATCCTGAAATTTGGTAAGAAGACATAAAATTGCATTCTAAACAACTTTTCTAAATCCCCAAGTGTAATTTTAAAATTTAGACATTTTTGGTCCATTACACCTCTTGTTACATCTATCCTGGGACCTGGGATACACTATATATTGTGTGTATTCATTCATTTTCCGTATATCACTGAATTAAACAATTCATTGCAGCACTAGGTAAGTACATAAACTGCGGTACTCATTTGTAAAGTATATTTTGCAGATTTCCAGACGATTCTCTGCAATTCAAATTTAAATCTCACGCTAGGCTGTTTCGCATTTCCGTAATCCTGAGTCGGAAAATATATGACGTTCTCACTCCAATCTACAACAAAATAACGATCGTTTGCATATCGCCCTGCATATCGTGTTTCTAGACAAATTTCGACTACGGTATTTTTTCTCCACCGCACGCTTATGAAAACTCATTACAAGAACTTTTTATTTTAGGCCCCCGGGACTGTTGGCCCCGGTGGCTATCCTACCTAGCCACCCTGTCCAGTCCGCGCCTGCACTGGACTAGAGCGTCGCTATCAAATTATTGTCCGCTACGTTTGAACACGACGGGAGGCAGATTTCGTGCGGCTATCGTTCATTTACTTAAACTGTCAGCGCACTACTATGTTAACATTTATTTACCAACGCTGCGCACTCCAGCAGAACATGGAAGCTACTACTATTTACGGAACTCGACTAAGCGCTTATAAACTCACTGACCGCTTGCTCAGATAAATTACACAAAGAACACTAGTTTAGATTGCTCCCAACTTCGGAACGCACTATAAAAAGGTGATTTGTTGGGTTTTTCTCTTTGTAACTGATAGACTAATTGTTGCTGTTATTAATGATTTCATCAATAATGAGTATATCTCTTAATTTACACATTTTCAGACGATAGCCCAAATATTTTACGTTATGAATGACCTACCGCAAAATTATAAGCATAGCTGGCATAGTTGAAAACTGATAGATATATAATACGCAACACAAAGAGCTACAGGAATCGCATGTCTGACTTGTCCGAACAAAAAGAAGTCAACACTTCATTTGAAACCAGCACACACTGCCTCAATAGTGTGGGCTTAAGGAACGAGCAGTCGAATTTCAAGAATTTATTTATTTTTGTTTTATTTATTTATTAATAAACAGTATTCGTGTGAACATAGATAATATTGATACCTATAATGACACAAAAAACAAGTTGAAAAAATTGTGACCATTTTCTCACACTCGTCCTCATCTGTGAACGATTTAACACTTTTTTTTTCATTTTCATCACTATTTTCTTCAGAATCTTCTGAATTTACACCGCGAATAATTTTGTACAAAGTATTAGAACGCATCGTCTCTTGCTCTCGCAGTTCTATGTATACCATTTGTGACACAATTTTGCGCAGTAAAGTTCATAAATATCATAGTTTTTCAAATCACGTAGCGTTTCCTCTTCTGGAAGATAGTGAGAAAATGTTGGAACACAGACTCTTTTTTTCAAACACGTTTGCCGCTCAAAAACGTCATTGTGCGTGATAATTATCTAAAAAGAATTAAATTACGAATTAACTGCTTCTGGCGTCTGCTTTCTTCTCAGTAGTTTACATAACTGGTTAACAATAGTTATTTATGTACCAAGGGTCGTAAGAGTGGCCGAGGTTTGCAAGTATTCGAGACCAAAAAATCACACTGTACGACCCGTGGTGCATATTATATTTTTCGTCATACTCATGAATCATTAAACTAGAAAAAAACTAGTGCAAAACTATAATTATTTGAGTAAGATTTTATATTTACTAAGCAAATAGCGAGGCAAATAGTAAAGGTAGCGATGCCTGGAATATATCCATGGCAACCGTACATAAAATAAATTTAGGACGCGGCTTCTATTCAAATGGCAACTACTGTCAAGATAAATTAAATCATATTATTATAATAGCTCTGAACATTTTTGAAAATAATGTCTGATATAGAAGATATTGCAAGTAAGGCTCGTCTGGATTTACTTCCAAAAAGGTTCAAACATTTAATTGAATACTTGTTATACAGGGTGTCCCGAAACTCCCGCCTTTCCATTTAGGTGCTAATTCTCCATGCAAAAATAGTAAGAAAAGTTCCTATAAACATGTGTCCGGAAATGCTTCCTAAGGGAGCTACGGCCCTAAGGATGGCACAAAAATAGGTGTTTTTACTAATTATCTCGGAAATGATTTGGGACAACTTTATGAAACTTGGTTAACTTTTTTCGATTAATACAGGGTGTCAAAGTTGTAATTTTTTTTTTTGCAATATAGTCGGGGAGCCCTCCCTAGCTGTAAGTGCACCCCCCACCGATCCTTGGGGACAATGTTTTTCATAAAGATTAAAGTCTAAGGAACAATTTAAGACATGTCCCCCCAAAAAAAAATTGGCTGTACTTTCAAAATGGCGGCCATATGTTAAAAAAAACTGTTGCCAATGTGGTTTTTGTCATTTAACACAAAAACTAAAAAAGATGAACAAAAACTTTTTTCACAAAAAACAACGTGCATAAAATTTTCTACAATTTTGTACCTATACAATGTTTTGACAGGAGTTACCATTTTCCAGATAAATGAGTAAAATTAAGAGAACATGGAAATTCATATATAGGTAAATCACCTAGAGGAAATAACTGTGATAATTATTGTAAGGCGCATAATATAACTTTATATTATTAACATAAAAATAAAATAAAATAAACTGAAAAAAATTAATAATAATAATAATATTATAATTTGCAGACATTTATCTCGAAAACGGTAACCGTGATATCTGGAAAACGGTAACTCCTATCCAAATATTGTATAGGAACGAAATTGTAGAAAATTTTATGCACTTTGTTCTTTGTGCAGAAAGTTTTTCTCCATCTTTTTTAGTTTTTGTGTTAAATGACAAAAACAATATTTGCATTGTTTTTTAAACGGACGCCATTTTGAAAGTACAGCCAGTTTTTTTTTTTAGGACATGTCCTAAATTGTTCCTTAGGCTTTAATCTTTATGAAAAACATTGTTCCCAAGGATCGGGGGGCTGCACGAACAGTTACGGTGGGCTTTGCATTATTAATATCATGTAGCATATCAGATATTAAGAGGTTACAAGTGTTACATAATAAAGGAATGCGTGTAATATTAAATTGTGATAGATATACACCTATTTCGAATATGTTAAACCAGTTGGGTTGGATTTCAGTATAGCAAAGCATTGAAAGAGCAAATTTAATTTTAATATATAAAATCGAGAAAAATGTAGTACCTACCTACCTTAAACCTTTCTTAGTTAAAAGATCGAGTCTGCACAATTATTCTGTAAGATCTGCTGAAAACTACAACATAGACCACACAAAAATATCATTCTTAAAAAAATCAACTTTTAGCGATGGCATACGCGCGTACAATGCTTTGCCCACAGAAATCAAATCTTCTAGTAATTTAAAACTGTTTACTAAAAATGTAACTAAATTATATATAGACGTTAGAGCACAAAATAATGAATGACTATATGTACAAATTTATGTTGTTCTGTAAATAGCTTATGCTAAATAAACTTTCTATTCTATTCTATTCCATAGTGTTACGTTTTATGTTGAATTTTATATTTTACTTTAAGAGATGAATCATTTATCTGGAAAATGGTAACTCCTATCCAAATATTGTATAGGAACAAAATTGTAGAAGATGTTATGCACTTTGTTTTTTGTACAGAAAGTTTTTCTCCATCTTTTTTAGTTTTTGTGTTAAATGACAAAAACCATATTTGCAAATTTTCTTTTTTTAAACGGACGCCATTTTGAAAGTGCAGCCAATTTTTTTTCTTTTAGGACATGTCTTAAATTGTTCCTTAGGCTTTAATCTTTATGAAAAACATTGTCCTAAAGGATCGGGGGGGGGGGGGGGGGTGCACGGACACTTAGGGTGGGCTCCCGTAGTAATATCTCAACTACCTCTTGACCGATCTTCTCCCAATTTGGGAAGGAAACATTTTTTTAAGCTAAGAAACAATAATTTATGTATCCCATCACACTAGCCCGTGGAGGGCGCCTCATGAGCTATACCTGATGATGAATATTTTTTCTCTTTTTTTTTACGAAACGTAGTGGCACTTTTGACTAGAAAATCTCATGCAGGAGTCATTTCTACGTAAAAAAGGTACACTTGATAGAACTCTATAATTCCAACCGTTTTTGAGAAAACTGCCGCAGAGATCTCAAAAATTCTTTGAAACCAAACCCAACTTGAAAATGAAAAATTGTATTTATTGAAAAGTGTGGTTTGTTGACGTCTTAGTTCTGTCATTTACGTATAATTTCATTAGTTTGACATTTTGACAGAACTAAGACGTCACCAAAGCACACTTTTCAATAAATAAAATTTTTCCTTTTCAAATTGGGTTTGTTTTCAAAGAATTTTTGAGATCTAGACGGCAGTTTTTAAGATCGGTCAAGAGGTAGTTGAGATTGCAATAAAAAGAAAAAAAAATTACAACTTTGACACCCTGTATCTCAGCCTTCTTTCTTAAAGTGCCAAAAAATTGTGTGCAAAAATTTGCAAATTTTTTTTGCATACGAAATTGCATTTAAAAATTATGAAAAAAATTGGGTAATAGTCCAACATGTAAGTAACAATTGTGAATTTTTTCGTACAACGGTATCCGAGAAAATTTTAAAAAACGAGAATCAAAAACGCCCCGCCACTCCTCCACGTTTACTCTGGAACCGTTTGAGATATGACTTGATAATTATTAAAAAATAATAATAATGATAGCATATTAGTTTGTATTGTGGAAGAATTTATTATTTACAGCCCGTTGGATGAAAAAAATAATGGTTTTTTCAAATTATCTCGTTAACTATTGGTCGGACTAAAAAATATCTTATGGAAAGTTTGTAGAGCACGCGATTGTCTACAATTTATTTCACAGGCGCAAATTTGTAGGACCTATAGTTTTTGAACTACAACCCGTTAGATGAAGAAAATAATGGTTTTTTCAAATTATCTCGTTAACTATTGGTCGGACTAAAAAATGTCTTATGGCAAGTTTGTAGAGCACGAAATTGTCTACAATTTCTTTCACAGGCGCAAATTTGTAGGAGCTATAGTTTTTGAACTACAGCCCGTTAGATGAAAAATAATGGTTTTTTCAAATTATCTCGTTAACTATTGGTCGCAGGGTTGATAAAAATCACGATTTTTTCAAAAAAATCAAAAATCATGATTTTTTTGATTAAAATCAAGATTAATTTGATTTTTTTTAAATTCCTTAACCCATTACTAAAATAAATAAGTGGAAGTAAAAATTAACTTGTACTTCTTGAAAATTATGTTCGTTTTCTTGCTTAAGTTTGAAGTTATCTGCATTTACTCAAACTGTATTATAATATTATAAAAAGTTACACAAAAAATGCTGTAGAAATGACCATAAGCTTTGTACTGTGGTATAAAATGGTAGTATTGCATATGAAAGTACTAATAATCTGTTATTTTACTTCCACATCCAGTGGAAGTATAGTAACGACAAAAAAAATTTTAAAAATTTTTATTGTTCAAATGGGCTTAGAATGTCATGAAACGTCGAGATTTTGAGTTTGAGCGAAAAAAAAAAATTTCTGTTTGTAACTTTTTTTGTGTGCGCACGTTTACTCAGGAACCGTTTGAGATATTGACTTGAAATTTGGTACACATATGTACTTTAACAAGATCTAGAACTAGATTATATTTTCATCTTGTTCCGTCGAAGGATTAGGGGGTAAATTGGGGTAAATTTGGGGTAAATAGGTAAATCAAGCAGGTAAGAGTCCATAAAATTGGTATTTAGTATATATAAGAGAAGCTAAGGTCTCAAAAAAAATTTTGACATTAGCCACCCCCATTCCCATCCCCACCCCATTATTAAAGGGGATGAAAAAAAAATTGTGATTTAGTGTGTGTACAAGAACCAGAAACCTCAAAATATTTTTTTACTTCATCCACTCCCCACTACCACCCCCTATCGCCACCCCTGCCCCACTACCGATGTGGGGTATCGTTTTATGGGTTTTTGGGGTAGAGGATTTCAAATATTATATTATCAAAGTTCCATAAATAATTATTTCCACAAACAAAATTTTTTCGTTGTGAGTGACTTGGATAGAAAATCTGGATGTGGAAGTAGTGATTCCTTGGGCAGTGGTTTTTTAGTTTACATTTATTAAAGTTTTTCTGCGTTACCTTTTTTATATTTTTTTAATTTGGAAAATAAATACAAAAGAATATAATAAAAATCTTTGAAAAATAGTAACTTTGTAAATGCTTGATTTAAATCACTGATTAAAATTTAAAAAATCACCTGATTTAAATCGTGATTCAAATCAAGATTAAAATCAACTGATTTAAATCAGCTCAACCCTGATTGGTCGGACTAAAAAATATCTTATGGCAAGTTTGTAGAGCACGAAATTTTCTACAATTTCTTTCACAGGCGCAAGTTTTTAGGAGCTATAGTTTTGAACTACAGCCCGTTAGATGAAAAAAATAATGGTTTTTTCAAATTATCTCGTTAACTATTGGTCGGACTAAAAAATATCTTATGGCAAGTTTGTAGAGCACAAATTGTCTACAATTTCTTTCACAGGCGCAAATTTGTAGGAGCTATAGTTTTTGAACTACAGCCCGTTAGATGAAAAAAATAATGGTTTTTTCAAATTATCTCGTTAACTATTGGTCAGACTAAAAAATGTCTTATGGCAAGTTTGTAGAGCACGAAATTGTCTACAATTTCTTTCACAGGCGCAAGTTTGTAGGAGCTATAGTTTTTGAACTACGGCAAGTTAGATGAAAAAAATAATGGTTTTTTCAAATTATCTCGTTAACTATTGATCGGACTAAAAAATATCTTATGGCAAGTTTGTAGAGCACAAATTGTCTACAATTTCTTTCACAGGCGCAAGTTTGTAGGAGCTATAGTTTTGAACTACAGCTCGTTAGATGAAAAAAATAATGGTTTTTTCAAATTATCTCGTTAACTATTGGTCGGACTAAAAAATGTCTTATGGCAAGTTTGTAGAGCACGAAATTGTCTACAATTTCTTTCACAGGCGCAAATTTGTAGGAGCTATAATTTTTGAACTACAGCCCGTTAGATGAAAAAAATAATGGTTTTTTCAAATTATCTCGTTAACTATTGGTCGGACTAAAAAATGTCTTATGGCAAGTTTGTATAGCACGAAATTGTCTACAATTTCTTTCACAGGCGCAAGTTTGTAGGAGCTATAGTTTTTGAACTACGGCAAGTTAGATGAAAAAAATAATGGTTTTTTCAAATTATCTCGTTAACTATTGGTCGGAATAAAAAATGTCTTATGGCAAGTTTGTAGAGCACGAAATTGTCTACAATTTCTTTCACAGGCGCAAATTTGTAGGAGCTATAGTTTTTGAACTACGGCCCGTTAGATGCAGGCTTGAAATTTTGGGAAAATCATATTAGTTCATAACAAACAAAATTTTGTTTGGGGGCAGATTTTACATGCTTAATCCTGCTATGCCCTTTAGCTAATGTTATCATTCCAGTGCACGTTTTAAACATTAATAAAATGTCTTAAAATCCAAAATGCTACTTACTCTTTTCTTAACAACTTCCATTTTAAATGGAATTCTCAAAAATTTGTTTTTTAGTGAAAACGAAACATGTTTTGGTCATCGATGTACTGAGATTCAGTCGGGATAGAATGAGGTACTGGTGTGTATTAACATACGCAACAGGAATTAGGAATTTCGATTCCCAACACTTGTTTACGTTTCATCAATTATCTCCAAACGCACCCATTGAGATTCCAATAAAGAAGTCGATTTTTTTTACTTTTGTCCATTTCACGACGCGCTGTGCAGCGTCTGGAATTCCTGCAAAGAAATAAATAGTTGTCCAATCCCGACGCAAAGTTTTATTGATCACTTAATTTTTTCCTTTATATTTCAATTTTTAATTTAAATTGACTTTAACTCGGATCTTTGTTGCGAAATAGGATTCGATCACAAACCCCCGCTCCAAATTGTGGCTTGTTGCTTCAGTTGTATATTGTAAAATACGTGGTGGCCAGCCCACAAATAAAATCGTGATGCGATCAATTTTTAATTTAATCCAGATGCGTCGTGTTAATTTTTAACTGCGTTGTTTGGTATAAATCCGTCAGCGATTTAGGAACGCGCAGTGAAAAATTGATGTGGTCTTCAAATCGTACGAGTCCCGATGTTGCTGTTAAAGACTCGCTTTTGAGCGAATAAATGATTGAAAGAGCGGGACTTACCAGCCGATCGGCCGATAAGTGCATAAAGGCCGGGTAAATATTTGAGTACGACTTAGGGCACCTTCGCTTCGTCACTCGAACCACATCCAAAATGCATGATGCACTTAGAACACATTGCCTCAGCGCCGCAGTCTATATATGGCCTTTTAATGTACTCTATACTCTTAAATACGAGGTGAACGCCAGCTAGTGCAAAACTTTGACTGCTTTTTTAAAGAGACGCCTGCTCAACACAGTATAATTAAATTGCACTATTGATAATGGACGAGATATGCCACATACGCCATGCTTTTAAAATCTCTTTAGCACATTTTGCCTGCCCTTCTCACCGATATGGATTTTATTGAATCAACCTTATTATTTTGTGTGATGTACTCGTGATATGCATTTGGAAATTTAGTTGGTACCTACTTATAAAATTATACGTTTACTTTGTTGTATGGAATCTAGCGCTCACTAGAATGCATTTTAGAGGAAAGGGGGTCGACTAAAGGGTATATAAAAATGAAAAACAGATTCTTCCATAAAATTTTCTGCCACATTCGAATTTTGAGTTCGCAAATTAATTAGGAATTGGGAAATTGGAGGAAATAGTAAATTGTTTATCTAGTTGTAAAAGCAATACATTCCCGGACGACGCCAACAAGCATTGAAGTCCGGGAATGTGCTTTTTCTACGCGGTAGACATACTATTTTTTCTGAAACCGCAATGAATATTATTATAAATATATATAAATTAAAAAATATATACTATTATATTTATTGAAATTATATGAAATATCAAAAATTCAAAGTTGAATGTTAAAAGTTACTGTGTCAATAATATAATATTTTTATTTAACTTTAATCTGATATGCTCTCTAATGTGTTTATTTGATTTTGAAAATAAAATGTAAAGTTCAATTTTACTCTACTTTGTTTAATAGCTAGCCCAGAGCGCCAATACCTTTCGGTATACCTAATTTAAGAGCATGAATGAACTGTGCATAGCCTGAATACAGTTACTCTAACCTCAGGAGCAGTTTCAGTTTAGTTTACTTTAGTTAAGGGTTTAAATAAATAAGAAATGTAGATTCATAAGTAACAATATATTAAATTATAAATATAAATTAGGTTAAGAAACCTTATAAAAAAAATAACTTAACCTAACAATTGAAAATTAATTTTGTTTATTGAATGCTCGAGACTTTTATTTAATTTGAGTAAGCTTACTTGTGTTTTAATTAATAGGTGACAATATTGTTATCATCAAAAAATTTCCCCTTGAAACTTTCTTTTTTGAATATTCTGACAGCGGTAGATTTTCTTTCTTGAAGTTTTGTTTTGATGTTTATAATTTACCTTATTCCGTCGTTTATAAAAAGGATATTTTATTTAAGTTTTATTTCTTCATTTGCAATTTGAATATTTAGATTATTCTTGAAAATTTTACCATAAGATTATATTTTTGTCATTTGTAATTTAATTTTTGGCGTTTTAATAATTCTGACGTCTCTTCAATATTTTAAGGTTATTTATAAATGTGTCATCGACCACCTTCTAAGACGTTTGGAAAGAGACTGTCGGTTTTCGTCCATTTTGATTCAGTAATCAAAATTTGACGTAATTTGGTATATTATGCCTACTTAAATTGACATTTAAGTGACATTTTAAAATTGAAAAGGAAATAATTCTGTTATGGAATATTTTTCCATTATAACATTTACTATAATAAAATTCTATAGTTTATTACCTATTTTTTGATATGGGTCTTGCCCTAATTGATTTAAAATATTTTAATCTGATAATAAAATTTTCAATTCGACATAAATTCTTAAAATTACCTATTTACATAAAGTTTCCTATACCAGGTTAATAATCAAACTAACAATTATATACTAACTGTTACATTAACGAAATTAATTCTATCTATATTATTTTTACTATGATTTCTTTTAATAAGATAAAACTTCAGTTCATAACCGTGTTTCATTGTAAATAAAACTACTGTTGAAAATTCCTTACTTTATAAAGTTCATATGGAATATTTACTTTCATCACAGATAATATTTGCAGAACCGATCTGCATATTTCGGTTCAAATGTCCATATCATCATCGAAATGTCTTTTTTATTGATTAGAAAAACCTTTTCGCGAAGCACTAGTTTACTTAGTTAAAAATGTTTTAAAGTTGCTTGGCTTTACTTCATAAAAATCTTCAGATTTGATTCTTTCATTTCACTTATTAGTCATTTCTAAGAATGTTCTGATAGTTAATGTTTTACATTATGGTTCCATAATGTAATTTAATACAATAACAATTTTTTATAAAATCAAAATACTTATTTAGAATAATACATTTATAATTATTTAGTTTAACATGAATGTAAATGTTATGATGCTGGCTGCAGACAAAGCAAAGTTCATTTCATGTAAATATGTTTTCTTATTATTATGACTAAATAAATACAATATTAAGGATATCATAATATTACATATTAAAATATATATATAAAAAACAATCGAAAGTAACTTTCCCGGGCTGTTTTCTGATAGTTGCTTTGATTGATCTAAACCTGTCTAAGCTAGAATATAAACAAGAAGTTCCCTTACGAACCGACTTACGACGCCCTTACGTCAGAAGTCAGAATAAAGTGACCGTTGCATGGGTACCAGGACATGAGGGACACAGGGGAAATGAAAAAGCTGATGAACTGGTTCGGGAAGGCACGTCTAATGCCCTAGTAGGTCCCGAACCCTTTTGTGGTGCGGCTATGCCATGCAAACGATCATCCATTAATAAATGGGTACAGGACAAATCTCTAGAATGGTGGAAGTGTTTCCCATGACAGAGATAGGCTAAAGAGTTCATTAAAGAACAATCGGCCAAATTCACGGAAGATCTACTATGCCAAAATAGAAAGGCCATTAGGATAATAGTGGGTCTTCTAACTGGACATTGTAGGCTCAATAGACATAGTCTAATGGGCCTGGCAGATGATGCAACATGCAGATTCTGTCAAGAGGAAGAGGAAACCTCAGTACGTGTGCTGTGCCACTGCGAAGGCCTAGCCAGACTGAGATTTCAACTACTTGGTGAGGAAAAACCATGTGCAGATAGCTAAACTAAGGAGCTCCTATCAAAGCTATGGAGTCTGGTACAAAGGATAAAGCTAGATAAGGAACTCTAAATGAATTAGATTAGGAGCGTCACAAATGGATCCAAGGAGGTGGCCAAGGCCAAGCGGCCAGCTCCTCCCTTTAATCTAATCTACGAACCGACTTGTCAGCTTCTTTCATACACTTACTGTATCTAACATTCAGTATGAAAAACAAGTAAATAACCATTCTTTCTATATAGCAATGATCTAAGTCTGATCACGCCAATATATTATAAGATGCCCCCCTTACGAGGAATTCTGAGATCATCAGTGTGTTAATGATATTTTTTTCTTTATAAAATATGTAAGAATAACATTGGACTTAACTGATAAACTATACTGATTACATAAGGTATTCATAGTTTCATTTATCGACATAATCCCATTTAATATCAGAACAAAATTTGAAAGTTACTTCCGTCATTAGCCTGGATATTTTTTTTCGTCATTGGCGTGGATTATTTTGTCCACGCTAATGACACAATGTCCACGCCAATGATATTTTCCAATATTTAACATTTCCTTAGGTATAATTTTCTAAATGGAGAAAACATGACTTTATGGCACGAAGTGGTAAATGTTTTCCTTGGCCTGAATCAGCTGATCGGTCAATGCTGAAAGAAGCGGGAATTTTGTGTTAACTAATTGCCACCAGTGCCTGTATCAAATAGACTGTTTCAAGTGCTAAATTCTGAAGAAGTGGACAAAATATGTTTACTGTATTGAAATGTCTATTTTTGTATTAATAATTACTTCAATCTGTTTTTACTTTGAGTATATAAATACTTAAAACAATATAGGTACAGTTAATCATTATCGTATTAGCGTGTCATTTTGGCCATTGCCGTGAAGAAATTCAAAAATAATGTTGATCTTTTCAAATCATCACATCCTATTCTACGGCTTATAAGTTAACACAAATTTTTTTTTTAAAATTTCCGAACCTTTTTTCTTTTAAATTTTATTGCCCCAAATTGCTCCTATTGTAAGAATAACCCATATATCATGCGAAAAAAACTTTTCATTTGACTATAGGAAAGGAAAAGATTGAAAGAATAACTTGTTAAAAGGACAATATATATTCTCGCCCACTAATTTCATAAAAATAAAAAGTTCTCCTTAAAATCATCAAACGTTATTTATAGTTGAACATATGATCTTTATGTTTCTATACGTTTTACATCTGAAAAACAACAGTAAGTCGTAATAAGAGCATTTCAGAGTAAGCATGTTTGCAGTTTTTTTTTGTAATTTTTGACGTTTTTCTAAACTTTTAATGTATGCACTTAGATGCGCTCGATAAACCTCATTTCATTGTTGAGTATTTAAGCTTTTATATATTGGTCAATTTATATTGGTTCATCAAGCGCTTAAATATATAAAAAACAAAATCGTTTCCGCGAGAGTCTTAGTGGTGTCGACGTTGCGTGCGAATTGTATGTATTGAATAAAAATATTTTTTTTGTTGAAATTGGTCAAGAATGTCTACTTTCTCGGAGCAAATTTAGATCCCAAAATACCCCATTCTAGTATTTTAGTCCATTGCTAAGCAACTATTAGAACAGTCCGAGAAATTAAGTTTCCTGGACTGTTTCTTGCATATAAAAGTTACTTTCTCGGACTGTTTTTTATATACATTTGAGGCAGTAAATAATGGAACGTGTTTCCACCCCTAGGAAACCACCCCTGCAAATTCCCTGGGTTCCAAAAATTATAACAAGAGATAACCACTAACACACTTTATTAAACAATTTACTGTATACTTCACAATACTGATATTACCTTAAATGTACTTTACTGAATAAAAATAACAATGTTTATTACTTTGTTTTCACTTTGGAGTCTTAACCTCACTTCTCACTTGTCAAATCCAAGACTTCAAAACTTTCTGAAAAACCCGCCGAGAATGCGGTCCTTTATACCTAAAAATGAGATATCTCGATTTTTCTGTGATGACGCCACCATTCTCCAGATCACTCTAGAACTTCTAGTAGTTTCTTTTTCTAGTAGGTGCAAATCTACATCTAGATAATATCCGAATTGAATTCTGTGTTGCCTATATTTTAGGGGTTGCAACACATTACAATAATAATCACTGAACGTCTGACTTTTATCACAACAATAAAAATTCCTTAATTTGTAATAATATTTATTGCGATTTCAGAAAAAATAGTATGTGTACCTCGTAGTAAAAACACATTCCCGCATTCCAATGCGTGTTGGCCTCGGCTTAAGGCCTTACATCGTTGTTCGGGAATGTATTGCTTTTACTACTAGATACACATACACAATGTACTATTTCTGAAATCGGTCAAGAATGTCTACTTTCTCGGCGAAATTTCAGATCCCAAAATACGCTATTCTAGGATTTTAGTCCGTTGCTAAGCAACTATCAGAAAACAGTCCGAGAAAGTTACTTTTCCGGACTGTTGTTTATATATATTTTAGACAGTAAATAATAAGCACTGAATCTCTGACTCGTTCTTTTCTTTTATGCATTAATAAAAATTCCTTAATTTAAAATAATATTGATTGCGATTTCAAAAAAAATAGAATGCCTATCTCATAGTAAAAGCACATTCCCGGACTTCAATTCTTGTTGGCCTCTGCTTAACGCCTCGGTCAACAATTTAAGTTTACATCTTCGTCTGGAAATGTATTGCTTTTACTACTAGATCCGCAATGTAATATTTCAATAATATTTAATATTAGGAACTGTTTTTTATTACTTGTCAAGACATATACTACTCGGAAATTATAATGACATATGACATGGCCAATGAGCGAAAAAAGGCCCTTATCTACCCTTGTCCAAATGTTAATTAAATATTTTCAAGTGTGAATATAAAAGGAGGAGCTAATATATATTTTTTTAATTTTCGACATATAAAAATTAGTATTTTAAAAAGAATTTGGATATCTGGAGACAATGTTTTCCGTAACCTGTTAATATGATGACTCCATGACAATTGTTCATCAATATGAAGTTCTAAAAATTTTGTTAATTGCGAATTCACGTAATCGACGGAATTAAATTTGCAATTTGATTTTTAGACATAAACATAAATGATGATTTGGTAAAATTGAGGGTTAAGTTATTAATTTGCAATCAAATTGATATTTGCTTCAAATCATACCGTGTGTGTAGTCGCGGGCTAGGCATGAGGAGAAGAATTATAACATCACGCGTGCCAGCTGGTTGCAATGAAATAACAGAGCTGGAATGCTCCACCAACGGACGAATTTACGGCTGCCGGTGTTGTCAAATCTCTCGCGCTATGTGAATGTACATGCCTAATGGGAAATTACACGCACGGTATTTATTTCATATTATTAGGTATTTTTAACAAAATATTTTCCAAAATATAGAAATGTGAATCAACCTATCAGCATATAATAATACTGCCCCACATGTACTCAATTTAGCAATAATAGAATCTATGTATATTAGAAAAAGTACAGGGGCTAAAATTGCACCTTGTGACACTCCACGTTGTATTCCGTTTATATTATATTTTTAAACCATTCATACACGTATGCTCCGAGTTTCAGCTGAAATAGCTTTTTCAGAAGAACATTGTGATTTACAGTATCAAACGCCTTACACAAGTTAAAATGTATGAATTGTATCAATGTCTAATTGAATTTTTGATACGAAATCTAAAACCGTTGATTCTGTATTACAACATCTATAAAAACCACCAAACCAATGTCCATCATACCAACTTTATTACATATGAAGGTGGTAATTCGGTAGTAATAAAGACAGAACCCACACATTGGCCCACCATCGTATTTCCCAAATCCCTGGAACTTAGAACCTTACAGGGGATACAATAGGGTACTGAGAAATTAGCATTAGATGTGTCCTGGCTACGGGCTACTATAATTTATCATAATAATTTATCATACCATCAATATTAATAGATATTTTCCACAATTCTTTTTTTTTATAGTATCTTTTATTTCATCTAAAATGTAATAAGAACATACATATCTTGCCATACGCTTTTTACCCTTTCTCTAGTTTAAAATAAAATTGCAGTCCATTGCCAATTTTCTTTAAACTTTGATACCAGTAAGTATGAGACTTACTGGTACTATATCGCATACAAATTTGACTGACAACGGTGCTGACAGGGTCAAATAGTTTGTATTGAATGTACAAATGAATAGTAAGACTCGTGTCGCCTCTTGCATCTGGGTCTTGCTAAAGACATGTAAAATTCTTTATCAGCGGATCAATTATTTTAACAATCTCGTTCAGTAAAGAATTAAGTGGAGGGTTGGGAAAATATAGCTTATTTAAAGACGTAATTATAATACCCAGGGTTTAGTACTTTACGATAAAACATCTAGTTGCGAGGGTTGGTATTCCATGAAAAAGAGATAGAGCAGGAAAGAGTAATTGTACGAAAGTATGTTATTACTGAAAAGGGTTGAACGGGCAATTAGTAAAAACGACGTACAGATGAAAAGATGAACGAGTTGTGAGCGCGGAGGGTATCATTATTGGGTGTGTGTCATTACTTTAATAATCAGTTCGATAAGGATAGACCGCGAACCCCTGTCCTCTGATGGCTCGTTAACCCGTTCATGGCTAGACATGAATTAAAGAAACGCTCGGTCGATGGTCGCTGAATAATTAAAACCTGTCCACCGCGAACATCCCATTCTTAATCTAGCATTAATTGCCACATTGCTACCAGCGATCCGCTACTGCATTATTTATCAACTCGACAGAAACAGTCCCTACAACCATTATGCATCCTTACAACTGTCAAACGCACACACATATCTTTAATACATAACAAACCTCTAATTATAGCCCATTCGAGGACAATCTCATACATACACATCAATTCGAACGGTACCGAACCACATTATTTAAGAAAACATTTTATTTCTCGTGTTCTCGGAGGATGTCTCCTGATACATTTAGAATGTTGCTTGTTTTCACTTTTATTTCAACCGCTGCAAATGCAGATGATAGGAATACATTTAGTCAGAGGGCGTCATCTCGGGGGATTTCACATCGAAAATTCCCTTTGATCCCGTCCTACACTCGCAGTACCTGCAGATTAGCGGTGACACAGTGCCAAACGACCCTCGGGAGTATGCAAGCGTGTTACGCCGGACTCGCTTGATTTGCCATTATTATTGTAATATTAATGGAGTCTTTGTAAGTGACTTTCAATATAAAGTATACGAAGCATCATATTATTCCACCCACAAAAACTAATTTATCAAATATTTAGGACAACACCCTATTAATCTTCTTGGTCGTCATTAAGTACCCACTAATGTCCGATTCATTTAAAATTAATAATTCGTGTTTTGATTGAACTCACACTAAATGAAATCTAATAAATCTCTTAAATAAAATATTGTGATCAATATTCTATCTTTTACTAATACAAAGTGTTATTTGACCCGTGAATAATTACTACAAGGAATTTTTTGTTTGTACTTGAGGATCTACGGATATACAAAAACGAAAACCAGATTTTTATGTAAAACTTCCTGCCGGATTCGAATTTCGAGTCCGTCAATTCAATCAGAATTGCGAAATTGGAGAAAAAATATTTTTTCTTCAAACGTTAGAAAAACATGACATTTCTTAACTCATTCCATGACATTAAAGTTTGACTTTTCAGACGGCTGTGCGTTGCCATTAACAACGGAGGTAAAAGTACTTTTTCTGACGCTGTGAGCGGCAGAAACAGTAATATCCATAGCAGCGCGTATTTTATTTAATACGCCGGCCATACGATATTAACACAATGCGTTTTTGGTGGTGAAATTCGAGATTTTTTACCTTTTATTTTTTTAGCTAGTGGACGTTTGAAGAAAAAATAGCATGTTTTATTCGGAATAAAAGCCCCTTGTTGTGACTCGTCTGTAATTGCCGGACTCACTTCGTTCGTTCGACAAACCTACAGACTCGTCACAAACTTTTACTCCGAATAAAACAATATTCTGTTATTTGCAAAAATTACAAAAATACATGAAAATATGTATTTTATTATTTCTCACTCAATATCTCGTTTGTTATTAGATATATCGAATTTAAAGGACAAGGGTAGATAAGGGCCTTTTTTAACCCATTGACCATGTTATATGACATAATTTCCGAGTAGTATATGTCTTGACAAGTAATAAAAAACAGTTCCTAATTCAGTTATCAAACCTTTAACAACCTTACAAAATAAAACTATAGTGTGTATAATTTTCCATCTTTGAAACCTACACTTAATTACCAAATAATTTACTTAATATTGACTCAATATTTACAAGAAACATGTGTTTTATTCATTCTGAAGTAAGAAAGTATAAAAATTCAAATATAATATTCATTAAAAGCAACGAAACCATTTAAGTACATGATACTACTAGGCAAGCAAACAGTACCTACAATAAAATTTGGATAGAACTCAATTTTTACAAAGGAATAATTTTATATAATGACTTACGAGAATTGAAAATAAAAAAGATTGAAACAAATTTAAAACGAATGTAAGTTGTTATTAATTTGATATTTATATACGTACTATGCATTTTTCATATACTCTACGATAGTTTCTTGAGATTAAAGTTATTGTTATATTCATAATCTTAATGTGTCTGCTTGATTTGAACGATCCATAAAATAAAATGTATTAAGAAAATTGACCAAAAGTAATATTTATTAAGTAAACTGTAAAAGATAAATAATATTCAACAAATTAAAAGTAATGTTCTGGTATAGGGTATCTAAGCTACACATTAGTCTTACGTATGCGTAGGCATTTTTAATTTTTTCTGTGCTAAGCTGTGTTAAGTGCCAGAAAATAATTAATCTCCTGCACTTGTATTCACCTCAGGTTTATCTAAATCCTTAAATGAGCTACGCAGACTGTACCGTCTCATCATTATTACTTAGCCCTAACCTTTACCCATAGATAGTTAATGGTACTACGATATAAAGGGAAAGATTTAAGAATATTTAAACTTGGTATGATTCGTTTCCTTCAGCGCGACGACGACGCTTCTCGGACGTCGCGTCATTAAATTATTCCACGATATGAATTTTATTAAATAGCACACAATGAGTATGCTCGTTAAGGAAATTCTTGGCCAGACTGTTCTTTGTTCAGTTCCAACTTTCAGAGTCGATCTGGTGTGCATTGTGCCGCGGTCTGTCGACCTGCAGCATTATCCCACTCGGTCAAGAAGAGCAAGGCAGGCAACCGCGGCTATACAGCAGGTGCACGTGGAGATCCAGCATCCAACGGATCACAGTCTACCAAACTTAGAGTCTGTAAGAGTGCGAGGTTGGAAATTGCACGCGCTACCGCACTCCCAGAGCGTGGGTGTTTCCACAACAATCACTCAAACATCGATTTATGACAAACCAAGTGGGTAAACGGCATGCAAAGTTTCATGTACGGTCACTACCACAAGCGATTTATAGCTTTTGAACTCGACACATCCTAAAGTACATCATGGGGCATTACTCTATGAAAAAAATATGGCGTGTAGGGACGTACATCTGCTGTTACAAACATTCTTTAACGAATTTAAGAGTTGAGGATGGAGAGTAAACAATTTTCTTCCCTTGAGAAAATTGTTGTTTCCCTTTAAAATATTGCGCATTTTATGGAATATAACAACACTTTCAGTATTAAAATGAGCATAATTTATTTAGAATTTATTTTGAAGGTGTGTCACTGTCTCTTTCATTTTTATTTCATTTTTACGTTGGATACACTCTCAAAGAGTTGTTCCTGAAAACTGCAATCCTGTGAAGTAGGCTTGAAAAACAATCGAATATGCGCTCTACTTTGAATTTTCATAGTTCGCGAACAATTAGGGTTGTTTTTTTTTAGGAAATTCATCGTACTTTAACTTTATTTTGAACTTTTATTTTGAAAGTATACGGTTCTTGATCCCTAAATGGCAAAAAGGGGGATTTTGGCAACTATTATGACTAGAACCTTATTTTTTTAACCTTTTTTTTTTTCTTGGGGCTATGAGTTTCATATCTGCCACCATTCTAAATCCTTAATTTACCCGGCGTTGTTTTGACAAGATGCATGTGGCCACGTCTATACTGTTATTTTTTTCAACATAGCCGCATCTAGTTTTAAAAAAAGCTTTTAACAGGTGTTGGAAAGTTTAACATTATTGTCAACATTATCTAATACATTTTTCAGTTCTAGAGCCAGAGTCAAATTGTATTCATTGTATTTAAATATTGACATTATTTGCAGATGTGGGTGTCTAAAAACGCATGTTGTACGATAACTGTTATCTACATCAGGTCGTTATCATATCAGAGTAAAGTGTAAACATGCATAGCATTATACGTCTGACCTCCAGGACATAAAAACCATCCTATATCTGTCTACTCATTTCTCGGTTCTCGCCTCATTTTTAGTTACAGTTTGATACTGCCGTCGTAATTCACGATAATTACAAAATAAACATGCATGTTTGCCTCGGCGTCAACGCTTTATTGTTATAGGCTAGAGTCCGATCGGTCATTTAGGGAACTGGGTGCTCGTGGCTGTGACACAGAAATAATTATTTATGTTCCAAGGGTCGTAAGTGCACTTTTTTTGGTCGAGAATACGGTTCCAAGCCGAGGCCAGTAGGGCCGAGGTTTGCAAGAATTCGAGACCAAAAATCGCACTGTGCGACCCGCGGTGCATATTATATTTTTCGTCATACCCGTGAATCATTGAACTAGAGAAAAACTTGAGAAAACTAATGGAGAACTATAATTATTTGAGTCAGATTTCATATTTGCTAAGCAAATAGTAAAGGTAGCGATGCTTGGAATATCCTTGGCAACCGTCAATAAAATAAATTTAGGACGCAGCTTCTATTCAAATGACAACTACTGTCAAGATAAAGTAATAATAATAATAATAATATTTACCACCAAAGATCAGAATTATAATAAAATGTGACATATGAATATTATATAGGTGAATAAACACAGAAAATCCACAAAGGAAGACCTGCACGTGGATTAAACTGCGCTTCGACCTGTATACATAATTACATTTTCATTTAATTTTGAAAGCTATGTGTAAATTAAATCATATTATAATAGCTTTGAACAATTTTGAAAATAATAAGGCTTGTCTGGATTTACTTCCAAAAAACTTAACACATTTAATACTTGTTATATAAAAGAGAAAATTTTTCCAAATTTACTTTATTTTCCTAGGGACGTTATGAAAAAATAACGATTCGTTGCCAATGGCAACAGGTATTTGGTACATAAAGCGTCACTTGCCATCGACAAAACAATGGAATTAGAATATATTTACGAGGAAGGTATGACGAAAAATGTATAAACAGTTACAAATAGACGTGTGATATCTGATGAGTTTTATAAAAATGTATTCTGCTGAGCATTTCAAAAAGCGTCTTCACAATTTTTTACTGACGATCTGTACAGTTGCAGTCATTATCAGTTTCGAGGGTCCGTAACTTTGGAATAAATTGTAGTAAATTATTTTATGCACTATACTTTATTTGCATGTCAAATAGTCACTTATTACAACATAAAATTTGGAATAGATCTGAATTCCACAATAACTCTACATCTTATTCACAACGCCTTGACATATGTTTTGTGACCCACGCATTATTCCAGTTGACCTCCCTTTGCTGTATGGAACGTCTAACATCACGCTGTCTGTTACGTGAGCTGTTTGGAAGTAGACTTCACCAAAGCTCACTCGACTTTTTATAGGAGGTCCTCTTTCCCATCTGGTTTTGCCTGAATTGTTAACCGTTCTATAGTGTCCGCTTTCCGGTTGATTCTGCCAAAATATCGTAGAATGCGGAGAATCTGGTGCTAAAGAGCGTATTGTTTGAGGACTGTCAGGTGAAGGAATGAACTCATCTTCAAATCTCAAGTTAGAAATCTTATGCCGGGTATTCATTAGTGAACCGTTCTATGTAGTGAAATGGTTGCCGTAACCAAATTCGGGAACGCGCCTGGAATGCTCGTTATATCACAAGTTCTGAGCCACTGCATGTTGGTTTTGGTTAGGAACACAAAGAGGCTCGTAATAGGCTTGTGGACGCCACAGATAACTAGTTGCTCATATATATATTCTCTCAAGCTAGAAGTATAACTGCATGTTTGCACTGCGAGTTGACTACGACCCCTGATGGACCAGGTCGCTCTCAGTTAATTATACGACGATTAACCGTTACGTTACATGAAACTGTTTGTTAATGAGTTTCCGGCTTTACTTTCATATATAAGTATTCCATCCTGCCAGTCGTTCAGCACACGTCGCATGACATGTTATACAGGATTGGTGACAGAACACAGCCCTGTCTGACGCCGTGCCAATTTTACATTTGTCAAACTTAGTGTTGTCGACTTCCACCAGTGCGAAGTTTTCTGCCGGAGAATGATCTAGGTGTTTCCATCTCCAATGGTACGGTCTACAGTGCCCAAAGCCTTGCGGTAGTCCACGAGGTAGTAGCACCAAAATTGAGGTTCTTCAGTCATCGGAGCAGATTCAGTATGATCATTAAAACTCGGATTAAGGTAACATACTTTGGATGTACTCGTTTTTTAGATAACTTGACAATCAAATCAGAAACGAATTAGAAGTATCTCGTTTCTTTTCAGAGATGGGTAAATGTCCATTTGAAAGCTTCCGGAACGAAATATTTGAATATTTGAAAGTTTACAAAATTCCGGGAAAGTTTCCTTTGAGAACTTTCGGAATATTCAAATATTTTATTGGAAACTTTCATTTTTATCAAAACTTCGTTCCGGAAACTCCCGAAAATTTCCTGGGAGCTTTTATTGGAAAGTTTCCTTTACACATATTCTGTTTCTTTCAGCTTTAAAAGGGTTAATTTCTGACCAATATGGTGAGCATTTTTGTAATTTGTAAAAATCTTCGATTGATCGATGGGAGTATTTCTGAAAAACTCTTGTCTTTGTATAATGGAAAGCAGTTTCCATCAGGATGTGTTTGTCTTAGAGTCGGGTATTGCAACCAATCACATCGAGTTTTATCTTCAATATCATCCAATAGCAGCTTCCAAAGCTCATCTTTTGTACAAGCCCCCACTAATCCCGTTACGAAAGCAAACTAAAAAAATTATAATAAGACAGGAAATGTACGTTTTATGTATGTATTTTGTGTTTACCTTCATCACTAGAAAAATTTCGTGTGATGTTTCTTTTTGTAGAAATTTATTGATAGTTTCTCTCTTTCATTTCCAATTTTTTGGGTTAGCCGACTGAGCGGACTGAGATGCGTTTTAGAACTGTCATTTCCTTCGGAAACTTTCCAATATTAATAAGTCAATTCTTTTCGACTACACTTGGTGTAGAGCCATAAATCCAAGTCAGCTTGGTATACGTCGCGTCGGTTCTAAGCTAGTTGTGCGAATACTAAACAAAAAGAACGAATTTGACACTAAATGGGAACGCGTCTGTATAACATAACCTGTTTGATTCCTAATCTTATAAAGCTCTGATATATTGTCTAAATCATCCCCAACCCCCGTTATGTTACACATTTTCATTGGAATAACTAAATCCTCAAGACCATTTCCACCTATATAAAGTAAAATATACGCTTGCATCATAATATAAAGATTTAAGATTCACGTTAATGTGCATACGTGAGAATATTATTATTTTTCTCTATTTTCAAATAAGCTTTATCCATTTTAGGTTCGTTAACATAACCTTAGAATCTTCGAATGTTTCTGTTATCTGCACTTCTATACTAACCACATCTCACGATACACTAAGTGTATCGTGCCACATCTGATAAAAATGAAGTGTAGTTTGTGCAGTTCTGGTGCAGTAACACTCGACGAAAACGTTATGAAAGCAGTTGCACCCGTTGGAAAGAACATAATTTTCAGCATTTACACTTTTAGAACTGGTGCACACAGGACGAAAAAGAATTGACCTAATATTGTCTTCGATAGCCAGTATTGTTTTCAGCATGGAATCACCTTGACAGATATAGCATCTGAATGTAAAATATACTGTTTGCATCAACAAAAAATAGATGAATATGTACAAAATTAACAATGTTATTGTTTAATAGTTTTCCAATGAGGCGAAGCGCAGCCAAAGAGTAGTAAGTACAGCCGTTCTAAGTTTTATTCGGCCTTCCTGAATAAAGATGTACTGTACTCATTAAATGCATCAACACTTACAATTCATGGCCTCAGTTGAAAGAATACTGTGATCTCAAGGCTCTTTAGTATCGATTTTTACTTTATTACTATCGTAGTCATTAATTAACTCATTTTTAACAATTTTTTTGTCGATGGGACGCTTGCCTATTTCATCTCTTTCCACATAGAACATATTTATAAGTTTAAATCTCGATATGATAAAGAGTTCTTTGTTGAATTATCAATGCGGGTAAAATAAAGAGGAACTGCGGGATTGACGGTAACAGCTTATAGAACGCGTTGCCAGTCTATTTGTCACTCGTACTTTTCTCAGCTTTGACAAATCGCTAGTTGGCATAGCGCATCAACTTGCCGCTACCTCCGTGCTGACATCAAGATCGCATCTTCTTTGCTTTTTGCACGTGACCGAACGTTGAAGACAATACATCACTGCTGGTGATCCGCCACTAAATCTCGCTTCACTAACATAAGCTGCAAGTGTTCTGCCTTAGTTATAAATAATTAAAGCTGCATTACCTACTGACTCAGTGTTCGTTGAACGTATTTCTTTAATCTGATTGAAATATGGAGCTCTCCGTAAACATAAGTGTTTATTTGGCCGGTTATAAAACTAGTTACAATTTATTTTAGTCCTCACCGATCCTCTTTTTAATTTAAATCAATTTAATTTCGTCCTCTATACAGAGTGTTAACAAAACTCTGGCCAAACTTTAGAGGCTTACTCTACTATCCAAAATAATGAAAAAGTTTATATAACAAGTGTGTCAGAAAATGCTTCCTAAGAAAGTGATACGACTTTGAAGTTTTTGAACAACCTGTTTATTATAAAAATTGATTATAAACAATCACAAAAAACCAGAACTATATAGTAACAAATGATCATTGTTAAGAACATCGACTTCTGGAATTTCTCCAATTTTTTTACATACATTTCACAGAAATTATAGTAATCGTTTCTGATAGTTGAAATGTTGTGTTTATTTTGGAAAACTACCCCCTCGGGTACTTTTGGGAAAAAAATGCGAAATGCCGGAAGTAGTATATTGTCCTGTCCCTAAATCATTTTATTTAGGGCAAGGACAATGAAATTTTTTTCAGAAATACCCCCTTGTAGGGGATAAATAAATTTCAACTATCAGAAACGATTACTATAACGTCCGTGAACACATCTATGCAAATAAATTGGAGAAATTCCAAAAGTCGGTGTTCTTAACAATTACTTAACAAATTAAAGCAAGTGATCAAAGTGACTCCCTCCCACAGCAGTACACTCTTCACAAGGCCTTTGAATGTCTTACACCCTCTAATATTTCTGTGGTGTTGAATAATAAGTTCTCTTTGCACCTGTGCGTTAGGAATTGAATTCATGTATGTCAGTGATATTAAATGCCACCATAGAAAATAATCTAAGAGGTATAAAGCTTTTTTTTGTGGCCTTTCATGTGGTGTAAAAGTGGTTTGTTCTATTAAAAAAAAACCCAAAATGAAATTCATATCTTCTAAATGCGACTTATTTTTCTGAAATGATTTTTGGAAAATACATGATTTTCTATACCTTTTATTTTTCAACTTTTTTACGTAACTCCAAAAATAACGAAGTTAAATGAGTTCTAACGTTCGCGCGACCACCCTGTATATGTAATGTAGAATTTTAGAATACTTTAATTGAAATTGGGCCATAGGCTGCATACAGGATGATGGCGAGACGCGTGTAAACGTTTATGTTTTATATAAAGTATGTTTTAATATAATTTTAGAGCGAAATGTTACAAAGGTTTTTGATTAAGCTCACAAAAATACCAAGTTGAAGAAGAGAAAGCAAAAAATGAACGAATCGAATTAATACAAGAAGGCCCTTCAATAAGCCACCATCCAAGGAATAACTGCTAAAAATCACGGCAGAGCAGGAAGAAATACTGCACCTGGAACAGGCAAAATAAACAATGAATTAATGTACTATGGAGCCAAAAGGACCTCAGAACTCATCAGCGGAGCAAGGCTGTAAACGTTCATATGATTTTTCCCAAGGAAATGGTATCACAAGAAAAATGGACCGAATACTAAATCTAGGAACGAAAGATCAGATCACACTCTAGTAGGCAGAGAAGCGGGCCAGGAGCGTTAAAACGCGGGGGGGGGGGGGGGGCAGACTGGGAAAGAAAAGCGAGGGGAAAAATGAATTCCACAAAGAAATCGCAGCGATATGTACTCTACCAGAATCAATCACGGAGGAATCAGAAGAAGAAGCAGAAATACAAAAAGACAAAACATAAACACTCCATATCACGACACAACACATATTTCACAAGAAGACTCAGAAGAGGCAGAAATCCAGAACGAAAAACACAAAAAGAGAGAAACGCTCCCCCACGACAAAATGCGGTAACGCATCTCACAAATACCTACACCTCCCATCCCACATTCCTTTACCATGCGCCATGTGGCTCTCGCTGCTGGCAACAAGCATGATCTTAGTCCAACCCAGCGTGGACGTAGCAGTCCCAGCTGTATAACCTGGGAGTGGCAGCAATGCCTACCGCACGCTGGTAAATCAATCAATTAATCAATCAAGCTCACAAAAATATCAAGTTGTACAAGATATTGCAGCTGTAACATGCAATGTTAATGTTTGTCTTTCGAACAAACTTACGTAGTTCAATTACAGTTAAAAATATTCTTACGGCATACTATTAATAAGACTATTCCGAGACGAGCGAAAGTTGTAATGGGGCATTGCCAACTGCAAGTGTCTTAATTTATTCGTCTAAATAAAAATATATTGGCAATGTACTTAATTTCAGTGGCACAACGTAATAGATGATCGTACCGTATATGGCAAAATGTTAATCAAATAGATACACGTAATCGACCACGCCCGACTACAACTTTACTCGTTATCTGACTTTTATTGAACTAATATTTGCATGACACGATGACGATAATTTTAAGGCTTAGGCGCCAAACTGAAACGGGTCATGCAAAATGCGACTCAGTGCTCAATACTTTACATTAATTACTTTATGTTGATGGTTGTGCCAAATTACACCTAGCACTAACTCAAAGGGGGTAATTATCTCCCCATGGTCTCATCGAATATGCGCGCTGGGTGGACCGTGCCAACCACATGCTAGTTTGTCTTCTCTCGACATTGCTGTTACATACATACCATCTGCATAAATTAAAATTTAATCAAACCCGACCATAATACGGAACGTAACGAGTTATTATTATGGTGTCGTATATACATTATTTAATGCTATAACGGATCTGTTAAGCTTAACCCGTTTGTCATTAAGACGAGTTAAATGGAAGTAAGCCGATCGGCTTCGTAGATGATTATTTCATTTCTAAATATCATACATAACCGGTAATTAGCACCGTAAGTGTTTTAGTGATTTGAAAGTTATAATTAAATATGAATCTACTACAGGCACTGTTAGATTGGAATGTCAGGTTTATTGCTTTAGTTTAAGTAACACTGACAAAAATCGACGGTTTTGGTTAATTACACAAATGTGTAATTAAAAATAAAATAAGACGTATAGTTTCTACAAAAATATATACAGAGTAGTAGTAGGGGGCTATTCCTTTTTTTTTCAACATTGACCATAAATAGGAATAATATTTTAATTCACCTGGCATACTTTTTAAAACTTACTAGACATTTAGTCATTTAGGTAAGAACAGAATTAGAATGGTTGTTTCACCCATTGACATGGTAACCAATGAAAAGCCATTCTTTGAGATCATTGTTCCCATCGGGAGGTAACTCACGCGAAAACTGCGAGACGAAATATCGCTCCTCGGATCGCCCGCGGATCACCTCGGATCGCCTCTGGATTACCTCAGATCGCCCCCTATTACCTTATTATAATGTGCACACGGATCATCCTTAGATCGCCTCGGTAAGGTACGAAAAATCGCCCCGTGACTTACCCCTCGGTACCAATCAGATGTCGGTATTAGTGGTAAAGTTGCTAGGTGATCAGCTTTTGACATCACGAGCAGGTAGTTTTATCGCTGTAAAATCCTGTATCCAGTTTTATCGCTGTAAAATCCTGCATCCAGTTTTATCGCTGTCAAACGTTTTAGGTTTTATTTCGCAAAATATTTTCGACAAATACCACTTGTGTTAAATTTTATCTATAAATTTATTCTCGAGCTTGTTGCCGAAAGTTAATATAGCAGTAAATTGTGGTAGTATATAGTAATATTATATAGATATAGGCTGACTCATGCCCATCTGTAACTGTTTCAATTTCCCTACATTTATAACTCTAACTAAGCTAAGCTTTTACAATTTAATCAGACAGAAGGTCCCCCAAGTAAAAATGACCTGTAAAGGTTGCAATATAGCTCATACAGCTTCAAATTATACAATCGTGGCATTTTAAAATATTGAGTCGATGCCAATGTAAGGTAGAAGAGAAGAGAAATGGACAAATAATACGCTGAAAAGAAACAGATTTAAACTACGCTGTTGCCACTTTTCTCTTTAGCTACTTTTAGTCGGCGGCGGAACTCTTAACAAACTGAAGTGCCTGGCATCAATGTTAATAGATCGCTTTCTTTCACGTACATTATTTTGTCATATATATTTCACTCTATCTTATTATCTGGATCGACCCAAGATTTCTAGGTGCCACTAGTATATAATACTATACGTAAAGGTCATATAGACACATACTAAACACACTGAGAATATTTAAATGTACTTAGCTAAAATGTACTTATACTATGACCTGTCACTAAGTCACAACTCGCAACTAATTCGGGAAATAAAAACTGTGCATTATACATAACAATTCTTAGTACCTTAAACTTCTTTCTCAGCTTATCTAAGTAGCTTTAACTTCATTTTTAAACTTCTCAAATTATAAATAAGGATTGAATGTGTAAATAATGAAATTTGGAAAATCAAAACGATGCACTGCACAATGTATATTTCAATAGTAACTTTGTTTAATCTTTTAGAGAGTACGCTCTGTATAACTAAACAACTTTAACTCAATTTTCAAACTTCTAAAATTAAAAATTAGAATTTAGTGAGTAAATAAATTTCATCTAATAATATTAATTCTTGTAGCGTTTTCACTGTCGTACATTCTGGAAATAGGTGAATACATATCGAGCTACGCCCTCTAACTGGATTTTCATTAACTTCTTATGATATTGGCGTGACTACTAATTGTAATTATGAACATTTATGTATGCGGGACATTCGTCATATGGTTCTAACATGCTTTTATTGTTTAAAGTTTTTTTTCTAATAGGCCAAATAAAATTTAAAATCGATTTGAAAATACCTACTTGGAACGATATTTTAAATGTAATGTAAAGTAACGGTTTTTATGACAACCAAATAACAAAAGAGCACATTAGAACCATACGTCCATGATCAGCAGTCAGTAGTTAGTCACTCCGATATCATAAGTTAATAAAAATCCAGTTAGATCGATCTGCATTCAAAATGCGCGACGGTGAAAACGATACAAGATTTAAGTATTATTATTAGATTAAATTTATTTGCCCATTAAATCGTTATTTTTAATTTGAGAAGTTTGAAAATGAGGTTAAAGCTGATTAGTTAAACAGAACGTACTGTGAAGGAATAATTAAGTTACTATTGATATTTATATATGTCGATAAATATATGGAATGTTTAAATAGAGGCACTCGAAGGGCAAAGATCTATATACTTTCAGTTAGCTAGGCGGCACTAAAGGCTTTCAGGTCCTATACCTTCGAGTCTAACATTGCCTGGGAATGCAAACAATCCCTGAAGCAACTGGCAAAAAACCTTGATATGGGCCAGGGCATGAGGGAATAGACGGCTGGTAGCCTCGCAAGAAAAGGGGCTGAAGCCCCATTTTTTGGACCCGAACCATTCTGTGGCTTATCTAAGGGACACATAACGGGGGGAAAAGGAACAAAAGAAGTCCTGCTGGAGGAATACTCCAGATCAAAGACAAGCGAAAAGGTTTATAATCTATTCAACAAAGAATGCCACAAGGCTTCTCGAACTTGAAAAGTCCGACCTAAGGCTGATCACAGGCCTTCTAACTGGCCATTGCCACTTGAGATATCATCTCAAGAATATGAGCATGGCAGAAGATGACAAATGCAGATACTGTGAAGCTGCGACTGAGACTGTGGAACATATACTTTCTGAATGCAAAGTACTAATCCGCATTAGGCTAACGTACCTAGAACAGGCGGAATTGACGCCTGAAGACATAGGGAAATTACTTAGCTCCCAGGAAAATCACAAGCTTTGCAAAAAGTCTTGGAATCCTGGGCAACAACTAGTTGTATTGTAATTCTCAAAAGACCTTTTAGGGCGAAGTGAAGAAAGGTCAGCTTAAACAATCTACAATCTATGTCGTAGTCGTTTGATGAAATGCGTCATTTCGTGAAAAGCCTAGGCAGTACATGAACTGCCGGCATGTCATGAAAATTCTTAAGGTTGCACAATCTTCGTAATGATCATTGAGCAAGTCTTTTGCACTCTTACTTTCCATAATGAACCAAACAAATAGGCAGCAAGTAATAGAACACAATCTGCCGGTCTAATTTGCGGCAAATCGCGTAGAACGACTTTAAACATCATGTGCCGAGACGACCACGGCGTTTCACGAAATGCCTAGGCAGATTGCGCAACCTCAAGAATTTGCATGATATTCCGGCAGTTCATGTACTGCATAGGCTTTTCAAATGACGTATTTCTTCAAAAGACTACAACATATGCATTGTACACTGTACAGTGGCATCGTTTTGACTTTTACCCACTTCATAAAATTTATCGAATACAATGAAGTTAAAGTTGTTTAGTTAAGCAGAGAGTACTCTCTGAAAGGTGTTTAAATAATTGCTATAAACTGTAATGTACAGGGTGGTCACAAACATTAGAACCTCATTTTACGTAAAAAAATGTATAGACAATTACATGTATTTTCCAAAAATCATGTCAGAAAAACTATTTAAAGCCGCATTTCGGAGATATGAACTTTGTTTGAGTTTTTATATAATGAAACATCCTGTATAAATATAACAGGGTATACGTAAATGAGTTCAAAAATGAAAGTTATAGACATGTATTTTCCAAAAATTATATCAGAACAACAATTGAAAGTCGCATTCCGGAAATATGAACTTTACCTACTTGAACGTTTGAAGGTACGATCCACGGTTTACGAAATGTTTCGCAAAAACTATTACTTCCACATCCAGTGGAAGTATAGTAAAGCAAAACAATATTTTGAAAATTTTTATTGTTCAAATAGGCTTAGAATGTTATGAAACGTCAAGATTTTAAGTTTGAGAGAGAGAAAATTTCTGTCTGTCTGCCTATAACTTTTTTTGTGCGCACAATTACTCTGGAACCATTTAAGATTTTAACTTGTTTGATACACATATGTATTTTAACGAGATCTGGAACTAGATTATATTTTGATCTTATTCCGTTGAAGAGTTGGGGGCTATTTAGTATAAATAAGAGAAGCTAAGGTCTCAAAAAATGTTTTGGAATTAGCCGCTCCGCCCCCATTACCACCTACACTATTAAAGATGGTGAAAAATATAAAATTGTGAGTTAGTGTGTGTACAAGAACCAAAAGCCTCATTTTTTTTTACTTAATCCATCCCCACACCCACTACCGATGTGGCATATCATTTCATAGGTTTTTGGGGTAGGCGATTTCAAATATTATGTTATTAAAGTTCCATAAACAATAATTTTCACATAGTGGAGTGCAAATATAGTATAAACATTTTTTTCGTTGTGAAAGACTTGGATAGAAAATCTGGATGAGGAATTTTAAGGTTTATATACACCCTACAGGTTGTATGGTACATCGAGTTCTTTGAACAAACGAACGTCAGGGGGGCCTTCCTTTCAAGATTATTTTGGAAGGTTTTTTTTTTGCAAATTTTAACGCTCTGTAACTTGTAAAGGGTTAGTTCTACGAAAATGAGCCTGTAAAGGAATTTGTAGATAATTTAGTGCTGAGCAAAAGAGATCCTTACCATTTTTGTCGTAACATGAACGAACGGCTGGCGAGATTTTAACTTTTGAACTTTTCTCAAAGGTGGCAAGAAAGAGAAGCTAACGCACATCTCCCCGACCTCGCCAAATACAGGATGCCCAACACCTAAAAAGAAATGACTTACGCTATTTTTATTTAAAAAAAAACACCTCCTATTGTTTGTACCAGTAACAAGTGTTATATTTTGTGTGCGAATGAATATACTTACAACATATTATTTATCTATGCTTGTTCTAGGAAATGTAAATGGAAAATAAAATAATGCAGTTTGTTGTAGGTTTAACTAATTCTCTTCGATTTGTGAAAAGTATGTCTTGTGTATCATGTCACGAATTGTGAAGGTAAATGTTTTGGGGTGATTTGGAAATAATTGAACACAAGAATTGACATGACAAAATAATGGTCGTAAATTATAGTTGTAACTTAGCCTGTCCAATATCCAAAAGAGGTTAGAAGTAATTTAAACAAATACGACGGGCGTGGGAATAAATGGCGCGTCGTAAAGTATACGATTGGTCAGTTACGAAGTGATGGATGGTAATTCATCTGCTAAATATGTAATTCCTGCTTGCAGCCGGCAAGATGAAAGGCAAGGAAAATGATAAGATGTCAATTAAAGGCAGTGCCAGTGTTGGCCAACACATGTAAACAGAAAACAAACTGATAATTATCTGATTAGCGGGACTCAAAAGAGCCGACAGATGGATTAATTCGGCTAGTAAATACCTGCATTGTATAGCTGTTTGTTGGCGATTACACACGGCACTCGTGCCCCTACGCCAACTTGGCCTTAATAAATAATTATGATGAAGACACGGCACGCGATTTCTATATCGGCATCCACCTCCTCGCTACCGAATTATGGCCTACTCGTATGCTACTCACTCACCCACTTTCACTTTTCGATCGTTTTTATTTGCTTGGGATTATGTGTTGAGTAGGTCAGGATTCTATCCCTATAAAAATGAAACAAAAAAATCAGGTTTAATATTGACTCAAATTATCTTGTAACTAAATATAGCTGTTTATGACGGTTTATAAAAAATCCAAAATTGTTCTTTTTGTGAATAGTGTGCTTTATGTTATACATTTAATGTAATTGTAATTAAAAATGTAAATTATCTTCATAAAATATAGATAAATAACACAGTAAAAATTTAAACAAATAGTGTTGTGTACACAACTGTACTGTAGTATTGTAAAATTAGCTAAGTTGCTAAATAAAGATTTATATATATTATGCAGATATTCTGAACCTTAACATTCAAATGCCAGTCAATCTATTACACCTATTAGCTCTAAACGATAATAGAGTGAATGCAGTTATTATACGCTTTTGAAAACGTCTGGTCTGAAAGTATAAATGTGGTAACTAATAGATTCGTTCCCTATATGTCTCACCTTTGTTTTAATTTTACCTAATTCCCTTTTACCGTAGTCTATTATAGTGTGTCTAACAAAATGCCCTGAAAGACTCCTGGGCGAGAAGAATGTGCATTCGTACCTTCCCTTGGATCTTCTTTATAATTTCCTGTTTTTTGGATTAGGATAGGTTTAGGGTAATATATGTATAGATGTGTGCTGCGTGTATATGTGTGCAAATGTGTTTATCCCATTAGTTTTATATATAACAACTTGTGCCTGGCTGCATGGATAACTCCTAATGCCATAAAAAAAAAAATTATATATATATAATATAGAAAAAAATCGCTGCTTCCACGTCTAGATTTTCTATCCAAGTCACTCACAACGAAAAAATTTTGCATATGGAAATAATTGTTTATAGAACTTTAATAAAATAATATTTGAAATCCTCTACCTCAAAAACCCATAAAACGATACCCCACATCAGTAGTGGGGGTGGTGATAGGTGGGTGGGTGGATGAGGTAAAAAAATATTTTGAGGTTTCTGGTTCTTGTACACACACTAAATCACAATTTTTTTTTTCATCCCCTTTAATAAAAGAGGTGGGGGTTGTAATGGGGGTGGCTAATGCCAAAAATTTTTTTCGAGACCTTAGCTTCTCTTGTATATACTAAATACCAATTTTATGGACTCTTACCTGCTTGATTTACTTTTTTACCCCAAATTTACCCCAATTTACCCCCCAACCCTTCGACGGAACAAGATGAAAATATAATCTAGTTCCTGATCTCGTTAGTACATATGTGTACCAAATTTCAACTCAATATCTTAAACGGTTCCAGAGTAAACGTGCGCACAAAAAAAGTTAAACTTAAAATCTCGACGTTTCATGACATTCTAAGCCTATTTGAACAATAAAAATTTTTTTGTCGTTACCATACTTTCACTGGATGTGGAAGTAAAAATTAGTTAACTAACAGAAGATTTAAAGTTTTTTGATTGCCTGTGGTTATACTAGAGAATATTTTTTTATTGGGTTTCACAAACGGAAAAAGTAATCTATGAAATGTCAAAAAAGATAATCTATCTATGAAACTATTAATTTCAAATATGTGCATCCTTTTGATAACACAGGCCTGCGAGGTTTTGTTGTTGGGCAGACGGGGGCCATTACCGAAGTAATTTTTCGCACTGAATCCGAATCTGGCCTCAGAATTGGCCACCACGTCAGAATTTTGAAATATCTGAGGCTAAGTACTTCAAAAACGGCTTTTTGTCTACTTTTGACGTTATGTAGGTTTCAAATTTTTTTTCAGCCTAGCTAATAAATACATCATTTAGTGCTACCCTTGTTCTTTAAAATACGCTTTTGTAAGGTCACCTACGATGTTTCCTCGCAAAGTTAGTCATTTTAAGGTGACACGAATTTGAAACCATGGTCCCCTACAACTCAACAATCTTGATTTGTTTATAGTCGTTTGTTTAAGATTGTCGGGTTATCCCTTCTGTTGTGTTAAATCTTGATTCGTTTAGAGTCGTTTGGAAAGATTGTTGGGTTGTATGGGATCATAGTTTCAAATTCATGTCACCTTAAAATGGCTATAGCTTTGCGAGGAAACGTCATAGATGACCATTTGAAAGCTCATTTTAAAGATGAAGGATGTTACTAAATGATGTATTTATTAAAAATAAGCTGAAAAATTTGTTGAGTTCTATACATCACCTCAAAAAGTTGCCAAAAAAGCCATTTTTTAAGTACTTAACTTCAAATATTTCAAAATCCTGACGGGATGGGCTAATTCTGAGGCTAGATTCGGATTCAGTGCGAAAAATTACTTCGGAAATGAGCCTCAGCTGCCCAACAACATTCGTGACCCTTTACTTGCAGACCTGTGTAACCTATACTTTTGGTTATCTAAAAATTAAGAAGCTAAAATGAATTTATTTACAAAATATCTATCAATTTTTAACCTTTGTAATTTTCTGGCAACCCACATCTGTTTGTGCTAGAAGCAAAGCTTTAAAATGAATTTATTAACAAAAACCTATTTTAAATTTTTATACTCGGCAGAACACCTTGAAATTAATCTGTCATTCTACCTCTTCCAATCGCCAGTTCTACCAGGGAGTCCAGGCTATCTCGTACCATTTGAGAACATACCCCCACTGCTTATAGAGCTTCTAGAGCTGGTTGGATGTCAGTCATGTGAATTGGACTATCATCATCTCCGCACCATTTTTCTTACACAGACTTCTGTAGATGTCAGTTCTGCTTGGAACACTGTTATAGTACTACCCAGGTTGGGGCTAATGTCTGATCGTGGTTGATTTCCCGTAACTTCTGTTCCATACTGACGTTTTTGATCCATCAGTGATAGCGTATGTTTAGATGTCTTCGCAACTGCATTATTCTCTCATTTATACAGAATCGGAAAGTGTTGGTTTCGGTATGGCAATAAGAGCAAGCGAGAGCGAAGCAAGTAATCATGCATAGATTCTCTTAATGGGGCGTGTCACTCTCTACCTCTGCTAGAGTACTGGTAGACGCCTTTATTGTGGGCGGTCGGTTAATTCGTTGAAACTAGTGCAATACCAAAACAAACACTTTCCAAATTTGTATATCAGCTATGCAATACCCTGAAAGTTTGTTTGTGAGTTGTGCTAGTCTATTCAGTATTGGTCCTTTCTGAATAACCCGGAAATTTGAATTTGGTAAAACGTCAGCGACAATCTTCCTAAACAGTATTGTTGGAAAGTCTGTCGGTGTGTACTACGTAAACGTAGTTTTTGTACAAAAGCTCTACCTTGTTGATTCGTTGGAATATCCACGCTACGTTTATTGAAACAGTATCTAGAGGGAATGAGATTTATATTTGACAGTTTTCTTGTAGTAGTAATAGTATCTAGAGGAAATGCAATTTATATTTGACAATTTTCTCTTAGTGTGTGCATACAATTTTAGGGCACATTAAAAAAAATCTGAGAATTCACTTTTTTTTTTTAATTTCATAGCGTTTTAATCAACGGAATTCAGACTTTGCCATCTAACGGATCGCATTTTTGGCACTGAATAAGTATTTGTAAAATATGGAAGTCAGAGAATATTAAAATTTCCAGTTGGTTCTAGCTCTAATTTCATCTGAGTTCATATCAAGTACTCGGCTATTCTCTATTTATTGGAGTATTTTGATATAGTTCGTATTCTCTCCTTTTAACTACCCCATATCCATTTGCTTCTAGCCTGTATGCCGCTATCGCTATTTCTAAATATTGTGGAACTACCATGGCTGCGGTAGGCGCTGTTGTCATTGCTCTCATTATCTGCGCAATTTTTGCAACTTTTAGTTTTGTGCCACATCTGGATGCGTTACCGGTAACAAGTGTTAAAAAAGATACAAGATAATTCCGCGACAGCTGACATGACGTGCCATACAGCAGAATTCATGGAACACAAAGCGTCTGTCAAGACGTGAATAAGGAGAAGACAAGATGATGAAATTCGTCAAAGCTGAATTCTCGTGCTAATTTATCATCATGCTGCTACATATTTTCTGGAGAACTCCCTCAACTTTTTTATTGTGTTTATCCAAGTCACATCCCGTTCCCTCTCTCTACTCCCTTTATATCACTCCTTCCTGATCACTCATCCCTTCTTCCTCTAACATTCCGTAAGATTCTTCTATTATAGGTTGTTTGGTTAGTCCTAGCATCAAAAGTAAAAAGTAATACTTACCTAAGTCACGAATAGTATCGGACTTCGACAATGTTTCATTTAGGAATTACCTCGCTATGGTTTATACTGTGTAATTTGTTGGTGACAGAATATGAATTTTTGTCATTTAATGGTATTTGATTTTATTTTTAGCGAGGTTTTGTTATCTTGTAAGTTAAAATCTACGATATTATTATTATTAGTCGATATTATTTGCATGTCATCAGTGTAATACAGTATGTAAGAGATATTCAAATAACATTTATAGATATATTGCGTAGTTAAGGGTTTAAATTAGATCCCTGTGGAACTTCCGATGTAGCAGCTATTTGTAACCATAACATACAAATTGCTTTGCCAAAATAACTAAAATCCAAGTTTTTAAAGAAAATGTGCGGTCTAATCTGTCAAAAGCTTTAGTACTCCAGTGAAATAGGGAAAAATTAAAGGGAGAAAACTGATGAAGTTTTGAAACTTGGCAGAGATGTTCATTAAGGTTCACTATTAAAACATACTAAAAGTTTAAAAAATACACGTGAAGAGTTGTAAGATTTGATAAGATTATTTGATGATGATACCATCTTGACTGTCGAAACGTTGGTCAGTATAATATGCAGTATCTTTCTGTTACAAAAAACACTCTTCACGTGTATTTTTTTCATAAAATGGTTCATAACCTTTTTTATTTACTGATTTTTTTCAAAAAACGCTGGGGTTCTTCCTCTAGCTAACACTAATTTGTTGTCCAAATTTCAATAAAAGCGTACTTTTCTCTCTTAATTTATTTAACTTAAAAGAGACGTGACGGACGGAAGGGCAAACGAACAGACTGACGGAAAGACGAAAGATAGACCCATGGCGGACATTTTGAAAGTGATGTCACAATGATATCATAATTTTTTTTCTCTACGAGCGATGTTTACAATTTTTGAAATGTGTTGATGAAATGCTATACCCTTTTCTTTCCTATTTCCAAAGAGTAAACTAACAGATACGGAAAAAATGCATATAATATTTTTTGTAGATAATTTTTTTTTATAAACATAATTTCGATATCGCTAATGGTTAAAAAGATATAAGCAAAAACTTAATCAGAGCGCCATCTTTCCAAGATGGCGGCTCGAGCGCAACAGTTTGAGCTGGGGACTTTGAGTATGTTTAATAGTAAACCATAATGAACATCCTTGCAAAGTCTCAAAACTTATCAGTTTTTTCCTTCAAACGTCGAAATTTGTTCTAATTTGACTGGGGTATAGAAAATATAAATTAAATCAGTTGGTATGCCGAAATTGTAAAATATAAGAGATCAGCCACCTGTCTCGCATATAGTCCAAGATAATGCGATATTTAAATTAAAAGTGGGGAAGCATTTCAAGAATTTTGAAAATGATATTTGGTCTAGAATTGATATGCTGTGTCTCTGGAGCCTGCTATAGGTATAGCACGAGAGCCCACCTACAAAAATGGAACACAAGCTGGAGAGTCAAAAATTGGTGGGGATGTTTATCAAATCATTCTCTGAACGTGTGTAGTCGGTCATAGCAATCCGGGTTGCAGCGGCGCAGGAGCAGCCATTTTTGTTATATGGCTCAAATAATTTTTGAATGTGACGCTTTTCCATGACGTCCAATGGAAAAAAGTTTCAGACAAAAGATTTTCAGTTTTATGGGCTCTACATAACGGCACTATGCAGTTTTTATGAGGTAGGTAACATGTTTTTTTATATAATCAACCCTTCTTTTTTTATAGTGGATTTCGATTCTACTCCAAAAAATATCATTCTTTTATTCTTTGCAATTTTTTACTTCGAGGCCAATTTGCGCCAGAAATTTTTCAACTTTCAATAATTTTTACGGCGAAAGTATGCTCTCATGTTACCCATAAAAACCCCATTAAAAGTAAAACCCCCCATAGTGCCGTTATGTAGAGCCCATAAAACTGAAAAACTTTTGTCTGAAACTTTTTTTGATTAGACGTCATGGAAAAGCGTCACATTCAAAAATTATTTGAGCCATATAACAAAAATGGCTGCCTCTGCGCCGCTGCAACCTGGATTGCTATGACTATACACGTTGGTGATGGGCTGCTAAATAGCAGTCTGCTATTTTTTAACTGCTATTTGCTTGATAGCAGTAGCAACTGTTACGAGCTCTGATAAATAGCTGCTATTTTTATAGCAGGTTGAAATCATTCGCTGAGTGCCAACGCACCTCTGCAGCAACACAAGCTGGCAGCGTCGGCCCAATAGTAGTGATGGTAAGACCCGGCTCATTTGAGTGAACCGGGTCTTACCAGGTCAATCACTCAAATGACCCGTTCATGAAGATTCGTTCATATGACCCGGTGGGTACATGGTCATGGATTAGAGGGAGACGCAGCTCGCGTTGAGATCTGTTTCGTCGTTCATTCCGTGCAGCGGCGGGTCCTTTGATGCATTTTCTTTTGTATTAGCACTTTCCCCCGAAAATAATTTAGTGTGGAGTAACGCCAAACTTGTATATTTTTTTAAATAAATCAGTAAAAGGCACCGACACTATTTAAAGTCAACATTATCAATTTCCAAATTTATAAATTATGACTGCATTTCGTCTCGCTGAATTATGAAACATTTTGAAAATAATAATATATATTTTCTATTACAAATCAGAGCATACATTTGTTATATTATACCTCCTTTTAAAATTTTGTTTGCGAGATGATCTGTTGGTTCTCGTTCGCCGCGCACCGATCGTGAATATCTTAGTAGAAAATACTATCTGAAGTTCTGTGTTCGGTCAGGTCATATGAACGATAGGGTCACGGAGAGTGATCGAATCGTTCACAGGTCTTTTGCAAGACCCGTTCATTGTGAACGGGTCGTTCATGAACGACACATCACTACTCAATAGCAGTGATAGCACAAGCAGCGTATGCACGTTCGTGTAAAACTATTTTATTTTAACAATATTTAACACATGATTATGTTCGTCTGCTCAAATATTTTAGAGGAATATAAAAAATAAACTAATAAATGTTATAACAGACAAATTATATTTCTTTTGAAACTAATCATATTTAACTATCCATACAGCGATTGCGTTTTTTTTATAAAGTTTCATTTGTTATCTGTTAATACGCGCCATTTAGCCAAAACAACTAATGCTAAGAAATAGCTGCTATTAAAATAGCAGCTATTTTTAACTGCTAAATGAAAATAGCAGTAGCAGAAGTAGCTGCTACACAAAAATAGCTGGTTCGACCCATCACTAATACACGTTCAGAGAATGACTTGATAAGCATCCCCCACCAATTTTTGTCTCTCAAGCTTATGTGTTTCATTTTTGTAGGTGGGCTCTCGTGCTCAACCCAATATGAAACGCAATAGCATTTTAAATAAAAGAGCATAATCTTGGATTAGGAATCTGTACGTAATTTCGCGGTAATTATTTATAATTGGATTGTTTAATGTTCAAATCAGACAGGTTAACGATCACACCTTTCTGTAAATAATTGGCTTTGTTACGTCAAATATTAGATAATTTGAAACAATGGCTTATGATAGTTTAGCTTGCGGTTGTAGCGTGGGCGTTGGTGTCCACTGCATTTTACTGAAGCGGTGTTGGCGTGAATCGGAGGTTTGATTTACGATCAGAACCGTCTGGTCAGCTCGGCTGTGTAAATTGCCGCCAAGAAGGCCGTCTCACTTGATGGCGTCTTTCCTAGCACGCGACCATTTTACCAGTTAACTTTGCCATTATACACTTTATCTTCATTTACAACAGAATAAGATGCGTTCAAATACTTAAGTACAACGTTAATTTACTTATCACATTACAGTCGTAGTGTTCTAGATAGGTGAAATGGATATATAATGGGTGGCCAAAACGTTCTGCATTGTAGTCATACATTTTATTCCATTTATCTACTTCCGGCTTGTCAAAAGTGACATGTTTGTTGCATAAACAGAAAATCCTGTTATTGTTTTTTAATTTACATTAAAACTTAATCAAAAACAGTTTTAATAATATCCAGATGATGCCACTTGGTTGGCGAAACGCGCGTCGAGTGGCCAGGTGTAGTGTTTGTGGAAACACGGAGTACAGTAACTACACAGAGGCGAAAGCTTTGGCGGCACCTTTGAGTTTTGATGGCTCGATTTCTGTGACCTTGTGTACCAATTGCATCTACACTAAGATAAATATGTTAATTTATTTCTATTTTTTTCTTTATTTCTAAGGATACACTAAGAAAACAGTGTATTTCAAGTTGGATTGAAAAATGTTACCATTTGAATTGTTTATAATCGGCGCCTATTTTCAGTTGAGTTGGGCACCAGGTTTTATTTATGAAAATTTTAATTCTTGGCTAATGTTTTCAACCTCCCAAAATGAGTGGAAATAAAACTCACAAATCCAAACTTAAAACGATAAACGTCAACAGTGTCAACGCAAAAGTGAGGTTGATTGATATGCCATTTAAAAAAGGGTGATGCGTATATAAATTTGGTTTTGGGGGGAAGGATTGCTTTCACCTCTGTTAGTTACTGTACTCTGTGGTGAAAACTACTTCATAGTCATTAAAATCATTCATAGTTTAATTATGATAATAGGGTCGTTGACCATTTTTTAAAAACTTTATATTTAAGTACTTTATTAAATTTTATTTGACCCGTATTTTTTTATTTTACAATCTAAAATCATTTTAATAGTGAAATTAATTATTTAAATTAAGAAATTTTGAATTCGCGCCCGTCGTCACGTCAGATGTGAGATCATGCGCAGTTAGATAAAGGAATAATCGACTGGCGTCGCGTCGTTTGCTTTGCTTATTTGCTGTTAGCATATAGTCCAGTCAAGGGGGGGGGGGTTCACCTCTAATTTGAGTGCTATTGAATGGGTTTTGATGAAACCTCGTGTTTGTAATGACGTTAATAAAATAGTTGAAAGAAGATCAGAGTAGGAAATGATCGGAAGGGGTAGAAAACACCTCTTTTATCACGGGTTTCGTATCTTGTAGAATTAGGTCAAAAATGAAAGTGAAACCTTTTCTGACCCAAAATAAGATGTTTTTACTCTTGTGAATTTTTTCGAAAAATACATATTTTTGGAGATTGGCCACTCGAAAATTCCTAAAAATGAGGGAGGGGAAATGTAAAAGTTGAAAAAAAAAAAAGCTGAAAAAATTCAAGTGAATGTGTTATCAAAATACGAGACTTTTTTATTTGCAACTTTGCAAAAGTGCGTTTTCACCGAGATTCCGGAAAAAACATGAAATACTACCTTTTTGAAGAAGCGCTTTAAAAATATGTAATTTAAAAATTCAGATGTATGCATGGAGGCCTTCTAAAAATTTTTTTGTCTCTTGGAATTTTTTGTAACATTGTAACTTGCTAATTTTCCGAGTTACAGGCAGTTTTTCACGATAAATAATGTACTATATTTTTTGCACAAAAAATACATGAAAATTCGAAAAATGAACGTCATTTATGTATATTATTACAAAAAAATATGAAACCTGTATAGTTATACCATTTTTAAAAGTTCAATATAATTTTTAAGTTTTCATGTATTTTTTAATGTGCAGAAAATGTAGTGCATTAGTTATCGTGAAATCCTGCCTGTAACTCGAAAAATTAGCAAATTACAAAAAATTCCAACAAAAAATGTTTAGAAGGACTCAATGCATACGTCTGAATCTTTTCAAGTTTTTAAATTAACATATTTTTAAAGCACTACAATTTCAAAGACAGGAGTAGTTTTTCAAGTTTTTCCGGAATAACTCGGTGAAAACGCACTTTACAGAAAAGTTGCAAATAAAAAAAAGTGTTTACTTTTACATTTCCCCTCCCCCACTTTTAGGAATATTCAAGTGGTTCATATCTCCAGAAATATGCATTTCTCGAAAAAAATTCACAAGAATAAAAACATCTTATTTTGGGCAAAAAAAGGTAAATTTATTGTTTGGTTTTTATTTTTGACCTAATTCTAGAATTACTGTTTTCTACCCCTTCCGATCATTTCCTACTCTAATCATTTTCCATCTTTTTTATTAACGTCATTACAAATACATTGCACAAGGTTTTATCAAAATCCATTTATTAGCACTCAAATTAGAGATTTTGGTCATTTTAGCGCTCCGTTGACTAGACTAATAATAATAGATTAAAGAATATTATATGTAGCTGTTAGTGTTAGTATCGATGTGCGTCATTGTGTTTTAAAGAAATACTAACCTCAAATTTTTAACATTTAGGGATTCGGCACTTAAATAGTTCAAATTGTCTACATAAAACTCGTGTACCATATAAAAATCCACTATGGGTAAATTCTCTGAAGTACCTTTCACAAAATTAGGTTCCATTATAAACAAATATTAAATACACAATGTAAACGTAAACAACAAATCAACAGAACACTACCACCAACATGATAAATGAAAACATGAAAATTCTGTAGAATTGAATTCTCATTATATACGTCATCATTTACCGCCTTTTTATTTTCAAAATCAATTTGTTCTTGCATGTGATGATTAGAACTTTTTTTAATATGATAGGTACAATGTATATTTAATATATTTTTTGATCATATAACAATATTTTGTAAATTTTGTTGAAAGAAACGACCCTATTTGATCTTTAGAAACTATTCATCTAAACGAGGAGTAAACCGCACCCAAAATTTTATACACCAGATTTCCTCTTTGACGAAGATTACACAGATTTCCTCGGATTTCCCTCAGATTTCCTCTGATATGTTTTTTTTTTTGAAGAGGGGGAGAAATCCGAAAAAAAAATTCCTGAGATTTCCGCAGATTCCCTCCAGATTTCCTCTTTGATATAAAAAATGTTTGATGAGCGGGGAGAAATACGAAAAAAAAAAGATTTTCTGAGATTTCCTTCAGATTTCCTCTAATTTCCTTCTGAGTATACACCAGATTTCCTTTGCGGTTTGCCCCTCGTATCTAAAGAAAACAATATTATAGTCATTTTTTTTAAAGAGATTTATCACCACTGTATGGCACCCTTTCATGATCCTATCTTTTTTTTTTTTTCGAATAGACCCGTTCAGCATTTTTTTTTTATTTTACAAATCGAAAGTAGAACACTTTTTAAGGCAATTTCCAAATTTTTAGGTTTTTATTCCTAAATAAATTACCAAAGTTGGACCGCGCGATAACGGGGCGGAGCTTCTCTTGGCGTTACTTTGTAGATGCTGATCAGGCGACGGTTCCAGATTTAATAATTAAAAACTTTGGAGGTGAAGTAAAATAAAATTTTAAGAGGAAAAGGTTCGATGCAACTTTTCATAAAAAAACCGCTGCCCAAGGAATCACCACTTCCACATCCATATTCTCTATCCAAGTCACTCACAACGAAAAAACTTTGTATGTGAAAATAATTGTTTATGGAACTTTAATAATATAATATTTGAAATCGGTAGTGGGGTTTCTGGTTCCTGTACATATACTAAATCACAATTTTTTTTCATCCCCTTTAATAAGGTGGGGGTGGTAATGGGGGTGGCTAATGCCAAAAATTTTTTTGAGACCTTAGCTTCTCTTGTATATACTAAATACCAATTTCATGGACTCTTACCTGCTTGATTTACCCATTTACCCCAAATTTACCCCAATTTACCCCCCAACCCTTCGACGGAACAAGATGAAAATATAATCTGGTTCTAGATCTCGTTAAAGTACATATGTGTACTAAATTTCAAGTCAATATCTTAAACGGTTCCAGAGTAAACGTGCGCACAAAAAAAAGTTACAGACAGACAGACCGACAGACAGACTGAAAAATTTTTTCGCTCAAACTTAAAATCTCGACGTTTCATGACATTTTAAGCCTATTTGGACAATAAAAATTTTTAAAAATTTTTTTGTCGTTACTATACTTCCACTGGACGTGGAAGTAATTGATAGTCTTTAAGTTATAACGACTTGAAAATTAGGATTTCAGCTTAAAAAAAGGTACTCCAAAACAATATTCGTCAAATAACTCAAAATGTATTACATTGACCAAAAACATGCTAGAGACAAATAAGAAAGTTACTAAATTGAGGATGGATATTGTTTTTTTCTAATTTCTGCAGAGTTAATATTTTCGGAGATCTGGAAGTATAAAGGTGGCGTGTGAACGTCTATAAGATGAAGTATTTAGTTTAAATGTTAAATATATCAGAAACTATGGCACTTACGTCAAAAGCGGTAAGAACGAAAAAATAATTATCGGTAACAAGCCCATTGTTTTCTATATTATGAGAATAAATGATAAGCTTAAGTTGTAAATTTTGTGACTGATTTTCACTTGTTCTGACTGCTGTTGCAGTCAGAAGAAGATATTGTTGCAAGATATTGATATGGAAAACGTACCGTGTTTTTTTTTAACGCCTCATTTATATTAACGTGCTATTAATAGTTTCGGAGAAATTTAATTTTAAAAATGGCGTCCGCACGTTTTTAGGGATTATTTAGTTTAAATGTTGAATATCTTAGAAACTATGACACTTGTGTTGAAGATTCTAAGGAACAGAATTAAAGATGATTAATCAAACATTAAATTGATTCGTTGTTTATTCCTGTAGCATAAAAAACAAAGAAGTTATAGGCGAAACAATGTACATTGCCATTTTGTTACAGTAATTGTCCAGTAATTAAAGAGAGAATATCAAAAATACTGTTTTTCGTTAATATATAACATCACCTAGATACTCATTTTTTGTGTCTTTAAAACACTTGATTTAGAAAAAAATCCATCCGCCATATTGAAGTCGCCATTTTGAATTTTTTATTTTGACTTCAAATTCCTAATCAGCGATCACAAAAACATGTAAGTATGTATAACCTACGTTTCAAAAACAAATCGGTAATATTTTTGAAATATTAAATACCTAAATTTAGGGATGGTTTCCAACCCTTATGGGTAAGAACAAGTGTCGAGACCTTATAGAAACTGAAGATGATACCATTTGCTACAATAATTACACATGAAAAAAAAATTATCGTTACATATGACATTATTACGAAATTTTATATAGGTATTTTTCACCTCTAGATATTGTAGTAATATTAAAAAAATGTATTACATTAAAATTTGTTAAATGAAACTATAACTTCACATTAGTGAAAATCAAGTTTTTTGTTCATTGACATTTATCAGTCCATTCTAATTCACCACTTTAAAATTTACTAGGAAACAAGCTGTCCTTTGCCACAGAATGTCGATAATTTTCTCATCGCCTTATCTCGGTAATCTAACCAATATTGACCCAAATGATGATAAGTTGACTTTCTAGAATCCCTAATAGGTCTTTAGGCGCCTCTTCACTAATTTGTTTCTGCCATATCTCATATCGAGTACCTGCAAGTAGGTCGGTCCGTCCCAAAGAAAAACACCCTCCGATTAACAGACTGCCACAAACAGAAAGAATGTCTTCGTTCCTCAGAGAATCATGTACCATTGAGTAGAAAATTGAAGGTCTAGAAATTACGTGTCTGTTACATTGGTTTGTGGACATATTAAATAAAAAATCAAAGAAAACGTACGATTATAATGAGTTTTTAAATTAGAGGGCTGACAAGTTTTACAGTAGAATAAAATAAAAATGATAATGCTAGCCGACAAGTAGAAAATGAGATCAAAATTAAAGATTTCCCGCGGTAAATAACAGAGTGCGAGTTAAGGAGATACAGACGCGCTTTCCCGCCGTTATAAATAACTACTGCTTAGCTCAATATGGTATCATTCGATGTGTACTCTTACATCCTCCATAGACTTCCTGCCTACATGGCTTTTATAGTAGAACTCATTTTTTATTGTTTTACCACACAACAAAAATGCACCGTAAGAGTACCTCACAGCGAGTTATAGGTTTATCTTCCGTTATCTGTTTAAGTATACCATAAAACTAAAAGGAAAGAAGAAATTCGTGATATAATTAGGGAATTTACTTAAACTGTGTTCTTTAAGGTACACGCATGCGGTCTAAATGAAAATCGATATGTATTAAATGCTCATATTTCGTCAAAATTATTGCATATGTACAGGTGATTCTTTTATCAAGTGGATGTCGCGACGCAACATTTTTTTCCAGTAACACCAGTTGAAATTTTTTAATTTTTTTAATTTTGATCTAATTTATGTTATTTATATTATACGTACTACTTAAAACATTTTTTTTTTGTAGACGTCGCTTTTCTTATGAGAAGTTAAACTAAATATTATTCTATAATATAAAATAGGGTTTGAACAAATAAGATAAAGTAAAGAAAATAGTTATAAAATGTTTACACATATAGTCCAATAAATAACCGGAAAATGTGGAAAAGTGGTGGAACAGCACCAATTTGAAAAATCCTTTTTTTTCACGTGTTCCCCTAGACCCCCAGTAACATTCATCAGCATTGGCAAATGAGAAAGTTAGGGGGGTTTGAAATGCCCCAAAATGTAACTGTCATAAAAAAAATTATAAAATTAATATTTCGCTTCGGAAATGGGCTCTAGGAGGTTTTTTTTTTACGAGTATTTCAAAATAATATTTCAAGTTAATTTTACTTTGAAGAAAAAAAGTTACGTATGAATATTGCGAGCATTTCAAATTAATACACATGTCAATTTTATAAACACTGCATGCAATTTTTTTCTTCTTTCAAGTGAAGTAAGTGATTAAAAGATAACAATTTTTAGAAAACTATAGCATTCATTGTGTTGGTACAAAAGGTGGTATTCTGTTATCATTATTTTAATAAATAATTTACACCATTTACATCAGTCATAATCTGAATCATATTTGAGAACTGGTTCTTCTTCAGTGTCACTTTCATCTTTCTGTTCATCCGACATTTCAGCCATTCATTTTGATGGAAAAAAGTTAATATTTAATTTTTTTCCGGTATTCCAATCTGGTATATCGAATTCTTAAATTTGGACCTCAAAATCATGATAAGCGACCAAAAAAACCTGCAAGAGCACATTTTCGTGGAAAAACGTTAATATTTAAATTTTTTCTGAAAAAGTGGAATTTTCCATGGCACGTATTCCAGTCTGGAATATAGAATTGCTCAATTTGGACCTCGGAATCGTGATCAGCGAACCAAAAAACTCCCTAAAGCCACTTCCGCAGCACAATATTCATATTTAAATTTCCGCTAGAAAAAGTGGAATTTTCATCAAAAAATAGCACGAATTCCATTCTGGAATATGGAATTCCTCAATTTGGACCTCGGATTCGTCATCAGTGACCCAAAAAACCTCCTAGAGCTCATTTCCGAGGCGAAATATTAATTTTATAAAAATTTTCATGACAGCTACTTTTTGGGGCACTTCAAACCCCCCTAACTTTCTTATTGTTGGAGGTAATACAGGGATCTAGGGAACACGTGAAAAAAGGAATTTTTGGAGAAGCCAAAAAATGCTCTTGCTGCAGAAAAATTGTAGATTGAAGGGGTCGCCTGGCCTTTCTTCACCTCGACCTAAAAGATCTTTTCTGAATTATCCTACAACTAGTTATTGCCTAGGATTCCAAGACTTTTGCAAAGCTTGTGATTTTCTGAGATCTAATTTCCCCGTTAATTCCGCCCGTTCCAGGTACTTTAGCCTAATGCGAATTAATACCTTGCATTCACAAAACGTTCCGCAGTCTCAGTTGCAGCATCGCAGTATCTGCATTTATCATCTTCTGCCATGCCCATGTTCTTGGGATGGTATCTCAAAGGGCAGTGACCAGTTAGAAGGCCTGTGATCAGCCTTAGATCGAATTTTTCGTGTTCGAAAAGCCTTGTGACATTCTTTGTCGAATAGGTTATACACTTTTTCCTCTTCTTAGGACTTCTTCTGTTCCTTTTCCCATTTTTTGACCTCCTCCGTTATGTGTTCCTAAGATAAGCCACAGAACGGTTCGGGTCCGACAAATGTAGGTTCAGTCCCTTTTCTTGCAGGGTTGTCCATTAATTCATTACCTTCTATTCCCTTATGCCTTTGCACCCACATCAAGGTAACTGTTGATTTTTTGCCAGTTGCTTCAGGGATTGTCTGCATTTTCAGGCAATTTTAGGACCTAAGAGTCTTTAGTGCTGCCTGGCTATCTGAAAATATATATATATCTTTGCCCTTCGAATGCCTCTGTTAAAGCATTCCTGGGCACACAGATCTATAGCATAGATTTCTACCTGGAAGATAGTTAGGGTGTTGTCAAGGGCTTTATATAGCCTGCAAATTACTTTAAAATAACTATGGAGCATGGATAAAAAAGGCCTCAGTAGAGTTCAATTTAAAATGCAGTGTGATACAAAGAGTTTTGAAAAATAATAAATTTCATGACTATAGGTAATTTCCAAGATTGTCGCTTAGAGATTTTGTAAGGCGACAGTTTTTTTTGCCGATTTTTAGTTGCATTGAATGATCAACCTAATTTGGTTGGTTTTGTGGTCAGAATCAGCCATGGATTACCAAACAGAGAAAAGTCACTATTGATCAGACAAAAATCCAAATCATATAAGAACAGTTCAAAGACAGGGCCATTTAAATTAAATGTATAATAAGTGGTAGTGTGCTATAATAGAACGCCATTTAAGGTCTATAGGTGTCTCAGCAATACGTTTATAAGATATTTAAAATTTTTGCGAAACGAGCCTCCTATTTTACTTGAAAACGTGCCACTTCAGATTATAAGACATTTGTGGCTTCAGTTCACAATGCCATCATTATTCGAAATTATTTGATTACTGAATGTGAAGATTGGTAAGAATTTACGGTCCATTATAATTTCCTCCTAGGTCTCCAGACTTAACACCCATGGATTTTTACTTGTAGGCTACTCTCAAACATAAAGCTTACGAAACAAAGTCCAATAATGTGGAGGAATTAAAACAAAAAAATTGTCGAAAGAAAGATGGCAATGTCGCAGAGTTGAAAATTATAGAAACATTTCTTCTGGTATATGATATTACCTTGCTTTTGACAATCAACAGGTGTATAACCTGTTAAAAAATTTGTCAAATTCGATTTGCAATAAGACAATTCTCCGGGGAGTTTACTTCAATGGAAATCTATAAGTAATCTGTACAAACAAGTGATGTGAGTCAATAACACTTATTAGGTCATTATTGAAAATTAAAAACCAAGAAGGGCCCAAGTTCGATCCTTGTGGAACTCCAGAGCTTGATACGTGGGTTTGCTCTCTATATTCTTCATACTCAACAAACTGACGCCTGCCAAGCAAATATGATGCAAGCAATAAAATCAAATTGTTTAAAAAGCCAATAAAAATTGTTTAAAAAGCGATAGTAATAAAAAATGATCTATTTGATTAACAGGTTTCTGTACATCTGTGTAAATCACAATTTGACCTTATGAATCTTGGTAATTGTCGATATTTTCTCCATAAATCCATACTGAAACGGTGATTTCATATTTTTTACTGAGCAGTGACAGTAGTCGTACAGAAAAATTTCGAATTATGATTTTCAAAAGTTATAAAGTATGACAAAGGTTCTTTAGTATTTTATGATATTAGATTTGTCCTCTTCTGTTATACATTGATTGTTTATGACATTATTGTCATTCACCACAAATATGATATTGATGATATGATGAATATGTTGCCAAATCCTCTTTATATTTACCCATTTGTAATGATCTATAATTATTTATTATAGAAACTTGTGAGTCGTTTGTGAGGTACCCTCCAAAGTTTTTAATGACACCTTTATGGACAGGTATTTATTTACTGGATATCCCAATATCTCCTTTATACCATACTATTTTTTCAAGTAATCGTTTTTTCCTCTATATTTCGAATTACCTGTTTGTTTCCGTTATATAAAGTTGATAAATCAGAGGTATTAATATAATAATATAAAATTGCAAAGGTGCGAGAACTTCAACATAGTCGAAGGTCATTATCAAATTCCAGTGTGTGAATACCAATTTTGCTTTCTAATGCGTAAATAAGAAAGAGAGTAATAATATTTTTCGACTCCAATATTTTTTATGTATATATAATTGACGAAATCAAGTGATTTGTAACACAAACATTATTAACGGAAAACACAGTATTATCGCCTATAAGTTGTATTTATTACATTTGTATAATTTATTTGTTAGAACAATTTATTTCCAGCCATAAAAATATAACAACTTTTATGTCTTGATAAACATGAATATAAATCGAATTTTTATGGTTAACCTATAAAATTTGTGACACTGGTTGACATACACACACGTTGCTTAATAGTTTCAAACAAAGAAAAAGTTTCCATTATTTTGTGTTTAAATAAATATACATACATTGGTATAATATATTATTTGATCATTTATCCACAGAGTGTTCAAAACGAAATTTAGAAGCGTTTATACATTTACTTTATTAATTTAAGCAAAAATGCGTGATTCTTGTTTTGTTATTTTATAGTTCTGTGCTTTCGAATATGCACAATGAACGTTTAAAAGGCACCACAAGTCGTTGGCACGCTACTTTGGCACGATATTGCTGTCGGATCCGCCTCGTGTATCTTTATTACAATCTGCCACAATAAATTTCCCACCTATCGTGACAACACACTCAAAATTGTGACGGAAACACTACGAATAAATGCGTATTTACACCTAAACATAACTTACATTTTCTTTCTTGTTTCAGGTGAGTTCCTTGGGTGGACCTAATGAAAACGGCTTCAAGCTGTCGGAAGAACACCGGAATTAGGCGGTTTGCCCTTGTTGCTTCCATAATTAATAAAAATGATCGTAGGGACGTATAGAATAGGTTTTTATTTGGACTTGATTTTCACGTATCCGTTCGATTCAATTAATTATAAAAAAAATTATTATAACTAAAGTCGAATTGAATTTTATAATATTTGAAAGTCATTATTATTAGCAATAATGACGTTGTATAGAAGTCATAACATCTTTGTTATAAAAAAAATCTGTATTGGCACCTAAGGGGTTTCAAATCCGGGTTATTTTAGGAATAGTGAAACCTACACCATTCGAATATATTGTTAGGTTGTGCATTCCCATTTTGCATCGTTACTGAATTTTTTATGGAGAAAGTTGAAAAAAATACCAAGTCTTCTGATTTTTAAATCTTCATTTTCAAGACATCATATGAAAAAAATGTGCAAATTCTTTTAACTATATATACGATATATCCTATCGAATGGCGTAGGTTTCATCCTTAAAATAACCTTCAAAGTTGAACCGGATTTGGACGGGTGTTCATGTTAACAGAAGATCATGTTTGTCATTTATGTTAATACCATCATTGCCCGAGAATTTTCGTTAGTTAACAGAAGAAAGTGATTCTTTTGTCATGTGAGGAAGATGCTAGACGAACAAGTCGAAGTAAGTAATTTTTTTTAGTACCAATGCAGTATTATTGTTTACACAAATGTTCCTCCAATCATTTTAATTGTAGTTCCAAACCAAATTATTGAAGACTAATAAACGTTTTCTTCGTTAATGATAAAACTTCAATATTTTTAAATCTCTTTGTTCCTCTTTGAATTCATATTTTTCATTAATTAATCTCGTAAACAGAATGTTACAGTGTGTCAGCGCACATGTTCTAGGTTTCTTGTTCCACCTCTTGATTTAATCATTTTGGGCACACATTGTCAGTAGACAAAGGCGTTCGCAAAAGATTGGTGCAATTTCTTTAATCATCAGAAATTTACAATAAGTCCTGAGTTTATTTACGTTAAATTGTCTCAGGAAAGTACTTCTCGTATTTATTTGGCGATTGCTCCTACCAGAAAACCACCAACTATAAGTAATTAAACGATTTACAATTGGGCGATCGCGAATAGAAGTAACTAATCCATTATGAAGATTATACTGGAGTGTTTCTCTTAGCCCAGGCTAAAGTAGTTATTTTGGCAGTGCTCAAAGATAGGCCAAGTGCTGGTCAGGTCCTAAATCTTGATACCGCACCTTCTATGGCCAAATAATCATTGCCTTGGCCATGCTAGAGTGGCCTGGTATCCAGATCAGAGTCAATTTGTTATTTCTGCCTTCCATGCTATAGTGGCCTGGTATCCAGACCAGAGTCAATTTGTTTTTATGCTCAATTGGATTAGAGCCTTCTGGCGGTTCTATGCCATTTTAGATTTACAGCGACAGAATCCAAGAGTTTTAAGAGCTGCTTGCTGTCTGAGATGTTTACTAATCTATGTTGGATCCGTTTGTTCCAACATCTGTCTACATACAGTTCAATGGCATAAATTTCAGTCTAAAACGAGTCGCGTTACTTCCCAGGCACGAAGTTATTCTTAGCTTTGGGTTACAGTGGTATACTCTGGCTTCAGTTCTTTGATGAGTTTTGGAGCCGCTTATGAACCAACAACGATCAGCTGTGCTGGAAATCCTCCTGGAACTATCATCATGGAACGTAACACGCTATTAGGTGACATATAGTCACAACATCCTGGGAATGATTTCAGATTTTCATGACCTATCATGCGCAGCCCTTCAACATTCTGTTTTTGGAAGAAACGAATGGGACTGGAATAGGAAGGACCATTCATCTCTTCCAAGAAACAAAAGGTTTATAGGTCATGAAAATCTGAAAGTATTCCCATGATGTTGCGACTATATGCCATCTATGCCATGATTCTAGTTTCAGGAGGATTTCCAGAGCAGCTGACGGCGTGGTGCTCATTGCGCCAGTTGTTGCTAGACATGCTTGTCTCTGTAAACCATAGAATTTGGTTTAGTTTGTTGTAGCTCCTTCAGTCACTAAACTATGAAGTGATATACTGTTATTGGTCTTATGACCATAATATGTATCGAGTTTGTTGAGGATCAATGTAAATTTAAATCAACAAATAGTGACCACATCAGCATTGGGATCAGCATAGCTCCAATCCAGTTAGTTATAGTTGGCTCGATCCTTCTACTGTATATAGGGAAACATTCAAAGTCGAGAAGATCGCCATTGCAATCTCCTTTCCTCGAAGGAATTGGATGATTTTTCCGACGAGGTTATTAAGTGCTAATTCTGTTGATTTTCTCGAATGGTAGGCATAATGACGAATGTTAAGGGAATGGATGCTCAGGATGTTTCCTCTGATATGTCCATTCTGCACCTTTTCAGACTTTTCAGTAGATGTGGACAGAGAAAAGCTCCTTAATTTGTGTTTAAACATTCGTCTTTAGATAACAATGCGTGGGCCAGCATTGTGGCGAGGAATTTTATTTTGTCATTAACAATAGGCTATTCAGTTGTCACCTCTAGCGGAAACGAGCAATCAAGTATGGGAATTTTTTTGAGGTTTTTAGGCAAAAATGGTTAGATCGACAGTTCCCTGTATAAAACCGATAGACAGGTTAGTTTTCCTAGATTCGTTCATTTTACGCCGCGCAAACGCACTTCATGCAAAGCTTAATAAAATACCAAACACAGTACCTAACAGTGTTTACCTTCACTTTACGAACGTACCGACATACAATGAGTCAATAAAAAAGCAAACACCTAATACTGCTACTACCTAATGAATTATTTGAGAGATACGGGAGATGTGGGGGAGTTGGGACAATTTTCACAAATTTATTTTTAGAATTTTTATTTTTGAAAATTAAAAACAGTAATATACCTTCATATATTGGACCACTTGTTGCAAATATTAGTTAAATTTACTGGGTATGGAAAAATATATTTTAGTGTCATGTATCTCCCTTTTACGAGAGAGAATAGGGACAGGTAATTAAATCTTCACAAAGGTATGGAAAAATATTTAATTATTGCAAAAAATAACAAACAACGAGAAAGAATAAAATTAATTAAAAAATTTGACAAATGCTCATGCCTGCAGTACACTCTCGCCGAGGCGTTGCGGGGGCAGGCGAGCGCGAGAGTGTACTTGCTGCTCCCGCATCGCCCCGTGTGCCCTCGCCTTGTCTCGTTAATGCACTCACCTGCCCTCGCAACGCCTCGGCGAGAGTGTACTTGCTACGCTCGCATCGCCCCGTGCACCCTCGCTTCGCCTCGCCTCGCCTCGCCTCGCCTCGCCTCGCCTCGCCTCGCCTCGTTAACGCTCCGATTTGTGTCGGTTTTTTGGCCACGAGTCAAAGGGAACACAAGCCGCGAGGCCGAGGGCACCTAGTGTATTCTCACTTGCTCTTGTCTGGGGGAGCTGAATTTTTGCAAAAAGGGCAATTGTTAATTATAAATTTGTTGCAACTTACCTAATTGACGAAAAAATTTGAAAATTATCGACCATAAAGATCTTCCAGATGAATTCAGAAAAAAATATTACGTCGAAACGCGACAAAACTCAAAGGCAAATTTTTACTCTAGTGCTTATCCAGTCGTTCTAATTAATCGTACTAATTAACTAATCGCTCTAATTAAGTTCTATTCAACAAAAATCAAGTATTGTGAGAACGTGAACAAAAATAAAAACTTATTTTATTTTTTCTCGTGAAAAGTCACTTTTATTTCAAACTTAACTCATATATAGGGTGTTCAAAATTCACGGAACAAAAAGTGGGTGGTAGTGCAGTGTTTTCTGTGCACGAATTAATTACAGACAGACAGAAATTGGTACCAAGATTCTTATTTCGTTCATGGCCCGAAACAATAAAACTTTCTTTTGGCCCAATAAGGAAGATAGGCAGGAACTGGAGTGCACTGGAATTTTGAGCAAATTAAAAGATGCACCGGTTCCAATTTCATCAAAATATTCTAAAGTTTTAAATAACGATGAAATTGACACACTTTTTAACCAAATATTTAATAAGTAGTACGTAGTAGATTTTGTAACTTCTTGTTTTATTTCATTTTTTTAAATAGGTATTAAACATTACAATTTTGTTCTATTTTGTTTTCATTTGTTTATTTTCATATCAATTCGAAAGTTTATTATACTGTTAGTAATTAGGTCATTCCGATGACGAGAATCATTCTGTGTCATTCCGATGATGCATTGTTAACATAATTTTTGTACTACATTACACAAAAAAACGTTTGGAAACCATACTTCTTGGAGAAAAATTAAGTAAACTTAACCTGATAAACCTAAAATCTGGTGCCCTAAAACATCATACATAGTTTAAAAGCATTTATAAGGCTAATTTGCTTATTAATTTATTAATTTTATTTAATAATATGGTCTGGCTGGGTTATTAGGCTACAGATGAGGGGGTTGATTGCCGTCTGCAAAGATTACCTCATAACTAACATATTCTGAGAATTTTATCGATTTGGATTTCTGGAATAATATTGTAACAAAAATTTTTTTATAGTCAAGGGAATATTTTGATGTCCATTTCATGTAATTTCCTTTATGGGTATTTTTCATATGCTTAACCGGCTACACCCTTTATTAATTCGGGCATGTTTCATTGTTATACAGTGAGGTAAATAATAATAATTAAAATCACATTTAAATTTTCAACACTCACTATTTCGATGAATTGTTTTCATCCACCATCTTCTTGGTTTCCAAGGATTTTCAATTTTATATTTTTTTTATATATGCACATAATTAAAATATGCAAACGCACAATAAGCTGCAGCAGCGGCAATTTCAGCAACGTCCATGTCGTTATTAGAAAATATTTTCAACATAATTTTTTTCTTTAAAATGCTAGGAATCATGTCATGTAATTCAATACTTCGTCAGTATTAGCTAGAAGAGTAGTTGTTTTGATTGATTCTCCAATAATGAGTGTTTTTAAATATTTACCTAATTAGTATATTAACGTGCCCAGATTATGGCAACAATATACAGAAAGTAGGTAATTTCGTAATAAATAAAAAAGTGTGTAAGTTGTGATTTGCTTAATACCTAAATAATATTTTCCAATCATGATAAAAGCAAATAAATAAAATTAATTAATTAATTGTAAAAATATCCATGTCTTTCAATCACATTACTAAAAACAGAGACATTCGCCGAGCGGTCTCGGCGAGAGTGTACACATCGCCCTCGTGCTTCCTGGTCCTTTGGTAAATGTCTCGCCGAGACATTCGCCGAGCGGTCTCGGCGAGAGTGTACTGCAGGCATCAGAAGAAAACCAAAAATATATAGCAACAAACGATAAAAATTTTTGCAAAAATATTTACTTGGAAATTCGACCATATTTTGAGTGGGTGTGGTACCTTTCTCAAGCCGCCATTATTTTTGCATTCTGCAACGCCTTCTTGAATTATATGGATTGGAACGACAGGATTATTCTTTTTTTTTTCTTGTAGCGTAACGGCATACCTAAAAACGATCCAAATAATATAAGAAAATGAATTAGTACATGGAATGGGGGAAACAGGATGGGCAAATTCTCCCTTAAAATTACGTCCCAACTCTACCTCACTCGAGACTCACTGCTCGGTGTCATTAAAAGTGGCCAGATTTATTTTTAGGTGAAAGTGAATTATGAAATGATATTAATAGCTAAAACGTCGCGCGTCGGTCGTTACATGTAAAATAACTCTCCAGCAACACTTGGCCCTACGAAGCAATGAATTGGATAATTTGAACAAAAGAAAAGTTACTTTTCAGTACAAAAAACAATTAAAATTACCTGAGATTTGAAGTACGCAACACATAGGGGAAATACGGCAGTTTATTTACTTCTCTCACAAATATACATAACTTGTATGACACAAAATATCAAACTATCAACCAGTCGATATAAAAAGTCACTGTCCCAATTCCCAATTCTCCGTTGGTACCAACTCTCCCACATCTCCCCTCCTAATCCAGTAGTTATTCAACTTCGCACGAATCGCACCTGTTGTTTCTTGGGTCTATTTTACACTTGGAAGTCTCACTATAAAATCTAAATCTAATTTGTACTTTATGAATTTAACAAATTGCTTATACGTCGTACAAAACCTCGATGATACTGCTTCTTGAAACAGCCCATCTAAGATGTCACGCGTATTAAGCTAACGTACTACGTTTTACTCTGTCTAGGAAAACATTTCCATTGTTTTACATTGAATAAGTCTACTACGTTTTACGACCGATATTGCGTGATCTGTGCTGCTTAAAAGGACGGTGCTGCGAAACTTTAACTGGCTGTTGAATTACTAAAATCATTGCCGAATTTTAGATGTATTCGAGTCGAATCAAATCGATTTTTAACTCTATAACTCGATAGAAATAATGAGCAATACACTCGACGTCGCCTTTGAATAGGATTTAAGGTTGGCACTGAAGTAATTAATCAAAATGAGAAACAAATTCGCGAAACGTTTTTGGAGGAATTTTTCAAGTAATCACGTTATGATTTGAACATTAATATTTTGTAGAGAATAATTAATCACTCTGTCAAATCGTTCATTGCCATTATGATTTGCAGATGATCATTGTATCGGACAGCCCAATAAAAATGATTGGATAATTGCGAGAAAACCAATAATAAACGATTTGTTGTAGAAATTACTACCATAATAACATATGCATTTCTTTCAACACACACTGTTGAATACATGGCGGGAGCCGAGCGGCTTTTGTTTCTGCATGGCAATCATCATTAATCAAATTTATCAATGGGCTTTTATAATCGCATTTGGCCGCGTTTGTTTATCCCATGCTCGGTGCCTGGCGCTTATTATCACACTACAACATATCGGATTTGTTATTTTGACTGCATTTCTTTCTTTGAATTTAAACGACATCCATTTATTTACAGAAATTAATTGAGTTACACCAAGGCCATATTGCTACTACTCAAATTTCTCATTTTCATTTACCATTTATGTGCCAGTCGTGTGGGGAAAAAACGTTTTATTAAATTTTGAGTTGCGGTCTCGTCTGCAACTGATTCCTATCTATAATATGTGTGACCTTATTGGCAACACAGATTATAGATATCGGTTTGCGTAACTCTAAAGTACTCTATGCTTTTTGCGCAATTCCGAAGCTTTATGTGAACTTTTCGACATATGAAAAAAAATTGAAAAATGTTGGTTATAGTTGTCTACAAAAATGTTTAGGGCAAATTAAAAAAAGCCATAAAAAGATCAAAGCCGGCGCTATTACATGCTGACAAGAGTACTACAGAGCCGTACTTCAAAATAATACTAGAGATTTAAAAATCGTGTTTTCGGTAGAAATTTGATGATGTTTCTGGTAAATTTTGAAAAATCTTACTCTGTTTTGGGCTAAAATAGGAATATCTTATGCATTGGTGGACGATTGCCCGTCCTTCGCGACATTGACAGATAAATTCAAAGTACGGCTCTGTTTATCTGTTACCCTGATACTAACGCCGACAACAAACTCCGCGCCGTTCGAGTTACGGGTGATTCGCGTAACTATATCACAAGAGTTAGAAAACTTCATTAAAAGAGGCGTCTTCCGTTTATTTCTTATCTTAATCATTCCAGAACATACCTATGGTAGACATTGCTGCCACTCCCAACAATATATCGCTAGGCCGGCTACGTCCACGGTGGGTTGGATTTGGGTCATGCTTGTTGCCAGCAGAGAGAGCCAGATGCCGCATGGTACAGGAATGTAGGGTGGGAAGTGTAGATGTTTGTGAAATGCATTGCCGCGTGGTGTAAAGATACATAGCGTTTGTAACCCCTCTTTGTGTTTTTGCATCTAGAGTTCTTCTGTGTTTTCTATTTCTCCCGTTTCTATTCCGTCAGAACATATATTCCAGTACTTCATTGCGTATATTTCCGCCCTTTTTGTAATTGTTTTCCCTGTTATTAATGTGAGCGTTTTATGCAGTTGCTTCTCAACTAGCACAATTACTTGCTGGAACGTGGCGACGACTATGGTAGGTACTTTAAAGTGTCACTAGTCACAAGTGCATAACAGGAACATTCCCATTATGCGCTTACGACCAAAATGGAGAGGTTACCGCAACGTTCTGGCCACGTTCTCGTAACTTGTTAGGCTACGTTTCAATGGCGTTGTGGTTATGTAGCGGTGACGTCATGGAGTGTAAACCGCGACTTTAGGGGAACTTTATCACACCCCACTCTATCAAATTAGTGTTGCCTGCTTTGTCTTGCAACTGATTTTATTATACTTGTGTTTCATTCCTACATGATTCTTGTTATCCATTTCCCTAACTCAGAAACTTAATAGAATAGTAGAAGAGTATAATATTAGAAAGCAAAACTTGTATAATTTCTCAATGGTCTAAGCGTCAAAATTAAAACGAATGCAAGTTTATTGTCAAACATAACGATAAAACGTCCGAATCTGACACGCCTTTATAATTTGCATTTTTTAAATAAAATATCATCCTTAAAATGTTTAACATCATGCGGGAATATGTCAACCTAGATGCTGAAAGCTATTTTTGATTGTTTGAAACTAAATTGTATCCATTAATTTATTATATTTGGTGCAGAAATAGTGATAAATTAAATTTTTAAGTCGTTTGAGAAGTTATGGTTCATGTCTTGTAATACTGGCGTCATAAGTTTTGGCCATCAAGATATTTCAGAAAGAATCACTTTGAAGTTGTTTTTACTAAGAAATGCGACTTGAAAGTAATCGCTACTTGAGGATAGTGACGGGAACTGAAAATATATACCTTTAAAGTTATATTTATCACAAAGTACCGAATGGAACTGTAGCGTCACTTGCAGCAAAGTTCCCGCTGTCACTTCATAATTACATTTTTCCTAACAGTGATTCTGAACGCCGCGAGGTGGTGTGCGAAATTCAGTGCAAAAAGTATGTTATTACTTTAAAATGGTAAACAACCCAAAGGAGGAGGGTCCATAAGGCAGTTTTTCGGCCTAATTTATTTTTGAACAAAAAAGAACTGGAAAACATTTTTTTATTATTTACTATCCATATCGAATCGATTCCACCCCAAACGAAATTTTCCCGCACTCAACTCCCCTATTTATACCTCCCTAAACTATTAAATAATCAGGCATTCAGTTGATTTTTTTGCAGGTCATTGAAACAATTTAACATGACTGTTGCTGAATAAGGATATTTTTGATTTTGCACGTGTATTTTCGTTGTTTCGGAAGAGGTGAGGGGAGGTTTTGTTTGGGGTGGAATCGATTCAATATAGATAGTAAATAATAAAAAAATGTTTCTCAGTTTTTTTTTTGTTTAAAAATAAATTAGGCAGAAAATAAGCCTTATGGACCCTCCTCCTTTGGAAAAGTCACAAAACAAGCATAAACTATATAGGTTATGTATTTCAGATCATCAGAATTACGAACACAAAACATGCAATCTGAGGCGTGAAACATTGTCGCCTCCTTTCCTATTCATGGTTAACATTGGGAACTAGATAGTGAAATTTACTTCACGGTGAATTTAAGCAGTGATACGCACTTCGTAGTAGCCGTGCACAGTGAAGTTCAGTTCTACAGGTATCGATAACGTCATTAACACTAATAAATGTTACTTACAAGTTCCACGACTTTAATCGCACAGTGAAGGTTCCCAGAGCGCCGCGGCAACTATCAAAGCTACTTGAAAGTGATTCCAACTTCGAAGGTCATTTCACTGGTAACTATGGCGTTCCCTTGCACCGGGAAAGCTACGTAGAAGTCACATAACTCTAAAGCAACCACTAGTGGTAAAACACGAGGCAGTGGCTATGGATATGTCAAATGAAGTTATTTATATATGAAAGTCGAAAATTTAGTGACGAATTCGTAATGGTTACTCATTCGAAGTTCCTACCTCGGTTACTGTTACTTTGGTGCTAGTTGGGTTTTTTCTAGTCATTCGAGAATATCCCTTTCAGCTCTTCTCATACTTCCTCTGTTGGCTTTTGTTGCGTCGTTTGTGCCATCGTCGGCAGTAGGATGGCTATATGTATATCCACTTGATCAGGCTGCAGGGTGGTTTATTTTTCGGGATAAAAGGTAAAATTGTCCGTGTAACTCTGTATGCCGTTTTTGTCATTTCCATTACAGTTGAATACAATATATCGAAAAACTAGATTTTTGTAATAACAATTATTGATATATTATTTGTGCAAGAATCCATTTTTCAAAAAAAAAAATAATAATAAAAATCAACGATTGCGGCCATTTTCCACCGAGAACTAATGCACTTCATTGTGCACTTTATCAACTGTTTCGATTGTCATATTATGATATTTGAGTTCAATCTAAAAACAGCCTGCTTAGATTATTAATTGAAATCGGGCCAAAAAATGACCCTGCAACAATTATTTTAAACTAAATATTGTCTTATCCCAGTAAACGGAAAATGTTTTAAACCAGATTTTATTAAAGAAAAACTGTTGTTCCTGGAGTGTGTAACAAAGAGGATTTTACCAGGGTGCCCATATTACCAAAATTTAAAAAGAAAACAATTGGATTCCATTTTGACCAATGCCAAAGTTTTTATTGATATTAAATAACGTGCCACATCTATTCGCTGTAACTAAGGGTTCCTGAAATATTAAATAAAATCCTGTAAGGTACCACCTTCCAAGGGTTCTACCTCCCTTTTATAGGACGCATTTCCAGACATGTGTATACGATTTTTTTTCCATATTTTTGCAAAAACTGACATCACCTAAAGTTAACGACATGAATTTCCGAACACTCTGTATGGTATGTTTAGTATATAATTTGCTGTTGTTTTAAATGAGCATACATTTTTTTAATGCAGGAGATGTATGAATTAATGTATTTAAGTACGACCATTTGTTCTTTTACTCATTATTTCTTAGAGTTAACTAAATTTATTCCACTTTGGATAATTTGTGATAACTGCTAGGAGTCATCAATTCCACACAATCCAAATATGGCTCCGAATATTTTTCATAAAGTTGAAATTCCCATGACTTGTTTGGCGTAACTGCTATTTGGAATTAAAGTTATAGCATGGCATCACTTTCAATCCCGAGGCAACCAATTCTGGATTATCATGAGGAAAACGTCAGCTGAGTTATACTACATATAAAAATAAATTTCTCTCCGCGTCCACTTTTAGTTACGTGCCAATCAATTTGAACGTTTTCTTGTTCATTTTCGAACACGTATTTGTTATCGAGCTGAAAATCAAAGAATAACAAGGCGACGTTACCATATCGGTAGCCGTTATTCGTAACTACTCACACATACAAATAGCCCTATTTACAGTATTCTCTTAATAATGCAAGGTCTCTGCGCCTCACTTGTGAATACTTCATGCTGTCCTCCCTCGATACCAGCCTAAACTGTTTTCGATAGCCCGTCGACAAAATCGTTCTTTCGTGTGATAAAATATTCAAAAGGTGGACCATTTTTGTCATTATGTAGGTGCACTTCGGTGGAGCGGAACGTAGAACGAGCGATAAATTGGCTATCCAAGGCGCACAAATCGTTTACCGTCTCCGATTCAATCATCTAACTTGCGGTAATTCTATTTCCGCCAATGTTGGTGATTTCTTTCCTTGATAAAACTGCCGTTTCCCTGCCCCTCTATTCATTCGCGGAACTAATGACGTTTTTTATGGTTCGTGTATAATTGTCTCACAAAGAAAACATTCGAGGGAAAAATCTCACTCGAGTGGTTAACAGCAAAAGAAAACGTACATATATAAGACGTTCACATTTTTTCTACAGTTAAACTCAGTTCGAGAGCCAAGGGCTGCAAGTGTAAATTTATTGTATTTGCTTTATTGTATCTATTTGATTTTAGTAAATAGGTATATTATGACCGCACAAACATTGTTAATAAACATCGTAGACAGAGTGTCTAGCCACACGAGGAATCTGATAAACCTGTAAAAGTCAGGGAATATGAACTTGTTTAAAATAGTCCGGAAATTGGAACGTTTATTTAGATATCATATCAGGAAATTTTAGCAATTTTTGTAAGTCTCGGAATTTGAAATTTGTAACACTTTGAATATAAAACTAAAACTTTTAAATTCCAACAATACATATATACAGGGTGTTCCTTAAGAAGTAGACACTTTTATTGTTCTATAAAACAAAAGTTATCTGTAATGTCGCGGTGAATTTTGCGCAGTTAGGTTGAGGAACTGTAGAATTTTCCATAAGACAGTGGTAATACTGCGTAAGCATAATATGTAAGATGGCTGCAAACGCTGCTGAGAAATTACATTATGCCCAACTATCCGTAGTCACTGTCTCGTAGTTTTTACCACTAGCGGTTACTTTAAAGTTATGTAACTTCTACGTAGCTTTTCCGGTGCATGGGGATGCCCTAGTTACCAGTGGGACGACCTTCGAAGTTGCAACCACTTTCATGTAGTTTTGATAGTGGCCGCGATGTTCTGGGAACCTTTACTATCCGTTTAAAGTCGTGAGCCTTGTTAGTAACATTTATTAGTGTTGATGAAGTTACCGCTACCTGCAGAACTGAACTTCATCGTGCACGGCTACTACGAAGTGCGTATTACCTCTTAAATTCACCATGAAGTAAATTTCACCATCTAGTTCCCATTGTTAACCATATATAGGAAAGGAGGGGAGATAACGAGAGGAATAAAATACCTAACCTATATAGTTTATGCTTGTCTTGTGGCCTTTATCTTTTCCAAATTTTAAAGTAATAACTTGCTATTTTTGTTGAATTTCATACATTTATCTTTTCCGTTCAACACAACTCGTTAAGTGAGGAAAACAACTAGGTATTTTTCGGATTGTTTACCTGTTAATGTTTTTTAAAAGATAATAAATGTTCTATATAGGTAATATGTAAGAGTACAAATTTGCTCCAGAATATTAATTAATGTTCTAAAATAACTGGTAAAAGTTGCTGAAGTGCCTAAAGACAAAAAAACTTCGCAGTAAGTGGATAATAGCTTTAAGTAATTGGAAAACCACCTAGCAAATGTATGTGTGTATATAGTCAACATTTTCTACAGAATGATTTTTTCACTGAAGTAAGTTATTCATATTTGTACCTGCATTTATAGATATGTTTCAAAATACCTATAATAATCTCTTGGGTTGGAATTTATTTTACTTAACATAATTTGCTAGATGGTTTTCGACTTTTTAAAGCTATTGGCCACTTACTGCGAAGTTTTCTACCTATTTAGAAAACTGTGCATTGACACGTCTTTGTATTGTTTTTTGAGAAACATAAACAGGTAAACAAATACAATAGCACTGAAATAAAACATAATTAAAAAAAAATCATTTATTCAAATCTCTCTTCTTTTTCACAATATACATGTGCATATGGTTAAAATAATTCCTAGTCTGCTTATAATATCCGGATTGGCCTGCTGTACAACTACACATTTATCAACGTCACCTTATAAATTCATTCTAACTTCATGGGAGCAAATAAAGGGCAAAGGTTTGTTTTTTCACGGCATCTTCGACTTAGCAGAGAATTACATGTCCAGCTCTAAATACCACTTCATCTTCCTTGATGGGTCTACTTCTGCATCTAATTTGAGTAAAGATATCACACAATTCTAATTCTACCTTCGGCATTTTTAAAAACAGTTCACAAACGTAAGAAAATTAATAAAATAACAGACGTAACGTTATGACAACTACATGTTTTCGTTACCATTTCCGATATATTGATTGAAAATATTGAAATTCACTGATACCATCTGCTGATGTGATTTTCCCCTATAGACAAAAGTCAAAATTAGGGGCGCGTTCATTTTAAACGTCGCGCGTCGGATGTATGGCAGCGCAACAGGGTGCGGCGTTCAGAATCAATGTTGGAAAAAATGTTACTATGAAGTGGCAGCGGGAACCTTGCTGCAACTTTAAAGTGACGCTGCAGTCCCATTTGGTACTTTGTAATAAATGTAACTTTAGAGTCACATATTCTCAGTTCCTGTCACTATCCTCAAGTAACAGTTACTTTCAAGTCACATTTCTTAGTAAAAAGGACTTCAAAGTGATTCTTTCTGAAATACTTACGCCATCTTGATGGCCAAGACTTATGACGCCATTATTACAAGACATGAACCATAACTTCATAAATAACTCAAAAATTTAATTTATCACTATTTCTGCACCAAATATAATAAATTAATGGATAAACATTATTTTCAAGTTTCAAAGAACAATAAAAAATAGCTTTCAGAATCCAGGTTGACACATTCTCCCATGACATTAAATATTTTAAAGACAATATTTTAATTAAAAACTGCAAATTATAAAGGCGCGTGCCAGATTCGGACGTTTTATCATTATGTTTGACAATAAACTTGCATTCGTTTTAATTTTGATGCTTAGCCATTGGGAAATTGTACAAGTTTTGCTTTCTAATATTATACTATTCTGGTATTCTATTAAGTTTCTGAGTTAGGGAAATGGATAGCAATAATCATGTAGGAATGAAACACAAGTAGTATAATAAAATCAATTGCAAGACAAAGCAGGCAACATTCATTTGATAGAGTGGGGCGTGGTAAAGTTCCCCGAAAGTCGCGGTTTACACTCCGTGACGTCACCGCTACATAACCACAACGCCATTGGAAGGTAACCGGACTAGTTCCGGGAACGTAGCCGGAACATTGCGAAAACCTCAACTTACTAAAGGGTCTACACACGACACAGCATGGCTGTGGCCAGCGTGCTAGTATTTTTTTGCTACTTTTTTAATCTCCTGTGCTGGGCCTCGCAGTTGGAAGTGTGCCCGACGGCTGGGTGAATTAGTGCGTGCGCTTATGGGCCGAAAGGGCGTTTTCACCTACCGGCACCAGCACCGGCACGATCACAAGACGACGGGAGGAGCTCTTCACATGTAGCGGGCATGCTGGGATGTGGAAGTAAAATGAATTCTCAGTTCACTTATTTATTTCAAACATTATAACATGTTTCTGGAATTAAACAACTGTGGTAGTGAACCACTAATGTCATACTTTCGGCGGAACTTCAAAGAAACGATGTCCGTTTCGTGGCAGGCAAGCCGGCGTGTATTTTGCCTTTCGCTAATTGAAACTGACCTCGCCACTGCTGGCTCGAACAAACTTTGCCGCTACCCAGCGGCCGCTCTGCCAAACTTCAAAGGTACCGACAAGGCTGGCTCCTTGCCGCTGGATCGTGTGTAGACCTCTTAAACATTCAGTCTACGATTTTGAAATTTATGTAAAGGCAAAAGTCCGGGAAGACCTCGCGTGCCAGAAGAAACAGTGAAACGTGTTCGAGCTGCTACCAAGTCCACAAAAGTCAACAACACATGTGAGCGATTTTACAGATTGCAATTACTTAAGTGCAGCATCTACCTGAATGTGACAAGGTGAAACATCGAAATTACTACTGTGAAATACTGAGACTTAATGAAGAAGAATACGGTTTTTGTGAGCGGATAAGTGTGCAAAGTGAATAAACATAACATACGAATATGGGGGACTGAACCTCCAAGAGTGATAGTGGAGCATGTGCGGGATTTTTAAAGAGTGCATGTTTTCTGTGCTGTATCTCGCACGAAGATGTATGCTCTTCTTCCTTGAAGAAAACACAGTTATAGGAGCTACATATCACCAAATGTTGATCAATTGGTTGATGCCTCAACTGGATGAGCACGGGGGGGGGGGGGGGGGGATTTCAACAGACGTCAACCGCGCTCTCGAACGGTGGCCACCAAGAAGCCCTGATCTTACACCGTGCGACTTTTTTCTTTGGAAATTTGTGAAAGATAAGGTTTACGTGTCTTCAGTTCCTAATGATTTAGATGAGTTGAGGCAGCGCATTGCGAGAGCTGTGGAAAGTGACAATGCAGATATGTTGCAGTGATAGTCTAGTTCATTCCAAAGAACTAGACTATCGCGTTGATGTGTGCCGTGAGACACAAGGAGCACATATTGAACACTTGGGAGTTACCAAAGTAAACTTTAAGAGTTACTTTATGAAACAGTGTAAATGAATTCGTCATAACATTATTAGTTTTGAATGAATAGAACATTAAAAGTATTTTTTCTTTTGCAGTAACCCTGTATTAATTGGCAAATAATCTCCACGCCTGTGATTTTTAGTTCAAAGGAACAGTTACAGGGTGTTTTTTTTACAAATAATATAAATAAGAATCAAAAATATAAAAACAGTGTATCTTGCTGACGTTTCGGAGACTGAATCTGTTTCCTTTCTCAAAGCTTTATTAAAAAATCTTTTTATGTGCTGTTTATATTAAATATACAATTTTAAGAATGTGCTTGCTTATGTTATATCCAATATCCATAGGTACTCACTACTTATTTACACATAATTATTGATATAGTTGATAGTTTTATTTCAAAGAATGCAATGTTGAAAAATTTGTTCCTTGGCCAACTCGTAGCCCAGATTTTTATCCATTGGATTTTTACTTTTAAGGATACATGAAGTCTTTAGTGTTTAAAAACACTATTAGTAATCTCGTTAAGTTGTGTAAAAATTAATGAAACTGCCAATGTTATTAAAAATAATTTAAATAATCCAGAAACTTTATTTTGTGTTGAGAGTCTTTTAGAAAACGTTTAAGAAAAATGATGGTCATTTTGAACATCTATTAAAGTAACTAACTTGTGTCTTATTTTTTCTTTTTATGACATTAAGTTATTGATTAAGTAGACATAGTTCCTCTGTCTTCATATAATTTGGATATGAATTTAAAATAAAAAAAATACTGTAAAATTCAGAAGGACGAAAATAATTGAAGACACAAGTGGATGAAGGGTATATGTGACATTTTCGAAAAAAAACGATTTTTTTATATGAATGAAGGCTATAAGTACCCAAAATTTCCTCGGGCCCATTACATTTGATTCTAATGCAAAAATATCTGATTTATAAATTTATAAAGGATCTATGTACTGTTGAAGTTGGTAGGTTGTTAAAAACTTTGAGATCAATTATCTCACAATCAGTTTGTTGTTACATAGACCCTTCATCCACTTGTGCCTTCAATTCATATTAACAGTGTTTTTATTTTTACACACGGTGTTGTGGTTCGGACTAGGCACTTGTATTTAAAATTTAACGTGTAGATTTCATAATTTCATTATATAAACAAAAAATGAGCCTTTTGGCTGTGAAAAACCAATAAGGTGATTTCGCTCTTTTTTTAGTTGAAAAATGAAAAGTAAGTACTTCTGGCATGTATTGTAGCTGATGCTTCTGTGTAAAAAAAATCTTTATATTCATTTTAAAAGAGATAAAAAATTCAAATTAAATATTTGCCGCCAAAAAAGTTTGGTGGCATTTCAACTTATAAGTCAAATCAACGAGTATTTGTTTGATGTTTATTGGTTTATTCACCTTAAAATTATTTAAAATGTCCGAAAAGACGGCTGTTTTACTTTTAGGTTGGATAGTTGTATTGGCTTTGGCTGCTTTGTCGGTAAGCTTTTCAATGACCCGCCTTGCCCCGCTGGCTCCTCCACAATATCTCTTGCCGTTACAATACCTCACAACCAATAAGGTGAAGTTTTAGGAAATCTTTTATTATTTGGAATTGTAAGTAATTTTCTGTATTAAATATTTATTCCATAGTAAACTATTATACTGGTCTGAAGGCAATACGTATTTAACTGCAAAAACTAATTAGCTATCTTGCGTTTAAATGAAAGTTTTACGTAACAAGTTACTTGATCCTGTAATTTCGTCTTGGCTCGCCCTGTATATTCGAAAATAACTTCCGGTTAAAGACTTTTTTTATCTAGTTTACTTGTATTCTTTTTTAATTTCTAGCTATCAGAACTCGAGATATCGAAGTCCGATCCATTATTTCTCCACCCTGTATGTAACAAGTTTTCTAGGGAGATGAGATGAAATGAATAGTTTATAGGTGTCCAGGAAAAGAGATCTTCGTGCTCTCGCGGAAAATAATTGAGATTGAGGAAACGGTTTTGTTTCTTGTTTATACTTATGATTTTTATCTTATTCCTAAATATGGCATATTTTTTGTTATTACACTTTTTCTCGGAATGTGCGATTTATGTTTTATTATCTATTAATGCATCATTGGAAGTGGATTTTTATACGGAAAACATCATTTAGCCACAAGCCATCTGTATAATAATATTCAAGTAAAAGATGCCTGTCTAATACAATTTTAGATGAAAGAATGAACACTTAGAAGTTTTTTCTTCAGGTATAATGATAGCGAAATCCAATATTATTCTTACCAGTTTATTCGTCACTAAAATGCACAATTTAGACCTGTTTTAATGGAGGTTTTATAATGGCAATCTAGTTAATTAAGGATTGTGGGTGATAAGTTTCACCCGAACAAGCATAATATTTTTTTATCAGATTGCGGTCTGTCTGAGTATTTTACGCCTTTTTATTTATGGAGATTTTGAGGACGACCCCTGTAATAACATCAAAAAGGTGAGGCAGAGCCATCTCTTCACCAGATAAGTCCCCTTTGCCGTGGCCTACTCGATTTGAAGTGTATCCAATTAGAAACATCTTAATTAGTGGAGATGGCGCGTTGTTTCAACCTTATTTCCGTTTCCCCGATGGCACGAGGCATGAACGGGAGCCCCTAAGACAGAGACGTTCAAAGAAGCCGCCAAGTGGCGTAGAGACCTTAATATGTATTCGTCGGGTCTTTATGACTGCCCACCGATTATATAAGTCCAAGTAGGTGCTGATGGACTGCAACCGCCGCCTTTGTTGAACGCCTAACTCGATTCGAGTGTGTGTTTACCCACAACCTGATCAGCTTTTGTTTCTTTAATTTACTTCTGCTACTTCGTTGGGAATGTGAATTAAGAGTGCATCGGTTTTTCGCATTTATCCAGGGGCGGCTGGATTAGCCGCTGTGGCTATGTAGCCCGGTGGTTCCGGTCGCAGATACAAGTTTTTAGGTCTTTAATTAAAGACGGGAAAAATACAAATAAATATAAAAATATTTTTTCAGGTAGGTATCCTACATATGTGAAAATTTTAAAAGCGAGGAGGGAAATTTTGATTCAGAAGCAACATCGTCAGTTATCTTCTCGCAATCAAAACGAAATCCCTCTCCACGTTTAACATTACAAAATACAGCTCTTGCACAAGAGAAGATCTTAATCGATTTCCCATAAACTAGGGTAGGGAAAAAATCTCTCGCACGAGACTTGGTGTACAAGATGAAGTTAGTAAAATTTGTAAGCGACATACAAGGTGGTGTTCAAATTATGGCTATGACACTTCAACAGCAACTGGGCTGGCTTTTAACCGTTTTCGCGATTTCTCTCATAGAGAAAATGTATTTGGAAGAGTAACATTAACGAGGTACTTCGTCAACCTAGCGACCATATATCATAGATCATAACATATAAAATAAAACAATTATTATTAAAGCAGAATGTTTGGAGTCCTCTACTGACATTATTGAATATTGATAGTAACATACCGTGGGTTCCAGGATAGATGTAACAATGTGTGTAATGAACAAAAAATTTTCGAATTTTGGAGTGGAACTTGGGATTTCGTCGTGCTTGGTGTATAACTAACGTATATCAATAATGAGTTGAATCGGTGTTATATAGGGTGTTTTATAAGCAAATTTGTAAAATTCGTCACTAATAAACTACCTTTATTTTTCAAATAAATTTATATTCCTGAAATTTTGTAATAGTCCAATAATTATAAAAATTTCCATCACAAAAAATGTTGTCTGAGATTTTCCTTCAGTAACCGTTCTGGGGAGGTGCCGCAACCCACCCAAAAAACCACCCTTTCGGTGAAATAAGTCTTATTTTACTGATAACTCGTTAACCGTTGAAGATATAAAAAATTGCTCATCATAAAAGAGAAAGCTTGACTAATTTCCTAAAAAAAAGTCCTATTGTCATTTTGTTGTATATGCCATGGTTTTCGAGAAAATCGATATTGAAAAAAATTCCAAATGCGCGCGAATTTTCGTTTATTTGAAATATTTTGCGCGAGGCCTATAGAAAAAATTTAATTGCTCGAAAACCATACATGCTAGGAATAAAAATCAAAATGGGTTTTAAAGGGGATATAAATTACTCTCTTGTGTTACTATTTTTGATGGCTATTGATATTTATTAGTATATAAAAATAACAATATAATGTAGTTATCTCTTAATTTTTTGCGCTTCTAACTATTCACAGGCCCATAAAAATTAACTGACTTTAATAGAAGTTATAAATGCATTTAATCTTTTAGTTCAAGGTAGTACTTCAATGCAGAAAAAGTTAGGGATAAAAATATTCACATTTACAAATTTACCAGCATGTTCAAGTTAGCCAAATTTTGGCCAATTTTTTATTGCTTCCTAAAAATAAAAAAAAGACCCAAACATCTTGAAAATTTAGCTCAAAAAATTATTCAATAAAATGGAGGAAATTGAAAAGAGAGGAAAAACGGCCAAACTTTGGATTACCTATATGAAAATGGTTACATTGGCAAAATCAAAACAAAAAATAAAAAATTGGCAAAAATTTGGCTAACTTAAACATACTGGTAAATTTGTAAATGTGAATATTTTTATTCCTAAATTTTTCTGCATTGAAGTACTACCTTGAACTAAAAGATTTATAACTTATATTAAAGTCAGTTATTTTTTATGGGCCTGTGAATAGTTAGAGACGCACAAAAATTAAGAGATAACTATATTATATTGCTATTTTTATATACTAATAAATATCAATAGCCATCAAAAATGGCAACACAAGAGAGTATTTTATATCCTCTTTGAAACCCATTTTGATTTTTCTTCCTAGCTTGTATGGTTTTCGAGCAATTCAATTTTTTCTATAGGCCGCGCGCAATAAATTTCAAATAAACGAAAATTCGGGCGCATTAAAAATAAAAATTTTGGAATTTTTTTCAATATCGATTTTCTTGAAAATCATGGTATATACAACAAAATTACAATAGGACTTTTTTTAGAAAGTTAGTCAAGCTTTCTTTTTGACGATGAGCAATTTTTCATATCTTCAACGGTTAACGAGTTATCAGTAAAATAAGGATTTTCTCACCGAAGCGGTGGTTTTTTGTGGGGTTGCGGCACCCCCCCAGAACGGATTTTTGTGGTTTTATGATGTATAACCCCTCCACTAACAGTTACTGAAGGAAAATCTCAAATAACATTTTTTGCGAGCTTCTTGTATATTTTTTGATTTACCGACTGGAGTATAAGAAGGCATATCATTTCATTCTAAACAACTTTTCTTAATGAAATTTTTTCATATCCTGAACAATAAAATAATTACCTTAGTTTTTCAGCGAGCTGGACGGAATCCTCAAGTGCCATTCCAAAATTCGGAAATGTTTGTCCATTACACCTCTTGTTACATCTATCCTGGGATCTGGGTCACACTGTATATTATGCTTATTCGTTTATTTTATTATCATTGCATGATCTGTGGTTCTCAATTGTGAATGGAATTTATAGATTTCCAAACGATTTGTTACAATTCAAATTTAAATCTCGCTCAAGGCAGTTTCGTATTTCCATAATCCTTAGACAGAAAAAAATATATTCTTGTTTTCAGCATACTGCCAGATATAGCGAATTATCAGTTCATTAAAGCGGAGCGGGCAGATAGATGGTCTAAGGAAAAACTACTATAACAAAACAACGAACGTCAGCTTATTTTCTGCGTATGGTGTTTCCAGACAAATCTCGGCTATGAAATTTTTTTTCCGCCTCACGAACTTATGAAAACTCATTACAAGAAATTTTTATTTTTGGCCCCCGAGGGCCACCCTGTCCAGTCCGCGTCTGCATTTATCCCTTGTTAATTCTCGACATAAATTTCTCGAGTCAACAGCTAGCAGCTGGTTTTAGCTAAGTCGATAGCGATGAATGAATTGCTCGATTCAAAGAAAATAAGGACCTTGTCTCAAGTCAATTATATACAAGTTTTTGTTCCTTCATAGTAATTGCAATAATGCTAAATCTCATGTTGATTTTAATCTGTCGAGCCTCAGACCTGATGATTTTTATTTGAAATTACACTTAATGCTGACAAATTTTTATGATGTGCATGACAGAATGTTGCTCTCATATTATGTATCTGACATGGAGTCTGATTCTGCTCGTAAAAAAATCATTGCGTAGACAAGTACATTTTTAAAATACCTCCTTAATTGTTCCATTAATTATACGATTGCATAATGTGCAATCAACTAGATTCCACCACAAATTTGTCACGAGAAAATGTATTTTTGAAATATAAAATACGACTGATATTGAATTTGTGATAGCTAAGTTTTTCTGTTTTCTTATTCACATCTTGGCGAAATCTTGTGTTGTGAATAATTTCTCCCTCCGCTGTATGGCACGTCTGACAGCACCACGAGATCTCTCGTGGTTGCCTGTTAGGAGAAGCACGGTCTCACTAATGCTGCTCTTTCCCATCAGTTTCTTGGTGACATCAACCCAACGCTTTGGAGGGTCCTCTCCCTTCCCCCCTCTCTTACCACCTGGCTTTCCTTAAACTATCAACAGTTCTATATTGCCCTCTCTCCGGTTGATGTGATTCCTGTGTCCCATATTTTTTTGCCTTTTTTTTATGAAGGGTTCGCACTTTCACTTCCTCGTGAATTAATTTAGTATCCGTCGTGATATAGTCAACTCCAACTGCTTTGCTAATTTTTTAGTTTTATACTGCCCCGTCCCCATTTATGATTTCATATCACAACAAATAATTTCTTAAACCTTCAAGTTTTCACTGCGTACGAATCATTTGCGTTGATATTGTAGAAGAAGTCACCACCGTCATCTGAAGGATGTGACAAATATTTGTTTTACTAAGGGCGCCAGTCGCTTCTTCTTCAACGAAGGATGACTTTTCTACTCTCAGTGGCTTAGTTAATTCTAAGGACCGAAGTCCTGTAATAGATGAGAAAAGTTTAAGTTTGGACCTATCGTGGATTGCTTATATTTCCAATCTTCTTACGATACACTTGTCTTATCTTTAAACAGTTCTTATTATTCTAATCGCTCCTTAATATATATAATATTATATTTTATAGAATTCCTCCCATTAGTTTCTGTGATCTGATTGATGTCCTGAATAACATATTTGAGGACCTTTTGAGGATCCTATTTATTCAGTTGTCAACCTATCACACAAAAATACAAGACTTAGACTTAGAGTTAATCATTCAATCAAGAAAATGCAACAGTTCAAATAATAATACCATGTATTCTATATAGTTAAAAAATGTACAAATAAATATTGGTAGAGAGCCTATGTATAATGTGAGAATCACCTTACCAAATATGGCAAGGACCGACGCCTCCCTCAGACGGCGTTTATCTCAACTACATGCAATGAAGATTAATAGTATCAATCAACTGGTACAAAAGATTCACAATTTCCTAGAAAACTATGTTTAGCTATTTGACTAATAACTGACGATAACAATTTTTATGTAAATTTTACAGCTTTTTGCAAACCCTACCAGCGCCGGCGCGGCGGTATAAAACTCAATAAGGGCTCCGTTCCGCTCTCGGGCTACCTCTATGGAGATATCCGCATAAGGATTTTTTTATACGCTAATTGGCATTTTCTATAATTTCGTTTAAAATTCAAAATTCGCCTTCCGGCATGAAAATATTTTTCTATTGGCCGTCCGATGCTCCTGCCCCAGTCAAATTTCGTCGCACTTCCGAAATTGTTTCTTATTGTGTCAAACATTGTCGGGCGACGCGACGTTTAAAATATTTTCAAAATAAGTCACGTTTTCGGCGTCTTTTGAGACGAAAGAGTTTTTAAGTTGATTTTTGCCATTTTCTTTATTTAGATCGATTTTCGTGGGTCCTGCAACAATATCACTACTATTCAAATTCTCATTAATCTTCTCATGTATTAAGTTTGTCCATTAAAGATGCTCAGTACCTTACCTTGTGCATTTGGACCATGATGGATAATATAGTAAAGTTATTACATTATTAAAAACAAGCGTTTCAAGGAGCTTTAAATAAAACTCCTTTGAACTCTTGTTCATTCTTCTGAAAACACATTTGAGAGAACTAGTTAATTCCATAAAAATCAGTATTCGTTTTCAGAATGATGAAAATAATAATTATATTTACATAAAAAAAATCACAATATCCTTACATTAATGCTATAATTCAGCACTCATATCATAGCTGTGAATCTTAATTACATAACAACTGCCAAATAAACTGAATAACCCAAGTAGTACGTGTTATTGGCTGGAACCTGATTTAATGTTATATATTGAAAATGTAGAAAAAACTAAAAAATATTGGGCCAATATTGATAAAAATTTTAAAGAAAAATATTGGTATGTGTCTGTTGGTGATACATTATTTTTACCGATTTCAACCCAGGTGTATACAGACAATATTGATAAATATCTATAAACATTAATTTTACAGTATTGTATTTATCTATATCGATTGACCCAATGTTTGTGATATTCTTTCTAAATTATATTGCTTAACAAATATTCATTCATACAAATAAATAATCTTATTGCAATATTTATTAACTTCTATTATATTGATATTAATTGTCATTTATTATCAATTGTAATGTCGAATATTGTAAAATTCATATTTGTCCTATATCGGCGAACTCTCTGTTAAATCATTGTTTAAGCATTTTCCAATACAAACAAACATTGATTTTACAATATTGAAAAAGTCATATTTACGTCTATCTATCAATGAACGTTCAATAAGGTGGTCTAGAGGGAAGTGCCGAGATCACAATTTTTGACTTGAGAGCTGTGTTTGGACTATTTAGGAGGTAAACATACCAAAAGTCCCCGAATGTAGGAGATATGAGCGAAAAACCAAAAACCAAAAACCGGAACCTTCATCGTGCCCCCCCCCCCCCTGCGTCCCCCCCCCCCCACCTCCTGCGTCCTAAAACAGCTCTCGAGTCAAAAATTGTGATCTCGACATTTCCCTCTAGAAACCATTTCATTGACTGGACTAGTCACGGTGTTAATTACATTTTTTGATAATATTGTACTACAAAAAATGTCTATTAATGACAAATATTAAATTTTAAAATATCGGAGAATTCACGTTGGGATTATATTGGCAAACTCTCTTTTAACATATTACAAATAAACATTTCTTTTGTAATTATGAAAAGTCTATATGCTGATCTCACGTTGGTTAAGAAATGTGATTTAGTCGATAGTTATCGATAAATAATAACATACGTTTTAAACTATTAAAAATCATATTCACTCTTTACTAACAAAGTCAAATTTTTAGAACAAAATGTTGAAAAATTATATTTTTTCAGTACTCTTTCAGAAATTTTAGTTATCCTACAACCAATATTGATTCATATTAATGCATATCGGTTTTGAAATATTGGAAAACATATTTAGCCTATATTGTTAACTGGCTTTGAAATGAAATTGTTTAATCTCATAGATGTAGATGACTCTCGTTACAAGTTGTTTGTATAACCTTAACAATTCACTTAATCTGTATTGACGACGACACCCAAGAAGCTAAAAACTATGACAATGACTATAGTATAGAGATAGTGTACTCGAACTCGCCACACGTAATAAAAATATTTATTAGTAGGTAGAACTACAATAACTTTTGTTTTGTAATGTACAATTTGAAATAATATTCATTATTTAAATATGTGCTCTTAAAAACCACAGGAAATGAATATTTGAAGCTCTTATTTTTATTTTCATAAGGATACTCAAGCCATATAACAATTTTTCTATATGTCAGGCATATATGTATGCGTATTTTCTCAATATATCTATATCAATAAAATTGGTATTATTTTACTACTTATATAATTTTAAATATAAATTTATATTTGAATAAAATAAAGGATATAATTTTTCAATATCTCCTCAATAAAGTTTAACCAATATTCAGAATATTAAATCAATATTTTAGTGTGCTACTAGTATGGTATTTTTTGTATTATATTTAGGCTCTGATTTCACAAAATCGACTCCTGCAGGCGCACCAGCGGACCATCACTTGACAGAACTGTTTTTGCTCCTGCCAAAGCCATGTTCCGTTGAATGGCCGGCAGCAGAAGTTTTTTGAACAGTTTCAAATGACGACTGGAAAAAAATGTCAGCTTTAGACATTTCTGTCAATTTACTTTATTTTAATTCAGAGATTGGTAAAGGAAACTTTCCAATAAACGGATTTCCAGGAAATTTTCGGGTGTTTCCGGAACGAAGTTTTAATAAAAATCAGAGATGGGTATAGGAAAATTTCCAGTTTCCAGAAGGAAATTTTGATAAAAATGAAAGTTTTCAGTAAAATATTTAAATATTCCGAAAGTTTCCAAAGGAAACTTTCCCGGAATTTTGGAAACTTTCAAACATTCCAATATTTTATTGAAAACTTTCATTTTTATCAAAATTTTGTTCCGGGAACTTTCAACTGTTTCCTTTACCCATCTCTGTTTCAATTACATATTTATCTTAATGACAGGAGCACGCCACGCCGGTCTACAATGAAGATGGCAAGAAATCATTTTCCATCATACTTTAAATGTCAATAAAGAACACAAAAAATCTCAGCTTAGCATTGGCACCTTTTTTTAACATAATTAAAATGCTGCTGCCAAAGGTTGGTCCGCTAAAAAAGTAGGAGGAGTTTGTTTTGTGGATAAGTTACGTTAATATGATCGAAAAAAAGATAAACCAAGTTTCCCATACTAAACATTTGAACCCACAAGGCTTAAGACTGATCTGACCGTAGAATAGTTAACCCATTTGCACGTACTTCAAACAATTAATTTAGGGCAAAGGCACCACTTATGGCCACCTTAAGGAAAAATTTAAAGTTTGATCACTACAATTAATTACTGAGGCTGAAAAAAAAATCCGCCGGGTAAATTCATACACTTTCAAGTGTTCTCTTGTGGACTAAATATAACAAATAATTGGAAATTTGAATTTTAAAAAATTATTATTTTTTATACAAAAACCTGCAGGATTCCCCACTATTGGCCATTTGTTCTCCACTTTTGGTTACAAAATTTCTCTACTTATGGCCAGTATGTTTAGATACTAGGTTTTTATTAAAAACAACATACTTTTCAATAAGTTTATTGATACTTGTATAATAAAAGTCAAAGATAATATACTATTTATTACATTAACTAATATTTTTCGTATACATCAACGGAACCTGAGAATTTTGTTATCAGCTTTCTCCCATCTTGCTCCAAAATCGGGTCAGGAAGCTGACCTATTATATCTTTCTTACTGATGACAGATACGTCGTTTTCTATATAATCAAAGTTTGTCTTCTGTGTGTTCAAACTTTTCAGGCATTTAATTTGGTATTCTTCATTAGATAAGACTTTTAAAACAATTGCAACATATTTATATACATTCTTTTGCCAGTTCCCTTAAATTTTGCCAAAATAAAATTGCCTGATGTTAGGTTTTTAGCTTCTAAGATTTCAATTTCGGATGTAGTACTCTCTAAAATATCAATATCGTCACCACTGCTTCCGGACTCCTTCCACTCTTCTTCAGAACTTGTATCGTCAATCACGGCTTCAACATTCTGTTTTCTGGTTCTTTTTTTAGCTTTCTTTTCTTCTTTTTCTTCTTGTATTTTCAGTTTTTTTAGTTCCCTAGCTCGTTTTCTTTCTAGTTTCTCCTGCTCCTTTTGTGCCTTAATTGTTTCTTTTTCTTCTTCTATTTCGAGCCATTTATCCGAGGTTATTACACTGCAAGGTGTACTTTGTTTCTTTTGTGTTTGTTTCTTTGTTTTTCTTTCTCCGGGATAAGGAAGAATACTTTCCAATACTGCTGAAATGCGGGATTTCGGAGTTATAAGAATATTACGCTTAACAGATTCAACTTTTTCTGCTCGTTTAATATCAGTTGAAACGCCACTAGTGCTTGGTTGCTCGTTAACTAAGATATTTTCTTGGACTTGAGTGGGTGCAGCATCATTTTCAATAGTATTTCTCAGCCAAATAGGTGGTGGTGTTGTCGTGGTGGTATCAGTGTCTTCAAATGTAGTCAAAGTAATGGGTTCATTCTCAATATTATCATCAATATTATCGTCAATATTATCGTCAATATTATCATCAATATTATTGATTTCATTTACCGGTTTAACCCCATCTTTAGCCGAGAGTTGAGCCTCTTTTGATATTTCCAACCAAACAGTGAACAAACATAAAGCCTCTGGTTTACCTTCCCACTGGTGATTTCTCCGCTTGGTCATTTTAAATTGGTCTAATAAAATAGGATCAATTTTTCGCTCAACATATGTCAAATGCTTAACGACTTCTTCATTGAAGTCTTGTGCTTGTTCTAGATCCGTTTTTCTCAAAACAATTTTGGAGTAGTCTACATTATTGGCACTAAAAGGATACAGACCAGTGGCCCGAAACCCTGACTCAATGTTCTCTGTCATTTTTGGATCAGTGATGATATCGGACAGAATTGAAGGTAGTTGGCCCTTAGTTATCTCGCTACCTCCATTATCAATCTTAAATTTTCTGGAAAAATTTTGCCACTTCTTTTTCAAAGGGCCAAAAACTGCAACATCTAGCGGTTGTAGGATGTGCGTGGCGTTGGGAACCAGAGCTACTAAAATAATTTGATTTTCGCGACAGAACCTACTTAAATGCAGGGTTAAATGGGATTTATGCCCATCTAAGAATATAACAACAGGAAATTTAATTTCTGCTTCACGAAGAAAAGGTACAAAGACATTGGAGAAATACTCAAAAAAGCACTCGGAGGTCATCCAACCGTTTTCACTCTTTCCGAGGCCCCAGCCTTTAGGAGCTAATTTTATTATAGCTTTAGGTATTCTATCGTATTTAAACAATGTCAGGGCTGGGGCAAATATTCCTAAAGCGTAGTCACATTTTCTTTATCTGAGGTACTTCGTTCGTCATAAACATGTTTTCCTCGTGGACCAAGAATAATACCACCTTTTGGTGCCAAAGGAAAACCTGTTTCATCCATATTAAACAATCTGCCTGGTTCAGTTAAAACATCGAGTACATTCATTTCCTTTAAGGTTTTATAAATTTCATCGAACCACATACGAATTTTTTCCTCCGTCACTGCACCTCTACCTTTGTGTATATATTCAGATTTCTTTTGTGAAATTTCTTTGTGCCGCCTTAAAAATCCATAATACCACTTCTTTCCGGGCTGATTATTTGGAAAGGGAGTTTTAATATTTAACTCGGTAACTAATTTCTTAATGCTAAGAGTCCATCTTTATTTATAGGAAACCCCATTTTCGCGCAGTCAAGAATCCAGCCAACCAAGGTTTTTTCGATTTCTTCTCCAAGGAACGAATTAAAGCCGCATTGTCCGGTTAAATTTCTTGGCGATTTTCCACTAACTTTATTCCTTAGAGTAGTTCGTGGCACATTAAATACAGTGCTAGCCTTTGAAACGGCCATTCCCTCGGATATAGCATTCAATGCTAAATTTACTTTTGCTGGAGAATATTGAAATTTATGATATTTCTGTATTCTTCCTTTTCGAATAGTTTTCGGCATTTTCAACTGAAAATGAAATAAAAAAAATAATAGGCTACCTAGACTAATTGGAATAAAAAAATTGAAAAAGACTTCTGGCCAAAAGTGGATTTGAGAATGCGACTAATGGCCACTTCTATGGCCATAAGTGGAGAAATGTTAATTTGTCGTTTCCACTAATGGCCACCCAGTTTTAGATATAAAAAAATTGTTTACTTTTAGCTTACAAGAAAAATACAGATGCATAGTTAATTTACTTACCTTTGTGTGAAAATTCAGTAGGATTTTTAACAAAAAAGTTGCTATTCAAGCGCGATGAATTCAGATTGATTCCTTAAGAAAAACACTAATGATATTCACTACTCAGGACATGCGTTTACTTTAAAGATTATTTCAAAACTGTGACTTGTTTTCTAAACTTCTTACAGTTCTTCCCCCGCTCCCAACATTCCATCTAACCCATATATGTATAAAATCTCATTAGATAATAAAAATGAACTATATTATTTCAACCAATACCATGAAAGTGGCCATAAGTAGGGTAATGGCCATAGGTGGTGCCTTTGCCCTAATCGGTACAATGAATATTAAAGAACATAACAAATTAAAAATTAATTAAAATTGAAACTTATTTACACGTAAAGAATTTAAAACAACGTACTGAAACTTTTCTTTGTCTCAGATATATTTTATACATTAAAAATTACCAGACACATTTGTACAATTTTTCGACTTACCCTTTTCATCGAGATTTCTGAAAATTCTTATACAGACCTATTTATTAAATTTTCAAGATTTCTAAGTAAATATTCCCACATTATGTTTTAAAATCTCAATATTTTCTTATATCAACTTGGATGTATTTTTTATATACCGAAAACCGAAATACCATGATCTCATGTCATGTGTTCTAATAAAAATGCATAAAATTAGTTCTAATGGGGTGATTAAGAACCCTCATCACTCTACCCGCTGCCTGAACACATCTAACTTGTGTTCTGGCGTGTAGTTGTAATATGTTCGAAATAACTTCTGGAAATTCAAGTGCAGATTTAGGGGCACATAAACTCTAACATCATGTCATATCAAGTTGGGTGGTCGGCGTGGCCGCTCTTACCATCTAATGACTTCTTAAACGGCACAATTAAAGCAATACCATAATTTGCGTATCGCTAGACTACTTCCTGATATGCCTACAATTTTACACATAATTAAAAAGACATTAATGCCAGACAAAGCAAATAATAGCCGTGCTATGCAATAAATTCATTTAATGTTTGGATTTTCTAAATATGTAACACACCTGTCGGTATACATTTTAATGCATAGCCACTTAGCGTGTCTCTGTGGGCTGCAGTCTTGTGATTGAAAGTGATAATGTGTTTTATTAACCACTCGATTCACCATTTGAGGTACCGAAGTAGAACCCTTTGAAATAGATTTCGTGTTAGGTACTCGCTCGGGGTAGATTTTTACAATAACCACCTAGTTAATATTTTGTATTTAGTAATGTTTAAATTATTTGATTACCAATTTAAATCAAATTACACGATCATTGTGCACTGGTATAAATTATCAGTAATTTGCACTATACCTTAGCCAGAAAGGGAGGATAGTAATAAATGGAAGTGATCAGCGTTTAAATTTGGAGGGGCTAGAATTAGAATGTTTACAAAGGCTTAGAAAATCAACGTCGCCCAATGACATGTTTGTGTCTATTGACAGTTCAGTTCATCACTAGATAGTAATAAATGGAAGTGATCAGCGTTTAAATTTGGAGGGGCTAGAATTAGAATGTTTACAAATGCTTAGAAAATCAACGTCGCCCAATGACATGTTTGTGTCTATTGACAGTTCAGTTCATCACTATCATCCTTTCCCGGCTAAATTAATAAGAGATTCATAATAGTTTCCAAACTATGTAATTTCAAAGAACTCCAATTTTTTTATATATTTAATCCAACGTAAAAATATGTAAAATGTTAAAACAAACGTCAGCTGAGCAAGACCAAGACAAATAGAATGACGTTTTATGATTAATATTTAATGTTTGCTAAATCAGATTTCACTTGGATAACGAATGTAATTATTATCTGAACCATTTACTTTCTGGAATTCAGGGAAAACCTGGAAAAGTCAGGTAATTTTATTTTGGTCAGGGAAATTAGGGAAAATTTATAAATTTATAAAAAGTCAGGGAAAATTTATTAAAATTACTTATATCCAAAGTTGTTCCCATCTTGCGTCCCCCCGCTCGTCAAAAAATGTTTATCACCCTCCCCCCCCCCCCCCTCATCAATTTAGTTCTCGAGCAGAAAACTTTTCTGAAATTTTTATTGAGTGTCCTGGAAAACTGAAAAAGTCAGGGAATTTCAAAATTGTGAATTGGTATACATCCTGCATTTAAAATAAATCGGTTACAGTACGAGTCGCCATACACTGTCTTGATTGTTTTTGTTACTTTTTTATACACTAACAAAAGTTAAAATGAAAGAGGATATAACTTTGCGTAAAATGAAAAAAAAAAAGTTCTAGTGCTACTAATTTCCCCACTTGATAGGCTGAAAATCGTACTTTTCAGTTTTCTTGTGCTTGTTGATCATAATTACTTCCACATCCAGTGGAAGTATAGTAACGACAAAAAAGTTTTTAAAATTTTTTATTGTTTAAATAGGCTTAGAATGTCGATGAAACGTCGAGATTTTTAAGTTTGAGCAAAAAAAATTTTTCTGTCTGTGTGTATCTTATTTTGTGCTCACGTTTACTCTGGAACCGTTTAAGATATTGACTTGAAATTTGGTACACATATATGTATGTACTTTCACGAAATCTGGAACTAGATTTATATTTTCATCTTGTTCCGTATAAAGATTGGGGGGGCGGGGGTAAATGGGGGAAAATTGGTAAATCAAGCAGGTAAGAGTCCATAAAATTGGTATTTAGTATTTACAAGAGAAGCTAAGGACTCAAAAAATTTTTGGCATTAGCCACCCCCCACCCCATTATTAACCCTAGAACGGTATCGTACGTAAAATTTACGTGTGCAAGATTAATAATTTCCATTTGCAGAGCCATACGCCCGAAAATTTTCTCGACCTTCCAGATATGCTTCCCTAAATATCTTAGTGATAGGCTGTTTACATTGCCAATACGCAAGTGCTCGTACTAGAGGTTACATTTATTATTTTCTGGAGCTCCATACGTAAATATTACGCATCGTTACCAATAAGGGTCCGTTAAAAAATTACGTAATGCTCTTAGGGGGGAGGGGGAGTACTTAAAAGCGTGACAACTTGTGACATGGGGGGGGGGGTGCATTAATTGTTGCGAAATGTAATGTTATTCTTTTTTCCACAAAAATTCTGATCTAAAGAAAACAGCTATTTTTGTATAAACTGTACAAGGTTTGTCCTTAGTCACAAGACAAACCAAGTTTTCACAGGACTTTAATATATTATATGACATTTAAAAAAATCTTATTTTGAAGGGGGGTGAAATTTGTGAAGTAATTTATTTAGGGGGATATCTTCAAACGTGACAACATGTGACAAGGGCGAGGGAGGGGGCAAATTTGATCAAAATTTGCGTTACGTAATTTTTGAACGGCCCCTATCCGCTAATTAGTTTATAATTTTTACGTGTCCGATACCAATAAACGTTTACAGTGTCGAAACGAGATTTAACAGATGAAGACTTGGAGGAAGTTAGTAAATTTACTTTGTTCATTACTAATTTAAGTTACCATGTATATTGTATGTTTACTTGGCAAAATAAACCTTTAAGCAAAATATTAATTGAGTTTTATTAATTTATTTAACCACATTTTAGCATAAAGCTTATAAAAAAAATTTGTACGTAAAATTTACGTATGATACCAATACAGTACAATAAAATATCGATACCGTTAAAGAGGATGAAAAAAAAATTGTGATTTAGTGTGTGTACATACAAGAACCAAAAACCTCAAAATATTTTTTTACTTCCTCCATTATAATTCGCCCCGGATGGCCCTGAACCGCCTCGATAAAAAAAATTGTCCCGTGACTTACTCTTCGGCTCTACCTTAGCCGGGAAAGGAGGATAGTAATAAATATATGTGACCAATGGATGTAACAGATCCTATTGACGTCTATATCAGGAGGGAGTGTAATTCGAAATAATTTTTTTTCTACTCCCTTATGGTTATGAAATGAAACCGATCAATCACAGTTCGTGAATTAAGTACATAGACAACTATTCATTTTAAAATCAAATTAGTGATAAACTGTCAAAGTAACTGTCAGTGTGTATTTGTGTAATATATTAATGTTTAATAAATTTTGTAGTTTTTTTAAGTTGGTCGTAGAAAAAGTATACTGTACAACTCTAGTGGATTATCTCCATATCCCACTCAAAAGATTTGAAGCACTCCGCCACTCTTGTTGCATAAGCTACTATTACAAATTAACGTATAAGCGGCTTTACATTTATGCAATGCAATGAAAAGGATGGCATGCAAAACTTTGCTCGAAAATTTTTGCACCTCGAAAGCGCTTTACACTACTGCAATATTTTGTGAAATCTTTGGGCCTACCAACCAAACGAAAAGAAAAACTTTTATGAGGTAATGTTCGCAGTAAACAAGCAAATTATTAATCCCCGAATATGATCTGTTGGTACAAAATAGTGACGTGCTTATTGTTTACTTTCGTGTTCTACTGTGTTTTCTACAAACAATAACTCTTTAAAATATAACTTATGTTTGTTGCTTCAGTTCCTTTAATACTTGGGTTGGCAACCCAAATATTCCCAAATAAAGTAACTATATTGCATCTGCCATGCAATCAAATTAGAACACGCGCTAATTCAATGCAATGAAAAATATTGCCCTCAGCTGATCGAAATAGCTCGATGTACGCATGCGCGCAGTAAAAATTTGCATGCCACCTACAATATTGCATTAATGTAAAGTGACTTTGACTCAGTGACATGTGCCGCTCGACAGTGTTGACACGCCAATTCACCACTATCCTCATTTCCCGACTAACTTGAGCATTATTTTTTTACTTTTACGTAAAAATTTGTAAAGTCATAGCCCTGCTATCTACTCGGATTAACGAGTTGTGTTTTTTTTTTTTAGATTTATAGAAGATTAGTATACTTTAATGTATCTTTAGACCACCTTTACCATGTGTTCATCATAATTACGATTTTTGGACAATGAAATGGTAAGAATTGGGGTTTTATGAGGAGTTCTATTTGGAAATTATTAAACCAAATAATCCACTATCTGCACCTTTTTCAAAAAATATTTCTGAGTTCCCAACCGAGTTAGAATCGACAAACTCAGGATTTTTTTTGACAGTTGCTCATCGTTTTTAGAGAACGTAGATACCCACTGAAACGTCTGTTCAGAATTTACGTATAAAAAATTTAGACAATTCCACTGGTAGCCAATTTCCCACCGGAGTGGTATGGATCCTTTTTTAGTATGTTTCTGAATGAGAAAAAATGAGATGATACTTGACTTCCATCATGAGATTCAGTTTCGATTCCCGACCGTACACTGGATTTTTTTAGGGAAAAGAAGAAAATTAGTATACTGGGATGCTGGGGGTGTGTCCTTTGTCTCAAAATGCGTCGCCCCTTCCTGTACAAGGTCACTTCACGGATTCAGGCATAGTGGCGATTAACTTACCTGTGGTGTTTAAATGATGACAGAAGTTTTGTAAATTTTATTTGGAACACTTTTCTGAATATTGAATCCAAAACCACATAATTTTCGTAACAGTCTCAGGATAATAATAACTCACATATCCTGACTTCTTTAGAATATCCGCGATAACTGCTTACTTGTATTTCGATTAAGAAATTACATGAAAATTTAGTTAACTAAATAGAAAAATGTAAGAGTGAATTATATCTTGAATATGAATACTTATGAAAACGTAAAGACATCAATATATGGAACATTTAATCTTTTGCCTTTTAATATACAACGACAATTATTCAAAGCAAATCGTTGCAATAAAAAGAAAATCTTTAAAATGTATTCACATCCGCTTCAAAATTCTGGCACAAGCCTTTCGGATGCTCATTGAACTAGCCGTTCCATAAATCGTTTGGCATGCGAGGAGAACATGATTTGACTAAATATTTTTAAAATGTGTAAATATTTACAAGACAGACATCTACCGCCAAAACATTAATTTTGACTCCCGTTCAATGGAATATAAGACACCAATGTTGAAAATGAACAAGACTTCGTACTTTTACAAATCGGAAGTGCCCGTATATACTATAATTTTCCAATGTTAATTAGAATACTATTAGGATTAGGGAAAAATAAACACTTTATATTAATGGTATAGGTCGTAATAAATGTATACATATATATAAAACTAAATTGGTTCAATTAATCCAACTTTAAAATAACTCTCTTAATCTTTCAATACCTTATCGTATGTTATTAATTTACTCCTGAGTAATTTACAAGCGAGTAAAAAGTTATCATTAATTTAAGCTTTATATCTCCAGTGTATTTTCATAAATACTTTTCGTTAAATAAGATTTTATTAATAAACTGTTTCTCACAGATGTTAAATATAGGCTAGTCAATAAAGACAGGAAAGTAACTAACAGGAATCACCGCTGCCCAAGGAATCACTACTTCCACATCCGGATTTTCTATTCAAGTCACACAACGAAAAAAATTTGTATGTGGAAATAATTGTTTATGGAACTTTAATAATATAATATTTGAAATCCTCTACCCCAAAAACCCATAAAACGATACCCCACATCGGTAGAGGGGTGGGGGTGGGGGGGTGGATCAATTAAAAAAATATTTTGAGGTTTCTGGTTCTTGTACACACTAAATCACAATTTTTTTCATCCCCTTTAATAATGGGGTGAGGGTGGTAAATTTTTTTTGAGACCTTAGGTTCTCTTGTCTATATTAAATACCAATTTTATGAACTCTTACCTGCTTGATTTACCTATTTACCCCAAATGTATCCCAATTTACCCCCAACCCTTCGACGGAACAAGATGAACATACAATCTAGTTCTAGATCTCGTTAAAGTACATATGTGTACCAAATTTCAAGTCAATATCTCAAACGGTTCCAGAGTAAACGTGCGCACAAAAAAAGTTACAGACCGACAGACAGAAATTTTTTTTTCACTCAAACTTAAAATCTCGACGTTTCATGACATTCTAAGCCTATTTGAACAATAAAAATTTTAAAAGTTTTTTTTGTCGTTACTATACTTCCCCTGGATGTGGAAGTAAAATTAGACAGAAATATTTTATATGATAAAATAGTTTTTGTAATCGATGTGAAATTGTCATAATATATTCCAGTCAGTATAACTTTTGAGGTCGACAGTCATGCGACGTCAACGATCTTTTGGGCTTAGTGAGTGTATTGGTGAATTGTCGGCACGTTAAACGACCGGGGTCTTCCGCCATCTTGAAAAAATGGCGTATTAAAGAGCGTAAAATTTTCCATGTTTTATGTGCTATACATATTTTTCGTAGACCTGAAAGTTTTTGTCTGAGGAACCCAAATTCAAACAAAATACTGTTTGTAGTATTTAGGCCCGTATTTAGGCCCCTTGACAGGATATTAACAGACAGTAAATAAAATCTCCAGACAAGTCTATTATCTGTTCAGGATTCAGTGGACTCAGGCAGAAGCAGCAGACAAGCTTATCAACTCTTTCCTACACTTCTCTAATATTCAATATGAAAAACAAGAAAATAACCATTCTTTCTATATACTAATGGTAATGATTTAAGGCTGATCATGCTAGTATAATAAGAAATCTCCCTTACGAGACATCTTATCTAAAATTTTTGTTGAAACGGCCAAAAGAACATAAATTGTTTAAAACTTGCGGTCTCGGAATTGCCATCAAGTCCTAAGAAACATTTTTTTAAAACTTTAGATGTTTAAAGATACTTTTGACTGGTCTTAACGAAATATATTTTCCCTTTATTTTAACCATTTTTTTTTAATTTTGAATTTTTTTTTATATGGTTAAAAGATACATAAAAAACAACAATTAAAAAAAATGCACTCTTATGTTAATAGGAAGCTGAAATTTCTTACTTTTACTTCCACGTCCAGTGGAAAAATTTTTATTGTCCAAATAGGCTTAAAATGTCATGAAACGTCGAGATTTTAAGTTTGAGCGAGAAAAAAATTTCTGTCTGTCTGTCGGTCTGTCTGTCGGTCTGTCTGTCTGTCTGTAACTTTTTTTTGTGCGCACGTTTACTCTGGAACCGTTTAAGATATTGACTTGAAATTTGGTACACATATGTACTTTAACGAGATCTAGAACTAGATTATATTTTCATTTTGTTCCGTCGAAGGGTTGGGGTGTAAATTTGGGTAAATTTAGGGTAAATGGGTAAATCAAGCAGGTAAGAGTCCACGAAATTGGTATTTAGTATATACAAGAGAAGCTAAGGTCTCAAAAAAAAATGTTGGCATTAGCCACCTCCATTACCACCCCCACCCCCTTATTAAAAGGGATGAAAAAAAATTGTGATTTAGTGTATGTACAGGAACCAGAAACCTCAAAATATTTTTTTACTTCATCCACCCCCCACTACCACCCCCCTATCACCACCCCCACCCCACTACCACCCCCCTATCACCACCCCCACCCCACTACCGATGTGGGGTATCGTTTTATGAGATTTTGGGGTAGAAGATTTCAAATATTATATTATTAAAGTTCCATAAACAATTATTTTCACATACAAAGTTTTTTCGTTGTGAGTGACTTGGATAGAGAATCTGGATGTGGAAGTAGTGATTCCTTGGGCAGCGGTTTTACGTTTATAAAAAAATTTCAAGATGCAAAAAAAAATGGTTGAAATAAATAAACAAAAAAAAAATTGTTAAAACCAATCAAAAGTAGGCACTTTAGACATTTAGAGCTTTAAAAAAATGTTTCTACAATTTGATGTCATAATTTTCCATAAAAAGCATATTTTTCCAAAACTTTATATGAGGATACATTAGTACTAGCTGTGCCCGCGACTACGTTCGCGTGGAATTTAACTAAAAAGCTTTTTTGTAAACGACGTTTGAGGTAGAATCACCAAGGACATGTACAAAGAGATTGTTTGCGTCACTGACAAGCGAGAGAGCCACGTAGAGTTGCCCGTGGGAAAAGCAACTGAACAAATTTTCTGGAATGTTCCGGACTGCTCTCGAATTTTTTGGAATATTACAAAACATTCTGGAATATTTCAGAAGCTTCACAAATTTTCCGGAATGTTCCAGAATCTCTAGAAGTTTCTGGAATATTACAGAAGTTTAATTAGTACAGGAAAATATTGAAAAAAAATCACCGTAACTCGAAAAAAAAAATTGTGCAGGCTTTAAACCTTGGTTATAAGTTTAAAATAGGTTAAAGTTCAGGAAATAAAAAAGTTTAGGAGTTTTACGGATCCGCAGGAACCTATGGGGGTAAAATGGGGTATTTTTAATTAAAAAAATTAATTTTTCTCTATTTTCTCGGGAAATATGGCATTTACAAAAAAATTGTTCAAATAAAAGTTGTTTCTGGCAAAATTATCTTTCATTTGATGTTTTTAAATTAATTTTATAGCAATAATTAACCGAAATACGGCAATTTTTCGATGGGGGGATGGCGGATGGAATTGTTTTCTAAAACAAGTGTTTTAAAGGGGCAAAATAAATTGAGCATCTAGATGATGCTGTACATTAACGAAAAACAGCATTTTTGAAAGAAAAATGAATTACTGAGCAGTTGCAATAAAAAAAATGCCGACATTTTGTTAACAAAAATGTGACAACGCAAAATATAGAAACTTCTTTTTTTATGCATTTACTACTAAGCTGCCAAAAATGAACGAGATGTAATTCATATGACATTATTCCGAAGTTAAAACCTCTAGCATTTCGGTTAATTATTGCTATAAAATTAAATTTAAGACACCAAATTAAAGATAATTTTGTCAGAAACAACTTTTATTTGAACTATTTTTTTGTAAATGCCATATTACCCGAGAAAATAGAGAAAAATCGTTTTTTTTTTTAATTAATTTTCACCCCCTATAGGTTCCCGCGGATCCGTAAAACTCCTAAACTTTTTTGTTCCGTGAACTTTGGCCTATTTTGAACATGTTACCAAAGTTTAACTGCACAAATTTTTTTCGAGTTAAAGTAAAGTTTTTCTGTAATAAATCATGAAAGTTTATGCCGAGCAAATACGTTTATTGTAGAGATCAAGCCATATCTAAGGTTCTACTAAACCGATTTTCATAAAAATTAGCTTAAATTAGGCCGATTTCGATGAAATAAAAACTAAATGTTACTCCAAGTTTAGATAAATTTACCTGTGAAAACCCTATTCAAATTGGTTCAGAAGTTTCTGCGTGATACACGTTCAAACAAACAGACAAGCAGACAAAGACTATTTTAATGTATTCTATTACTCATCTTACGTCCCCCAGATCAGTTTTTTGCAAATATTTTCAATGTACAAACACGCCAACTTTACAAGATTTATTATATGTACCTATAGATTAGGGCGGCTATGCTAAATTGTTTTAAAAAACTATAGGTATACTGCTGACCCAGCAAACGTTGTTTTGCCATATAAATTATACATTTTTGTCCAAAAAATAAAAAGAAAATTTCTGGATAGGGCCACCCTTATCACCTAGGGGTACAAAAAATAGCCTACGACCTATTCTCAGACCTACCAAATATACACCAAAAATTTCATAAAAATCGTTCAAGCCGTTTCGGAGGAGTTTGATAACAAACACTGTGACACGAGATTTTTATATATTAGATTAAATCTTTCATTTTTTTTTAGGTTAAGTACGTATTTAATAGATGTTGACATCGCAAATCTAACAGAGAAGCAAGAGCAGATTGACCCTGAAATTTTACACCACATTGTTTATAACATAAATGTTTTAACTTTGGAGCCGAACGGTGGCTAATGTTATATTTTTAAAAACTGATTTTGTCATTCAGCTTTCAGCATTTCTATTATCAAGTTGCTAACAAACAGAAAGTTATTACCTCTCGGTGTTTAATTTCTTTTGTTTGTTTAATAGGGAGTTTGTGAGGCGAACTCCAGTGTCATATTTACATATTTAACATAGAGAGGTCTTCTATATCTAGATCCTCTAGACATTTTGTTGCGAAAAATCCACATTTTTTTTCTTTCAATACGACCGGAGATATTTGCACGAAAAAAGGCGAAATACTGGTGTATTGCTATTTCAATTGTTTAAACGAATTCGTTCCCGACCTCACCCGAAGTCTTAAACGTACAGTCATACTTCTTTATATATGTATTCCAGATTCTAGAAAAAAAATTGCTCCCCTCCCAAACACTTGTTCAATAAATATATTTTTACTCCAAACGAAGAAAAGAAGAAGAAGAAGAAGAAAAACGCTAAAACATCTTGTTAGTAATTTTTAACGCACCTGTATTGTTTAATAATTGAAATTTTTTAATTGTATAGGTACGTAAACCATTTTATAAATAAAATATCTAAATTTCTCCTGTTTCAAATGACAGACACAACAATGGTTTTAGTTAAAGTTTTAATTATCATTGTTTAGTAAAATAATAAGTTAATAATTGAGCATTACGTCATCTCGGCCTCGTTTGTGATGGTTAATTCTTGAGCCTGGCTATGCACTATGCAGGCACGTCTAAAACGCTGGAGTTGAACCAAGGCTTTAAAACAGCCTATATGTCAGTTAGTTTATTTACAAAACACATTTACAAATTCTATGGCATGCCTTAACAATGGCCTTCTACCTGCGCATTTTTTAAATAAACAACCCCTCTCGTCCATAATAAATAATGACAATATTATCCGTCAAATATTATACTTTCTTTTAGCTTTTAGTAAACCTAAATTGCTACTAAATTTAAAAAACAAGGAAAACCCACAAGTCAAGCGCTACAGAAAAGGATAGACTGGGCTGATTGACACATACCACTCCCAAGCGTAAAATTCTTGGAAGGACCTGAACTGAAAATGGCTCCATGTGGTTCCACAAAATATCGGTTACCTAACCATGCAGATTTCTAATCTCTGTTCCTCTTACTGAGTCATATTCGTATTGTTATTGTTATGGGTTTCTTAAAAATGCTGGCTAAGTAGTTTTTGAGATTTATGTTTGTAATAAATAACGACCATTTGAATAATCGTTACACAAATAACGATGTTATATTATGTGGTCTCTCGGGTGAAAAGCAGTTCTAAATGCTGAATTATGTTTGTTTAAATAATCTGAACAGTAAATTAGCCATTTCCGGAAGAATGTGGTAGTTGATTATGTAATGACTAACACGCTTTATTGGGACACAGGGTGTTTACTTAAGGTGTTTTTCTCGAAATTAACTAGGAAAAATAAAATGGTACGACCAGACGGTGCTTTTATTTTGTGTATCTTGCGTCGTGCGCTATGTAGCCCAGACGACAGACAACATTTTGTATTGCAACTTGCAAAATGACTAATTTTTTTTTTAATGAGTTCATGAAAGTGTATAGAATAATATTCCGCTCGGATGCAGAACATAAAAAAAAGTGAAAAAAAAATTTTTTTCATCCATTTTTTCCAAATTTTGAAAGTAAGTTAGGGTAGGAAAAATAAAACATACAGGTGGATAGACCACGTGTTTCTCAACAAAAAATGTCCTAATAAAATTTATCGCTAAAGCCACGGTATTCCTGGTGGTGGTAAATAGTGAAGTAACTTTGTCACTCTGCGCGGCCAAGCGCACGGTTGAATGCATACTATGGAATATGGTCTAAATGTTGGTTGTGGCATTTTCTTAATTTTTCTCTATTTCTTATTGGGATACTCTGCCACATGTATTTTCTTCTAAACAATGTCTGAAATCTACAAAATAATACAATTAACCAGTATTTTACTGGAAAATAACCTCTACGCCTGTGACTTCTACGCCAAAGGATCAGTTAGAGGGTGGTTTTTGACAAATAATGAATAAGAACAAAAATATAAAAATGACGTATTTTACTGACGTTTCGGAAAACGAATCTGTTTCCTTTCTCAAAGCGTATTATAATGTTTGTGTGCTGTGTATATTAAATACACAGCTTTAAGAATATATTTGTTATATTCAGTATCCATACTACTTACACAGAACTGTTGATATATTTAGTTGATAGTACTATCTTCATTGACTCGACTACAGAGTGTAATTTTCACAAAAAGAAACACTGAAAACAGCTACAAACTTATTAGCAATTTTACTGACAGTTAACAACAGACCAGAGGGCGCTGCACGCATCCAGTGTTGCTCCCAGTAAGTAGTTGTTTAAAGTGTATCAGGTTGGTACCACTGACGGTACAAAATTTGAATTGTCGGCACCAAATAAAGTGTGTACAAATGTTGTATCGTTCTATCTCCTTATTCCCAGTCGTCTGGCCAGTCGTTTGGCCAGTCGTTTTGTGATCCAGGAAGTATTCTAGTAGTGGATCTTGGTTTGATGTATAGCACACCTGTCAGCATATCGCCATCTATTGCGGTTGCCTGTTAGACTCAGAGCCTCACCAAAGCTGTTTCCTATCAGTCCAACGTTTTGGAGGGCATCTTTTTCTTCTCTTCTATCTATCATTCCATCAAATCATATACTATAGAGCACTTGTTATCGCAATCAAATCGATCTAAATTTTCAAAATTGGGTTGCTAACTTCACGCACATATTATTTTCACATTTTCCATCATTATAAAGTAAAAATGTAGAGAGTATATAAAGATTTTTGTTATGTAAGAGCTTGCAGCCTTGGAACGTAAACTGTAAGGCCGGCCCTGCACGTTTGAGTATATCCACAAAACGTTAGTATCAGGGACAGTTTTGAACATCTTCAATCAAACCTTGTGTGATAGCTTGATTGTCATATCAACCATAATAAAATACAACCATATTAACCAGATAAAAATAAGAATCGATCTTCTTAATTCAAAAAGGGAAAAACATTGGCCTAGTTAAATAGGGTTAAAGCATGTTAAATCGTCCAGCATTTAATCATTACTTGGAGAATTCATTTGCTGTAGACGTTTGCTGCGCAGACATATAAAAAGTCGAGCTAACCCGTGAAATAAAAACAGCAGTTAATGAAAATGCATTCTTCTGAGTGCAGGCCAGACTAGTAAACGTCGATGATGCATAACCAGTCTTTGGAGTCAATCGGCCACACTTTACTCCGTGTCTAATGTTCCTCGATGTCCAATACCCAAGCAACGAGCCATTGGCAAATACTCATTCGATTTTAACTATAAAACTTACTTTTTATTTTATTTCGAATATTCCGTGTCTGAAACCACAGTTAGTTATCGTGGTAAATTGTGCTATTGAGAATTAAAAACGTGTCAAAAGTAGTTTGTTGGTGGTTATAGGATTTAGGTAATGATTTCTGTTTATATCCGCCATTATAGTGACCTTAGTACTAATTCTAATATAATTTGTTAGTACTTTTAATACTGACTATAACAGCAGTTTTCACGCAGCTTAATTTGTATGACAATAAAAAATGTCAAATACTCGTTTAACAGCACAAAAAATATCCATAGACTGTTTCGTCATCAATGTCAGAATTGTTTTTGATCATATTAAATTGGTATTTCGTAGATCTTAGAAAATGTGATCCAATTACTCAGTTTGTTTGGAATTGTGACACTGCTTTTGTTCCTTTTTTAAAAGATTCTCACCATTATTAACCACCACAGAGTAGATAACTGAAAAAATCAGAGGTCTTAATAGCAAAAGATACGTCAAGATAATATCAAGAGTAATTTACCGCATGTGGAATACGAACAGACGCTTCCTGGCAAAACACTAGAAGGTCCGATGAGAATACCACAAGGAAGTTTACGATCGGTATTGTACTTTCTTTATAAAACCAACGGAACGACGGAACGGAAAGACTTAAATAAATAATTTCATCGTTCGCTGACGATAAGGCGGTCCTGGCATCTCCCACTGACCCAGTAGACCTAAACTGCATCTAAAAAGTATTCGACGCTGGTTGAAAAAAATATCGAACTAAACAAAATCCACCCATGTTATTTTCAGCATTCTCGAGGAAACCTGTGCTCAGCAGTACGTTGAAAACTAGGTTTGCACAAGTCGAAGAAGACAGATACCTCGAATGCGCCTAGAGCACGTGGAAAAAACATAACTAGACTAAGAGAAAGCAATTTGGAAAAAATATTGGCTAATCTGCCGTGAAGCACAATTGTCTATATGGATCTATGGAATAGCAAGCGACTTTTATATTTTAAAGCACGAGCCGCTCAATCTGCTCTAAAATCCTCAAATAAGCTTTGATCACGATCTAAATGTAAATTACAACAAAACTAAAATTATGGTTTTATACCGATCAAATAAAAACAACACAAACACGTTAACAAGGGTTAATGTGAGGTAGTAAACAAGACGTTTTGTGACCCATGTATTATTATTATTGTAGTTGACTTCCCTTTGTTTTATGGTACGTTTTACAGCGTCACTCATCCTCATCCTCCTCATCAGTCTCTTGGTAACATCAGTCCAAGGTGTTGGAAGGCGTCCATTCGCCGCTTACCATCTGATTTGGTAATATTGGCTTCCCTCCGCTTGACGTGGCTAAAAAATGATATATAGCTGTTGGTGCTATGGGCTATCCAAGTATTCGTAATAAATGTCTCCAGACTGGTATCTCACAAGCATCTAACTCCGCCTGATTGTACCCAAAACCTTCCATGTCTTGGAGTCTAAAGCACGATGGAGAAAACTAAAGCTTTACCAAGCCTGATCTTTGTGCGTTTCGTGACATTGTTATTGCGTTATATAGAGAAAATTCATGTTTGTAGAAGGCGAAAAGTGGATAGCGATAAACATGGCTTATGATAAATAACCGAACACTAGAGAAATATAACCTGATGCCAACCAGGAAACTGATTTTTTTATTTGATTTACCAGCGTACGCTAGGCATCACTGCCATTCCCTGGAAACAGTACCGGCGAGAAGGCTATGCTGAGTTGGATTTGGGTTATGCCTGTTTTTAGCAGCAAAATCCACATGACGCGCGACGTATGGTAAAGAAGTGTAGAGGGGGAAGTGTAAGTGTTTGTGAGATGCGTTGCCGCATTTTGCCATGGTCCTTTTTTTGTGTTTTTGTTTCTAGAGTTCTTCTTACGAGTCTTCTATTTCCTCCGTTTCTGTTTCAGGAAAAGCATAAATCTTTGCGATTTGTTTAAGGTATCCAATTTTTCCCTTGCTATTCGTTTCCAGTATGTTTGACCCCTTGCCTTTCCGTTGGTTCAAGATCCTCTCAATTGTTGTTATCTACGTATAGTCGTCACCCTATTTTTAGTTCGTTGCTGTTCAGTATTAGTGCTTTTTTTCAGTAGATGTGTTGCGCCTCTTCTTTGGACATATCCCAGCGCCTTTCTATTCTTTTTGTGATTGTTTTCTGTCTCATTAATGTTGATGTTTTACGTCGTTGCTTTAATCTTATTGTAAGACAGGTTTGGCTTTTGCTCCACGCATTTATTATTCTTAAGTCAAACTGTTGTGGCTTTAAGTAGACTGTAACTTGGTGCTAATTTAATAATAATTGAGTCCTACCTTTTTGCTGCCTTTTGTCGGTTCTGTTGCTCCACCCCTAGGAAGGAAAAGGAAAGAATGCAAGGATTAGGGAAGGGGCACCTCAAGCACAAAATTTGCACTAACTAAAAATTTTTATATTTAAAATACTATTCGACACTAGTTATTAAAATTTTGATTAATTGGAAACCGGTATTAATCTACGGCAACTTCACTATCTCTACAGCGCGAAACAACGTTCCTGCTCACCGCGTGGTTTTCTTGCAATTCAAATTCTAACTAGAGGCCGCTACTCGCTCTTTGGATTATCGTTACAGCAAGCGGCAACACAAAATATAAATTTTTGAAACATTTGAAACGGCCTAAACACAAACATATGTGCTATACGTTTTTTAGCGAATTGCCACTTTCGTTAAACCATGCGTCAAGTAAGGTTTTCCCGATGATCTTATCTTTCTCCATCTGGTCGTGTTTTCCTATGTTCGTTACAGTCTTCTAACATTATATTGGATTGGTTTTCCTTTTCTCATTTCTTCTGATTTCTTGAGTTACCCGCCTGGAAACACTTTTCCTACCCTCTTGTCTGAGGGTACGTGTACTAATAGTGCAGTTGTTGTACTTCTCCAATTTGTATGACTGCCGTGGCTATATTTTTATTTACCTTTTCCGTCTTTTCTCGATGGGGCTATCCCGTTTAGTCATCTATGCAACTCTTCAACTGATCTACTGCCGAAGTTGTTTTTGCAAAGTTCTTACTAATCATTCGTGTCTACTAATTGTTTTTCATTTCCCATCTGATTAAAGGTTTCACAATTCGTAGGAACTATGTCTGTTCGTCCATGCGAAGGTAACTGGACCAATTTTCTGTCTTAACCCTTTCAGGAATGGTGGTACAAATAACGTACCGCATATTGTATATGCATAGTGGACTGTATACACTGTATATACTATGTATACTGTAATGTATGCTATGTATCTGGGTACCACTCTAAAGTATATACTTTAAACAAAATATCAATCTCCACAAATGCAACCAAAGTATATTTTGTTGCTTAGCAATCCCAATAACAAAAAAAAAACAGATGAACTAGAACAAAATATCCTGTGCAGCAACGGGGCTTTTTGTGCATGATTTCCCGTGCCGGAAAGGGTTAAGCTTTAATTTGGCAAGCAAGTTAATGTCAGAAAAATGCCTCTTTAGTAGCCAATCCTTAGACCATTTCTTCGTTGGTACTGGTTTGTCTTTTCCTTCTGACTTATTTTAGAAACAGTTACAGCAACTACACTCAATATGAGCAGTTCATTCAGATGTGACTTGGTATTGAACTGAGAAAGGAATTATTCTTGGACTAATTATTTGGTGGCCATACAGTGAGTTAAGAACAACTGGACAAGACAGTTGAAAAAGAATTCAGTGATAGTAGAGGTATGGTTTTTATTTCCTCCAGCGTAATCGTAAGGTTCATTAGAGCTAAAGAATTTAGAATAAATTATGAAAAACAGAGAACGAGGCACGAGATAGATTGATTTAGAGAACTTCTAACAACCTCCCTACATTCCTATATTTCTGTATTAATCTACTATCTTGTTTATAATAATACGATGTTAAGAGGTAGTGTTTAATTAAATTCAAATGATGTTGAATGGTATTGTAAAAAAATAAAACGAATCATTGTCAACTTTTACGTTTAGGTTTAAAATGAGATTTAAAACAACTTTTCTTAATCATTTTTTTACGATTTTCTGAAAGTTTATTCTTATTCACTATGCCTTCACAGACTTTTGTGAATAACGTTAGACGCATGCCTTCCTTCACTTTCACTAATGCTCTTTTCTATCAACTCCTAGGTAACATCATTTCATTGAAAAGGAAAACAGGAAACTGAAAGAATAAAACCTGTAGAAGAATATCCCGCTTAAAATAATCAAAACCATATTCACTAAAACATTTATTACTTGTCCATCGTAATATTCAAATTTTAGATCCGCAATCTCTTATGACAGCGGCATCTGTTGAGGAGTACTATACAACAGGCATATGATCTATTGTAGTTTCTTTAAATCAATTACGAAACATTTTGACATTAAAGGAAGTACCAACAAGCAAGTGGGAAGTGACCCTTGGTGAAAATGGCTGAAATTAAAATATGTTGTTCCTCTTGACATCAAAAGTTCTCATGGGCACAAAGTCTGAAAATGGACAGTTTTCGAGATACAAGGGGGTGAAAAGACGATTTTACAGAATTTTATGGTTTCTTATGGGAAGTGGCCCTTAGTGAAAATGGTTGAATTAATATGTTGTTCCTCTTGACCTGTACATCAAAAGTTCTCATGGGCACAAAGTCTGAAATTGGACAGCTTTCAAGATACAAGGAGATGAAAAATCGTCTTTTCACCCTCTTGTGTCTCGAAAACTGTCAATTTTCAGACTTTGTGCCCATGAGAACTTTTGATGTACAGGTCAAGAGGAACAACATATTTTAATTTCAGCCATTTTCACCAAGGGCCACTTCCCATAAGAATTGTGCGGGGTCCTTTGGCATTCGGTCCTCCGGCCGAGTAGAAGTAAAATGAAAATTATTGATTAGTCTCATTGTAATCGAGAATACGTCATTGTGTGAAATTTCAAGACTGTAGGTATAGATAAGTGGATGGAAAATCGTTTACAACATTTGATCCAACAAACAAACAGAAAGACAAAGTTAAATAAAAGGCATAAAAAAAATTGTTTTTCAGTTTATTTATTAGTGGATTTAGTGTCACTTTTCAAAATGCGGGTACCTAATTATTGGCCTTAGCTATTAAATCAGTGCCTGTGCTATCAGTTCAAATGCACAATCATTCATTTTCTCATTAGAGAGTGTTTTATTGTGTTCAACGGCGTTTTGTTGATTATAATGATGTTAGTAATATACCATAAACTGTATGTATGTAATATCGACAATATGGTTAAATTTATATCAAAACAGACCATATAGTGCCTGTTATCACAAAATATTATCTGAGAGGTCACAAATTATGTATTTGTTCGATAGAAAATCTATACAGATAAACCATTTATCTTTTATCATTATAATATAATACATTCTTACTAAAGTACATTTTATCATATCGCTCAGCTCTTGGATTAGTCAAATCTGATTTCGTTCAAGTATTCCTTATGCGTGTTCTTTAGTACTTTATTTTACATGATTCTATGTTTAATTTCAGGCGTAAGTAGTGATTAAATTCTTAATATTACTACGGTTAAGGTTTGCATAAGTAAACCAAATTATAACAAAGTAGTACGAGTATGTGTCGTGCTGGTTGGTTTCAAATTGACCACAATTATGCTAATGTAAGAATTTTTCTTATCTGGAATTTTTGCCTACATTCATGCATATTACAACAAAGCTGTAGTTGTTCCGAGATTAGATTGGAATTGATAAAATATTGGTAAGATATTTTCCCATTATTTGAAAAGCTTCTTGAGAGATTTTTAACGTAAGAAGCATTCAAGTCGGAGTTTCATTCAGGTTTTCAATATATTTTTACGCATCGATGTTCTTGAATTCAAAAGCTTGAAACTCAAATATTTTTCAGTTCCTGATTTTACCACGGCAACACTTTCGATACGCTTTATGTTGTTTATTTACTCGCTTGGGACTAAAATAGTTCCATTCACCTACATGAAAGAAATATGTTTTTTGACGTGTTTTTGATCTTTAAAGAATCAAATCTTACGCTTAATAAAATGTTATTTGACTGAAAACGAATGAGGTTTGAATAAGGTAGGGTTATATAATATATGGTACTTATTTAAAAGTCTTCCATAAAAACTTAACGCCATCATTTGGTAATAATAGATATGCTAAATATTACATTTTGACGTTTTTCATTTTTTTATTTTCCAGAAATCGGAAGTATGTTTTTCTGTGTGAAGTTTTAGTGATATTTAATATATTAAAATCGTTTATAACTATCTCGTAAAGCGATAGTTACGACAAAGATATGTCATATATATTGTTAGTCATCAAATTCTGAATAACTTTCAAAATGTCCGTCCGGCATATTTTTAGTAAACGTTAACTTAAGAAGAAAAAGTCCGGTTGGGCTGAAGTTCATTTTGACTGGAGGAAGAACTCTTATTTTGAAAAAAATCTATCATGAAATATGAAAATTATAAATAAATGAAATGTATCAAAATGTCTCAATCTTAATGGAAGATAAAGAACCCTAACTAAATTCTAGCAGTAAATTCTACGAAGGGTATTTTGTTTAATCCTATCGATTAAATATATTTAAAACATTTCCCTACATTATAAATACGCCATATCTTAAATGATATTCAGTGAATATTATGAAGGTGTAGCAAAATCTATATCTGAATAGGTTAAATATATACAGGCCGAGAGTACTTTGAAGTGGAACATATTATCACGCATTATGTAGATACTCATATGGATCAATTTAATACATAAATTTAAGCGAATCAGATTTCGAAGAAAGTGATTTTGATGTTGATGACAGATAAAGTTAATCTAATGTATACATATTTAATTTATCGTTTTATTTTTTCTGGCAATTTTATTTGGTTGGATATTTGCATATTAGTCTAAGATCAGGCGGCTTTTTCGTGCAGATATCTGTTTTTTTTAAATAAAATTAGATTTAAATGAAAGATTAATGATAGATAACATAATAATTTACAGCCGGGTTGCCCAGCAAAATTTAGCTGCAATTACCTTTAATTACATGTATTGTATTGAATTGTTTCTACGACTGCCTTCGAAAACAACAAATAACGCACAGTAACAATGACTCAAACTGTCTTTTTTCACACAATGTGTGCAAAAATCCAAAAAACAATACTATGAACTCTTTCAGAATTATAAAAAGAATTAGTCCAATCAATGAATGCCCAAAAGGGGATTGTAGAGAATATTTAGGAGGGGAGAATTTTCCTCTTCAGGGATGGGTTGGGGGTAGTTAGGAGGTAAAAATACTGAGTCCCCGCCCCTTCAGGGAGGGAGGGGGGTGGAAAGGTCCGTTTTTTCGATTCTTCGGTATAACTCGGAAACGATGCGTCGTATGGAAAAAGGTAATCTGTGCAAAATTAAACGTAATTAAATTTTCCACAAGAATGTTTATATTCATTTTCTTCCTATGTGTTATAGTTTACGAGATACTCGCCACCGAAAATCTATGGTTAATAAGAAAAAAAATCAATTATGTATCTTGAATATTTCTATCAAAGCGGTTTACCGTGGTCTGCTAATAAATCACAGTCACAAAACAATCTTTATTTTACAACACTCGACGTATATACTAGCTTAATATTTTGTCGAAATCTATACATTTCCTTATATATACAGTGTGACTCACTTAAAATGAAGATACCCTTTTAACTTTTTTATTTTGTTTCCGATTTGAATCAAATTTTACTCTAGTATAGAACAAATTAGAATTTACTTATGACCAGAAAAACATTCTGCTGCTATAAAGGCAAAGTCACCTACGGTACTAAAATATGCTGAAAAAAATAAAACATTTTGAATGTTAGAAATTCTAAAAAATGCATCCCATCGGCGCCACAAACGTACATACACCAAAATTGGATTTGGTTAGTGATGGGGGATTTCTCATACATAAGCTCATCTGGCAAAGGGGATCCTCAGTTTCCGCAATTTGTGGTGGCTACGTGAAATTCGTCAAGACCCATCAATATGATTTTTAATCTTTTTCCTCATATTTTGGTACCGCAGGTGGCTTTCCCTTTTTAGCAGGTGAATGATTTTCTGGTCATAAGTAGATCCTTTGTTCTATACTTGAGTAAAATTTGATTCAAATCGGAAACAAAATGAAAAAGTTATGAGGGTATCTTCATTTTAAGTGAGTCATGCTGTATATTTAAGGAAATGTATAGATTTCGACAAAATATTACGTTAGTAAATACGTCCAGTGGTGTAAAATAAAAATTGTTTTGTGACTGTGATTTATTAGCAGGCCACGGTAAACCACTTTGTAGAAATATTCAGGTATATAATTGATATTTTTTTACTAATTATCGATTTTCGCTGGCGAATATCTCGTAAACTATAACACATATAGGAAGAAAATGAATATAAACATTCTTGTGGGAAATTTAATTACGTTTAATTGCATAGATTACCTTTTTCCGTACGACGCATAGTTTCCGAGTTATAAGCGAAGAATCGAAAAAAGGAACCTTTCCACCCTCCTCTCCCCCTGGAAGCGGCGGGGCTAGGGGCGGGGACTTTTAGTATTTTTACCTCCTAACTACCCCCAACACTTTCCTGAAGAGGAAAATTCTCCCCTCCTAAATGTTCTCAACAACGCTTTCATTGACTGGACTATATATAGAAAACTTTGTGTGCGCACCAGAAGATAGTTTGGAATGTGTTAAAATGTATAAGTTTCTTCAGATGTATAATATTTACATTTATGCATGGACTGTTAGAAATAGTTAGTTACTTATAATATATAAAACAAGTATAATAATAGCAATATATCATTGAAGATTTTGCTAATGATATTATGATTGTGGGACATTAAAAAGAGGGCTATAATAATACGTCAATTGGTCATCAAGTAAGTAATTATCTAGAAGAAACTGGTCATACATTCGAGACTAGACATAAAGAACACATCATCCTTTAGGTTTAAAAAAACGATTCAACTTTTTCAAACCATATTTTAGAATCAGGTCACAATTTTCCAAAGTTAGAATATCCATATATATTCCACAGACAGGGAAAAGCTTTAAATTAAATTTATTATCAATAGAACGGCGTCGACGTATTTTTTGAAAGCCTTAACTCGCCCTTTTTTTGTATTTTTATGTAAAACTTCTGTTATTAGATCGCTGCGCTGTAAACAATGATTGAATTTATTTTACGATGTAAACATAACATGTGATGATATCCTTATATTATATCAATTAAAATACTTTAAATTATTCCAGCTAGTCACACTTCAACAGTCGGTGATAAAATAAAGAAGCTATGTGCAGTCAACATAACGCGAAGAGTTTCATTAACTACGCCGCGCCGTGCATTGTGAAAATTTTGTTGAAGGCTTTTGATATTCTAGGAAAAGACATTTACCCACTTCGACAAAAATTGATTTTTACTACGCGCTTTCGCAATTTTCTTGCCCACTGTTTAATGCTCGTTTTCTATATTGACTGTCGCTGAAACCGTCTCCAGATGATATGCTATATTTATGCAGAGAGGAAGACAAACGTTTCCCGTGGATTGAAGCCGCTTCCAAACTACACGTATAATCATCGAATGCTTGTTTTTCATATTGTGTATATTTGTCGAGTAGTGTAGGAACTTCACAATACGAATGTTCGTCATTCGTGCAGTTCCCGGACGATTTTTCCTCTAAATGTGCCGTCAGTCAAATGTTTGGCATTTCGGTTGTCTAGCCGCAAATTCTCTTCCGAATTGATCGGGTACAATGAGGTCTTTTCTTTGTAGTTACCAAATATCTAGTAGATGGTAACGGGGGTCAATTCAGGTTATTCGCATAAGTTTTTTAAGCATCTTCAGTTTTTAGGAATAGTAAAGCGTTTGTTGCATATTCCAAGAGAAACTTGAAAAATGAGTATACAAGCTTACTCTATCACTGTCAACATAAATAAGCGGATCCGCTGAAATGTGCTGCGAATTCCTAACCCGTACATAGTGACAAAATGCAATCGGTTTATTAAGTAACTTTTAGTATTGTCCGGTTAATAAATATAAAAAACCGCTGCCCAAGGAATCACTACTTCCACATCCAGATTTTCTATCCAAGTCACTCATAACGAAAAAATTTTGTATGTGAAAATAATTGCTTATGGAACTTTAGTAATATAATATTTGAAATCCTCTAACCCATAAAACGATACTCCACATCGGTAGTGGGGTGAGGTGGTGATAGGGGGTGGTAGTGGGAGTGGATAAAGTAAAAAAATATTTTGAGGTTTCTGGTTTTTGTACACACACTTTCATCCCCTTTAATAATGGGGTGGGGGTGGCTAATGCCAAAATTTTTTGAGACCTTAGCTTCTCTTGTATATACTAAATACCAACTTTATGAACTCTTACTTGCTTGATTTACCTATTTTCCCCAATTTTACCTTCGACGGAACAAGATGAAAATATAATCTAGTTCTAGATCTCGTTAAAGTACATTTGTGTACCAAATTTCAAGTCAATATCTCAAACGGTTCCAGAGTAAACGTCCGCACAAAAAAAAAGTTACAGACCCTCAGACAGACAGATTTTTTTTTCACTCAAACTTAAAATCTCGGCGTTCATAACATTCTAAGCCTATTTGAACAATAAAATTTTTTTAATTTTTTTTTGTCGTTACCATACTTCCACTGGATGGGGAAGTAAAATTACTACTGCCAACATCGAATATTAAATGAAATTTGGAACTAATCCCGGGTTAACCCCTACTGCGATCTATCGGCTTTTTTGGGTGACTCGGCCAATCACCATCGTGTTTAAAAAAAAATTCTTTTGCTTCAAACTTAATTGTGCACGTATCATTGAGACAGGCTTAGTTCAAACCGACGCGACGCTGCGCAGACATTTTTGGTGTTCAAATAATGGTAATGAACACTGTTAGCAAACCCTCATTATTGTTTATCGTAGTCTCCGACAGATGCCCTCTCCAACGCGAAAAATGTTCTCCTTGATGTAGGTAGAACTTTCCGTGGGATACAAACAGATAGATATTTATTTAATGGCGGCATTTTTGTCTCTTTTGTATGTTAGTATCCTATATCCTACCCAGTAAAAAACTACAACGTATTAGCAAAATTTAGCTGTGGGCCAAGTTCAGCCCTGTCCGTCCCTTTCAGCAAGTTACTCTCGTCAAATTAAACTTTTTTATAGAAATCCTTCCAAATCGAGTTGTAGGTTGTATAAGTGGGACCCGTCTGAGTTGGCTACGTACGGAATGTGGGTGGCCTGCAGACCATCTTCACAGCGAGATCACAGATGTCATTCAGCATTAGTACTTAAACTTTGAAAAGGACATCGTAAATGCTGACCAAATCCAACCGGAATTGTTCCATCGACAGAACCCCTGCCCGTAAATCGCTTTATCGTAACTTTATCACACTCGACTGGTGGTGTTTTGACTAAAAGCTCTTTTTCCAAGCTAGACGAAGATAATGCAGACTAGTAAACAAGAGACAAGCAGATTAACAAATGACTAGCAAGGGGTATTCGGAATACTGACGCCGCTTCAATTTTCTGAGGAGCCGAATAATTAGATATCTTGTTTTGTTGTCGCCTCAAATGCCCAACCGTACAATGTTTGTGTAGTGGACTGTAAATTAAGAAAATTTAATCATACTGAGGGGGCACATGATGTAAAAATTATCGTAGTACAAAAAATAATTAGTAAATTGTAAGTTTTTATATTTGGCAAATATTTTGCTCTAGAACATGTGACCTGCCAGCCAGTTTACTTAAAATGTTAAATAAAAAAAAATAGTTTTTCAGAAATTTGATGTTCAAAAATATATGTAATGGAGTCTGGAGCAATAGGAGTCAACACATTTAATTCTGTGTGAACGAACATATTCACTACATTTTTTAAAAATACTTATTCTCATTCAGAACGTCTTTGCAAGCGTTTTGTGATATATCAGTTATTCTAGCAGGACTTCCTTTGCTGTATGGCACGTTTGACACCATCTGCCATGATTGTCTGTTAGCCCTAACGCCTCACCAAAGCTCTATCCCATCAGTAGCTTGTTGATATCAGCCCAACGTTCGGCTCTTATCATCTGGTTTGCCCTGAATTATCAACCGTTCTATAGAATAGAATAGAATAGAATAAATTTATTCACCATAAATCTTGTTACAGAAACAATATCGGTTTTGTCATGAAAATTCACATAAAATATAAGATATAAAATATAAAAACCAATTAATATAATATGTTACAAAAATTGTATAAAACAAACAAGACTACAAAAATATATTTAATAGAAAAGAAAACATAAAAACAAAGTAACAAATATTTGTACATATAAAGGTAAAGCCATTACCGAACAGAAAATTCGGTCATGTTATAAAAACAATGTTCATTTAAAATCATTTTCAGTTTGCTTCTGAATAACCTACAAGAAATTTTAAATATGTAAATGCATGTAACAGTCATAATTTTGTTTTGTTTTAAAAGTATCTCTGCATGATTCTCGATGGTTCAAACCAAACAAAATCCCAATAATTCTCTTTTGCATTTCGCCTCAGCTGATTGACCCCCATATACTAATATTGTAGCTAATGGCTGAATATGCTAAAGAGTAGTAACATGTCATTAATGCATTATTATTCAAATACTAGGTACATATAAAAACATTGAGACTCTGCTACACATGAATAACAATAATTGAGAAGATCATGAACGAACTAGGAAAGGACTAAGCGTACGGTGAAAGAACAGCAAGGAAAGGAAATAAAGGAAACAGAAGACTCGGAAGAAAAAGAAGTCTAGAAGGAAAAACACAAGAAAGGGAGCTTAAACACTCTTTTACGGCACAATGCGGCAACGCATCCCACAAATGCCTATATTTAATAACTACATACCCACATTCCTGTACCATGCGTCATGTGGCATGTGACTCCCGCTGCTGGCACCAAGCATGGCCCTAATCCAGCCCAGCGTAGATGTAACCGACCCGTCGGTATGTTCCCGGAAGTGACAGCAATGCCACAGTACGTTGGGAAATCAATCAGTCAAAATAGAAACTCTCTATTCTTATTAATACTCACTCTCTCTTATCATTAATTTAAAAATACATGTATTTCTTTGTATTTTAAATAGTTGTACACATTTAAAGTAAATGTTTAATGTAAAGTGACTTACAATTCCATAAACAAAGATGCCATAAAGATTGTGATTAAACAATGACTTGAATTCTGTGAAAGAGTAGACGGGATAGTAAATAGAAGAACATGTATGTAATCATTAGAAGTTTCATTCAAGAAACTTAATATCCAATATTAACTAACAAGGTCCAATCGGGTGAAATTTTATTTAATAATTTTTAGTGAACCATTTTTTGAAGACATTAATTTTTTTTTAATGTTTTCAATCTTTTTCATTGTAAAAAGTTGAGGAGACTTTTGAGATGCCTAAAACCTTCCCCATGAACACCAAGAATGTGTCGTCATGTAGTGAAAGTTTCATCAACATTTTTTGTTTGAGATTTATCAAAAGATTTTGTGTAGACGTTTATAATTTGTAGGCAGACTTTTAAACTGTTTATTCCTATTTTCTGCCTACCTCTCTCTTTACTCTGTGATTGTGATGATATTGTGTTTCTCAACTGACATTCTGCTTATTAGGTGCATGCCTCATTCAAATCGGATCAGTAATTTTCTAATTATGAGGCCACACATACAGACATGAGGACATACGAACAAACGCACAACCGAACTGAAAACCAACCTCCCTTTTAAAATCCGTTAAAAATGATATTCTACATCTTTTTTTAACTTGTTAATCATAAATAAGTTGGGACTAAAATTTTGTATTAATTCCCACCGACAAAAATGGAACACATAAGCTGGAGAGTCAAAAATTGGCTTGTCAAGTCATTTTCCGAAGGCGTGTAGTCGGCCATTCCAATCCGAGTTGCAGCCGCTTTTCTTATCTGGCTTAAATGATTTTTAAAATAACCGAATCAGAAATCTGAAAAATAAAAGGTATGTTCTACATAAAAAAATAAACAACTTTTCTCTTTAGCATTTTTCTCCAGAGCGCAGTTAAAAATTATTGAAATAAGAAAAATTCGACTTTTTGAGGCCAATTTCTGGCTCAAATTGGTCGACGACTACAAAATTGCAAAGAGCAAAAGATTAACATTTTTTAGCGTAAAATCGAAATCCACAATAAAAAAGAGTGGTTGATTATATGAAAAATATGTTATCTCGTAAAAACCCCATTAAACAGCTGCCCCTGCGCCGCTGCAACCCGAATTGCTATGACCGACTACACACGTTTAGAGAGACTCCATAAGCATCTCCACCCATTTTTGACTTTCCAGCAACACAGTGGCGGAACTACGGGGGGGGGGGGCTAAGGTGGCTAAAGCCCCCCTAAGTAGTGCATACAGGGTCTAAAATAATAGACAGCTATTACACAAACTATAATGCCCTACCTAAATACCTTACTCCCACACCCTAACACTGAAAACCAGTTGCTAAAAACGGGAGATTTTATTAACTTGAATACATTCTACGCAAGCAAGTATTCCAATAAATAAGTAAAGTTTTGTTTTTATCCAGAAGCGTATATTAATATTATTTCAGCCCCCCCTCCCCCAGATCGAAATCCTGGTTGCGCCACTGTAAATGTTCCATTTTTGTCGATGGGCTCTCGTACTATCATGATTTTATTAAATTATTATATTTTTAGTTAAGTGCTTTATTTACTATTTGAGCATTTTTTTAAGCTGCTTAAGCTTGGTTATTTAGTCGTTACTTTATTATTACCACTAGTGGTAGTAGAACTATCGATTAAAGTAATTGTTAGAACAAAATAATCGGCATTTGAGATCGTTTAGTTCTTGCCTAAAGAAGAAATAAAGTAGTTATAATGTAATATTAATACTTTAACTAAGATCTTTTGTAATCACCAAACTGTTAATCATTTTACGGAAAAATATAGCATATCATTTCAGGTATCGGTAACCGTAGTTTTAATGCCGCGGTCGAATTCGCAAAATAATCTGTCTTGTTTTTGGCCTGTTTTTAATACGTTGAAAGACGAGAATCAGATTTTGTGGGTAGAAAAGCAAGCAAAGTATAAGTAAGAATTCTCCCCAGGCAAGAGGGACTTAGTGTGGCTTCCAACGAAGTATAATCCGATATCACAGATTTCTTTCAGCAGTGACACGCAAATCGACTAAATTCTTTTACTTATAATCGCCCGAATTAACGTGTTAGTGTCATAATATATCCTATACGACATACATCCATTACTTTTTAATATTCATTAAACAGAGTGGAAAAATTATTTCTACGTTATACTTTCATTAAAATTAACAATTATAAAATTTACCAGTAATATGGTAATGTGAATGATAGTAAGTACCTCTTTGTAGGTGGCTGGCTGTTTCCAGGGCCCTAGCCGGGGGGGGGGGGCGTTACCTCCCAACTTTGTCTGTCTTGGCAAAAGTTGGAAATTTGCGACAGTTGGCAAGGCAAGGAATATGTTTTTAGATTTTCTCCCCCTCTCCCTCTCATCAATTTTTTGGAGGAATTATTATTTATTTATTTAGAGTTGGCTTCTTAAGATTATGAAGTTGGCAAATTTGAAAAATAACCCCCAAAAAAGTTGGCTTGCTACGGCTCTGGCTGTTTTCAGTATGTGTAAGGTAGAGCACTGGTAGTGGACATTCGAAGGCAAAAAAATTCACTTTTTACATTGTAAACAATGTTTTTTTTTAACCTTCCCACCCATAAAAATGGAGATGCTACTGAAAAGAGTGAAGTGTGGTATATGGTTGTAATCAGAATAACATCTATTTTCGAATTATACAAAAAATGGATGTTGTGTTAAAGTATAAAAAAGTATATGTGCCAAAAGGGCACAAAATTTCATTCGATCTACACCACGGTGTATTAAATAGGTGGTCCGACGTACGGCGCTTTCCTATTATAATAATGGCTTCATAAGTGCATGGTTTCTATTTACTTTTTAGTAGATGGCGCGAGCAATAATGTCCTAAAATTACCTGGGCATGTGCATCATATAACCAACATAACCTCAAATTTTAAGGTTTTTTCGTTTATTCTCATTTTTATTGTTTGTTTAGGCATTTTTAGCTTATAGCCATGCTGGCTCCAAGCAAATATTTAAAAATTCACGCAAATAATTTTTCAATATTGTTGATTGATAAAAATAGACTACTAATTATAGGTTAGATTCCTAACCTGCAAAAAGTGTCTTATTTTATTGTGACAAACTATTTAAAACTTCATACACATTACGTTGAACTTGATTTTGGTTGAAAGTACAGGAACTAGGCAGAAATTTTAATAATAGCTACGTAATACTTGTAAATTTTAAGAAATATATATTTTTGAGGTTAGCTGTGGCGACACGTGCAATGCTGCATGTAGTGTTGCATATATTCTTTCAATCTTTTAATTTAGCTAATGTCAACAGCTAGCTCAGATATCACTGGTCTCTTGTTTCACTAAACAAAAAACAAAAGGCCGGGAATGTATGCAACACTGTATGCACGTATGCACAGAACCTGTAAAATTATCTATCTATGCGTAAGTAATGAGAGAACTTATTGGTCCTGCCATCTATTACATTATGTACAAAGTAAGCACTTATGAAGCCACTGAGAGGTTGTCGTCGCATCACCTATTTAATACACCCTTATATACATAATTTATACTCTACATATATAAAACAGAGTGTAACAAAGTTTTACCTATATTTTCTGTCCAGTGAATTGTTTAAGTATTGCTCGATGAGCTAGGAACTTGAAATTTGGCATGGAGGTAGGGCATACCTTTCCAACCCTCAGAAGATTCCAAAAATTGCAGAATTAAAAATGGCGGCTCCAATATGGCTACCAATTCGTAGATATATAATATCCTTGGAAAACAATACTACTTACCTATATTAAAATGAAAACGATACTAAAATGGTAAGAGCTGTGAACAAAACTATGGAAACAAATTTGTAGAGAATTAAATTTGACATAAAAAAGTTAATGGCTGCATATATGTATCTTTTATTGATTTGGGAATATGCGTTTAAATTCGTTGAATCGGTACGATGCAACACTTTGCACGCTTCCTTTGAACATTCTACAAAAGATAGACATATGCTCTCCACTGAATTTTTTGTAGCGAATTTAATTATCTACAACTTTGTTTTTAATTTTTTTTTCATATCTCTTATTATGGCAATGTTCTCATTTTAATGTGTGTATTGTAAAAAGTTCAAAATATTATGTATTTTTTTGCCATTTTGCATGATTTTCAAGGTTAAGTCGGCCATTTTGAATCCATCATTTTCAGTTTTGTAATTATAATGTCAACATCGTAATCAATGGTCTCGGAAGCCCTTGTATGAATTTTTTCGTAATTTCTTCATTTAAATTGTTTGAGTTATCACAGTTGCAAAATATTTTTTGATAAAATATTGATTTTTGGATTTTTGGAAAAAAAAATTATTTGCACACTTTTTTAATGAAACTTTTAAATTGGCCATTTTTAGAGTAAGTTGCCAAAGGTTTTGATTCAAAGTATTTCCGTAATAACGCACTTTTTTATCTAAATGCACTAGACACGTTAGCATACTTATTTTCAGTGATTGGAATTTTGGGTTTAATTTCAGGTGCGTAGTTACAAGGATTTATTAAAATATGCATGCATTTTTAGTTGTACATATGTATACATGTATTCTATTATGCCCAAAATAAATGAGAAACTCTATAAGGTCGGTAGGTAGGTTCGTATTACATTCAATTTTGATTTTGTTAGAAAGAGTACATTCATTTGATTTTTTGGTGTAAAATCTTATATACCTATGTGCGTTACTGGAATTAAACCCAAATTCCGATCATTGCTTATTATACAGTGTGGTTCATAAGTATTGGTACAACACTTAAATCTGGGCACTATAGGAGTCAAAATATTTAGATTTGGCCAATCTCGCCTTAACGAAATGTTGAAAGGTAAAAAGTTACAGGGTGTCAGAATAAACATTTATTTTTTTATTTTTCCTTGTTATTTAATGAGTTTTTAAAATTGTCTTGTGAAAATTGATGGGTGGGGGTTATTTAGGGTGGGAAATCATAACACACTTTCAATTTTCGTCTAGCTGCCAGAGGGCGATACGTACGCTATATTTAATGATTTTCTCCAAATACAACAGTGTTTGTGCAAATTAAAACTTCCATTCAACTTTCTTAATTGCCTAATGAAATACTAATTTTTAAAGGTATTTGTTGAGACACAGCATTATAGGAGTAAATAAACAAGAATTAGTTGTTACAGAGAGTTTTGTTTAATTTAGTATTGTGTTTTTTCTTTGTTTCTAATATTTGTTTATAAAAAATGCCTCGCCATACATTTATTTCGAATTCTGAAATGGGAGACGTGTTTTGTGTATACTCGCAAGTAAATTTTTGTGGTCGTGCAGCAACTCGAAGGTATTTAGAACTGTACCGAAACAGAAGGCAGCATGATCATGGTTATTTAAAAAACTGTTCTGGTCGTTAGGGAGAAACAGGTGCGTTCCCCCCAAAACCTGATATCGCTGGTACTCCAAAAAGAATATATGTGGATCAAGAAGAAGTCGTTTTAGTTCGTGTGGCAGAAAATCCGCAAGTACGCGCGGCGGTTATCGACAGCAATTGGTTTAAGTCAGTCGTTCATTCATAGGTTATTAAAAAAGAAAAACTTAAAACCATATCACTTTACTAACAAAATTTGTTACTTTCGTGATCTTCATGATTTTGGGGTAACCAACAAAATGTTGACCATGTTTATGAAATGAATATTGTTTACGGATGGAGATGGAGATTGCATACTAGAACCGAGTTTCCTTGGCCACTCCGTAGTCCGAACATCAATACTTTGTATTTTTACTTTCGAGGTATTGTAAGTAAACAAAGATACCATAAATATCCACGAGGAATTATTGGGAAAAATTTGTCAAGCTGTGGAAAGAATTGGGGATGATAGAATCGTTATTTAAAGTTATACAGTATACAAATAAACGTTTACAAAAATGTATTAAGGTTAATGATTGTCATGATTGTTTACCATTTTGAATAAAATTATTTATGTCCACTAGTTAAAAAGTGCATTATTTACTTGGTTTTAATCTCCGATGAAGATGAAAAGTTGTTTAACGACATACAGCCAATTACCACATAAGCGGTTTGAGCTGCATAACAGAAAAAATATTTGCAACTAAAAATTGTCAAATTTTTGCCTCCCAAATAAATTTTTCAAATTGCATAATGAATTTGCATATAACTTTTGTTTTATACTTTTCTCAAAAACTGTAGCATTTAGAGACTTGAAACGAGTATATGTTTTTTACTAAGAAATAGCAGAAGCAGAGGAATGTAATTTTTATGAAAAATCTGCCGTAAAGGTGCGTTTAAAAAATTTATCTCCCTTTTAACGCATTAAATGTAGCGTATGTAGTGCCCTCTAGAAGCTGGACTAAAATTGAGAATGTACTATGATGTGCCACCTCAAATAACCCCCACCCGTCAATTTTCAATTTCAAAGGAATATAAAAAACAAAATTTTAACTGTGACACTCCGTATCTTTTTATTTATCAACATTTCATTAAGGCGTGATTGGCTAAATATTAATATTATTATATCCATATTTTGACTCCTACTATCCACAGTTAAGTGTTGCACCATTACTTATGAATCACCCTGTATAATAAAACTTTCTACAGTTGAGAATTTGTGTTGTCTAAATGCCTGTGGCGCGTCCAAAGTCGAATTACGTTTGGTGCTGGCGAGATGAGGGCTATTCGTCGGTCACGTTTACGGTGTCTAATGAGCCGAAGAGATTTGTACACTATCGGATCACTCGCACCCTTGAATCTTTTGCTGGTCAATCACATTGTTAACAAGCCGACCGCGATCACTTTTCTTATATTCTCCCTCGAACATCCAAATATTTGTACAAAAAATAAACTGTCAATAAGACTTGGTCCGATTGCACACGCGAATATTAGTAGAACGCATGGCTTCGTAAAATACTTGTACAATATTTTTTAACTTCTTTGTGAAACTAGGTAGAACAATGATTATATTATTTCTCAAAGCATCGAGTTAACATCCCGGGATTTTAAGTCATAATAATATTTTATTTACTTAGTTTCGGTTTAATAATAATAATAATCATAAATGAATAATAATAATAATAACGGCCAACAGACCGAAGTAGACTCCGCCTTCACAGCAACACGTCGAAGACTTTTGGCGTGGAATTTTGGAGGACGAAGTGATGCACAAAGAAAATACTCCGTGGATTGAAAATGAGCGTAGGCAGCATCGACAGTGTTAGTGCGTTTTCACATTGCACGATACGATATCGTTGTCGTTGGACAGTAACGACATCCGACAGACGAGAATATCGGACACGCTTTCACACTATAGGACAGGTCGTGACGATCAGCGGTCAGTATTAATCCCAAAGGACAATAAATATTTTACTACTGTACCTGTTTTCTCTTTTTCCTCTTGATTTAAATCGTATTTTCTAGAAATTCGCAAATTTCTCGCCAAGAATTATCTCGCAACTGTTTATTTTTTGTACTCGTCCTGAGTTTTATCCCATAAACAGGATTTCGATTCCACTAGCTCAATTAAAGATACAACATCATATTTAAATGCCATATTGTATGTACGTGTTTCAATAATTAAATTGTAAATACACTCTATTTTGTCGTCCGACAGCTACGGGGAGCGATGGAGTCTACGATATGTCATGTACCGTGGATGATGTCGTTACCGTTACCGGACAGTATGAAAACGTGCCATATGTTTCCATATATTCTGCGTGCCCCGATATCGTATCGTCTGATGGTAACGATATCGTATCGTGCAATGTGAAAACGCACTAGGGCTCTTTTTCACTGGCCGACGATACCGACACTGTCGTACCGATACTGAAGAATAGCATTTAATAGCACGGCGCCGACAAAACGGTATCGTATCGGCAAGTGAAAAAGAGTTCCATATCGGCGCGGTAGCTCAATCGGTTAAGGCGTATTGAGTGGCGAATATGCTGATCGACTGCCTACCGCGCTCTGGGTTCGACCCCCAGCCCCGGTATTGACAACACCGGTGGGTGTGGATGTATGTCTGCGTTTTTCCAAATGTGTAACCCCCTTCCGCACAGCCATGGCTATGGATTTGGGGGTTGTCTACTATCTGTGGTGTGTTTATGTTTATATAATTTTATACGTGTGTGCTGCCCCGATATCGTTTATCGTGTCGGCCAGTGAAAAAGCAGTGTTTTTTCACTGGCCGACACGATAATGACAATGTCGTACCAATACTGAAGAATAGCATATAATAATACGACGCCGACAAAATGTGACAAAAGGTATCGTATCGGCAAGTGAAAAAGAGTTCTATATAATTTTATACGTTTGTGCTGTCCCGATATCGGTGTCGTTGACGACGAATCGGTATCGTCTCGGCTAGTGAAAAAACGTCCTTATTCTTTTACCTAGTGCTCGTCCCCCTTTCAAACCAACTAGAAATCGACCAATACCGATATTGATATCGGTATATCGGCCATATCGGCGTTGTGGCCGATTATCGGTACCGGTCGATAATGGATTGTAATATCGGCGCGATATCGGTGTCAGCCAAAAAATACTTTTCTTTTTAATTTTAATTAAAAAACAAGTCAAAACGTAATAATATTAATATTTATTTAATTATTTAATAGTTAAGTTTAGGTAAATTATGATGTAATAAAATTAGTTTCTGCTCGATCTGGATTTAATCGGCTTCTTAATAATAATAATAATAATAAAGCATTTATTTACCCAAATTGACAAAGTTAACAAAAATGAATAAATTACTACATTACACTAGAGGTAAATAAAAGGCGAGTAGTTCAGTTTACTGTCGAAGCCAGCAAACTGTTCTTCCACTACCGCTTCTTGCAGATTCATAAACGTTACTAACTGAAGAAAATAATTATTCGCTGTAAACGCTACTTGGTGGAGGTGCAAAATACATTACGGGCAATTGATACAGAAAGGGAAACATTTCTTTCTTGTTGGCCCACCAAGCTAAAGGATCTTCAGTTCTAGCAATCGAGGGTAATTCTATGTATATTTGAATTTCATTTTCAATTTTAATTAATAAATCTTTCTTTGTAATTTAGCTGGGCTTAATTTATTTAATAAATTTCCCACACCTCCCCTTCATAAGGGCGTTTTTTCACTGGCCGATACGATACCGATTCGTCGTCAACGACACCAATACAACGATATCGGGGCAGCACAAACGTATAAAATTATATGAAACTCTTTTTCACTTGCCGATACGATACCGTTTTGTCACATTTTGTCGGCGCCATGTTATTATATGCTATTCTTCAGTATCGGTACGACATTGTCGATATCGTGTCGGCCAGTGAAAAAACGCCCTAAGTGCGCCAAAACATGTCATGAGCAAAATCATTATTATTGCTCAGGTTATCGACGTTATCTTTGCTTGAAGATTGTCTAGCAAATTGTGCCAATGGAAAATCATCACTGTCATCCGAAGTACGAACATCGACAATCTCTGACTCATCATATACATAACCATTGTTTCTCATAATCTCTAGTTTTATTTCTTTACGAGTATTTTGCCACAAATCATCTTCAAGGAAACATTTCTTAAATCTAGAATCCAATAATATTGCAAAAACGAGAACATTTTTAGGAAAAGATTCCTTAAATCGCTTATTCAAATTAATTTTTAGCTCATCTTTCACTGTTTGGACACCAGAAAAATTAACATCATCATTAATTAGATAATTTGAAAGTTTTAATCAGTGGTATTAGTTCAGATATGGATATGGATTCGACTTACTGGCAAGATTAGTAATCTCTTCAGAGTTTTAATAGGTTCAGTAAATTTTTTGCTAGTTCCCATTGGTAAAATGTCAGGGCCTTTTCATTACCTGCAGAATTTTCGTCGACTATGAACAAATGTAAAGCATTTTTTTGGTCCACCAAGCGTTCTAACATGTAATAACTTGAGTTCCATCGTGTTGCTATATCTTGAACTAAAGTTTTTTCTGGCATATTAAGTTGCTTCTGAATTTTCTTCAATTTTTCGGAAGCCAATGAGAAATGGTTGAAATGTGAAACTATACTCCTCGCTTTTCCCAGTAAATCTATTATGTATGGATCGTTGACTTTCAATTGAATCCTGTATCACTAATTGTAATGTATGTATAAAACAAGGTTGATGGGTTAATTTCTTTGATACCTTTTATCATGTTGGAAGCATTGTCGACCAAAACTAGGAGGATTTGATTGCAATTTAATTTCCATTCTTGTATTAAACATTAAACTGTTCATATTCTGGGCAATAGTTAAACCTGAATGTGTACCTGGAAAATATTTGCAAGACAATACAAATGAACACCTTTCCTTTTCGTGAAGTCTGTCCAATGAGCACTGAAAGATAAAAATGGGTTGTTATTAGTGTATAGTTAGGGGGGAGCGTAGAGGCGACTTCAATGTGAATGTCAGTCGATATTCCGTTGAAGCAACGTCGAGCGCGGTTAGTACTTGGATGGGTGACCCATCTTGGGAAATACAGCGTTCTCGTCTCACCTTCTAGCGACTTGTATATCAGTGTATACGCGGAAGTTACGTAATTTCAGACGAGGATTACGTAGTGGATATACCATCCTTCGGAGGGGATGTAAAGCAGGCGGTCCCTTGTCTATTAAATGTTAGGCAAGTAAAAGATCCCTACTCTTCTTAAGGGAAGAGGTTCGGCAAAATTTCCACGTTGGGGGTAGCTCATCTCCTGGCGTCGGTGATAGGCCCTGGTATCGGAAATAGGTCGACGTTAAATAAATAGATAAAAAAAATTAATAAGTAGTGTATAGTTCCAAATATCATTGGTTATAGAAATTTTTATATTTTCATTGTCTTCTAAAGTCGTCATCTATTAGCTATGAAGCTAACGTCATAGAAATCCGACAAACTGTTTCACAAATAAAAGCACTCATTTGCCCAAAGAAATTTCCTCTGGCTAAAAATTTATTATTAAAAATAGGTATCTACCGTCCCCATTTCAGGATTTCACCCAGGATTAGCCGTCCACGTCATACTGGAAGAATTATTTTTTAGAAATAGATTATTAAAAGTCCGCTCTGTGATACTTCTGTCAAGGGGGGATAAAAAACAAAAATAATATTGAGCAAAATATACTTTAATTTTTTATAGCAAATCTAAGGCCGATAAATCGACCGATACCGATAATCGGCCATGTAAATATCGGTATTGGCCGATTATCGGTATCGGCCTAAAAAATCGTATCGATCGATCCCTAGTTTTTTTTATAATTTTGCATGCTTGTCTGATGGTGGTATTAAAGAAAATGCAATTTTTCATTTTCATAATTTTTTTTCTGTAAAAAAATTTGTTATAAACAATTTGTGGAACTATCATTTTAATTCGTTTTTTTTTCTCCTTAAAATGGTACTGTAGCGAAAGTTATTTAACAATAAATATTGTACTATAAATATAGGGTCATATGCACAACTGAATAGACTAAAAAAATGTAGGTATTCATCTAACCGAGAAAAAGCCGTAGCCGGGTAGCTATGGGGAATCGGCCTTTGCATCGATTTGATTGATTTTCATCTCAAAGGTTGCTTTTTAAGCGAAATTGAGACATGCTAAATATCAGCTTCTAATTGTTGATATTTACTGAGAAAAAAATATTTTTCGAATTTAAAAGAAAATTTTTTTTCTCAGGAACCGCTGATGCGAATTCCATGGGATTGAAATATGTCATAGAGACACAAAAGATCTACTAACGAAATTCTTTTTGTAATTTTCACTATACAGAAAGTCTGGGAAATAATAGCGAAAATATTTTAAACATTTAAAAAAATATCTTATACTTGGAGGGGAATTACCATTTTTGTGTCGTATGTTCCTCATATGTTCCCCTATAATATGATATCAAACTCAAAATTATCTGAGGGGTATAACATATTAATATTGATGAAAGTTTTAACTAACAAGCGTTCAACTGTAGTAATTATATACAATAAAAGTTTATTTTTAATAAAGTAGCTTGAAAATGTATTAAAAATGGTATTGCTTAATCATCTTCACTGTCTTCTTCAATAGTAACAGGTGTATCATCATACTTAAATAGTTTAGGAAGTCATTATTTTTTATAAATATCTTGCATAACATAAATAATATATGATCGCTGCCAAATGGGAGCAACACCCAACTGTTCTCATACCAATAGGACACTCGCAATTATGTCTTAGGATTCCAGAACTACCAGAGCTATGTGGGTTATAGTCCAAAAAGCAACGGTATGTTTTTCTTGAAATGTGACGCGATGGAACTTGGACTTTTAAAATATTAGACTTATCTTTAACAAAGTACATGTCTATAGAGCCGTCTTCCTTCATCATTTCATCCAAAAAGGTTATTTCTTTTCGATATTGGTAAGTACCCGTGAAGAATATTTGGAGTTCAGTTTCGGTCATTTCAGGGAAATCCAGTAGTTCGGTTGAGGACAGTATTTGAAAAGGTAGTTCTTTACGCAACCAGCTCTTTCGCTCTACACTCTTATTTCAGCTGCTAATGTATTTTTTTCGTTTCTTCGTGCAATCATACGATCAAGAATTTCAGCAGAGATTTTTTCATCAGGCACTAATTTTTTCCCGAATTTGTTCAACAAAAACGATGCAGTCCGATAATACCTTTTCACATCTGGCAGCATTATATTACCTAGAATGTTGTCCAGAAGTTGAAACTTTTTTTAATTCATTCGTGTACAAACTCAACTGCCCGACGGGTTTTGGTTACAAATCGAGAAGCATTCACTTGTTTGACAGTTAATTGTTTTTGTTGTCCTTTCAAGGCTGGCATTAATACTTTGAATCCTCTATTTTCCAAAAGTCCAAATATTTTTCATGGGTACTTACTAATATCGACAAGCAATTTCCTAATTTAACTGAAATCATGAAGGAAGACGGCTCTATAGACATGTACAATGTTAAAGACAAATCTAATATTTTAAAACTCCAAGTTGCATCACATCACATTTTAAGAAAAACATACCGTTGCTTTTTGGACTATAACCCACATAGCTCTGGTGTTTCTGGAATTCTAAGACATAATTACGAGTGTCTTAATGGTATGAGAACAGTTGGGTGTTGCTCCCATTTGGCAGCGATCATATATTATTTATGTTATGCAAGATATTTATCAAAAATAATAAGACCTCCTGAAACCCTAACTAAACTATTTGAGTCAGAGTTGGCATGTTTAAAACAAAATGTTTTAAACAAAGTGTTTAAAACATTGCTCTGTGTTTTAAACAAATGTTTAAAACATATTTAATATACAATGCGATGTTTTAAACAACTGTTTAAAACACAGTACGATGTTTTAAATAAATGTATTATTTTGGAGTCTGTGGAAAAGCAGGAAAAGTTCCGATCATGGTCCATTTCGATAAAAAATTCCGATATAGTGGTCACATGCACTAAACTGAGCATTTTATTTGCAGAGTGCTGTAAAATCCATTTAAAAGCGCCATCTGACATCAAGTAGTAGTGGCAGACATAGTGTGCCTGGCACCATTTAATTTTAGTTGAATATAGTTTTAAACGTTTTAAACCTGTTTTAAACATACCATTTAAAACTTAAAAAAAATATGTTTTAAACAAAAAAAACTGTTCAAAACAAAAAAAAAACTGTTTTTTTGTTTAAAATGAAAAAAAACTTTTTTTTCCAACCCTGATTTGAGTATGATGATACACCTGTTACTATTGAAGAGAGCAATGATTAAACAATATCGTTCTTAATACATTTTCAAGCTAGTTTATTAAAAATAAACTTCTATTGTATTTTTGTGTATTAAATAATTACTACAGTTGAGCGCTTGTTAGTTAAAACTTTTATAAATATTTATACGTTATACCCCTCAGACAAGATATTTTTTTAAATGTTTAAAATATTTTCGCTATTATTTCCCAGACTTCCTGTAGAGTGAAAATTACAAAAAAAATCTCGTAAGTAGATCTTTTGTACCTCTATAACATATTTCAATCCCATGGAATTCGTAACAGTGGTTCGTGAGAAAAATTTTTTTTTTTATAAATTCGAAAAATATTTTTTTCTCAGTAAATATCAACAATTAGAAGCTGATATTTAGCATGTCTCAATTTCGCTTAAAAAGCAATCTTTGAGGTGAAAATCAATCAAATCGATGCAAAGGCCGATTCCACATAGCTACCCGGCTACGGCCTTTACTCAACTTGTCTCTTCCGCTTCCCATGAATTTAAATAATAATTTTGTTTGACAGAGATTGTAAGTACCTAAGTATTCTTTTTTTTTCTATTCACGCGACAAGCTTTTAAGACAATTAATTTTTTTTTTTCATTTTAGTACAACTAAATAACAATAAAAGCTTGTTTTTAGAAAGTTTTTTTTATTTATGATTTTCTTTTTAAACCTTTAGTTACGTCTTATTATTATTATTTTATATTCATTGCATCGTCCTTACTTAATATTACCGGCTCCTCCGCCGTTTCTTAGAATGCAACGTCTGAGTGAACACACTATGCGATCAAATTATGGTTTTAAAAAACTAAACAATTAAAAAACACACTTGTTGGTACCGTGTTATTATATTGTCACTAGAGCTACACGTGTATGCAAAATTTCAGCTTAATTGGATGTCGTTAAGTTGTTCAAAATTGACTTGCAAGATTTGACCTAACAATACTAACATATAAACAGGCCAAATTAAATAAAAGCTTGTGAAATATAAATTACTGTACACTGCTATATTAAATAGGGAGGTATTAGTAAGATTAAATTGATAAAATTGTTTCAAAGTAAACCAGTTACATGGAATAATTCGAGGCTCCGAATCATTATCAAAATTCATCCTTATTAACCGGATTATTTTAAAGAATGTAATTAGTAAACGTTTCAGAGATTTTTAATGATCAATATTGTCTGTTATCTGACATTCCTTACGTTCCGAAGAATGTATTTAATAGTTCGTAATATCACTCTTTTCCAATTCCAATTAAATTCCGTTCGATAAAATTTCGATGTGCAAAAATACTACGTACTACTCTATCATTTTTTCTTATAATTGGAGAACTGTAACAGTAAATTATTGCTAAATTTTCCACTATACTTACTAGAAAACGATTAGTCTTATCATTTCGAACATACGGAATAAGAATATGACCATAAGAAAACATCTGAAAAGGCTCATTTAAGGTCATTAAAAGAAAAGTTGCTATTGACATGATATTTCAGTAACTTTTGTGTCATAAGGAATACTAGAATATCCTTGTCACGGGGTAATTGAGCAAATCAAAAAACAGATCCCTTTATCAGCAAAAAAACGTTAAGAATATTTTTGCGAGCGGTGTTCTTTTTTCGACTGTTCTTGTATATAGAGTGTGACTCACTTAAGATGAAGACAACCCTTAAAAAAAATTTTATTTTCTTTCCGTATTGAATCAAATTATCGAACATAGTAGTATTGATAACCAATTACTACGTAGGAGTAACGGGGGCAGAGATAATTGTAAAAATCTGTAGCGAAACACGCATTTTCACGATTCTGACGGCGGTAAATTCCAAAATATTAACAATAAAGAAAAATAGTTAAATATAAGTTGTTGCTTTTCTCATTTTCTACAATATTGGTAATACCTAATTTTAGGATAGAACTAACAGAAAAGGAGATAATTGAGAAAAACCTATTTTGACAGTCATTTTTTCAACATGGAGGTCATAGCGGAAAACTTGAATCAATGTTTGGGGCAACCCCCTCTATATAGTATAAAAAAGAAAATTTCTTGTAGGAATCATTCGTGGGTCATATAACAGGTTGACTAGATTAATGCTAGAAAAAAATGCACAAGAAAAAATGCTTTGTGACACTATTTTTGTGTTAAAACTCATCCAAAAAAAAAAAAGTGTGGAATATGTTTGAAAAATTTTTAAAAAATTCACATATGCTTGAACCAAAATTTTTCTTTTACGAGATAAAAAATCGCAAAATTAAAAAATTATTTAACGAGTTTAGTTAAATTTGCGATTTTTATCTCCAAAACCAAGGGCGGATTTACGGCGCATTTAGATGAATTACAAAGATATAAAAAAAAATTAATAAACAATTTGAAACGAAAATTTAGAAATTTTATCTAATAGCATTTATATAACAATAATGGCCGTAGGTCATTTTGCTAATAACAAAAGACGAGTAACGGATTTTGTTATTTAATTAATGTATTTTGCTAAGTATAAATTAAAATTTTTACTGTTTTTAATTAGTTGTTTTCCAAATATGATTTTGTTTTTATATTTTATGTCTACAGTAGGACTTTCATAACTCGAACTTCCATAACTCGAAATCTTCTATATATCTCGAAGCCATTCAAAACAATAAATATCTATTATTTTTACTAAAAAGTTCCCATAATTCAAAGTTTCTCTAACTCGAACTGATGTTTAATCCCCTTGGGGATTCGAGTTATGGAGGTTCGACTGTATTTCATTTGATAAACTGTACTCTCAAAGAAAATGGTAAGTGAATTCAACCAAAAAGAGCATATGAAATCGCGCCTATCTAGTGTCATAGTTAAATCAACCAGAAAAGAATAGTCGAAAATTTTGTCACCATACAATTTTTATTGTCATTTTGAACATGAAATTTAGTTGGTTAAAAAAGTAATCATTACAATTACAATCATTACAATTACAATTCGACAATAGTTAAAAATAAAATACACTATTATCTAGTTTAATTTGACAGAATTCAATAAAATAATAGTCAGATGAAAAAAATAATAGTCTTATTCATCTATTTTTTAAGTTAATGTTTGTTTTGTTGTACGAAAACTTTTTATTAATTATAATAACAATCACCTTTTGTTCAAAAATACTATCAATATAATTTAGTTTAACAAAATTAACGAGATTGTTAGTTAGCCATTTTTCTTTTAGTGTATTTACTTTTTATAATAAATTTGTAGTTTCCCTCATTCTAAATAATGTATTGAAAACTATTTTCCCAAAATCTCGCAACTTAGAAATGCTTGGAAACCTACATTTACGGAAAACAAACTAGTAAAAAATATGATATAAATATTGTATACAGTAGATACCGATGCATTTTTGGCAAAAGTGCAAAGGAAAAAAGTGTTTGTCCTTGGTTAAGGAATAAGTATATGCATTTTTTTAGAAATTTTCGACGTTTTTTTCCACTGCTTTTTTTGAACGGGGTAAAATTGAACCAAAAATTTATCACAGGGCATTTTTTTCTTGTGCTGCAGTTTTCTACTACTATATAGAGAGTGTAACTTAAGTTTGTTCAAGTATTTTAAGAAAAAAAATTAATATAAGCAAGCGCCTAAAAATTCTCCGTTTTGGAGAAAAATATCGAATTTCTCTTATATTGTCATTAGTGCAGCTATTTAAACCAAATTTGTCACGCTATACACTTAAGTGGGATGCCTTAACATTAACAAATTAACCAATGGCGGAGACATATATAATCAGTACATAAATTTGATGGAAGTAATTTTAATCACACACCTCACAAAACCATGTCATTTGTCAAACTAAACAAAATAAACATGTAATCAAGACGACACACAAAACAACCCAAGCCTCTGCTTAGTTCAGTGTATACATATTTGATTGTTTTAACTAAATTAAAGTACCCAAAATGTTTAAAACGAAAAACTTATTTGTGACCAACAGCTAATCATCAATTCCTTTACGCCTTTCTAAAAAGGTGTTTCTCATTCATTTCTCTTCTGAATTTTATTTTTTCCCATAAAATACATCTCAGTTTAACAACTGGCCAAATGCCAGACGGTAAGACTCCCTATTTATACATGTTTAGGACCGTCTGGTACGCGAATTTCGAACGTTTCTGGCGTTGATATTTTAGTATTTCTTTTGACATTAGAAGTCAGAGAAAAAAAATTAGGTGGAAAAGTATGTCTCGTGACTTCCTGTACCGTTTCGGGCTTCTGCCACTTGGCATTTCTTATACCTAATGTAAAAAATTAGTGAAATAAATAGTTTCTGGTATGGCAGAAAATTTAGCAATAATTCATTTATATTTATTAACTCGTTTCAAGTAATGATTAATGTTTTGTTTTTTTTTACAGGTAAGTTGACTGCTTAATCTCAAGTGCTCTGCTATTAATAATAAATATGTAAGTATATCATTCATTTGTAATATTTGACATTCCCTTTGCTGCGATCAAAGTATAATCATACTTAAACAGGGTAATAAAATGTTCATTTGAATGGCCAAGGGTGATTCACAAAATTTTAATGGGCTTTAATGAGCTTTGGGGGGTCTTCTGCATATCTATAAATACATCAATAATGTTGTTTTCGGTGAAATGACAAGTGATGTGTGAAAATCAAAACTTTATGCCAATTTCGATAATATACAGGGAAAAGTTCCTATAAACAGCGGTCCATAAATGCTTCGTAAAGGTGTTACGGCCCTGTGAGAATGACGCCTAAGTAGTGGTTTTTATGCACTAATTATTATCTCGGAAACTCTATGAGACATTTTTATTTTCAATTATGGACCTGTAAGGAGAATATTTTTTTGTGTAATTCTTGAAAGGTCAAAATTCAAAAATTGACTAGATTTTTTTTCAAACTAAGATCCTGGCAACTTGGGTAAAAAAAAATGCTGATGGACAATTTCTCCCATGAATTAATATTTAACTTTTATTTTCATATAAACCGAATGAGAAAAATAAATGTAAAACAGTGTTTGCAAACCCTGTTAATCAAATAATTTGTACCAGAAAAACTAGAAACAACAGACATAATATGAATGCGAATATATCAAGCTGTGCACGTCATGCTTAAACTAACGGCATAGTTTTACTATGTTTACATGGTGCCAAAATTATTATATAAAATCTCTAGTTAAATTATTTATGTATATTATAATAATAATAATATTGAAAAACACACTAAATGAACTACCTAATTATAATCAACAAATACGGAATTTGCATGTTGATATAATTTCGAGTTGGTCATAGTCAGAATATCACCAGTAATGACGTCACCTGTTAATATATTGGGACCATTATACAGGGTGGGAGTATAGTGCGTTGGACTTCGATATCTCGAGTTCTACGATAGCTAGAAATTTAAAAAAATACAAGTAAACCAGATAAAAAAGTCTATAACCGGAAATTATTCTCGAATATACAGGGCGAGCCAAGACGAAATTACAGGATCAAGTGCCTTTTTTAAATGGAGTGCTATGTATATCGGTACATTTTTTGAAGCCTCTTTTTAGAATCTATTCATTCCTATATTATTATTGACTATCTCCCAACCACTTGGATGTAATGAATTTTTTTGTTGAAATAATGCCATCTGCAAATGCATTTTGAAAAAATCAAAGTCACAATTATGGGTTTTAAGAAAAACTTATGTCAATACTAGTTACAAGACATCTAATTTATGTTTTTGAATCATTTTTACTTCCTAATAATGTACAGGGTGGCAAAAAATTATTTTTCAATTAGGAACTTTTTAAATTAAATTTTCTCAATTTTTTCAAATGGAACACATATTTTTCGACGATATGATGTAGGAATGAAAAACGAACATTTTTTGTAAGTACTTCCCTATGGCTAATTGCAACCATTTTCGTTTTATTGAGCAATAAGTACAAAATTCAAGAATAATAAGTGCTCCACATGTTGCCCATTTTAATTGACACACATCTTTATGCAATTTTGAAAGCAAGATGGTGCTCCACCACATTACTTAAATGCAGTTATAGACCACTTCAATAATATCTACCCGCTTCAATGAATTGGAAGAAATCTCTTGAAATAGTGCCGCTTTTGAGAAAATTTTGGTTAAGATAGAAAAAAAAATTGAACCAATGTATTTCAACACATAAATTGTTCTACATAATTTTTATACCAATACTTCGGCATTTCTTTTTGTGCTGTTTCAACAAAGTACATTTTAAAAATAAAAAAAATATGTTTAAGAAAGCTAAAAGTATTTAGTATCATAAAAAATAACATGTATTAGAAACAACTCAACTATTTCGCAAATATATCTAAAATGCCGATATCTCAAAAACGGTGAGACTTTGCATAAGGGTAAATATGGTCATGTAGGTTCCAAACGACCCAACTATCACCCAGTGAAAACTTTCTATCGATGTACCGTAACACCCTGTATATAAAGACGCGACACGTAATTTTTACTTTTGTATATATTCTTTAATCGACACCTCACTTTTAAAATGCATCCTAGTGAGCACTAGATTCCTTAATATTGTATTTAATGTATTCTTTTGATCCTTTGCGATTTATAATAAACCAACAAAGAATCTTATATAATCCTTAAATACGTTATAGAGGAAAATGTATTTAAATTTTTGCGACCAATAATGATCAACACGTGTATTATAGACTAAATAATATCTTATTTATTTTAATTTTAAATGTAGTATTAGTACATATCTCAAATTATTGTAAACAACGAACTGTGGGTGGTATTCTATTGCCTTTTTATGCAGGATCTTGCAATATTAAAATGCGATTGTTATTAAATAGTAATAATTAGTCGATTTATATTCTCCGATGGGCTTGAATAGGGACCTTGTGGTAAATTAAATTGAACATTTACTGTCAACGTCAATAATACCGTTTGGTATTGCATACAACCATGATCTACTATTTTAATTACCACGTTTGTTAAATATGGTGTTGTGACAACACGCATATATATCTTAATTTCCATTATTAAATCATTGTTTCACTGGCAATAAACAGATCAAAGTGTGTTAATTATTTATGTGCCTCTGTATCGCGTCACGCCTAGGCTAGTTTGCATTCATCATATCTTTGCAACAATGACGCCCACTATCTTCCCCGGACACCTATCAGACATATCACATTCCATTGTTTATAAACACCTTTACGCTGTAGTAATCTTTTTACACCTAAGCCATCAACCCGGGAGAAAGTATAAATACTGGCAACTATTTACTAATAGCTCGGGAGCTAGCGTCATTTTTATGTAGTCAGTAGCATAATGTAAAGAAATAAGATGTGCTTACGCGCAGCCTATAGCGTAACTCTTCCCAATTGCGTCCATGTTGAATTTTCGGCGAACGAGAAAAATGCAAAATACAAATTTAAAATGTAAGCAAAGGACCCCGGAACAAAACCCATGAAAATGTTGATTCGGTGGAATCGCCTGAAATGTTGGTATATTGTAGTTCAAGTCATGCTGATCAAAAGTTCTTATCATATCGAGCCAATCCTATGGACAGTTTTTGGGATACAGCTTGTCAAAATTGCAAGGGTTGAAATATTTTTGTTCTAGTCCAATAAAGCTCAAGAATTTTTTTCAGAATTTTTCTATCAATTTTTAGGTTAGGTAAAATATATATATATATGTCATATTTCAGTATGCTTCGGTGGGATTGGCTGAAATTTTGCTATTTTGTATTTAAAGTCATGCTGATCAAAAATTCCTATTACACTGAATTTATCCTATGAGTGGTTTTCGCTCCAGGAGTGCCTGAAGGTGTTAACAACAACGAGGTAAAGGGTAATCTATATGTACGTGTTTATGAATGGCTTCCAGCGTGTCTGTGTACGTGCATGCGTGTGTGTGTGATTATTTTTATCAAAGAACTTGCTCTTACCAGCACTATGTTTCTTATGAGAGCGTTCTCATTGCCAACCAGGGTGAACCCATTTTTTTGGTTTCACTTTCCGTTTATTTTTACTTTTTGTTGTTTTTTAATTTTTTTTTATTTTTAAATATTGAGAATATCCATAGGATTTTCAGGAACAAGTGCACTGTTTCCAGCATCATGCATCGTTTGGAGGAGAATCATTGATGGATATTTTATGTGATTTTCATGCCGTGCATACCCCAAAAACCACAATACGCTTGTGTTTTCAGCGGTTCCGCATCAAATTCATTAGAACGATTTTTCTCACAAACCGTCCTACGACTAAAATGAAAGAGGGCATTTTTTGTGTATTTTTAATTAGTGAATGACATTCTTGTACCAAAGTGAAAAAAAAAATAAAAACAAGAAATTAATGCAAAATATCGACAACCCCTCACCCACTTACGGTAAAAAATATTTTTAAAAAATAATGTAAAAATAAGCTTGTATTATTGTTCAATATGCGTATAAAGTCGCGTCTCTGTACATCAAAAATTTTCTGAAATGTAAAATAATAATCAATTTTTTGGTGTTATTTTCAAAGGGCTGTAGCTCAAGGTATTTGCGAACATATTTTTGCATGCAGAATCTGCACCAGAAGTTTATCATCGATATTTGCGGAGAACCCTGTATACACTGGCACATACATACACACAAACGCATACACGCAGTACACAAACACGCCGGAAGCCATTCATAAACATGTACATATAGATTACCCGTTGTTAAGACCTTCAGGCACTCTTGGAGCGAAAACCACTCATAGGATAGATTCAGTACAATGGGAATTTTTGATCAGCATGACTTTAACTATAAAATAGCAAAGTTTCAGCCAATCCCACCGAAGGATGCCGGAATATGACATATATATATATTTTACCTAACCTAAAAATTGATACAAAAAATTCTGAAAAAAATTATTGAGCTTTATTGGACTTGAACAAAAATATTTCGATCCTTGCAACTTTTTGCTAAAGTTAATAGTTTAAGAGTAAAAAGTTCTTGAATGTCTAAAATGGCGCAAATTACCTAACTTTGACAAGCTGTATCTCAAAAACTGTCCATAGGATTGGCTCGATGTGATAAGAACTTTTGATCAGCATGACTTGAACTACAAAATACCAAAATTTCAGCCGATTCCACCGAATCAACATTTTCATGAGTTTTGTTCCGGGGTCCTTTGTAGCCTAATAAAAGATTTATGAATTGCGAGTAATTAGTTCATATAAAAATAACATTAATGGATATAGGCCAGTCGGAATGGATGGAAATACGAAATGTCGTTTACCCGCAATTTTATTTTTTTAAAGTATACTTGGGATGTCCACAAACATATGCCAACTATCCGCACGCGTGACAGGTGGGGGTAACACACTTTAAAATTAATAAAAACGTCAATTTCTTGCCATTTTTCGCTTTATTTGCAATATAACTCGTTCGAAAATACATCAAGAGATAGAAAAGTTGAGAAAATTGATTTTGAACATTTTATTATTCTTGACATTTTCCCAGAAAATTCTTTGTTTAAGAGCTACAGACGAAAGAACAATGCTACTTTTTTATCTTTTGATGTGTGGTGTGTTTATGTTTATGTTATCATAATGTTTCAGTTTTTAACAATTACATTATAGTAGAACAATTTGTTAAATAAACTTATTCTATTCTGTTCTATTCTATTCTATTCTATTCTATTCTATTCTATTAAGTTATACATGAAGCGCATGTACACTGTACTATGCATAAAATAAATAGTCTGTTTGTGAAAATAAATATTTGTTTATTTATTTTCTCGTCATTTTAATACCTTAATACCTGACAAGTTTTATTATTTTTTTCTGTTTAACATGTAAATTATATATAGGTCTGTAAATATATTTTATTTTAACTGTAAATTGACATTTAAACATAATTTACATTATACCGATGATATATTTCGTATTACTATTTATTATATTCACTTAAAAAAAAATCAAAAGATAAAAAGTAGTATTGTTCTTTCGTCTGAAGCTCTTAAACGAAGAATTTTCTGGGAAAACGTTAAGAATAATAAAATGTTGAAAATAAATTTTCTTAACTTTTATATCTCTTGAGAAATGCTTTATTGCAAATAAAGCGAAAAATGGCAAAAAAATGATGATTTTTGAATTTTAAAGTGTGTTGCCCCACCTGTCACGCGTGCGGATAGTTGGCATATGTTTCTGGACATCCCAAACTATACTCTAAAAAACAAATTGCGGGTAAACGACATTTCGCACAAAAAAACTATTCAGACTAGTCTAATATAGAACATATACGGTATAATGAAAGTTTATGTTTCTGCTGTGTACTTTGCATAGCAGTTTTTGCCGAGTAATGATCAAATGGGCAGTATATCAAATAACTTACGCATGTAAGTATTAATAATTTGGTATATTAGGTTAAAATAAAATAATTATGCATCAAGATAGATTAGTAGATGTTACCTCCGTAAAATTGCACCCCCATTTTCGAAATTGAAACATTTTTGAATGTAAATATAGTTTGCTCATAGTTGCTTGCGAGTTCTTTTCGTTTGCTCGTTACTGCTTACAAAAAGGTTTGAAATTGATAATCTCTTTGATTTAAAAAAAAATAACGCCCAATTTGTTTGCTTGTGTTTTCCTATCTTATTGTCTCTGTTTGCTCGTCATTATTTATAATGATATTCAAAAGTGAGTGAATTTTTTAAGCAGCAAGCAAACAAAAGAAACTGACGAGCAATTACGAGCAAATGATTCGCATTCCAAAATGTTTCAATATTGAAAATAGGGGGCAAACTTCACAAGTATCGATCTTGTTCTTTAAATAATATAAGGAATGATGTACAATATACAATAAATAAAACAGTCAAGATTAGTGTACAGAAAAAACGTATATTATTTATAATTAATTATAAAATAGCATTTCTCATTATTATATTACATATTTAATGTTTATGTTAAATAATTGTTACATTGTTATGTAATTTTATGTAATGTTATGATGCAGTTATTTTTATTTTTTAAAAACCTGTAATCCTAACGTGACAAGCTGTACTTCTTTCCCTCTTTTTCAGTTGCTCAATTCGGAGTTTAATTTAACACTTTCATCCTTCAGTTTCACATTTTCACGCTTCAGTTCTGAAATTTCAGCGTTTATTTGGAAGATTTTCAGCTCGTTATTTAGTATTGTAATATGTTGCAACCCCTTAAAATTTAAGGTTATATTGGTTACAATGATGCACTAAAAAGTAGGCCCAAATTCAATTAGTTCGTATGTCTGAATGTGGATTTGCACTAACTAGAGAAAGAACCTACTAGAAGCTCTAGAAATAGTAAAGAACTTGCTAGATATATCTGGATAATGGTAACGTCATCACAGAAGCATCGAGATCTGTCATCTTTAGGTATATAAGGCATGGAGTAAACTAGAGTGGACACTAAAGCACAGTTCTAATGATCAGTTGAGATGGCCAGAGGGTTAATAGACTGGCGGTACATGACCAGTCAGATGCAACGTTTTTAAAATGTATGCCAATCATATATATGAATGAAATTACCATGAATATGCCAGGAACGCAAATTCTAGGCAGTCGTCGCGTGCAGAAAGGTGTGCAAATCGATTTTTTTTGTTTTTTTTTTGTTTTTTTTTTTATTTTAAAATGGATGCCATAGTGCCAAACGAAAAGCCGTGAAAAAGAATCCAGCAGAAATTCACTGGCTTGCAGTTTCCGCGCGCAAAACAACTCTTCATGCGCACATTAAATCGTAAAATTTTTTGGTGTTCTTGATTTTGGATGTTTTTGATTTTGGATTTTTTTTCAAGGCTTTTCGTTTGGCACTATTGGCATCCATTTTAAAATTAAAAAAAAAACACAAAAAAATAAAACAAAAAAAATCGATTTGCACATCGTTCTGCACGCGACGAGTGCCTAAAATTTGCGTTTCTGGCATATTCATGGTAATTTCATTCATATATATGATTGGCATACATTTTAAAAACGTTGCACCTGACTGGTCATGTACCGCCAGTCTATAAGAAGTTTTGAATATGTTTTGAATTGACAAGTGAGGTTAAGACTCCAAAGTGAAAACAAAGTGAAAAACATTGTTATTTTTAGTCTGTAAAGTTCATTTAAGTTAATAATAGAATTGTGAAGTACTCAGTAAATTATTTAATAAAGTGTGTTAGTGGTTATCTCTTGGTATAATTTTTGGAACCCACGGAATGTGCAAGGGTGGTTTCCTAGGAGTGGAAACACGTTACAGTATTTTCAATTTCTATTTCGTTGATGCAAAAATTATCTTGCCTGAAAAATATTTACAGATTATTTTCTAGTTTCATTTTCACTTACCGTTATTGAGGTTAACTACGTCGCGGTCACGAAAATTAATTCAGCTTTTTGCTATATTTTCATCCTTTGGGAATCGGAAGTAAATATTACTATTTTTGGTGTTCCCGTTCCAGTTTGCAAATTTTTACTAAACAACCTGACATTTTCAACTACTTTGTGAACATAAATAAATGACAGACATATAGTCTCCTGAGGTAAACCAGAAAAAAGCAAAAAGCCCAAAAGTTCTGCGACCGTACTGCAAGACATCTTCCCCCCGTTTTCGAGGACGGGGAACACGATGGTGACAATATTTTCCCACCTACCCTTCAAGAACTACCCCTAAACCGGAAAAACCACCCCTTCTCTTGTCCACATTGTAAACCTCACCATAAAAAATAGTCTACAGGATTGAAATCCGGAGACCTTGCCGACCATACATGAAGACCTCCCCGACCAATTCATCTGTTTGGATATGTATCATTTAAATGATTTCTAATTTGGTTGGAGAAATGTGGTGGAGATCCATCATGTTGAAAGAACATACCAGAGAATCTATGTTATGAACGGCATTCACGTTTTGCATGTGGGTTTTCCTGGGCCCAGATGTGAGCATTTCTAGAATTATTGATACCATCTCTTGTAAACTGCGTCTCGTCTGTGAATTACTCTTCCATTTTCAGATACCCAACGACAAAAAGTCAGGCGATTGACTTCATCGCCTGGTGCAAGACGTACTAATTGAATATAGTACGGATAAAAATGTTCTTTTCTCAATATCCTCCATATGCTAGTGTAAGGAACACCGATCACATAATTAATTTTTCAGGTACTTAGACTTGAATTTTGATTAACCATATGTAAAATATTATTTTCTTACTTGCCTTATGGCTGTAGGAAATTTACCATGTTCTTTGGAATACTGATATACGGACCCAAAAGTTTTATGATCAGGCCGCCGTCTGTTAGGAAACCGTCTTTGATATTCCCTCTCTGCTGCCCCGCCATTTTCGTTATAATATCCGTAGGTAAAATTATGTCCGCATATTCTTCGTTTGAAAATTGGTACCGCATTTTTGGAATATTAAATAAATAATTATATTAAATACGAAAACTATTAAAAAACTTATAAACTAATAATATAACGCTACCATGATCAATAGTGACAACTTTAAACAATTGCTTTAAACGTTAAATCAGTTAGTTGTCCCTATTGATAAATGCGTCTGAATATTTTGTTTTTCGTATAATAATTACTCTGTTGATAGTTTGGTTACAATGTGCATTATTGATATGCAACTTTGTTGCTACCGTTCTTCTTATTGTTAATAGGTATGTTATGTTGCTGTTTTAGTTCTTAATAAATGAGAGGAATAAAATAGATTCTTGATTTATTATTCCATTTATTTTACCCCCTCCGTAAAAATTGGCAATAAAAACATAATAATTATTGCTGAAAAAAAAGTAAATAATTTAATAGTGGAATCATTCATCGATATTTTCCAAAGTCTCATATTGCGTTATTTAGTGGAATTTATTTCGAATGCGGCAAAAGTGTGGCAAAAAAATTAATGAAGCCGTTTTGTTTAGTTTTTTTTATGTACTTTTCGAATTTAATATTGAAATTAAAAAAAAACAGATATATTGTTTTCTTAAAGAACAACAGTAACATTTTTTTTCGAGTCCGGTCCTGGATTCTTTTTGTGCAATACAAGTACTTATTCAGAATCACTGGTGTATTATGTGTACCAAATATGAACTTATTATTCCATTCCTTTACAAAGTAACAACCAAAAGAAATTTTGGCAAAAATACATAAAACCCTGTATTTCAGCAACGAGGGCCCAATTAGCTTTTTCTATAGGTGATTATGATTACCCTCGGTGTTCTCTATCTGCCATTAAAGCAGGTCCGTTTCCTCGTGAAACACCCTGTATAAATAAATTATGGGAAATAACATTTCACAAAATTTTTATTGAACTAAGTATAAAACAAAATTTATTTTTTTTTTTATTATTTTGAATGATTAATAATATTTTTTATTTAGTGACCGATTTTGTTCAAAATTATAGAAATTTCTAACCTTTATGCTATTGACCACATAAAAATGACGCTAGCTTCCGGACTATAAATGCAGGCAACTATTTACTGAATGCAATTAAAGCCTACCGACTCCGTTGGTTTTCTCTTATTTTGATATTTGAATAATTACGCGGCTGTCGTCGTGGCACAATTACAGTCATAATTTAATTCGGAGATTATATTTCATATAACTTTATTAGACGTTTCAAGGAAACTGAAATATACAAGATTGATGTAGTTTCCGAAGATTAACTGCTTACATTATAACGAACAATGCAGAAGTAAGTAGCTCGATGAAATACGAAAAATATTGCTCTCTTGGCTGCTCCTGATTTATCTCGGTACGCTCGCAGCTCGTTACAACATTGGTCTTTACTCTCATTTGACAATAATGCGTTTTAATGTGTGTTGTGAATTATGTTTTCACTCTCTCATTGTTTTGAATGCAACATGTTGAATAAATCGACAATATTCAGTAACTTTTTGTAATAAAAAATTTTAAATTACTTCTGGTTTTTTTTCTTCATAACAATTCATTATTTGTTGTCTCGGATTGTATGGATTTATAAAAACGTTTTAAAATTACACCATATATACATTTTATTGGTTACTATTTAGTTCTGTTATAAATAATAATAATTTTATTTCAAATTAGATTATGCCCACTGCATATTTTTCCTACCGTTTCACCACTCCCCCGCCTTCTCACTATTATCCCCTATTTTCCCACCTCCTCCCACCGTATTCCTTCACTCTGCCACCATCTTCCTCCACCTTTCGTTAGATTCCCACCACTCTTCCATTTTTCACCATCTTCCCACATTCCCATTATCTTCCCCTAACTTTCCACCATCCTCTTTCACCTTCCTTGGATCTTCCCTTACCCTCACATGTCACCTCCCCATAACAAATAATAAAATAAAAACAATAATAATAATATTATAATTTGCAGACATTTATCTCGAAAACGGTAACTCCTATCAAAGCATTGCATTAAAGCAAAATTGTAGGCAATTTTATTCAAAATATTTTTTGTGCAGAAAGTTTTTCTCTATCTTTTTTAAAGATAAAACCCCTAAAAATGTTACTTTTTCCCAAATTTACCAAATATATCCGTACATTTCAAAATTTGGGGAGGAGCTGGAATATTGATGATAAACTAGTCGCATCATTAGAGGAGTTTACAGGTGCCATTCATATATGGATCAAAGAAATGCGCTAGCGTGGACGAGCTTCGCCTAATTACCATTGGACAGAAATGCGGTGACAAAGATTTTTCTTTATCAATTGACACTAAAGAGGTCTACACACGATCCAACTGCCCGAACCCGACCTTGTCAGTACGCTTTGAAGATTGCTGGAATTCCAGCAGACCAGCTCATTTTTGCGAATGAGTTCAAAGCATGCCGACAATATTGGCTTCCGACAGTTGAATCGTCTGTAGATCCCTTAAAGTTGATTTTTCTTCGATTCCACCATCAAGAGCTTGTCTTATCGAGCATATTAGTGTTAACCAAACGCGTATTTGGCGATTAGTCGACGAAGGTATTCACAATATATCTTTTTCTTTGGTGTTCAGCAGATAAAATACTGCCTCAATCGCTTACTGAAATTCTTCAGGAGATAATTCCAAATCAAATCATAATAGACGAAAGTGAGGATGATAACGATATCATAAATGAAGCAATAGAGGAAGAAGACTTGGAAGAAATATTTGATGTATCGAGAGACAGCGAATCTGAAAGCGAATGAGGTGTTACTTACGTTTTATATTGAACTCTAATATTTGCGAATTTTTTTTATAAACATGGACGCCATGTTGAAAGTAAAGCCAGTTTTTTTTGGGACATGTCTAAAATTGTTCCTTAGACTTTAATCTTTATATCTGCCATCTTGTATGTAGGATATCACTTTTTCAACTAAAATGTATTAAGTGAAAAAATCCAGACACAATAAATATATTTTAAAACCTTATTAAAAAAATAGATCAGACATAGAGATACAATTATTGAAGTAACGAACAAATTCTATTTAAGCACATTTTTCCTCATGATACTATTAGTATTATAACATTTTCTTGATACTTTGTACCTCAGTATGATTCAGTTGAAATAATCATCAAGTATTTAAAATTAAATATCTTGTACGCTTCTTTGAAAGTAATCTGCTAAATACCCAAAATAATGTTTTCTAATAATCATTAAGTATATCAGAACAGCAATTTTATTATGTTTAAATAATTAAACTCGAGTTTCAGTTTTGCTATGCAAAAAGTTTGTTTTCACCAAAAAAACATAACTTTCTCACGTCACTTAAAAATTTTGATTCATAAGCAAACTACCTTTGTATCAATTTTACTGGAAAACCAATAATGGCATATTCTTAGCTTTGTAATGTACTATTTATTAATGCGTAAAATTTGAGTAAAATCGTTGGAGCCGTTTTTGAAATCCTACTACTAACCTTATGTAAATGTTCTGGGGAGAACCACTATACTGCCGTGCTAAGCAAGAAGGTCGTAACTGACATTTTCATGAAAATTGAGTTATTGACATTTGTCGCATCTACAGCCACCCAAGCAACTTCTGGTATATTTTCAAGGTCATATCTCCATAATAAACTTTACAAATTCAATTTAAAATTTGTCATATCTGCAAAGTATACTGATTTTACTAAGCGAAATTATCCTATCTGATATTACCAATACAAAATAAAAATGTACAGTTACAACTACCAATTTGAAGTTATGTGGGATTGTTTCCCAGCAAACATTTTTGTTAAAATTAGCTCCAATTCGACTTGGTAAAAGAGGAATTTACTTGTTAAGGTAATTATGACGTAAAATTGACTAGAGAAATACACTTCCGATAAAAATTTACCAATTGGTCTTACTTTAGATTTCAGTTTACGTAAATAATACCAATTAATCTACCTCATACACAATTTTCCTTGAAAGTAAATTTAACGAAACCAGCGAGTGAAAAACTACTTAAAAAATCTACCAAAAATGACCTGAAGGATAAATTTACAATAGGGTAGAAATAGGTAATATAATTAGGTAGTATTTACTTTTTTAGCGACTCAAAATATTCCTAATAGTCGAATATCTTACTAGGTATATTTTGTTGTAAATCCTACGTAATGTATACCTAAATAGCAACCTATTTGGTCACTATTATTATACACCTTTGAAGTAATATTAGGTCGACAAAATAGATAAATTCTACCTGGCTTATCTACCTGATTTCAATCATTAAGTCAATTATCTTTTGTAGTTGCATTTACAAAGGCAATTAACTTTAAGGTTAAATTAGCTCAAGACGCCATATTTTCTTAGCAGAGTTGAAATATGGTTCCAAATTAGAATTTTAAAAATGAGTGTGTATGGAAAACAAACTGACGAAAAGCTAAAAAAATACATAAAATTATACCTGTAAACTCATATTTAACAAGTATAGCATACTTTTCGGCTCAAATTATTACTATAATTTTTTTACTTGGCAACAAGAATTTCCTTATAGATGAATATTTTGGAAGCGCATTGTTATTTTACGAAGTACAGAAGCTGCTATTATGCACGAAAAAATTTTCGTCGCATTGATTTCAACAAGCGAGTACTGCAAATACTTCACTTATAAATTGGATTTATTTTAGTTACCGACATTGATCTTGTATCGTCATTGTGAGTTAGGTATCTCTTCAAAGTAGGTGACTAACAACAATATTATAGAGAAAATTACCAAATAAGTATAAAAACCTTATTTTTTTCCTCTTGGTGTAATTTTCCAATTTCGCATACTTAAATACGTAAGTTCTACCTAAAGCTAGTCAACTTGATGTCGAATTGACATCGAATTTAAGTAAAATTTACCTAAACAGGTATTACTAACCAAATATATTGTGCGACTACAAGTACGATTTATGTGTAATTTTACCTGTCTTAGTCGATATAACCTGATTTCGACGTCGTCTTATTCTCCACTTATGTCGATTCCACGTAGCGTCAACGTAAATTTTACCAAAACATGGTTAATTTTAATTTTGCGACAATTTATTATACATAATTTAGGTAGTTTTGACGTCAAATAATACCTAAATGTTTGCTGGGTTACATCTGACGATTCAGTGTGGTCCTGAAAAAAGTGTATTTTATCTTAATTAATGAACTCCTTAATGACTGACTCTTTAATAAATAACATTTTTTTAACTTAATCAGAACAATTTTTGTTGTAATATTTTTCAGAAATCTACTTTTTTATTCATTTACGACTTTTATTTATTGTATTTCCTGAATTTTTTTCTTAAAAAATGTCGTATCTGCATTTTTTTGAAAAACGTTTAATATTTCATATAGGAACTTAAACAATAAAAATTGTTCTAATAAAAAAAAGCTCTCACTCAAAAAATTAAAGAATTTCCCATTGAAAATGTGGATGGCATTGTAAATAATCGAAAAATGCGATTATCTCAAAAGCAACAAAATGTCAGTTACGACCTTCTTGCTTAGCAGGGCAGTATACAATGGCACATTATTAGGTTTGCAATATACTATTAACGTACAAAATGTTAACAAAATTGTTTCGACCGTTTTTGAGAAAATCGAAATTTTTAATTTTTGCCATCGGCAAACTACCCTTAATTTTAAGTTTAGATAAAAAATAAAAAACGCTTGGGGATATAAGTAAATGGACTATAGATATCGAATTTAAACGAGATTCGTCAATTACTGGTTTCGGCGCTAGGCTAAGGAACGCACAGTGGCCCCAAGACACTTTTTTCGAATCAGTCTGTAGGTCTTAAAACTTGAGCAATCGGATTTCTTTTTCTTCGTTTTTGAATTGCCTATCGATCTGTCAAGCAAAATTTTTTTCATAAAAAATTTTGAAAAATCAGGGCCAAATCGAAAATCTGGCTTGACAGATTGATCGGAAATCAAAAAAACTTTCCGATTGCTTAAGTATTACAGACGTATTTGAAAGAAAAAATCACTTTGGTGCCACTGTGCGACGGTTACACGGATACACATACAGAGATTTTTTTCAGTATTCGAGACGTTATTGTAGAATAAAAATGTATTAAGTCGATTTTTTGATCGATTGACAATATTTTCTTCACTCTATGTCGCTTGAAAGTAAAAATCATGTCAATTCATATTTATTTACTACTTCACCATCATATTTAGTAATATTTACTAAATCATAATTAATATCTTAACTTCATTTACTGTCAACCTCTTTATTCTCTAATTTTGTGCCTAACTTGTTGACATTTTGATAAAATCTGTTTTTTGTTGGAGATCTAAGTGAAGTTTGACAGCGAACTATGGGTCGCGTGCGCGTGACGTCACAGGTCCCAGACCTTAGGAAAAACAAACCGCTGTCATTAGCTGTCAAATAGCGACTGACTGAACCTCAGAATTAAATTTTTCGTAATCCTAGAGTTTTTATCGATATTATATCATACAAAATGGCTAGTTTTTATTGTATTATTAATTGTGGAAGTGTGGCAATCCGAGATAACATCAGTTTTTGTAAAATAACGTCGATTTACAGAAGAGGTTAGGTTAAACAATTCCAGGCATTTAAAAGAAATGCTTTTAGTTAATGCATAAGAATGATTGTGATAGTAATAACTGCTGCTCAAACAAGCAATAAACAATCCATGGTAAAGAAAATTAACATTATATATTGGTTTGTCTCTATTTTTAATAACTATTTCTTATTTAAATTTTAGTTGAGCGAAGCATGAACTACACGGAGGGAGAGTATATTTAAGAGAATACAAGTCATAATTAACAATTGACCTATATAAAATAGTAAAATACATGTTTAACATTTTATATAATATATTATAATAAAAATTTACAAAAATTACAACGGTTTGCGTAGTCCAATCTATAGGTATATAAGGCATAGATGAGGGGTTAACCGCTGGAAGAAATTGTGTACATCTTATTACATACTTCAAACAGTTTACAGTAGGTACGTCAGTCTTTCATTGTTTATTTTATAAAGTGTCTTTCACAAAATTTACAGCGGTTAATCTCCAACCATAGCCATGTTCATTGCTAAAAAACTAAAAGGAAAGATTTCCTGTTAAGTGGTGAACATGTTTTGTCTAGACTGTCAACACAATCCCTGTGAGCATTAAGGAACCATCTGAATATGCAATAGTCCAAGGAGTCAATGGCTTTTATTCATGATGCCTAACAGTTCATATCCTGAAAAATTCATTTCTGCATTAGTAATTATTTATAAAACAACATTTAATTAGGCAAGCATATATGAAAAAAATGGTTGATAACTAATTCTTACCGTTGTAACAAGCTTTTATCCTGCAAATTTCTTGCAGAGTACTTCTTTCACCTAACCACAAACAGCTTCAAGACTTCTCAATGCCTTGAATTCGTCCTTCTGTCTACGTAATTCTTCCTAAAATCAAGTAATTTGCAACATCCCTATGTGTAACATTTGGAAATACATCAATATTTGTACTAAAGTATTTTTTTCTCAAAATATAAGGATTTAATTCGATGGCAGCCGTATACCTAACCTCTACATCAGGAGACAATTCTGCAAAATACGAACTAACCGTCATCCTGACGAACAAAATTGTTTATATAACAGTATTAAGAATAGTTGTAGATGTTAAATAATCCAACAACAAGTTCTTAAATGGCACAAACACTGCAAAATTCATTTTAAAGAAACACGTTTAATCGGCGGATTTCTCAATGACAGCTGTTTGTTTTTCCTAAGGTCTCAAAATCTGTGACGTCGGCGCACGCGACCCATTATGGCCTACTAGACCAACATTTGGAATTAATCTAATCACAATGGTCTTGAGGGAGTAACTACGTCTATATTAACAGTAAAATTGAGATATGCCTGTCTGTAAAACATTAAACCAGTGACGTAGAAAAAAATTTGTTCAAGGGGAAAATGCACTTGCTTTTTTTTTTAAAGTGTACTGTTAATTTACTAACTCGAATCGAGATGCCGTTTGTGATTGTCACATAATAAGTATGAACCAACATTACGTTTTTAAGTTGGCAAACGAATTGAATTAAAACTTTGTTTGAAAGGCCCCCCGAACACAAAATTTAACAAACCCAGTGCATATTTTTAACACGCTTCTCACAGTAGGCTAGAACCACCTTTAAATGAAATATGCATGCACTCTCTCAATTCCAACGGGAAATGGTAGATTTATCTGTCCTGAAACAATTCCCGTAAACCCTGAAATCATTCCCTTGGCCGTTTTCTAGAAAATTTATTTTTAAAAATTTTTTTTGAAAACCAATTTTTTGCATTGGTAAAAAGTAAAATTAAACATTCCAATTCAAATTTAAACTTAAAGCAAGTTTGGAGAAATAACATACAAGAAACCTTCATGCTCGACAGCCCCAGACGTTTTGATAATAATCGGGTTATATAAACTTTCCAAGTAGGTAGTCAATTTAGACAAAATCATTAGATCTATTGTTATTTTGAATGACAGCAATTTTGGTCTACCAATACATCCGTAATCATTGAATAACAGTACTATTTGCGTAACTGGATTTGCTAGGGAAATCCGAGCACCTCTACTGGCCGTCTGAGTAGACTTTCCATTCTCGAAGGATTACGTAGTGGGCGTAAGCACGTGTTGTTCACGTATATAGTTCGTGACGATCATTTCGTTCAGTCAGATAATAGGTGAGAATGAGAACCATAACACCGGCGATGGGCCGATGAAGACAACCCACAGAAGAGTCATGTCGATCACCGAACCACCTACCCACCACCCTGGAGGTACCTGACAAACACCCTTCAGTACCCGTAGTCACCTAGCTCTGTGTAGACCAAAAGTGCTACCAATGCACTTAAGTCTGCACTACCTCGAGCTACATAGCTCATCCCTACCTAACCGATGATCCGAATGGCAGGATGTCAATTGATATTTTGCGTACCGGTAGTCAATCCCAGCCAAAAATACCCTAAAGTTTCCGAACGTACAGATGACTACCCCCAGGGTGACAAGCTGGCGAAGAAAGATCATCAAGACAGAAGATAAAGACCTTAGCCAACAAGGTCCAACAAGCCAAGACCCGGGGAGGTATACCGAAATTCATACCACTCACATTTGTGAGTGGGGTTGATGTAAAGTAAGCTCGCCCGCCCCGCACGTGGCCGGTCCAGGTCTACAGCGATGTACTAGGGTAAAGAGCAGTAGTCCTGCTCGACCCTAGACATCCGAGACCGTCATCACTGCCAAAGAATATTGTGCCCATGATTGAAATCAAAGATCATGAAAAACGCACGATTAAAATAGATATTGTCTTTGTCTATTGTGTAAACGTAAGAATCCGGGATTGAAGAAGGTAACTGATACTTAACTGATAGGTTGTTTGAAATATGTCAGGGTATTCAGAGACTTTAAAAATGTAGTAGATTATTGTTTTTAACAATGCAAAAAATCAATTTTCAAAAAAAAAAATTTAAATAAATTTTCTAGAAAACGGCCAAGGGAATAATTTCGGGGTTTACGGGAATTGTTTCAGGACAAATCAAGCCACCATTTCCCGTAGGAATTGAGAGAGTGCTTGCATATTTCATTTAAAGTTGGTTCTAGCCTACTGTGTTCTATTAGCTTGACCCGTAACTTTGTAAGCAAATCTTACAACTCACTTTTCGCCCACTTCTAATTGTCTTATCGATTTGAGACTTTGCAAACTTATGCAATTCTGGTGACAATACAATAATATGGTACTCTCGACCATGTATGATGATGGAGGTGGAAGGTGGTCATAGGGACTTCTCAATAGGTATCACCGGCGACTCCGCCATAAACTCGAATTTTCCGCGACAGAGAAAATAAATTATAGTTTAAAAATTAAAAAACACGCTTTCATGAGTAGCGCACTAAAAAGTTAAAAACAATCATTAGGTAATTAAATTTAAAAGCGCGAGTCGTACTTATATACCAGTGTAGACAAAATGAACAAAATGTAATGTAGTTTCCCACCTACCTATAAGTGTGCCCATCGCTTTTAAATTTAATTACCTAATAATTATTTTTAAACTTTTCAGTGCCCTAGGTACTCATGAAAGCGTGTTTTTTAGTTTTTTAAACTATAATTTTTTTCCAAGCTATTTTTTTTTTAACTATTTAACGTTGGCCTATTTCCGCTACCAGGGCCTATCACCGACGCCAGGAGACGAGCTACCCCCAACCTGGAAATTTTGCCAACCTCTTCCCTTAAAAAGAGTAGGGATCTTTTACTTGCCTAACATTTAATAGACAAGGGACCGCCTGCTTTACATCCCCTCCGAAGGATGGTATATCCACTATGTAATCCTCGTCTGAAATTACGTAACTTCCGAGTATACACTGATATACAAGCCTCTAGAAGATGGGGCGAGAACGCTGTATGTCCCAAGATAGGTGGGTCGCCCATCCAAGTACTAACCGCTCTCGACAGAATATCTACTGATATTCACATTGAAGTCGCCTCTACGCTCGCCCCCTTTCCAAGCTATTATCACAATTTCTCAATCAATTTATCGCAATAAAAAAAAAAGTGGTTATTATGTGCATTCTTGGACGGCACTGGTTAATACTGTCGTTATTTATCGCCAAAATACCTCAAAAGAGATAAGGCCATTTGCACCGCAATGGATTAACTTTAGTCCTAGGCCAGACACCACAGAAAACAATTATTGTCTTAGCAATAGTTTGCCAGGTTCTCTAGTCCGAGATAAACGTTAATCCACTGTGTTGGGTTTGGCCATTAGAGTTCTTAAAGATCATAGTAATTATTTTGCTTAAAATTCATTCATATATGTCTGTAATTTTCTTTTATTGGGTGCATTACTGTTGTGCTTCACGTTTAAATTTTAGTCAACATGGGCGGGTTGTACAACCGAGTTTAACTCAAAATCAGCTCGGTTAAAGATCAATTTTCAAAATTATGTTGCAAGACCAGAGGTTCGAAAATATCGTGATACTTGCAGTATTCAACTTGCGGTAATGGTAATAACTCACTTGATGAATTACAACACTCGCCTGCGGCTCGTGCTGTAAACTTCATCTGCGTGAGTTATTACCTACATTACCGCTCGTTGAATAATATACTATTAAATTCATACATCCGGAAAATAAAATCTTTACAGGCGGTCAATTGAGCGGGGGGAAAAAATCAAAAAACAATTTTTTTTTCCTGCAAAATACAAATGGTGGGGGGGGGGAAGTTATATAACGATGAACGACTTGTTTTGCCAACTCATGTCCAAAATTTCCAACTTTTGCCAAGTCTTGTCAAAGTTGGGGGGCAGCGTAACCTGCGTATCCCGTGTTTTCATGAATGAATTAAATGCTACAACAATTTTTTATTTCCGGATTATGCAAAATTTGAGATAAAATGTAATAAAAACAGATGGGTAAAGGAAACTTTCCATTTGAAAGTTCCCGGAACGAAATTTTGAAAATGAAAGTTTTCAATAAAATGTTGGAATATTTGAAAGTTTCCAAAATTCCGAGAAAATTTCCTGTGGAAACTTTCGGAACTCCGCCAGGAGTTTAACCATAGCTATTCCACCTATTCCTATTCAAATAAATAATGTTAAAAAAAGTAATTCAAAATGCTCCCAGGATGAAGAAAAATAGGAAAGTATAGTCTAATACAAAAATTTTCTTGATAACTTTTTGTCCGATGTAAGTAGGTACATTTATTAGTAGTAGTAGTAGTATTTATTGATGCATTATACAGAAAAGTATTTACACAAGTCAATATTACAATGTAAAAAAAAAATGTATAAAAAAAATGTATAAAAAAATGTATATATGTATACAGTATAAGAAAATTTTATTATGAAAAATAATAATAATATGTACACATACATATACCAGGGTTGGCATGATTAAAACAAAATGTTTTAAACAAAGTGTTTAAAACATGTTTAAAACATCGCACTGTGTTTTAAAGAAATGTTTAAAACATATTTAATACAAAATGCAATGTTTTAAACAAGTGTTTAAAACACAGTTTAAAACACAGTGCGATGTTTTAAATAAATGTATTATTTTGGAGTTTGTGGAAAAGCAGGAAAAGTGCCGATGATGGTCCATTCCGATAAATAATTCCGATATAGTGGTTACGTGCACTAAACTGAGCATTTTATTTGCAGAGTGCTGTAAAATCCGTTTAAGGGCGCCATCTGACATCAACTAGTAATAACAGACATAGTGTGCCTGGCACCATTTCAATTTAGTTGAACATAGTTTTAAACGTTTTAAACCTGTTTTAAACACGTTTTAAACATACCTTCAAAAATTAAAAAAAAACCTGTTTTAAACAAAAAAAACTGTTTTTTTGTTTAAAATGAAAAAAAACTGTTTTTTTTCCAACCCTGACATATACATATACACATTTCACACATATTATTATATACACATATGTACATGGTCACAAACAAATATGATTGGAAGTGTAATAAATATTATTTAAAAAAACAACGACAAATATAATTTTTAACAACAAACATGTATTTATGTTACTTACATAAAGTAGAAAACTCGTTCAACGAAAAAAATGCATTGTCAATTAAAAATGATTTTAGGACTGTCTTAAAACGTTTATAATCTAGTTCCCTGATATTGGAGGGTAATGCGTTGAAAAACTTTATTGCATAGTACCCTGTGCCATTTCGTGTTTTCAATAAACGTAAAAAATGAAAATGTAAGTTCCCATTACTTCGGGTGGAATAAGAATGTAGCTGGGCGCGAGACAAATATTTTGATTCGTTCTCTTTTACATAAAGAAGGCATTGCAATATATAGATGCTATATAATGTTGTAATTTTCAGTTTTTTAAAGTATTCCCTGCACTCCTCCCTGCAACTCAAACCCGCGATCACCCTTACTGCCTTTCTTTGCACCGCAAAAGCAGTTGCAGCATGCGAAGAGTGACCCCAAACCAATATTGCATAGACAAGTACAGAGTGAATTAAACCGAAATATGCTGTTAATAAAGTTGTCTGTGAGACACAATTCACAAGATTACGTAGTAAGTAAATATTTTTAGACATTTTACTACAGATGACGTGTACGTGCTTTTCCCATGTTAATTTGCTATCCAGATAAACACCTAGAAATTTAACGCAATCCGTGGATATCATGTTATCTAATGTGTGTTGTCTTAAACTAAAAATCATCGTTTCCGTTTTGTTTTCATTTAACTTTAAGTTATTTGCTAAAAACCAGTCTTGAACAATGGATTGAGTATCTCGTACATTTGATAGCAATCTGGTAGTATCATTATTACTATATATTAAGGTGGTGTCGTCCGCAAAAAGGACAGATCTTGCTGAGACGGTATTGTATGGCAAGTCGTTGATAAAAATAAGGAAAAGAGTTGGGCCTAAAATAGAGCCCTGGGGTACACCATATTTTACGTTTATATGTTTGGAATTCGTGCTTCTATAGTTAACAAACTGAGATCTATCTTGAAGGTATGATGTTAGTAATTTCTGGCTGATAATAGAAAATTTGTAAAAAACTAACTTTCTTATCAATATATCATGAGAGACGCAGTCGAACGCCTTACTTAAATCTAAAAACTGAGCGTACAAAATTTCGCTTTCTTCGAAACCCCCATTTATCATATCCGTTAGTGTATTTATAGCTAAAGTAGTGGACATTTTAGCTCTGAACCCAAACTGGTGATTGTTAAATAAATTAAAATTCTCAAAATAGGAGAGTATTAGCAAATAATTAACGAAAATGCGTATTGCTTATTTAAACTTAAAGACAATATGTGCAGTAAAAAATATATTTCCTGTGTAGAACATGGAATAAACAATTTTTTAACAATTTTACGAAAATTTTGTATTAGTCAAATGTTGTAAGGCGATGGCATATACTGGTCTTAATTATCTAATTGCTACTATATACTGGCTGCATCAAACTGATTGTTTACTGCCTATTGTACACGATTTAAATTAGCTTTGTTAAGAAAATATATATCAAAAGATTTTTAGTGTTTGTGCGTTTGAGTTCAAAAACATCTGAGGAAGAAACACAAATAATCCAAGATTTACAACGTTATTAATGTTTGTTTATTTATATGACATTGTGATTATATTCCCGAAAGTTATCATTTCATTAAAATAAGGCCGGGCAGATAACGCTTTCACGGTTTCGTTATACAGTTTATGTTTCACGCGTTACCAAATAAAAAAATCTAAAAATAACATCGCGCTCTTTGTTTGTTATAGTTAAAAGGCATTTCCGTTTTGTCGGTTACCGTAGTAGCGCCGTAGAACTGGCGAGGCCATTAAAAATGATGGAAATTCTTCAGGGATCTTGTTTAGTTTTCTTTTATTTGAAAGGACGTCCATTCGTCGAAGGCGAAGGATCTCTTGACTTGGAATTTGCATGCAATAACTGGGGAATGGCCAAGTTATTGCTTTCCCCGGATAATGAAATACTATCGGGCCTGCAGGGGTGGATTCTTGCTGACCCGCCCCCACGATCTTTATCCTCTTAAGATTCTGTAACGAAAACCCTCTGAGAATCCTGCAAAGAATTACTTATGAGATTTAAAGGATCATATTCTACAACTGGGCGCATTTATTCTCGTTAGGCAAATGTATTTAAATTCAAAAATATTAAGTATTAGCAGTAACTTAATCGATCTTTATAATTATGCACGGGTGTGTAGTTATGGGTGAAAGTGGAAATTTTCACTCATATAACAATTAGATAGACATTCCATGCAGGACATTAAAAAAAAGAACTATATATCCTTCCCACCTCCCAGGCCCCAAAAATTCTTAGAATAGCATAATAATATTTTAATTTATCTGAAAATTCGTAAAATAATTCCTAAAATTTCAAAGATTTCAGAAAATTCCTAAAATGTAATCCTTTGTTTCTTAACACTAATTTAAAGTACTCACTTTCACCCGTTAAACGACAATGTGATATACAAAATCGCCTATACTTTGAACGAAATCTTAACCCAACTTTTTTGGCACATGTATTTTAAGGAACTGCGGCTGTTTAGAGATATAAAAAATCGCTACCTAAGGAATCACCACTTCCATATCCAGATTTCCTATTCAAGTATCTTTCTATCCAAGCCCCCCACCATCACTCCCACCTCAATATTAAAGGGGGTGGTAGTGGGGATGGCTGATGCCAAAAAATATTTAGCCTTTGTTTATTGTACACAACATGTTAAATCACAATTTTATTTTATTTTTGCATCGTGGAAGTATAGTTTTTGTTCAAGTAAGCTTAGATATCATCAGACTTCGAGATTTTAAGTTTGAGCAAAAAAAAATACTGTCAATCTGTCTGCCTGTCTTCTTGTCAGTCTGTCTGCATTTTTTTTTGTGTGCACCATTACTCTGGAGAGGTTTATGATATTGAAATTTGGAGGGGATATAATTCAAAATTATTTTTACAAAGGCTTATCAAATCAAGGTCGCTGAATGTCATGTGCCGCTTGACACTATTGGCAGTTCAATTCCTCTCTATCCTCCATTCCCGGCTAAGGAATAGATTATATTTTGAACTTATTCCATTGAAGGTTTGGGGCGTAAATCGGGGAAAATAAGTAAATCAAGCAAGTAAAAGCCCATAAATTGGGATTTAGTATATGCATGAGAAGGCCAATAATCTGAGATCTTATTTTTTTTTTCTTTTACATCATCTACCCCCCCCCCCCCCCCATTATTAAAAGGCGTAAAAAATAAAATTGCGATTTAGTGAGTGTACAAGAACCAAAGGCCTCGTTTTTTGCATCGGAGGGGGAGGGGACTGTACATTTGGAGACAACGAACACACACATCCAATATTCAAGTATATTGTGATTCATTTCTTCTTCCGAAAAAAATCTAGTGCCACGACCGGAATTCGAACTCGGGACTCTAGAATAAGAACCATTAACCATTAAATATCATTTATTTTCTGTTTTAAGTTAGCCTTTCAAATAATATATTGTTTCATTTTACAATCATGTGATACCAAAGCGTTACGAATGGCGTGGCGTGAAGCGCCTTGGCTGCCGCCGACAGGTACGAAGACGTAAGGGAACTGATCTGAATTGATACAGTGAAAAAACATTCGCCTAAGATTAAACGTGATATGGTTTATGATGACCTGTAGTTTTTAAAAAAAATATATTTATTAATGACATTGTTTGTGTCCATTTTTAGTTAAAATGCAGGAAAAAAGTAATTGTCACATAATAAAAAGGTTTTCTGGGTATATTTTTATGTGTAATTGTAAAATATAAAATTGGCGTGCAATGATTTTCTCTCTATTTCTCGGGGGTGGTGTTAGGGGGGGGGGGGAGACTGGGGGTTTGGTTGGGATTCTCTGTGTGGGTAGAGTGTTCTTGCCTCTCGACTAAGCGTAAAGCAATACATACTATAAGATTAGTTTTCTTTTCTGAAAAAAAACACGGCTGGCAATCGAATCCAGAATTCCACGGACAAAGTCAAGTATTCTTGACTGGCGACTACGCAATATATGCATTGTTATTGTTTTTTTTTTCTATTTTGGTTCATTGGACGTCAACATTCACTATATATTTGTGATGAATCTTATTTAAAAATCATAAATGCTCAAGAGATAAATGAATGGGACTTGCGATGCGATGATTAAATTTCAGTTTATAGTTTGTGAAATATCCAGTAGTTTATAATGTCCTCATAAATAGTATTCTTCTATAATCATAAAATTTAATGTTTAGTTAACTTAACGACATTAATTTCATTGTATGTTCATATGTGTGACAACTACTTTGTCAGTTACACCAAAGGTGCCATTGCTACATCTAGGAATAATTTCATGTACAGTTACGGAAGAATTAAATGATTGCGATCAGAGTTCGATGATATATACAATGTGTGTAGTGGCGGGCTGGGCATAGGGAGTTAGAATTGCAACATCGCGCGTGCCAGCTGGCTGAAATGAGAACGGGGATGCTTCAGTGGTCTAGCGCCGACTCTTTAATCTATGCCGCCGACGCGGCGGGCGAGTGGTTGTCATATCTCTCGCGCTACGTGGAAGTACATGCCCAGTCCGCAATTACACGCAGTGTATGATATTTACAGTGAAATAGATATCACTTTTCTTGATATATATAAAATTTTGTGAGAATTTGGCAACACTGCTTTGATTAAGTGAACTACTGCTGCTGCTGTTAGCAAATAAGGGACTTCCCATCTGCAAACCAATACCTAACCTATATTATTTTATATGTTGTCGTAAAGTGCCTGTTTTAATCATTTAAATTTAGATATAACAATATATTAGCTATTAAGCAACATGCCGAGAGACAAACATCCTGTGTGGAATAATTTTTATTGCAAAATTGTGGCTAAAAATTATAGAAAATGAACACATTTACTCGTGCTCATATTTCTATAGACTACTTTCAATTTTAATTTATTTCAGTATGTAATTTTGCAATTTTACATCTACAGGAACCAGTTTCTCGATAAGTAAAACAGATATTTGAATTCGGTAAAAGGTATTATTCACTAGATCAGGGATTCCCAACAGGTGGTCCGCGGACCCCTAGGGGTCCGCGGACGATGTCTTGGGGGTCCGCGAAATGTCACAGAGATATTCAATTGTTTTGTATTTTACTTGACTTGCAGTGGTGGATTCTACATAATCTTCATTTTAAGAAGAATTTAAGCTTTTAAGGGGTCCTTGTCAGAATAGCGATCGATGAGGACGTCCTTGAATAAATCTTGTTGGGAATCCCTGCACTAGATTATGTAAAATCAGTTCAGTTTGGAGTAAAAACGGTAATTTTGGTTGATTTTTTTCGAGATTTTTTATTTTATAGATGGCATCCGACCGTTTTTAGGATAAAGTTTTTAGTTTAAAATGTTGAATATTTTATAAACCGTGACACTTCCATCAAAAGTTCTAAGAAACAAAATTAAAGGTAATTAATCAATCTTTAAAATGATTTTTTGGTTGTTTCTACATCACAAAAAATAAAGAAGTTATGGCCGATTCAATGTGCGTTTTGACATTTTTGTTAGCAAAATGTCGGCATTTTGTTATTGTAATTGCTCAGTAATTAATTTGTCTTTCAAAAATGCTGTTATTTGTCCCTATAAAACACTTGTTTTAGAAAAAAATTCATCCGCATCCCATAGAAAAATGGCCGTATTTCGGTTAATTATTGCTATAAAATTAATTTAAAAATACCAAATTAATGATAATTTTGCCAGAAACAACTTTTATTTGAACATTTTTTTTTGTAAATGTCATATTTCCCGATAAAATAGAGAAAAATAAATTTTTTAATTAAAAATACCCCCTTTTAGCCCCTACAGGTTCCCGCGGATCCGTAAAACTCTAAACTTTTTTTGTTTCATGAACTTTGGCCTACTTTAAACTTATAACCAAAGTTTAAACTCTGCACAATTTTTTTTCGAGTTACAGTCATTTTTTTCAATCTTTCCCTGTACTGTAAGTACATTTTTACCTCATATCTTCCTAGAGCGAGTGTGTTTAACTTCTCTCTAGCTTTATGTCATTTGTGTCTGCACATGTAATAATTGAATTGTCTACTTGGTAGGCATTTCTATTTAATTTTAGTTGCCACAGTGTTCATTATTTTGTAACTAAATTTTTAAACATTGAGTTGTGTTTAATTTGTTCTTGCATGAGCTGTATTACATTTACATGTAATTTTTGTCTGAAGGATCTTCTGTCTGATTAAATTGTAAGTTCTCAAGAATAGAAAAGTTCTGCAAAACCTCAAATAAAACTTTTGCGGATTATTTGAAGGAAGAAAAAGTTCTATGAAATGTTAGGAGCGATCCACCTCCTATGAACACCTTGTAAGTACCTCAGTTATCTTCAACTAGATTTACTATAAAAAAAAACTTTCATTCAAGGTTCACCGCCTGGAAAATACGATTGCGGTGTGAACGGATGTGGCAGCAGGCATCATGCGACTAGCTGCAGGCGTTTAGCGAAAGCGAAGAAACAGGTCGATCTGCATTTTCCTGGCCCCAAAACCCTTCTCCACAGTGTCACGTTATTATAAAAAATCGGGATTTCCAACATAAACGCGATTTAATTTTCTGTGTACAATATATTTTTTCCTATGACATTTTATTTAGGTTAGACGGTAAACATTTTGGATCACTGAATCAGATAGGTTTAACACTACGTATGATATGATTTTTATTTACGTGCATAATCGACGTCGAACTCTTCATGTGGCGTCGAGGCACTAGTAGAGTTCGCTAGTCGCGCCCCAGACAGTTCACGCTTGGTCGGGACCAATTCAGCGCCAGAATTTATCCTATCAATTTCTGCCCGTTGAACTGGCAAAGAGCCGTACAATTCCCCATGCCCCGCTGCCGCCTCATTACGGCGGCAGAGAAGCCGGATGGACCGCCATCTTGTTCCGCTCGCCGTGATTTTACATGTCGTTGTGTTTGTTTAATCAAGCGCGAGTAATCCATCGCTGAAATTTATAATTGGACATTGGAAGACTAATAAAAAACATTTAATGAGCCTTGCACGATGGCCCTATTAGACCTAAGCACGGGCCACGGCTGCGAAAGACGGTTCGGACATAACTTTTATTTTCTTTTAGTCCGCCGCAATTAGATTTTAACTTAGGAAAAATAATTCCCCGTTCGCTGCAAATTTGAGAAGATATTCTTGAAAAGGTCCGTTTCAAGAACAACTTAAATGATTATTTAAAAAGTTTACCGAGTGGAATTCTTTTTATTTAACAAATTAAACGCGAAAGAGTGTTTTTCTGCGGGTAACTTTGTCAGTTTGTCTGTATCTGGAAAACTGACTTCACCAATCGAAACGGGAGGAAGGAGGAAATACAAAAAGTAGTATAGTTTAACAAGTAAAACACTGAAATGTTTTTTAAAAAACATGTCAGTGTTTTATGCATCTTTTGCATCTTTCTCTTTGTACGCCACCGACGGCTTTAATTAAACAAATAACATATACAAATAATATACTAATCGATAGAAAAAATAATAGTCTTTATTTTTTATATCTTGTAGAATTTTGATTTATTGAGCCTTTTTAGAGGTATAGCCAACCATGTGTCGTTGTTGGAAGGCTCCTTTTTGCTGTGGGGCCTTAAAAAAAAGAAAATAGCAAAAAGCAAATGGAGGGTCTTATGCAAAATTTTATACTCTATCGAATGGCGCTAAGATCATTCCTCTAGCTCCTACCATTTTTGAGAAAAAAAAATATATATAGGCAGATACAGGCAACCCCTTTGAGGGGGGCGGGGGGAGCAGGCATGATTTCTCGAGGTGGGTCTGACTAGTTCTATTCATGGTTAAAAGGATTTGCTATTACTCAAAAGTAGTAATATCAAAACACCTAATTCACTAAGAAATAACTCGTTTTTTGATTATAATGACCTTTGGAGTAGGACATTTTTTGAGGGCTTTGAGATTTTGAAACATCAGTATATCATTATTAATTTTATATCAAATTCAGCTTGTAACAACGAAACCCCACAGAACTTATTTTACTTCCACGTCCAGTGGAAGTATAGTAACGACAAAAAAAATTTTTTAAAATTTTTATTGTCCAAATAGGCTTAAAATGTCATGAAACGTCGAGATTTTAAGTTTGAGCGAAAAAAAAATTTCTGTCAGTCGGTCTGTCTGTCTGTCGGTCTGTCTGTCTGTCGGTCTGTCTGTCTGTCGGTCTGTCTGTAACTTTTTTTTTGTGCGCACGTTTACTCTGGAACCGTTTAAGATATTGACTTGAAATTTGGTACACATATGTACTTTAACGAGATCTAGAACTAGATTATATTTTCATCTTGTTCCGTCGAAGGGTTGGGGGGTAAATTGGGGTAAATTTGGGGTAAATAGGTCAATCAAGCAGGTAAGAGTCCATAAAATTGGTATTTAGTATATACAAGAGAAGCTAAGGTCTCAAAAAAATTTTTGGCATTAGCCACCCCCATTACCACCCCCAACTCCCTTATTAAAGGGGATAAAAAAAAATTGTGATTTAGTGTATGTACAGGAACCAGAAACCTCAAAATATTTTTTTACTTCATCCACCCCCCACTATCACCCCCATCACCACCCCCCCACCCCACTACCGATGTGGGGTATCGTTTTATGGGTTTTTGGGGTAGAGGATTTCAAATATTATATTATTAAAGTTCCATAAACAATTATTTTCACATACAAAGTTTTTTTGTTGTGAGTGACTTGGATAGAGAATCTGGATGTGGAAGTAGTGATTCCTTGGGCAGTGGTTTTTATGCGTATATCTGGGCACCGAGCACTCTACTACAATAACATCTGTTACGACTTACAATCGTTATTCCAAAGGAGCATATGTAAAATACCATGGTAGAACACTACTTATTGAAATTGGACCATAATTCTCATACAGTAATCACCAGAGACGTGCAAACTATCATGTTTATTACTAAGGCTTTTGATTAATTACACAAAAAAACCGCTGCCCAAGGAATCACTACTTCCACATCCAGATTTTTTATCCAAGTCACTCACAACGAAAAAATTTTGTATGTGGAAATAATTGTTCATGGAACTTTAATAATATAATATTTGAAATCCTCTACCCCAAAAACCCATAAAACGATACCCCTCATCGGTAGCGGTGTGGGGGTGGTTATAGGGGGTGGTAGTGGGGGTGGATGAAGTAAAAAAATATTTTGAGGTTTCTGGTTCTTGTACACACTAAATCAATTTTTTTTTCATCCCCTTTAATAATGGGGTGGGGGTGGTAATGGGGGTGGCTAATGCCAAAATTTTTTTTGAGACCTTAGCTTCTCTTGTATATACTAAATACCAATTTTATGGACTCTCACCTGCTTGATTTACCTATTTACCCCAAATTTACCCCAATTTACCCCCTTCAACGGAACAAGATGAAAATATAATCTAGTTCTAGATCTTGTTAAACTACATATGTGTACCAAATTTCAAGTCAATATCTCAAACGGTTCCAGAGTAAACGTGCGCACAAAAAAAGTTACAGACAGACCGACACACAGATTTTTTTTTTTTCGCTCAAATTTAAAATCTCGACGTTTCGTGACATTCTAAGCCTATCTGAACAATAAAAATTTTTAAAATTTTTTTTGTCGTTACTATTCTTCCACTGAATGTGGAAGTAATACGAAGTTGTAAAAGATATCTAAACTGCAATAAGTATATCTATACTGTCTCTCAGGTTCGAAAGAACTTCAAATAATATCACAGTATTTTTAATAAAACTGTTACGAAGGCAAATCAAAGTTTCTGTTTACGTTTACCGTTAAACATGATAACTTCTGTTGTACGTTGAAATTTTATTTCAAATTTGTAACCTACATTTTGAAAAGAATTGTTCTCCCACGAGTCGATGCACTTAAACAATAAGCTATTTAAATTTCGAAATCTTTTTTATTCCTAGCCGTTTAAATAAATATTTTGGGCTAAAATTTGGCATAGTTTTACCAACTTTCGTTAAAATTGATGAATTATTACATTATATTTCTTAAATTATCCAAACAGGCAATTTTTGTGCTTTATTTATTTACACCTAGTTTTGTTCGAAATTTTGTTACGAACAATTTAGTATTTTTATTTTTGCGATGCGATTACTAGGACCGGGGATAATAAGGAAAATAGCAGAAAATTTCTATGTTGAAACATAAATTGATTACATTTTATGTGAAGCAATGGACAGATTTAATACAAAACTTCTCACTACACTTGTCATACCAAAAACAAATTAAAACCATAAAATTGTTGCAGATAAACAATTCCATTCGAAATTTATTTTGACTCCACTATAAATAAGTAAATATATATTAATAATAGTATATTATTCAACGAGCCGTAATGTAGGTAATAACTCACGCAGATGAAGATGAAGAATTCATCAAGTTGAATACTATACTTTATCTACGATTATAACAATACATATTAAATTGAGAAAATTTTGTTTAAATTACTCAGTTTGTTTATTAATAAACTTAACTATAAAATTTAATTTTTGTACACACTTTTATATTTATTCTGCGATTTTTCGGGTAATAAATTTTGTATTGTATCATTACTTGTCTTCATTCTGGTGATGTACCTTCATATTAGTTGATCTTCACTAATCGAATTCATAATTTTTGGCACAATTATTACTTAACTTGATTTGAAAACGTCGAAACTATTCAAACATGATAAATCACCTTCCTCCCCTCAGTAATAATGGACCGTTCTATTTCACCGTATCGGAAAAGAATTTCTCTCGAACAGAGCCACCTTCTTCGTGTCGCTCGTTACGTCGATTGGACAGGCTAGGCATGAAGATTGGCTCTGTACCTAGTGATTTATAATAACTACTCATTATTTCTCACGCTATTGGTTTATGGACACTATTAATTATTCAAAAGCAGTTCATTAATTAGTATATAATAAGAGTAGATAAACACTTAACTGTTGCTACTACGATCATATTCCATTTCTGTTTCTGAAAACAGGACCATGAATACATGATGTCATGTGATTTATCGAAGCGTGCGCCTCAATGACTTTGGGCTAGTCTACGGATTACAAGAAATATGGTTCCAACGTGCTATTTTGTTTCTTGGTTCTCATTACATTTAAAATATGGAGAATTTCTTATATATTTATAACCTGCTTGTTTTTCACTAGATGAGTCACTTTGGAAATACATATTTATGTTACATAAAAGATGAAATTGAAAAAATAGAACATATGGAAGCAATTTTAACGGCAATACTTAATCTTAAGATATGTTTTATATATATATATTAAATTAAGTTATTCGTGGCATATTCTCCCCAAATACTACTCGTGCTTTAAAATTTCATTTATAATTTTTTTTTGAAATAAGTTGCCAAAAGTAATACATTTCGTGTAAATTAACAATTTATTAAACCCTTCGCACTAAAATGCGTTAATAAGATAATAAACTGGATATCTATAGTTCCACAATAGTTTATTCCAATTCGCAAAAGTGCAGACTAAGAGACATTTGTTAAAACTTTGGTTAATGTACTTGCTAATGCAAATAGGTATATGATTTGAATTCTTACTAGCAGTGAATTATATTTACATCGACCAGCACTGAAATGCCTTATATAAAATACATTTCCCCCAAACAGCTGACTGTTCCTTTTACCCTTTTACGGTTTTTAGTTAAATTACGTGTTACGTGATGACAAATTTCAAACCCGTCACACTGTATAAGAGTTAAAGTGTCAGTCACGACCCTTGTATAGTCCAGCGCGATGAATCCTGCTGTTTTTCTATTAAATTAGCTAATACCGCTCAGGTCGACTGTAACTTCATTATTAGGGAATGAAAAGTGCACGGGTTTAAATGTATTTGGTGCACCTTTGCTGTGTTATCAATGTGTAAAAGCGAACATAAAAGCTTTTTGTTGTGTACATAATTGAGTATATTTTATATTCTGTAGAAATATTAATATACTGTGGGTCGTATAAATTTCGCATGTTTATTTCCATATTTGAGCAGTCTCTAATTAATTCTGCCAAAGATAACTGGAGCCACTCTATGTTGAAAAAGTGGGTGGCGCTATCGCTCCCGTACTGTTTCTTCCTGTACTCGATAACCGTTATTTTCCTAGACATATGAGAAAAACACTGGGAAAAATGATAATCTAACGGGTGCTTGAAGGGGCTGCAAGAAATTAATACCTACAAAATTCCAAAAACTACAGGTGGCTTTTAATTTGTAACTGATTATTAGAAAGGCATGTTTTAAAAAAATTAATTACACAAAGCTGTGATAGCATCCAGACCAATTGCAACCAAATCTCAAGGGGCAAGAAGGGGCAACTTACTTTTCGTGGGTGGATTAAAGACAGGTGAAGTAATTGGTCAAACCGAAAATCACGGCAGAACTAGGCAAAGCGCTATAAATAACCCATATGTATAAGAACATTTTAATGTTTTAAGCACGATTCATGTCTTACATGTCGCTAGATTGGAGGTTTTAAAATAAGTACAATTTCCTTAATAAGAACCATAGCATTTTGAATGAGCTGAAAACATTATTGTGCGTTCTCAATGTTATAGTTGTCTTCAGGTCTACGAAGCACTCAAAAATGTCGCCTTTGACCATCAAACACGCCGCATCGTACCGCCAAACATTTTTAATACGCTTAACAAGTCTGCAGTCAACTATAACTGCCTATCAAAGAAGATACCTAAGTTCTTAATTTTCTCATATCTGCTTACACATACTGAATTTCTTGTGTAATTAATATTCAATTAACTCCTTCTTTCGATAAAAAATGATAGCGTAGGATGTTTTAACTGATAGGTGATGAACTGTACTCCAGTGTGAAAAAGCTGTAAGGTCATTCTGGTGCGTACTGCAGTCAGCTATTGTTCTTAACTCTGTGTAAACTTTCAAATCAACAGCAAACATTTGTTTTGAACAGTTAATAACATCATTTATATCGTTGATGTATGTGAGAAACAGAAGCGGCCCTAAATTAGAACATTGAGGAAGTGATCTGAGCGGCCAGCTTCATACTCAACAAACTGTTTGCGTTTAAATAAGTATTAAATAAATAAATTGATTAAATATTCTGAGAAACCAATGATATCCACTTTTCTGTTAATAAATAGAAATCAATTTGGTCTAATGCTTTTTGAATATCCATATAAAATGTGTCTACTTGAGACCTTGCTTGTCAAGAGTTTCTGACACGAGTTGTGTTAGGCAGGTTAGATTATATTAGTAATTATAGACTTTTTATCAATGTGTCGATGTGGAGAAATATAAAGTATGACATTAGGATGTATGTAATATATGTGGAATAGTGGTTTTATTTATGAAAAAATAGATGCGAAAAACTCGAGAAAAATTCTGGTTAGTTTATAATATTTAATTTTCGCGTTGTATTTTCAAAATAAAAAACTATCAAAAATCTGTAGGAGTGTGAAGATAACTTAAGGCCTGTGTGTGCCGCACACATGCAGGCAGGGGCGGCGCGGCTCTGTGTGTACATTAAAATATGTTGATTACAGATATCTTAATTAATTTAAAATATTGTTAAATACAGTTTGAATTAATTGAATTAGTAATTTTTCGCGCTCCATTTCGCTGAACCTAAGTATTTATGTATATTTTAGGGGAAATTCATATAATTTAATCGAAAGTTACTTACATGTTCGTAAGCAGTATGTTAAGATCAATTCTGAATTTAGTAGGGAGAAAACTGTAGTTTATGGAGTTCCATAAGGTACGGTATGTGGTCCTGTATTATTTGCGGTATATATTAACAGTTTACTTTAAACAGCTATGGCTCGATTATACATTTCGCTGATGATACGATATTATGTTATAAAGATGATTCGTGGAAAAAACCTGAAACAAAAAGTAGAACGTGATTTTTACCAGGTTATGGACCGGTTCAATCATAAACGTTTGACAATTAACTTTAAGAAAACCATGCTCTTACTACTGAGTTGTGATAAAACACAATTCTGCAACCTTTGTCAAAGTAACAGTTAATCATCATGGAAATCTAATATAGATTAATTCAACAGCATTTGTAAAATATTTAGGAATAAATATTAATTGCCACCTAAAGTGAGATAGTCATATGGCTAACGCTACAAGTACCCTTAGAACCTTACTGTTTAGATTTAAGTATCTCAGAAATATATTGCACTTAACTCATTTAAAAATGCTGTACTATTCTTTAGTAGAACAAAAGTTGTCTTATGGGATTTTCGGTTGGAGTGGAGTAGCTACAACTCATCTAAAATAAAATTGAAGTTTTCAAAAATTGTTTTTAAAAATAATATACGATAAAGAGCGTACTTACCGACAATTTCACTTTATTAAGACAACTATATTTCTTAAAAATTATAATTGACGATTTGCACTAAAGAAAGTTTGGTAAAAAGTATCTAGATTGGTATCACTGTAATTCACTGCACATGTTGACCAACTCGTCTAATTTCCAAACTTTGCAACAACTAAATACGTATAATATAATAATCATAACATTGTTTTCATTATCTTTAATGTTAAACCTACTTCCATTCAATATAAATCATCTTTATTAGGTTGTTTCGTAGTCTACAATATTTAAAAAATGTCGAATTATGCAATTTGTCAAACACTGTTTCCAACTTTCAGTTTAAAAAAGAGTTGGCAGCGGTGATTGACAAATTGCATAATTCGACATTTTTTAAATATTGTAGACTACGAAAAAACCTAATAAAGATGATTTATATTCAATGGAAGTAGGTTTAACATTAAATATAATGAAAACAATGTTATAATTATTATATTATAGGTATTTAATTGTTGCAAAGTTTGTAAATTAGACGAGTTGGTCAACATGTGCAGTGAATTACACACAATCTAGACACTTTTTACCAAACATTCTTTCGTGCAAATCGTTAATTGAACAATTTAAAAATAAAAACCGTCTTAAACCATTAAATCATATTTATCCAACGAGGAATAAATTAAATGATATTTATGAAACGATAACCTCTCAAAGAAGCATTGGTCAAAGGTGTTATCAATATTAAGCTCCTAGGTTATAATAAACTACCTAATGAACTAAGAAAACGTTACTATAGGTACTTCCACTGGATGTGGAAGTAATATATACACATTCCAAAAATTTAAAAATTATACAAAAATATTTATGTACCAAGGGTCGTAAGTGCACTTTTTTTGGCTCTCATGCCAGCTCCTTGAGTAGGAGTAAGTCTTTCGGCTGGTGTCTATTAAAATCGAAACTTTAGCGTTTTGTGGCAATACACAGTTATTGCACTTAACGCGGCCAGGCTTTAGTCCGGAGAATAGCTGTTGGTTGCAGTCTGGTTTTTATTCCTTATATATTTAAGGAAACGTATAGAGGAGTTCGACAAAAATATTTCACTAGTAAATATTCTGCCCTCTAAGAGCATACCTACGTTTAATACTTGTTATATAAAAGACAACATTTTCCCAAATTTGCTTTATTTCCCTAGGGACGTTAGGAAAAATAACGACCCGTTGCCAATGGCAACAAGTATTTGGTACACAAAGCAATGGAATGAAGTATGTTATAAATATTGACAGAGATTAAGTTAGTAAATCTATTTAAAAACTAATTCGAAAAGGGAAAATAAAAATAATTGAATAGACTTACTTATTTACCTTTGTTTTATTAAATATATAAATGTATAAATGGATAACTTACTATCGTCTTTTGTATTAGCTTAGGTACCTGAATAATATGTTGCAATTAATATGCATCTGTTATTTTGCATTTCATGTGAATAAGCAGAGACCATCCCACTTACAAGGATTTTTTTGTGTTTTCGTGTTTAGTTATTTGTAATATTACTTATTTATGTGAATAAAACATCTGTTATTTTGCATTTCATGTGAATAAGCAGAGACCATCCCACTTACAAGGATTTTTTTGTGTTTTCGTGTTTAGTTATTTGTAATATTACTTATTTATGTGAATAAAACTTATTATTATTATTATTATTCTCTTCAAACTATATTGTCAATGAATAGGCTATATTCTGGAAACGAGGTATATTGTGTCTCTGGAGAGCTTGTAATACAGTAGTAGCACTGTAAGCCGACCCTGCAATTTGAATTTGAATCCAATGAGAATTCCTGAAGCTCTTGATCTTTTCGTTGGTCTCGTTTACTACGTTGATTGTACAGCTGTGAGAGCGCAGCAGCGTTGTCGAGTAGCTCTGCACTGTCCTCACCGTAAAGTTATTCGGCCTGAAAATACTAGAATAACGTTTGCTTGCCTGCTCCCGATACTCCAAAAAGTCGAACGGCTGTCGTAAATAAACTACGAGAACACAACTCATGCGAACTTCTGAAATCGTACTTTTCTCTTTTCCTTTGAGTTTTGGGTGTATTTCCAAACTTCAGCGTTCGAGGGGCTGGTTTACAGGGTGACGAACTCCATTTGGCGGCACTAATGCATTCTAAGATGGCAGTTTTGTTTGGTTATGTTAAGTAGTTGAAGAGATCCCTCTTTGTCAATATTTTATCATTGCGTATGGCGATGTGAATTTACACGCACACGAGTGCGAACAACGGGTTAATTCGATGTCAATGAATTCACGTACATTGAATAGAAACCGAAGGATAAAGAGAGGAAACGTTCGTGCGATAGGTCGCTATACCACTTCCTGTTTACTTATTTGAGCAGAGAGGTGTTATCTGAGGACTCTCTCGGTAATGAATGAAATTTTCTTTATTAAATAAATATTTTTATATTAAGATTATCTAGTTTAATGAGAAAGTTGCCTACAGAGAAATGGGGTGACTCACTGTGACTAAGACAATAGACAGATTTAAATATAGTAAAGAGTGTACTAATTTATTGGCAGTGGCGGGCGGTCCATTGGATGAAAACATTTGTTATCAAAATTGTAGCGTACAAAATTTATAATAAAACAGTTCTATAGCTATTTTTCAGTAAAAATAATACCTACTTTATAAGAAAATGACTGATTGAAAAATAATGCATAGTATCTTCGAAAATATTTGTATTTTCGTCATTGTCCAGAGTTTCTGAGTTAATTTGTGTATTGTAAGAAATTCGTAGGCTCCTACGTCTTCTGTCATGTTATGTCGCTCTTCCATATTACGTATAACATTTTGACAACTATTACAAAAAATACAGCAATGAAATTCAATTTTCCTGCAACCACACTTTGATCCCCAGCTTTTGGAACAATTGCAAAAAGGCTATTTAATAGAATATCCGGAGCAACTGGTAACAACTTTTGAACCGGCTTAGAATGTCACACATTGTCGAACACCAATTCTCTAGATGAAGTGTGTTGCCGAACCAGGTTTGTAGCTGATAGTATACCCGATTCAAATGTTACTGAGCTGCACTGAATATTGGTGCAGCTTCATTGCGTTGCGTAGACTTAGCAAATAAAAGATATCTCAAGATGTTTAAAATCAGGCGAATATTCTGGCATTTTAAAAAACTGTTACATTTCTCAAGTCGACGTTTCTCCAATAATATTAAAGCTTGGATTTACCTTTATTAACCAAAGATAATGTCGTATCATTAATTGCGTATATTCCCTACCTATGACTTATTCTACGTTCTAAAATATGCTAGCCGTATGAGAATAATGTGGAACTACCCCAGATACATATTCCATATCTTAATCTAGATCCTACCTGTGCGTGGTATATGTTTATTAATTGTTCTCGTGTCATAACTGATCTAATATTTCTGAACAAATAACAAACTGTATTTAAGGTGGGCGGTTTCATGAACGTAATTCGAGGATTTCTTCTGCATCCTTGAACCGATTGAAAAAATTTTTTAATATTCTTTTAGAGACAGCTTTATAGAATGGTACTAGGCTATTTAAAACTTAAAAAAAAAAAATGTACTTGTGCGAAAATCAAAAAAAAATAATTTTTTTTAACTTTTCAGTAGTCTGGTACCATTCTATAATGTTGTCTCTAAAAGCATATCAAAAAATTTTTTGAATCGGTTCAGGAATGTAAGAGAAATTCTCGAACTACGAAATCATTTTCTTAATCACGGCACCGTCACCCTTAATTTAGATATTAAGTTGCCACAATGCGCCTTCCAGTTTAGACACTCATCCAATGTGATTCCTAAAAACTTATTTTGCTCCTCACTTTTTAATGTGACACCTTTTATTTTAATATTTAATTTGGAACATTCTTTTTGCCTGTTATGAATCCTTATAACAGTGGTCTTATCTTTATTTAAAAAAGTGAATTATTACCATACCAATTACGTATCCATCACATTATTACATTTATATGTCAATAAATCATTCGATATATCAGAGACCAACAAAGATTTGTCGTCAGCATATCGTCAGCATATAGTACTGAAAATGCGTTTGGTGTCCAGTTCTCAAGGTCATTCGTATATAATATAAATAGTATTGGCCCCTATACAGACCCTTGAGGGATACCAGTATTCACCAGTCTGTACTCAGAGTTAATTTTGGTATTAGCGTATGTCAGACTAACATATTGTTTTCTATTTATTTATTTTTAAAGTATTTAATACTAGATTAAGATAGTGGGATATTATGCCATTCAATATAAGTACTTGACTTCTTAAATGTATACATTATAGGCATATAAAAATGGCAATGAAGCTGTATAAGATACTTCTAATGGCACTGCGAAAAAAGCAAATCATCATATTCTGGCGATACTGATTTTGGAAAGCTAGTGGATTTTTCTAAAACAACTTCTGAGCAGTATCTCAAATGCACAAGCACGTGTTTAAACGTGTATTTGACAATTTATTACTTCCACATCCTGTGGAAGTATAGTAACGACAAAGAAATTTGGGATTATCAAAGACGATTGTCTTTGATATTTTTGATTTCATACCTCGACCAATAATTCTTGAATTTCCTGTGCACTGATTCGCCTGCCTGTTCAGACCACAACCCTAGCCCATCGTTGTTTTCCAAGAAATTTCCCGATTGTTCTAAGTGACTTACTGCAACGTGTACTTTCAGTGTTTCCGAAACGTTTTCTAGCGATCTCAACGCTTTCTTGAGATTAATAATCAGTTCAACTTTTCTGGTTGAAAAACAACACTTTACAATCCTATCAATGACCTTGAATGCTGATCTAAAGGGGATCATGACCATCGGACCTCCAACATGGCCGCAAATTTCTGGGTTTTGTAGCAATTCAGCATGTTGTAGGAGTTTCCTGCAAGCATTACCTTCAAATAACTTGCCTTGGTAATTTTTGGCAACACAATTAATAGATATGGGTCACAATAACGCCTTTTCCTCACCAAGAATGGGGACCAATCCGTGCCGAAATAAGTGGTTCACCAAACCTTGTATTATATGCAATTTCGGCAAGACACATTTTTTTGTGACATTAAACATCATCATTTTCTTCAAAATTACTTTCTCTAGAATACGAATTGTTATTTCTTCGCACACCCGAATAGTTCTATATATTTTCTGTCATATTAAAAATACCGTTTAATTGTACAAAAGTATTTTTTCTTTAAAATGCACCCAAGAAACATAAAACATAGAAAATCATCCAGGAGGATCGGATACGATTTTGCAGAAATTAAATTTAGCTTTTTTAAGGCAAAAGGATTCAAATTATGCATGTGGTTTTTTCGGAATCGAGGACCAGTTTTTTTTTTCATTCAAGACAAGTGTGGTCAGCTTACTGTCAAATCCTGAGAGTACCTACTTAAAGTACATGAAAACCGATTCTGAGCGTGATATTGTGCTTGTACTTTTAAAATCGGAATTTTATTAGCAATTAAGATCGTAAAACTTAACCTGTTAATAAAATCGTCTGTATATTTAAAAGTAATGAATTGAAACGATAAAACTATTATTCTAAGTAAATTTCTTAGCGTTCCTTAGACCCAATAATAAACACAAATTGCCAGACGTTCGTTTTCTCCGAGGTTGTTTGGAACAGTACCAGCATAAACTATAACTAATCTACAATAAAAGTCCATAGTAATTAGTTGAGGAACTCGTTAGGGCTGGTTTATTTTATTTGAATGTACGTGTGGGTTTTGATAATTATAGGTCCGAGAGGAAGCAGCGAGCGCGTTATGTTGCCTCTGCCGACGAGATATTGCCTCAGGGCTGCCTTCCTAGAACTAACAAGGTTTCTTTGTGTCGTTTATATAATAAATTACTTCGACTTCGAGCGTCTCTTTTTCTTTGCTTATAATAATGTATCCACAAAAGAAGGAATATTGTTATTTATTAATAAATTGCTCAAATACTACGTGGAATTCTTGGAATCTGTAATATAATATTTTAATTTTCGTACATAATCTAATCGTTAAGATAAATTTTGTATTAACCTGGCATTCTATCAGTCAAAAAAAAATGATAAATTTGTAAATGATAAATTTGTAAATAGCAGAATGCTAGGTAATTTTTTGTATACCGTGCGTGTAATTTCCCATTAGGCATGTACATTCACGTAGCGCGAGAGATGTGACAACACAGCTGCCGTAAATTCCCCCGTCGGGCGGAGCATCCCAGCTCTGTTATTTCATTTCAGCCAGCTGGCACGCGCGATGTTGTAATTGCCTAGCGCTCCGCTACACGCACGGTATAATACCACTAGTGCTTAGAATTTTTCAGTAAAATGTTTCCGAAAGCGTATTTGCCTAGTCAGATAATATGAAAAGTTAAGTTGCCGGTTTATTATCTAATTCAATCTGATTAATCTTTGATAATGAGCTGTCCAATTCACACGAATTGTATTACTCTTGGCAACGTAGCTCAAAAAAAATTTTAAAGCACGATTGGAATTTGTACAATATTTCACGAATAAATGGATTAAATAAATAAATAACCTCTTTTATAGCTAATTAGTAATGAAGTATCGAATTCGAATCATTTCAACAACAAAAAAGTTATGGACTCCAAACATTAAACTAAATGTTTCCATAACAATTTCTATTCTATAATTTTGATTTGCAACGTAAATATTTCTTGCATTTTCGTAGCAAACAGAATCAACAATAATTTTAAAAACAAATGATGCAGTAATAGACACCGCCTTTCAATTCGTAAATTTCAAAACAAATATGTATTTTTGTTTAAATTGAAAAATAATTTGATCAATATAGAACCGTATAAATTGGTTATTACTATAAGCCAATTGCGTCATCGCGGGATTTTTATGAAATTGTTTATTATAGATTCAGAGTTGTCTCCTAGAGTTTTGATCGCTCCGAACAAACTACAAAATAGCTGATACCATTTTCGTTGGTACCACTATCTATATAATAAACTACTTATTTTTTGAAACGTTTATGTGTAAACAAAACAATCTAAAATGCAAAACCTGATGAAATTTGGACATTATCTATAAAATGACGTAAATTGCTTAAAATGAATGAAATGAAATGAATTCTAAGCTAGGTTGTGATGTTTTAGATATTCATAATCCATGTTTTTACTAACAAAGTAGGTAGCTAAAGGCCATAATCGATTAAGACAGGTGAATTTGCCCCCGCACGGATGGTGCTCATTTTGTTTGCTTGGATCTTATCAATATCACTTACAATTTTGGCAAATTTCAGACCTTACTATTAAACAGTTTTCGAGTAAAAAAAAAAATCGAAATTTTCGAAAATAATTTTTATCTATTGAACGGCATAACCGATTCCAATAAAATTTAAGCCAATTATAAATACTACCAGATCATAAACGTGGAATAAATTGGAACAGAATCTTATAACGGGAACATGGATTCATGCATTCTGCATTTTTTTTAACCCCTATAAAGCTTCGGCACAACTACCAAATTTTTTTTTGTAGAATCTTGGGATGGTTTTTTACCACACATAATTTTTCTAAAGCGATCAAATGGGTACCTGGTACTTGAAAAAAATAAAATGTTCTTTTTTATTTTTTTTGAATTATTATGATACGCTGATTTTGAAATTGTCATATTTTTTTTGTAGCATCTGGGATAGTATTCTATAATCCCTAATTTTTTGAAATCGTTAATGTCAGTTGGAGGTCCTCAAAGAAATAAAATGTCCTTTTTTATTTTTTTAAATTATGATACACAGGATAAAATAATTATCATATTGGGATAGTATTCTATAATTCCTAATTCTTTGAAATCGGCATCATCAGAAGAAATTATTATTCACCAAAATTCATCAATTTTAAAAAAAATCTGAAATGACAAAGTCACCTCCTGTAATATTTAGAAGCCCTTAATTTTTTTTTAATCAAAAATCTTAATATCAACAAAATATCTAGTTAGAGAAATAAAGTTTCCTCAAATACTCCGATACATATGTTACCATTTAATACTACTTTAGAATTTCACAAATATATAAGACAGCATGTGTGTGTGTATATGCACGAAAATGAATTTTTCGTTTAGTTGTTGTAACTTGCTATAGTATCGTCTGATGTAGTTTAAATCCATCAGCAAAACTAGCATTTTAGTTTTAAAAAAATAAAAATCGTGTATTTCTGCTTACATCATTTTTATAAAATATATTTTGGGTATTTAGCAGATAACTATACCTATACTTAATTGTGCTTTTTAGTAGTTCTTGGCTTTGAAATGTAACAAATGTTTGTTTGTGATGGAGTGTCCTCTAGGTAGGGCTAGAGATGCTTGAAAGATTTCCTCGTAAGGGAGGATTTCTTATAATATATTGGCATGATCAGACTTAGATCTTCAATATATAAAAGAATGGTTATTTTCTTGTTTTTCATATTGAATGTTAGATGTAGTACATGTTTAAAGAAATTGACAAGTCTGTTCGTAAGGGGACCCTTGTTGATGTTCTATCTTGGTCAGATTTAGATCAATGATAGATGAAAGGAACGAATGTTTTCTTTGAAAGTTATCTGCTGAATACCCAAAATAATATTTTATAGCATTTTAGTGCTATAGAAAAATCGTTTTCTTCTAGTAGAGATACGTATTTTTTGAAATTCAATATTGCTGGGCATGCCCATAGATAGCACGGGTAAAGGCATTTTTTTAGGACTCCACATAAATTATATCGATTTCAAAAAATTAGATATTATAAAATACTATCCCAAGATGCTACAAAAATATATTTAATTTTAGCATCAGCGAATCGTAATTTAATAGAATAAAAAACGACTATTTATTGTCTTTTTAAGGAACTTCTATTGATAATACCGATTTAAAAAATTGGGAATTATAGAATACTATCCTAAGATGCTACAAAAAAATATGATCATTTTAGCATCAGAGTATCATAATGTAAAAAAATTAAAAAAGTAGATAAAAGTGATTTTCGAAAATTTTCGATTTTTTTTTAATTCGAAAACGGTTTAATATTAAGGGCTGAAATTTGGCAAAATTGTAAGTGATATTGATAATAATCCCGGCACAAAAATGAGCACCATCCGGGCGGGGGCAAATTCACCCACCTTAACTGACTATAGCCTTTGCGCAATTTGGGTATTTGCCGCCTCAAAAACAGCCGTTCTGGTATGTTAACACGGCGCTAATATAGATAACAGACTACCATTAAAACCATACCTAAAACTATGTCAATGGTATTAATAGGAAAATGAAAATGGTGAAAGCTCCATTGAGTGCAGTGTTATACAGGGTTTTTTGAAATACATCTATGTGTTTTAATCTGTGAGTCCTTATGTAAGTGAAGACCAATGCCACTTTTTAAATTGAAAAATTCAAAACAAAATAATTTTAGACTCATCACCTCTATCCCTCCAAACTCGACTTCCAGAACGTAAGTTGTTCACTTTTATTATAACGTTGCCAAGGCTGAACAAAATGGTCAAATTATAAACTAAACTGAAAACGAACACACACAAAGTTGATATTTTATTTAGTTAAAGTAATGGTAATTCGATTGAAAATGTCCATAGTCCTTTAAATGTTACACAGCCGACACAAAGGTTCGCTCATCAAGAATACAATAGGAAACCGTCGTTGGTAAAGTACTTACCCGAGCCTGATACATTTTCTCCGACCGCACCAAAACAAAGCACAATGTTTCTCCACTCGATGTTTCTAAAATTCGTTATTATTAGAAACGTAAAATACAATAATTCATTATTACCATGTACGGGTAACGACCAGTACGTATTCTGACAGCAGTAAACACTACACTATTGTCACTTGCTGCTACTTTTGACATCGACACGATAAGATATAGTTCGAGGTTACGGCTAGACGGAGAAAGATCAACACATCAGGGGCGTACTCGATATTTGTTTGCAATTTTCAAAATTTATTTTCTCGGTTATTTTTGGGCATTATGATGAATTAATATTTTTGCGTATAACAGGAAGATCTGAATATATTTAAGTATTTCAAAAACACCCTGTATAGTCTTTAACCGACTTCAATTAAACAGTTTTACTTATCTCCAGAGGATGCCAACATTATTGGCGAAACTTCAAAAGCAGCGCCACACCGAAAGTTCTCCAGGAAATCCTCCCAAGCCGTATATATATTTAGGGACTAATATAAAAAATAATTCATTCCAAAACTTAAAAAATGGTCCTAAAATTTATTGGTAGACGCCCATTATCGATACGACCAAAATATGTTTTTAAGTTGTTCTAACGGAAATTGGATGGACTTTACGATCTTGGAACAGTTGGAAAAAGCGTACTTTTTCAAAGTTAAATCATCACTGATAAAAAACCGCTGCCCAAGGAATCACTACTTCCACATCCAGATTTTCTATCCAAGTCACTCACAACGAAAAATTTTGCATGTGGAAATAATTGTTTATGGAACTTTAATAATATAATATTATATTTGAAATCCTCTACCCCAAAAACCCGTAAAACGATACCCCACATCGGTAGTGGGGTGGGGGTGGTGATAGGGGGTGGATAAAATAAAAAAATATTTTGAGGTTTTTGGTTCTTGTACACACACTAAATCACAATTTTTTTCATCCCCTTTAATAAAGGGGTGGGGGTGGTAATGGGGGTGACTAATGCCAAAATTTTTTTTGAGACCTTAGCTTCTCTTGTATATACTAAATACCAATTTTATGAACTCTTACCTGCTTGATTTACCTATTTACCCCAAATTTACCCCAATTTACCCGCAACCCTTCGACGGAACAAAATGAAAATATAATCTAGTTCTAGATCTCGTTAAAGTACATATGTGTACCAAATTGCAAGTCAATATCTCAAACGGTTCCTGAGTAAACGTGCGCTCAAAAAATGTTACAGACCGACAGACAGAAATGTTTTTTTTCGCTCAAACTTAAAATCTCGACGTTTCATGACATTCTAAGCCTATCTGAACAATAAAAAATTTTTTGTCGTTACTATTATACTTCCACTGGACGTGGAAGTAAAATTAGGCATATTAGATAAAAATCCTTTACTTTTGAGCGCCTCAAGCTCAACAGTGGAGAACGGCGTGACATGGCGGTCGTAATATATATTTCTACGTAAACGGTACATGTGTATCATGTCATCGCTGCTGTAATCCAAACAAATACAACGCACAAAGTACACACGTAAAAGTCTGGGGTCATGGAGTAGGCACGCGCTTACATCTAGAGCAGTAAAAAGTCCCTGTGTGACATCCCATATGTCGAGCCTTTTATACAGGAGGATTATCCGTAATTACGCTTTTTAAACATAGAGTAGGTCCATTGTCGCAATTGTGGGAATGAAGGGGTAACCCATCTGATCAGCAGATCGCCGTCAGATAAGATAAACATGTCGCAGCGGTGCATCAGTAATAACAATGACTTACCGGGCTCGTGCTCAACTTGCAAATGTCATCTCATTACAGCGAGGGATTAAATATAGTTCAGATATTAATGCAGCTTTAGCTTTATCTCGCTTTGCCATCTGGAAATTACAAGGAACAAATTGAAATTACAAACTGAGACGTGCATGCACTGATGGGAAATGTTGGGTTTGTTTACTTGTCGAGAATTTGCTTGTCTGGAATAAACATCACAGATATAATTTTATTTTTATTGTTAATTATATGAAATTTGATTTAGTTAATGAAAATATTTGAAAATGTTCTGTTAACCACCTTTCAAGTCATCACTTTCTAGAAGATTTTTTGTCTGCGTAAAGGAGACGGGGATCTACAGTTTATAGTGAAATCAGAACATGTCATAAAAGCATACATGTCCTAAAAACCATAAAAATTTGTTCCCGTTATCACCATACCACATTTTTAACTGGAGCGTAATTATTAATCTCATTTAATACAGTACGGAACATTTTGAATTTGGCGCAGTTTAAAAGTGTTCGGTCATTGGTCACATTCAACAGAGAAAATAGAAATTGCGATACAACACCAACCATAGCAAGATTAGACACGAAGGAACGAATCTCGTTTTTCGTTCTTCTGCGGAACATGCATAGTATTATCTCAGCGTTGACACTATAGCCAGGCATTTTAGGTTTCGACCTTGAACAAAGTAATGTGCCTAAAATTGGTATAAATATTCTATAAATTGATGAACAACATACTAAGAGTCTCAAGTCGTCCCATGCCTGCTTCATGATGATTTGTGTGCAAAAAGGACAATCCTGTTTTTCGTATATTTTGAGTTGAGTCCATAAGTAAAGTTGTAGTCAATCACAGGGCTGCAACAAAAAAACTGATTTCTATACTGTTTCCTATAAATTTTTACTCATTAAAACCGGGAAAAATACTCGAAAAATTCCATCACGTCAGGTTTTCTTGCAAAACTCGTGTTTGTAGTTTTCATTTAGAATGAAACGTCCGTTTAACCCGAAATCTGGTATCCTGTTCTTGGTTGCTATACACTGCCAAAAGATGGGGAATGTTTCAGATATCTGTGTTCCAAATTCCCAAAACTGTCTGAAGCCAAGTCAAAAGAGGGAGTTTTTACTGGCCCCGACATACAAAAACTGTTATGCGATCCCCTCTTTTCAGAAACAATGGGAGAAAAAAAAAGCGTGGGACTCTTTCAAAGACGTCGTGCACAAGTTTTTGGGTAATACTAAAGACCCTCACTATAAAACCAATGTACAACGCATTTTGGCTGCGTATAAAGCTCAAGAATGCAACATAAGTTTAAAAATTCATTTCTTACATTCCCATGTCGACTAATTTTTCAAAATCTTAGGAACATTCAGTGAAGAGCAAGGTAAAAGATTTCACCATGATGTACGTGATATCGAGAGACGCTACCAAGAAAGATGGGACGTCAATATGCTAGCTGACTACTGTTGGCTGCTCAAGTGGGAAACAGAAAATGGAAAGCGGATGCGTGTTCGGAGAAGTATCAAAGAGAAGAAGAAAAGGTTTCATAAGCAGAAAAAATGAACACGGAATGTTAAATACATTTCATGAAGAAATTGTTCGTTTAATTATGAGAAATATTCTTTAGTTCACTGTAAAAGAATGGTGGTTTTTTCATTAGTGTTAGACTTTTTTTTATCCAAACACCTTGTATTTTGCAAAAAAACTGTACGTGATGGAGGGAAATGGAGATCATTTTTGGATTCAGCTGACTAGAAAACATAATATTTACCAAAAACATCCTATGCAGCTGAAAAAATATATGTTTTTTGCAGACCTGTGAATTAATTCAATTGAATTATATACTAACTGATGTTATATTGCGACTCAAATATATATTCTAATCGATACTTATTTAAGCTTCGTGTTTTGTGCTTAGAAAGGAGCTCACAAAGGAGTTAAGAGCAATAAATCACATCAGGTTCTGCAGTAACTTTTTATTTTTGTAAACAATACTTTTCGAAATGTTAAACATGTAGTAAATTTTGGTGGCATACTTAGACTTTGTCTGGATCATCTTCGATTTTCTCTTCATTCACCCCACTGCCATTGTAGCAGCTTCGACTCCTGCAGTTTATGTATATCATTAAGCAGGCGAGGCCAGCGATTCTGCAGGAGCATTGAGCCCCACAGTCAGATTTACAGACACAGGATACCATGTGTAGGAGCTTTTCAAGGGTATCCATCAAGAAGGTATTGACAGGCATCAATGTTTCATCACATTTCTTCCAACACTGGCTTTCTCCATTCTTGGACTTAAAAAAAAAGAGAGACGAAATACACTCAAATTTTAACAAACATTGAATGTTCGTCGAATGCTGTTTGCATGCATCACTTTTGGTTCGATGTGTCGTTGAATCAAATATTGCAGTCTCACTACTATAGAGCTGATTTCACCGCTGAAGGGTTGTTAAAGACGGCGACCAAGTCTCGCATTTCAAAGTTTTCCAGTAGTTTAACAGTTTTCTTCTCATCCTGACCAAAGAGAGGTGATGTGGTGTCACATCCTGTCACAGTATTTACAAGCATCAAGTAGTCCTTGACGCCCGGCTTATCCTGGATGATGTTGTTAGTTGATGATTTTTAGAGAGAAATTTTTTTACTAGAGTTTTTACAACCTGAGTATATTTTTGTAAATTTGTGAAACATGAAGTATTTCTGTGTTCCCTTTTCTTTACGCACTTAGAATTTGAGCCGTTCTTTTAATTTTCCAATATCTTCTAAACTCTTCCAAATGTGAAAATTGGCAACTTCTAAGAAAAAATATTTGCAATTTTGATTCAAAAATTATTGGAAGAGAATAACAGATTGAAACAGCAAACAAATCGATGAAGAACATCATAAACAAGGGAATCTCAGCTGAGCATTGCTAAAGGTACAATTGACGAAGATAGTCTTCTAAACAGTGCCTATCTTGACTAAAATTTTGAAGAGAGATCTCGCAAAAGCCCAAACGAAAACATCAGTAGGCCTATTAGTGGCTTCTGTGAGTCGGACAGGTATGTAAATAATTTATAGCCTAACGAGACTATGCCCCCCCTCCTGTTTTCGAGGATGTTGAACACGATGGCGGTAGTTTAAACTCTTTCCGAGTTAACCCCACCCCCCCAAACGGGCAAAAGCCACCCCTCAAATGGGTTAACGTGGATACGCGTTTTCAAGGATGCTGAACACGAAGGCGGTGGCTTAAACTCTATCCGAGTTGATCCCACCCCCGAAACGGCCAAAAACCACCCCCGGTTAACGAGGATACGCCGTCTCATACCGACAAAACCTGCGTCACCCACAGAAGCCACTATACAGCAAATCTTTAGGAGAGAAAAGTTACCATAAGAAGTTTTATCAAAGAAAAGAGTAATGATTCAAAATTTTCGACTCATATAATATTTTCTTTATTTTTAGTATATAATAATTATTACTAAAATATAGCTTTTGTGTAATTAATCCACGTAATGGAGTGGAAGTTTAGCAATTGTTTTTTTCTTCAAGCGTATTAAAATGTTTAAATTATGTCACCAAAAACAGAAGTAGAAGTAGGACATTGTTTTACTAGTAACAAAATGTTAGTACCGAACGCCACCGTAGTGGACATTGTTTTACTAGTAACATAATGTTAGTTCCAAAAGCGCCACCGCAGTGGGTATTGTTTTACTAGTAACATAATGTTAATACCGAAAGCCACCGGTGGCGCGCTATCCACTAGCCACTTGTCATATTGTGTCAACATGTAAGACTGTAGTTTGAATATTTGTACATTTATGATAAATAAATGAATTTTTGCATTTTAATACGCTTGAAGAAAAAATAGTATATATTACACGGAGTAGAACGCCTCTTTTTGTGTTTCGCCCAGTTTGCGGCTTCGGCTTCGCCTCAGCCGCAAATCCTGGACTCAACACAAAAAAAGAGTGCGTTCTAGTCCTAGTAATATAATATACTATTTTGTTCACTTAGGCTTAGAAGGTCATGAAAGATCAAGATTTAAGTGTGAGCAAATAAAAAATTTCTGTAAGTTTGTTAGTCAGGCAACTTTTTTATAGACTGGCGGTACATGACCAGTCAGGTGCAACGTTTTTAAAATGCATGCCAATCATATATATGAATGAAATTGCCATGAATATGCCAGAAACGCGAATTTTAGGCAGTCGTCGCGTGCAGAAGGCTGTGCAAATCGATTTTTTTTTGTTTATTTTTTTGTGTTTTTTTTTTTTAATTTAAAGTGGATGCCAAGAGTGCCAAACGAAAAGCCTTAAAAAAAATCCAAAATCAGAATCATCCAAAATCAAGAACACCAAAAAATTTTACGATTTAATGTGCACATCAACGTGTGTTTTGCGCGCGTAAACTGCATGCCAATGAATTTTCGCTGGATTCTTTTTCAAGGCTTTTCGTTTGGCACTCTTGGCATCCACTTTAAATTAAAAAAGAAAAACACAAAAAAATAAACAAAAAAAAAATTTGCGTTTCTGGCATATTCACGGTAATTTCATTCATATATATGATTGGCATGCATTTTAAAAACGTTGCACCTGACTGGTCATGCGCACGATTATTTTTAACCGATTTATGATATTGACTTGATATTTGGTACACTTACGTATTTTGATGAAATCTGGAACTAGGGTATATTTTGATCTTGGGTGGGGGGTAAATAGTTAAAGAAAGCAAGTAAGAGTCCATAAAATTAAGATTTAGTGCGCATACGAGAAAACAAGGTCTCAAATTTTTTTCGGCATCAAGCCACTCCCACTATCGTCCCCATTAGCATTCCCACCCCATTATTAAAGAGGGTTATAAAATTAAATTGTGATTTAGTGTGTGTGTACAAGAATCAAAGGCCTCAATTTTTTTTTGTCATCATCTACCCCCACTACCACCTATGTGGCATATCGAAATATTATTTTATTAAAGTTACAGATATGAACAATTATTTCTACATAATAAAATGCAAATATAGTATAAAAGTTTTTTTGTTTTAAGAAAATTGGATAGAAAATCTGAATGTGAAAGTAGGCAGAGGTTTTTTAGGAGCTGATACTAAATTTGTGTCATAAAATATCATCAAGAAATTTGAAATATAGCGGTGGGACGGTTGTAACCATTTCCTGGGGATAATGAATTTTCAGTAGGTGATGTATAAACCCATTTCCTTAGGTACGCCCAGAGTGTAAGCCAGGCACAATCAATCAGCTAAATAAATATATTAAACATTAAATTGTATAATAATAACTTTCCAAAGCCAGCCAATAATCTACAGCGCTCAGCGTCGCGTCGTGTATCTAACACAATGAATGAACTTCAGTTATATTTGTTTGTCATAGGTACCACGTTTCTTTGACAAATTAACCGAAATGTTTCACTAAACGCTTTAAAAATACATCAAAAATAATTTCGAATAGATTAGTCATCAACTCCAGCTTAATAAGCTTAATAAAATAAAGAGGCTGGGTTTATTTAGAAAGCTATGTACATTTCTACATTGCTTAGGCCAGTTTTTAGTTGAAAAATCATGCATTTATTCATGAAAAAATCATTCTGGCGTTTTTAAAATCCAGTTTGGCTTCATAAAATATTTGCCTTGACTATGTTGCAGTATATTGAGATCGAGATCTATCTGAGTTATTAATAAATACCTACAATGCCAACGTACACAAGCGCACAAAAACTGGTCACTATATAAAGAACGGCGCTGTTTAATACATGGATACCGTCCACTGACTCAGGTTTTTTGTCCAATATCCATCATTATGCCATGATTTATGAAAACTATACCATGTGGAAAAAGAGTTCCCATACACCAGACAGCCTTCACACCTGTTTCTGTGTCTTGACCACCAACTCATTAGTATTTTAATAGGGTTTCTTGAATGTATAGTGCATTTTAACCCAACTAGTTTACATATTAATATTATATTAATATTGGATTACTTTTAAGCTTTATTTAAATTTCTTCTGTACGGTGGATTATACATATATAGATATAGATTAGTTTTCATGAATATAATAATTGATTTTTGGAGGTAAAATATTCTAGAAGATTGGAAAGAAGCTAGTTTATGGTTTTTTCATGAAACATAGAAGTATTAAAAAATATGAAAAATAGATATGATTTGTGTAAAAAAATAGCACATAAAAAATATTTCTCTTACATTCTTGTAGTTCTCTGACGATGGTTGAATAAGCCGAAACGTAAGGAAACCGTAATTTTATTATAAAGACCGATATTCCCAGGGTATACCTATATCTAGTTAATTATCCATTATAGTGGAGTCAAATTAGGATTTGAATGTGAATTGTCTGGTCAGGGCAGTTTTTCTGTTTCAACATGTTCAAGGGATTAACTTTAGTTTACAGCTCAGGTTTGCAGCTTCTGCGAGGTCAGCGTATTGTTTATTTAAACAATTTAATTTTTTAGACCGTCTTTTCCATCGGTTTTCTTTGAATATCTCGAAATCTATAAGTCGTATGGAAAACAATAAAAGGAAGGAAGACGTTCGTTTTGAATTGTACAATAAAAGTACATAAACTATAATTCATTCCAATTGTTAATATTATTTAAAAAAAATGAACATTGCAATCACTGTTCTTTCAAAAATAATGGATAATATTCAATGGAATTTTGGAGAAATATAACTTTTATAAAGTACAATCACCACTTAAAATTTCAAATCAAAATGATTACTAAAACGGCTCAAATATACAATAGTTGCTAAAACTTTCCACCCTTGTGAAATCCTGCTATCAAGACCGAAAAATGTGTACGATGGCTCAAATTGTAGCATTCTATAAGTACTTTAAGATCACGGAGAAAAACATTTTTTTTTTTCAAAATTTAAACTCGTTTCATTGCAGTTGTTTATAGTTTTCGAAATTTTAGTTATAAACAAATTCAAGTAATTCTCCGCTTTTTTATGAAATGAAAAACGGCAAACGAGTAATGAAAGCAGATTAAAAATGCCAACTTTTGAAAAAAAAAAATTAATGCTCTGCTTGCATTTGGAGCTGAGATACGTTAGTTTTTACGTTTAGGTCCCCAAGCAGCAATTTTAGTAGTTTCTACGTAGTAGTTACCATTAGTGGAACTTTAAAGGTTTCCGCAACTAAAGATTGTTACGTAATGGGAACCATCCTTCTACTAAGCATTCACCAAAATGGGGAATAATAATTACGTAGCAAGTTACTATTCCGGTACTTCTACCGTCACCGTGTTGAGGACTAGGTTATTACGTAAACGGGATGTAACCAAGTACTATAAATGACTAACTTTTGGAACAGCTCAGCTGACCGGAATGAGAGCGCAAACTATATATTTGGCTCTCTGTTATTCGAATAGCAAATTAATGACTTATTGAGTTTGAGCACATAATATGCCCAAGGCCCAAGTTAAGGTGATTATATACAACATGCATAAGCATATATTATAAATCATGATGTTTTGCATTTACCCTGGGTGTGGATATTAAAACCACCACTTGTTTTCTGTAAAATGTTATCATGATGCTTCGATAAAAAAAGAAAATGGGTTTTTCGGAAAAAAACAATTTTTGCAAAAACTATGTGTACTAGTAAAACTGCAACATTTTTTATGGAAAATATTTTTTTTAAATTTTATATATTATAAAGTAATAATCTATTTATAAATAAAGTAGCAAATGCCACCAACGTTATAGTTGTTGCTACTTTAAAAGTGGTGACGGGAACTACAACAATTTCTCTGTGTAGTTATATTTACCTAGATGTAGCAAATAAGACCAATGACGCTATAAGTTCTTGGTAACTATTGGCAGATAGGTAATTTTTTTTCTTTTTGAATTGGCAACACGGTAATAACTGTTAAAGTGTAACTGTGTACTGTGTGTGCTGTGGATTAAAAATAACAATTATTATACTTTTACCAAGTACTTTTTATTGTCTGATATTGTTAATTAAGTTGTTAATAAACTTGTGCAAATAAAATATTTATTTTTTTACTGAAAACGATGTACAATGTATGTCTTGTAAATATATTTATTAACGAAAGGTGTATAATAATGGAAAAAATACATAAGAGTTTTCATATTTTAGTGATCAGTTTACATTTAATTTCATTCAGTTCAATTTATTGTACACTACTGCGCGTCATATTAATGTGGTACACTTCGATTTTATCAATGCAAAGAAGACTAGACTGGTCACATTTGACAATAATAAGATCTATCACAAATCATAGTATTTCAAACAATAACGATGTCTAGACAGTTAAGTAATATTCAGAAGCTTGAGAGAACATCACAATCTACCAATAAATTTAATTAATGGTTTTCAGTTCACAAGTGCTGTACCAGAGAGATCTCTGGCTGTACCATATTTATATGCCGCGCAGTGTACACAAACAATATCGATATCGTTATACCGATATTGTCCGTTCCCCATCAACACAATATTTATTAAATTTGGAGTTTTTAATCGGCACTAATATCACTACAAATTGTTATAGTTTTCGATTACTCTTCTTGTGTTGATAGGAACACTTTTCCACTTATTGCCAAAGATGATGGTTTTGCTGTGGCGAAATAATTTTTCATGTGTGCATCATATTCTGAAGAATCACTATTTCTACTACTGTTTAACTGTTTCTTCAGTTTTCTATAAAACGTGGATGAGTGCCAAAAGACTTTATTTCGCTTTTACTGAGCATTTCAGATGCCGCCATTTTATTCAATGCCAATAATTATATAAATTGTCTTAAAAGTTAATATTACTTTATAGCAGGTTTTCAAGCTATATGTAACTTTGTAGTCATTTTCAATTAGTGGGGAGTAGTAAAAATAACTTCAAAGCCCCTATGTTCGCAGAAATAACCTCATTTTTACTCGAGGTATCACTAATAAGTTCGACAACTTTGAAGTTCCAGAAAATTTCCCAACAACGTACCAGGAACTTAAAATTGCACACTTGAAGTTATCGTTAGTTTGAAGTGGTCCTTTGGTAACGCTGTGCGGTCGGCATTACTACCAATTTTCACTTTGCATTTGAGGATGCTTCAAAGTAATGCAGAGTAGTATCCCGCGACGATGCCGATTCTGCAGCAGTTACTTGAAAGTGTTATAACTATACAATGCCTGAATTCAGCAGAATCTACAAATACATATCTCAAAGTGAATATTACTCTAAAGTCGCAAATTTAGTAACAGTTATGTTATTCCTACTATATTAAAGTTCCGATGCCTCAGATGCCAGTTCCCATCACTTTGAATGCTGCTTGGGTCACTTATAAATAAACAAATCAATGTTTCTTATAGAAATTTGGAATGATTATTCTCCAATGCTTACTATTTTGTTTCTGCTATTTGAAGATAATCCCACACTACAATTGTAAAATAACATGTAGTCCAGTCAACGGAGCGCTAAACTGACGTTAATAAAAAAGTAAAAAAAAAAAGATTAGAGCAGAAAATGATCGGAAGAGGTAGAAAGCACTCCTTTTATCACGGGTTCCGTAACAGAATTAGGTCAAAAATGAAAAAGAAACCAATGCATTTACCTTTTTTGGCCCAAAGATGTTTTGTGAATTTTTTCGAAAAATGCATATTTTCCGAGATATGACCACTCAAATATTCTTGAAATGGGGGGGAGGGGAAATGTAAAAGCTGAAAAAAGAAACTGAAAAAATTCAGGTGAATGTATCATCGAAATACAAGACTTTTCTTTATTTGCAACTTTTCTGTAAAGTGCGTTTTCACCGAGTTTTTCCGGAAAAACCTGAAAAACTGCCCCTTTCTTTGAAATTGTAGTGCTTCAAAAGTATGTAATTTAAAAATTTCAGACGTATGCATTGAGGCCTTCTAAACATTTTTTGTCTCTTGAAATTTTTTTGTAACTTGCTAACTCTCCGAGTTACAGGCAATTTTTCACGATAAATAATGTTCTACATTTTTTGCGTGATTTACGTATATTATTATAAGAAAATATGAAACATATATAGTTATACCATTTTTAAAGGTTCAATATAATTTTTAAATTGAAAATGAGAAAGAAATGTAGTACATTATTTATCGTGAAAAACTTCCTGTAACTCGGAGAGTTAGCAAGTTACAAAAAAATTTCAAGAGACAAAAAATGTTTAGAAGGCCTCAATGTATACGTCTGAATTTTTTCAAATTTTTAAATTACATATTTTTAAAGAAAGGGGTAGTTTTTCATGTTTTCCGGAAAAACTCGGTGTAAACACACTTTACAGCAAAGTTGCAGATAAAGAAAAGTCTTGTATTTCGATGATACATTTACTTGAATTTTTTCAGTTTTCTTTTTCAACTTTTACATTTCCCCTCCCCCATTTTCAGGAATTTTCGAGTGGCCATATCTCAAAAAATATGCAATTTTCGAAAAAATTCACAAGTGTAATAACATCTTATTTTGGGCTAAACAAGATAAATATATTGTTTTTTTTTTTTCATTTTTGGCCTAATTCTACAAGTTACGGAACCCGTGATAAAAGAGGTGTTTTCTACCCCTTCCGGTCATTTCCTACTCTAATATTTTTTGAACTTTTTTATTAACGTCATTGTAAACACATTGCACAAGGTTTCATCAAAATTCATTCATTAGCACTCAACTTAGAGGTGAAACCTCCCGTTGACTGGACTAATGGAATAAAGCGGCTTTGAGAACATAATAATACACTCTCTCTCCGTGATCTTAAAGTACTTATAAAAAACTACAATTTGAGCCATCGTACACATTTCTTGGTTTTGATGGCAGGGTTTCATAAGGGTGCAAAGTTCTAGCAACAATTGTATATTTGAGCCGTTTTAATAAACATTTTGATTAGAAATTGAAAGTGGTAATTGTACTTTCGAAAAGCTATACTTCTCCAAAATTTCATTGAATATTATCCATTATTTTTGAAAGAACAGTGATTTGTTTAGAAACGCATAATTTTGCAATATTCAATTTTTTTTTAAATAATACTAACAATGGGAATGAATTATAGTTACGTACATTTATTGTACAGCTTATAACGAACATTTTCCTTCTTTTCCACAATCTAAAAAATTAAATTGTTTAAATAAACAATATGCCGATATCGCAGAAACTGCAAAACTGAACTGAGAACTTAAGTTGATCCTCTGAACACGTTAAAACAAATAAACTGCCCTGACCAGACAATTCACATTGTGAATTTTTTGGTCCTAATTTGACTCCACTATTAGGATAAAAATAAACTTTTGAAAAAAGTGGGTCAGCTCCACGCAGCTTATATCTCGGTATAATATTTAGGGAGGATTAATTATATCCAACAATTTTGTTTTAATTCTAATATATGTTCTATTATATTACCAATATATTAAAGATAAAAAGTTCTTGAATAGTTGGTGATCAGCATGAAAAAAGTCGGAACTCAATCCAAAGTCACCCCAGCGTGATAGCATTTCGCGTAATTTCGAGTATCTGCAAATCTCCGTCCTCATTCTAGACGAGTTTTTAATCATGCGGCCCCTTTTATGCAAACGTCGTAATTTCCCATCTCCATCAACCCTTACCAATTGCACAAATTGATTTCGGGCGAACTGAGCCCTACGAGGGCTGCCTAGGGGTGTACGCTAATAGCTAGGGTCGGATCGGTCACATGTAACGGATGAATATATGTACTTACAAATTATTATATCATAACTGGTGTACAGTGGAACAGTGCATTACTATGAATTCGGAGGTCAAACGTTCGTGGTTCTGTTGTCTGACTGACTGTGAAATATGAATTGTTGGGGTTGGCCAAAGTCAGATGCACAAGTGGTTGCTATAAATATATTTAATGCTTCAGTTATTGTATAGAATTATTGTTTAATGCACTTCAGCTTGTTGAAACTACAGGTTACAATAGTGCGCTCACATAATCGCCCCGGGAAAATATTAACCATAAGCTGGTGATTATGATCATAATAATAATGACGACATTTGAGGAGCTTTGAAATAATTTCTGCTTGTTTTCACGTTCATTAACATTGCATAGTGTCATTTCATACGTTCAGTAAGGTGCTTTATGAAAGTTAATATTTATTGTTTCTTAATAGACTATTGACTATGTAATTTAGTTTCATCCGTTTATTGGTCCAAAAAATAAAACAAAAAAATGCAGTTTTTTATTTTTTTTATTTTAGCCTGTAACTTTTTTTCGTGTACATTTAGGCATAGACATTGCTGCGTAAAAAAAACGTTTTACCCGTTAAAATGAGATTTTGTAAAAATTACGATTAATAGTGACCGAGATACAGCGTTTCAAAGTTTGCAACTTTTAACTTTTTTTGCTAATTTTTTTACTCTTCTTTTCAAATTTCGTCCTGTAACTTTTTTCTGAGTGAATTTAGGTATAGACATTATTATATTAAAGTGAAAGCTGACTTTACGCCCGTTGAAATGGTGGCTGGTAAAAGTCTCTACGACAAATAGAAACCTAGATACAGCCTTTCGAAGATTGTAACTTTGATTAACTTTTTTCTAATTTTTACGTTCTTTTTTAAATTTCGGCCTATAACTTATTGTCAAATACTTTAAGTACAGATATTGCAACATTGAATGTACTCGCAGCATTCTTGTTTATTGGTCTGCAATAGAAGTTTATGTGATCAATAGTAACCAAGATACAGTCTAGATATAATGGATTATTGTACTTAAAAAATAATAATAATTTTTCCACTTCTGAACTTTATATCACGTGATTTTTTTTTTTTTTTGTTCAAATAACAACTTAGAAAAGATAGGTATACCTGTTATACATTATTTATGTTTCTAATTGTATATTATTTATGAAATTATTCAAATGCTGGATTTAACATATTTTCAAAATCAAAGTCGATTTCTTCATCGGCATCTACGTGAACATCGACTTCCGTTATCATCACGAAATGTGTTAAGCAAAAGTGTCAGTAAGCTGATTTTCTGAGGCCGGAAATACGAAAAATGGATAAGCATAATAAGGAGATAAAATAATACTTTAAGATGGGTTAAACCTCTATTGCAGACCGTTTAAACAAGAATTTTGCGAGTACATTCAATGTAACCATATCTGTACTTAAAGTATTTGACAAATAAGTTATAGGCCGAAATTTAAAAAAGAACGTAGAAATTAGAAAAAAGTTAATAAAAGTAACGCTGTATCTAGGTAGGTTTCTATTTGTCGTAGAGACTTTTACCAGCCACCATTTCAACGGGCAAGTCAGCTTTCACTTTAATATGATCATGCCTATACCTAAATTCACCCAGAAAAAAGTTACAGGACGAAATTTGAAAAAAAAAAATAGGAAAAATTAGCAAAAAAAGTTAAAAGTTGTAAACTTTGAAACGCTATATCTCGGTCTCTATTAATTGTAAAATTTTTTACAAAATCTCATTTTAACGGGTAAAACGCCAGCTTTTTTTATGCAGCAATGTCTGTGCCTAAATGTACCCGAAAAAAGTTACAGGCTATTTTTTCGTTTTTTTTGTTTTTTGGACGTATTTTTGTAAAAAAAAATTGTTTGACTTCTGAAGGTGCCATTTGGAAAATTTAATTCTCTACAACTTTTCTATTGACGTGTTTATAGGAAAAATGCATAGTTTTCGAGCAAAACTCAAAAATGTGAAAAGTGGACCTTCTTACTTCGATTTCAAAAACGCACCCCTTTAAATGGTAGCACTCCGCGGTTTTCTCATATTTTGGGGTCCATTGAACATAAGAAACAATAAACACCCTTTAACGTTTTAGTTCCTTTCAACCCTCTTTTTTTGGACATAGACAATAGCCTATCAATATGAGATTAAATAACAAAAAATTATTCGAATGATGTTTGTACAGTTATTACAATTTACAAAATATTTCCAAACTTCAATTAATATGGTTAAAGCAACTTTTTACAAATACATGATAGGTATATGAACAAGCAGGTTGAGCGACCTCTCATGAATTTCATAAAAACATACATTCTCGTTATAATGTAATTTCCACAATTCACGAAAATACAATTTTAGATCTTCATTACCAGCAGCGATGTTTGTTTGAATCCGACATTTTGTTTTGGATAATTAATATACGAAGTAGTGAATTAGACAGATCAGGTAGCCATGTAGCCCGTAGTTGCGGTGTAGCCTAGGGTTTACACGAGCTGTCTGTTGCAGAACGCTTTGAAGTCCACGCGACCCGAGGCGTCGCGAGCGCCGTTCTGCCGCCGCCGCCTCCGCATACCCTGCGAAAAACGTACCTTCGTGTTACGATAAAATGTTCCCAACATAAGTGTGCTAAAGCAGATAAGATTTAATAAAATATAGATTATATATCTCATATTGTCAGTGTCAATAAACGATCAATCAATCAATCAAAACAACAAAATGTCATATTGTATTCGTAAATAAATATTAAAATAGTCTAATAAATGCCTTGAGTAATTTCCCTCTTATCAGTTTATTTTTTTAGTCGATTCATGTTATCAAATATATATTTGTTTCGTTGGTTTTGGTGACTTAAGAAATCTAAGTAGCGATTTGTTTGGTAAGGTGATATGTTGGAGATCTGTAGGACTCCTTTTGTTATGCATCCACATGTAGTGGATAGTTTAAATTTCACAAACCCCCTCTTATATGTCGAAAGAAATAGATGTGCAGGTTGCGTTCATATCAGTAAACACTGATTTTTAGTTGATATTGGCCCACCTGCCTAGCGAATTATAACGAGTAGTTGCTTAATTATGTTTATATTCAGGCATTCCAGCAAGTAATACACGTTAAAGATTTTCACGATGCTCAATATTCTACCCGGCGCGGCGTCGGTGAAATTCATTCAAACTCTGTTCGTGTAAGTACATAAAAATGTCCTATTCGTTTCTTTTTATGATTTTCATTCCATAAAAGGAATAATTAATGAAGGAGTACAACTTTTCCGTCCTTTAAACTCAACTACTATAACTGAGAACTTTGTTTATTCAATAAAATAAACTAAGCTATAAATATGACCCTTATCAGTGGTAATCTCTTCTGATATATGATTTCGTGGATGTCATCTCTAATTTCGTAAATTTCAGACTTTTCTAACTATTGGTACGGATTTGCAACAAAAACTATGAATAATACTGAATAATACCATAGCTAAACTTATGATGCATTATATATAATATTTATTTATTCATTTAAATTTATTATTTTTATTATTATTATTACCGGTACGGTAGCGCCTCAAGTAGCGCAGTAAGCTAGAGCTTGTTGTGTAACGAGCATACTTGGTCACACTGCCTATCGTGTACTGAGTTCAATCCCCAGCTCCAGCACCGGCAACGTCGATAGGCAATGAATGTTGTCTGCGCTGCTTGGTGTTTCCAATTAATAAGACATTCGTTCTCAATGGTTTTCAAGGCAATGCATATTTTTTACTGACGACGTATTTAGAGCAACCAAATATTTATTTAATTTATCTATTACTGCCTGTTGATCTTCGGTATACATGTGCATATTTAAGTGTATCTGAGTACACAAATCCGAAGTATATATAAAAAATAACAAGGGTCCTAACATTGACCCTTGCGGAACACCTCTTGCTAGTAGAAGTGACGGCGGCTTCACTAATCGTTTTTAATTACGTTGTTGAACTTGAACGCATAAGTGAAGGGAGTGACCGCGGAGCAAGTTTTTTAGATCGACGTCATGGAAAAAAACCATCGGTGGTGACCTTCGCGAATACGTTTGTGCTTTGCACATTTCATGCGGAAGTCTTTCGATCGAGGGTGGTTTCTTTTAGGCTGACGGTGTCCTGCGTTTGTACCTACATGTAATTTTTAACACGTTATCCTATGAAATCGTATGGAATACAAATTTTTAACATATCGGAAGAAATTTCGTCCATTCCCATGGCATTGGTTTTTATGTCGGTAATAATATTACATCTACATAGCTAATAGGTTGAAATTCTAAAAAAAAAATCTAAAAATGTGCTAATTTCAGCGTATGTATTATTTTCAAATTCCCCTACAGTTGTTAAGTCAGCTGTAGTTTGATTTACTGAATTAATGAAATGCTCATTAATTTTGTCTGGCTCTAATAAATCATCTGGTGTACTAACCTTTTTTGATTTTGAGTGAATGTTTAGCATATCCAAGGTTTTCCAGAGAAATTTTGAGTTATTACAGCTATTATTTAAAATATTTTGCATATATGCATTTTTTTTCAAGTCGTATAGAAGCTGTAACAAAGTAACTTAATTCTTTTTAAGTCCACCTGCCATTAGATTGGTCATATGTTGTATTTATATTTTTTAGAGTCCCGATATACAAACAATGCTTTATCACGCGTCCTAATCATTTGTTTAACATTCCACCGGCTTAATTTAAATAGAGGTAAATCAAGCAAGTTAGAACAATTTTTAATTTTATTTTAATGTTAGTGCTCAAGTATATTATTTTTTGTGTAGAATTTCGGCCTAATAGAGCAGCGATTTCTTAAGTCTATCGTGTCGTTTTTTTTTTTTGGCGTAGAACCAATTCAAAACTTAGCCGCGTAGAAGTAGCGTTAGTTGAATCTAGATTAATATATGGCATTCTAGGTTGGGGTGGAGTTGCTTACTTCATCTAAAAAATTAGATATCATTCAGAAAAAATGTGCCACCCCCTCTCGGGGGGTGGCACTTAAAAAAAATATATATATATTTATTGGAGCTGAAATAGAATCAAATTTTAAGAAGAAAAAGTTCCATGCAATTTTTCACATAAATTGATAGTTTTTAAGTTATAACGACTTCAAAATTGCGATTTTAGCTTAAAATAAAAGCTTTTAAAAAAGGTATTTTCAAACGGCTTTCGTCAAGTATCTCGAAAAGTATTACTTTATCAAAAAAATGTTATAGACCAATTACAGAAAGCACCCTACAAACTGGGAATTAATTATATTTTTTGTTTATTGATGTAGGATTAATAATTTCGGAAATATTTAAGTTTATATTTGGTATCCAAGGGTTTCGAAATTACCTTTAAAGTTTAAAATGCATTTTTTTCTAAAGCAAGTGCTTTAAATGAGCAAAAAAGAATTTGAGCATTTAGGTAATGCTAGGTTTTAACGAAAAACTGTATTTGAGATAATTTTTTTAGATTATTGGCTAATTAGAGTAACAAAACGAGTAAAAAATAATTTGAAAGCGCAATTAATTGTCTTTAATTTCCTTTCTTAGCATGCGTCACAATTTCTGAGGTATTTAACATTTAAACTGCATTTTTCGTCTTATGAACGTTCGGATGCCATTTGTAAACTCATATCTCCGAAACTATTAAATCTATGTAAATAAATAAAAAAGCGAAATTCATTATTATTTGTTTATGAGCTTTATTTTTGGTCTCTACACATTTTTGAACAAAACTAATATTTATTGAGATATTTGGAATAGGAAAAAAAAAATACGTTTTATCGAAAACACCTTTATAGTTTAAACTGTATTTTTTCTAAAGCAAGTGCTGTATACGAACCAAAAAATTTGAGCATCTACGTCATGCTGTATATTAATGAGAAACCGTGTTTGAAATTAATTTTTTTTTTAATTACTGGCTAATTACAGTAACAAAATGGCGACGTTGTTATTAAAATAATGTGTAGACGGACATTGCTTCGGTCATAACTTCTTTGTTTTTTATCCTACATAAACAAATAGAAAAATAGTTAAGAGCTTAATTAATAACCTATTATTGTATCTATTAGTATCCTTGGCGTAGGTGTCACAGTTTCTGAGATATTTAACTATCACTCTAAATAGTTATCTTACGAACACTTGGATGCCAAATGTAAACTTAATATCTCCGAAATTATTAATCCTACATCAATAAACAAAAAATATAATTAATTCCCAGTTTGTACTTCCTGTAATTGGTCTATAATGTTTTTTCGATAAAGTAATACTTTTTGAGATACTTGACGAAAGCCGTTTAGAAATACCTTTTTTTTAAGCTAAAATCGCAATTTTGAAGTCGTTATAACTTAAAAACTTCAATTTATGTGAAAAATTGCATAGAACCTTTTCTTCTTAAAATATGATTGTACATATATTTTTTAAGTGCCGCCCCCTCAAAGAGGGTGGCATCCACCCCCTATAAATTAACAAGCCCCCGCTCAATATAGAAACTTTTCTGTGAAACATTTACTATTATACTGCCAAAAATGAACGAAATCCGTTGGATATGACATTACTTCGAAGTTTTTTTTTTACCTCTAGGTACTTACTACTACCACCTGTCTTTTTATTATTAAAAGGAGACTATTTAATATTTATTATACAATTTCTTAATATTAACAACATATGATCAGTACTACTCTACAATATATGAAATATTGAACAATAATATTGATTCCCTAGATGCTTTTGATCACTACTGGTTTTGTACCTATTGATATAAGTTAAACTATTATATACACCCCGACCGGGATCGTCAGATCATTGCAGTCGGCAGGCTTACTACAGCCGAGCGCGCAAGAATATGACTTTGGCCCGTTAAAAAAAATCGCTGACTCAATACTATGAACGGGACATGAAAAATTTTTATACTAAAAACTTTTTCAACTATTGGCTTCAATTTGTACGCAGCATGTATATACAAATTTTCATAAATAAACTTTTTTCTCGATTGCCTAAAATTACGTTACTGAAAATAACAAGTTTGAGTTTCCTATTATTTTACCAACTTAAAAAAAAATAAATCGGGTTCACGTGGGACGTTGTTCGAAGCGCTATTGTGTCTACTTTAATCTAAAAAAAAAAAATAGCTTGATAGCACAAATATTTTCAGAGATATAGCGGTGGAGACGTTAAAAAACATATTTCATTAAAAATCAATTTTTTTGAGTTTTTCCGAAATAAAAAAGTTCTCGACCACCGAAAAATGTCGTAAAAAACGATTTCGTGTACACGATTATCTTACTAAAGAATCCCACTAAGTCTGGTTTGGTTCTACGCCGGTTTTTTTTTTCTCGAAAACTAAGCGACTTTACTTCCAGATTTTACTCTACTATAAATTCTGTTTTATCAAAATATAATAATTTTCCTGGGTATAAATTTCATGTATTTTAGTGCTCAAACGTTGGTGCACAAATACAATTTCTCCAAGCATATTTTGTGTTTAATGACAAATAAGCAACCAACTCCATGTTTTGAGTATTAATTGAAGACCTAAGTGGATAAAGGTGTTATGTCGCATTTTAAAAAAAAATTACTTTATGCAATTTTTCAACACCCCTGATATAGATTTAGCACTCAATAAATGGTGAATTCTAAATTTGTAATATTTTATAGAAACTTTTTAATTATAAAGGCGCCATGTCATACATACAACCAGTAATTTTAGAGGATGTACACAGTTTTGGACAGAAAAATCTAGTTTCATAACAGCTTGATATTGTTCTTTAATATTAGTGTAAACAAAAGAACATAACCCAAAATTATCTATTTTATGAGGTATTATTTATTTGAATCGAAGACAAAATAAATAAGTTCCAACTCAAAACCGTTTTATTTAATTTACTCAAAACTTTAAAAGTGTGACATAACACCTTTATCCACTTAGCTCTTCAATTATTATATAAAATTTTAGTGCTTAAATATTATTTTTGACTGCAAAAAAGATGAAATCGGAAATCAAATCAATATTTCTTTGGTGCTCGGTTAAGTTTTACTCAATATGAAATGAGTTCATTAACGTGAAATTGTCGGAAATTCTTTGTACATGAATTTTAATAAATTGTCCTAAAAATAACATTTATTTTGCATGGGTGAACCCCAAGTACTTTTACGCCTATTTCTCGGAAGATGGGTAGTTAATTCTTCATTAATACGATTATTTACGTGCAGTAAAATTTCTTAGAACAATGGAAAGTAATCATAAAATCTTCGATGAAATAAAAACGGCTACGCGTAGTATTTTACGACAAGTATCAATCCGCCATAAACCGATAAAGTAGTGGACATCAATTTCTAACAATAAAATAAATTTTATGACTACGTATGTCTGTCTCGTTCCTAGAAGCATTAAATCTCGGAGAGATGTAATGGGCATACCAGTAATTAATGCAATCTTATCTATTAATTACGAATTTGAACTTGGGCATTTTTATTCGTGAAGAAGACGTCTGACTGGTGGGACTAACGAGACAGCCGCACTCACTGGGAATATGAAAAACCCTTAAAAGGTGAATTGTTCACCTGACCACCAATTAAATCCGGCTCGAACAACCTATCAGATTTTATTTGTCTCAGATGACAGATTCTCTCTAGCTAACAACTTCGCTAATGATAACGGCGTGGTGAGCCTAATGTTAATTATCACTGTCTGTGTTTCATTATCATCAGCCCAAATACAGCGGACGATTTTACGACTTCCAGAATAGAAAAACAACGATCTATCACTTAGAATTTTATGCCAACCGTCGCTTTCCATTTGACATAAAAAATAATTGAGAACGACGATAAAACATATGAATAACAACCGCATCTCAGTAAATGTACGTCAGATTAGTTAAGGGAGTGATTTTTTTGTCATAACCTCACAAGACGTTAATTTTATAGCGACAGTTTTGTTACGGCATAAATTATTTTAGAGCTATTTTAGAACATTAAGATGAATTAATCACTCGGTTGTTCATTTTTTGCTAAATATTTTTTATTTGCATATCAGTGGTAAAATATTAGTAATATTTGAAAATATTGTTCGTTACTATTTTTACAGAACCTGCAGAACTGTTTTTTGATAAAAAAAAACCGCTGCCCAAGGAATCACTACTTCCACATCCAGATTTTTTATCTACCTCACTCACAACGAAAAAATTTTGTATGTGGAAATAATTGTTTATGGAACTTTAATAATATTTGAAATCCTCTACCCCAAAAACCCATAAAACGATACCCCACATCGGTAGCGGGGTGGGGGTGGTGATAGGGGGTGGTAGTGGGGGTGGATGAAGTAAAAAAACATTTTGAGGTTTCTGGTTCTTGTACACAACCCAAATCACATTTTTTTTTCATCCCCTTTAATAAGGGTGGTAATGGTGGTGGCTAATGCCAAAATTTTTTTTGAGACCTCAGCTTCTCTTGTATATACTAAATACCAATTTTATGGGCTCTTACCTGCTTGATTTACCTATTTTCCCCAAATTTACCCCAATTTACCCCCCAACCCTTCGACGGAACAAGATGTGTATCAAATTTCAAGTCAATATCTCAAACGGTTCCAGAGTAAACGTGTGCACAAAAAAAGTTACAGACAGACCGACAGACAGAAATTTTTTTTCGCTCAAACTTAAAATCTCGACGTTTCGTGACTTTCTAAGCCTGTTTGAACAATAAAAATTTTTAAAAATTTTTTTGTCGTTACTATACTTCCACTGGACGTGGAAGTAAAATGTGAGGCCCGAAAGACTAGAACCTTCGAATCCGACGTCCATTTTGCTCCATCAGATCTCAAGGAATAACTAAAAACCTTCTATTTTTGACATTAGGAAAAAATTGTAACGTCAAATTCAGCGCATCAAAATACATCCGGTCTGCTTCATAGTACACTTCCCGACAAATAAAACTAGGACACTTTATTTTAGTTCTGTAAAATAGCCTTTGACAATTCAGTTTTGACAATTGTTGATTTGTCAGAAATTATTATTTTTAATTTCCACAATGCCAAGATCGATTTACATAACTAAAAAATACAGTTTTCAATGAACAAGAGTTGTCCTACTTTTACTTCCACGTCCTGTGGAAGTATAGTAACGACAAAAAAATTTTTAAAAATTTTTATTGTCCAAATAGGCTTAAAATGTCATGAAACGTCGAGATTTTAAGTTTGAGCGAAAAAAAAATGTCTGTCTGTCTGTCGGTCTGTCGGTCTGTCTGTAACTTTTTTTTGTGCGCACGTTTACTCTGGAACCGTTTAAGATATTGACTTGAAATTTGGTACACATATGTACTTTAACGAGATCTAGAACTAGATTATATTTTCATCTTGTTCCGTCGAAGGGTTGGGGGGTAAATTGGGGTAAATTTGGGGTAAATAGGTCAATCAAACAGGTAAGAGTCCATAAAATTGGTATTTAGTATATACAAGAGAAGCTAAGGTCTCAAAAATATTTTTGGCATTAGCCATTACCACCCCCACCCTCTTATTAAAGGGGATGAAAAAAAATTGTGATTTAGTGTATGTACAGGAACCAGAAACCTCAAAATATTTTTTTACTTCATCCACCCCCCACTATCACCCCTCTATCACCACCCCCCACACCACTACCGATGTGGGGTATCATTTTATGGGTTTTTGGGGTAGAGGATTTCAAATATTATATTATTAAAGTTCCATAGACAATTATTTTCACATACAAAGTTTTTTCGTTGTGAGTGACTTGGATAGAGAATCTGGATGTGGAAGTAGTGATTCCTTGGGCAGCGGTTTTATTTGTCGGGAAGTGTACATGACACTTTTTTTTCTTTTCGTGTCAGATATTAAGAACCAGACCACCATATTCTTATATATATTTTGATACGCTAAATCCGAATCTGAGTTTAGAATTTTGACGATTTAAAAAATTGGGATCTGATGGAGCAAGACAGACGTAGGATTCGGTTTTAGCGCGTCAAAAACAGGGCGATTGAAGGTCCTAGTCTCTCGGACATCACACTGTACTGTTTTAGTGAATATTTTTTTTTCTTGGCATCTGTTCTGAGGTGTGCTTCGCCCCACTTTACTATTGACGTATCGTACTTCTTCGTAATCAGAACGTCTTTGTCACAATGGCTCGGCAGACGTACGTTTTGTGACATTATTCTCGTTCGCCTTCCTTTGTTACGTTACCAGGTGTAAAATATCACCAGCCCGAAGTATTTGAAAGAGCTCTGTTCACCGCTTATCACATGATCTCTAAACCATTAGGTGTTTATGTTGAATTGTCTCTGGTTGATGTGGGCAAAAATTACACCTTCTCTTCCAGTGCTCTAGCACTTTACGCATATTAAATGGTATTATTTGACAAAACTCCGCTGTACTGAGCTTAAAAAACCTATTGTACTCGTTAACCCATTGGTTCCCCGTTCCACCCAAAAAAGCGATGGGAGCTCTGGCTATCTCTTCCGGGGTCACAAATGGTCCATCGAAGACGCCAAAGCTAAGCATTCACATAATATGTGGTGAAAAGTTTCTTCAACCTTACCACACATCTTATACTCTGTATTGGCCCTCACAACTATATTGGTTAGGTGTTTGTTTAGTGTGCGAAGTTCTGTTAGGCTGCCCACTGCACATATCAGCTGTTTTCTGCTCAGCTTTAGCAATCCGTTGGTATTAGTTTTGGATGGCCCATCAGCGATGAACATACGTACGTACTTCCTCTTGGCACTCCTGTCCAAGACACGTTGTATTGACTTAATAGTTCCTGTACCAATCCTCTTGCGGTATTGTATGATATTCCGCAGGTTGGCTCGGATCCAATGAAGGCTGATTTTACACTTTCTCTGTCTAGCTTATCTACGTTTTCATCGCCCTAATGTACTTGCGTCCACTGTAGTTGTACGTTGTTGTATTTCATCAGTTTTGCCAGGAATTCAAGGCAGTCTTTTACCGTTTTAGAACGTATCTCTACTGGATCCAGAGCTTTGAGAGGTGCTTGACTGTCAATGATAATGTACGGATTCCTTTATCAGTATATGACCTCCTTATCATTTCTCGTGCACAGATTTCTATAGCTGCGACTTCTGCTTGGAACACTGTTGTGGTACTACCAGGTTCAGGCTAATCTCTGGTTGATTCCTCGTAACTTGCTCCGGTACTTCTTGATGTTTTTGATCCGTCAGTATACCATAGAGTATCATTTGATCTGGGTGTTCCCATCTGTTATAGTACAGTCAACAGTTTGTCTTATTCCACATTATTAAAATTAAAGGTACATTCAACATTGATTCTCTTGTTCCGTGTTCTTTAACAGTGCCTGCTTACATAGGAGATATTTGCTAAGATCGATGATGTTGAAGCTTGAATTGTAGATATGGCATTATCGCACAAGCACCTGCAATCGTTAGTTGTCACAGACATGTCATTCTTTTTTTTATGTAGTGGATTAAGGTTCCTTAGTCGTCGTAGTCAATTCAAGAGAGTGGTACTGTTACTTCATTCCGGTTATGTGGGGTATTGCATTGTATTTTAGTGGCATATTTATAGATTTTCATGATTTTCTAATGTGTTGACTTTGTTGATTAATATATACAGGGTGTCCCAGAATTGAGTTCCCGGACGGGAACCTGTGATTCCTGAGTTCATATTAGGCCCATATAACCCAACTTACCTTAGTCCAAATGTGCATCTCTTAGGCAGTAGTACATCCTCTTAAAGTGAGGTAGAAAAAACATTTTTTTTCGAATAACTTCCGTTATATAGAAGATAACATTTTCAAATTTTGATGGGAGCTGTAGCTCTATAAGTACACACTATGCAAACTTGACAACAACCAAATATCTTTTGTTTCTCATTTTTTTTTCATAATAATTAAAATTTGACTGGCTGTAATTTTTTAATCACCCTGTAAAATTACGGAATACTTGAACATTTTTACAGAGTATTGAAAGGGCTCCATAAAAGGTACTCTTAAAAATTTTTGTAATATCAATCAATCAAAAAAATTATTTTTTTGTTGCATGTCGTGTTCTTATAAATCTCGTCATGTACCAAGAGTGAACAAATGCCTCGTTACAGCCGTCTCAGACCTACCTTGCACTGACGAGAGCCAGTAGCTCGAAACTGCAGTCTGCAAGCGGTATGGGGTGGCTGGCACGAGAGCTCCTTTGAATGGGAATAAGTCTTTCGGCTGGTGTCTATTACAATCGAAACTTAGCGTTTTGTGGCAATACATAGTTATTGTACTTAACGCGGCCAGGCTTGTAACTCGTAATTCAGCGCTCGGCGGGGCATTAGTCCGGAGAATAGCTGTTCGTTGTAGTCTGGTTTCTTATTCCTTATATATTTAAGGAAACATATAGAGGAGTTCGACAAAATATTTCACTAGTAAATACTTTTCTGTTATTACAATTTTTTTTCTGGAATTGTAAATAAATGTTAAATTCAAATAGAGGAAAAAAACGATAATTTCCTGTATTTTTATTGATATTACAAAAAAATTTAAGAGTACCTTTTTTGCAACCCTTTCAATGCTCTGTAAAAATGTATAAGTATTTCTTAATTTTACAGGGTGATTAAAAAATTATAGCCAATCAAATATTAATTATTATGAAAAAAAAAATGAGAAACAAAAGATATTTGGTTGTTATCAAATTTGCATAGAGTGCTTATAGAGACAGCTTCCATAAAAATTTGAAAATTGTATCTTTTATATAACGGAAGTTATTGGAAATAATTTTTTTTTCTATCTCACTTTATGAGGATGTACTTCTCAGGGATGCATTTTTAGTCTAAAGTAAGTTGGGTTATATGAGCCCAATATGAACTCAGGTTCTCGTCCGGGAACTCAATTCTGGGACACCCTGTATTAAGCGGTTTCGGGCCTGTAAATGTACTGTAATGCAGAAGGCATGCGATTTGAAAATGTTCCGAAATATCCCATAAACCTCTTCAATGTACCAGTGCGAAGGATGATTAATAATACATTTTTGCACCCAAGGTGCGTTTAGTATCAATATTCGTGAGAGCATTATTGTTTCCCAATGATCTTTCTAGTCTGCAAGGCGAAAATAAATTTAAAAAACTAAGTATATATTAATCCGTTTGTCATTAATATTTGAATGGAGTACCACAGTTTTAGTTATTCTGGTTTTGGTCGCGGTAAGTTTAACGATAGTGATGTTGATCAATGAATTACGATGTATTATAAAATCTATGAATGGTACACCACTCCTATACCTGTTGGGTCTGGAGTGTAATGGCAATAATAACGTAATAGGGATATCGCGTGCTTTGTCGAGGTGTGGTTGAAATAATTAGCGCATTAGGGCCACCCCGCCCAACTGATTCACGCAAGTGCATGTTTCGGGTAAATCTTGGTTCCCAATTCACAAGAGGTCTTAACAGTGACCGTGCACTTTAAATAAACCAAATTATTATAAGTGAGTCGCGATGTAAGCAGATTTTATAGGAAATAACACCAAAGTTTTTACCATCGAGATAGAAACAATAACCTGTACTTTATACCGGATGATAATGGGTTAATGTACGCCACCAATTTTTTTGTTATTTTTGAATTTTAAAATTTTGTTTTTGGTGCACATAAATTAGATAAAAGTGGGCTACTTTTAGACTAACAAGAACGAAAACATTTTTTTTTCTTAAATAGAAATAGTATATTTTTTGATAGTTTCTTTAAGCACAACATTCTCATTCTCAATTGTTTTAAATTTCAAAAAACAACGGAGATGAAACATTTTTAAATTTTCTTCACAAAAGCTGCATCAGTAAGAAAATTACAAATTACAAAAACGTTTGAATTTCGTATTTGTTCATTTTTACACCGACCTCAATATCGACATTAGTTAATAAAGTTCAATTAACTGGACGACGATGGTGAAATTTTATTTCACAAGAATGCGGTTCAATTTTTTTTTTTTTCAAAAAATTTTCACCTTTTTTGTAACCTCTTTATTTAGCATCTACACAGTAAACTAACATATCCATCATTTTGAATTTTTAAGCTTTAACGTTAGGCTCGTTATCAGAGAATTCTGAAACCTCCATATATCAAATGTAAATCTACAATAAAGTTACATAATGGCAACCGTATTTTGGATTCACCGTTTTGAATTAGTAATTTTTGAGATCAGATTCGGTATCATCTACTCCTAATATACCTACTAGCTACTTTAATGCAGTTCCGACGAAATTTGCACGGCGGCGGCGCCTTCGCTAAATATTGCAAAATATTCTATTGAAAAAATCTTTTTTTCGATTTTTTGCTCATCTTGCACTAAACGTAGCTTGATGAAATTAGTGTGGGACCACCGCCGAGCCATACCTTACAGTTTGAGAAAATTTAATAGAAATCGTAGTGAATCTATAAGTAACAAAAAACAAACAAAAAAAACATACGGGCCGAATTGAGAACCTCCTGCTTTTGTAAATTAAGTCGATTAAAAAATGTGATAGAATGATACATCTGAAATATTTAGTGAATGAATTGTAAACAGAGAAAAATACTGAACTTTAATTTCTTGAACGTTGACCAGGGTTGGCATGTTTAAAGCAAAATGTTTTAAATAAAATGTTTAAAACATCGCACTGTATTTTAAACAAATGTTTAAAACATATTTAATACATCATGCGATGTTTTAATCAAATGTATTATTTTGGAGTTTGTGGAAAAGCAGGAAAGGTGCCGATGGTGGTCCATTCCGACCAGTTCAGGTCCATGGTTAACTCACAATGGTATACGATAGTGTACATAAATAAACAGACTATAAACGACTTTATGTTATATTTTATAATAGATTAAGTAGAATATAAAATACGCAAATTAAGTTCTTAAACGAATAAAACGAAACCCTACTAAATAAATATAAATAATATATCTATTCTAAAAACAATAACAAAAACGAAACGTTTTTAAAAATAACTTGGCACCATTTAATTTTAGTTGAATAGAATTTTGAACGTTTTAAACCTGTTTAAAAAAAACAGTTTTTTTGTTTAAAATGAAAAAAACTGTTTTGTTTCCAATCCTGACGTTGACTAACAGTTATTTGTACTCACACTGAGAGATAAGTTGGTATGTTACAGTGTTCGTATAAATGGTACTGCAATGCATATCATTTCATGGTCATAGCATGTGAATTCCGCGATTCATCTACTGCATTTTGAGCGTAAATTTTGTAAATATTATTATTAAATGTCGAACGTCAGATTCGATAGTTAACAATCCGTTTCACGTGATCTACTTGTCAAATTGTGTAATATAAGTTCTGCCTGCAGATTAGAACTAATAGTCTTTTTTTAATGATTACTAACAGGCTGAATTTTCGTGAGTAGCTTCGTTTTGACGAGAGGCCCAACTTTTCTCTGCGGAAATTCTTGGTAGTGTTAGTTATATGAGCTGCGCTTGGGTATATATGTCGATTGGGTAATTGTTCAAATTTTATTACTAACAATTAGTTTTTTAGTTAAATCTTAAGATAATTTGACAAAAACACGAAAAAACGTTTGCCCTACAATGGTTTGACCGAAGCGTGCCGCACCTCCATGTCCAAATAACGAGGTCAAAAAATGATTACTGACCAGCTGATTTTTTTACTATTGCTTAATAAATGTTTTTAAAATCAAATGGCCACATTGTCCTACAAATTGAATGGTATGTTTTTCCAGTCCTATGCTCGGAAATTGTTAGTTCCACGGTAACACTTTTCTCATTACTAACTGTAGGACAAAGATAACACATGATAGATTAGTGTATTCTCTCCCCAAATAAAATAGTGCGGTTTTGGTAAATTAATATACTTTTATGACTTAAGTGGAATTCTGATATCTACCAAATTTTGTACATAGATTCAGATTATCAAAAAACATTTCCCTTGATTTTAAACCCTAATTTGCAAATTTACGTTCGTTGCGAATTTTTGAATTTTTCATGCACTTTTATATGTTTTATTAAATGTTCGATTACAAGACCGAAAAATTGTCTTTATTTTTTTAATGTAATATTATTTTTAATGTTTAATTGTTTGTTTGATTTAAAAATAATATAATTAATGTGAAAAGTTTATGAAAAAAGTGGGAAAATTATTTAAAAAAAAATTGTGTGAAAAAAATGTTTTTTGAATAGCCAAAAAAAAAAAAAGAAATATGCATAGTTTTCACATTTGAATAACACTCTTTTATTGTATACAAAAATAATAAAAAATATATATATTTATGCATATACAGTGTGTCCCAGGATAGATGTAACAAGAGGTGTAATGGACCAAAAATTTTGGAATTTTGGAACTTTGGGAATGGTATTTGGAGATTGAGTCCTGCTTGTTGTAAAACTAAAGTATACCAAAAATGACTTGATTTGGTGCTCTACATGGTGTTTTATAAGCAAAGTTGTAAAAATCACCACTAATAAAGTACCTTTATTTTTCAAAATATGAAAAAATTCCACTAAGAAAAGTTATTTAGAACGCAATTTTATATCTCTATACCAAATTTCAGGAATATAAAATTATTTTTTTAAAACTTCCCATTTTTTCAATAAATTAGTATTTTATTTTGAACCATTCAGTTAAAACTGCATAGAATATAATAATTAATATTTAAAGTTATGTAGAAGCTAAAAGTAGGCTATGAGAAAAGCAGTAGATGATTAACATTTGCTCCTACACAACTTTAAATATGAATTCAACTCTTAAATCGCAAAAAATGGAAAGTTTCAAAAAAATAATTTTATATTCCTGAAATTTGGTATAGAGATATAAAATTGCATTCTAAATAACTTTTCTTAGTGGATTTTTTTCATATTTTGAAAAATAAAGGTACTTTATTAGTGGTGATTTTTACAACTTTGCCTAAACATAAAACACCCTGTAGAACACCAAATCAAGTCATTTTTGGTATACTTTAGTTTTACAACAAGCAGGACTCAATCCCCAAATACCATTCCAAAATTCCAAAATTTTTGGTCCATTACACCTCTTGTTACATCTATCCTGGGACACACTGTACATATAACAAAATAAATTCATCAGATTCATCAGTCGAACCTCCATCCTCGTCGCTACGAACATCATTCTCCTCATCTTCATTCTCTTCAGTATCATCGTTGATGTTATCTAACTCTGCAATAAAATTTAAAAAAATAATAATAAACTGCAGAATATTCGATAAGTAAAAAAAGTATTAAAAGGGTACCTTGGCAGTCAGAAGATGGACTTTGAGGACCATTGAACCAATAATATTCATATTTGCTATCAGATATTGTCCATTCATAATTTTCTGGCGTTTTTTCGGTGGGGCTACGCATGTGTGCATTACACCATACACTGCAGATGTACTGTGTTTTCTGGATTTGCTGCAACAATTCTTGTTTCATTGGTGGTAAACTAGCGGCATTGTATCCTACAATTTTTTTTTAATTTCATTTTCATTTCTGCATTTATAGCCTTTTTCAAACAATTCGTACCTTCCTTTATTAATATCATTTTTCGTTTTTAATGCACACATCCTACACACATATTCGTCAATGATTTGAAATACTTCGCACGATGTTTGTTAATTCAGTACGTCCACTGTGTAGGAGTTGCATAAAGCCTCTTGAAATTTTGTATATTTTTTTTAAATATTAAATGGCCTCTATGATCAGAAAAACATTCGCCTCTTATAAATGCAAAACCTACTTGCGGTACCAAAGTATGCGGAAAAAATAAAAAAATTATATTAGGCATTTTTTATCGGAAAATTTCGTTAATGAAACTTGTTAAGAATTGTCCAAAAACCGTAAGTCCAAAATTGAATCAAAATAAAAAAATATTGAGTAGTACAGTAGTGTTACAAATTTCAAAATAAGTTTTTCTTTATTTTTTACAAAATAAATACCACGTTTTTTTGTAGGACATTAATAAAATCGTGTTCCACACTTTATTCCCAAGAGAACAAAAATAAAATTAGGTTGTTAGTAATGAGAAAAGTGTTACCGTGGGACTGACAATTTCCGAGCGTAGAACTGAAAAAACATACCATTCAATTTGAAGGACAATGTGGCCATTTGATTTTAAAAACATTTATTAAGCAATAGTAAAAAAATCAGCTTCTTAGTAATCATTTTTTTGACCTCGTTATTTGGACATGTTGGGAGTGCTTCGGTCAAACCATGAATTTTGTAGGACAAACGTTTTTTCGTGTTTTTGTCAAATTATCTTAAGATTTAACTAAAAAACTAACTGTTAGTAATAAAATTTGAACTATCACCCAATCGACATATATACCCAAGCGTATATCATATACCTACCACTACCGAGAATTTTCGCACAGAGAAAAGTTGGGCGTCTCGTCAAAACGAAGCTACTCTCGAAAGTTCAGCCTGTTAGTAGTAATCTTTAAAAAAAAGGGTGCTGTACCGTGGACTATAAGTTTTAATCATCTCCAGATGATGGCAACATGGTTGGCGAATCCGCATCCGGTAGGTATTAGTATTCATCGCCATTTACATAGCTATAAAATTGAAAAAACATATTTACATATTTTGTTTAGGTAACCAAAAAAAATTTTGGCATCAATTAAAATAAATCACCGTCTGTTGAGTGCTGCCCACCTGCTCGCCGTGAAGCCGGCCCTGCCGTAAAATAATGACTAAAAGGGTGCGATGCGGAGGCGTGGAATAAATAATATTGCACTGTAATAATTTAGAACAGAAGAGGGATAATTAATATCCTTATATAACTGAAATCGCGCGAACGCGTTGTACAATAGCGGGTAAGGCGATATGTTTAGTCACGCGCGCTCCTTTGATTTGCATGCCTCTAAACTAGACCAATTATACGTCTCTATCTGTCCGCTTTGAAGCGCCGCACTTTTATTTATACATTTCGTTATGTATCGTTAACGTAAAGAGGAAGCACAGTCAGTAGCGGTCTTGTAAATTTGCCGTTCTGTTTGTCAATGCTCAAAGCGGAGTTAGAAATGTCATAGTAATTATCAACGCTCAATCCAGATAGAGCCGCGACAATATTGTTCTCGTCTTCATTTTCGAAGTGGACATTTTTAATCACTACTCCTAATGATGCGGTGCTCCTTACTTTATAATTAACACAATGTTCATTTTGTTTCCATTACCTACCACTACAGACGGTTACTGTTAACAGTTTTCAACGACACATACATTTCTGCTTCTCTGCTCAAAGGGTGCTTTGTAATAAAATATTCACACTAATTAACAATTAAAAAAAAACAAAAAACCCTGCAATTCAACTATGTACAGTGTAATTCTTACGTCTCGTCAGCTACAATACTTAAATCTTTTTATATGTAAGTAATTTTAGTAATTTAGTGGTGACGCGTAAGCTACTATTAACATTGAAACACCCCATGCCTAAGTCGCGTGTTTTATACTTCATTTATTAATTAAAATTTACTAAATTCAGGACTCCAACATAATTCTATACAAAATCAAATGTCGCAAGATAACAAAAAGATCGTATTTGCGCTTAAAATCGCAAGTTTTTATAAATGCGGAAATGTTAAGTTTGTTATTTGGGGAACAATATTTCACACACTAAATGAATATGGTTAAACCTCCATTCTAAGTTTTGAGTTTCACACATAAAACTGCGTGCACGCAAGCGATAGATAACTGTATTGTAATGTAATTAGGCGCCACTTCGTTTAAGCACCTTGAGAAACGGACTTCGTGGACGGGATGTGCTAGCCTTCTTGCTTACTCTTTAATTTCACGTATCGTATTTTCTTCACCAATCGGCCGCGAAGATCCATATAAAAATTAATAGTAGATTTGTCTATTCCCAGACCAACTTCAGGACCACGCCAAATTTTTGTATGTGCACAAATAACATTCTTCTGGGTTCGTTATTTAGTTGCGTTGGCAGTAATAACTACCTTATTGTGCTGATTGGGCCCTTCGAAAGTTCCTGGTGGACGCCAATATTCTTGGCTATAGATGTCGGTCTCGGATGACTGGGGTCGGGCAGGACTATTGCCCTTTACCCCAATACATCGCTGTAGACAGGGGACCAGCCTCGTGCAGGGCGGGCGAACTTACTTTACGTCGGCCCCACTCACAAATGTGAGCGGTGCAGACGATTTCGGCCCACCTCCCTGGGTCCTGGCTCGTTGGACCTTGCTGGCTAAGGCCTCTTCTGGCGCTCTTCAGTCTTGATCTTCTCTCTTCGCCAGCTTGTCCCCCCGGGGGGTGTCATTTGTCAGTTGGGTGTTTTTGGGTTTTTGGCAGGAGTGACTGCCGGTACACAGAATGCCAATTGACATCTTGTCATCCGGATCATCGGTAGGGTAAGGATGAGCTGTGTAGCTCGAGGAAGGGCAGACCTAACTGCTTTGGTAGCATTTTCGGTCTGCCCGGAGCTAGGAGGACTACAGGTACTGGACGATTGTTTGTCCGGTACCCGCAGGGTCTTGGGTGGGTAGTTGGGTGATCGTCCTGTCTCTTCCGTGGGTCCTGGTGGACGTTGTCTTTCTACCTACAAATAACCACCTCTTGGGATCGTTACTTAGTTGCGATAACGGATTTAGCGACCACGGGTTTGTCTGTTAGTTTTATAAGCATCGCAAGGCGTCCGCAGTTTTCTGCACAGCGAAAGTAATTTTCTTGAAATTGACGATCTTCAGCAGTTTATACCTCAAGGGGTAGAATTATTTAACTCTTATTAAATTATTTCCACTGCATTTTCATTCTTAATCAATAAAAACTTTTATCTTTTTTACATTTATTCAAGCACATGACAATGCAAACCCAAATTACATTATCAAAAGTAAACGAATTCATATCTTCGGTTGAAAAAGCAATTGCGACAATTACTGTGATGCCTTATTGGTTAGCTGATTTATTTGAAATTATATTAGATTATTTTATTTCATTCTTTTATTTGGTTAATTAGTGAGAAGCTTGCTTTGAGTTTTATAATGTTAGTACAGTGTTTGTTATAATCTGAGTTATGTAATGGTTTGTCTTCAGGTTTGGCAATTCTTTATCTTTTGCATTATCTGCATTAAAGGGCTCGGAAACGCCATCTTTGTCGTTCTAACCTACAGGGATATATTACATACATACTTATGATAAAGATTTGACCACAGCTCATTTTTGCTACCAGTCATCAGACTAGGAATTTTTAACACATCTCCATGTCGTATTAAATACGCATGATTTTCGTTTAACCTAAAAAAACTGAATATATTGCTTTTTACATAAGTAACGCATTTGAAAATAAAAATACTAGACACAGTTAACAAATTTTTACTTTTGAAAATATCCCTGCATGTTGCCAGGAATTCAAGATTATATATTAAGTGTATTATTTTTTTTTGACAGACAAACACTATCTAGATCTGTTGCAACTCCGCAATATGGCTAAATGCATATGAATAATAAACATTTAATAGACCGTCCTGATCCAAAGGTGATTTTAGTTGTGAAATGGCAAAAAATGCGCTATTTAATTTAGAGCAAACATAATCATTATGTTTTTTCCAAGACAATCTTGCATCAAGCCAAGAATTTAGAGTTCTCAGAAAACTGGATATTATCAATGTTGCCAATTGTTCTACGTTTGTGGAAGTAGCTGTTTTGATGTTATTCAAGATCAGATGATTTCGCTGGCACCGGATATTGAATTTCTCAGAAACAACTCTGAAATTTTCTAAGAGTATCTCAGAACTACTACCAGAAACCGTAATGGTAGTATCATCAGCAAATATACTAACACTACCTCTACTGATGAAGGCTAATCATTAACATAAAGCCTAAATAAGAGTGGACCCAACACTGACCCCCGAGGAAGGTGACTTTCCAGTGACTCCAGTTTCACCCGTATCTTTCTGTTAATCATGTATGATTCAGTTCAATTCAACAAATTACCATGTATACCAATATTGTACAATTTTTGTCAGCTTGTCATTCCTTTATATACCCAGGTTATGTGTGTTCTGGATCTTTCCACTACATTCCAACACATTCTACAATGTTCCAAAGGATGTCTGCAATGTTCTAGATTTTTCTAGATGTCTCTAGAGGGTTGAAATACATAACAATATATTTGTTCTAAAGCCATGTTGAGCTGATGATAAAACTTTGTTGGTGTCTAAAAAGATGAAATTAAGTTGTGGATAATTCTCTCAATTAGTTTTGAAAAGGGACTCAATAATGATATTTGTCGGTAATTGTCTATGTAAGTAGGATCATAAATAATATAAATGGGTTTGTAGAACAATACAAACTATTTTTCTAACGGATCCTTGTGACATTCAACGAAAGTTTTCAGGTGGGTTTAAAATTATTTCATTTACGTGAAAATTGCGAAGGATTAATTCTTTAAATTGCCGTACATGCTTATTTTCTTTCCTATGGCGTAGGTTTTGCGAGGCCTTAAAAGGCTCTTTAAGAGGGGACCGTACATACAAGAGTAGCCCGAGATGCAAGTGGTTGTAAGGTTATCAGGGCGGCGGGAGTATACGTAATGAATTCAGTTAAGTCATTAGAGCGCGAGGTAAATTCAACACTCGAGTTGAAGACTTGTTCTTTTAAAATATAACTGAGCACGCAGCTCTCGACAATGCGCCCTAATTAGAGCTGCCGAGGCGCCTTTGTTCTAATTCATGGCCTGATTTTTGGTTTTGTTCTGCCGGGTTGGAATTAGTGAGTGAACGCGTCGGTTATCATTTTGTGCTGCACTGAATGCGCGCTTTTTAATTAGTAAAGCAACATCTGTGTTCTGTTAGTGTCGCCCAGGAAACAAATAAAAGACAGCGGACACGCCAAGAGACATTACTCGAGACACAAGAACTTTACCAGAAACACTAGCCGGACAAAATATAACAATATGTTATTAAAGCCGACGTTACTAATTAGTCCACAACACCTTTTACTTCAGCCTCTCCAGCTTTAGTCGCCAGCTCAACTACCATGACATTTGAAATTTTATCCTTAATTAAACGAAACAAAATTACCTTTTTCTACCTAGGTGTAACATTATTTATCAAACCTCAAGCTTTATCGTGTAACACATTAAAGCCAACAGAGTTAACGAGTTGGTACAGTGAATTTCTTATGGATGATTATCTGATTATGTAATAATAATAATAATAACTAGACTAGCATTACACTCTTCTCCGATTTATTGAACTTTTCATATCATTGTTGCATATTCTATAGGGTATTCGCAGTTTTTTTGTAAATAATCTTAATTTTAGACATTTTTAATTTCGTTCCAGAACCAAAAACACAAAAAAGGGAGCTTGAACGCTCCTCACGACATAATGCGGCAACGCATCCCACAAATACCTACACCTCCAATTCCTTTACTTTGCACCATGTGGCTCTCGTTTCTGGCAACAAGCATGACCCTAATCCAACCCAGCGTGGACGTAGCAGGCCCACCTATATTTTTGAAGAAATATGTTTTCGTATGGTAAAAAGGATGAAGTATCATTATCAGGATCAGAGACGCTTTTTCGAGAAATTGGATACTATATTAAGATTAGAGCTATATAATAATGAATTTCTTTAATACTGCTTTACAAATCACACCAAATGATAAGAGAACATTAATTGGTAGATCAAGAACAAGAGCACACGCAAGTGCATATGCGGGAGCTTTAGCAAATTTCAACAAAGCATTAAAATTGAACCCAGACGACTTAACAGTCTTAGCAGTCAAACCTTAAATATCTACCTAAGCTGTGAATTTGAAAATGGCATGGTTCAAAATACCAGGCTCGTTAAAGTAAGGCAAAAACCATTTCGCTATGGGGGTTATGCATTGTTCAAAAACAATAGAAAACTGCATGGGAGAACGAGCTGGAAGGCCATTACGTGTCATTTTCGTGTTATTAGAAAAGTAGCTTGGAAAAAAAACTATGAATCTCAGAAACCGTACGAGTCGAAACCAAGAAATATATCTAAAAGAAAGGAATGTACTGCGACTGAAAACGTGGAGGAGACAATTGCTTCTGCTGTAGCCATGAAAACTCTTAAAGCCGATACCGGGCAAGATGGCGATGAAAATTATTTAAGTATTAAAGGGAGTTTTCATCGTCATCTAACTGAGGACAAAACAATTCCTCCATATAGCCAACCGTTTCTATTCGAGCCTTTACAAAACTACACAACATATTATATACCTGGGAGTGGAAGCAATACCTACCGCACACTGGTAAATCAATCAATCAATCAATAAGTTAGTTGGTGAACCCTCGTCAGTATAAAATAAAGTAAATAGAATCAGAATCCATCCTATTTGTGTCTCGAACCAACCAACCAAACCAAAATACATTTATTTCTATTTCAGTAACTACAATGTATAACTGGACCCGCAACCCTTGAAATTTCGAGTCTAAAATATAACCACTAGGCCACTATACGTTTCCTGGACATGTGTCAATGTCGTTAAGATAATGTGTGTGATAATATGAAGAAGACAGTTTTTTTAAATTCATATGATTCATAGCTTTTTGATTTACTGATCGATTTTGTTAAAAAACAATAGGGGTCTTTCTCCAGCTAACACTAAACCTACTGTCTAAATTTTAATACGATCGGACTTTTTGTTCTTCGGTTGTCGTGGTTACAACGAACGGGACGGGCGGACACTTTGAAAGTTGTTCTAAATCACTAACATTAATTATCAAATTTTTCTTATTACGATTGATATCTACGGTTATAGAAATGTGTCGATCAAATGCAATATAGTCTCCGTTTCCGTATTTCAAAAAGGGATGATAATAATAATAATAATAAACCGCCTTTATGTATGTTTCTCTCTCGGCGAAGTTCAGCTAGCTGTTCTTCCAATTACCCAAGAGAATTGATATTATAGAAATATTGGCATATTGAACTTAACAGCAGACTTAAAATTATTAGCTTTCATTGTAAATAACATAAGTAAGGACAAAACAATCACTGTTTACATATGAAAGACCACTGGCCAACAGAAAACAATTTCTTTAATTTTTTTGCTAAGGATAATTTTGCTAATTTTTTTTTAAGATTAATTGAAATCGCATTATAATAATTGGCGGTGACTTTTTCGTTAGTGACAGCAATGCCTACCGTACGCTAGCAAATCAAATCAATAAGTACGTGGTATGTATTTTTACAAGATCGTAGGTAAAGGAAGTAATATGAAGAGTTCTATGATCGTACATTTTTATCCATAAAATTTCTACATACATGATCTCTACGATGTAAAGCAAAGATAAATCTGGTGCATGAATTTTCAATTTGTTGTATTCACGAGGAGGTGTTTAGTTGTAGGCATGGACCATAATGTAGAATAAAAGCGGTGCAAGTATTCTGGAATGATTATTATTGAACTCCGAACACAGCAAGTAAACGTTTCTTTTGACTTATCTTATTTCAGTGACCGTTAATTTTAATAGATGTGAAGAACTCCTTCTTACTACCCTACCGAAATTGCACTTTAACGTAAAACGACTTTTGGATATGCTTGGTGATATCAGTCCACCGTTCGGTGGGAGGTCTCTTATCGTCTTATTTTCTTTAAACCATTAATCGTTCTATACTAGGTTTGTTTTGGTTTTGAGAAATAACAGTCCTCGGATGTTAGGAACATGCGCAGTTAGTAAAATAGCTTGCGCAGTTACTAAAACAGAACACGTTTTAGTAACTGCGCATGCTCCTGACATCCGAGGATTGTTATTTCTCAAAACCAAAACAAACCTACTTCAAACCAAACCAAACCAAACTTCACTCCGATTGCTGTTGCCAAAAAATGATAGAATGGAGAAGACTGCGATACTAAAGAGTCGTTTTGGAAGGCGTAGATCCTCATCTTACTTGGAGAGCAATACGTCGCCTTCTGCTTCCATAACTGTCCATGTCCTAGAAGCGCAAAGAAAAATGGAGAAAATTAAGAGTACAAAAATAGTGGAATAACAAGGCTTCAGATTCAGATAGAGGCTAACTATGCGACAGAGGCAAAAATGTGGATGATACACTAGATCTTTGAAGAATTAAATTAAAGGATTATCTCGTCCGTTTCTCGACTACGTGGAAATTCATTTAACAACATTTAATTATATTCTTGATATATTGTTAGTCTGTATTTAGAAAAATTCAGAAAACAAGAAATTAATTGCGCAACGTCCATACTTATTAAAAATTCCGTTGAAACGCGCCAAGAAATAATAGCCATCTATTATTTCTCGTCGTTCGAAAGATCTCGAAGATATAGCACATTTGAGGCTACCAGCGCGAAAACGGCCTAAAAACGGCTCAACCCACAGAATTGTGGGTTAGACCGATTACGCGCATGACATGTTGCCCTAATTATTTAAAGTAAAGTGAAACTAGTGGCACCATCTTTTTAATAGTGGGCAAAGGTCGCTTAGGCCGTTTCACATTATAAATGTATATACTAGGCAGCAAGTTGAGCCGATAAGCTCAAACGTCATAAAATGTGGCTTAGGCCGTTTTCGCGCTGGTAGCCTCATTTGTCCCATTAATATTGTCAAGAGTCTTATGGTAGTCTAATCTCCTGAAACATAGATCTTCTGTGGCTAATGCAAACTTCCAAAGGCAATCAACGTCTCACACACACATGGTAGTCAACGAACGAATGTATATACGCACGATATTCTCTTACTTTCTCGATAAGTTGTCGTAAATTCAGTATTTGTTCTTTCTTACCCCGTTCTTTCATAAATCTTTTTTTTTTTCAGAAGATATTTCTCAAGCTAGATGATGTGAAGTCTACATTTTACTGATGTATGGCCCAGCAATCTCTAGTTGTTGTAGATATCAGTTATTATTAATATGGAGGTTGAGGTTCACCAGTCATCGATTAATGTTTCCTTACTTTGTGACATTCTGTGAAGAATTATCACTCCATACTCACCAGCTAATAACAACTTCTACACTGTTTTTGCATTACGACAACTGACGGTCTTTGAGTCATGAGAAAAGGCCTTTGAATTCATTTTCATAAATGAATATGTCTCGTTTCTCGGCTTTAAAATAGGAAAAACCGCTGCCCAAGGAATCACTACTTCCACATTCAGATTTTTATTCAAGTCACTCACAACGAGAAAATTTTGTATGTGGAAATAATAGTTTATGGAACTTTAATAATATAATATTTGAAATCCTCTACCCCAAAAACCTATAAAACGATACCCCACATCGATAGCGGGGTGGGGGTGGTGATAGGGGATGGTAGTGGGGGTGGATGAAGAAAAAACATTTTGAGGTTTCTGGTTCTTGTACACACACTAAATCACATTTTTTTTTCATCCCCTTTAATAATAGGGTGGGGGTGGTAATGGGGGTGGCTAATGCCAAAATTTTTTTTGAGACCTTAGCTTCTCTTGTATATACTAAATAACAATTTTATGGACTCTTACCTGCTTGATTTACCTATTTTCCCCAAATTTACCCCAATTTACCCCCCAACCCTTCGACGGAACAAGATGAAAATATAATCTAGTTCTAGATCCCGTTAAAGTACATACGTGTACCAAATTTCAAGTCAATATCTCAAACGGTGCCAGAGTAAACGTGCGCACAAAAAAGTTACAGACCGACAGACAGACAGAAATTTTTTTTTCGCTCAAACTTAAAATCTCGACGTTTCGTGACATTCTAAGCCTATTTGAACAATAAAAATTTAAAAAAAATTTTTTGTCGTTACTATACTTCCACTGGATGTGGAAGTAAAATAAACACGTGGTTGCCTTCACAATGACGTAAACTAATTATTAAAACAAAATTGATCTATAGAACGCGATGAAGTCGGTCAAGCAAAAACAGAAAGGTAACTTACTCGTAGGGTTGAAAATAAAATCAGTTTTTTTTTTCATTTTAAACAAAAAAAACTCTTCATAATCGGCTCTTTTTCCTGCTTTTCCACAAACTCCAAAATAATAAATTTGTTTAAAACATCGCACTGCGTTTTAAACATTTGTTTAAAACACAGTGCGATGTTTTAAACATTTTTTGTTAAACATGTCAACCTGCTAACTCGCCTACTACTTCTGATTTCTGTATCACAGGTACTCGTATCTAAAGATACTGATATTGTTGCCAGTTTCTAATAATACAATCAGACATTTAAATTTTTATATTAGAAGAGGTCAATGTGAACTGTGTTTTTTTTTATCATTTTTAGTATGACTCGTTTGCCGGGCGGGGCCGTTCGTCTGTCTGTGACAGCGGTTTGTTTCGCAAACTATTAAGCTAGAAACATGAAAATTCATATGGAGTTAAAGTTTAGTTTAGGCAACTCAGGTGTGGGGGGCCCAAAAACCGTTTTCGGGTGCCCCTTTGCGGTTTAAAATGTGGAACTAAAAATAAAATAATCCAAGCAAGAGGAATAACCTTGCTGACAAGTTGAAAGCTCTAAATGTGTGAATTACAAAATTATTTTTTTCATTTTTTCTTATATAGTTCATATATTCCTTATAAAGGTTTTAAAAAGCTTTTGAGCTATTTTTAAGATACTTTTCAGTTTTCAGTTGACGACTCGTATCTTTTCACTTTATCTGTTTTGGAATTTTAATGGACAGAAAAATGCATAACGTACATAATTTATAACTCGGTTTGTAACCTATTTTTCAAGTTATTCTTCAATCTAAGACACTAATGAAATTTCAGCGCAGTTAAATTATTTGAAAATGTTTTGTAATCGTTTAATATGTAATTGGGTCCTCGAAATACTTTTGTAATTTAGATATAATTCAAACTATTAAAGTACTTGAAGTACTGATGGCTTTAAGTATTTTTTGTCTAAAATACTTTTCCAAGAGTTTTGTAATTGAAAGCATCCTTATGCTTTGTATTCTAGTTACTTTTTAAGGGTGCTTTAACCAGTTCTACTTTTCTCTATCTCTGTTCATCGCTTTATCCAACTTACATCGCAACTTCTTACATGCGCATCGGACGTATTAATCATATTACTAACAATTTTAAAAGTTCCTCAATATATTACAGTATTCGCCTCTAGCAATCAAATAAATAAAAAAGACCTGTATTTTGTAATTTAAAGTCTCATAACAGTGTGTCTACTTTAACAATATGGTTAAAATAAATAAACCAAAAGAAAAGGATATTTCAATAAGGCAATAATTTTTTATGTACTACCAAAACAGGATTTATTTACTATTGTTTTAAATTGGAAAATAATACGCTGCCTGTTTCTTGCGATACATTAATATCAATTCTTTGTTCCCCCGTTATGATAACAGATACTTTAGGGTTGGTTTAGAGATATGCATCCGTTCCACGGTCGACTGTGAGCGATTATAAACGTAGCAGGAATGTCTAAATGAGCATTGAGATGTTGTAATGGCGCCCACCCCCGTCCCGATTTGATTTGGGGGGCGGTTTCCTTTGATCTCGCCGCCCTCGCCCGTTTTCATCCCTCACTCCCACTCTACTGCACATCTTCTATTTTGCAAGTGACTCATCAATTTGGTTCAATTGCTCGCGTCGTGTTGCTCAGTTTTAATTTAAAATTCCGAACCCGGGCACATGCAGAAAAAGGACACGATAATTAAGGACAAATATTTACCGGAACAACATGTCGTCAAATCGAACTACAAAGGGCTGATTTTTAATTACATTCCTTGGGTTTGCTCCTATTTTAAGGATTATCCATAAAAACTGCTAATATTTAAAATGTCCTGTGTATTTGGCAAATAGTGTGAAGATTATACACCAGGAGAAAATTAAATACTTGTGTTTTATTTCATTTCATCAAATTATTTATTTGTGGCAAATTCCTGATTTCTACTGTTTGTTGGGCATTTTGCCACTTTCTGTAAAACTATTTAAAAATTATAATGAAAGAAACATCTGCGTCAAGTGTATCAGACGGGGGCTAGTTTTGATTACTTCTAATTAGTACAAAATGTCACACCTAAAAATATATAAACTAAAACTAAATTGTTAATAGCCCAGACGGTAGAGAAAATTTTATAGTGAAATGTCCAAAAATTTGCAAAACGAATGAATTTTTTTTAATGAGTTCGTGAAAGTGTACAGAATAGTATCCTGAAAAGTTTATATTCCGCTCGGATGCAGAACATTAAAAAAAAGTGAAAAACATTTTTTTTTTATTCATTTTTTTCAAAATTTTGAAATTAAGTCAGGGTAGAAAAAAATAAAAAATACAGGTGGATAGACTACGTGTTTCTGAACAAAAAATGTCCTAACGAAATTTATCGTTAAAGCCACGGTATTTTTGGAAAAAAATAGTAACTTTGTCACTGCATATTATAGAACCTCTATAAAAGTTCTTAGCAGTTTTAACAAGTAAAATAAAACTTTTTTCTCTTTCTGATTACACATTTTTAACATTTTTCTATTTTTCTTGGCGAACAGGAGAATAAATAGTGAGTATGGAGGGAAAGTATATAATTACACAAACACCATACATATCCGCTGGATCGAAGCAGAGCTGCCGCGCCGTCCTTCGCATGAATTTTTTTATCTGCCTTTACTGTTCTGTATTTCTTACAGGTATACCTAGCCACCTTCCAGCTATGGACACACATGGATCTCGCTCTGAGTAATAACGTTACTTGGTCTATCTATCTGTATTTTTACTTTTTCCTACCTTGACTTAATTTCAAAATTTTGAAAAAATGGATACAACATTTTTTTCACTTTTTTTTATGTAAACTTATCAGAATATTATTCTACACACTTTCATGAATTCATTAAAAAAAATTATCAAATTTGCAAGTTTTTGGAGGTAAATACCTTCAATGACTGGGCTATTATAAATGATAATTCTATAATTAAAAATTAAATTGATAGCTGTTAACGTTTCGAAAAAATTCGTTCTATATCCGTTTTCAAAATTTTGACTTTTAGCACGTCAAATTTGACAGTTAGGTTTCTGGGTAGCGTAGTTTGAGCCATCATAACTTCGTACCTGTTAGTCGTAGAAACTCTTTCTTTAGCTCATTCTTCTCATTTTTTGATATACTTCAAAATATATGTTAATTTTTGTCGTCCGAAAAAAAAGTTCTCTGGTGAAAACTAGAAGCTACGGGCTTTCAGCCACTTATCATTTTTTTGTATTATATTTGTACCGCTGTTCCTCCCGTTCTGTTCGCAAGGGATTTATTTTACATTCATTTTATGCAGAATTATATTCTTAACAAAGAAGCATATACACACTTTTTTCTACGACGTGACGGTTAAAAAACGTACTTTTTCATTATTTTTTTGTACGTAAAACTTATTTAATAGTTATTTATATACCAAGGGTCGTAAGTGCACTTTTTTGGTCGAAAATACAGTTTGCAAGCCGAGGCCCCTAGGGCCGAGGTTTGCAAGTATTCGAGACCAAAAAATCGTACTGTACGACCGGCGGTGCATATTGTTACGTGCTTTCACCCTTTTTGTAAGCACCCTGTATCGTGGGTTCGGAAATTATAACACCAGGGTAACACTAAACACTAATTTATTAACTTACTATTTACAACAAATTAATTGACTAATATTGCACTGTGTACTACAATTCACTACTTCAGTCCCTTGATCTGTTCACTTTCTGACCAACTAAACTAGAACTGTAGTAACTTAACTGTCCCTACACACAGCTTGTCATTCCTTTAGATACCCAGGTTATGTGTTCTAGATCTTTCCATTACATTCCAACACATTCAACAATGTTCCAGAGGAGGTTTGTAATGTTCTAGATTCTTCTATAGGTCTCTAGAAGGTTGAAACACATAAAAATATTATATTTTTCGTCATACCATGAATCATTAAACTAGGAAAAAACTTGAGAAAACTAGTGGAAATCTATAATTATTTGTGTCAGGTTTCAGATTTGCTAAGCAAATAGTAAAGACAACGATGCTATCCGATATCCTTGGCAACTGTCAATAAAATAAATTTAGAACGTGGCTTCGATTCAAACGACAACTATCGTCAAGATAAATTAAATCATATTATAGTAATAGCTTTGAACATTTTACTTCCACATCCAGTGGAAGTATAGTAACGACAAAAAAAATTTTAAAAATTTTTATTGTTCAAATAGGCTTAGAATGTCACGAAACGTCGAGATTTTAAATTTTAGCGAAAAAAAATTTCTGTCTGTCTGTCGGTCTGTCTGTAACTTTTTTTTGTGCGCACGTTTACTCTGGAACCGTTTGAGATATTGACTTGAAATTTGGTACACATATGTAGTTTAACAAGATCTAGAACTAGATTATATTTTCATCTTGTTCCGTCGAAGGGTTGGGGGGTAAATTGGGGTAAATTTGGGGTAAATAGGTAAATCAAGCAGATGAGAGTCCACAAAATTGGTATTTAGTATATACTAGAGAAGCTAAAGTCTCAAAAAAAATTTTGGCATTAGCCACCCCCATAACCACCCCCACCCCATTATTAAAGGGGATGAAAAAAATTTTTGATTTAGTGTGTGTACAAGAACCAGAAACCTCAAAATATTTTTTTACTTCATCCACCCCCACTACCACCCCCTATAACCACCCCCACACCGCTACCGATGTGGGGTATCGTTTTATGGGTTTTTGGGGTAGAGGATGTCAAATATTATATTATTAAAGTTCCATGAACAATTATTTCCACATACAAAATTTTTTCGTTGTGAGTGACTTGGATAAAAAATCTGGATGTGGAAGTAGTGATTCCTTGGGCAGCGGTTTTTGAAAATAATGTCGGATATAGAACATATTGCAAGTAAGGCTTGTCTGGATTTACTTCCAAAAAAGTTAGAACATTTAATACTTGTTTAGTAAAAAATGAAAATATTCCCAAAACTTTATTTCTCTAGGGACGTTAAGAAAAATAACGACCCGTTGCCAATGGCAACAAGTATTTGGTACATAAAGCGTCACACGATCGACAAAACAATGGAATTAGAGTATACTTACGAGGGAGCTATGACGAAAAGTAACATTATTTCACTTTAGAAACGTCAAATTATAGATTTGTGTTTTGACGTTTAAGTTGATTTTGAAATGTATTTTTATTTAAATGTGTAGAAAAAATATTGCAGTTTGTCAAACTTCCTATTCATGAAAAAAAAGTACCAATTTATGCAATTGTTGCATAAATAACTATTACTGTAGTTTTTACCGTTCCTTCTGAAGACAAAATCCACTAAAATTTATCATTTATTGTTGAGAATTTCTTACCGCTCACATATTTTGAATTTGAATTACTTCCACGTCCAGTGGAAGTATAGTAACGACAAAAAAAATTTTTTTTGTTAATTTGAATTTGTGCATTTTATACATTAGAAAACCGTAAAATATTAATATCAAATATTTTCCTGTTCAGGTACTTTTTTGTTCTTTAGTGACTGGCCTATTAATAAAACGATAATTAATCAATTATAAATGTGATTCAATACTAAGTAGCGAACAGCTATTTATGCTGTTTACATTTCTCCATAAATGAAATTGGCAGGTGGCGTTATTAATACTAAGTACAGGTCATAAATATACAGATATACACTAATAAGATAATGAATATTATTATTTCCTTTTATCTAATTAGCAAATGCAAGCATTTCACCATCATAAATTTGCTTTTTAGTTACATATAAATACATAATGCATGTAGTGTTCAGTTGCATTAATGACATCCAGTTAGGTTCTGGAGTTTTAGTCATTTTCCTCACTTGTGTAGGCTAATTAAAAATTGTTGTAAATCTTTGCCTTGTGTAAACTGCTTGAAATTGCCTCTAGAAGTAATTAGCTAAAATTAAGTTTTTCCTTGTTACGTGAGGGAACTGCTGTTGGCATTTGATTAATCGGGACTGGAAGAGGAAAATAAAAATCCCTTTAGCGGGTAAATTGCTAATACATTTAGTACCTGACGCTCAATATTGTATCCGGAGAGTTAAGGTTTATTAAGTACTTTGCCTCTCATTCCTTATTGTTTATGACGCTGTTACATTACTTCGTAAGAACATGGATGGATATAATATAGCTTCGAAATTGCAACGGCGTCCTGAAGGGGAATTACTTTTTGTTTTATCGGGATTAAGCAAGGCATCTATTTAATATGCAGATTTACAAAATTCTCTTTGAGCTTTTATCCACTTTTGATTTAACTTTATCGGCCAGTGTTGAAAATCATGTATTAAATGACATTCACATACCATGTAAATCTAACGACATGTGGACAAATAACACCTCTCAATAGTGCAGATGAATATTTTGTATCGGGTCAACAATTCGCGCTATGTGTAATATCAGGGGTATTTGAATTCCTGGAAGTCGTAACTATTCGGGCGGGGCGATCGGTTGGAATTTCATCAGTTTCAGCGACCGGAAAGGCATTGCTCTTCCATCTACTAACCCCTCTCCAGCCCTTCGGCCTACCCTGATGGTCAGACCTGCTACTGAAGTCGCTCGAGTGTGCAGTAATTACCCCATCTGATTAAAATAACTTCAAAGTGGAAATCTTGTTATTAGATACTTTCGGGTGCTTAATTTCGTCCTTTATATCTTCCTTCCAATTCGTAAGGCGTAGATATTAACGGATCGTACGTGTCATTCTTTTATTTTAAAACGCTTTGCATATATTTATATACTTATCCACAACGTCTTTGTGCGTTACGTGATATTTTTTTGTGTAGTACTAAATGTTGATCAACTGGCAAGTTTTCGATCCTGCTGGAGTTTACTAAAATTTAATGAAATCTCTATGAGTTGTTAATACATGTATGATTTAATATGCGCTGCACATATATTGCAAATATGCAGAACAACTTGCCGCGTATGTCTATCCAGCTTCTCTCTACCGTTATGAAACAGAAGTACACACTAACAAGAGAGATAAATAATTCAACCAAGTTTGGCGATTCTCACAGTTAAAAATTGTCCAACTTCTGTATTTATGCATAATTATTATTGAATTACAATTTTATTTAGGTATTTATTTTGTTATATTTATTATGTAGGACCTACGTTATCGTGGGAAGTACATATAAATTTTAGTTTATCGTTTGTTTTTAAGTTAATAAAACATTACAATTTGTTTGAGAACTTCTGTTATTTCTATCTCGTCCACTCCACTCTTAGCTCGTACAGTGAAGCCACTTTTGGACCGCACATGCACAAACTAAGTGATAAACTCCATACATAAAAGAACGCGGCCGAATTCAAATAGGTCAGATGACATTTATCTGGTGTTTTTTTACATTGTTTATTTCTGATTACCGATGCCAATGACCATTATTTAAAAAAAGTGAGATGTAGATCTGAAAAAGACCTTGAACTTGGTTTAATTCGACATCCGTTACTGACCAAGTCAACATACGTTTGTTATACAATATACGACGAACGCACGTAACTAAAACACTTAAAAATGCGAAATCTGACGTGGTTCGGAGATCATTTATCAAATTTTCAATTGTAAAGAGCTAAACGCTTACCTCCAATGCTGAATTCTCAAATACAAGAAATAGAAGAAAAACAATGTTCCAATTTACATTCAAGACTGCTTAAAAATAATACAACAATACGCCTCATCTTAGTACCCTTAAAAGGCACGCCCATAAGGCAACAACACGGAACAGAGCACCAAAAGTTAGCTGAAGGCAGACTCCATTCTAGGAATGCCCGATATCAGCACAAATAGTCTGGTATACGGACGGTTCCAAGACAGAACATGGAGTAGGAGCTGGGATTTACGGGATAAGGTTGAAAACGGAAATCCCGATAAGTCTAGGAATACATGCCACAGTATTTCAGGCAGAAGTGGCCGCTATACAGTGGTGTGCAAAGGAAATAATAAGGCAAGGAACTGTCAACCAGTCAATTGCCATTTTTTTCGACAGACAAGCAGCGCTAAAGGCAATCGATTCCATGCAGGTCGATTCAAGACTAGTATGGGATTGTATTAACGCCCTTATGGACCTAGGGAGTCACGGTAAAGTGACCGTGGTATGGGTACCACATGGGGGACACAGGGGAAATGAAAAGGCTAATGAACTGGCTCGGGAAGGCGCATCTAATGCCCTGTTAGGTCCCGAACCTTTTTGTGGCATGGCTAAGCCATGCAAACGATCATTCATTAATAAATGGGTACAGGACAAATCTCTAGAATGGTGGAAGAGTTTCCCGCGACAGAGACAGGCTAGAGTTCATTACAGAACGATCGGCCAAATTCACGGAAGATCTACTATGCCAAAATAGAAAGGCCATTAGGATAATAGTGGTCTTCTAACTGGACATTGTAGGCTCAATAGGCATATGAGTCTAATGGGCCTGGCAGAGGATGCAACATGCAGATTCTGTCAAGAGGAAGAGGAAACCTCAGTACATGTGCTGTGCCATTGCGAAGGCCTAGCCAGACTGAGATTCCAACTACTTGGTGAGGAAAAACCTAGGGCAGATAGATAGCTATACTAAGGAGCCCCGATCAAGGCTATGGAGTCTGGTGCAAAGGATAAAGTTGGATAAGGAACTCTAAATGAATTAGATTAGGAGCACCACAATAGATCCAAAGGGGTCGCGGTTGCCAAGGCCAAGCAGCCAGCTCTTCCATTCAGTCTAATCTTCAATATAATCTAGTACCCTTAACGTTTTGTAAATATCCGTATAATTAACACAAATATAAAAATAATTATCTCTACTCTCACACATGTTAGCTGGCCATCTCACAATTAAAAAAAAAACTCTGGCGCTTTTCCATCTTGTTTCAATCATACTTTAAGCCTCATTCATTTCGGTAGCTACTTCATGTCTCACGGAAAGTTCTACTATGACCATCACTAATAAATGTCTGAATGTCTCCTAGAGTTTTAAACTTATTTAAAAATCTTAGATACATATACTCAATATTTTTTTTCAAAACCGTTACAATAGGCTTTCTCATTTCGTCTCTCTCATCTAATTGGAGTCCTGCTGATCTTTTTGTATTGTCCCCCCACCTGATATCGGTCTGCCGGTGCTTCTACGTCCTTCTCTTGGACTCATTCCAACAGTCTTTCCTATTTCCATTTCAATTCTGCTCCTCTTTCGTCTGTAAGCTTAATGCCTAATATCTTCCCCGAGCTCGCTTTGAATTCTGGCTAGTCATTTACATGATTTTCGTGAGCCTCCATAGGTGAGGACTGGAAATGAGGGGCAAACCGCGAAGAAAATCTGGTGTACACTCAGTAGGAAATCCGAGGAAATTTTAGGCATTCCGAGGAAATCCAAGGAAATCCCAGGAAATCTTAGCTTTTTGAGTTTCTCCCCCACTCTTCAAAAAATTTTTTGAAAAAAAATTCGAAAAAACCTTAAAGAACTCCGAGGAAATCTTAGGAAAGCCCAGGAAATTTCAGGAAATCTTTTGCTTTTCGGATTTCTCCTTCCCGCTCTTCAAAAAATTTTTGTTGAAAAAAATTCGAGGAAATTTTAAGGAAATCCGAGGAAATTTGTGTAATCTTCGTCAAAGAGGAAATCTGGTATACAAAATTTTGGGATTGACTCCTCGATTGGGAAGAGATACTTCTATAACCTTCTTCTCCTTAGGCTATTGAGGATATTCGATGTGAAAGTGTATTTTAGTTTTCCGAAGACCGGCCAGAAGAGGGTTATTTCGTCACTTGTATGTTCCTGCCTGGTTGACATTTTTTATCCCAAGTATATATAAGTATATGTAACTTTCAAACTGTTCCAATCGTCCGCCTTCTAGTCTTAGTCTAATATTTGTTTGTGTGTCTGCCATTATCCTTGTTCTGCTAATGTTCATAATAAGGTTGATGATCTTTTTGGAATGATTGTGGAAGTTCAGCACAATATCTTGTAGATTTTGTAGTCGTTGCTAACAAGGATATCATCAGCAGACCTGAGGTGTTGCAGGTGGACTTTGTCGATTGATGCGTTTATCAGACCAGTCTATTTCTCTGAACACATCACTAGCAGATGTAAATAGTTTAGATGAGATGGTATTACGTTGCTGTACTCATCGTTTTATTGGGTTGGTTTTTCCTAAAGAAGTATATTGCTTCAGAGTAGATATTTTTGATTGTGTACCTACTATCAATTCGTCATGCGCTTAGGGGGTAAGTACTGCCTATGTTTCTACGGTTTCAAATGTCATTTGGTGGTTGGTGAAGGCCTAATAGAGCTGTAGATTATATCCATTACGTTTTTCGACAAGGCTTTTCAAATTCGGCCCCGCCCGTCCAAGCATTTATCCAAAAGTTTTCTTAGTTTGGCCATCAATTTAGAGCCTCTTCCTTCAGCATTTTTAGGGAATATTTCGTCCAGTTCTCAACTTTATTGTTCCAACTAGTGACTCAGTAGTGACTTCTGATATATCTTCTGAATCGGTATTCTGTATTTTCTTAACGTTTTCTTACAACTACTGTACATTTAGTTGTACTTACTTCGTTTGTGTATAGGTCTAGAGAGTACACTCAATACGTATATATCAGTTAAAATCTCATAGTCAAAGAACATGATGATGATGATGATGTTATTTTGTTTTTAGTTACTTATTTAGTTATAAAAAGGTAGAAAAACGATAGCCTGAATCTTGTTTCGTTTGAGAATCGTTTATAGATTTACTACTTACTTACCACCATGCTTGTGTCCTACATAAATTACATGACAATCCTTTATTAACATGTAGTTATTATATTGATAAAAGATCAAGAACGTGAAATATACAAAGCATTTAACAAAATATGATCGTTCAACCTCGATTTTCAAGAAATATTTATTTATTTGACTAAATTATTCATAAGGATAACATTTTTATCAGGGAAATTTAACAAAAAAATGTCAATTACCTGTATCATAAACTTCAGTCCAACAGTTAGTTTACCGATTCCTATTAGTTTAAACTATAAATGTCAATGGAGTATAATAAAAGCATCAGTACAGTCCAGATTCGTTTGAAAAAAAACTTGGCAAAACGGAGACATAAATATTTCTTTAAATACTTAGCGTTTCTTTATTTTTCTTTGTTCGGCAGAGAATAACTTGAGTTTTACGATAAAGAAGGCCGAGAGTGAGCTCGTCTTCGTCAACTAATAAAATTTCCACAGATGCGTTGCTAGTGGATTATATTATGTTATTTATAAAGCCTTTGAGCGGCGCCGCCTGAGGCCTGGAAGCAGCGTCTTGTCGTAGAGGGACGCTCGCGACGCCCACTTACCTGCCGCCTCACGTTCATTCACTTTTACTGGACAGCTTTTACGAAGAAGCAGTTGTGGATGGATTGAGCTCCGCGCTTCTTTTTTGGTTTGCTACGGTGAACTGGTTTGAGACAATGTTGACCCACACACCCACAGATGCAATTATCTCTTATTATCTTATTAATCAAGCCGGCGTATTTATTCCACCTTGAAAGACGTGAGGTAGTCTAATTAAATTACCCATTGAATTATTAATTAACAAGTGCTGTCACGACAAATATTAAAATCGACGAGCCGAACGGAATTCAAAATTCATATCAATTCCATATGAACCCCCCGGTATATCCGTGGTCTAAGCAGGATTTTAAAAAACTTAGATATGTAAGAAACTTTTAGGCAACCCAAAGGATACAATGATATCAAACGAATGGTATGGGATTTGAATGGTTGATTGATTTAATTTGAAGTATGTTAGGCAAACAAAACGTCAAATTTTAACAAGATTTAAGGAACATACAGCTCACCTCAAAAGTCTAAAATTGAAAAATCTAGTAGTTGCTTAACATGCCTTTAATCATATAATAGATATCGATAACTTAGGTTAATTAGAAATCTAAAAACAGCAGCTAGATGAATTTGAAAGCTTAGAGATTTCAAAATGTAAAAAGAGTATGAATAGTGGCAAAGAGTATATTCCAAATAGCCCGCTTTATTGGTTATTAGGTTACGGTTTCTTGAACTGAGGCAGAGGTTAGGTGAGGATGACAGAATTGGTTGAGTGCGTTCAACCATGTTTAGGTATAAAAAAACACAGGAACTTTAATTGTCTCCAGATGATACCAACATGGTTTACGAAATGCGCGTCGACTAACAGTATTCCAGTGTTTTGGTGTTTGTGGAAACTACTTCAGAGGCAGTTTCACTCCGAAGGTTCCAGCCCCCTCCAAGAAAATGATCTTATTTTGAAACTATTTGAGGTTATGAAGTTACGTAATCATTATCCAATTTTTACCGATTGGAATATATTAGGTAATTCTTATTGAACAACTCCTATTGAACAACTTAACAATACCATACATAAAACTAATCATAAATTTAATAGTCTTCATTTATTAAACAATAAAGTGGCTTTCTAGCAGAGGTTCGCCGCTATTGAACAACTTATACAATGTATAAAATTAATTTTATTTTAATAGTGTTAATGTTAATAGTCTTTTATTTTAATAGTGTTAGTGTTAGAGACATCTATGAGCGTTCCCTCTAAGTTCCATGTAGAAGTAACAAAGAACAATTAAGTTGATTAGTTCGGCAATCAACCGAGAGATGGCGCGGCATCTAGAAACATCTAGAGAACTGCTAGAAAGTTCCAGAACTACTTACACAACAGTATAAAAGCAGAGGGAGTGGCCGCGCAAAGGAAGTACAGTTCAGATATTCAGTTTAGTACAGTTCAGATGTTCAGTTTAGTACAGTTCAATTAACAGTTTGTCAGTTCAGTAAGATAGAACAAGTAGGCAAAGTGATCAAGTGACTGAATTATTGAATTATAGTACCTACTCAGTGTAATATTAGTAAAGTAATTAATTGCTGTAATTAGTACGTAAGTTAATAAATTAGTGTTTAGTGTTACCCTGGTGTTATAATTTCCGAATCCACGATACACGGTGTTTACAAATGTAACAATAGTTTAGGAGCTACCGAACATTTAAACGTATGGTATAACAAACCAGATGTACAAAGAAAAGGCCTTGTCCTAAGGTTCTGATCCAACTTTCCTAAAGTATTTTAACGCGCTGAAGCCAATTTTGGATCCAAATCATTTTTATAGCGTGTCAGTTTCCCTCTACCATCCCTTTTATCCCCTAAAGGGCAGAAATGAGATTTTCCTTCATATATCGACAGTTACTAGACAATAATTTGTTTTTATCTACGATCGTGTAAAGTTTACATCATTTCCAGTATAAAAAGTGGCCTTTTATAGAAACTGTGCAATAAAAATTTTTATTGCACGCTTTTATTGCACGATTTTTAAAAAAATTATCAGTAAGGACAACAGTATTTTATTCATTATTATTTGTTAACAATATTTACTTCTACTTTGCAATTAGCACAATTTTCAATATGAATTCTAGGCAACTCGTAACTCCTCGATGTAGTAGGTAGTATACCATTAGCGTTAATGGCATCGTTTGAGCTTGCTTCCTCAGATGGTCCTTTTTGCAAAATGTGATGTGATATCTCAATTTTGTTTTTAATTGATTCTTCAACGTAAGATTCTGCCACCGTCGATGAGTTCCAGCCACCATGCCTCTTCAGGTGTAAAACATCCCCTCCTGCATCTGCAAGCAAGCAGATGACCTTCTGAAACTATGACCAGTATACTCATGTGCATTGGGCAACCCAAGATGTCTCGCAATTTCGCTTGATATTTTCCCAAAGGTATTAATACCTATCGGCTGAGCAGAACACTTTCCATTACGGTAGTTCACAAACAGTCGATCATGTTTTATTGCTGTTGACGTAAGAGTGAAGTATTTTCTATAAATTTCAACTATATTTTCCAAGAGTCTCGTTTTACGGTTAATAATAAAAGTTCGAGGTTTACTTGTCTTGATGTTGGAATTCTCACTATTAACATATTTCCAATATCTTGCACACCAACGCTCATTTTATAAAACTCGTCTGTTCTGCATGCACCGGCAATGCCAAAAATTGCCACAACCTTCATCATTAAATATCTATCAATAGGTGCTTCGTTTACAAATGTGTATATTTCATCTTTGCTAAACACTTTAGATTTCTTGGAACGGTATCCTACAGACTGCCGCTTCATATAAGCGGTTAACTTAGAAAACTGTTTAAGATCGATGTCCTTTTCAGCTATCAGTAAAGCTTTCACCATTGAATATTCCGACCAAAGACTTGAAGGTTTTATATGCTTTGCTCTTTCTGAAAAATACGCAAGGAACACATTTTCCGTAAGATTCTTCACTATCTTCAAAACACACCAATCGTTGAATCGTTTATACACCAACTCATATTGTTTTCGTGACTTCGCAGGTATTTAAGTTGACGTTGCCGCTTGTGCCATCTCCATAACATCTGGGGGAGTATTTTGAAACTCTTCTACATTACTATAATCACCATTAAACGTTATTAATTTGATATTTTAATTCAGACATTCAAGAACAACAATGGTGACTTCAACTACGCCAGTTTATTTATAATATCGTTTCCTTAGTTACTATCATCACAGATTTTCAGTCACGACCATGAAGTAACATAATTAGAATGGCGACTTCAACTACAACTCGAATAATACTAACCGACAAAGTGACATTCACAAAAGGTTGATACAGTTTTACAAATATTAATGAAAAATTGACCATTTCTTACAATAATTGGCACGATCGAAGATAAAACATTGTAAGACACACTTGTAAAAAGCCTCTTTATTGCACTCATGGCTTTTAAAAACACTCGCTTCGCTCGTATTTTTAATCTAGCCATTCGTGCAATAAAGAATGACTTTTTACACTTGTATCTTAACTATTATTTATCAGTACATAATGGTGACATTACCAAGGTTTGAATCTTCCACCCCATACATTTAAACAATATCTAGCCATTTTCCGACCGGCAAGAACTTTTATAATTGGTGGTTCATTCTAAAACAATCCATCCCCTAAGAAACGTCTGCTCTTAACAAAAACGATGAAACGCCAAAACTTAATTATTTTCATTTTATTAAAAGATGAGATCATGCCAATTTTTAACTTGTCAGTTTTATTTTGTTTACATAAAACAACACAATCACGATGTTTCTAATAATGCTTTTTGATAAAATACTACAACTACACGTGTTAATTAAAAGTGACTGAATCATTTGAAAATATTGTCATCTCATAATTTTGTGGTAACTTTTTTGGTAGTTTTTAGTAAACCTAAAATTATACCAATTTGCTCCTCGACAACTAGATGAAATCTACGGTTTAAAAGACAGGTGTGTAATTATCTAGTTGGCGGGTCTTCCCAGAACTGCACATCAATTTCTAAAATACCACCGTGCCTGCTCAAATCATTTTCTTAGCCCCAAGTGATTTAAGCTGGTTCATAATATTTATAACCCGCCTTCAACAACTATGTTTATGTCTCTTTCGTTTTATGATACTTCTTTGATTGCCACACAATTTGTATATTGTTAGCTCTAATTTTAAATTAGTTTTTTTTCCACATATTTCTTTTTTGGGTATATCCGGTTAGAGCCTCGATATTTTAAACACCATTAGAAATAAATGATATTTGAATTAATCCTTTCTTATATGTAGTAGGATTCGACTGGTTTTTAAAAGTTCCATAATTTTAATTTAGAAGGATGTTGTGGCGCTAAATATATAAAATCGTAATTAGACATATCATTTATTATAACAACTGGTACTTTATATTGTCTACAATTATTTATTTGTGGAATGGAAACATTTTCACTTTTCGTTTTCAAAACTTTGAAGTCTTTCCGATACGTCAAACGTGACAGTTTGTTTTTTATCTATTTCCATAGTCATAGACAAAAAATATTTAGAAGGCCTCAATGCATACGTCTGAATTATTTCAAATTTTTAAATATATTTTTAAAACGCTACAATTTCAAAGTAAGAGGTAGTTTTTCATGTTTTTCCGGATTAACTCGGTGAAAACGCACTTTACAGAAAAGTTACAAATAAGAAAAGTATTGTATTTGGATATGTACATTCACCTGAATTTTTTATTTTTTTTTCAACCTTTACATTTCCCCTCCTCCACTTTTAGGAATTTTAGAGTGGCCATATCTCTCTCGATAAATATGCATTTTTCGAAAAAATTTACAAGCGTAAAGACATCTTATTTTGGGCCAAAAGAGGTAAATATATTGTTCATTTTTCATTTTTGACCTAATTCTACAAGTTACGGAACCCATGATAAAAGAGGTGTTTTCTACCCCTTCCGATCATTTTCTACTCTAGTCTTTTATTCAACTTTTTTATTAACGTCATTACAAACACATTGCACAAAGTTTCATCAAAATCCATTCATCAGCACTCAAATTAGAGATTTTGGTCACTTTAGCGCTCCGTTGATTGGACTATATTCAATATGATGAAAGCAAATAAATAAAAAATAATTATATTTTTTGAGAAAATATTTTAAGAAAATACAATCCCAACAAGTATTACTATGATTTTGTTCTGGATATTTGAATTTCCCCACTGATCCTGGAAAATTTGATGAACAAATGATGTAAAAATATACGAAAACAATGATAAATAACTTTTAATGACGAAAATTTAGGGCAAATAAATTTTTTGATAGGATTTGTCGAGCCAAATAGGAAATGGGGGGATTCGTAGAAGGACCTCTAAATGGATTAGCTCAGTGAGCGTAAGGACAAGCAATTGGGATAATGGGCCGGACACTTCTAGATTTCAAGGAGGCTAGCGAACCGGATGCGGCCAGAACTCTGTGTTTACCTTTACCAATCACTTTCGACCACTTTCCTGACTTTACTTCCCACAGCATTCCTCGTTAAATGAATCATAAACAAAAAGAAATCTTTTTGGTAAACAATAAATCTGAAAATTATAACAACCGTTTTATTTTTAATAGTTACAATACAATTTGTAGTAGTAATGCCACATAAATTAGCAGACTGTTATTAAATCTGCCTCAAAAGCTGTTGTGAACGTAATAGTAACTGATTTAATTGTAATTTAATTAATTTTTAAACGAATCATATTTCCAATATTAAATCATTATTGCGTTGTGCACAATTTACATTGTAACTCGACCGGCCAGTGAAATAACTTTTTTTTAAATTATGTCCTGGTAAGGTAGTTTAGTTCAGGATCTGTTTCAGCGGCAAACGTCCTAAAACACAAGGTCTCGCATTAATCTACTGCTGTGTTCTCTTGCAAACAACGCTGGATATTTATAACAGAATCATGCCAGACTATCCCATTGTATGCTGATTAGGCACTACTGAAAGCCACTGATTTTATTTTCATTGTCGAAATATCGAATCGCATGAAGGTATGTTTGGCTTGCACGTTTTCTAGGCTGAGGATATCACAAAATATGAAGAAAAAGACACAAATAAAAGAACAAACATTTTTACCATTTGCTCATAAATGTTTATAGTAGATTCGTATTTCTTAATCTAAAGACTACGTTATAGGCCAGTGGGAATAGACGCAAAAAGGATCATTTTACGAAATGTCGTTTACGGGCAATTTTTTTTAAAGTATAGTTTGCGATGTCCAGAAACACGCCAACTATCCGCACGGGGCGCAACACACTTGAAATTCAAAAATCGTCAATTTTTTGCAATTTTTCGCTTTATTTGTAATATAGATAGAAAAGTTGAGAAAATTAATTTTGAACATTTTATTATTCTTGACATTTTCCCAGAAAATTCTTCGTTTGTAGAAAGAACAATGCTACTTTTTATCTTTTGATTTTTTTTTAATATTAATACGAAATATATCATCGGTATAGTGTAAATTATGTTTAAATGTCCAATTTACAGTTGAAATAAAATATATTTACAGAACTATATATAATTTACATGTTAAACAGAAAAAAAATAATAAAACTTTTCAGGTATTGAGGTATTAAAATGATGGGAAAATAAATAAACAAATATATATTTTCACAAACAGACTATTTATTTTATGCATAGTACAGTGTACACAAGTTTTATGTATAACTTAATAGAATAGAATAGAATTAGTTTATTTAACAAATTGTGCTACTAGAATGCAATTGTTAAAAACTGAAATATTATGATATATAAACAAAACCCCCACATTAATTTCAGTGTCAGAATTGATGAGTGATTTAATATCATCTTCACTTAGGTCCCGCAGCATTGGGGGAGGATACAACACACAAGAATTCCAATTAATAATTTCAGTGTAATCGAAAACTTGAAAGTTTATCTTCGGTGGTATGAAATTTCTAACAGCCTTCTTCTTTTGGACGGTTTGTCTTGCTTTTAAGATCCTTCTGTAACCAAGCTCTCGAATATGTTCTCTTTCAGCGACAAGCATTGCCAACAGAATATTCTCTGGGTGCGCAAAGAACGCATTTCGTTCTATTACTGGATCAACATCTTTAAGTAATTCGTCGGATAAATATCGTGATGTTTGGATTGCTTGAAAGACATCAAGTTCGTTTTTAGAGTCATCATTTTTACTCATTTTGGAACTTTACATATACACGCGGAAAAAAAATACAGGGAAAATTAAAATTTTGTCAGGAAAATAATTTTAGCCTTTATTAAGTTCTGAAAAGCAAATACGGAAACGATTTATATAGAGGGAAATAGCTATTCATCTGTTCCTTCTGCTATACTTATTTTACTGCTTTTATGTTGTTTAGAGTAAAATGTTATGTTTAAATTTAAAGGTTATGTCTTTTTTCTGAAATCGATCTGCAATGTCTACATTTTCGGCGCGATTTCAGATCGAAAAATGCACAATTCCAGTATTTTAATCCGTTGCTAAGAAACTATCAGAAAACAGACCGGAAAAGTAACATTCCCGTACGGTTTTTTATGTATATTTTAGACAGTAAATAAATACACGCAGACAAACCAACTCACATTAAAATTGCATTTATTAGAAAGCAGTTAGATTGTAATGAAGAAATGTTTTGCATTAATACAAATTCCTTAATTTATAATAATATTGATTGTGATTTCAGAAAAAATAGTATGTGTACTTCGGTGTGAAAGCACATTCCCGGACTTCGATGCTTGTTGGCCTCGGCTAGCGCCTCGGCCAACAATTTGCATCGTCGTCCGGGAATGTATTGCTTTCACACCTAAATACACAATATACTATTTTTTATTGTCGAATTTTGTATCATTCGAGCCATAATAATTTTACTCCCAAAAAAAAAGCTGATACCAACTTCGATATTTAAAATTTTCTCAGGGAAAACAGGGAAACTTCAGGGAATTTAAAAGGTGACGTTGCTGAGAATCCTGTGTATGATTTACGTTAATTCTATTATCATAATAAATTCATTCTCTGAAATATATTCGCAAGAAAACTAGTTTTACAAATTGATGAGTCGATGCTAGTGCGTTTATTGATTTTTGTTAAATAATTTCTTACGACAGACTAAAAAGTTCAAATAAATTTGAAAATGGTACGATTTTTTTAGAGTAGAATCTTCCTTTTTAAAAAATCTATGATTGATATCGATCCCTTGCAAAATGAACCCATTAAAAATAACTTTTATCAGCGAAGCTGAATGCTGGCGCGTTGAGCGAGAATAAAGCACAGACCTAACGGTGCAATAATGAACTAATTGTCGAAAGAAATGGGAGATCCTTATAATTTTCTCATTTTCAAAACATTTTATAAATCAGTAAGTTGTCCTTATGAGTCCATGCCAGGGTGTATACTTTCTGGAAAACAGGGAAAACCTGTAAAAATCAGAGAATTTGATTTTGGTCAAGCAGAAAATTTTTCTGAAATTTTTGTTGAAAAGTCCTGGAAAACCTAGAAAGTCAGGAAATTTCAAAACTGTGAATTGATGTACGTACACCCTGGTCCATACACTCCCATCTACTTGAGAGCAAACAATTTGTAATCGATTAATTTGCGAAGAAGGAAATTCTAATTAATGTAATCTATACTAAAACTTTCGTGGCGATGATGGATAAAATCTTGCAAGAAGAATTTATTTGTATGTAGTCTCAATTTATTAAATTAGTTCGGTAAAAAAACATCCATATTAAAGTATCTGTAAAATCATGGTGGATATTAAAATGCACTAACATGTGTTTAGAGTTTAGACTTATATGTATAGGAGTTAATTTATTCCGATATTTTGTCGACGTAGCTCGAGAGTATTTATGAATTTTAATGAATTTCACGTATTTAGTGGAGGGTTACGTGATTTTAAATCCTTCACGTGGCGCGTTCAGGAGAGGTTTGGTTGAATGAAGTTTGGAGAGTACCTGGCGCTGGGAATACCTAATTCTGCAGTTCATCTGGACGCCTCTCTGCCCTCATCAAGGTTCGAATTTGCATTTTAAACAGGCACGGGGCTTCTTTTTTAGTCGCGAGTTCTCGTTAAATGCAAATGGCCGCTGTAATGAAGCAGCCGTCGACGTACAGCGTCGACTAGAAGGAACAGGGGAAAGGAGACGGAAAGACAAAGCCCCAACGGGCCTCCATGCCAAAGAGATAAAAATAATTTCACTGCCGACGAACACTAACACAGAAAAGGAATTGCAAATAGCCCTGCGTGCCCTTTGCGATTCATTTCTTACACGAGATATCTTTACGTTCTCTCCTAGGAAATGTTTTTCCTTCGGATGATTTGAGAATTTAATTAGCGGCCCAGAGTTTCTTTGTAAATATTCATGTCTACAATACCCAGTAGAGGTCTTCTTTAGGGCCTAATATATATTTAAATGTTTTGTGAAAGAATATATTTTCAACACTCTCGTGAAACTTCTTGTAATTCCCACAGAGTTTTTGTTTTAGGAGGGCTTCACATATTTACAATCGCTTTTACTATCCTGTAAAAGCATTTAATTACTCAATTTACATATTGTCGTTATTAAATATCATTCTGCTTGAAGTATTCTATTAACACCTCTTCTTTATGAGTAGTTAATGATGTATCTTAATGAACAATTATTATTATGACATTGTGTAATGTTTTAAGCGCCAACCTTGACATACGATAAAGATACATAATGTCTAACATATCTATAATCTAAATATTAATGTGCTAAAGAGAAAATAGTCGCATTGAAATTAATAGCTCTAAAAGTTGGACACATGTCTGTCAATCGTGGCAATAGAGGATCTGATAAAAAAACAGATAAGGCCCCCGTGCAAATAGAATTATGAATAAACGCAGAGTAGGCCAGATAAAAGCCCTTATTGATGGACATAATGCCGTAACCTTATGTCAACAGGGGATGTATAAAACAGGACTCTGCCACACAATGGACTGTCCTCACAATAATAAAGGTTTCACGACGTGCTTTTAGCAAAATGACTAGAATGCTTGCTTGCAACCCTCAGTGGAAGCAACAGAGATGGGAATATGTAGGAGATAATTAATATAGTCGCATAAATGTATGTCTCTGTGTACTGGGTCACCCCTCCAGCAATTGGCCAAATTACATGTCTCCATGGCGTACCAGATTGCAGCGTTATTATTACTATGTGTTTATGATCGAGGATCATGCACTGATAATCTATCAAACACAATGCGTGTACGCCCTTATATGGAGCTCCACTTAAAAATTGCAAATTGATGCTTTTAGACTTCGATGTTAGCTGAAAAGCAGTCAAAGCACTTAAAGTTCGAAAGAAAATTATAGTATTTAATATTATACACAAAGGGGTATATTTTATGTCTACATGTATGCATAATGTATTTAGGAACGACCTGTTATGAGCATTTCTTTTAGTAATTTCTCTGCGGATTAAAAATGACTTGACCACGGCAATGAGCGCATAGTGGATAGTCGGAAATCAGAAATCGCAAATTCGATCATGGGGTGTGCATTCGAAGATATAGTTTTGAAAAATACGTATATTATCTGGAATAACTTTGTGGTAAATGTAAATGTCATTTAGACCGCGATTGCAAAAAAGCGTAAACAATTTTTTTTACGAAAATGTTTGTATTAATGAAAATTGCTTAATTTTATGTTTACACCGCATTTACGGGCTTATTTTTTAACATTTCATATTGATTCTTAAATCAGTATAAAGCTTATTCTTTTTAGATTCGGATGCTGCCCACCTGTTATCGAAATTGTTCGTAACACATGCTACAAAAATTGTTTACACAAAAAGCATCCGGAAAATATGAATATTTATCACATTCTAATAAAATCTGTGTAAAAGCCAATATTAATGTACTTATCAAAATTTGCTGAGGATGAGCATGTAAAAGAAATTGGAAGCTATGATAATTTTTTTCTTTGCACTATTTATATGAATTTTATTTTAAATATTGAATAACCAAAACAAATATAATATTCAAATTTTATAATTTGTGTATGGTAGAAAATCAAAGTATTTTATAAGTGATGATTGAAATTCCAAGATTTTACTTGTTTAGATTCCCTGACTTCCAGATTTCCACGCCTTTCCAGGTTGGTAGTTACCCTATCTTAAAATATTCATGAGATACAGAAAACAACGTGGAACTAAATAAACTTAAATTTAGTTTTTGTGCATGAAAAATAACAACATAGAAGCAATATACTTTATGCATACTAACTAACACCTAATTTAAAAAAAAAGTATAATGGAGAGGGGGGATTATGCAAGTGAACGTTCGATTAAGGGGGAGGGGGGTTCAACTAACACCTAATTTAAAAAAAAAGTATAATGGAGAGGGGGGATTATGCAAACGAACGTTCGATTAAGGGGGAGGGAGGTTCACAAATGTTACAACAGAAAGGAATTGGGGGTTAATAAGGTTCATTTTTGTGAACTTATTTTTTGAATGGCCCTTTATAACTATTCATCATGCCATGCGAAAATTTACCACAGAGAAAACGCTAAGTGTTCAAATGAATTTGAGTAATATATTTTTGTGTACTTGTGCTTTGACTAGCTGTGATAGCTTTCTATTTTAAAAATAAAAAACCAAACATTGTAAAAAAATGTTTAATGCATACAGGAGATAAATATCTACCGCGTACTAAATTGTCGTCAAAATGGTATCAATTACTGAATTTCTTTTAAAAATGTAGTTCGATATTTTGTATGGTCAGCCAACATTTACAGGGAATTTCAATAAATTTTGCACAGAGTTGTTTTTTACCTGTAACTCTAATATAAGAAAGAACCTCGCACTGATTTTATGGAAACTGGATCCCAGTCAAATCGGCTGAAAATGTAGTATCTTTATGCTTTTTGGTTGGGAATTTAGGAATAATATGTTTATCCCAAAGTTAATAACTATAAATGTTTGTCTTAATATTACTTCCGAAAATGTACTTGGCAAGTATAAACTAAAAAAATGTAACGGGAACTGTAGTTGTAGCTAAGTTGGAATGTATAGTAACTGCGAGGATAAATTATTAGGTGTCCATTTAGTTTAAATATGCATAATGTAAATATACTACTTATACATTGTTATTTTTCATGCACAAGTTTCCTTAGTCGACGTACGTTGTTTTCTGAATATCATGAATATGATAAGTTATAAATCGACTCTCCCAACGAAAACTATAGTAACTCAATTTCTGTTTTGAGAAAATTGTGATTAAATGTTTAAATGGTGTCCTTAAGAATCGAAGAATTGTAACAACTTACTATATAGTTCACAATGTACTACTTCTCCTGTATCTCCACAGAAAGTTACTATAATTTTCTAGGGAAATCTTACCTTGATAATCGATTATTCAACTATTGTAACTGAAACACGAATTTTATGAGTTACTATAGTTTTCGTTGGGAGAGTTGAAATTATATAATGTAATAATTTTTGTTCGCTAGTAAATTAGTTTGTTTATTTTTTTTATGACAACAAGTGATAATATTTACATATAACTAATAAGCATAGTAAGAACGTTTTGTACATGTTTTGAATTCATAGTGTATTGTAGTGCAAGTCACTGATCAACCAGAGCGCGCGAGATATACACTATAAACTCAAAGCGGTAGCGGAAGCAACGGAGAGCTGTAGAAAAATAATCATATCCTTTATAACAAAAAAACAATGCAGATGACTCTCGGTGTGATGCCGCCAGACGTGCTATGCAGCAAGCGGAGGTCAACTAGAATGATTTTCATGAATTACAAAACGTCTGGCAAGACGTTGTGAATAAGAAGAAAAAGAATTCTTTCATTAAAAACTGCTCCATTCTTTTTTGCAGATTTTATATCATAAGAAGTATAAGCTAAGTAATAAGCTTTCTGCTGGTTTAAAAATCATTAAGATATATTGAAAAAATAAGCCTTTCAAATGCCATGTAAAATTAATCAATTTTCAGTAGCACACAGGGGCGGCTTCACCCGAGCGGGAGCACTTTTTGGCGCCCCTCCCTGAGATAATCACAGAAATTTCACGGACGTACTACGTACTAAAGGCAAGGATATCCTTTCGGACCCCGCGAGCACTACTTTTTAACTTAACACATGTATACACGGTGGTCCAAAATTATCTCTGGATATCTATGTGGCTGACAGTACATCCAAGAATAAAGGTACTCTAAATAAATATTAAGGAAATTATACCTTTAAAGGGGGATTACAAATATCAGTTTTTCGGCAATATCTTCCGATCACTTTAAAATATATGTCATATTTTAAATTTACATAGTACCGGTCAATCCCTCTCCTCTGCTTGAGGGGTAGTTTTAGGGTGGTGGCTATCAATATTTTACCCTCAACTTTTTTATTTTTACATATTTATAAATTCTTTTAAAAAAATATTTTCATATGACTAGAAACAAAAAGATGTTTTTGTTGCATTTCGATTAACCATTCTGAAGTAATTTATGTTTACACATCAATGTGCATATACAACATATTATTAATAATAATTAATTTGTAATAAGTATAAATTTTTTTGTCTACACCCTCTGAACGTTATTATAATGAGAGGAACCTCGACCCAAGTTTACTTGGAGGAAGGTTCCTTTTTATTGTTTTAATATTCCATACAAAACAAAATTGCCGTTTATTTAATTTTAAACTTTAAATTATGGAAGATATGAAATACATACAACTAATGTTGGTATAACGATTTTCTCTGATTTTTTTCTGAATGAAGTACACGTTGCCTGTCTTCAATTATGTAAAATCTCTAATGATCAACTTTGTGTCAGTCAATAATAGGACAGGAAGCCTATGAGTAGTCTCATAGCTAAACAAACATATTTGCGTTACATTTTTGAATTATTTAGACGGTTTTAATGTTATTCGACTGTTCTGCATTATTACAATTTGAACTGATATGGATTCTATTATTTTTACATTATTTTCCAACTAAAACTATTATTAAATTAAAAAAGGTATATTAAAAAATTTAGAATTTTTGCCCTCAGTTTGGCGCCCCTCCGAGCCGGCGCCCGGGTTGCCCGGCTCTTAAGCCGTCCCTGGACTGGCACAAATATTTTGGAAAGAAAATTTTACGCCTTTTTGCAGTCGCTAACAGAATAGTGCCCTCTATATTTAGATACGCAGAAAACGTACACATTTTTCCAAAACTATGTCGTCGAGTGCACGCCCTGATATTTTAGGAGCGTCTTTTGACAAGCTAGTTTCCCGACTAGAAGTGAGCTGGTATTAAAATGAAATAATTCATTGGGTTTCAGCGTACGGTGCAATTGCAGAAACAACGTAATGCGTTGAATCTAAAGCAGAAGCCTTAAATAAAATGCCGTGACAAAGGCTGCAGCAGGAGCTCGCCGTTTTCAAGTAAATCACTAAAGGGGTAGGCAATAGTAGTGTTGGATAGATTGTAAGGACTCTAGATGGAGGCAGGGGGTGTTTTCCCGGTCGTTTGAAACGATACACTTTTCACATGCATTGTTTTTCTCGGCACAAAGCGCGTGGCTCTGACAGGGTGCCGCGCTGCTGATTACCTGCTACTTTTTTTACACAGCTAGTAATTATTTTTATAATTATGCAGGTGTCCTGTAACAATGACGATAGGGTTGCCAGGCTCATTAACTACTGCAATCTCTCATATCTGCCATCCACCCACATGCCTTACAACAAAGAGTTGCAATTTTACACTGATTTTTAATATTGTCACCGAAAATATTTTCGTAGTGAGTGAAGTAGTGACATTCTTTATACGTTGTTAAACTTGTTACGTAGGCTTTTGAAGTCGTTTAAACTTTTAGAATTGTATTGAGGACAGGTGGCGTTCAAAATATTGATCCTCTATATGAAATGAGGGATGCAGGAAACTGGCCGACACGTTTTCGAAAATATAAATTTTGGTCTGCCTACTAATTAGCATCTTTTAGCGCCGCCGAAAAAAAAAAATTGCGTCCAATGTACACAATGTTATTAAATAAGTTTAAACAAACTTTCAGAAATTAAAGTTTATTTTTATCCATTATTTAGCGCCTTAATTGCGCTGTTTGCCGCTGAAAAAGATGCCGCGTAAACCGAGCGTGAAGTCGGTCCCCACTTTCTCAAAAAATTAAAGTTTATTTCTTATTTATTATTTCACGTTCAATTTCCCATTTACAAAAAATGTTGTACCCAGCGTAAAAAAATGTTATGTAAAAAAGCTGTTGGAAGTGGAAGTAGTAGGAACTTTCCCACATCTCTACAGATCTACCATCGGGTAGTAATATTATAGAAGTGCTTCGTTTTGGAGAACTGTTGTTTGTGTCCTCAACTCCCCAATAGTCGATTATCTTCGAGAATAAAAAAAAATACGTTGCTAACTCATGGAAACATTTATTGCTCGAAATTTAGACAAATGATGGATACTTTACCATTATTTGTAAAAACAATTACGTTTAATTTTATACAGGGTGATTTACCACAACATGCGGAAAATTTATCAGTAGATTGTCCCCACCGAAAGGAGTTAAAAAATGAAAAATCAAAAAAATATGACCAAAAAAAAATTACCTTATTTTTTTGTAGAAATGCGCTTTAACAAATCTGACGTAACACGGTGCAATCATATCACTTTCCCTCCCCCTTTATCGGACTTGGGACTGACAGCAAAGCTGGAGAAGGTAGAAGTGGTTTTAATCACACTACAAAAATAGCAAAATAAGTCTGAAAGACATTGGACCCTATGCTAGTGAACTCTACTACTTCTTTACTTCCACATCCAATAGAAGTATAGTAACGACAAAAAGTTTTTATTGTTCAAATAGGCTTAGAATGTCATGAAACGTCGAGATTTTAAATTCGAGCAAAAAAAAATTCTGTCTGTCGTCTGTAACTTTTTTGTGCGCACGTTTACTCTGGAACCATTTAAGATATTGACTTGAAATTTGGTACACTTATGTACTTTATTGGGATCTGGAACTAGATTATATTTTCATCTTATTCCGTCGAAAGGTTGGGGGACAAAAAATGGGGTAAAAGGGGGGTAAATAGGTAAATCAAGCAGGTAAGAGTCCATAAAATTGGTATTTAGTGTGTGTACAAGAACCAAGAGCCTCAAAATATTTTTTTCTTCATCCACCCCCACTATCCCCCCACTACCACCCCCCTATCACCACCCCCACCCCACTACCGTGTGGGATATCGTTTCATTTGTTTTTGGGGTAGACGATTTCAAATATTATATTATTAAAGTTCTATAAACAATTATTTCCACATTCAAAATTTTTTCGTTATGAGACTTGGGTAGAAAATCTGGATGTGGAAGTAATGATTCCTTGGGCAGCGGTCTTAGTTGGACAAGTAGATATAAGGGGTCATTCAAAAATGAATTTTCATGCCCCCCCACCCTCCCCCTTCCCTGTATCTGAGACTATCACAAATATTTACCCCCCCTCGGATGGTCCAAATTCGGTTTTAACCCCCATATACAGCGTGTCGCACTTTTCATGGAGCCACCCTCATATCTCGCTCATCTGATATCCGAATATTTTGAAATTTTGGTGGTGAAAATATACCTATAAAGTGAGTCTTTAGACGTAACCACATTTGATTTTAGTCAGAGGCGTTTGATTCTAGAATGGAAAACAGGGGTCGATTTTCGAAAAAATCTATTAGCGATTTTTTCAGTAAAAAACTAGTGAGGTATTCTTAATCAGCACCTTTAGTAAACTCTTTGTACAAGATTACATCGTAGTGGGTTCAAAATTGTTTGAGATAGGGGCCGTCAAAAAAACAATTTTTTCAACTAAAAATAATTTTTACCTGTAAAACGGATTCTCAAATGAAAAAATTTATTCCTAATTTTTTGTTCAGAATAATGTATTTTACTAGTCAATTGATTTTGCAATAAAATAATTATTTATTTAATAAGGCAAACATTCTAATTCGTACGTGCTTACCATTTTTTTAACGTATAATCTTCAATAAAGACCTGGAAGCCGTGAAAGCAAAAATTATTACTAGTGTCAATTGGTTTTATTTATTTATTTATTTTAGTTTCATTTATTTTAATTTCTAATTTTTGCCTTATTTAAATAAATAATTATTTTGTTGTAAAATCAATTCAAACTAATACAGTACATTATTCTGAATAAAAAATGAAGAATAATTTTTTTTCATTTGAGAATCCGTTTTGCAGATAAAAATTATTTTTACTTGAAAAAATTGCATTTTTGAAGGCCCCTATCTCAAACACCTTTGAACCCACTACGATGTAATCTTGTACAAATGGCTTTCTAAAGGTGCTAATTAAGAATATCTTACTAGTTTTTTTCTAAAAAAAAATTGCTAATACTTTTTTTTGAAAATCGACCCCCTTTCTACATCCTAGAATCGGACGCCTCTGACTAAAATCAAATGTGGTTACGTCTAAAGTCTCACTTAATAAGTATATATTCACCACTAAAATTTCAAAAAATTCGGATATCAGATGAGCGAGATATGAGGGTGGCTCCATGAAAAGTGCGACACGCTGATATACATATATCAATTTTTTCATTAATTTTGCTAATTAAAACAATACTCGAGAGTAATACAACTTATTGATACTAAAAAATGACACGACATGAATATGTGATTAATTTGCTCATTAAATAGCTTTGCACATCGTCTCCAAGTGGACGTCCAGTTCATCAAACTCCCCTCCCTCTGCTGTCCCATGCTGTCACAAAATCTAGACCCCCTCCCCCGGGTAACGTGTGGACGTCATTTTTTAATGACCCTTAAGAGATATTTACTTAAAACCGTGTGGATAACACAAAAACACCAAACTAGAAAAGAAAGAAAGCAAAAACGCGGCACTTTGACCCTTCACGCGCCAGCTTAACTTTTTATGCCAATTAAGGAAATGTAATCATCTCCTATAGTAGGGATCTACAGACGATCCACTTGCTGGAGCCAACCTTGTCGGTGCGCTTTGGAGATTGCTGGAATTCCAGCAGACCAGCTCACTTTTATGAATGGATTCAAAGCAGTGTTGGCTCCAGCAAGTTGGATCGACTGTAGCCCCTTATATGTTCTTTCCCAACTAAGTTCACTGCCCTATGTACTGTCCACGGACAAATAACAGTAGTGTATCTGTACAAGTTTAAGTGCAAGAAAGTATAATAAATTACCTCGGATCGCTCTAAAATTTTGCAGGGGCTTTCCCACATAGAAGACTAGTACACCATTTTATTTTCCGCGTGTTGTGGTAAATCACCCTGTATGCATACATCTTTTGACTATTTTTGGTGGTAGAAACAATTTTTTAAATGATACGTTTAAGAAATATGTAATGGTGTGATTATTTTTATATCTAAGATATTATCTAAAGAAACTCGAGCGCAATTAAATTATTTAAGAGTACTTTTATTCACGTAGTTTTGAATCCATAGAGTTTCTTGCCTCAATCAGTGTTGATGAAATTCAAGAGTGCTTGAAATACATTTATTTGTAAATCACTTTAAGTTTTTTAGACGATGTTAATGTAAATCAAGCTATTGATACGCGTTATTTGAGTTTTATCTAAACGCTTTTCCACAATTTTAATAATTGAAAACATTTTTTGTAAACAAAAAATGCCTTTTACATATTATGCTTTAAAGTCATTTGAAAATTGTTTTTGTATGTGGAGCTTCAGTTATTTTAATATACTTTGAGTACTTCGGCTGTAAAGTCAAAGAGCTTTACACTAATTAATCCACAGATATCGACATTATTCCACTTTTTTCCCCACTATTTTCCACAATTTTTCACTGCGTCATATTTCCTACAATGTGTCTTAGATCTTTCTTTAACTTAAATGAATATTATTCGTATGCAATCCGTCCCTGAGGGAGTAATAAAAATTGGTCAAACGTCATGAATAATCATGAATAATACAAAAATAAGTATGATAAAGAGTTTTTGGCGAAACGTTTAAAATGCAACCGGAAATCTCACGTACTGAGACGATTGTAGCGTCTACTACCTCCAGTTTGGCTCATGATTTTTTCTTTGAGCTACTAATATTACAATTAATTGCAACAAAAACCAAGAGGTTAATTGATATTTAAAATCGTAGAATGGAGTTGGCATAAATAATGAAGTAATAGTATTTTTTCTACGATTGTGCTGAAAGTCAAATTTTCAAACTTCAAAATGACTGCAGAAAATATTACTTTGCCGCACGCCGTGCGGCAAAGAATTTGCCACACGCCTTGATTACATCTTCACACACCGGAATAAAATAGTGTGTTTACCTTAAAGAATTTTATATTACTTACTGGTAAAAACAATTAAATTCTATAAATGTACATTAATTACACATGAATTGCAATTACAAAGTCAATTTGTTTAATTTCAGAATGACTGCGGAAAATGTCACTTTAAATAAAATCTGACAGGCAGCAAATTTAAAATTTTGTAAAGACTTTAAAAAAGGGAAATAACTTCACAAGCGTAGAAAAAATGTATGTATGTATGTAACACACATGTGGCAAGTTTCATTGCAAAACTCGCTACGCTCGTGTTCCTACTTTCATACATCGTTTTGCAATGAAGCCCTTGCCACACTTGTATTACAGTCTACTATTATTTAGCAAGTGCTAAAATGGTGTTTTTTTACAAGTGTGGCGTTTATAGTACGAGCCGAAGGCGAGTACTATAAACCGCACGAGTAAAAAAAAACACATTTTAGTCTTGACTTATATACAAAATTTTTTGTATCACCATTCGAAATTAGAAAACAACATAATTTTGTAAAAATAGACTAAATTCTATTGCTATTTTCATAGAAACCAATAAGTTTTATTTCACACTGTGAAATAACATTTCTTTTACGCATTTTGACTGATAATATGCTATTTTACTAAATTCAAAATCATTTAATAAAGTGGCACTTTACCACATGAAAATGTCACTTTAATATATAGTAATGTCAGTGTTAATAAAAACAGTTTGACAGAAAATTGTTTATTTAAATATTGAAAACATTGTTATATATATTAAAAGTACAATTATTCAAATTTGAAAAGTTAACAACACGATATTTATTCAATTCCACTTGTTCTTCCTGAAAACTATTACAATTCTCTATCTGTATTCCTGAATGATCTTGAGGTGCCACTAGTTCTTGCTGATGTCAGTTACTAGGTTACGGAAATCCTACACAAGTACCTACTTTGAAAATTTTTAAATTTCAAACTTCGTAATGCTTTTATATCTATCACTATTTGCTTATAATTACCTACTAACACAAAATGCGAAAAAATAGTATAAACAAATCTCGTAAGAAATGCAGTTTTACTAAACTCATATAGTTTTTGAGTTAATCGCTCGCTGCGCTCGCTCGTACTCAAAAACTATATTCGTTTAGTAAAACTTTGCTTTTCTAAACTTGTTGTTTAATGTACTGTTATTTCACTCTTTTTTATTTATTTTACACTTGTCAATAATGACAGTGTTTTGATTAATTGAAACTGTCAAATAAATGTCATTTTAGGATATGGAGTTACAAAAACATTATTATATGTCAGGTCAGTCGAATCTAGACGGCTTTCAGTATCTCTGGTTGAATGAATTGACTATCTTCCTTATAGTACTGACATAGCTGCTGCTATCGTCATAAACACTTCATTTCCAATACGTAGCCAAATGCTGTTTTATTCTAAGCAAACAGCTACTATCAGGAAATCCAAATTCGCTTCATATTTATAAAAGAATTTCAGTTCAAAATCAGATCATACAATATATCGTTGTGTAACTGCTTACGAGCTCACGTATCTACTAGAAAGTAAGCTATTTCATTTCCTACCATCTATTTTGTATATTATTCATCTAAGTATTGTTTTCTGTTATTTTCTGGAACATTATTTTGAAGAAGATTTGCGAAAAGGATATACAAACGATTCTTTTTCGTTAAAATTCATAACGATTGGACAGTTCTACTACGCACAAAGTTATTGAATCAATTGTTACTGACTTCTATTTTTCTCATTATTTTACTCCTAAAGTGTATAACAATATATAAATCGTCTTGTACCTACTTCTTTTTATGATAGTCTGTAATAAAAAAAATATATTGAATATTCCTTATAGTGTGTACCATGATTTTAATTCCATAACATAATTTTTTTAAGATACATTTACGAGATAATATCTAATAAAACTTATCTCGATCTAATGCTGTCATTAAAATCATTCTCATTTTTTAACGTAATACATATATTATGAGTAATAATGAAAAGCATATTTGGTAGTAACAAAATAGTTGTTTGGTCGGTTTGAGAATTTAATATTACTGTAGGAAACATGGTAAGGCGTGAATCAAATACGTTTTCACTGCTCGTTTTTACAAACCATTCGCCCCCTCGATTTCTACATCTACTTTGCATGCCCTCTGACACTTCTTAAGGCGTAAAATAGAAAATCCTCTTTTCCTTTCTTCCAGTGCTTGCTTTTTACCGCTTAAGACGCCCTAATCTTTTTATGAACATTTTCCCTCCTTTATTTAGTAAGAAATTGATTTTCCTGATATTAAAAAAAACATAAATCACTTTTTGAATAAACTGAATACCTTTAAATTTTCCTAACTTTAAAAAAAGAATAAAACTGAATACCCCGCGTGCTAGCTACTACAAATATATTTCCGTTTTTTTATTAATATATTTTTGTTGTTACTAAATCAGATACTTATTACATAATATAGTAATCGTAATTTTTTTTCGACTACGATATATTAACTGATATACGTATGTTTTGACCTTCCCTGAATTCACTGTCATTAATATATCGATGATGTTCTTCTATTTGTCTGTCAGAGTGTTTGCCTCAGTTTTTCAAGAAGTTGATTAAATTTCATATATTTTCAATAATATTATGAGTGCCGTATTTAATGTTCCTATGCGAAATGTATTTTTGCATAATTATTATTGTTAAAAATATTGAAAATCATTCCACTATCTAAATAATGTAGCATAAAATTGAAATTTTCTTAAGTATTTGTGATGAAATTACAAAAAAATCGCAAATTTTTAACTATATATATAAATACTATTCTTTTCGTTATTATATTTGTCATTTGAACCATCTCTCGATGATGCCATCTTGATTGATGAAACGATCGTCAGTACACTATGTAGTATTTTTTGTGTTTCTAGAATCTTATCAAAAGTTACAACACTCTTGTGAACTTTTATATTTACTGATCGATTTTTTTAAAAAACAATAATGTTCTTCCCCTAGATGATACTAACCTACTGTCTCCAAATTTCTATACAATCGAACTTTCCTTTCTTAAGTTATAGTGCTTGCAAAAAACGTGACGGACAGACAGAGATGGATATTTTGAAAATTGTTCAGAATTATTCTCGGAGATAGCTACATATATGGGGCCTGGGATATAACATGTTGGCATTGCTATGTTTATTTTTTTTGTACCAAAGAATAGTCTCTGTGAGTGCCAACATTTTTTTCTCAAAACCACCCCTAAACATTCACCAAACCACCTCTAAACATTCAAATACTTTGTTATGTTAAAAAGGATAATTTCTCTGTCATTACTCGCTAAATGTGTCATTTTGCATCCTTTTTGGCATAATAATCGGTATTTGAATATTTTGAGGTTTTGGGGGTGGTTTGGGGGGGTTACATTGAGAAAAAAATGTTGGCACTCACAGAGACTATTCTTTGGTACAAAAACTACAAGTCTGAGAAGGTGCCAACATTTTTTTTTGAAAAGCACCACCTTTGGCCCGTTTTTGGCCAAAAGTCCAATTTCTGGAGAACAATCTGGAAAATGGACATGCAGAAAATGTTGACATATGGTTTTCCAGCAATGAGCATTGACAACGAAAATTTTCCGCCTGGTCAGAAAGTGTTCCAATTTTGGCCATAATTGATGATGTTATACTCTGTTCCACAATTGAATATTTTCCGGGGCGTGTAGCACCAAAACGGGCAGGGGAGAGGTCTGACTCACATAAGATAAAATACTCAGAAAAATATTTGCTAGAACATAACAGCAATGCCAACATGTTATATCCCAGGTCCCATACATGTAGCTATCTTCTAGACTAAATTCGATGACTAACAATATGATTGTTTTCCTCTAAGTGATATTTACAGTTTTAGAATGCAATATACTCTTCTTTTTTGTATTTGCCCACAGTGCAATAAATCTCCTCCGAGAGCTTTTTGAATCATCGTCGATCCGTACAGAGCGACAGACGATTATAGGAATGGACAAACAAATATTAGACGTTCTTGAAAAAACTTCTTTATATTTAATCTTTTTTAGTCTTAAATTAAACCTCGTAATCGGGATTTCATTTCACTTCGTCTCTCGACGGGTTTCCAGAAAATTTGATTTTTAGATTTGGTGTTAGTGTGCGCTGTTTTTTTTTTTTCAACATTATACCGAACTGTCCTTACGTTGTCGGGTAAAAGCAATTAAAATTTTCAATTATTTTAAATAGATCAGAATGACTTATTAAATCAAAATGACCCCACGTGTAAAATAGAACATTTAAAAAAATCTCGACTATGTCCTATCATCTACTATTTTTATAGGTGTAACCCAGAGAAACAATGTTACTTCCACATCCAGTGGAAGAAGTATAGTAACGACAAAAATTTGTTCTAAATTTTTTATTTTTCAAATATGCCTAGAATGTCATGAAACGTCGAGATTTTAAGTTTGAGAAAAAAACCTGTCGGTCTGTCTGTAAATTTTTTTGTGCTCACGTTTTTACCTATATTTATTTCTTCGGTGAATTGTTTGGGTACTTTTTGTTGAGCTGGGAACTTGAAAGGCATGGAAGTAGGAAGCATCTTCCAACTCCAGAAAGTTCAATTTGCAAAATCCAAAATGGCAGTTCCAACATACAGGGTTACTGGTAACTCGGCGTATTCCTGTCAAGAAGTGTTAGAGGACCTAATTTGCAATCATTTCAACTCACGTGTTATATGCAAAAGTTTTTAGATTTCGAGATAATTCAATTTTTCACTTCAATTTGCATATTCAAAATTAAATTTAAAAATTATCACTAATTCAATGGCACTGATTTTAATTTTCGTACTTAGTCTTTAACAATGCATTACTAATAGTAAAATGTCAAAAAATACCCAATGTAATTCATAGTAAATTGTAAATAACTGTTTATTTCAATTTAATCTTCTGAGATATCAGGATCTGAGAGAGAAGTAAGTCAAATGGTCCAAAAAAATTCGATATTATTTTTGAGTACGGTTCTGTACGTATATTTGAAATAATTGTCGATATCTCAAGTTATTATTGCCGCAATCCTTTCGGATACAACCTGAGGCCGTCTTTATATCTACGACGGTACTATACCTTTTATTCCCAATAAACAAATTTGTTTTATAATTGTCATTCCTACAACAACTTTGTTTTATTGCTATTTTATTACATCTATAAAATTGCAATAAAACAAAATAGTTGTATAACGTTTAAATTTTGCTTGTTTGGTTGATTTGGCAATATATTCGTTTAAATTCGATCTGCATCTGCACGATGCCACACTCTGCCGCTTCCTTTGCAAAAGATAGACATGCTCTCGCTGATTCTTTTGTAGAGAATTTAATTCTCTACAACTCCGATGTACATTTTTTTTCATATCTTTTACCATTTCGGCAGCGTTCTCATTTAAATATCTGTATTGTGATAAGTCCAACATTTGTATGTATTTTTTGCATGTATAATTTTGAAATTATAGTATCAAAATCCTAATTAGTGATCTCGAAAACCCACGTATGAATGTCTTCATAATTTTATCATTAACATTGTTTGCGTTATCACAGTTTCAAAAAATTTTTTGGTTAAATAAGTTTTCTTAAAAAAAATTTCACACATTTTTAATAGATAAACTTGGTCATTTTCACAGTACGTTATAAAAGGTGTCATTCAAATCCCTTTTTCATGTAAATGTACTGCACTAATTGATTAACAAAAAGTTGTAAGACTATTCTCAATTATGCAGGACACATGAAAGACCGCATGAAATATTACTTGGAATAATAAGGGAAGATAGTAAATACTTTCATGTAAACGCCGGGTAGGTATGTGTGCGAGCGGTAATGGAACACGCCAGGATAAATAAACACACGATCAGAAAACGCATTACGATTCTCAATTATACAGGAAACAACATATTGGAGAAACAGCATTTCAATATCAAAGGCAGCGCGCGGTACGCATGTGCGCCACTGCTGGACCAATGGCTCCGGTCGATGCGATTCCGGGTTCCGGGGCCCCGTTCCGGGCCCGCCCATGTGTAGATGAAGTTATCACGTCATCTTTTGATCTCAGCATGAAAACTCGATGCCTATTTTCCCTAAATATCCTAAGCTGTTCGTGAACCTCTCATGCGTTTAATAATCTTCAAAATATACATTCATCTGCTACTACGTTTTTCTCTCTATGAAATCGCTTTTCACACTTAAATAAGTATTTGAGTATACGTACAGATTGAAAAACGGCATTTTGTTAAATCTATAAATTCTTACTCGTTGCATTCTTCTGAATTTTTAAATATGTTAAAAAGCATTGTGAGTTGTATTAGTTATTTATTATGTGTCAAAATCCAACTATACAGGTTGTCCCATATTAATATCTATATTATACATTTGAAAATGCCCAGCCGAGCATATTTTATCGATAGAAATTTAATAAAAATAAGATATAAGTACATTTTTTTAAGTAAAATATGATGCAAGGCTTACAATTTGTGAATTAAATAATTGTCTCTGTTTTTCAGACAAATTTTGAATAATACGTCGAAGTTTTCACCTTGTGAATTGTAGATTGTTCAAACGATCCATCCACCCCAAAAATGGTCTGTCCGGAGGACCATACAGGTGGCAGTGTATCCTTATGTATTTGGTAAGGATACACTGGTCTGGTCCACTTTTTTTGTTTTGAGGGTGTTTTTTGGGGTTAGTTGTGAAAAACGACCGAATCTAACAATTCTGAGTTCAGATTCGATTTCAGCAGGTCAAAATACATAAAGATACACTGATGTGGTCCACATGCCAGACCACTTTTTTTTTTGGTTTGGGAGTGTTTTTTGGGATTAGGGGTGAAAACGAGCGAATTTGACAATTCTAACTTCGGATTCGGTTTCAGAGGGTCCAAATACATAAGAATACACTAGTATGGTCCGCAGGCCAGACCACTTTTGGGGGGGGATGTTTTTTTGGGGTTAGAGGTGAAAAAAGAAGTAATCTGACAATTCTGACTTCGGATTCGGTTTCAGCGAAGAATACACTGGTCTGGTCCGCAGGCCAGATCACTTTTTTGTGTGTGGCTGTGTAATCTAGTAGTTTAATTATTATAAATAATTATTTACCACCGACGCGAGTTTTCGCAGACAATTTCTCTCGTTCTCGGCGTCTATTGGATAAATGATTAGAAATGAAATAAAACAGTTATTTTCTTGTTTAGCTTCGCTTTTAAGGACATATTTCTTAAAGAATCGAACTATCCTGTCCATGGAATTTGTCTCTAGACTCATATCTCGAAAGCATCAATATGCCATCCGACTGCTTCTCTAATGGTCCATGTCTCAGAGGCGTAAAGAAAGATGGATAAAACTATATATTATTTGTTAACAAAATTTGTTAATATCAAGGTCTAGTATTAGCAGTTTTCAAGAACATCGTCTGTTAGAATACGAAACTCCCTCGTCGATGAAACGACGCAGAGAACGATGTAAAGTTAGTAGACTTTAAATATAAGCTTGTACTCCTTTGACATCGAAACACGACTGCGATGGCAACTTATAGATAGCAGCACTGTAATCGTATATTGATTTAATGTATAGTTGACTACAGACTTATGCGTGTAAAAAATGTCGGCGTATTTGATCTTTACCGCACCGCCAAAAACGCCGACATTTTTTACACGCATAATAACTGCTTAGTCAATTATGCTAGTAAATCATTCATTTCTGTTTAAATTTGTTTTATGCACTCAAAGAAATAGTATGGGTAAATTCAACAAAAAAAAAATGGTTAACTAACAATATCGTTAATTTTGTTAAACCAAACTATATTGATGGTATTTTTAAACAAGAGGTGATTACTATTTTAATGAATAAAAAGTTGTCGTACAACAAAACAAACATTAACTTAAAAAATAGATGAATAAGACTATTATTTTGTTCGTCTGACTATTATTTGAATTCTGTCAAATTAAACTAGATAATAGTATATTTTATTTTTAACTATTATCGAATTGTAATTCTAATCCAGTATTAGTTCGCTGTATTATTGTACTTGGTAGACAAACCAATATTATTGTCGTCTTCTAGAAGTTCTAAAAGAATTACCATAAAATTTGCTTGCTTACCACGTAGTCTATTACAGAAATTATTCCCAGATGACGCCTCATACAAATCACTGACAATAAATCAATCATGCATTATCTTATACTCTTATGAATTTATAGAAAATTAATAACATGATTGCAATGTTCAAATTCTCTCAGGGATCATCGATATATTTGAATGGATCTTATAAACGGTCTCTAATCTTTGGTTTGGGTGGTCTGATGTCTCAATACTGAGATTTTGGCTAACCAAAAAAACCTTCATCATACAATAAAGTGTAGATCAACCTAAAAATTAGTTGGTGAACAAAAAACAAAGTCGTTGTACTATTTAATTGTAGACCAAATTGAAAATGGTTAGTGAACATAAAAAAATGTCATTGTGCTATTTAATTTGTTACAAGAAGATATGATTATTAAACTACTATTTGTTTACGAAATTAAAACAAATGTATGACTATTCTTTTCTGATTGATTTAACTATGAAACTAGATAGGCGCGATTTCATATGCTCTTTTTGGTTGAATTTACCTATCATTTTCTTTGAGTGTAAAAATGGTGTGCTAAAATAAAACTTATTGAAACTATTTGGAGTCAAATTTGCTTAAGAATGGCATCCTCAATTATCATTGTTATATGGATTGTTGCAAATCTTCCCTGATTCGCACTTACAGAACAGACAACATGCACGTTCGTTTAAACGACAACAGGTACTATAGCGAAAACATTTCTTGCAAGAGCAGGGAGTTACAAAATCAGAAGGTCGGATTGACGAGGATGTTATCTGAGGAATAAGTTCGCCGTCACTTTCCATATAGCCATAGTTTAGCGGATCAAGATCGTCTGTAGCTGAAAATGCATTAATCCATCGACGACGGTGGTGACACTGGTAGTAGGCTCTTTTGATGTGCAGTTGGAACTGGTAGTCGGTACCAAGCTTTCAAAGTCAATAATCTTTTTGTGAAGATACTGTTGATATCTATACTCATTAGCTGCACATGGTTTCACTAATAACGGTTACACCAAAATCTTGAAGGATGTGGTAGTTTTTAATGCTGTATGTTTTGTGGAAAATTTACTGAATTTACTTTTTGTCACATCCTGAATGCGCATAAATGGCAGAGAGGAAAAGAATCACATGCTCTGACATTTTTTCACTTATATTGTGCAATGGTACAGTACAGTTCTTTGTGTTTTCCCGGACCCACACAACATCCAAATCTCGTTTAATCCTACAGACTTCCACGTACTTTGGAAATGGTATAAAATAGTTACCAGAACATCCGTGTCTGTAGCCACTGAAACCATGTGATGAACGTGGACAAGCATTCTGTCATCAGCTTCCTCATGGAAGCATTCCAAATCTGACAAATTATCCGATACGCCATTGTCGATACATAAACACTTACATTCATTGCCAGGATGCGAGGATTGTTAAATCACTGGTTTGGATACAAGTGATGAAATATTCTTGCAACCGCTGTTTATTCACTGTGGATGCCCAGTAAGCTTCCATGCTAACTGAAAGCGCTGTTTAGACATACCTGAATCGGATCAACCTTTAAGCCCTTTAATACTGATTTCGTAGTAAAGATCAAACACAAAATCTGTTCAAGTAATCTTACCTATGAGGAATCGCATCTTTTTCCAAACCGCCGCAGCAAAATCACCTAAGGTATTTACGTTCATAGACTTCTTCGTAATTTTCCTAGCTTGAGCTATGAAGTGAGTTGCTACTACTGATGTATGTATTTCTGAAGATGGCAAATCGTTTGGCGGAGGGTGTTCAAGCACATTTTTAAGCTCGTGTATTAGATCAGACTTGACGTTTTTTCTGAGAAAGCCATCTTTGGTGAGAAAAAATGAGTTTTGTGTCAACTCATACCGAAGGAGTTTCGTATGCTGTATCCACGTTCCCTTGTAATTTAAATGCATCGCAATGCATCATCGTTACGCAAAGTTCCTATAAATATGTATCCAGAATTGTTTCCTAAATGAGCTACGACCCTTTGAGGTTGGCGTCTAAATAAAATAGTGGTTTTTACTGATTACCTCGGAAATCGTTTTAGATAACTTTATGATACGGTTTTACATTATTAAGGCCTATTATTTTAATACATTAACCTTTGATTTCATTTTGTCCATAGGCAAAGAAACGAGGGGTTAGGTCTAAGTACCTTAGGGTGACCGTAGGGAATTTCGCTGCGTACAGCATTACATTTTGCTTGGAATCATACCATTTTTAATTTGTAAAGTTTGTTTTTCTAAAAGATGGTCCTTTGTTTAGCGATGCATTGGGCTTTGGATCATCAGTCAAGAGAATGCCGAAAGTAGGGAGTTGTGAATAAGTTTCGTATTAAGTTTGTTGTTAGTGTAGAGATTGCGTATTTTGTTGTATATGCAGTTTCTGAGTTTATGGCAAACCTGCTCTGTCTAAAATTTTTGAGACAAGTGGAGACTTGGCGTGATGCTTGAGTTGTAGAGATTTTAGAACAACTTAGTAATCACGACAGCCTTTCAGGAACGTAAGGTCGCAAAGGAATTGAGATTGTGGAAGTCTCGAAATTTCGGCTTCTGTTTAAGAGCAATTTTCAAGAGAAAAAACCGTCTACAGATCCTCCTCCCAGACACACACACTCACCACTACAAATGACTCATCATATATGTTATTTCTTATACAACAATTGGCATACAAAAAAAAGATCGCTCCACAGCCCAAGTGTACAGCATATAAACTGCAAATATTTGGTCACCTAAGTACATTTTTGTAGTTTTAGCTTAACCATGATTCCCTTGCTGATATTGCAATAAAACGGTTCACTTAGCAATTTGTCATACAACGAATTATTTTCAATTAAAATCGATTTAAATTAAATATAGAATAAAATTAAATGAAAAAAAACTTTTTAAAAACAGGCTTTTATTATTATTTAGGTGTACTAAAACGAAAAAAATTAAAATAAAAAAAATTAATTGTATTAAAAGCTTTGACGAAAACTGTTTTCAAGCTAAAATCATAATTTTGAAGTCGTTATTACTCAAAGACTATTAATTTCAATAAAAAGTTGCCTAGAGCCTTCTCAAAATTTGATTGTTTTTTAACGCTAACCTTTTTCAATGCCACCTCCTATAAATTAGCAAGCCTTCCCACATAATAAAGAAACATTTCTTTGATGCATTTACTATTAAAATTGTCAAAAAAAAGAAATTGCATCTAATTCATATGACGCTATTCCGAAATTCTCTAGTTATCTGTATTAGTAATTTTAATGCAAATTTTCTATTAATAATATAAAATTATGTTTATTCTTTGACAAGCGACAGAAAAATCTTCTGGAATTTTGATTGAAAGGTCCTGGAAAGCCTGGAAAAGTCAGGGAATTTCTAAACTATGATTTAGTATATAGTGGACAGTACACTCAAAGAAAATGATAGGTAAATTCAACCAAAAAGAGCATATGAAATCGCGCCTATTTAGTTTCATAGTTAAATCAATCAGTAAAGAATAGTCATACAACTTTATTTGTTTTCGTAAACAAATAGTAGTTTAATAATCATATCTTCTTGTAACAAATTAAATAGTACAATGACATTTTTTTATGTTCACTAACCATTTTCAATTTGGTCTACAATTAAATAGTACAACGACTTTGTTTTTTGTTCACCAACTAATTTTTAGGTTGATCTACACTTTATTGTATGATGAAGTTTTTTTTGGTTAGCCAAAATCTCAGTATTGAGACATCAGACCACCCAAACCAAAGATTAGAGATCGTTTATAAGATCCATCCAAATATATCGATGATCCCTGAGAGAATTTGAACACTGCAATCATGTTATTAATTTTCTATAAATTCATAAGACTGTAAGATAATGCATGATTGATTATTGTCAGTGATTTGTATGTGGCGTCATCTGGGAATAATTTCTGTAATAGACTACGTGGTAAGCAAGCAAATTTTATGGTAATTCTTTTAGAACTTCTAGAAGACGACAATAATATTGGTTTGTCTACCAAGTACAATAGTACAGCGAACTAATACTGGGTTAGAATTACAATTCGATAATAGTTAAAAATAAAATATACTATTATCTAGTTTAATTTGACAGAATTCAACAAAATAATAGTCAGACGAACAAAATAATAGTCTTATTCATCTATTTTTTAAGTTAATGTTTATTTTGTTGTACGACAACTTTTTATTAATTAAAATAACAATCACTTCTTGTTTAAAAATACCATCAATATAGTTTGGTTTAACAAAATTAACAATATTGTTAGTTAACCATATTTTTTTGTTGAATTTACCCATACTATTTCTTTGAGTGTATGAACTCATTCCTGAACGGAAACATTTCAGCATCGTTCAGCCCTGATTAAAGACACTACTGTATGACACAAATGTTTTAAATAGATGAGGAATAATTCATCGAATACAATATCCATGAATCGGCTTCGAAATTCACGTGTAAATTGGCCTTTAGTCGCACAATAACTACTTAAAAAAAAAAAATCACAAAATATTTTTCTTTACTCTATTACTTGTTTCTTATTATTAATTTTATGAATCACATATGTACACCATAGAAAGAAATAAAAGTAATTTTTTATAGGATAAATCGATAAAAATTTTTTAGAGGTAAGGCCATTTGGTTTTTAATTTTCATTAGAATGCAAAAATGTTAATTGTAAGCATAATGTTTTCATAAAAATTAAGTATAATATGTTTTCAATTGTTTCAGTGCTTGTCTGGCAAAAAATCCATACTAATTTAAATATTCATTTCATGGTTAAATTGCCTCAGAAGTATAATTGCATTTTCTTCTGGTATTTATGGGCCTATTTTAAAGTTCAAAACGCAAGGTACTTTAGTACCTACCATGAATGTATTAAAAAATGTATGGTGTTCACTTTAAAAATAGTCGATCTTTAAAAAAACGTACTAGAGAATTTGGTACAAAAGGTTTTTACTTGTAATTAAATATTTACGAGTTTTCACTTATTTTTTAAATTTTGTAAATACATTTCAAACCAATTTTTTGATATCTGATTTTACTGATTTCCGTGATATTTTTTGACCCGTGAAGTCAGTGGTAATTCTATATTATCAAACTTACTTGAAAATTTCAAACACAAAATTTCTTGCAATATGAAAATCTTTACAAAATTGTTAAAATTGTGGGTCAACATTGTCCTAACAATCTCTAACACAGTAAGAGACAGATACCAAACAGCTTTCATAAACTGATGTTCAGTAACTTTACAGGGTGATTCAAATCTTATCCGAAAACAGTTAAGGAGATATGCCGTTAGAAGTCATAGAAACAGAAAAAATAATAGAACCGAATGTGCGTAAATTTTTAAATATGACGTTATAGAACGCTACTTAGTTGGACAACTGTATTTAGATATTGTCGTTAACTTTGCGCTCTCGGTTTCGTTTATGCGTATTTCTATGGGGTTTTATTTCAATACAGTGGACCAGATACCAGTGGTGTGCAAGTAATAGTATATTACGTAATGAGTGATGTAAGAAGCATATTTAGTAAAATCTGGATTTAGTTTACTAGTCAACAATATTATTCAACAAATATTATGTCAGTTTTGACAGCGTTTGAAAATTAAGTAGGCGCATTTGTTTTTTTAAACCCCGCGTCAGCGATATAAGCCACCTATAATTGCGTGTCCCGTACGTTTTGTTTACCGTGCGTTTTGTTTACAATAGGTAAAATTCAACTTACATAGATGGCAGGTAGTGTGTTTTTTACTATTTACAGTAGTGATCGAAGGTAAATATTTTTAAATGGTTTTGAAAAGGTTTTTTTCATTTTTTTGGGCACTTGTATTTGTATACATCTGTTGTACATCCCCAAAAAATTTTGCAGCTATAAACTGCCCAGTTATAGAGTGTTATCCTAGGTTCTATTGAAAATAATAAAGTTCATTGTTGTAACGTTGTAATAAAACATGCAGTTATGAATTATTTTATTTAAAAAGATTAGTGTGTTTGAATAATATACACGTGTCCCTGATTTTGTGGACGGGTCTTCAAAAAGTAGGATTCGAATTTCTTAAATAGTACAGATAGTAAGAAAAGAATGCATTACACGTAGGTCGCCAGACCATACAAATTTAATATTTACTGGGTGTTCTTTTTATGAAACATCCTGTATAAAATGTAAATCTTTTATTTGAATTTTGCGAAAAATTGGTAAAGGACACCACAGTTTTCTTATGGGAAACAGAGTTCTCCGGATTTGGCTAAAACTGCGATATTTTGTAGTTCAAATGATGCTGATCTCAAATCGATCCTATGGACCATTTTCGTACTAGGACAGCTGGAAGGTCAGTTACACTCTTTCAATCCAGGCTTTTGGCTTTAAAGTGAAAATTTGAGGGTTCCAAAAGATATGCCCACGAAGCACCTGACAGGTGCTTGGGACTCAAGGAACTTGGAACCTCAAAAAAAGGGGGACCAATAATCGTTCTTGCTCTTTCTTTGTTTTTTTTTTCTTAGTAATAACGTTATTATTAACTTTGTATGTGTTTGTTTTTATTGCGTTTCGCGAATGTGGACGAAATTATGCTATTTTGTACGTCGATGCTGATCAAAAGTTTTTGTTCCCAGAGGTGTCGCTATACCATGGTCAAGTTGGGAAATTCAAGCAAGCTTCAAGTTGGAAGAATTCGAATAAAATTTGCCCCTTTTTAGCAAAAAAACTGAATATAGTGACATTTCGTTTTCAAAATATATTTCAACTGAACTAACTGTAGATTGAAGTGCCATAATTGGTCTTTCAGACCTCATAGTGCGAAAACGGTCCATAGGATTGAGTTGCAGTAATGATAACTTTTGACAAACATCGTTTGAACAACAGAATGATCAGGGGCGGCTTAAGGGCCGGGCGAAATAATATCAAACAAGCTAAAAACGCACTCTTCGCCTGTTCACTGAACTTTTTATATAATTGTTACACATTCTATAGGATATTCTTCGCAGTTTTTTGTAAATAATATTAGTTTTAGACATTTTACATAGTACGAACTTAGTTGGTAAAATACTCAGTGTTAAATAAAGTAAAAATAAAAAAAACTATACCATACTCCATTTGGGTTTCGAACCCGGGACCCTTGGATTTCGAGTCAAACGCGTAAGAACTACACCACCACCTTACACGTAAAAAAATGTAAATTTTTACTTTATAAGACATGAGATAAAATCATATTTTCACGGTTGTATATTACATTATGAAATGTATATTTGTAAAATATATAAATATTTAGATATTAAAATGAAATATCATTTCTATTCAATTACAAAAACATAAAAATCAAAAATTTTGTTTTTCAAATTTAAATCATTAATAACATTTTTATTTACCGATCGATTTTGTTCAAAAACAATAAGGTTCTTCCTCTAGCTAACACTAATTTACTGTCCAAAGGAGGAGGGTCTCTAAGGCAGGTTTTCGGCCTAATTTATTTCTTGAGGAAAAAACTCAAAAAACATTTTTTTAGTATCTACTAATAATATTTAATCGATTCCACCCCAAACGAAACTTTCCTCCACCCCCACTTTTTACCCCCTGCCCCCCCCGCTCTCCCATCTCTTCCGAAACAACGAAAATACACATACAAAATAAAAAATCTTATTCAGCAACAGTCATGTTAAAATGTTTCAATGACCTTCCAAAAAATCAACTGAATGCTGATTAATTAATGGTTTAGGGAGGTATAAATAAGGGAGGTGAGTGCGGGAAAGTTTCGTTTGGGGTGGAATCGATTAAACATTGTTAGTAGATACTAAAATATGTTTTTCGAGTGTTTTCCATAAGAAATAAATTAGGCCGAAAACCGGCCTTAGAGACCCTCCTCCTTTCAGTACACTCGGAGTTTTCTTTCGTGAGTTATCGTGCTTACAAGAAACGTGAGGGACGGACAGACGGACATTTTGAAAATTGTTCAGAATTCGTTCACTAACACAATGATATGAAATTTTTTTGTCTGCGAGCGATATTTACGGTTTTAGAAATGTACCGATCAAATGCAATATACTCTTCGTTTTCGTATTTGCGAAGAGTATAATAATAGAATCTATATCAGTTTGAATTGTAAAAATGCAGAACAGTCGAATAACATTAAAACCGTCTAAATAATTCAAAAATGTAACGCAAATATGTTTGTTTAGCTATGAGACACCTCACTACTCATACCTCAAGTAAGCTTCCTGTCCTATTATCGACTAACACGGAGAAAGATTTTGCATAATTGAAGGCAGGCAACGTGCACTTTTCATTCAGAAAAAAATCAGAATATTCAGAAAATTGTTATACCACATTAGTTGTATGTATTTCATATCTTACATAATTTACAGTTTATAAATAAATAAATGGCAATTTGTTTTGTATGAAATATTAAAACAATAAAAAGGAACAAACTTGTGTTGGGGGGTTCTCTCATTATAATAGCGTTCAGATAGTGTAGACAAAAAATTTATACTTATTACAAATTAATTATTATTAATAATATGTTTTAAATGCTCATTGACGTGTAAACATAAATTGCTTGTGAATGGTTTATCGAAATGCAACAAGAACATCTTATTTCTAGTGATATGAAAATATTTTTTTTACAAGAATCTTTATAAATATGTAAAAATAAAACAGTTGGGGGTAAAATATTGATAGCCACCCCCTAAAACTATCCTTCAAGCAGAGGAGAGGGTTTGACCGGTACTATGTAAATTGATGCCCATATTCTAAATTTAAAATATGACGGAACATATTGCCGAAAAACTGATATTTATAATCCCCATTTAAAGGGGTATAATTTCCTTATTATCTATTTAGAGTACCTTTATTTTTGGATGTACTATCACCCACATAAATATAGTAGTGTTCGCGGGGTCCGAGAGGATATCCTTGCACTTTAGTACGTAGTACTTCCGTGAAATTTCTTGATTATCTCGGGGGTGGAAAATTTACCTTGAGCCGTCCTTGAGAATGGTAGAATGGTGCAGTTTCCCGCAAGAAAAGTGCAGTTTTTCTTTTAAGTTAATTTAGACAGAGTTCGTAGCGGCTTGGAAACAGTGTCCCTTTATTAGACCCGGAAAAAATTTCCAAGAGTCCTGGAAAACCTGGAAAAGTCAGAGAATTTAAGTTTGAAAAATTGCTTTGAACCCTTTAAAGCATTTAAAATTTCATCCAGTTTAATATATAATTTACTCCGCATAAACAAAAATTTGTTAACTTTATAAAAACAGTTTTTTTTCGTTTCATTATTTATATTACCAAATTAATTGCATCGATTAAAATCACATTCCTGTGAAATTAAATCATATCTGCCGGAGAATAAATTAATTTCGAAATCGTAAATATGTTTGCAGACGTAAACTGTTAATTTACACATTTTCGACGTTAAGTACCGATGCCGCAAAGAAAAGTCATGCTTAATGAAGCAAGGTATCGAAAGGATAACGAGATAATTGGTGAATAGTAGGTGTGCGTGTTATGGTGAACTTCTGACATGCCGTATTTGACACATCAACACCGCGTGTGATTACACATAACTGCATAAAACCGGGGCGTTTCTTACCGACTAATGACAGGCCGTGACGGACCGCATCTGTGCACTCCGACCATCGAGCGGCACACGTCAAAGGTACGGCTAAACTGTTCCATAGTCCAGCCGCAAAGCCGGGTTTATTGCTGAAGTCAAATTTTTCGTATTAAGTTTTTGTTTTGTTTTTTTTTTAGGATATATAAGGTATAATCAGTTTCATGTCATTAAAAAAAACTGGTGGTGGGGAACGACTAAACGAACAAAAAAACCTTATAAAACCCAGTTTTAGAAAAAAAAAATAAACAAAAATTTCGAAAATTTTCAATAATATTGTTTGAGAACTGCTAGATAGGCTTTTATCTTCGCGTATGTCGGCGCCTCTAACCATCAAATACGCTAATATGGCTCTTTCAAAGTGTTGCGCTCCTTTGTTAGAGACCGCGCGTCGGCGAGGACACAAGTTGATAATCGCACTTTTTTATGGCTTTTTAAAAGTAGGTAAGGTAGGATCTTTAGCGGTTCGGTAAAGGTGAAAGACGTCGGCGTTTTCTGAGTGCTTAGTAGATCTGAAGAAAACTATACTCTCCCTTGTGCAATATTTTAGTTTCTGTGGGCACTTCGTTAAGTACACACGTCGAACCCGTTCGTTGTTTTTGTATGTTGCTTTTGTTCTTTTTGAATTTTGGGCCACGTATTTACAGTTAAGATTTATTTTATTGACTTACCGTTCAAGTCGTTAAGTTCTTGATTACGTACAAACGTTACTTTACTTGTTCGTTCTTTCTTCTTTTTGTGTTGCTTTTGTGTTGTTTTTATTTTTATTTTCTTTATTGACATTAGTTGATAGTTTAGTGTGATATTTTAATGTGCATAGAAACCATAAAAAATGATCCTAATTTACCAAATGTCTTGAACGGAGTGCGTATGTCCTTAGTTCGACGTGCCGAAAAGTGTATTTATGCAGACGGAAGCCATTTCGAACAATTTATGTAAATCAACAATAATTTGGTAAGTTCTAGATTTATCGAATATTTTAATTTTCGATACCTGATCGGCAATTCGTTAAATAAATAACATTTTTTCCTAACTTAATACACATAGTTGTTTTATGTTATCGTATCTCAGACGTCTAACTCTTTATTTCCCAATGGCATGCAATAATTTCTCATTTTTTAAGGTTTTAACCCAGAACACTCATTTAGATTACAAATGTTAATAAATCACATTTAAGTCTGAAAAATTATAAACAACAATAAAAGCTCCAATATTTTGTTCTAAATTAAAAAAGCACACATGTAAAGATTTGCTGTGTTTAAACCTCTGCGCCCATCATTTGCTTGCAGTTCTGCAAAAAGAGATAACGAATTATTTACATTTTTATAATTGGTTCCGTTGAGGCGGTCATCAAAGGTGCCGCCCTTCTTTGCTTTGAAACCGCTGGCCGCCGCCTGCCGACGAGAACTACACGTCCATTGACCCAGGATGGCAGTGGTTCTCAAATGTTTCCTACCCTAATATTCAAATTGTTGACCTAGGTCAGTTTTTTTCAAACTACCCCTAGAGGAAAAAGTCATAAAGGTTTTTTGTTTGTCTAATCGGTCCCCATTACCAGTTTTTTTTTAATGGCATGAAACTAATTACACTCTGTATTGAGGATATTATAAGCCTCAAGAAACTGCATGATGACGAGTCGTCATCTTTGGGCATCTGATTTTACAATGATAATAATAATAGTGACAGTAATATTTAGTAAAAAATGGTAACAAATATAATTTTTCGATGCAGTTTCCACTTTTTATGGTAATAGTACTACTGCTATCCCAAGTAACACAAGAGGAATTCTTATTACTCTTAAAGCTTCATAAATAGTATATTATGGCAACTTACAGAGCTAATTGGTTATATTGAAGCTTTATTCAACACTGCATTGCTTATAAAGTAATTCGGTGAAATAAGGTTGCTGATAAGATGCTCTCATAGCAAAAATATAAAGCTACTTTATGAAAACATCTTATATAGTTTTTATACATCATAAAAGGCTTCGTAAGATCTGTTACACAGATACAAACCAGGTAGATTTATATTGGATGTATAAGCCATTATATAACATGTATGTAACTGTTTTACAGCTTAGCTATTTCTCTATAATAGCTATACAACATGAGTTTTAAAGGCTTTTAATTTAAAGCAAGATTTTACAGCAATATAATTATTTATTCCAAATGCTTTTCTATGTCAGCCCTACCATAGGTTATTTATAAAAGCTTTTTAAGTGCAGTAAAAGAAGTATTTTATAAAGCATTTATACAACTACAATTCTCTTGAGGCTATATAGATGTAATCTTCCGCCATTATATCTAAATTTACTCCATCTCATAACCTCTGAGAATATCGCATGGATAGTTTAATCGAAGCTCCGTGTATATATCATGTGGCCGTTTTAAACGTTACACAAAAATATGGATAAGTACTGGAAAGAGGTAAAGCGAAGTGGGAATTTCTAAAAAAATTTAAAAACAACGTACATACCTGTCAAAACTGAGACTGTCTTACAGAAAATCTGAGGACGACAAAACGGCTAAATTATCAGATTAGAACAACAACCTGACCTTCTTGATTTTCTGTAACAAGTAGCAATCTTAACGTTATAATATAGCACTAACACTGCAAGATTATGTTCTATGGGTTCTATACAAAGGCTTATAAAAGCTGTATAAAGTCAAAGGTCAAATTATTCTTTTGTTTGTTTGTAATTGCTTTATAAGTGAGCTTCCTAAAAAAATATCTCTTATAAAGTAAGTAGGACTCACTTATATACAAAAGTACTGTGGTAAGGACGTAAGGATTTATGACTGTTTCTGTAGTGACCTTCTTCGAATTCTTCCATAGAATCATATTGTATTTTCTAAAAATAAATCTGCAATCACTATATGTATTTAAAATACAGGCATCAATCATTTTAAGGCAATTTTATAAAAAAAATGTAAAAAAATTTGACTAACACAGTGATATCTGATATCATAATTTTTTTCTCTACGAGCGATATTTACAATTTTTGAAATGTGTCTTTGAAATGCAATATACTCCTTGCTTTCGTATTTCCAAAGAGTATAATAACAGATACGAAAAAAATGCATATAACATCTTTTGTAGAGAATTTTATAAGCTTCATTTTTTATATAAACATAATTTCGATATCGCTAATGGTTGGACACATATAAGCCAAAAACTGAATGAGACCGCCATCCTTCCAAGATGGCGGTTCCTTAATGAACATCTCTACCAAGTTTCAGAACATCATCAATTTCTTCGTGTAGTTTTCCCTATTTGACTGGAGTATTACAACACCGTTGAAAAAAGAAATTAATACGATAAATTTGGATTTTGGGCTGTGCTGCCGGACTAACACACTGGGCGCTTCTTTATCGGTGTGCATCGGACTCGCACCGGAATTTGCGGTCCGCACCGATTAATAAACAAATTGCCGCTTGTTTGTTTGTAAAAGCAAACAGGCAAAAACTGTAGATTAGCATTACTGATTCGTCGCGGTTTATTAATAGCGAGCGGAACGGCCGGTACACCTTTTTATCAAGTCAACTAGACAAGAATCTGCAAGGCAGCTTTTTCATGTTTGACTATTTCATTCACCAGATTGTGTATAACCACACGCAAAACTATATTTAACACCTCTTATCGCTAAACTGACTCGTGCTACTGTTCGGTTTACAGCTTCATGTTGCAATGCTATAAAAATACCATCATTTATATTTAAAAACTTATTACTTCCACATCCGGTGGAAGTATAGTAACGACAAAAAAATTTTTAAAAATTTTTATTGTTCAAATAGGCTTAGAATGTCATGAAACGTCGAGATTTTAAGTTTGAGCGAAAAAAAAATTCTGTGTCTGTCGGTCTGTAACTTTTTTTTATGCGCACGTTTACTCTGAAACCGTTTGAGATATTGACTTGAAATTTGGTTCACATATGTACTTTAACGAGATCTAGAACTAGATTATATTTTCATCTTGTTCCGTCGAAGGGTTGGGGGGTCAATGGGGGTAAATTTGAGGTAAATAGGTAAATCAAGCAGGTAAGAGTCCATAAAATTGGTATTTAGTCTATACAAGAGAAGCTAAGGTCTCAAAAAAAATTTTGGCATTAGTCACCCCCATTGCCACCCCCACCCCATTATTAAAGGGGATGAAAAAAAATTGTGGTTTAGTGTGTGTACAAGAACCAGAAACCTCAAAATATTTTTTTTACTTAATCCACCCCCCCCACTACCACCCCCTATCACCACCCCCACCCAACTACCGATGTGGGGTATCGTTTTATGGGTTTTTGGGGTAGAGGATTTCAAATATTATATTATTAAAGTTCCATAAACAATTATTTCCACATACAAAATTTTTTCGTTGTGAGTGACTTGGATAGAAAATCTGGATGTGGTGATAATTTACTATCAAATTTTGAAATTAAATTAAATGCCAATACCAAAGCAATTCATTCAACTTGTCTTTTGCCTACCATAGGTCTAGTTCCTAGTTCAGAAGTTATTTATTGTCCCTTTAAAATTAGTAAAATCAAAAATATCAATTTTTGAGTTTGAGCATTACTATGGAGGGAGATTACTAGTTTATGCTTGCGGCTACGTTCGCATGGATTTCGCATCATTTTCCTACCGCGTCCTTACCGCATCTGGCATCATAACTATTTTTTTATAAAGCAAAAACCAAGCATTATTTTGGAAGTAGAAAAAATCACCTGTTGCCTCAACTTTAGGACGCCATGTTGGAGCCACCATTTTTTATTCTCCAATTTTTATAATTTTCATGGGGGTTTCAGATTAGTCCCTACATACTTGGAAAATCTCTCTCTAAAGTCGCCCAAACAATTCATTCGACCAGATATTTATAGCCGTGTTAATCCCGTTTATACAGGGTATCTGGTAAATACGTACAACTATTTTGCATGATGGCCAGGGCGGTCTATTGGGTACTGAGTTTAGGGGCCCGGGCTTCCGAGGGACTCGTAGCGGGGACCCACCAGAGATCTTGCCATTTTTTTTTTTAATTTCTCCCCCTCGCTCATCAATTATTAAACGCGGGGCGTCGTCAGAGATTTTGGCAAATTTTTTTTTCAAATTTCTACCCCCCGCTCATCAATTATTAAGACCGAGGGCCCGTTGGCTTTCGTTGGCTGTAGCGGGGGCCCGCCAGAGATTTTGATGCAAAAAATTTTTCCCGCTCATCAAGCACGGGGACCCGCCAATGAATTTGGTACCGGGGCCCAATGATTTGATGCGGGGGCCCGATGATGGCCCAAAAGAAGCAGACAAGTCATATAACATTTATGCCTTACATCAATGATTTTACTTAAATTGAATATTTTCTAAAAATACGATATTTCCAGGCCAAGTAGTACCTATAATATCGACTAGGTCAGTAACGACTAAATCAAGTTCAAAATTTTTGACCACTTACACTTTGCCTTTCTTTTGAAGTCATTGCATCGATAATAAAGTTTATAAACATTTAATGTATTTATCGGCCTTGGGCCGTTTGCCATAGGCGATGTGTTTCATTTATCCAATTTTAAGGTTGTTAAAATAATGCAACTAAATTTGATGAATTAAGTTTTATTGAAATTAAATTTAATTGGACACAATGATTGCTAAGCAGAAATTTGGCGATATGGGTGTTATGTAATGGCAATGATACGACAAGTGATATTCTTGCCTCTTCCTTCTTCCATTTATAATGTATTGTTTAATATGAACATATTGAATATTCCTGAATAATTTTAATTAATAGGTTTGCGTTAGAAAAAAAAATTAGAAATTTTTATTTCTTTTATACTAACATATTCTGCAAAAAGTTTGTACGTATACTTCAGACACCCTGTAGTATAAAATATTAGGAATAACCCCAAAGGTTTTCAATTTTTAATCCGTAGCTTGGAGGAAGAAACAAAAACGATGTTTCACAAATAACTTTAAATGGTTAGAAAAATACGTTTTGGATACATTAATTCTTTATAAAAAAAAAACGCTACCTAAGGAATCACTACTTCCACATCCAGATTTTCTATCCAAGTCTCTTACAACGAAAAAATATTTGTATATGGAAATAATTGTTTGTGGAACTTTAGTTATATAATATTTATATAATATTTGAAATCGCCTACCCCAAAAACCCATAAAACGATATGCCACATCGAAAGTGGGGGTGCGGTGCGGGTGGATAAAATAAAAAAAAATTGCGGCCTTTGGTTCTTGTACACACACTAGATCAAAATTAATTTATTTAATCAATATCGGGGTGGGGGTTGTAATGGGGTTGGCTAGTGCCAAAAATTCTTTTGAGGCCTTAGCTTCTCTTATACATTAATAATAGGCCATAGTTTAAGGGTAGATCCTTTGGACAAAAATATGAGGATATAACCAAACATGCATGGTGTCAAAATATTTTAAATTTTGACAAAATCGCGGCCTTCTATGATTAAAACTAAAAATTAAAAAATCTGTAGTTTTTTGAAAATCAAAATAATATTTGAGGGCATCTGTATTTTGACCAGCAGGATCCAACTACGCAAAAATATACAGGTTGTCCCAATTAAAAATTTGATTTTCATGTCTATTGCATCGAAACCGGAAGTCGGCCATTTTGGTTCTTTGCATCATATAATTGGAAATTCCATCCCATATCACTACACCAAATTTGAAAAAAGTCCAGTGTTCCTATAGGCCAGTGGTTCCCAACAAGATTTTTTCAAGGACCCCCTCATCGGTCGCTATACTGACCCCTCATGACAAGGACGCCTTAAAAGCTTAAATTCTTAAAATGAAGATTATATAGAATATACCATAAATTACTTACTTAGATTGAGCTAGTGACAGTTGACTGTAAAAGCTGATGAATAACCTACTGAACTTACGCGGGAACTATATAGATTAGGATAATGGCCACTGCAAGTCAAGTAAAATACAAAACAATTAAATATCTCAGTGACATTTCGCGGACCCCTGATGCATCGTCCGTGGACCCTAGAGGTCCGCGGACCACCTGTTGGGAATCCCTGCTATAGGCTGAACCACCCGGTATGCCACCACATCAACTTATATTTTCCATTCAATTTTTTTCTTTAAAGAGATGGAACGTGATAGCATACACGCGTTTACTTTTTTTTTTTATTGATTGTATTTTTTATCATTTTTGTAAAACATTTTTGTAACTTACAAACATATTAAAACGGAAAAAAGTTTCTTTTTATACGATACTCTAATGTTGCTCAATCAATCAACTATTTGAATATTCAAGAATAAAATGACACTAGAGATTTCTGCTCAAAAAATGCTCGAAATTTCAATAGACGGCAATATAGTTAACGTTACTACGATTCGCCCCCAATGGGGTAGTTTTGGGTGGGATTGATTTTAATAAAAATTCTCGCCGATGATAATGTTTTATAGGGTGTTTGGAGTATGTAAAAATTTAGGCGATAGTTTTTAGCTTGAATTCCTTGTTTGACGACATTTACAGTGTAAACCTGGATTTTATGCTCTTAATTGCCCCAATATCTCTTCCTCCCCTCTTTCCCGTCAATTGTATTTTTTTCATTTTTTGAACAATTGAAAACATTTTCCACAAACTTTGGCCGGTTTGATTACAATACGATTCGGGTTTTTTTCTGAGTGCGCGCACCGCATGAGAAAACTCTCGCCGACTGTATCAATACAACTACAGTCAAACCGAAGAACCTAGTGGTTTGATTACGATGAAATACGTTCAATTTTTCACAGGCCCGCAATATAAATTGCCGGCCCTTAAGGCCCATATTCATAAGAGACAAGTTTGCTTGTTTGGACGAATACTATCATCAAACCACTTCGGTTAGTGGTTTGATAAATTTTTCACTTTTCGAGCTGTTGACTTGGTACGACTTCGTCTTTGGCGAAACTTTCAACCCACATTTTAATTCTTTCGGTTAAAAATTTCAGAAAATAGTGGGTGGTTTGGTGGATACATATCGAAGGCAACATCTCCGCCATACTTGACAGTTCTAGGTCAAGAGATTTAGACTGTGAGTTGATGAGTCACTGACTAAGTATGTATATTGAAGAAAATTTAGATTCAAAGAAATAAGAGTCGATGACTTCGATCAATAAACCCTTCTTCTTCGCCGAGGCATGAAATCATCACTGATCGTTAATGACATACTAGATAAGATATTTTTATCAAAACCATTGACACTAAGAGGTTATGAAACAACGCTTTCTTTGCCTATTCCATTGTCTCATTCCATCTACATTCTTCTGTGGCTGGTCCGTCCTGAAAGTTTTACAGGCGGTGCCGACTGCAGGCTAATTAAATTGCCAGAATTATGCTGAAACGTACAACAATCGCCGTAACAAGAGAATGCGTACGTATAGTGTAGTGGCATGCATTCAATTCATTTCCATATCCTGCCGAGGGCAGTTGCTATGGAGACGGACGGGGGGCGAAAGAGGAAAATAGGCGCATGAGCACCCTGCCCCGCAAGATTATGTAAAGCCTGCAAGGACTAATCACTGGAACGATTAAAAATTCACAAATTTTCTAAAGCTTCGCGTATACATGCCGGCTGCAATTGCTTTTTAATCAGTCAGCGATACAATTGAACATGAATGTCTTGTTTTTAATTTGTATATGCATAAGTAATCTGCACACAATACCTATTTTAATTTCCGTTGCAACGGAAACATTCCTGAGAATAATTATTCTGAAAGCCTATTACTGTTTAAAAAAAAACATGCAGATGTGACTGATTCCACATATCTTGTTTCTCGAAATTCCTGCATAAGCAGTTACATCCTAAATATTACAAAAAGTATTGAATGTTTAAAATGAAAATAAAAATTCGTCATCTTATTCACAACGTTGTGGCAGACCTTTGTGATTCATTTCAGTTGGCCTCATTTGCTGCCTGGTACGTCTGACAACATCACGTCATCTCAAGGAAGGCGCCGTCTTCGCACTTTCCTTCTAGTTTTCCCTGAACATTAACCGTTACACATTGTCTCTTTCCGGTTGATGTGGCCGAAAAATAACAAGATGCCGGAGAGTCGTTTCTGGAGGCGTATTTCTTGGAAAATTTATTCGTTGGGTGTGATGGGCTGCACAAGAAATTCGTAACAAACTTGCAAACGGCTCCAGACCTATCCTCGAAAATATTTGCTTCCTTAACAGTCCATGTCTCAGAAGAATAAAGGAATATGGAGAAAGCTGTTGTGTTTGCAAGCCAGAAATTTGTTTGTGCGCTGCGATATTTCTGTCGTGTGAAATTTTGCTCAACTGGAAACTTGCTAATCTTGCTGCGAATATCATATTCGGAGTTGTCGGTATTGTTAATTGCCAATAGGTCGGTTCCTAGGTCTTATTCACAACCTCACACTCTACAATCCTTAGTGTGTTTGGATGGTTTTCATTTAGCTGGTCTACAATCATAACTTTTATTTTGTACATAAACCGTACTCAGAGCCTATTGCTTGAAGGTCGTCGAACAGCAGGTATTTGAGCTCATCTTGACTTAACTGCAACTAAGGTGATGTGATCTGCAAATATCAAGAAAAATCTTAGCTGCGCCTTCCTACATTATGAATGCTAACGAGGATTGGTAACAGAACATAGTCTTGTTAGACGTCTTTGCCACCCTTTATTAGTCTGATACGGTGTCGACTTTCACTAAAACAAAGTTTTCTTCCTATAGCCACAGCCGGTGAAAAATGTAGACCAGATATCTTGGTGTTCCCACTAGCATGGTCCATAGTTGTCGTCCCATTCTACATTGTCAAAAACCTGTAGCATACAAAACAAAGGCACATTAACATGTAATATTCAATAGATTGTCGTAAATTCAGTAGTTGGGTATTGCGTTTTACAGGGCCGGCCTTAGTTCCTCAAGTGCCCTCTGGTCAAGTCAGAAAAAAATTTTCTGGCATTTTTCGGTCTCTCGAATAATATCAGATCATTTTCAAAACTCTTTGCTAATATGGTGAGAGCATCGATCGCCCAGTTGTATGGTCTGTCAATTCTTGTTCAAAGGGCTTGGTGGGGTGAATTTGTTTTCCCTAGGCGCCGTGGAGTACTGTTTTGAGCTCATTTTTCTTTGTCAAATTGATGTAGATATATTGAAAAAGTTATTGTAAATTAAATTAGATTTAAAAAAGGAATAAATACTGTTCTATACGTTTCTAAATTATCAGCAAATGTAATATTAATAAGTGACGCTGATGGTTTCTTACATGTGAAATGTTAGGTTAGGGTTGCCCCTGTATACTATTTTACAAAGTAAACGCAATCTTTCCATTTTCGCGAAGTTGAGTTGAACAAATATATTGAAAAAGAGCATTTATAATATTCACGTAATATTCACCGACAAGAGCTACAAATTTATTAACATTTTTGAACTGACAGTTGACAAATCGGAGGGCGCTGGAAGACAACTAGTCCGCAAGTTCAAATTGTTTCAGCAAAAATCCACGTCAACATTTCTAGTCTATAATGTCTGCGGTTCGAGATGCCGAAATAATTATGTGAAACAAAATAAAAGTGTATACATTTTGAACGTAGAGTCATCAGAAAACGAGTTACTGCACAAAAACCAAATTCTGGTATTTAATTTGCAAAATTAAGCCTATTTCTTAACCTCGCCACGTTTGGTATAAGGGATCAAAATAAGTACCGTCAAATAACAAGGAAGCTGAGGACTTGGCGCAGAACTTTGATATTATTATTTATAATTTTGTTTTGATTCTGAGCAAACTTTTTTTTTCATGTCGATTTGTCACAATGATTTTGTCACTTTAATCTTTATCTAATAAAAAAGGTCATTCTCAGGGTGTATACTTCTGGAAAGCAGGGAAAACCTGAAAAAATCAGGGAATTTATTAAAAAGTACTTATATCCAAAGTTGCTGATCCCTCATCCCTCCCGCTAGGTCAAAAAAATATTTTCCATCCCCCCCCCCCCCCCCCCCAGTCATCAATCTTCATTTTCGAGCAGAAAAGTTTTCTTAAATTTTTATCGAGAAGTCCTGAAAAACCTGGAAAAGTCAGAGAATTTCAAAATTGTGAATATTCTGGAGGATTTTGCGATTGTCTGCAATATTTCTTTCTTCTAATAGTCTTTACTATTTCATCATTTTTTAACCATACAACTACTCTCACTCATGCTTGATATTTAAAAAGTGTTATTTACTGAAAGATTGATTAATATTTATCTCTTCATATGTTGCAGCATGTTGATATTCATAATTATTGCCAATTAAAAGCATCATGAAGCTTTTTTCTCGACGTAATGTAATTAAACACATTAACTGAGGCAATAAAACATAATTTTAATAGCAGTTTACAGTAATTTGGGCAGATAGTAAGAAGCCTGTTCGCAGTTAATGCAGCACAGTTAGTAAACCGATAAGTGTAAAAGGCAGTGTTTCGCAAACTGGTGGTTATAAAAAGGTGAGCATAATGCAAGTAATTACAACTAAGTAGTTTTAATCTGCAATAATTAATTGTTGTAATTATTAATATTCTTGCCATCTCGTCGGTCGTTGTACCGAGTTATTACGTTATGGCTTTTTTATCGTTTGCAATTTGAAATGGTCCGTGGACATACTGGAAATAGCAGATAATAAAATAAATGTTTCAACAAAGAGTAATGTAATATATAGTTATTTGATCAGTTTTATCCAAAACATCAAAAGCGAGTTCAAAGATCTTTTTTCTCAAAGAATACATGTCGTTTATTACCAGCAGAAGACTCGCCATGGTACAACAGATGTTCCAAACAATGTCCATAGTATAACAATATTATCATCATGTCATACAGAACGTGGTGACATATTTAATAATCCTTGTTTGCTTTGATAAAATGAGTAGCAGATCTATTTCAATAAAAATAGGTTCGTTATTACAAGAGGAAACGAAAATAATAGTTCTAAATATTTATTTAAAGTAATTTTTTTTATCATTATTTGTTCTCGTGTAATCAGAACGAGTTCCCACTAAAAACAAGTAATACTTCGATTTTTTCCCTGTAAATCTTTTTTATCTCCAATATGTCAATAATAAAATAAAATTGATGTGTTCTCTCTGTTTGATTTAGGAGATATATCATGTATATTTTTCCATGAAAAGCTGATCAGATATAAATACCTATATTTTATTTACAAAACGAATTATTTTATGCGCATGGTCATTCTGGTATATTTTTAAATTAAATAAAAATATATTTTAACACTTGACGTTCTCGTCATCAGACAGCTGATTGATTGGGATTTTCCAATTTTACGTTATACTGCAATAAACTTGCAGATAGACTGGGACTGAGGACCGAATTTTCTGTTTAAATTTTTACCGTCGGAAAAAAAAACAAGATGAAAATACAAACTCTTGTTCTTTAAAAGCAGGAAAAAAATTAAGAACGAAAGTAGAAGAATAGTTCTCTTAAGAACAAAATAATGAAAGAACAAAATAAATACAATAATACTCACTATTTCCCTCACATTATAAGAACCAATGAAATAGCAAGATTTTGAAAATTTGAACCAATAAGAACAAACTTTCAGCAAAAATTATATTCCAACTGAAAATTTTCCATAAAATTACAGCAATTATAGCGAGTTTATACCTGCATAGATTTAGTGGCGCCAGTGGATATTGGCACGCCAGTACAAAAATATTGCACGTGTAAACAGTTACTGGTGAGCATGCATCAATGCATGCAAGGTCAATTTTTTGTGTCGACGCGTCGACAAATATCGCGATAATATTTTGACGTTTTGTTTCGTGAAATGTTTTCGGTAAATAGGACAACTCGTGTTTTTAAATTTTAGTATTGTATTATATACGTAGTAATATAATACTTAATATAAAAATAACCCAAAAACCACGTAAGTTGACGACTCCCAATTTCAAAGCTAAGGCTGTGTGGAATCTATATAGGTTCGGAACCAATTATACACAGCTTTCAATGGATTATAATACCTAACGTAATTACAAAATAATTTTTACAACTAAAATTAAATACAAATGCCTACGAAGCAGACAAGTCAATTATTTCATGTTAAATACACAAATATACTTACGTATGGTAATTCATCACAAAGTAGGTAACAATACCGTATTTGGAAAATCAAAACTCTGCACTAGCACTATACATTACAATTCGTTGTACTTAAAGTTCTCTCTACTTAACAAGCAAACCTTAAACATTAAACTTATTAAATTAAACATAAGGATTAAATACATAAAAATATATTAATAAACTCTTTAATACCTATAATAATTCCTGAAAAATTCACTGTATACACCAGTTAAGTTAATTCTAAGCTGGCGCATTTCAGACTTCCGTAGCCCCGCCTGTAAGTAAGAGAGCGCAAATATTGCATTTATCTAAGGGACGCACCAATCCTTAATCCGGCCCTGACACGAACTGGAAAATTCATTCATTTTCTACAAGCCTATTCTTGATTTATTTTTACAATTAATTATTTTTTATTTATCTATACTCTACTGATGAGAACTAACGAGTTCGGAAAAACTTATACAACTTTTCTAGAGTTGAAATATAATGTAAGGTTCAATAATTGTTGTGAATAACTGAATTTCAATAAATGATTTAAGTATTTCCAATATATTTTTTTTCTTTTTTACCTTAAAATGCCAGGAATCCTATCATATTATTCAATACTTCGTCAGTATTAGCTAGAAGAGTAGTTGCTTTGATTGGTTCTCCAATAATTAGTGTTTTAAACTGTTTGCCTAAGTAGTATATTAGCGTGATTAGGATTAAGGCACCAATATACAGAAAGTAGATAAGTTCATATTAAATAAAAAAAAGTGTGAATGACTGAATTTAAATAAATGATTAAAGTATTTTTAATATATTTTTTTGCTTTAAAATGCTGATAATCCTATCATGTAATTCAATACTTCGTCAATATTAGCTAAAAGAGTAGTTGTTTTGATTGGGTTCTCCAATCCAGTGTTTTAAAGTATTTACCTAACTATTATATTTAGTCTAGGAAATAGCGTGCAAATTCGACGACGAGTGGTTACCGTATGCCAGTCGGTAATCGAAGAGACCATGTAAATACAATTTTTTTTTCTCTCTGGACTTTTTTGTATGGTGGGGGGATTTGGAGGGGGGGGCATTTATTTTTAAATCGAATGATTATCTATATCTGTCCACATAGGTAGTTAGTATATGTACTTCACATACCCCAATTACGCTGCCAGACGAAACTTCCGAACGGCGCGCGCACTAACCGGAAAAAGAAAAAAAAAATTTAGTTTCTTTTTCCGGTTAGCGCGCGCGCCGTTTGGAAGTTTCGTCTGTCAGCGTAATTGGGGTATGTGAAGTACATATACTAACTACCTATGCGGACATATATCGATAATCATTCGATTTAAAAATAAATGCCCCCCCTCCCTATCCCCCACCATACCAAAAAGTTCCAGAGAGAAAAACATTTTGTATTTATATGGTCTCTTCGATTACCGACTGGCAGACGGTAACCATTCGTCGTCGAATTTGCACACTATTTCCTATACTAATCAGCGTGCCCAGATTAGGGCAACAATATACAGAAAGTAGGTATTTTCATAATAAATAGAAAAGTGTGTAAGTTGTGATTTGTTTAATACCTAAATAATATTCTCTAATCATGACAAAAAGCAAATAAAAAAAAATTATTGCTGAAATACTTAATTCACGTAAAAAAATGATTTATGGCATATTTATTATCTTTTTAATTTTACTAATAGTAACGAAAAAAAAAAACTTAAAGTTTGAAAAACATAGAGTTCATTTTAAACAGCCATAAATTAGCGCGTTGTGACTTCAACGCCGTGAAATCCAATAAAAAGTCGGCATAAGATAGCCGTGAAAAATATAAAACATAACCTCTATTTATTGACAGCACTTTTTAATTAGGACATGGCTACGCACAATTTCAATTTCTGTTCACGCCGTGACGTGCACGTAGTTATTGTCAATAAAACACGTCGGACGGGTCTTTAATTTCGGATTTCCGTACACGCCGCGGCGTGTGCCTAGTCACTTTCTTTTAATTATTATGAGTTGTAATGAATTATCAAAATGCCTAAAAAAGCTTGTTTTGTACCTTTGTGTAATAATACTAGTGAAAATGCTCCCTCAATATTATTTTTGATATTACCACTCAATATTGAAAGACGAAAAAAGTGGTTTTCTGCTGTAAAATCTAAACAAATATTTCATCTGGGAAAAGATTTGTTCTGTTGTGAGAATCAGCAGCACCTTTAACATATCCCTCTTCCAATTTACTCATTTTGATCGTAGAATTAATAAAACATAAACCAGAAACTGATAAAATGATAATATTTTCACTCCAAACAATCCAAACATCAAAATATAAATAAAGTTTTAGGCTAATCATCTGATGTGAACTGTCAATGCAGAAGCGGGTGAAGGTTAAGCCTAAACTACAAAATATCAACGTCCGACGCTTTTACGAATAACTTGTGTGGTATTTATCTGTATTCTGATTGGCCAATATTTACAAGTCCACTGCTTTAGACCAATCACAGTACAAACAATAAAAGAGGAACTTCTGAGGAGTTTTTGAGGAAAGCTTCCTTTAATACACAGTTAGAACCTATTATCAACTAATTATATCCATAATCTCATTGGTTTTCCGGGCAGATACGTCATTCTGTCGCGTAAAAACGGCCGTTTTAAAAAGGCCTGAAATTATCAGCAAGTTGTTTAACTATATTTTCTTAGAAGTAATTCTTATTAGAAAAGTAAACTGTTGTAAATTAATAAAATGTTTTATTATATCATTTTCACGACATTAAATGTTGAAATAAAATTAGTGGGAAAACCCTATTGTAAAAATGGAATAGATATTGTTAGCGTTAGTAAAACGAAATTTGTGCCACTTGGGTTGAGAACGGTTTGTTCTTGCTTTTGTTGTGTTCTCTTTTTTGTTGTTGTCTTTTCAACTTTGATTTTGGTGTCTGTAAATAGGAACAGGTGGTTATCCCACAGAGAGTTTGCTAATCTATTTTCCTTTATCGACCTTAGATTATTTAGTCGGCCTTATGTTAGTAAGAGTAGCAACTGTGGTTCTAAAAAAAAAGAAAAGTTATTGAAAAAAAGCTTAGCTTGAAAGGGATTGCAAAGGCTTTGAACATCAATAAGCGACCTATATCCTCCAATTTGTAAATCTTTTGCAATAACTTTTTAGGCCGATAATTATAATTATTTTGCAGTCATTTACACCACTCTGATGTGGTTCCAAATACTTATTCCCAATAATGAAGATGTTTATAGTCTTTTGGCAAATTTTTTGCATTAGTTGAAGAGTCCATTTTTTTTCTCAATTAAAAAAAATCTTGTAGGCCTCGTAAGTGGTTGCAAATTAAACAACACGTACCGAAAGAAGAGTCGAAAGTTTATACCCTAATGTCGCAACTTTTGATACTTCTTTTGCTGAGATAAAAATTAAACAATTTTGACATTGCTTGGGCAATTTGTAAAACTTCGCCACTTGCAGCACTTTTGGTATTTTTACCTCACAGTTGTTAATAAATACGTTGTAGCTCGTAAACTGTTAGTCCTACAAATTGATATCTCTGAGAGAAATTGTAGAGAATTTAGTGCTCTACGAGATTGCCATTTGACATTTTAATGCACGATCAACAGTTTACGAAATAATTCTCAAACATTACTTTTTACAAACTTTGACGCACTGTAAGCGGTTACTTTCACGAAAATGAACATATAGAGGAATTTGTAAAGAATTTAATACTGAACAAAAAAGGTAGATTTTGTTGTAGCATCACGGAAAAAAATACCACTGTATGCACTTGTTGCATAAATAATTATCTTTGTTCGCTCCTGCCGGATCGAATTTTGCATTTCGCGCGTGCCATTTACGACGTGCTTAAAATGCCATTCTTGCTCTTTCGATGTCCACGTCGTACGGCCTTCCCGCTCGTGTATTAACGAAGATCTGACCGTTTAGAAATTTCGTGTTTAATCTTTGCACAAAATTTTCAATGTAGTCTTCAGCCATCTTGACGAATAGACAAAAAACTATGAGAAACGTTACTTTATCATCGTAATGTGAGTGAATATAATCAACAAGAGTTGTCCAAACAGTCTCGGATATTTTGTGAGTATTATTGTATATTGGTCGATTTATTTTCAATTACAATGGGGTAGTTTTCTTTTTTTTTAGTTGAAAATCGAAAACTAGGGAAGAAACTGAGCGAGAATTCACACATCCAGTGGAAGTATACTAATGACAAAATTTAAAAAAAAAATTTGTATTGTTCAAATATGCTTAGAATGTCATGAAACGTCGAGATTTTAAGTTTGAGCAAAACATATTTCTGTCTGTCGGTCTGTCTGTCTGTCTGTCTGTCTGTCTGTCTGTCTGTCTGTCTGCAACTTTTTTTGTGCGCTCGATTACTCTGGAACCATTTAAGATATTGACTTGAAATTTGGTACACGTATACGTATGTATTTTAAAGAGATCTGGAACTTGATTATTTTCATCTTATTCCGTTGAAGGGTTGGGGGGTAAGTTGGGGTAAATAGGTAAATCAAGCAGGTAAGAGTCCATAAAATTGGTATTTAGTATATACAAAAGAAGCTAATGTCTCAAAAAAAAATTTGGCATTGGCCATTATAAAAGGGGGTGAAAAAAAAATTGTGACTTAGTGTGTGTACAAGAACCAAAGGCCTCAAAATATTTATTTTACTTCATCCATCCCCACTACCACTTCCAAAGTTCCATAAACAATTATTTCCACATACAAATTTTTTGTTGTGAGAGAGGGTAGCAAATCTGGATGTGGAAGTAGTGATTCCAGCGGTTTTTTTTCTGCAGTTGCAAGGTGTGGACTGGTCTTGATATTTGACAGTAGCTCCATTTCATACTGATATAGACGGATTTATATAGCAGGTAAATGATTTAATCTAACTTCCACACAATTTTGCCAACAAGTTTTCCCATATTTTTTGTTTTCAGGAAATTTTGAAATAGACAAACAACCATACCAGTGTTACCAATTTTGTTGATGATTTACCTACGACTTCGTTACGTTAAACTTTCAGTTAAAATAATTCAAAAAGTTATGATTTCAAAATAAAAGCATTTTCACTTTCTCAAATCAACGAAAATGCCCTCGAAAATATCCCTTTATACTTAGCGCTTTTTTATAATAATACCTATTTATCTATAACTCTAGGAAGCTCATAACTCTCATCAGGTTCAAATATTTATTAAATATATTAAGTGGTATTGCAAATTCAAATGCGGCAGCGCATACCATAAGCATTTTCCTCTTCGATTATAACCAGTATATAATGAGGTTAATGCCGTAGTAGGATATTCCAAACTGTTTGTTGGTAACAATTTATGAATAATTTAGCCACACGAGATGTTAATTTTGGTTGCGTTGTCAGCTATATATGATGTTATAAACAGAATAAAAGAGTTCCTCTGAGTTTGCTCAGTTAAATATGGAACTGCTGCATTTATGAATAAACATTCCCGCGATTTATTTACCCGCTCCCGTTCCAACTGCTCGTTTCTGCGAGTCCGACGGTCTGTTTCCTGTCTTAGCCTTTTGTTTATTCATGCAAACAGCGATACGACTCTAACCTGAACTCTTATCTACTTGTCACTCATTAATTTGTCCGCACAATGGACGAAATTTCACATATTTTAAATGCATAACGTTATCAAATTCATATTTTATGTTGTATGCTATACTACATCTGCCTCTAGAATACCCAAATATGTGACTTTTAGTAAGAGTAATATAAATTATTGCACGTATTATTCAATCTAGTTATCGATTTTGAATTTCAAACTAACGATAAATAATATAATAATTATTTAATCCTAATGAATTGAAATTAGGAAAGTTATGGAATGTACAAATTTTAATAAACACTTGTTAACTTAATATATTCTTGTGCAAAGGTATTTCTTTGCTTCCCAATATACCATTACCCCCAAAGCCCAGTTTTACAAGATGGGGACCTATCTAGAAGCAGCATCATACTATTACTCTAATTTTGAAAATCTCCAGTCTGCACTAGAGGAGTTAAATCCAGATGGCCCAGTTGCTATTTCATATGCTCCACAGGCATTTATGGATCCAACGTTCAGGGAAATTTGAATACCATACATGGAAAATTTTCCTGTAGCCATATGGGACCTTCAACATCGGATAACACCAGAATTTGCTACAGTTGATATAATAAACGTTGTGTTTGATCTTCGACAACATATTTTTCTACTACTTGGAGAAATTAACTGTAACAAAATATCTCATTGTTTAAAAATTATCCCGAATTTGCTAAGATGACAGGTGTAATATACCTTTTAAACGACAAGGAAGTAGATTTTCTTACACCAGGCATAGATGGAGCTATTTTGTGAAACTTCAGATATTTAAAGCATTCTCCAGTTACATCTGTCGATGTTGAGCGGTCTTTCTCACAAAATAAAGGGATTTTCAACCAAAGGTGCTGAAGTTTTAAGTTCAAAACATTTAGAACAGATAAATTTTTACTCTTGTAGGTAACTGGTAGTGACAAACGTATGTAAACGCTTGCACAGATAAACAAACCATAAACATAAACACACAACAATAGTAAACAACACCCAAATCCAAAGGGTTTCATATTTGGAACAGCATATACATCCTCCATACCCACTGACATCGTCAGTGCCGGCGCTGGGCTCGAACCCAGTGCACGATAGACAGTATGACCAGCATATTCGTTACATAATACGCTTTAGCCGATTGATATATATGATGAGTATAATTTTGAGGTGCAAGAAAAATGCTTACCGTGAAGAGACATCATAATTATTATTAAGTACTAGATGGTTTTTACTGCAAAATCTAGAGTTTTAGTCCTGTCCAAGTTTAAACTTGGCAAGTTATTAGAAGAACACTATTTTCCAACAGATGAAAAGCTGATTATGAAAAGTTTATATTATTGCTATCACAGTTGGAGATTCATATCTAAATAACAGAGTTGTATTATATACATAGGCAACTTGAAGTATATTAATATGATCAATATTTGTGAAGAGATCATAGAAATATATAATAAAAAGGACAGGACCTAAAACAGATCCTTGCGGAACACCAAATTTAATATATTTCTCTTTTGATACTTGCATGCGTTGTATCTGGAAAAAACAGACTAAGATAGAACTCATGTTACTTCTAAGACATCATCATTACAAAATATTATTTAGGTCAGATCCAACTGTCGAAATTTTAAATAAAGAAATGCCAGCGTTTGTTTTTGTACATTTATACTATATTTTATTTAATAAAAACAAAAAGACAAGGATTAAATTTCTAGAGTGTTTAAATTAAATATGAAATAGAACAAAAATATGCAATCGTTTCTTGAGACTTGCTAAAGTTATGCAGGTCCTCTAGATAATTTAAATACTTACATTTTATTTTAAACTCTTGTGTCAAATTGTGAGTAGGTAAACTAAAAAAAAAGATCCGTTGACGAGATTTAAAACGCCTTGATATATCTTTTTTAGAAATGTCATCTCTGTTCTTATAAAGTTTCTCTTTACTTTGAAGCGTCGAGAATATCGTTAGGCCCTAGTGGTTCCAATAACATAATCTGAGCGAACCGACTCTCTTGCTCCGTTAAGCTAGAACGCCTTGGTGTTCGTTTCAAATTAACCGCAGCAACCTGCTTTGAAAAGTAAGTTTTTGACTTCTATAAACACTATTAAATATCAACGTAAAATACAAGGGAAGTAGTATAGAAGAATATGCGTTTACTAAATTCACGGTTAAAAAAATGATTGTTGCTGATGTATGTTTTATTAAATAATTGAAAAGCTAATCTTAATATTTCTCGGCAGGTTACACTGAACTGAGGTGGATTCTTTTAGCATGAAAACTAGGGTTGCCACCCTTCCCGATTTCGTCGGGATAGTCCCGATTTTTAGTGCAATGAGTTGAGTCCCGACTGGTTGAACTTTTGTGCCAATTTTTAGCATATCTTATGAAGTAGAAAAATATCGATCTATGTATCGAGATTTTTAGGATCGGGAATCGACTCATTTCCTTGTCATGCGTCAATCGTTATTTGTTTGAGGATGAAAGATTGTCCTTCTAATTCTTACGTAGAACGAATGTTTTCCCATATGCCCATGAAATGGAAGAACGTAAGAAAGAGATGCTTTGTAAAATTGATAAAATCAGAGCTACAAATAACTATGAATATGGTTTTAACCTATGCCCAGTTTGCCGAGAAAAAAAAAGATTTTGCTCGAAAAAGTATCCTGAAAAGGGAGACCGGTTTTCGGACTAATTTATTTTATAATCAATAATAATCACTGAAAAACATTTTTTTTATTATTTACTATCAATGTCAAATCGATTCCACCTCAAACGGAACTTTCCCCACCCACCTTCCTTTTTTGTACCTCCCTAAACTATTAAATAACCAGCATTCAGTAACAAACCTCTGTTTGCAAACAGTGTAAAGCACCATTACAGTCATATTCTTAAAAAAAAAATGCACCTTACTAGCACCTCCACGCAAAAACTATCACCACCCGTGTTGTGCTTCACTTCTGATTTATTAATGGTGGTATTAATGGTGGTTGCATCCCCTGTTGGGGGTTGGGGCTAATGAAATCTCAACCCCCTAATTTATTTAGTACGATTGGATTAAGTATGAATTAGTAAAATGTTTGTTTTGTTTTCAGGCCGGAAAGATGGGACTTGGACCAACGGGTCACATGCCTTTCTTCTGCCACAACGGAGAGCCCCTGTCGCAGCCTCCACCGGCCCATATGGGCATACCACCGTACCAGTTGGACAGCAAGGGCGCGGGCTCCATGGGTGAGTACGGGGGCTCACCCCAGCCGCAGCCCCTCAGCCCCGCCGAATGGAGACGTCTCGGGCCGCTGCTCGCCGCCACAGGTATCCATCTGTCCATCTGGTCGTTGCCGACCGTCTTCGGTCGAGCACGGCAACATAAGTAGTGGTGGAGGGCAGTAGCCTGTAGTTACACTAAAACAATATTTTCCAAAAGTTGTTTGAATTACATATAAAAAGTAAAATGGGTAGGAAACCGGTTGCTATTATAGTGCAATTCTCTTTAATCTCTTGATTGAAATTCAGTACATTTTCACAAAAAGAAAGGGGCGTGCTCAAGCCGCTATCTTGCAAGATGGCGGCCAAAATTCTTTTTAACTTTTTTTTTTTTGTAAACTGTCCATTTTACAGAAGAAAACTCCAAATAAAAATTGTTAAACATCCAATTACGTAACTTCAATTTTTGCCATTTTCTTGATTTGACCAGCCCGGAAGGCATAAAATCGAACTTTCGTCCAGTACAGGATAATATCATGCAGATTGTCATTGTGGTTCTATCTTGATAACGAGTGATTTAAACAAAAAACCGTGCTGTTAAAAGTTGTAGACTATAACATTTTGAGTGTTAAACAAGTTCTTAATTAATATAAAATAAACTCAAATGAAAATCATTCAAACAAAATTAAAATTAGCCTGAAATACACAGGTGAAGCATGTGTGCATGACATTTGATCATAGGTGTCTTTTCCCACGAGTTAAACGTAAAGTAGTTGTCGGCAAATGATTCGTTAGATAGTCTTACCAATGTAATCTTCCAAATCATCATCAAAAACTTCTGTACTGTTTTCATCGGACAGTTCTTGACACATGGCATATATTGATCTGCTCTTAACTCATTCACAGTGATTGTTGGAGCATGATCTTTGCAAGCACAGCTTTAATAATTTGTGGTACAGGCTGATTGGAGGAAATCACAGGAATCGGCACAACATGCCTGTCTACCCCCATAATGTTGAAGCATGTGTGCATAACATTTGATCATCGGTGTCTTTTCCCACGAGTTAATAAACGTAAAGCAGTTGTCGACAAATGATTTGTTAGATAGTCTTACCAATGTAATCTTCAAAATCATCAAGAACTTCTGTACTGTTCATCGGACAGTTCTTGACACATGGCATATATTGACCTGCTTTAACTCATTGGTTGTTGTTGGTTGTTTAACTCAGTGGTTGTTGGAGCATGATCTTTGCAAGCACAGTTTTAATAATTTGAGTACAAGCTGATTGGAGGAAATCACAGGACTCGGCACATCTACCCCCATAATGTTGGCTTTAACATATTTCCATTCCAGTATTTCATGCTTGAAACTATACACATTAGGAGTTATGTAGTCGCATCACTGCTTAAAGGATGTAGTACAAGAACGATTTTATTGCTCTTTGGTTAAAATATTGTTTGTACTTGTAGTACCGAAGTTTATGGAAGTTTTTACTCTTCGTGTAAGAGTAAAAATTGAAAAATTCCTCCTATAGAGGTAATGCATTCTTTTGAGCCTGGTGGCAGATTGACTTGAGCTCAGGACCGTTGTGAAGGATACATAGCCATAACTGTAGAAACATTAAGTAGAGTCACATTCCGATACTGCATGTGCAAAACGAAGAACATCGCAAATCTCACTCGGAACAGCCTTCGGTCGAGGAATGTCGAACAAGGTCTCTTTGCTTTGCTTTGAAGCTGATCGAAAGAAGAAGACTTTACCCGAGATAGATACTTCTGAAGTAAGAAGAATAAGTGGATCGGTGTCCTGGTCAACTACAACTTTTTATGTGGTATTTTCTCGTGGATAATCATAAACGGCCCTAAAAAGGGTCGTTTCGCAGGCGATACCGACGTACCAGTTACCGAAAATCTAAACATAAATTAAAATTGCTTTCTTTTAAACAATCCAATACAGTCACGTGTCCGTATTAGACAAGAGTTCGACGCCACACTGTACCTTTAGGGTTAGTCAAATTTTAAAAAAATGGTGTTGGCAAACTAGATAATTGGATGCTTAACTTTGTTTTTTTATAAAATGACCAGTTCTGAAAAAAAATGCGAAAAACCGAATTTTGGCTTCCACTTTCTAAGATGACGTTTTGAGCACAACTTTTGTCTTTGTGGAATCTATATATCATTCAGATAGCTGGATAGAATATCTCTAAAAGTTATCTTGCTCGATGATTTTTTTTGAAAAACCTGTTTTTAACGCATGATAATTGTTTGACTATTGGTGACTATATTGCTGATAAGTTCATGAATCAAATTTCTAGTTCACGTTGTTGCATATTTTATAGAAATTAGCACTTGTAACCTCTGGTGTACGATGCTCATGGTTAACACCTTTTTGTTAAAACTCATTCCAACTTTTTTGGGGCGAAAAATGACTAATGCCGCTTTTAAAAAGGTGGATATATCTATCGGTGATGGTAGGCCAGCCACAGTAGGAAACCTCGGTTTAACTGCTACTATAAGAAATATTTTTTTGAAATCTCTTTAAAAATCCACTTTTTAAAGGTGATTTTCCGTATTTTTTTTTCTGGCTTTAATTTTTAACTGTCGTAGTACGAGTGCAAACAAAAACATTTGATTTCTAATGTAATAAGGCAATTGATTCATTGATTCATCTTTTCAATCTTTCAATTCATTTGACACTAATAGTTGCTATAATACTGGTGCAAACAAAACACTATTTTTTTTGTATAATTCGTGAAATATCGAACTGAAACTCGAAGATCTCATATACTATTTCTTCCGTTTCGGTTTTCTGGACGTGATATCGTCTTTTTTCAAGGGTAGTTTCTTAGTTTTTTTATGTATTTTTAGTTAAGTTAGGTTAATTGTGTCTTCAAGAGTGGAGGAAAAAATATGGATATATTCTATATTTCCATATTTTTTGTATATGTATCTATTCATATATAGAACAAAGATATAAACATTTGTGCCTGACATTGGTTTTCACAGGTCACCCATATAAAACATGGAATTGTTTTAGAATACCATACTTATTGTGAAAAATATACCTCCTTTTTTTCCGGGTTTAAAAGTCATTAACAAAGATAGCAACAAAAAAATAACTGAACTTTTTATGCCCTCTTTGTTAGTATCTTGAAAACTAAGCGAACTAAGGTAAAATACTATTCGTACCTTTTAATTAGAGCATAACATTCGCTAAAATAATGGTTGTAACAAAAAATAAATGGTGCAGTTGATAGTTTCTACCGGGCACCAAGTCTCAAAAATAAAGTTCTGAAGCGTTTGTTTTTCATTTTTTTTTGGTAATCTTATGATTGTTGTAGGTTAAATGACAAAAAATTAAAAATCTGGAAAAAACACTTCAACGAAAATATATTTTTTTGTAGAACGAATGGCTGATTTTTTACATTTGAGCGCATAATATATTGTGGCCAAAGCAGGAACTGTGAGAATATTAAGGGTTACTATGAAAAAATGAAGGAAAACAAGTGCCATTTTTGAAATATTGGCGGCCGGTACAAACTATCAACCGCTTTTTTTGTTATAACCATTACACAGGTCTACAAAAAAAAAGTCTTGTCCTAAGGTTCTAATCTAACTTTTCTGAAGTATTTTGACGCGCTGAAGCCAATTTTGGGCAAAAAAAAATTTCTACCGGCTCAGTTTCCCCTCTACCACCCACCCTCTTCATCCCCTAAAAAGGGCAAAAAAAGTCTTGTCCTAAGGTTCTCAGCTAACCTTTCTGAAGTAATTTGACGCGCTGAAACTAATTTTGGATAAAAAAAATTAGGGGATGAAGGGGGTGGTAGAGGGAAACTGAGCCGGTAGAACTTTTTTTTGTTCAAAATCGGCTTCAGCGCGTCAAAATACTTCAGAAAAGTTAGGTCAGAACCTTGACCTTTTTTAGGGGATAAAAGGGGTGGTAGAGGGAAACTGATACGGTAGAAAAAAATATTTTGTCCAAAATTGTCTTCAGCGCATCAAAATACTTTGAAAAAGTTAGATCAGAACCTTGGGACAAGCAAGACCTCATTTTTGCCTTTTTTAGGGGATAAAAGGTAGAGGGAAACTGACACGATATAATTTTTTTTTTGTCTAAAATTGGCTTCAGCGCATCAAAATACTTCAGAAAAGTTAGATAAGAACCTTAGGACAAGACATTTTTTTTGCCCTTTTTGGGGGATAAAAGGGGTGGTAGAGAAAAAATGAGAGGGTAGAAATTTTTTTCCCCTCAAAATTGGTTTCACCGCGTCAAAAAGTTATATGAGAATCTTAAGACGACCTTTCTTTTTTTTTGTATTTTAGAAAATTGTATGCTCTACCAAGTAGGTACGTACAGTTTTGTGCCCTATCTCTCATGGTTTTCACAATATTGACGAAATAGCATAAAAAGTCTCGTTATTTTGTTGCTATCATTGTTAATAACTTTTGAACCCGGAAAAAATGTTGGCTAATATACCTCACAATAAGTATAGTACTGCAAAACGATCCAATTTTTTATAAGGCGACATGTAGACCAATTGTCCGCAGATACCCCTAGAATTTAGTTAATGTGGACTAATATATTCCAGAGAACGAAACACAATATTTTAATAGGGATAACTAAGTGTGTCCACTAGGGTGGTCCCCCCAATTTGTTTCCAAATCCGAATAAAGTAAGTACGTATTTTTTGGTTTTTCAAAATTTTGATTTTAAATGGTGCCTAAATTGACTAAAAAATGTTGATAACTATTCCACTAGACCAACAGTAATAATTTTTGAAGAAATACGAGGATAAAGTGCTCAAAAGGGTCAATTCCCTGAAGGATTTACATTTTTTGATTTAAAGGTAGTTTTCGGAGGTGTGTTAGGGGCGACAAACTTATATGTATATACATCAAGTTCTTCGTTGGACAGTCCTCTCCAAGTTCTATAAGTTTAAAGCAAGATTTTTCCCAACCCTGAACAATTATTCAAAAAATCCCAAAGAGTGATTTTCCCTGTGCAATTTGAATGGGAAACTTCAGGCACCATTTAAAATCAAAATTTTGAAAAATCAAAAAATACGTACTTATTTGTTCGGATTTGGAAACAAATTGGGGGGGAGGGGGGATCAAGACTCTCTATAAAAAATATAGTCGTTTTTGGACCACCCCAATGTCCACCTCAACAATCATATTGTTTTTTGAGCACAATCTTGTTGGTGATTTACATATAACGCATGACAAGAAATTGTCTTCATTTTGCATTGAGCTCGCCCGTTTTGGGAGAAAAGAGTGATTTCTAATTACTTACACGAAGTTATCTAAGGAATATACTGTGATAATCAAACCAATCGTAATAGAAATTTAATTAAAAAGATAATTAATTTCTTGGGTATAATTTCATAAATTGTCATAAAAAATTTCAAAATTTCAAACTTCATAAATTGTCAAATACGGGTTACCATTAAAACGATAAGTTGATGTCATCTCCGGAAAAACTAGAGCGCCTACGTAAGGACTTTTACCTGAATTAATTAGTGTTTATATCATTGCACCCTCCCGAGTTTCAGTCCATTATCTCACAAATTGTGTAAAAAAATACGTCCCACGTTTTGTTTACACTCGTACATTTTATAAAAATAACTTCTGGAAAATAATTTTAAATTTTAATTTAGCTTATGTTATTTGCTTTTGTTTTAAAAAAATCACAGCTTTACGCATAATATAATTTGATTAAAAAGCACAGCTTATATTGTAGCTTTAAATAAATATAAATTATACATATAGTCCGGTGATATTAGGAAAATGCCTCGGAAAGTTTTGGGACAAGCCAAAAATTAGTCTACCCCCTACAGAATTTCCTCAGGAATCCGAAAAAAATAGTGTTGACCACTCAAAATGGCGGCTTTAATGGTTATTTAACTTTTTGTAAACAAAATGAATTTTGCAACTTACTTGTTTGATTATATCTTCGCTAAAGGTCGTAGAAAAACATTCGATCCGTCAATTTCTTCGTCATGGGTTCCCCTATAAGGTAGGTATATGCAAAGAACGAATTTTTCATTGTTAATAACATTTTATGACAAGAAACTGAAAAAATTGAATTTCTCAAACGTCGAACTTTAAAGTACTATAGAAACAAATATAAAATCTGCATGTTAACGATATTATGAGAAATAGTACATATTTTTACCCTTAATGAAATGCTCTTTGTCCCGTTGCAAAATATTAATTATTTTTTTTGCAATTAATTTATAAAAAAAAAAAATTCAAACTGTTATACTAAAAGATCGTATTAATATTTTACAGTTCTGTTTCGGTAAAAATATTGTATTTGACGTACATTTACATAATCAAAAAGAATATTGCAAAAAAATTTTAATTTACGACTTTTTTACGCAAAAAATTAATTTTGCAACTTAAACAAATGTAAATATCTCAGTGGATTTTGCATAAAATTTATTGCAACTAACGGCATTTTAATTGTCATAAAAAAGCACGAATTTAAAAAAAAATTGCTCCGATGCTTTGGAGCCGAGATATGAAGAATTCACGTTTCTTGCGATTGCGGCGAAATTTGAAAATATTTTTACTTGAAAATTTAACTGAATATACCTCAGAATGTATGTTATCACCTACAAAAAGTCCCATGTCTATATATCCAGATGGACCATGGAAAAAAAATCGAAAAAATTGCATCCTTGGCGCTCGCACTCACGCTAGACGCCAGATCCCCCTCCCCCTTTACTGCTATTGGCGTACTTGGGCAGTTTTACCACGGCGGCAGCTTTATTTCTCTTTTTCTCGGCTTCAGGAGTGGCTAGATGGACGTTTTTTTTTTAATTCAACTTATTTATTTCTCAGCTTTCCGATTATTCGATTATTTTTCAATCATTCAATTACGTTGCTTCATAAAATAAATATGTAAAGATTACATACAATTTATTTCATAAGTCATTGATGAGTGAATAGTTTTTACTCTTATTGGGGATAAAAAAGGTATACATTTTGTATTTAAAAATTGATTTATTGAATATACAAAATAAAGTTTATTTTTCTGTCCTCGTTTTTTTTTTAGGTTGATTTCCTGTGTCGGACTCGCTGTCCGTTTCGACTCGCATTTCTGCGTACAGACAATCATTGTCATCATCGTCATTATTTATATCAACATTTTCAATAACTTCCTCATTTTCTTGCATTTCATTTAATTTAAACTGGCAGACATCAATATTAATTTAATTTGTTTTAAACAGCGAAATAGACATCTAATTCATAACATAACAATAATGCGTGATTGCTTAAATTATAGTAAAATTGTGAAAAAAAAACGCTCCTCAAGGAATCACTACTTCCACATCCAGATTTTCTATCCAAGTCTCTCACAACGAAAAAAAAAACAATAAAACTATATGTCACATCGGTAGTGGGGGGGTGGGAATGGTGGTAGTGGGGGTGGATGAAGTAAAACACAAAATTGAGGCCTTTGCTTCTTGTATACACACTAAATCACAATTTTATTTTTATCACCCTCTTTAATAATGGGGGTGGTAATGGGGGTAGCTAATGCCAATAAATTTTTTAGGACTTTAGCTTCTCTTATTTATACTAAATAACAATTTTATGTGCTCTTATTTGCTTAATTTACCCATTTCCCCCAACCCTTCAACGGAATAAAATCAAAATATAATCTTCCACATCTCGTTAAAATACATGCATGTAGAAAATTTCAAGTTAATATATTAAAAGATTCCAGAGTAATCGTGCGCAAAAAGACTTTTTTACTCAAACTTAAAATCTCGACATTTCATGACATTCTAACCCTATTTGAACAATAAAAATTTTTACAATTTTTTTTGCGTTACTATACTTCCACTGGATGTGGAAATAATTATAAGATGTTTGATTATAAACTACTGAAATTATTTTATCTATAATAATAAAATAATAAAGCCGCTGTTATTACAAATTCTTTTTGCAGAGCAACGTAATTGAATAATTGAAAAATAATCGAAGAATCGGAAAGCTGAGAAAAAAATAAGTTGCATTAAAAAAAAAATGTCCATCTAGCCACTCCTGAAGCCGAAAAAAAGAGAAATAAAGCTGCCGCCGCGGTAAAACTGTCCAAGTACGCCACTAGCAGTGAAGGGGGAGGGAAATCTGGCGTCTAGCGTGAGCGCGAGCACCAAGATGCAATTTTCTCGATTTTTTTTCCATGGCCCATCTGGATATAGACATATATACATGGCACTTTTTGTAAGTGATAACACACACTCTGAGGTATATTCAGTTAAATTTTCAAGTAAAAATATTTTCAAATTTCGCCGCAATCGCAAAAAACGTGAATTCTTCATATCTCGGCTCCAAACCATCGCAGCAAAATTGTTTTTTTTTTTTAAATTCGTGCTTTTTTATGACAATTAAAACGCCGTTAATTGCAATAAATTTTATGCAAAATCCACTGAGATATTTACATTTGTTTAAGTTGCAAAATTAGTTTTTTGCGTAAAAAAGTCGCAAATTAATATTTTTTTGCAATATTCTTTTTGATTATGTAAATGTACGTCAAATACAATGTTTTTACCGAAACAGAACTGTAAAATATTAATATGATCTTTTCGTACAACATTTTGAATTTTTTTTTTTTATAAATTAATTGCAAAAATAATAATTAATATTTTGCAACGGGACAAAGTGCATTTCATTAAGTGTAAAAATATGTACTATTTCTCATAATATCGTTAACATGCAGATTTTATATTTGTTTCTAGAGTACTTCAAAGTTCGACGATCGAGAAATTCAATTTTTTCAGTTTCTTGTCACAAAATGTTATTAACAATCAAAAATTCGTTCTTTGCATATACCTACCTTATAGTGGAACCCATGACGAAGAAATTGACGGGTCGAACGTGTTTCTACGACCTTTAGAAGCGAAGATATAAGCAAACAAGTAAGTTGCAAAATTCATTTTGTTCACAAAAAGTTAAATAACCATTAAAGCCGCCATTTTGAGTGGTCAACACTATTTTTTTCGGATTCCTGAGGAAATTCTGTAGGGGGTAGACTAATTTTTGGCTTGTCCCAAAACTTTCCGAGAAATCGTTATTTTTGAATCTAAAATCACCGGACTAATAGTGAGTTCAAACAAATATTAAGACCCTTATTGTGTACACAAAGCTGTTAAAGAATTAAATTAACTATACGGACAAGCTCGCGACATGCGTTGTTTGCAATACATGAATGTCTGTTTAACCGATTATTTATTGATACAAGAATTTCTACATAGAAATCACAAATATTTGCTTAAACGAAATATACGCATAATGTTTGATATTTTAATAATGTTTATAACTATTTAGTAATGCTTATCTCTAATCTTCCCGTTTTAAATTATTAAGATTTATAAATGATAATAAAGTTTTGTTATCATTGTTTTAATATTTGAGTGGACTTTTCATTGTTATTGTAATGTTAAGTATCGGATTTTTTAATCCCCTTTGACCAACAATCTGTTTTAAATATGGATAGGTAAACGATAAACGGTGATTTCTTGGCTAAATGTTTAATGCTCTTATTTCAAGTTGAACAGCGATATGTGTCTACTTTTTGAAAAATCCTTTCTAAGAATTTAATAACTTATTGAATGTTAGGATATTCGCATGAGACACTTTTTTAATTTTGGATGCTCTGTGGTAAACTCGGCTTTTTTGCTTCCGATTTAAAATACAGTATAGACTATTAATCCAGTCAACGGGAGGTTTCACCTCTAACTCGAGTGCTAATGAATGGATTTTGATGAAACCTAACCCTGTGCAATGTGTTTGCAATGACTTTAATAAAAAAGTTTAAAAAAATATGAGTAGGAAATGATCGGAACGGGTTCCGTAACTTGTAGATTAGGTCAAAAAATGGAAAAAAACAATGTATTTACCTTTTTTGGCCCAAAATAAGATGTTTTTAATCTTGTAATTTTTTTCGAAAAATGCATATTTCTCGAGATATGGCCACTGGAAAACTCCAGAAAATGGGAGAGGGAAAATGTAAAAGGTGAAAAAAATCTGAAAAAATGCAGGTGAAGGTATCATCGAAATACAAGACTTTTTTTTATTTGCATTTTTTCTGTAAAATGCGTTTTCATCGTGTTTTTCCGGAAAAACATGAAAAACTACCTGTCTTTGACATTGTAGCGCTTTAAAAACATTTAGAAATTTGAAAAAACTCAGACGTATGAATCTAACATTTTTTGTCTGTTGGAATTTTTTTGTAACTTGCTAATTTTCCGAGTTACAGGCAGTTTTTCACAATAAATTTTTCCGGAAAACTTTTTCACATTTTTAATTTAAAAATTATATTGAACCTTTAAAAATGTTATAACTATATAGGTTTCATATTTTATAAATCACGCTCATTTTTCTGAAATCGATCGGCAATGTCTACATTTTCGGTGCGATTTCAGATCGAAAAATGCACAATTCCAGTATTTTAATCCGTTGCTAAGAAACTATCAGAAAACAGACCGGAAAAGATCCGTTGCCAAGCAACGATCAACAAAACCGTACGGGAATATTACTTTCCCGGCCTAGGCCGGGATTCCCGTACGGTTTTTTGTGTATATTTTAGACAGTAAATAAATACACGCAGACAAACCAACTCACATTAAAATTGCATTTATTAGTAAGCAGTTAGATTGTAATGAAAAAATGTTATGCATTAATACAAATTTCTTAATTTAAAATAATATTGATTGTGATTTCAGAAAAAATAGTATGTGTACTTCGGTGTGAAAGCACATTCCCGGACTTCGATGCTTGTTGGCTTCGGCTAGCGCCTCGGCCAACAATTTGCATCGTCGTCCGGGAATGTATTGCTTTCACACCTAAATACACAATATACTATTTCCGAATTTTCATGTATTTTTTAATGTGTATTTTTTAATGATTATTTATCGTGAGAAATTGTCTGTAACTCGGAAAATTAGCAAGTTACAAAAAAATCCAAGAGACAAAAAATGTTTAGAAGGCCTCAGTGCATACGTCTAAATTTATTCAAATTTCTAAATTACATATTTTTAAAGCGCTACAATGTTAAAGATAGGGATAGTTTTCATGTTTTTCTGGAAAAACTCGAAGAAAACGCACTCTACAGAAAAGTTGCAAACAAAAAAAGTCTTGTATTTCGATGATACATTCACCTGAATTTTTTCAGATTTTTTTTTCAAATTTTACATTTCTTCTCCCCCACTTTTAGGAACTTTCGAGTGGCAATATCTCGAAAAATATGCATTTTTCGAAAAAATTCACAAGAGTAAAAACATCGTATTCTGGGCCAAAAAAAGTAAATACATTTTTTTTCATTTTTAACCTAATTCTACAAGTTACGGAACCCGTTACCCCTTCCGATCATTTCCTACTCTAATCTTTTTTTTAACTTTTTTATTAACGTCATTACAAACACATTGTACAAGGTTTCATCAAAATCCATTCATTAGCACTCAAGTTAGAGATTTTGGTCATTTTAGCGCTCCGTTGACTAAACTATATGAAAGCTATATCTGTTTTTCCGCGTGAATTGTTCAGGTGCCTCGAGACATACTGGGAACTTGAAATTTTGCGAGTAGTTAGGAATTCATCTCAAAGAACAAAGACAATTATGAGAATTCGATCATTCAATATGACGGTTCCAATACGGTGGCCTAAAGTGATAGTTTTTCTTTGGGACTTCCTGACGTGAAGAATGTAATGATATACTCCATGATGATACTCCATATTTTTTAAAATCGATCAAATATTTTGCGAGATATAGGTGGGAGATTATTATTTATTATTCTTAGTTAACGAATTCCATAGCGAAGCATAAACATAACATAAAACACTACATAATTTACACTAAACCCAAAATGCTGGAAGTAAAGCATGTGCGCAAGGCGGACAAGTTATACACCGAAGAACAATAGTGAGTTTGTAGTTTCCTAAAAAACCATCCGCTGTCCTCTTCTGACAGAATATTGAACTTACATATACATGTTTCATTCAATATCTGTTTTTGTTTGTGCATATAAATAGAAAAAGAACAATTTAGAAGAGTTCATCTGCAGTTGGGGCAGGGTGGTCACTCTGCTCAATTCAAAAACTTTATGTTTGAATCTAATGCAAGATTGCAGAACACTGTGTAAGTATCTCGATACTCCAAGTGAAGCAACGTGCAGCGCGGTTAGTACTTAGATGGGTGACCCGTCTAGGGAAACACAGCGATCTCGTCCCACCTTCTAGCGGCTTGTATATCAGTGTATACGCGGAAGTTATGTAATTTCAGACGAGGATTACGTAGTGGATATACCATCCTTCAGAAAGGATGTAAAGCAGGCGGTCCCTTGTCTATTAAATGTTAGGCAAGTAAAAGATCCCTCCTGTTCTTAGGGGAAGAGGTTTTGCAAAATTTCCAGGTTGGGGTTAGCTCGTCTCCTGGCGTCGGTGCTAGGCCCTGGTAGCGGAAATAGGCCGAAAGATTGCAGAAACAGCAATTTTTCTCGAGCTTACTGCCCGTTTTGTGTTTACTGCTCATTGCTCATTCCCCAAAAGACACAACGTGTATTTATGCACCTAAACCTTCATATCAGAAATAAACTATGGCGAAATTCGAATCAAATTTGATTCAGTAGTTTTCTAGATTAACAAGTTTATACAGATAAACAGACCTTTCATACCAAGTAGTTAATTGATACGTGTTGAAAATACATATGTAATAACTCGATGCAGCGTAGCATGAGGCACAAAAATGTTCAAATACCATTCTCACCGACTGCAACATTATCGCTAGACGAGAGATTTGTTCCTTCTGGTGATTTTTAAGTAATTTATTAAAAAAAACTGTATTACTTCCACATCCAGCAGAAGTATAGTAACAAAAAAAAATTTTTTAATTTTTTTTGTTCAAATAGGCTGTCTGTAACTTTTTTTTGTGCGCACGTTTACTCTGGAACCATTTAAGATATTGACTTGAAATTTGGTATACATATGTACTTTAATGAGATCTGGAACTAGATTATATTTTCATCTTGTTCCGTCGAAGGGTTGGGGGGTAAATTGGGGTAAATTTGGGGAAAACAGGTAAATCAAGTAGGTAAAAGTCCAGAAAATTGGTATTTAGTATATACAAGAGAAGCCAAGATCTCAAAAAAATTTTTGGCATTATCCACCCCATTACCACCCCCACTCCATTATTAAAGGGGATGAAAAAAAATTGTGATTTAGTGTGTGTACAAGATCCAGAAACCGCAAAATATTTTTTTACTTCATACTTCATCCACTGCCACTACCATCCTCCTATCACCACCCCTACTCCACTACCTATGTGGGGTATCATTTTATAGGTTTTTGGGATAGAGGATTTCAAATATTATATTATTAAAGTTCCATAAGCAATTATTTCCACATACAAAATTTTTTCGTTGTGAGTGACTTTGGCACCGGTTTTTTTTTATATAAGTAAAAAAAACCTAGAAATTGAAACGTAACACAAGATTTGGGGAGCGAACACAAATGAAACTGTTTTTGATATTCAAAATTCTTTGCTGCTAAAAATTCGCCCATAATGCTGAGATATAGACATTTACTTCATTAGGTATATTTACCTAATTTCGCCATTGTGGTAAATTTCGGTATCCGTCAAAGTAAGTTTAAACAAATTACCAGTTGCTAAAGGTTAACTTTTTGTCGATGTGAAATTCGCCATCTACTTGCCACTTGAGCAACAGAACATGACGAAACGCATAAGAGTTAGACTTAATAACTAACTACCTAGTTATCTCCATCCTTCTTTACTCCCGTTATAAGAAATGGACCGGATGGGTGGCAGGCAAATGGCGTCTTGGTACTTTAATATGGATATGGATCTGTTTCTCCAGCATCTTTTCCCACATCCTATTACTTGTTGGTCACATCAGAGAACAATACAGAATAGTTAATGGTTCACCAAAACTGTTCACCCTGGCACTGCAGGACGTGTTTAAAAACCCGACCTTGGAGAAGAAAGGCGTCAATATCGATGGGAAGTTCCTGAGTCACCTACGCTTCGCTGACGACATCATCCTGATGAGCGGCGATGCCGACGAGTTTGGACTCATGCTAAGAGAGCTGAAGGAAGCTTCGGGAGTCCGTGGGCCTGAGAATGAACCTCCTAAAGACCAAGGTCATGAGTCGAGATAACGTCCAAGTCACACTCGACTACCACACGCTTGAAGTTGTTGAAGAGTATGTGTACCTCGGCCACAACATCAAGAAAAACTAGACCGCAGAAATCACCAGGCGAATTGGCCTGACGTGGGTGGCTTTTGGAAAACTCGATCACATCCTCAAAAAACCGGAAATGCCCATCAACCTAAAGCGGACTCCTGCATCTTACCTGTCATGACCTACGGCCTCGAAACTAACGGGCAATGGAACGTGCGATGCTGGGGATCAGCTTGAGGGACCGGGTCAGGAACGAGATCATCAGGGAGAGAATAAGAGTCGCTGATGTCATAGAGCGTATTGCCGCCAATAAATAGCGCTGGGCAGGGCACGTCGCCAGGGATGACATCAAGTGGACGAAGACCATAATGCAGTGGCGGCTGAGAGAAACTAGGCGGAGTGTGGAGCGACCTCCAACAAGATGGAGGAATGATGTCCAGAGGAAAGCCGGCATTCATGTATTTTGAGTGTTCAGGACAGACAGCGGTGGATAGACATGGAAGAGGCGTATGTCCAGGAGTGGACGAAAACAGGCTAAAGAAGAATGGTTCAGGGAAGAGCAGATGGTAAGCGCTGTCCAAAATGTTGTGACTAAGGGAAAAAATCATGTGTTGTTTTCATTTTGCACTGGAAAAAAAGGCAAGACCCAGTAATAAAATTACTTTATGAAATAATTATGTTGTAGTAACATGTAGTATTAAACTAGGAACTATTAAGTCAGAAACATTCATTAATTGGTGAACCTCCAAATCAAAGACCAAGGATTTGCTAAAGCTGAACAGAAGAGAACTAAAATGTACAGTATTGTACAATAAATGAACAGCTAACCAATATAAGGGCTCGCGACAATCAGAAGAAGAACTACGCTATGCTGATGAGGAACAATAATTTCGAAACACATGTTTATAGATGTTTGTATAATAAACTGACACGCATTTTGCCAACCAAGGTGATGATTCGGAAGATGATTAAAATTTTAAAAATGTATCAGTCATACCCAAAAAAACTGCTGAGAGTATCTATAGAATGTTCAACAATTCTTTAAAAATTTTACAAATCGACGAAGAGTATAATGTTTACATCTAGTTTTCCGTGCAATTTTAAACCATTTCCTTCACACCAGTTTGTTTAACCGGTTGCGAGTCTTCTTTGCAATAAGATAAATATTAATTATGTAGCTGTTTTTAGGACGATGTGGGTACGGTTGTTTGCGCTTAATTCATTAAGGAGCGTATAAGGGCAATCGCGTCATTGATTCTTATCGTTTAAGGAACATCAAACAGGTAACAGGTTTCTATTTTTGTAAGAAAGATGTACGTTACTGGGGATACCCATCGACCACATCGTTAGTGGTTCACCACCACCACAGCATCTTGGAGTCTCTGTGATCAAAAGATCTTACATACACCGTATTCGTATTATACGGCGGTGGTATTTATTTCTTACAGAGTATCAATTAGCTTGTAATTGGGTGCGTGTGTTCTGAACCCGGCTCTCTCGGTGTCTCTCTTCAAGTCTCTCTTTTCCAAACCAGTACGCGGTATGCTCCACAGGAAACAGTAATTGGGTAGTAGTGCATTTGTAATTTAATTGTTCATTATACCGTATGCGACTGTACATACATTTCTGAAATGGGCTACTCGCCGACCAATTGATTTGTTTTTATTGCCAACTCTACCATAAAGAACCACATACTTTTTCGAAGACTTTTACGGTCGTTGCAAAAATATCCCATCAGCAATTTCAATTAGTCGATTTTATAAAAAGGGAAAGTGTCATGGTATTAGCCGTTTGGCAGTTGGCACAAAGTTTTATGTACTTGTAATGATGTACCTACGTACTCAAAGAATTATCAAAATGTTCGTTCTGGTATTTTCAGAATTATAAATCTGATTTTCAATGAAAAACATTCTTAATTTCCTCAAGTTTGTATACAGGGTGTTCGTGAGCAACTGTACATAGCTTGGCCCGCCATATTAATCGCTTCATGTAACTACATGATTTTTTTTTAAAATTCAGGGTAGGACCGAGTAATATGTTTTTGGTTTATTATAAAAAATTGCCCTGTATAATTTTTGTTTGTTTGTGGATACAAATATTACTAAACAATATTACAAAATTTTTAGGCTTCGTCATATTGTCTTATAATAATATTTTGCCGTTGACAGATACCAAAATATTGAGCGGTTTTCTTATGAAAATTGACACGTTGTACATTTCGACTTTCTGACCAAAAGCTCTCGTAGGCCTTACTCGATCCTACGTCTAATTTCTGAGATACAGTTACATGCGGTTAAGTTAAAAAAAATTCGAATTTTATAAATGTTTTTAATATATGTATTTTATATTGTGATACTTTCTAATAGCATTTTAGAATAGTTTGAAAATTAACATTTTTCGTTTTAATAAAATGGCATAGAAAGAAATAAAATTTGAACATTTTGGCGCAGGCGATAGAAAATAATAGATAAAAAAAATTCGATCAAATTAGCTAATTTAGCTATATTTACATAAACGTTGTGTCTTTCTGATCAAAAAATTCTTATTGAATAACTTACAGAAATGGCTTCTTTGACCTCTAATACTATACTGTCACCGAGATCACTTTCCAGCCTCCATTTCTTTATTTTTTAACGGATCGTTGTGAAACTAGACACGTGTCTCATATTACCAAAACGACATTTTTTTATTCATATGTCAAGTTTCTACGACTCCAGGTTTCGTCGGAAGTGACCTCCACTTTTGATTTTTAAATGGTATACCATGTATATTTTTGCATCTTTAGAATCTAGAGGTCATGCTACATATGACTGCTAATTTTATGGCTTTTTCCGCAGCCGATTTTAATTTAATTTTCAATCTGTGTGCTGTAACGCATCAGAAATTGCCCTCCAGAATGTGTTGTGACGCATCGTTAGATTGGTATCGAAAAATTACATTTAGCTGTATGATCTGATACACTTTCATTTTTCAAATTCAAATTTCGAAAAAGTGGTTTCATCAACTTTTTTTTTCTGTGATTAAATTAACAACAACAAAATTCAATACGTATTTTTCTTCATTTATTTATGAATACTATAACAATTTCTGGTGGGTCACGGCTTACTAGATTTAAAACTGCAATTACATGTAAAAATTTCAAAATGGCTAAAAGAGTGATGAAATTACCACAGTCATATGCAGAATAACCTATGGATTCTAAAAATGCAAAAATATACAGGGTGTTTCATTTCAAAATCAAAAGTAGTCTACAACTTCCGGTGAAACCGGAAGTTGTAGAAACTTGACGGAGTATCTAAAAATATCGTTTTGGTAACATGTGATATGTGATTAGTTTCATCTCAATCCGTTAAAAAATAAAGAGATGGCGGATGGAAGGTGATCTCGTTGATAATCGGTATTCTATATACAGTATAATAATGACAATATTGAATTTTTAATACTTTGATGGGGGTATTACAAGTCAAAGGGGTAATTTTCAAAAGTTTTTCAATATTAGAAAGACACAAAGTTTATGTGAAAAAACTTAGCTAATTTAATCGAATTTTCTGTCGGATTCTCCAAAATTTTTCATTTTTTTTCCTCCGCCAATTTTATTAAGACGTAAAATCGTATTGGTTCAAAATATTCTAAAATACTATTAGAAAGTTTCATAATACAAACACACTAATAAATTTGGATTTTCTTACTCGACCACTTGCAACTTTTTGAGTTATCTCAGAAATTAGAATTAGAATTTTTTTAGTCATTAAAACACTTGAACACTACACTCGAACACCCGGCGCGTGTTTAGCCAATCATGGTCACGATTGAATTAATATTTAGTGAAATCTTAAAATTACAAAATATGAAAAACGAGAATGTACAGGGACATTATTCAATTCAGTTTTAAAAAGTTCACATTACTAACCTATGGGCCTGTATTTAAAAAAATAATAATAACGTAATTATATAACTTTAATAATCATTGCAATGATTTAAATATTCGTTTTATGTTAGTCTAAATATGTAAATTGATAAAATACAAATTTATTTTTTGATTTTGCACAATATTTTGGTATTTACTAAAAACAGAATATCTTATAATTTATAACGATATTGGTGTCCAAAAATTTTTTTTATTGATATGTAGTTTTCGTATCAATAATAGGGTTTTTTACAGAGCGATTATTGATGACTTTAACCAAGAACGACTTTTTTAACTAGAATTAGAATTTTTTTCTAAAAATACATTGTTACAGATACACCTGACCAGTGAACAAATTTTAAATAAATGTATAAAACTGTTAAGAAATATGGCGCGTCAAGAATTTGGCAAAAATTAGAGAATCCTCCACGATTTAAATCAGCATATTTTTTAAATTAAAATTACAATTTATTACCAAGCTCAATTTTTTTAAACATTTCATATAATGATAAAATAAATAACATTTCAAAAATAAACACAGTAAATACATTCAGCAGTTTGAGAAATATAAGAACTTAAGCAAATAATTTTTCAGGAATGACTGATGAATGAATTAATAATACTCAGCTTAATGTAGTCAATAGAACTAATAGCTTTCTGAAGACGACTTACGCAGAAAGTGATTATACAATGACACAAATATAATAATTATCCATTTACAGACCATTATTTATAAATTAATTAATTATTAAACCCTATAAAAAATATATCCAAGCAGAGCTGAAACATTTTCGGTATTTCTATTTTAAAAGCGATTGGGTCGAATCAAACTGATGACTGAAATCTTTTAAAGTTAAGGTGGATGGCATGGACATTGATTTGCTCGCAATACAAAAGCTCTAGCAATATTCTATATTTAGAGATTGATATCAGTTTTGCGGGGTTGTATACAAATTTTGTCGATGGGGGAGTATACAATGGACTCCGTATGGTGCGTTACCTCTCAATAGGGACTTGAAACTTGTTGATCTGAGCAGCGGATATTGGGGTAAACGATAACAATCAAAAGCTAGACATATTTAATATAATAATTTTGTAATGGATTTGATTCGATGGCAGAGTTTTGTAAGTTCAACGCACATAAGTACCTACCAAAGAACCATCCACTGGTTTCTCATGGCACCGTGACCAGAATATTTAACTATATAAATGCAAAAATTACTAGTTTTTATTTTTTGCAAAATTTCACCTTTCAACAAATTCAAGAAACACTTTTTATAATACAGTTAATAATGTAAATGAAAAAATATCATTCGATTGTAAAAGGAGAAACTTACAGATTGACGTAAAAAAAATTGCCACCAGCGTGTGATTTCTAAATGTTTTTTTATATAAGTAATTAAAACTCTTGACAGTCTTGACCACCTCCAGATAAAAGCTAACATAGTTTGAGAAGCCAGTATCGAGTAACAGTATTCGAATGTAATGTTCAAATGTTTTGCCGTTTGCGAAATTACTTCATATGCAGTGTCACACCAAAGGTTTCAATTAATTATTTTCAGTTGCTTCCTAAATATCAAAAATAACCAAAATATTTTCTATAATCGTTATAATTTTCGATATTTTTATTTTTAACAACTTCAAATTTTAGTTCTGTTCTAACCTTCCCGCCCATAAAAATGGAGAGATTCTTGTAATTACTTCCACATCCAGTGGAAGTATATTAACGACAAAAAAGATTTTAAAAATTTGTATTGTCCAAATAGGCTTAGAATGTCATAAAACGTCGAGATTTTAAGTTTGAGCAAAAAAAATTCTGTCTGTCGGTCTGTCAAACTTTTTTTGTGCACACGATTACTCTGGAACGTTTAAGATATTGACTTGAAATTTGGTACACTATATATTTTAACTAGATCTGGAATTAGATTATATTTTTATCTTATTCCGTTGAAAGGTTGGGGGTAAATTGAGGTAAATGGGGGTAAATAGGTAAATCAAGAAGGTATGAGTCCATAAAATTGCTATTTAGTATACATAAGTATACAAGAAAAGCTAATGTCTCAAAAAAAATTTTGGTATTAGCCACCCCCATTACTACCCCCACCCCATTATAAAAGGGAGTGAAAAAAAATGTGATTGTGTGTGTACAAGAACCAAAGGCCTCAAAATATGTCTTTTACTTGGGGGTAAATAGGTAAATCAAGAAGGTAAGAGTCCATAAAATTGCTATTTAGTATATACAAGAGAAGCTAATGTCTCAAAAAAAGTTTACTACCCCCACCCCATTATAAAAATGGAGTGAAAAAAAAAATGTGTTTTAGTGTGTGTACTTGATTAAAACTAACGGTAAAAATTTCTGTGGCTAATCTAACCTGTTTACGGAAGCCAAAACACTTTCCAAAAGCGGTTTTTGTCTTTGTAAGTCTTGAAATTCCGAATTTTATCAAAAACTGGTAAAACATACAACTTGAAGATTATCAAATAACTTTGAATTACTTGTGTTAAAAAAGTACATTTTTATGAAAATCGAAATTGAAAATTTATTCCTGACAAAAAAAGTTCATTTAAATAAGTGCCATAGTTTCGAGATATTTAACTCTTAAAGTAGTATTTTCATTTAAAAACGTTCGGCGCCATTTTTAAACCTCCATGTCTTCTAAGGAAAAACCGCTGCCCAAGGAATCACTACTTCCACATCCACTTCCACAACGAAAAAATTTCTTATGTGAAAATAATTGTTTATGGAACTTTAATAATATAATATTTGAAATCCTCTACCCCAAAAACCCATTCAGCGATACCCCACATCGGTAGTGGGGTGGGGGTTGTGAAGGGGGTGGTAGTGGGGGTGGATGAAGTAAAAGAATATTTTGAGGTTTCTGGTTTTTGTACACACACTAAATCACATTTTTTTTCATCCCCTTTAATAATGGGGTGGGGGTGGTAATGGGGGTGGCTAATGCCAATTTTTTTTTGAGACCTTAGGTTCTCTTATATATACTAAATACCAATTTTATGGACTCTTACCTGCTTGATCTACCTATTTACCCCAAATTTACCCCAATATACCCCCCAACCCTTCAACGGAATAAGATGAAAATATAATCTAGTTCTAGATCTCGTTAAAGTACATATGTGTACCAAATTTCAAGTCAATATCTCAAACGGTTCCAGAATAAACGTGCGCACAAAAAAAAAGTTACAGACAGACAGACCGACAGACAGAAATTTTTTTTTCGCAAACTTAAAATCTCGACGTTTCATGACATTCTAAGCCTATTTGAACAATAAAAATTTTTAAAAAAATTTTTGTCGTTACTATACTTCCACTGGATGTGGAAGTAAAATTACTAATTGTTTCTTAGTTTATGAACTTTTCCTGTGAGATTTTTTATTTTTGAGCTAGGACTGACACTTGAGGCGCCCGTTTTCGCAATTGGGAGAGAAGGTGAAACACCAAATCTTTTAGATCTTTTTCAATGATTTTCTTATATTCGGAAATCTGTATGTATTATGGGACCAATTTAGTGATTGAAACACCCACTTCCCGTTATCTAATCGAGCTGAAATTTTGCACACTTCTTTGGTTCTGAGAACAATACAATATCTAATATCGTTCTAAATCCAATATGACGGACGCCCCAAGATGTCGGCTTATCTTTTTCTTCACAATCCCCTTGACATGGGTATCAAATGAAAGGGTTTGACGAGTACAATACGATAAGCTACCTGACAAAGACTAAAAAGTTAAACATAAATAAATTTAAAAAACTTTCAAAACAATGGTTTTCTTTTAACACCAAATTGCACTAAAATGTAAAAAATCATTTCAACTTTGTAAATAAAAAAACATTGGGCGCTCATAAAATGTAAACGTAAATTAAAATGATTAGACGAAGTAATGTTTTTATCAGCGCCCAATGGTTTTCTATTTAAAAAGTTAAAAAAAATTATTTTCTACTTTTTAGTACAATTTGGTATTAAAAAAGACCATTATTTTTAAAAAGGTTTTTTTACAGTTATTTTTCAATATGGAAAGAGGGGAATTACATTTGATGCACATCGTGAATCGCACCGGCGAAATCGAAAATTCGAGCCCACAGAAACGTACAAAGAGTGACATTTTTTGACTTTCGGCGAAATCGATAACCTACTTATTTATTATCAATAAAACTGATTGTATATTTCGTACCGCTATTTTATCATCACTTGAAATCATTTCTTCGCAACAAACTTGTGTAAGTTAGTAAAAAGAAACCTGATGGTAATCTTAAAATTTGAAGAAATCTACATGTACAGGAAAAGATTGAAAAAAATCATCGTAACCCGAAAAAAAAAACCGCTGCCCAAGGAATCACTACTTCCACATCCCAATTGTCTATCCAAGTCACTCACAACGAAAAGAATTTGTATGTGGAAATAATTGCTTATGGAACATTAATAATATAATATTTGAAATCCTCTACCCCAAAAACCTATAAAACGATACCCCACATCGGTAGTGGGGTGGGGGTGGTGATAGGGGGTAGTAGTGGGGGTGGATGAAGTAAAAAAATATTTTGAGGTTTCTGGTTCTTGTACACACACTAAATCACAATTTTTTTTCATCCCCTTTAATAATGGGGTGGGGGTGGTAATGGGGGTGGCTAATGTCAAAAATTTTTTTGAGACCTTAGCTTCTCTTTAATATACTAAATACCAATTTTCTGGACTCTTACCTGCTTAATTTACCTATTTACCCCAAATTTACCCCAATTTACCCCCAGCCCTTCGATGGAACAAGATGAAAATATAATCTAGTTCCAGATCACGTTAAAATACATAAGTGTATCAAATTTCAAGTCAATATCTTAAACGGTTTCAGAGTAAACGTGCGCACAAAAAAAAGTTACAGACCGACAGACCGACAGACCGACAGACAGAAATTTTTTTCTCGCTCAAAATTAAAATCTCGACGTTTCATGACATTCTAAGTCTATTTGAACAATAAAAATTTTTAAAAATTTTTTTGTCGTTACTATACTTCCACTGGATGTGGAAGTAATTGTGCAAACTTTAAACTTTGGTTATAAGTTTAAAATGGGCCAAAGTTCACGAAACAAAAAAGTTGTTTCTGGCAAAATTATCTTTAATTTTATACTTTTAAATTAATTTTATAGCAATAATTAACCGAAATACGGCCATTTTTCGATGGGAGGATGGCGGATGGAATTTTATTCTAAAACAAGTGTTTTAAAGGGACAAAATAAATTGAGCATAGGTGATGTTATATATTAACGAAAAACAGCATTTTTGAAAGAAAAATTAATTACTGAGCAACTACAAAAATAAAATGCCGACATTTTGTTTACAAAAATGTGAAAACGAACATTGAATCGGCCATAATTTCTTTATTTTATGTGATGTAGAAACATACAAAAATCATTTTAAACATTAATTAAGTACCTTTAATTTTGTTTCTTAGAACTTTTGATGGAAATGTCACGGTTTCTAAGATATTCGACATTTTAAACTAAATACTTCATCCTAAAAACGATCGGATGCCATCTATAAAATTAAATATCTCCGAAACCATCAACCCTACACAAATATATAAACAAAATAAATTTATTCTCAGTTTATAAGCTTCATTTTTTATGTCCATGATATTTTCTCTTAAACTAATATTTATTGAGATATTTGCAGAGAAACAAGAATGTTGCAAATTTTTTAAAATCCCTTTACAGTTAAAAATGCAATTTTTTTCTAAAGCAAGCGATGTACACTATATATTAACGAAAAACAGTATATGGGGACATATTTTTTTTAATTACTCTCTACTTACATTAACAATATTGCGACGTTTTTATTAAAAAATAATGTGAAAAAGTACATCGTTTCTGTCATACCTTATTTGTTTTTTATGCTATAATAATAGGAAAAAATCATTTGAAAGCCTAATAAATAGTTTTTCATTTTGGTTATTAGCGTTTTTGGCCTAAGTGCCATAGTTTCTGAGATAGTTAACATTTAAACTAAATACTTCGTCTTATAAACATAGCCCGTATTTCGGATGACATTCCAGAGACGGACTCTGAATTACACGATACTATCTAATACTTTCGTAAAGTTACAATCAGAAACATCGGTCGCTAACAATAAGTATTATTGCCACACAAACCAAAAACATCTTTAAATACAAAATTTTTATTATTGAGATGTTTACCTTTCTCTACAGAGAAAAAGAGTCCCTGACCCTCCAGACAGGTACAAAATTATTAGTCGTATTATATGGTGTCATTACACAGTAAAGTAATTATTCTTAAATATTGCAAGTTCTAAATATTATTTTTTGGTCGACCTAGACAATATCTAGATTTTAAAGATATATTTTAATATTTTTATATAAAACATTAGTAGTTATAGTTGTATTGAATATTGTTCAATGATATGGAGCTCAAAGTATAATAATTATGTTAATAGACTCGAAAGTATTTAAAATAAATTTGTCAAATTCATTTTACATGCATAAACATTAACTCATCGGTTATAAAGCACTAACAGTAAAGGTATGAGTAGAAGTGTTGGGGCTATCAACACTGCGTGGCTCACCCGCCCGAAACCCAACGCAGTAACGCACTCTGCCAAAGCCAAACTAGAGATGAGTTGCTATTTAACGACCTGTTATTTTATAACTGTTATTTGTAAATAGCATTAACAGACTGTTATTTCTGTTCGAAAATAACAGGTGAGAAAACAACAGATAAGAAACACGACGTAGTAAATAGTAGATTGTAATACAAGTGTGGCAAGAGCTTCATTGCAAAACGATGTATGAAAGATGTATCATACGAGTTTTGCAATGAAGCTTGCCACATGTGTGTTACATACTATTTTTTCTACGGTTGTGAAGTTATTTCCCTTTTTTAAAGTCTTTCCAAAATTTTAAATTTGCTACCTGTCAGATTTTATTTAAAGTGACATTTTCCACAGTCATTCTGAAGTTAGAAAATTTGACTTTGTAATTGCAATTCATATTTAATTAATGTACATTTATAGAATTTAATTGTTATTACCAGTAAGTAATATAAAATTCTTTAAGGTAAACACACTATTTTATTCCGGTGTGTGAAGATGTAATCAAGGCGTGTGGCAAATTCTTTGCCGCACGGCGTGCGGCAAAGTGCTATTTTCTGCGTTCGTTTTGAAGTTAGAAAATTTGACTTTCAGCACAATCGTAGAAAAAATGTTTTTGCTAACTGCTGTTAAACTGTTATTGAGAAAACAGCAGCAGTAGGTAATGAAATCGCAACGCAACCGCTAATGTAGATGAATATATTATTGAAGTTGAATATTATTGTGGGTATCTTGTGTCATCAGCTTTATGTATACACTTTTTAGTTGTTATTTTAATCATAATATATCCAAGTCTTTTTGATTTTCTTCTCCGTGTGTATATATTCGATTAACGCACACCGAGTTTAAAAATGAAGGGCTGCCAGAGTTGAATATTTTTGTAGAAATCTCGAGCCATCCACTTTATGTACTGACTTTTAGCTGTTTTTTAAATCATAATATGTTCAGAGCGTTTATATTTTCTTCTCCAACTGTATATTTTCGTTTACCTGCATCTCTAATATTGTCATTGCATACGCTGCGTTTGACGTGTTTCTATGCTGGTATTTCTTTATTAATTTAACATGAAACAATAATAATTAAATTCAGTGCTTCACTATGCGTCGATTACCCGCTGATATATTTCCAGACATGGGTAAGGGAAACTTTCCAATGACTATTTCGGCAGTTTAGTATAATAATGGCGCGTCCATTACCGTAATACAAACGGTACAATCGTGGATTTGTGAAGACGCCGGGTTAACATTAAATGATGCAAAGCTTAAGTACCTATCAAAGGTGCAATATTACCCTGTTATGATCGCGTAAGTTTTTAATTACATGGCATGTGTCGTCTAACTCCCATCAACAGGAAAATAGGGATTTACAAGTGATATTCTTAGAGAAACGGCGCGCGGCGTTCTTTTTGTGCCGAATATTTAGACTCATATTTAATTATTTATTGTTAATTACGTGGTATTAATCTGCAATGTAACAGTTTGATTTAATGTTTCCAATTGGATGAGCTGTTAACTACAAAAAGAGATAAGAATTATTATAATTTTGTACTACCCTCCCATGCCGACTGCATTTTACGTCAATGTCATCCAAAATACGGGCTCTGCTTGTAAACGTTCGGACGCCACTTTTAGACTTTCAGATCTCCGAAACCATTAACTGTACAAAAATTAGAAAAAAAGAAACGAAATTCATCCTTAATTTAGTAGCGTTCTTATTTGTCTCTAGCATGTTTTTGCTCAATGTATACCTTTCGAATTATTTGACGAAAACGTATTTGAAATAACACTTTTTCAAACTAATTTTTTTTTATGCATTTACTATTAAGCTGCCAAAAATTAACGAGATCTAATTCATATGACATTATTCCGAATATCTCTAGTATTTCGGTTGATTATTGCTATAAAATTAAATTTAAAAACACCAAATTGCAGATAATTTTGTCAGAAACAAATTTTACTTGAACTATTTTTTTGTAAATGCCATATTTCCCGAGAAAATAGAGAAAAACCGATTTTTTAATTAAAAATATCCCTTTTCAACCCCCTCCCCTATAGGTTCCCGCGAATCCGTAAAACTCCTACACTTTTTTGTTTCGTAAACTTTGGCCTACTTTGAACCTATAACCAAAGTTTAAGGTCTGCACAATTTTTTTTCGAATTAAAGTAATGTGTTCCTGTACTAATGTTTTAAATCAGCTTTTGTGATTGCTCCACAGAACTGTTGAGTAATGAATATGTACTCTTGTGATTGGCCCTAGCCAATTGAGTAATGAATTATTACCCACGGTTGTGAGTAATCAGCCCTATTACTTGTTGAAAAACGTGTCAATAATAATTAATGAATTACTCAATAGTCATAGGAAAATATATTTTCATTGTACTCCTCACTATTGTAAATATCTGCTCATAGATCCAAATGTACAACGAAACAAGTAGTTAGCGCGAAACATTTATTTTTTCCTCAACTGTACATCACTGCTCGTCGCCACAGTGCCATTTAATCAGTTTCGGATTAAAGGAATTATTAGGAGCCTACGCTGTTCATTTTATACTCTATTATGAACACGATTTGTCAAGTATAAAAAGAACAGTTTAATAATCTGCCACCCCGAAGATGATTACTATTATATTAAATTTACGGCAAATATTAACAAATGTTATTAACTTATTATGGAGGATGGTTTTGTATACAAAAATTAATTAATATTTTGTTTCAATTTACCAATATATTAATTAACCGCTCAAATCAAATAACGTTAAAGTAATACGTACGTACGTACAATGTCTTGTTTAAGTTTTTTTTTACATTTATTATACTCTTCATAAATAAGAAAACAAAAAGTATATTGCATTTAAAAGGCACTGGCGTAGAGAAAGAATTTTTCAAAATTGTGTTATCGAACGAATTTAGAATAACTTTCAAAATATCCGTCTGTCCACCCGGCACGTTTTTTGTTAGGCACGATAACTTAAGAAAGGAAAGTCCGATTGAAATTTGGACAGTAAATTACTGTTAGCCAGAGGAAGAACCACATTTAACAAAATCGGTTAATAAATAAAAAAATTATTAATTATTTAAATTTTAAAAAATTGTCGTACTTTTTTTTTTGTAACTGAATAGAAATATTGTGAGATGTTATTTCCTATCATTATTTATCTATATAATAATATGTTATTAATATACGTTTCATATTAGTGTAATATCCAACCATCGAAATATGATCTTCAGTTAGATACATTATATTATAGACATTGACGCTTAAAAAATGTCTAAAACCAATATTATTTACCCAGAGACTGCGAAGAGTATCCCATAGTATGTGCGATAATATAAAAAGTTCAGTCAGTCGGCGAAGAGTATAATGTTTTACTTTCTCAGATGGCGAAAGTTTTTCGCTTTATACAACATTTGACCTTTTTTTTTCCAATATTTTTAACCGACTTCAAAAAGGAGGTTGTCAGTTCGACTGTGTGTTTGTTCGTTTGTCTGTCTGTCTGTCTGTATGCCAGTTTGTGTGGCCTACAACTCTAAAGCTGTTAGTACCATTTGAATGCGGTTTTCACTAATATGTCGGATGTCATCTGGGAAAGACAGTAGGTTATATTATCATCCAAAAAGTAGAGGGAAAAGAAATAACAAATTTAAATGAGTTTTGAAAATCATCGGATCAGAATCGTCGATCGGAAAATCGATTTTTATGAGTTTTCAACCTTTTTTCACTAGTTCTCAACCTTTTGTCACTAAAAAGGTTAAAAACAAATTTGTCAATGAGCCGTCTTCAAGACAAGATCATTAAAAATATAAAATAAATTTTCCCAGCCATCCCGATAATTGGACCGTATCAGTAATAAGGTAGTAAGTATTCATCCGGGTGATGATAAGGCCCAGTATTCTTAATTTAAATTTAATTTAATAATTTTTAGAAGTGTTTTTTTTTGAAAACGGTGCTTTTTAAAAAGAAATCTTTTGTTTTATTCCCAAACTTCAAGTTTTCGTTATCTCAATAGTCAACTAGAAGTGGTTCAACGTTTGTTTATTTGCTTATAAATATATGTTAAACGCCATTTAAGTCACCTGACCCTCTTAAATATAGCAAGTCTATATTCGTCGGAGAAAGTAGACAGGACCCTACAGTTTATAGTGGAATCCGAACCACTTCTTAGGAATATCTTATAATTAAATATTCGTAGTAGCGCTGGAGCACAAACCCACTTCGCTAGTTGCGCCTAGAGAGCCACGAAGCTATCATTCCCTCAGTGAGAGGTTCCATAGAAAATTTAAAAAATAGAATAATTACAAACAACCTTTTTTTCTATTTTGTTGTTTTCAAAAATATTTGACATTAAGTGAGAGGAACTAAATGAAATTAAAAATGTGTGACGCGGCCAACACAACTTTCGTATACGAGATTGTAATATACAGAGTGTCTCGTAAGTATGTGGCCATGGAGCAAGTATGTGTAAATCAGGTAAAAATGTGACGTTTTATTTTATACCTCAGGGTAGCAACTTGGTACAGATTTATAATATATAAGCCTAACTTATATACCGTGCGTGTAGCCACGCGCTAGGCATAGGGAGTAAGAATTACAACATCGCGTGTGTCAGCTGGCTGAAATGAAATAACTGAGAGCTGGGATGCTCCGCCCGGCGGACGAATTTACGGCTGTGTTGTCAAATCTCTCGCGTTACGTGAATGTACATGCCTAATGGGCAATTACACGCACGGTATCTGTACCAAGTTGCTGCCCTAAAATGTAAGCAAGGTGAGGTCGATTGAAATCGCTACCTGAAGGCAATCCTTGCGATGCTGCCCCCCCTCCACTCATCGTATAAAAGAAATAGCACCTCAAGCGAAAATTTTTGAAATTTAAATGAAATACATGAAAAATATGTCTCAAATATTAGCTTCCATAATTCGCGATGTATTATTTCTACCCTGACCCTCGTATTTTTAATTTATTTGATACTGATAAGCAAAGGCGGATTCGTGTGAGGCGAGGCTTACTGTGACGTCACGCTATTAGGGTTGTTTCAGCAGTTTTTTTTTCACCATTAAAAAATTGGTTGTCCTAGCAGCACAACGGCCATGATAAATAATAAAAACAGCTGCTCAAGGAATCACTACTTCCACATCCAGATTTTCTATCCAAGTCAGTCACAGCGAAAACATTTTGTAAGTGGAAATAATTGTTTATGGAACTTTAATAATATAATATTTGAAATCCTCTACCCCAAAAACCCACATCGGTAGTGGGGTGGGGGTGGTAGTGGGGGTGGATGAAGTAAAACAATATTTTGAGGTTTCTGGTTCTTATATACACACTAAATCACAAAATATAATCTAGATCCAGATCTCGTTAAAGTACATAATGTGTACCATATTTCAAGTCAATATTTTAAACGGTTCCGGAGTAAACGTGCGCACAAAAAAGTTACAGACAGACATACCGACAGACAGATCGACAGACAAACGGACAGACAGACCGACAGACAGATAGAAAATTTTTTTTCGCTCAAACTTAAAATCTCGACGTTTCATGACATTCTAAGCCTATTTTGAACAATAAAAATTTTAAAGAAATTTTTTGTCGTTACGATACTTCCACTGGATGTGGAAGTAACTAAAAGACCTGAGCGTTCACTGAATAAGTTTTGTTATTTTCTTTAAAAATAACGCAATTTAAAAGTCATACGTAATTCTGTGTCTTTCTGTGTATTTTTACGTTCATACCAATATTTTTTTAAATCAAACTTATTTAGTTGCCGATATAACAAATTAATATAATTTTCATTTTTGTCGTAGGGATTTTGGATTTCTGCCAGTGAAATTGGCAGTGTATTTTTTCTTGATTAATCTCCCGGTTAATGGCACTTTTAAAATAATATTTTTACGATTTTTACCCGTAGTCTAGAGACAATCCAGACGCTGTTTATTCTCTGTTATGAAACGGAGTCGACAGCACATGAGTGATTTATACAATTCCTAAAATATGAAACCGACTTTCTAATTTCCATGATAATCGAACTACTTTCGAATCGTTTTACAGCCTTCAAAAATTTCGATTCCCTATTCAATTACCCAAAATTTGAAACCTATCCAAGATGATAACAAGCAAATCGACGACCATGTTTGCATGTGGAGAGCCGCAAGCCATAATAATAAATGTAAAGGTAGATTTTTTGCATACAGCAAATCTGTTGAATGTAGAATACCAGATAATTTACAATCACTAAACATTTTATTAGTTTTCTACTTTATTCGTTTGATGTCAGTGATTTATTTTATGCTCATATTTAAAAGTTTATTCATCCTAGATAGATTGCCAATCTATATTATAAATTATTGTGTTTATTTACTTAGAGAGGAGTTCATGACTTTTATCCTATAATTCCTATAACATAAAATGCTGATCTGATTGCTACTTAGAACTATAATTCAGTTTAAAATTAGTTTTTAATTTTTTAATACTTCTCTCTTTATTTTCTTACCAAAATGAATTTGTCTGTGTTTGTAAAATAAAAGTTTAGAAATCACCAGCTACTAATCAGAGTCTAGAATAATAGACAGAACATGTTCATGTTCTAGTTATTTTACTTCCAGTGGAAGTAGTGATGAAAAAAAAATTTGAAAATTTTTATTGTTCAAATAGACTTAGAATGTCATGAAACGTCGAGATTTTAAGTTTGAGCAAAAAAAAATTTCTGTCTGTCGTTTGTTGGTCGATCTGTGTGCAACTTTTTTGTGCGCACAGTTACTCTGGAAAAGTTTTAGATTATATTTTGATCTTAACTCGTTAAAGGGTAAATAGGTAAATCAAGCAAGTAAGAGTCCAGAACATTGGTATTTAGTATACCGGGTGACACAGGAGATATGTAACATCCCGTAGCATATTTATTTAAAAAGATATTATTTTGAAATTTGGTAGACTTATATAATGCGTGATTGTCCTTTTTTTGGTACAAACAAGAAATTTTTCACATCTACTTCGTTATTTTAAATGGCACCCTGTATATATTTTTTTTCTATCTGATTCTACTTAAATTTCTCTTTTCAACTATGTATAGCAAGATGACATTAGTTTTTAAAATGGCTGCTGAAAACCATTTTATTGCTCTGGATAAAATTTAAAATTAGTGTTTCTATCTTAGTTTTTGTGATTTCGTGGATTTAGTCTAGAGATTTTTCTTTAATATAAAAATTGTACAAAGTCTTTTCCGCTACTGATTAGAACAAAACAAATATGAAACACAAAATTGTGTACCACGGTTCTTTCAGTAGCCATTTTAAAAACAAATGCCATCTTGCTATACATAGTTGAAAAGAGGAATTTAAGGAGAATCAGATAGGAAAAAATATATACAGGGTGCCATTTAAAATAACAAAGTAGATGTCACTTCCGGTTTCACCGGAAGTGAAATAAATTTCTTGTTTATACAAAAGAAAGGACAATCAGACATTATATAAGTATACCAAATTTCAAAATTATATCTTTTTAAATAAACATGCTACAGGGTGTTACATATCTCCTGTGTCACCCGGTATATAAGAGAAGCTAAGGCCTCAAAAAAATTTTTTGGCATTAGCCACCCCCATGACCATCCCCACCTCGTTATTATAAAGGGAGAAAAAATGAAATTGTGATTTAGTGTGTGTACAAGAACCAAAGGCCTCAAAAATTGTTTTTATTTCATCAACCCCCACTATCACCCCCTTCCACCACCCCCACCCCCACTACCGATGTGGCATATCGTTTTATAGGTTTTTGGGGTAGACAATTTCAAATATTATACACTAGTGGCACTTGGTGGTAAAAATCTTGGGTCGATCCTTATAATAAGTTAGAGTGAAATATAAATAGCAAAATAATGTACGTGAAAGAACGCGATATATTAACATTGATGCCAGGCACTTCAGCATGTTAAGAGTTCCGCCGACGACTATAAATAGCTAAAGAGAAAAGTGGCAACTGCGTAGGTTAAATCTGTTTCTTTTCAGCAAATTTGTTTATTTCTTTTCCATTCTACCTAACATTGGCATCGACTCAATATTTTAAAATGCCACTACTGTATTAAAGTTCCATGAACAATTATTTCTACATAAAAATTTTTTTCGTTGTGAGAGACTTGGATAGAAAATCTGGATGTGGAAATTGTGATTCCTTGGGCAGCGGTTTTTTAAATTAGTTTCCCGCTGTGCATTATGTTCGGGATTAAAGTTTGTCAATAAAACAAAACAATTACAATTAAAAATATCTTATTACATTTAGTCAAAATAATAATGAAAATCAAATATTCACATGAGCAGTTTTGGTACTTCCCATTTTCACGTTTCAGACGTTTGTTGGCTCTGTCTATTGGTTCTTTATCTACACAACTACTTGATGGAGAAATTTTGTAGATAGTTGAAGTTATTAGCAACGAAGAAATGGGATATAGTTTTGGAAAATATACAAAGTGAACACCTTGAAGAAAGAATTTACACAAAAATCTGACGGAAAACAATAATATTTGGCATGTAATTAACACAACTGTCAAAAAAATACCTGCTATACTTTTAGTGAAAATATACAGGGTCGCCACTGTAAAGAATAATTAAGAAACTAATATTTGGAATGTACTCGATACTATTACCGAGGGGGAAACCTGATATCATTTTAGTAAAATATGTATGGGGTGGTCACTCTATAAAAGTAATTAACAAACTCAGACGAAATAATATTTGGAATGTAGTTGTCATTATTGTCAGGAAGAAAACCTGATGTACGGTTAATTACAAAAGTACATACTAAAAAAAAATTGTTCGGAGCAAACAAAAATTTTCCTTTGTATATATTAAAGTATTTAAGAAAATGGTATCTAATTATTTATTAGAAAATGTATTTTATTCTGTTTTGGAATATCTTGATGCCTAACTAGTTAGTTCTGTTTTTATTATGCTAAGAGTCTATATTATGTGTTTTTATTAATATGTGTCTTGTTTATCTTATTTTTGCATAATCACTGCTACTGTTTGTATATTATAATTAAGTTTTATGTGTCTTATACTGATTTTGTTTTATTGCTTTTATTCTATTGACATGTCCTATGCCATTGTAACATGGTCTTTTGGAAATAAAGAGATTATTATTATTATTATTATTATTATTATTATTATTATTATTATTATTATTATTATTATTATTATTATTATACGCAACAAAATTTTTGTTTGCTCCGAACAATTTTTTTTAGTGTTTTTTAGTGTGTATACAATTTTTTTAGATGACTTCTAAATTCTAGAAAATTGTAGCTTTTTACAAACTTAAAATTCCAAGATCTTTCCCATGGTCAAATAAAAGATCTTTCACACTTTTTCGGAGACCCTGTATGCCCTACGCGAGACAATATATTATATTCACTACAGTGGTTTCCATATATTTTCATGGTGTTAAAAATGTGAAAACGTTTATTTTCGACTAATTATAGGTTGGATTAGCGGATTGATTTGAAACTATAATAGATAATAAATGCCATTGGTACTGTGATGCGGTAATGAGTATCATTTTATTATTAACATCAATAGCAATGACAAACGTATCAATTTCAAATAAATCCCAAATAATTAATATTAAATCCAGTTGCTAGAAATGATATAGATTTCCCCCTTTTCCGGGTATGTTATACACGCATACGTGCCCCTAAATGGGACTTGCAAATAGGGGTTGTCATTATTCCCAGCACGTGGCCTCTCGTCATTCATGTGGTTTTAATGACTAACCAAATACTGCACTTGACAATATACATATACTCGAACAAATACGCCAAGACAAATTAAAAAAAATCGCTAATGTAAATGCCCTTAAAGGCTTGTTAGTTGATAGTATAGTAAATCTGGCTGGATATGGTGAAGGGAAAGGTATACAAAATTAGTAACAAGCTGTTCTCAGCGGAAATATTTAAACAATAACGTCCTTTTTAACCTGCCAAAAATCCCATTCGCTGCAGTGGCGGAAGTTCGAAAAAATGGCCGCCATCTTGGTTTATGTCGTGTTTTTTTTTGAGAATTGAAGAACGTCTTTTAGTAGCATATTTTTTTATAAAAAATAAAAATAATATACCAAGAAAAACATGGTCGACAATTATATTGTAAAATACTATTTTTACGAAAAAAATCAAATATTTTTTTATTATTCAGGGTACAAAGTTCTGTGTTTTGGTCCAAGATTCATATCTCTAGCTTTAAAACTAAAGGAGATATAAATGTTTATATATTTGTTACAATAAACACGTTATTTAATAAATATATTTTAGTACGTACATTGACATTTTAACATATTTTTTTATTTTTCATTTTAAAAACATTTGTTTTTCAATTCTCCTCAAAAGATCCCTTGAATTTTTTACATAAAATCCATAATTCCTCAGATATCTCAAAAAAAAATAGACAAAAACCTAGATAGCGGCCATTTTTTTCGAAATTCCCGCATTGGGAGAGAATGAGACCTTTGTCAGGTTAAAAAGGACGTTATTGCCTAAATCTTCCCGTTGAGAACAGCATGTTACTGAAATTAATGTGGGCCTACTAATGAGAAAAACGTACTGCGACATTTCAAGGTCGAATTAAATTCATGCTAGCGAGCTGGATTAAATTATGCACGGCTGTTACAAGTTAATAGTGGTCATTTTCTAGATGTGGTTGTCACCAAATTATATATCTAACGCACCACAAAATTAATAAGCCTATATCTGCAGTTTTACTAGACTTCATGTTCCGGACATTTCTTACTAACGTAAGTATACTATATATCCAGGACTGGACTGGTCTGTAGGGGCCCATCGAGAAGAGGCTTCATCCGCTTTTCCATGTATTTTGCAATGTAATTTCATGTATCTAATGCATCACAAAATCAATAGACTCTGCAGTTTTATTAAACTTCATGTTCGTGATATTTCTTATTAACGCATATTATACTAGGACCAGACTGGTCTGTAGAGGGGCAGCGGAAAGAGGTTCATATAGGCGCCGGCCATCTTTTCTCATATTATTTTCAATGTAATAAATAATACATCAGGAGATAGGTAGAACATTAGTTTAATGATAATAATATATCAGGAAAAAAATTAAAATTATACTTTCCATATTTAACCAAAAAACTACATTGTATCTAATACAGACAATCCGTGATTTAGTCCTTTGATAATTCCTACAAGAATTTTTTGTATATAATATAGTGGGGGTTCCCAGAATCATTAATTAATATTTTGCGCAAAAATATCGTTGTCATAGTGAAAAAATGACGGTCAAAATTCATTTTTATAGATTATCTTCTTTTCTGTTAATTTCTAAAATCAGGTGTAAAAAGCTGTCTTTATTTAAAGAGTTTTTCTCTATTGTTAATACCTTACAATTTACAGTCGCCAAAGGGTGAAAACTTGTGCTTCACAGCAGATTTTTGCAATTATATATGTCGCCGTTGTTCGTATGTGGTAGTAGTAATTAAATTAACAATATTGTAGATTATAAAATTTCCCAACACTTTTGTGTAAACAATTTTCTTCGCGGTTCAAAAATTACAGCGGCTCGAAATTTCAAAATTTTTCTCGAGTTTCTGATGTCTGCCCCGTTGTTCCGACGTCATTAATACTCACTATTAATTTTTCAATCAATAAAATTGATTAAAAGTAGGGGCTATTTTCTTATAGCCCAGTCGATGAAGGTATTTACCCACAAAAAGTTGCAAACTGTGTAAACTTTTTTTTTTTAATGAGTTCGTGAAAGTGTGTAGAATAATATCCTGAAAAGTTTACATTTCGCTCGTATGCAGAACATAAAAAAAAGTGAAAAAAAAATTTTTTTCATCAATTTTTTCAAAATTTTGAAATATAATCAAGCTAGGAAAACAAAAAAATACAGATGGATAGATCACGTATTTATGAACAAAAAATGTGGTAACAAAATTTATCGCTAAAGCCACGGTTTTCCCGGAAAAATAGTCAAGTGTAATGTTATAACTCGAAGCGAGATACATGCGTGCACGCGCTTGAATACGCATGACTGTGACACCGACGCATTGAATTACTTGTCACTATATCAGAATTTGTTCAATCTCTATGAGTGTTGGTTCATTTAAAAGATGAACATTGTAGCTTTCTGATGCTTTTTTTGTTTTAAACAAAACAAGCAAAGGATGGAGGGAAAAATATACTTATATATATATATATTATCACGCCCGGACTCAATCGTCGCAATAAAAAATATAGAAAATAATAAAAGGCCTTCAAAAAAATTCTTTCTTTATTGAGAACTGTTAAAAAGTATGTACACTTCATGATTATTATGGTTTATTAAGTTGTAGTAACGTGAATTCAAAAAAGTACATCTCAAATCATTTTAATTTAATTGCTTGATGATTTCCTAGATAAATGTATATATATTGGAGGCTGTAATTTGCCGAGAAATTGACCCATTGGAAAAAATAAAATATCACTATTTCGGAAAAAATGTATACCTACTTTTCGAATGTTCAAACACAAATTCGTTTACTTTTATGAATTTTTTAGAAAATATGATTTATCATATCATGATAAGGAATTGCGATTGTTACGATCTTATCCTTATAACTATGAAAATATCTTTGATTGTTTTGAATATAAATTCTGGAACTTTTCCAAATTTCCAATACATTAATAAATGTATAAGGAATTCAATGGATATAGCTGAAATGTGGATAGATGTATCTGTAATAAATACAATTCAATAAAGGCACATAAAAATTCATGTGAGCGATTCAGCGGCTATGTGTGGTGTCTGTGTATGCGTTCATAATTATATATTTTCCCTCTAGACTCACTATTTATCCTCTTAGTCACTTAGAAAAATGTTAAAAATGTGTAATCAGAAAGAAAAAAAAGCTTTATTTTACTTGTTAGAACTGCTAAGAATTTTTAGAGGTTCCGTAGTATGCATTTAACCGTGCGCTTGGCCGAGCAGAGTGACAAAGTTACTTCACGATTTTTTTCTGGGAAAACCGTGGCTTTAGCGATAAATTTTATTAGAACATTTTTTATTCAGAAACACGTGGTGTACCCACCTGTATTTGTTTTTTTTCTAGCCTGACTTAATTTTAAAATTTTGAAAAAATTTAAAAAAAAATTTTTTTTTCTCACTTTTTTTTATGTTCTGCATCCGAGCGGAATGTAAACTTTTCAGGATATTATTCTACACACTTTCACGAACTCATTAAAAAAAATTATTCAGTTTGGAACTTCTTGTGGGTTTTACTATAAAGTGATCTCTGTCGTCTGGGCTATTAAAACAATGAATTTTTTCTCAATTTTTCGAGTTCTCACTGATCTGTCACACAGCAATTTTTCCTTATTGCTAATAAGTACTTTACGATTCGCATTTGCCCAAAATACTGAAAATTTGTGGTTCACTGCAGATTTTTGCAGTTATCTCAGTAATATAACGATTTATATCGGACAAAATTCAGAAAGTTTTGAAAATTGGTGGAAATGTTAAGGATGGTATAAGAATTAGTAAACCGAAAAGTTCCCACCCCTAAATGGTGTGCTTCGTCCCCGTTTCCACCCCCATTTTGAGGTTTTCTAGATTATCTCGGGAACGGTGCACTTTTTGATAAAAATAGCTATATACAAAATTATTCCGTATAAAATTCTCTATGAAAAACGTGTCTACACTTTTTTCCTGAAGTTAATAGTACCGTGGGAAATAAGGCGCACACATTAATGGTTGGTTCCAGGTAACACAATAAATTGTAGTGTTCACTATAATCTACTTTAAAGTTCAATGCTTACGCAAAAGCAGTAGCTACGAAGCTCCACTTAAAATTATAATAAATGTAGCGTTTCCCCCCTCTCACCCCTAAAAAATATCGCAATTTTTAAAGAAGAGAGAATATTGTATATTGTACTTGTTGCCACGCCACCGCAGAGGTAAAGTGATTGGCGCGGTTTTTTACGTAGTGTCCCCTGTATACCTAATCCACTAATTATCAGAAGACCTGCGTTAATTAATCTTCGTCGTTTTCCATAGATTCGACATTCATGCATGCTTGTCCGTGGCAATGGTAACACATGTGGAGCAACGTAAGCCTGCTCTTCTGCAACTGCACCCTGATTTGCATGAGAAAGAAATTAATTTCAAAACAGATTCGGGAGCTGGTTCTTTTGTTGTCATAGTTGGGGTTAATATACCGCCGACTTTTTTCCATCCCCAATCAGTAGCTTCTAGCGTAACCTTCTAGCAGCAGAAATTGGTGGTAGTTTTGACATTACAGTATTGTTCGGTTTACCAACAACTTTGTTAAAAGACATAAATCTGTATACATCTAGACTTTTTTATGCGGAGGAAGATTTGTATAAAGCTAGAACAAATCGTTCTCCTACGTCTACAATTTCTTCATGACTAGTTTTTTCATCATTAAAAGTTTGCACGATGTCTTGTAAGTCATCTCTTTTAATAAGCACATTGATTGCATTAACCTTTCCTTTGGAAAAAAGACGCTGAGGTTGTGTCTCAACCACTAATAGCGTGTGCAAATAATATTGTTTCTTTATAGTTTTTTAAAAAAGTTGAGGATTGTAAATCTCTTGAACTGTTAATCCTTTTGCTGGTATTACCTTGTCTTTCTTTTAAAAATATAATGTCTTTGTCGAAGGGAGAAAGGGCAATAACAAGCTGTGTCGCACTTATAACATTTTCGATAGCAGTTTGTACTATTAATAAATCGCTGTCGATTCCTTCATTACTAAATTTTTTCACTAGTTCTGCAATCAAACGTTCTTTCTTTGTTAAACAAATTACTCAGGAACTTCTGCTGAATTTCAGAAACAACAGCGTTTTCACCAAATATAATTTCAGGACAGGTTTTTTGCAGTACCCGCTTTTGTTGTTTTAGGCTCTTCGTGCTGTTTGGTTTGCATTATCCAAATAACCATCGAACACGACAGTTACTCTGTTACCATAATGTTTTCTTATGTAACTAACGTAAGCGTTGTAAACGTTATTAAATTCTCCCTTTTTTGGCCATATTACGTGGCGAAGCAAGTATCCTCCATCAATCACATACCTACTCACAAATTTCGAAAATATGGTCTCGTTTTGGAACAGTATTAATAATCTGGTATAAAGTTGCCTTGTTAGTTTTTCTTATTAGGCCTTTGCCATCGAAAAAGGAAAGAGGTACCGAAGCCAGTTCAAAACTAAAGCACGTTTTCAACATCAGACTCGAATGAATTGTGCAAATAATTATTTAAAAATTGCGATATATTTTAGAGGTGAGAGGGTGGAAGCGCTATATTTATTATAATATTAAGTGGAGTTTAGTAGCTACTGCTTTTGCGTTAAGCATTGAACTATAAAGTAGATTATAGTAAAGATTACAATTTATTGTGTTAACTTATGTGTGCGCATCATTTCCACGGTACTATTAATTTTAGGAAAAAAGTGTAGATACGTTTTTCATTGAGAATTTTATAAGGAATTTTGTATATAGGTATTTTCATTTTGATCAAAAAGTGCACCGTTTCCGAGATGTTCTAGAAAACCTCAAAATGGGGATGGAAACGACCTCCTAGGGGACAAAGCACACTATTTAGGGGTGGGAACTTTTCGGTTTACCAATTCTTATGCTATCCTTAACATTTCCACCAATTTTCAAAACATTCTGAATTTTGTCCGATATATTACAATAATTAACTGTTATTTTACTGAACTGTTGGTCCTACGTACTTGTTTAAAAATTACAGCAGCTTGAAAATTTCATCATTTCAACTTCGAAAAATAATTCGGGGAGCAAACGTAAGTTAGAGGGGGGGAGATTTCACAAACACTAAAATACTGAACAATACTATATTAGACGCGCATTTCGCCCACCATGTTGACATTAACCGGAAATGGTTAGAATGTATTCTTCATTCACCGTGCCTTGCTTGTGTATTAACGTATTTTACTTCCACGTCCAGTGGAAGTATAGTAACGACAAAAAAATTTTAAAAAATTTTTATTGTTCAAATAGGCTTAGAATGTCACAAAACGTCGAGATTTTAAGTTTGAGCGAAAAAAAAATTTCTGTCTGTCGGCCTGTCTGTAACTTTTTTTGTGCGCACGTTTACTCTGGAACCGTTTGAGATATTGACTTGAAATTTGGTACACATATGTACTTTAACGAGATCTAGAACTAGATTATATTTTCATCTTGTTCCGTCGAAGGGGGTAAATTGGGGTAAATTTGGGAAAAATAGGTAAATCAAGCAGGTAAGAGTCCATAAAATTGATATTTAGTATATACAAGAGAAGCTGAGGTCTCAAAAAAAATTTTGGCAGTAGCCACCCCCATTACCACCCCCACCCCATTATTAAAGGGGATGAAAAACAATGAAAAAATTGTGATTTAGGGTGTGTACAAGAACCAGAAACCTCAAAATGTTTTTTTACTTCATCCACCCTCACTACCACCCCCTATCACCACCCCGCTACCGATGTGGGGTATCGTTTTATGGGTTTTTGGGGTAGTGGATTTCAAATATTATATTATTAAAGTTCCATAAACAATTATTTCCACACAAAATTTTTTCGTTGTGAGTGATTTAGATAAAAAATCTGGATGTGGAAGTAGTGATTCCTTGGGCAGCGGTTTTTTTTCAATTTTACAATTAACTAATTTCTACGTTTTCTTCTTGGATGTTGTACAAGGGACAACGAAATCTTAAACACACATATTTGTCGGATTGGTATCTCTGACAATATCGTTAAAATTAAAAATAGTATAATAAAATATAATCTGACTTCATAGTAAAATTGAGATGTCCTTTAAATTGTCATCAAGTTGTCATCTAGTACTTTGTATTAAATTTTATATGAAATTTGACATCACGTCACACAGTCTTAGGACTTATTTTCGTATTTATCTTAAAACTGACGCCAAGGACCACCTTGGTTACGGCTTAACGTTAAATAACCATTTTTAGCGTCCTAAAGGGACTTCAATCTAATCTGGATACTTTCTATTATAAATTATAAATCTTTAATTACTTTGAGGATGCTTCTTATAGCGCTTGTTCAGATTATAATTAAAAATAAAAAATCCGTTGATGAAAGGAAATGTGGTTGAGTAAAAATTCGTGCGTTTCATATCACTTCTGGATATTTATATTTTTAGGAGCTCATACAATGATATGAATACCGTACAAGTACAGTTTGAGTATTATTGATTGTCGCAGACAAAAGGTGTCTAGGTACAGTGATATTGTATAACCCTCTCCTCGCGACAATTACGCGTGGCTTTAACCCGCCGTTTTATTCTAATGACAACGGGGAAGACTTTATTACATTTGTCATGTGATATTTTCCTTCTCTATAGAAATCAGAAACTCAATTGATTCTGAGCAACCCTCCTGATGCACCTAAGCAAATATGATGTAGTTTACTTTAATCTTTAGAATTCCATAATCATCAGCAGAAATGAAATGATGTAAATAATTCAGCCATCTCTCTGATAACGCTTAAATATATTTTATGAACGGAAAACTAAAGGCATGTACACTATGTACAGGGGTTGAGTAGAATCTTGTTGCTCTCGCTTGCGTTTGTCCGTCATTCGACATCTTTAATCTTAAACTATAAATGCTGGTAGTAAAGTATAATTTTTTTTTTTTTATTTAAAATTTGGAATATGCGCTCATGCTGGGTTATCCATATCTTCCGTAAATTTCATGCGCTGCGTAGGTTTCCCAGCATTAGTAGTCTCCTGCCTTTCAAGAAAAACACATTCAACAGTCTGTGTTTTGCGTTTCGCTAACATCGTCGTTAGCGACGACGTCTGGTATACTTGTCTACAAATTTTTAGTGCGGATGAAAAAGGCCATGAAAACTGGCCATAAAAATATCAAAGTCGGTACTATTACATGCTGTCCAGAGTACTACAGAGCCGTAGTTTTGCGTATTAGAATCAACAAAATAATACTAGAGATTTAAAAATCGTGTTTTCTGTAGAAAGTTAATGACCCTTCTACAATTTTTAGAGGGATTTAATCAGTCGAAAGTAGAAGGAAATATTTTATTTATTAACATGCTTGCGGTGAGTGAAATTTTATACCTATTTTCTTGTGCTTTTTAGTAGTTCTTGGCTTTGAAATGTAACAATGTTTGATTTTAATGGAGTAGGCTAGAGATACTAGAAAGAATGCCTCGTAAGGGAGGCTTTTTATAATATATTGGCAAGATCAGACTTAGATCTTCAGTATATAGAAAGAATGGTTATTTTCTTGTTTTTCATATTGAATTTTAGATATGGTAAGTGTAGGGCTTCCAAGTCTCGGGAAAAAAGGGTCGTTGGGAACCTCGGGACCAGGACTGCAAAGTCCCGGGACTAGTCCCGAGGTCCCGAAAATACTTAAAATGGCGGATTTTCCTCTATTTTCAATTTGAAGACATTTTGCATAAGTGGTGAATGAAAGAACATCGAAGTATGTAAAGAACTTAAATTTTATTTATACTAAACTAACATAATTATAATATTAACATAACAAACAACGGCCAAGTCGGTCATGTCCATGTAACGAGTAATTAATAATAATACTTATTTATGTATTAATAATAATAAAAAGAAATATTTTAGGGCAACTAGGGCATTTAAAGAGTCACTGTTATGTGCATTGCGAGCTCAGCTGTGACTGCTATACTGTATCGCTGTGTGATTGCCACGCCATCATGTATGCGACACGCGAAACTTTGAAAAATTCGGGACTTCGGCGGTCCCGGGATCTTAGCAATGGTCCCGGGACCAAAAAGTTTATGGCAAAATCCCGAGAGTCCCGGGTCCGGGACTCCCGGTACTGGAAGCCCTAGGTAAGTGGATGAAAGAAGTTGACAAGTCGGTTCGTATTTTTTTTGCCTTAAAATGCTAGGAATCCTATCATGTAATTCAATACTTCGTTAGTATTAGTTAGAAGAGTAGTTGTTTTGACTGATTCTCCAATAATGAGTGTTTTAAAATACTGACTAGTATATTAGCGTGCCCAGATTAGGGCAAATATATAGAAAGTACGTAATTTCATAATAAATAAAAAAGTGTATAAGTTGTGATATGCTAGCATGGTCAGATTAAGTTCAATGGTATATGAAAGGAACGAATATTTTTTAACAATAACACAGGTCTACAAAAAAAAAATCTGTTCCAAGGACTAAACCTATCGTGCCTTAAGTATTTTTATGTGCTGAATCCCAATCTTCAATTAAAAAATTTTTTTTTATCTCGTAGATTTCGAGTAAATTCCGGTTTTTATTGTCAAAAAACCATATTTTGACGATAAAAACTGGGATTTACTCGAAATCTACGCGGTAAAATTTTTTTAAATTGAAAATTCGGATTCAGCACACAAAAATACAGGTTTAGTCCTTGGAACAGAATTTTTTTTGTAGACCTGTGCACAGATCTACAAAAAAAATTTCTGCTCCAAGGACTAAACCTATCATTCCTTATGTATTTTGGTGTGCCGAATTCGAATTTTGAATTTAAAAAAATTTTTACTGCGCATATTTCGAGTAAATCCCGGTTTTTATCGTCAAAATACGGTTTTTTGACAATTTTTGAGATTTACTCAAAATCTACGCGGTAGAAAATTTTTTTAATTGAAAATTCGGATTCAGCACACAAAAATACTTAAGGCATGATAGGTTTAGTCCTAGGAGCAGAATTTTTTTTTTTTTTGTGGACCTGTGTAATGTAAGGAGAAATACAAGATATTTATTTATAAGTTTATACTTGCCGTTAAGGAAAATTGTATTAATCATGAAACCACTCGCCTACAAAATTCAAGAATTTAGCGAGAGATAGACACCCTTTTGTTTCATTTATATAGTTTCTGAAATAAACCGCTGTAACAGACAGACGCTCTGGCGGCGCACAGTGGCACGAATCGTGATTTTTTCGTTCAAAATTATCTAGAGCACTTGTTTCGCAACCAACTGGGATATATATATATTTTTTTAAATATTCGTTATTTAATTTCCAAAAAAAGTAAGAGAGCCGATTTTTGAATTATGCTAACCAAAATTATTGAGCTTAGCCAAAATGGCCGTTTTTACTTCCACATCCAGTGGAAGTATAGTAACGACAAAAAAAATATTGAAAATTTTTATTGTTCATATACGCTTAGAATGTCATGAAACGTCGAGATTTTAAGTTTGAGTCAAAAAAAATTTCTGTCTGTAACTTTTTTGTGCGCACGATTACTCTGGAACCGTTTAAGATATTGACTTGAAATTTGGTTCACATATGTACTTTAACGGAATCTGGAACTAGATTATATTTTCATCTTATTCCGTCGAAGGGTTGGTAGGTAAATTGGGATAAATGGGGGGTAAATAGGTAAATCAAGCAGGTAAGAGTCCATAAAATTGGCATTTAGTATACCGTGTGTGTAGTCGCGGGCTAGGCATGGGGAGAAGAATTACAACATCGCGCGTGCCAGCTGGCTGCAATGAAATAACAGAGCTGGAATGCTCCACCAACGGACGAATTTACGGCTGCCGGTGTTGTCAAATCTCTCGCTCTACGTGAATGTACATGCCTAATGGGAAATTACACGCACGGTATACTAGAGAAGCTAGAGTCTCAAAAAATTTTTTGCCATCACCCCCATTACCACCCCCACCTCATTATTTAAGGGGATGAAAAAAAATGTGATTTAGTGCGTATATAAGATCCAGAAACCACAAAATATTTTTTTACTTCCACCCCACTAAACTTACAAATAAAAACTATTTTGTTATCAATTTTACATAAATCTTGTTACTCAGGGATTTTTGAGGTCGCTGATTACGAATCTGATATCCAAATTGTCATAAATCAACCTATAAGATGGCGGAATCAATCGCGGCTTTAAAATGCTAAAAAATGATGAAAAATGAGATTATTTTGTTAAAGTTTATGCCGAGAAGTTTTGACTATTTCTGATAGTACTTTTAAGTTAAAATAGGCTAAATTTCAAGTTTCAGGAAGAAATTCAAGATGGCGGATCCAATATGGCGGCAGTAAGATGATAAAACTAACTTAAAAATAAATTAAATGCATTAAACTAAATAGGCTACTCCTAAGGATTATTAAAACATTTAAAAAGGACAAAATTTCTGAAATTTTCAAATATATCCAATATGGCTGCCATACATTAATTATCAATCATAAATATGCGATTCAGGCCACCATTAATTTTGAACATAACCTTAAGTATCTAGGTCATATTAATCTTTTTTTTATATATATATGCTAATAATATAATAAATTGGATAAGAAATTGGATTCGCCATATTGGATCCGCCAACTTCAATTTCTTCCTGGAACTTAGAATTTAGTCTATTTTAACTTAAAAGCACCTATCAGAAATATTCAAAACTTCTCGGCATAGACTTTAACAAAAGAATCTCATTTTTCATCATTTTTAGCATTTTATAGCCGTGACTGATTCCGCAATCTTGCAGGTTGGTTTAGGACAATTTGGATATCAGATTCGTAATCAGCGACCTCAAAACCCCCCAGTAACAAGATTTATGTAAATTGGATAAGAAAAAATTTTTATTTGTGAGTTTTATTAAGTTTCAAATATGAAATGACCATTTTGGCTAAGCTCAATAGTTTTGGTTAGCATAATTCAAAAATCGACTCTCTTACTTTTTTGGAAATTAAACGAGTATTTAAAAAAAAAATTTACCCAATCGGTTGCGAAACAAGTGCTCTAGATAATTTTGAACGAAAAAATCACGATTCGTGCCACTGTGCGAAGGACAAACGAGTCATCATATAAGGTTTCGGTTTTCCACTTTTAAGTATCGTTCTCTAAAAGTGGTCCGCTTGATAATTAGACAAACTGTTTTCAAGGAAAAGCGATTTAAGCGAAATATTGTGACTACGTTTAGTAATGCGTGTTATGAAGTTTCGAAGTGGACTTATGCATTAATATACACTAGTGACACATAGAAATCTTGGATCGATGACTATAATAAGATTTAAAATTGGGTGAAATATAAATAGCAAAATAATGTACGTGAAAGAAAGCGATATATTACGATATATTAACATTGACGCCAGGCACTTCAGCATGTTAAGAGTTCCGCCGACGACTGAAAACAGCTAAAGAGAAAAGTGGCAACAGCGTAGTTTAAATCTGTTTCTTTTCAGCATATTATTTGTCCATTTCTCTTATCTTCTACCTTACATTGGCATCGACTCAATATTTAAAAATGCCACAACTGTAAATGACAGGTACACTACGTAGGAGTATGTGGATACGATTATCTGTTATGAGAATTGTTTCTCCAACACCCTGTATAACGGTGTAACTAATTACATAACTTGCGTTAATATGTGATACTACAACTTGCTTCTGCATAATTATTATAATCGTAGGAAACAAAGTCATGGTTAATTGCCCAACATTTATGTTAAAATAATCAAAATGTGAGGAGCCATATAGCAGCGGTGGAAAATTAACTCTTCTTCAACAAGTGCCCGGTACTCGTCCGTTTGAGTAACAAAAACACAAGTATAGATAAATTAGGGCACCGAAGGCAAGTAAAGCAAGGCATGGCAGGTATTGAAGTGGCTGCCATTATCCTAATTATCCTGGTCGTTTGCATATCGCGCGCCTCCTCAAAGGACTCGAGGTGTTTTCATAATTCGCGAGTGGAGCCCGCCTTTGAACTCGAATCTAATTTTCTCTCATCGCTACTGTTTCTGCTGTTTAACGTGTTGTTGATTTTTCTTTATACCCACTTGTCAGTATTTTAATTGTCTTTGTTTTAATGGTTTATCCAAAGGCTTTAGCGTAGTCTACTTGCGTGTAAGTGACTGCCAATTAGGAATGTAAATATGGCAGCTGAACGACTCGGTCAATCCGTCCGTCATCAACTCCTTGATGGGTTGTTATTTTCCTAATTTGTTGTATGCACGATATCTTCGCGGTTCTCTATATCAGATCCCATTGTCATCATGTCATATGCGTATTCGGGACAAATGCACAATGTGCCTTGGGCTAAGCATGTAGAGAACTGTGATATTTTCAATGAACATCATCTTTTGGTATTGTTAGTGGTAGAGAATGTCACGGATGGCAAGCCATGTGACGGGTTAAGAGATTAGAAATCTGAATAAAATCTTTGTTACTGGGTTAGCTCGCAGTGAATTTAAAATAAAGAGTGATGAGTAGTGAATTTATCATATACCGAAAATAATTATATACTTGGGTAACCTAAATATTTTACAAAAAAAGTATCATTATCTCACGAAAAATTTCCATTTTTTGTAGGTTTTACTTATAGAGTGGAGTATAGTAACGCAAAAAAAAATTGAATATTTTCATTGTTCAAATAGATTTAGAATGTCAGGAAAAGTCGGAGATTTTAAGTTTGAGAAAAAATTCTGCCTGTCGGTCTGTCAGTTTGTCTGTAACTTTTTGTGCGCATGATTACTCTGGAACCGTTTAAGATATTGACTTGAAATTTGGTACACGTTTGTATTTTAACGAGATCTGGAGCTAGATTATATTTTGATCTTATTTTGTTGAAGAGCTGGGAGGTAAATTGGGGTAAATGGGGGTAAATGGGGGATAAATAGGTAAATCGGTAAATCAAGCAAGTAAGAGTTCATAAAATTGGTATTTAGTATATAGAAGAGAAGCTAAGGTATCAAAAAATTTTTAGCATTGGCCACCCTACCTCATTATTAAAGGGGGTGAAAAAAATAAAGTTATGATTTAGTGTGTGTGTGCAAGAACCAAAAGCCTCAATTTTTTTTTAAATTCATCCACCCACACCACCACTACCGATGTTGCATATCGTTTTATAGGTTTTTGGGAAAGGCGATTTCGAATATTATAATATTATTAAAGTTCCATAAACAATTATTTCCACATAGTGGAGTGCAAACATTTTTTTCGTTGTGAGAGACTTGGATAAAATCTGGATGTAGAAGTAGTGATTCCTTGGGCAGCGGTTTTTATTTGATGAAGACAAAGTTAAAACCAAACAAAAAACTGGCAGAAATTAACTCAAATCTTCAAAAAAGTTTGTGTGCTTGTTGTCTCTTTGTGTACCCGCTAGTCGATTCAATTTTCAATTCAAATTCAAATATTTATTGGTTTTTTTGATCATGTAAATGATATAAGACAAGTCATTAAAACATTGAAACACTATTTTACACAATAGTTAACAATAGCTTATACTAAAAGTCAAATATAGTGTAAAACACACAATTGTATAAGACGAAGACAAGGTATACTGGAAAATGTACAGTGCAATACAAAAGTAAACAAAACAAGAGTAAAAAGAAAAGAGAAACGGAACGTATCGGGTCATGTTAAATTATGTAACGGTTTGTTGTCGGGTAGCTGGTTTGGAGATTAATCAGGGTCCAGATTAGTTAATAAGACAGCCCAATAAAAATATAAACAATTTATTTTCTTCTTCAAACAGGTAATACGTGGCAGTGTTACATAACATACAGGTTATACAGGTCCGTATCTTTTCCGGTTCTTAGGATAACATTTTCTATTATCAGAGAGAGAGAGAGAGAGAGAGAGAGAGAGAGAGAGAGATGCGATGCGACGTTACTTGCTGCTACTGGAGTGACATCGGGCGTCGGGCGAATATCGTCGATTCCAGAAGTTTCCCAGTTCAACACGCTGTAGGAAGTCTCCAGGTCAGGCTCATCCGCTCTGGTTCTGCCGGCGGAACGGCGTCGGGGAATGACTAACGACTCTAGGGGTCCCAGCTCAACACGCTGAAGGATTCCCAGGGTCAGATTGCATTCGTTCAGTTGTGTTTGCGTCGGGAGATGCACAAAGCTGTAATATGTCCAGCTCAGCACGCTGTAGACAGATTGACAGAATTGCCCGCTCTGCCTTAGTTGATTTGGGGCCGGGGTTTTATATCCGAGAATCGTCACTTACTGGTGACGTAGAACAGCGTATAGTTTAGTGTCGTGTGCAAATCCATGCCTCCAGACGGGAGCTGGGTAGATTTGCGTGCCGTGTGCATATTGATGTCGTGTGTAAATCCGAACATGGAACATGAATTTATGAATGCTTCATTACAAGTTGCTGTGTATTAGTAGGCTTTAAATACAGAAAAACTCTGATACAGAATAATAGCCTTTATCTGATAGAAACACTTTTAATTTTTTTTTAAATAAATACTCTCTTTCCTGATGTTTTATGTCATCCGGTAGGCGGTTAAATAGTTTCTGGCCTATAAATCTTGGAGACTCACTTGTGATTTTTAATCTGGCACAAGGTTCATGGAGTTTATTTTTTTGTCTTGTATTGACATTATGGTAGTCACTATTTAAAAAAAACTATTTCTATTTCTAAAAACATATATACAAATTTCGAAAATATATATGCTACGTAAGGTAAGAATTTTATTTTCTATAAAGATATTCTTGCACGTGTGAATATTCGGTATACCAAATATACATCATAAGATTCGCTTTTGAGCAATAAATACATTTGGAGACATGGTGGAGTTTCCAAACGTGAATCAACTTAGGCATAATATAAATTAATAAGTTGTTCTCTTGATAGAACCCCCCTAATATTTCGGAACAGGTATACTATATAAGAAACTTTGGATATCAAAGTTTCGCAATGATGCTTCCAATTTAGACATTCGTCCAAATATACCCCTAAAAACTTAACATTTTCCTTAGTATTAGAAATACTTGTCTATTTTAATATTTAAGTGATCACATTCCTTTCGCCTACCATGAAATCTGATGACTTGAGTTTTTTCGGTATTGAGATACAGGGTGTTATCGGAAACCAATGGTTCAAAGTATTTAAAATAGCATTGCAATTTTGTTCCAAAACATTATCAGATGGATTTGGTATTATCACAGAAATGTCGTCAGCATACATTGTAAAATGTGCGGTTGATGGCAAAAAATCAATATCATTAATAAATAAAATAAAAAGCTCAGGGCCTAAAATAGAGCCCTGTGGAACACCTACAGTTGAATTTAAACATTCTGAATTAACATTACATACGGTGTTATCGTTTTTATGTTTTAAACTCACATATTGCCTCCGATCTTCGAGGAATGTAGTGATCCATAATCAGATAATTTAGATATTAATAGATTATAATTGATGCAGTCGAATGCCCTGTTGAGATCACAAAATATACCAACAGGACATTCTCCCGCATCAATGAATTCTAAAATTTTATTTAAAAAATAATGTATTGCCGTACCGGTCATTCTACCATAGAATTTTTTAGAAATCACGAAAAGAAATATTTTTGCGATTACAGCGCCATCTGTCTCGAATCGAAAAAAACATTTCAGACAAACTTCACGTAATTTTTGCCGGAAAATCCGATTCTGCAATGAGATTTTAAAGTTGCCCCCCGCTCCACTTCAAGGGGTGAGGGTGGGGTGTCGCGTTTGATATCATTGGATAGCCCTTTTAAAATTATTAAGGACGTGTTTTTTATTTTTTGGATCCAATGTGTATTTCTCGAGATATTTGACCGTTTCCAGACTTCTTGGACACCCGGTATCTATTTGATTAAATAAATAGGTATGAAAAGATGAAAGGAACAAACAAAACTGTTGCGATTCTTTCAAGACAGTGGCTCTAACTTATTTTTCAGCCGTCATAACTTATATTGTACAAAACCGACTTCTTTACAAATTTTAACAATTATGAATTAGTTGAATAGGCGTATTTAATTTCTGGTAACTTTGAACAAGAAAATGCCCATTAAAAATATTTTAAAAGCAACACTGGACTGGCACTGTTGAAATTGTGATGGACACGTGTCATATGTATAGGAACCAAACCGAATCCTGTGGGATGAATGGCAATTATATTTTCGACCAGAGTAACAATGACAAAACTACTCTAATTATTGAACTGAAGCCTCTCTATTCGCCACGTGCGATGTGGTGAACCAGTTCCAATTTGCTGTTTTTAAAGAGTCATTTTGAAAAGGGTTGGAAAGTGAAAAATAATTTGAATACATGTGGTAATGTATACTAGTTAAATTCAATAAATTGACTGACTTGCTTGTTATGTTTATCACAACCGTTGTCAGATAATTTAACATGATACATGGAACAAGGTTTTAAATATCATTATAATTAATTGTATAGATACCCATTTATTATATTATTATTTATTATTAATATAACGTAGTTTTTTGAAAACTCACTTAAAGTAGTCAAAAACGTTTGGTAATTCATACAGAATGCTTAATAAGCATACTTTCGACACAGTATTCCAGCAAAATTACGATAGTTTTTGTGATTACAAATGTTCCTGCCAGATTCGTTATTATATCGTACCTACATCTACAATGGTGCCTTGTATACCCATTATGTTTTCTTTATAACCCATCATAGTCAGAATTACTCCAGTTCGACCTTCTACTAGGTCAGAAAATAAGATTACCTAATTTAGGGATAGTAGGCGAATTTACCTGAAATTGTCCATAATATACCAATAAGGGAAAGGAATTCAATTCAAAGTTGAAAATAGACAAGCAGACGCATTTTGTTCAAGAGGTTAAAGGCATTCATTGTCACTTGTCACGATTAGTATTCTCTGTTAATCGAGGTCAATGATTACATGGACCTATTAATAAGTTAATTTGTGGCAATTTTATGATAATAATTGTTTCCTATTTATTACCTAAATAAGAGTAATTTATATCGCAATGATAGTAGGAGGCGGGATCTTTCAGTTGCATGAGGTTGAATAATTATTGGGATAAAAATTACACAGGTCTGCGAATGTTGTTGGGCAGCTGAGGCCTATTTCCGAAGTAATTTTGAATTGGCCCATCACTTCAGGATTTTGAAATATTTGAGGTTAAGTATTTAAAAAAATGGCTTCTTTGGAAATTTTTGAGGTTATGTATAGAACTCAAAGAAATTTTCAGCCTATTTTTAATAAATACATTATTTAGTACCATCCTTCATCTTTAAAATGAGCTTTCAATTGGTCATCTATGATGTTTCCTCGCAAAGTTATAGCCACTTTAAGGTGACATGAATTTGAAACCACGATCCCCTACGAGCCAACAATCTTAACCAAACGACTCTAAACGAATCAAGATTTAACACAACAGAATTGAAAACGCATTAATCTTAACCAATGAGTCAAAGGGCAAATTGTCATATTTTCGATTACAAAATATATATCTTTTATATATCTATCTATCAACCAACGCATCCTCAAATTAGGTGTTTTCACTGTATGCAAATTTGCTTTTTTGAAGTACTCCATACATTAAAGCACTTACCAATATTTAAACACCATTATTTCATCTATCAATTTAAAATTTCAACAAATAAATAACAAAACTGAATAACTGAACGGGTATTATACAAAACGGGCTGTGACGTCATCGGTTGCATTAACATAACCTCAACTTTTAGGTTTTTAAGTTTATTGTCATTTTTAATGATTATATCCGCACTTCTCATTTGAAACCAGTATGGCTCCAACCAAACATTTAAGAATTGACGCATATGATGTCTCAATATTGTTGATTACTAAAAATGGGCTGCTAATTATAGGTTGGATTTCCAACCTACAAAAATCGTCTTATTTTATTGGGAGAAGATATTTAAAATTTTATGAACATTACATTGAACAAGATTTTAGTTGAAAACACGAGAACCAAGCGGAAATTTTCATAATAGTGACATATTACTCGGAAATTTTTAAGAGATATGTATTTTTGAGGTTAGGTGTTTATGACCGATGACGTCAACAATATAGCTTAGTGTTTTCTTTGAAATTACTCAACTGGTTGTGGAAATTCAAATTTAGTTTTTACTTTTACTTCCACGTCCAGTGGAAGTATAGTAACGACAAAAAAATTTTTAAAAATTTTTATTGTCCAAATAGGCTCAAAATGTCATGAAACGAGATTTTAAGTTTGAGCGAAAAAAAAATTTCTGTCGGTCTGTCGGTCTGTCTGTAACTTTTTTTTGTGCGCACGTTTGCTCTGGAACCGTTTAAGATATTGACTTGAAATTTGGTACACATATGTACTTTAACGAGATCTAGAACTAGATTATATTTTCATCTTGTTCCGTCAGAGAGTTGGGGGGTAAATTGGGGTAAATTTGGGGTAAATAGGTCAATCAAGCAGGTAAGAGTCCATAAAATTGGTATTTAGTATATACAAGAGAAGCTAGGATACCACCCCCACCCCCTTATTAAAGGGGATGAAAAAAAATTGTGATTTAGTGTATGTACAGGAACCAGAAACCTCAAAATATTGTTTTACTTCATCCACCCCCCACTATCACCCCCCCTATCACCACCCCCCACCCCACTACCGATGTGGGGTATCGTTTTATGGGTTTTTGGGGTAGAGGATTTCAAATATTATATTATTAAAGTTCCATAAACAATTATTTTCACATACAAAGTTTTTTCGTTGTGAGTGACTTGGATAGAGAAGCTGGATGTGGAAGTAGTGATTTGTTAGGCAGCGGTTTTTAGTTATAATTAAGTATTACCTTCACAGTCAATGAGATTTTAAAATTTGTGAAAACACCGAATTGTGTCGAGACCAAACCCTTAGGAGGGTGAAAACTATCCTTATACAATACCAAACTACCTAGCTTTCACCCCAAAGGGAACCGAAGAAAAATTTATCCAGAACTCTTAATCGCCTAATCTAATCAATCTAATCGCCAAGATTCTAATATCAGAACACTTAAAAAGTCTTTAACACACTAAGCCCTAAACATGAAAAAACCTATAAACTATACTTACAAAATTCAAAACCCTAAAACCCGTACCCGGAATCATGAATTTTTATGATATCTCTTTTTCTTGTATCAGAACGTCTTTTATGATGAGCATTAGGATTATCACGTTGAAGAGAACAGCAAGTGTCAGCTAGCATCGAAGTAGACCATTTGTTGAGTTCTAGGGGATCATGGTTTCAAATTCATGTCACCTTAAAATGGCTATAACTTACGAGGAAACATCATAGATGTCCGTTCGAAAGCTTATTTTAAAGAGGAAGAATGATACTAAATGATGTATTTATTAGAAATAAGCTGAAAATTTTTTTGAATCCTATGCATTACCTCAAAAGTAGACAAAAAAAACATTTTTTAACTACCTACTTAACATCAAAAATTTTAAAATTCTGAAGCAGTCGGCCAATTCTGAGGCCAGATTCGGATTCAGCGCGAACAATTACTTTGGAAATGACCCCATCTGCCCAACAACAAAACCTCGCAGACATATATGATTATTGGGATATAATATCAAAGTGATGTATCATTTCATACATTAAATAACTTAAGGGAAAAGCAAGAGTCAAAACATTTTTATTTAAGTGCGGTATATTGTATAAGTCGTATACAGGGACATCCCAAGTGGTGGAAATAATTATTTATATTTTTTAAACAATAATAACAATATTTTCAGGAAAAAATATTTTTAAAATTTTTTTTGCGATATTTATAAAACATTGAATTGTTTTTATTCAAAATTTAAGTTCAAAAATGTTTCTCACAGTCGGGGATGATAATTATTTATATTGTTTAAACAATAATAAGAACTTTTACGGGAAAAATTAATTTTTTTGTTTTTTCGCGATACTCATGAAAAAGTGAAAATTTAGTGTAATAAATATTTTGAAATATTTCGAAGCTAATAATTATTTATATTGTTTAAACAATAATAATGATATATACAGGAAAAAAATTCTACATGCTCCGAAAATTTCACCGAAAGAAATGCGACTGGTTTCTCAACGATAACTTCCTTAATTTTTAAGGTATCCAATCGCTCCAAAAATCATTTTGCAGAGCATTTTCAGGGCTACAAGGCATGTAAAGTTGAATTTCCTTGAACCTTTCGTTTCTGAGATTTTTGAGTTTAAAGAGCTCGGGGAAGGTGGTCCTCGCACTCAAATGCAAATTTTTAACAGTGATATCTCAACAAATTTTTATCCTAGAGAAATAAAAAAAAACAAAATTTTTGTACTTCAGCATTTTTTACGTATCTTCTTTAGTTTTTGAATTATTGTGAAAAAACGAAAAATTTTTAAGAAATTTCAAAAATCATTTCAAATTTGAAACAAACCTTTTTTCAAATCTAAGCATCCCAAACCGTCAAACTTCTAGAACATATTGCCAGTACTTAGGTAAATTGTAAATGAATTACGTTCAATTTCAATTCTTGCGGTGAAGCCATTGATTTCATTGCTAATTTTTTCTCCGGAAAAGCGAGACATTTTTTTTCATCATAACTCCGTTAGTTTTTATGCTACCAAAGCTCATTTTAAAGGTCTTTTCAAGTACTTTTAAAATTGTTCTTATATGTTTTCCTCCAAAAATTTTCCGTTTTTCCGTTATTTAACGTTGAAAGGTTCGAATTCAGTTTTCGACGAACAAAAAGTCACCTTCAACGAGCCATAACTCGGTTCGTATAGCATCTACAGAAATAAAAAACCAATCGATTTGTTATTTTATAAGCTTCATTTCTGCTTATAATATTTTTTTTGATAAAACGTAAGGTTTTCGAGTTATTTGTGAAAAATCGTTCTAAAACATGCATTTTTAGATGAAAAATCAACATCTTCAATCACGAATAGCTCAAAAGTATTGACTCATTGAAAAAACTTCATAGAACATTTTTTGCTTAGAATTTATTCCTCTATCGACGTCTGTGGTTATTTTGAATGTAATAATTTCCACCCCCGAGAAGGGGAAGGTAGAAGCGCACATCGCCACTATATAACTTTTGTTCCTTGAACCATTCCCTAATTACTGTCCAAATTTCACGTCTGTCGGTTTTGTTTCCGAAAAAATTCTGAGCGAAAAACCATCAAACACTGAACTAAATTCACTTTTTCATGAATATCGCGAAAACACATATTATTATTTAAACAATATAAATAATTATCAACCCCGACTGTGAGAAACATTTTTGAACTTAAATTTTCAATAAAAACAACTCAATGTTTTATAAATATCGCGAAAAAAATTTTAAAAATATTTTCTCCTCTAAATATTGGTATTATTATTTAAACAATATAAATAATTATTTGCGCCACTTGGAATGTTTCTGATTTTGAATAATATTAAAAAACACATTTGAAGAGCTAAGTGGATAAAGGTGTTATGTCGCATTTTTAAAAAAAATTACTTTATGCAATTTTTGAACACCCCTGATATAGATTTAATTTACGGTGAATTCTAAATTTGTAATATTTTATAGAAACTTTTTAATTATAAAGGCGCCATGTCATACATACAACCAGTAATTTTAGTGGATGTACACAGTTTTTGACAGAAAAATCTAGTTTTATAACAGCTTGATATTGTTCTTTAATATTAGTGTAAACAAAATAACATAACCCAAAATTATCTATTTTATGAGGTATTATTCATTTGAATCGAAGACAAAATAAATAAGTTCCAACTCAAAACCGTTTTGTTTAATTTAATCAAAACTTTAAAAGTGTGACATAACACCTTTATCCACTTAGATCTTCATTTCAAAAAAGAAGTGATCAAAATCGGAGCTGTTGCTGAGACTTAAGAAGTGAAAGCCTTCATTGACTCGACTAATATGATTGTTCCTGAAAACAAATTAGATGTTTCAAAGTATTGACAACATATTCTCATTTCTCAAACTTAACATAAATAGTTGTTATCTGTCAAGGGGAACTAGACACCCTCTCTAGATACTAGATACTAATGGGATGCCTGAAATGAGTTAATTATTTAAATACGATTTCTGATGAAAAAGACAGCAAGCACACCTTTCAAACGTATTCTGTACAATGCGCTATAAAGTTCAGAACAATAATTATTAAATTTAAATTTATGCATTGGTTGCAGAAGTCTTTTTTTAGCAATATTTTGTGTCTGGAGAAATTATAATATTCATTACTTTGCCATAAAATGAACATAATCATTACTGCAAATAAATAACTTGGCACTTCATAAACTGTTAATTAATTATTAGTTACATTGAATCTGCGATAAAAATTAACTCATTATGTATGTTATTAAATTTAATGGTATTATTGAATAAAAATTTCCCGTTTGCCTCCCAGTCATTTCAACAAATTACTACCTTTCGGTAGCAGTGGACATGGTCCGCCCACAATTTCATAAATACCATGTATTTCCCTCGATGTATGTCATAATGTTCTGCGTTTTGCAGAAAACATGCAAATTTAATCATGGAAAAATGCTGTTTGTCAATACTATTCCGGTTTTATATATTACTTCTTTAAAATGACCGTTTTTACCAACGCAGACTTCTGAGCTTGTAATTATTTTGATGTAAGCGATTGGCTTTGTGTGAATTTTTATGGAAGGTTTTCAAACAAAGACGAAACCAGACAGACTTGGGAATGGCGGAGGAAGTATATTTTTCCGTACGTATTAGTAGAGCAGCTTATCATGAAAATGTGGACACACCGGACAAAAACACCAAATTTTTTACAGGCACTAACTAGTTAGGTAGCTTTCAATTTTTGATAAGAACCAACTCCTCCGTCGGCCGTCTTGGATTTTATAGCGGCCATTTTGAAATATAGGCATATTATCAATACCTCGGCTTCTAAATAACTTAGGACCACAAACGTGTCTAGGTATACATATTTGGGGTCAGAGAATATAACTACACAATTGTAAATGTATCACACTATATATTTATTCACTAATATATGTACCAATTACAAACTATTCACCGATGAACTGTTTTATCTGGTGTGTCCACATTTTCTAATGTTTTTTTATTTTGTTTCCGATTGAATTGTAATACAAGATCGATTGGAACAAGTGCATGATCTGTAAGAAAACAATTTCAGAAAATCTAAACTGTCCACTCGATGCACATCGAATCGAAGAAAAGACAACCATACCGGTCTTTCTTGAACAATATCAATGAGTTTAGAAGCTTGGAGTAATTGCCAGTGAAATTAAATTTTGGAAGCGACATGAGTGCGGATGAACTGGTCCAAAACCATGCTGCATGGCACAAATCTTGTTACGTCAAGTTCAGCAATTTGAAGTTGGATGGAGCTAAAAAGCGGGGAAATACTTCAGGAGGCAGCACAACTGTGGAGAAGCGGCGTGAAGCGAGTGACAAAATGATATGAGGTGTTTGTTATGTCGTGGAGGCAATGGACTGTCATGAATTTCGAACATTAACAGCTAATACGAGCATACGAAAAATGGCAACAGAACTGCAAGTAACCCAGTTGTTGGTAGCATTACAAGGTGGTGATCTAATTGCCCTTGACGCCAAATATCATCTGCAATGTTCTACAGCACTGAGAGATCGCTACCGGTCTCACCTAAGGAAACTAGAGCAGGATTTGGTGTTCCAATCCATCTTGTATTACAATTCAATTTGAAACAAAATAAAAAAACATATTAGAAAATGTGGACACACCAGACAAAACAGTTCATCGGTGAATAGTTTGTAATTGGTACATATATTAGTGAATAAATATAGAGTGTGATACATTTAAAAATTGTGTAGTTGTATTTCCTGACCCCAAATATGTATACTTAGTTTATGGTCCTGAGTGATTTAGAAGCTCAGATATTGATAATATAACTATATTTCAAAATGGCCTCTATAAAATCCAAGATAACCGATGGAGGAGTTGGTTCTTATGAAAAATTGAAAGCTACGAACCTAACTAGTACCTGGCAAAAATTTGGTGGTTTTGTCCGGTGTGTCCACATTAACGCGAAATTCGGCGTTAAGCTGCCCCACTATATGTACAGAAACACGCTACAGGTCTCAATCATTACCGAATCCACTTGATTTTTTGTTATCGTTTCGTCTTCTGTCAGAATATTATTGAATTTCATAATGAGTCGCCATTTAATTATTATAAATAATTATTTAACACCGTCACGAGTTTTCGTGAACCATTTCTCTCGTACTCGATAAATAAATCTATCTCGAAATCTATCTATTGTATAAATAAAAAAAAATATTTTTTGTTTAACTCACTCCGACTCAAAAACTGAAAGATGAATTGGTCTCAAATTTGTATTATGTTATTGTAGATGAACTTACCACCACTTGTCTGAAGGACGTGACTGAATTTTTCCTTCTCCAACGTAGGATGGTTTATCTACTCTCAGTGGGGTTCTGTTAAATTTATGTGAGACACCAAGGACCGGTGTCCTGTAATGGACGAGATTACGTGAAAGTTATACCTGCTATAAATTGTTTACTTCTCTCTCCAATCTGCTTTCCGATGGTACACTATTCATAACTATAACCACTTCTTCATTACTTTTTTAGAATTTCTCCCATTAATTTCCGTGCTCTGACCGATTTTCTGAATTACAGACTTGAGAATCTATGAGAATCCTTTACATTCACTTGTCGACCTAACACACGAGAACGCCTGAGAAATTAAACTCAAAGTTAGTCGTTCAATCAAGAAAATTCAAAAGTTCAATAATACCATTTATTTTAAAAAGCCCATAATGTATACAAATAAACGTGGAAAAGAGTCTGTCTAGTTAATAATGTATTTCATGAGAATCTGCCTACCAAACATGGCAAAGGCAGACGCTTTCCTCAAAGGGCGTCATCTCAACTACATGCAATGGAGAATAACAGTATCAATCGACGACATTCACAAGTTTATGTTTGTCTATTTGACTTGGGACTGACGATAATAATATATATTTACTTAAATTTTGGTTCGCTTGGGGCTGGCTCAATAGTTTTTAATAGTGATTTTATTCACGCACAAGAATTGCCTTTCCTGGTCCCTTGCGAAAATGTACTACTAATCTATAACTCAATAAAGATAAGTACCAAAGGTTCACATTCAAGCTACCCGTATGTAAATATCCATATAAGGATTTTTATATTTGTTTTTCTACTGTTTTCTCCAAAATTCAAAATGCGCCTTCCGGATCGAGGGTATATTTTTATAATGGCTATCCAGTGCTCCTGTCCCATGGTTAGCGCCGCTGCCGGATGTACTTGATTTATTTTTATGGTAAAAACCGGCCTTGGCAATTTTTTCCATTTTTGTTTAAAAATTTGTTTTGGAGGTTCGTCTTTTGCAATTTCCTCGGTTTAGTACTTTGTATTTTGCCTGAACTCCTATAATTTTCTAAGCCGTTGTTAAGTGTTCTTTTGTGAATATAAGTTGAGCCGTGAAGCGACATAAGTTTAAGTGAAATTTCGGTAGTTTGGATTCTGTGCCAAGGACGTCGAAAAGTTTCCAATTTCGGCACAGTTTCCATTTTTAAAATTTCGTCGTACTTTCAACATTTTCGCTTTTAGTGCCATCCATACATCGTCAAAGATGAAATTCGGCGCACTGTTGACTTTTTTACTTTTAGTGTCGTCGTCGGCGTCGTCAGAGACGTTAAAAATAAGTCAGTTTTCGGCGAGTTCCCAAAAAAATCTGTTGTGACCTGCTATAAGGTGAGGAATTTTTCTCTAAGTAAATTTTTTGACTATATCGATTTAGATTGATTTTCCAAGGTCTGTAACATTATCACTGCGTATTTGTTAACAAAATATGTTAATATGAGGGTCAAATTTTGATAAGTGTAGACAATATGATTTTTTTTTCGAAGTCTATATTTAGGATTACCAGTTTTCGAGTAATTCGCATGTGGGTTTAAGATTTCCTATTTGACGATTGGTGGCCCGGTACTACCATTGGTTGCTACTAGATTTTTACGTTCTTCTTTATTAAATAAGTTTTTTTAAATAAATAACTCGTCATAACTTCGTTGGTTTTAAAGAATAAAATGGTTGATAAATGAAAAATAATTAAATTTACTTTAAAAGGTTATAGAATAAGCATTTTTTAGTCCAAGTATGGTTTTTAAGATTTTAGTGAAACATTGGCGCGACTCGCTTCCAAAAAAATACAGAAATTTATATAAATTTAAACAATGTTAACTCCGTCAATTTTTAAGGCACGGCTTAAATTAAAGGTTTATAAGCTACAAAAAGGTTTCCTACGTTTTTTTTTTGTATCTATTGCAGTTTCCGAGTTATACAATTGTTGATTTACCAATTTTTTGAGTGTTTATTTAAATAAATTAAGAACACATTCCTTAACTTTTTTAACTTTCATTTTTGAGCAAAAACAAAGACGATACGAAATCTTTCATTCAAGTCCATTCACTCTATTTGGATTCCTATTTGAACACCCTCTTTGAGCGCTTGTAGCCTGGACTATATTGAATGTGTAGTCAACAGCGGGATTTATTTGCATAATACATGGTATTTCGTTCTTCACACATTTACATTTTTCCTTTTAAGGGAAGCGTAAATAAACTAGTACTGAGGATTTTTTTAAAATGAAGTAGATTGGTCAATTAAAAAAATGTTTTCTACTTTTTGATGATACCCCACCGACTGCACGCAAAAGTGAGAATCTTACTTGGAACAAACAATCTATAATTATATTTAAAAAACGCCACAGAGCATCCTTATGTGAAAAATAAATATTCAACCCGAATAGGAGATAACTAATAAAGTTTTGAAACTTGGCAGAGATGTTCATTCGGTCCTACTATTAAACATACTAATAGTACTGAACTTCATATGTTGCGCTCGAGCCGCCATCTTGGAAAAATGGTGGTCCGATTAAGTTTTTTGATTATATCTCGATAACCATTAGGAATTATGTTTATATAAAAATATAGCTTATAAAATTCTCTACAAAGTATGTTTAATAGTATAGTAAGTATAATTTTTTTCCATATGTATTATTATATATAATCTTCTGAGATACGAAAATTGCAATTGATCGATACACTTCTAAAACTGTAAATATTGCTCGTAGAGAAGAAAAGTATCATAATTGTATTAGTTGTAAAATTCTGAACAACATTCAAAATATCCGTCTGTCTGTCAGTCTGTGCATATATGTTCGTCTGCCTCTCCATTCCTCACGTTTTTCTACTCACGATAACTTGCGAGAGGCAAGTCCAATTTGATTGAAATTTGAACAGTAAGTTAATGTTAGCTAGAGGAAGACCTCTTTGAAAGATCTCCTTTTGAAAAAAAATCGTTCAGTAAATACAAAGTTTATAAAACATTTTAAGGTACTTGTATACTAAAATGAACTTTTACAGTTTTAAATATAATTTGGTATACTAATAAATAAAGTGATTTTACACTTGAATTTTCAATTAAAATAAAATCGTCCGTTTAGTTTCGGAGTAATCGATTCGGAAAATCTGACTCTCGTAGGCAAAGATGCATTACTGGACAAAGTAGAGCTCGGATGAACGCTAGGGTTAAGTTAATTTTCGCTCATTTTTTGGAAATATGCTTCAAAAATAAGCAAAACATTAAATAGTTTCTTATTAACATTCTGTTAAAACTTGAAAAAATCGCCAGTCTAGCATAAAAGTTATTAGGAGTTTAATCAATGTTAATTAAATTTGTATAAATAAAGCAGCCGTTGAAATTGATTTGCAACGCTGCATATTTCGAAGATGGCGCGAATATTGAAATTTTTAAAATGTATTGAAAAATAAATAAATTATAGAATATGGATAGTAATAAATAAAAACCCATGATCAATTTAAATTTTAATACAGAATTTCGTTGAAACGAATAAGCAATTTTTGCAAAAAACATTCCACTTGAAAGTAAACCGCCATGTTTTTTACTTTTTATGTCTTTCAAAGAATTGATGAGCATTCTAAACATTTTAGATTTTCACCAAGCTCCTTGGCATTAATCATACGAATTCTTTCACAAATAAGATTTTGGCATTCGGTTGAAAGGTTAGAATCGGGTTTATTATTTCTAATAACTTTTTTAAGTCTTAATTGTTTTTTTAGGGCATTTTTTTTAATAAACCTGTCTTTGTTTTAGTTGTTTTTGTGTTTATAGTATCAAAGGTTTTACAACAAACACTCTTCTTGTGCATTTTTTTTAATGTTTCATACCCTTAATATTTACCGATCGATTTTTTTAAAAAATGCTAGGGTTCTTCCTCTAGCTATCACTAACTTACTGTCCACATTTTAATAAAATCGGATTTTTCACTCATAAGTTACCGTTCTTACAAAAATATGACGGACGAAGAGGCAGACGGACTGACAGACAGACTGATAGACGACGGACACTTTGAAAGTTGTACAGAGTTCTATGATTAACACTAACATTAACATGAAAGTTTTTTCTCCATGGCCGATATTTGCGGTTTTAGAAATGTGTGGATCATATGCAAATTTCGTATTTCTGAATGTTATAATAATAGAAAAAATGCATATAAAATTTTTTTTAGAGATTTTGTTAAGGTTTATTTTTTATATGAAACATAACTTCGATATCGCTATTGGTACAAGCAAAAACTGAATCGGAGCACCATTTTTTCAAACATGGCGGCTAAAACGCAACAGATTATGTTCAAGACTTTTAAAGCATCTTGAATAGTATACCTTAGTGAACATGAACATATCTGCCAAGTTTCAGAACTTTATCAGTTATTTACCTCCAATTTTCCCTAGTTGACTGAAGCAAAATACAAATATTGAAAATCTAAATTTTAAATTGTCAGTTTTATATATTTTCTTATTGAGAAGTACCTAGTCTTTAAAAGCCGATAATTAAACATTTGAATTGTTAATCATAAAATATATTATATTGTGATGTTATTATTATACAATTTTACATTGTAATGTTTTCAGGACTCACCCGACCCCCTATGTACCCTTTCTCTGCTGGCCAGTACCCCTACCCCATGCTCAGTCCAGAAATGTCACAGGTGGCGAGCTGGTAAGTTCTGTCATTTAATTATTCCCCAATCTAATCTTAAGCGGCTTTTGCATGCACTCTTTTAATTGGCAATAAATGGGATTTGCTGGTTGGGCCTTTTGTGAATTAAAGGCATTTAAAGTGGTGTAGCTATGAAAATTTTACGTGCAAATGAAATAAAGGCTTACTTTATCACATCAAGAGTTTGGTAAAATACTTTTGATGTTAAATATGTATGTATTGCTTACTTAAGTATTCTATTTATTGTATTATAATAAAAATTGATCGTTGATTTTATATGAAAAATAAATATAATGCTATAAAATCACAATTCTAGAAAGGAAAAAGATTTAAAATATTTTGTCAAAGATTGAGGTTTGTGTAATATATAAACAAATGTCTTTACGTTATTTTATGGTGAGAACGATTTAGCTACAAGTAAGATCATGGATTCTGACATCTTTAAATTAATTTCTGATGCTAGTAGAGTCCAACCACGGTGTATTTGATACATCCTGAGTCCAACTAAGCAAAAAAAAATGAACAAGGAATTATCTTGCTGCAGCAATTTTAGTGTTTTAATTCGTTTTCTCTATGACAATGAGAAGTTTCGTACTAAATCTGACCATTGCTTCATATAAAATTTAAACAATATAAGTGACAGAATTTTCTACTATTTTCCTTAGTATTAGTCGGAGAACGAGCAGTGTCTAAGATGCATCCTCTATAACACTCGCGAACAACCACCTAAAAAAAATTGATTCTTATGTAAATCGACCTGGCGGATCCGATTTTGGAGTTCGCCAGACAATCCGGAATTGCGAAACTGGCCAAAGCCGGCAATTTCCGAAAAATCTCAAATTTTATGGAATTTTTTTTAATTTTTACTTATCACCCTATATCTCCCTTAGTTTAAGTCTGATTAAATTGAAATTTTTAGGAGAGCGAATTCAGACCTTTGTTATCATGACTGACATGACAGAAATGCGAAAAAATACACCAGTAATATATTTTTTAAAAACTTGGTGACACGAAATTTGTTAAAAATGCAGCAACAAATACTCGATCGAGAAAACTTTTTTGTTTTTAAAGGTAGATGTATATAGTAAGCTACAAAGTTGTAGCCAAAGAACCAAAGAAACTTTTTTCTTTTGGTGATTTTTTTGATAACTGCCTTGGTTTTTAACGTAACGGTGCCGCAATATAGAAAAGAATTATGCCGGCCGCGTCCGGTCACGTATTCTGTACAAGCGGTAACGCCATGCGTAGCTTGATAGTGCCAGGATTTGTATTGTACTAATAACCAATTTAATAATCGTGAGTTTACTTTGAAGTTTATTCAGTAAATTTTAATTTTGAAAAAGGAGCAAAATATAAAAAATAAAGTTTTAAATTTTGATAAAGGCAGTTTAGACATACTCATTTTATTTCCACATTTAACTTCTACTCGTATAATTAAGCAACAATATTTAAGAGACAGTTAACACATTTGTATTTTTTTCTATTGCAAATTATACGCTTTGGGCTTTCAACGGTCTTCCTTTTTTTGTCACCAGTATTAGCCACATCTGTGCTTTCTGCTTTTTGCTTATAAGCTTTTCGGGTGTAATTTCTTCTGCATCAGACAGGACATTTTGACAAAAATAAATCCCTTTTTTCGGTGTAATGTTTCAACTTAAGAAAGATATCATATGACTTTATAGAAACTGCTTTAAATACATAGTCCAGTGCTTCCTCTGTAACACCCTGTACAGTTTCTTCACTATTTTGTTGGCAAAATATGCATTTCATAAAGTTTAACTCTGGGTTTAACTGGGAAGTCGTTCTTAAAAAAAAGTTAAAAAAGCGCACAAAACTGCTGAAGTTAAAAAAATTGCTTAAAAGTTGTCCTTTGTTCAAATTAAATATTAAAACTAGTTTAAAATGTCTGGAAAAGAAATTCCGTTACTTTAATATGCACTTTACCCTCTATGGAACGTTCCTAACGTGATAATAATAATTATTATAGCTGCAACTCATCAATTTTCAATAAGAATAACAGCCAGTTTCACAATCATTGGTTATCTTTTTGGTTGACTAACCAAAACCTGAAAGTTATAATTATTAGTAAAAACAACTTTACCAGACATTCCTACCTTTACAGTAATAAACAAGCTAAAAACGTACTCTTCGCCAATTTACTGAGCTTTTTATATAATTGTTACACATTCTATAGGATACTCTTCGCAGTTTTATTGTAAATAATGTTAGTTTTTGGACATCTTAAATTTTGTGATACCATCTTTGTTGTGAAAAAAATTATATGAAAAAAAAATGAAAAAAAAAATATCCGACCTGTGTGGGATTCGAACACACGGTCTTTGAATTGCAAGGCAAAAGTTTATGGAGATAACATTTCGCTAGATTTCTATTTAATTACAAGCGACAAAAATGAAGAGAATATATTTTTTTAAATTAAATAATTAATAACTTTTTTATTTACTGATCGATTTTCTTCAAAAACAATAGGGTTCTTCCTCTAGCTGACGCTAATTTACTTTCCAAATTTCAATACAATCGGACTTTTCTTTCTTAAGTTATCGTGCTTACAAGAAATGTGACGGGCGGACGGACGGACAGACGGACATTTTGAAAGTTGTTCAGAATTCATTCACTAACAAAATGATATGAAAATTTTTTCTCCACGAACGATATTTACGATTTTAGAAATGTGCCGATCAAATACAATATACTCTTCGTTTTTGCGAAGAGTATAATAATTGGTCAAATCCGAACTATTAATTAACCAACAATTGTAAAACTGGCTGTTAACGTCACAGATTTTTATAATAAACTATTGGTAAAATTCTAACCGTTAGTTAACCAACGATTATGAAGGCTGTAAGCGTCATAAACCACACAGACGACAACTACTCCCTTCCATCGGTTAAAAACAACTAACTAAACGTTTTATAATAGCTATTTATGTAACCTGTTACGAAAGACGTTACACAGGATTGTCTTTCGAAACGTGTAATATACGTGATTTTTTCTAATTTTAAAATTCTAAAAACAATTTAAACATAATAAATGAAATAGGTGTATTTAAAGATCTTAAAAATTAAGTAATCTTTTTCATAGTTACCTTTGCTGCTATCGCACATAATTTTAATGTCAAAATTGACAGACGTTATTTAGCCAAGTTACAATATAATTTGAAATCCTAATTTGATAACATAAGGTAAATCGTATTAATGAAAAAGTTTTGTTAGCGTATTTTGAAGGAAAGAAGAATTTAGAAGCTTCCACTTTATGGACTTAGTATTCTATTTTGTGTTGAATAAACATTGTTTCTTTATCTTTTTGAGAGTTGCTTTTCTTTCCTAATGGATGACATAACGAACTTTTCCTCACCAGTTACGTAAAATTTTACTTTTCATAACTGGTTACATAAAGTAGGACGTTTTGACACTTACGTCAGTTTTAAAAAGTATCACTTTATATGTCAAAATTAGAAAAACCAATATTCACAACGACGCATTATTTTATTTACATAGAGCGGGGCATTCTGAAAGACGAAAAACAAAGCCGCGGTATAAGCCAACCCAATCTTTTATCTTGCGACGCGACGCGGCGCGGCGGTCAGTGTTATATTGTAGCATCGTTTTCTTGAAAACTAAGCAAGGTATCTAAAAATCACCAAAATAGAAAAGTTTCTTTGGTTCGTTGGCTACAACTTTGTAGCTTACTATATACATCTATCTTTAAAAACAAAAAAGTTTTCTCGATCGAGTATTTGTTGTTGCATTTTTAACAAATTTCGTGTCACCAACTTTTAAAAAAATATTACTGGTGACACGTAAATTTTTTTTCATTTCTGTCATATCAATCATGATAACAAAGGTCTAAATAGTATGCGTATTTGCTAGGGCCCCACTTTCAAACTAGCAAATACGCATACGTTCTTAACTAGATATTACACTATTTGTTGTCAAAATATTAGCTTTGCTAAAATGACATAGGTCTGGCGGCTCTGGGATCTCACTCTATTAAAAATTATCTGGATTGTTCTCGATTAGAGGATACAAAAGTATAAGCATTGGGTAATAGCCAGTCCAAATTTCAACACGAAATATCATTTTATTATTTATAAAGCGATTGCAACGTAAATACTATCTCGGTTCTAAATGCAAGTAGAGTTATTTTTATTTTTAAAATGTTTTTATCTACTCCCTAATTCGTCTACCGTTTTTGATTTCATAAAAAATCTACAGATATTTGAATTTATTTATAACTACATTTTCTTAAATTATAAATAAATGCAAGAAACTGGTTTAAATCATTTTTTTTTAAATATGTAATAACTTATTCTTAAAAAAATTGTCCTCCTACAAGTCCATGCACTTGAATTATAAGTATTTTGAGCTGTTTAAATAAATATTTTGCATAAAATTGGGCACGCAGGTTTAGTTAAATAAAAGTCACTTTCACTGACGTATGCATTATTACATCATATTTTTTAAATTTTATGAAAAGGGCCGTTTTTATGGTGTTTATTTTTTTGCAAGTTAACAAATCATTAGAAAGCCTTTTTTTTTTGTCTAGTTTTATTTTATTACGAACCATTCGTTTTTTGCAATGTGGTTATTAAAACCTGAGATAATACGGAATATCAGAAAGTTTTAATGTTGCAACATAAATTGTTTAAACTCTATATGAAGCAATGGTCAGATTTAATGTAAAACTTCTCATTGTATTTGCCACATCGAATAGTTAAAAAAAAATGAAATTGCTGAGCAAAAAAATTCCCATCAAAATTTATTTCGACACCACTACCCTGTCGCTGTTCATTGGTAATTTAATAATTCTAAAAAACCGCTGCCTAAGGAATCACTACTTCAACATCCAGATTCTCTATCCGAGTCACTCACAACGAAAAAACTTTGTATGTGAAAATAATTGTTTATGGAACTTTAATAATATAATATTTGAAATCCTCTACCCCAAAAACCCATAAAACGATACCCCACATCGGTAGTGGGGTGGGGGTGGTGATAGGGGGGTGGTAGTGAGGGGTGGATGAAGTAAAAAAATATTTTGAGGTTTCTGATTCCTGTACATGCACTAAATCACATTTTTTTTTCATTCCCTTTAATAAGGAGGTGGGGGGTGGTAATGGGGGTGGCTAATGCCAAAAATTTTTTTGAGACCTCAGCTTCTCTTGCATATACTAAATACCAATTTCATGGACTCCTACCTGCTTAATTTACTTTTACTTAATTTACATTTACCCCAAATTTACCCCAATTTACCCTCCAACCCTCCAACCCTTCGACGGAACAAGATGAAAATATAATCTAGTTCTAGATCTCGTTAAAGTACATATGTGTACCAAATTTCAAGTCAATATCTTAAACGGTTTCAGAGTAAACGTGCGCACAAAAAAAAGTTACAGACAGACAGACAGACCGACAGACAGACCGACAGACAGACAGACAGACCGACAGACAGACAGAAATTTTTTTTTCGCTCAAACTTAAAATCTCGACGTTTCATGACATTTTAAGCCTATTTGGACAATAAAAATTTTTTAAAATTTTTTTGTCGTTACTATACTTCCACTGGACGTGGAAGTAATTAAGTCACTTGTTCGGTACTTTACGTAATACACATATTTTTTATAGAAACAGCATAAAAAGTCATATACTGTAGTCACATATTTGAGAAGTACTACACAATCTAAATAAAAATAAACATGTCAGATTAAATTCATAAAAATAATGAACTTGAGTTGGAACACAAAATAATAACTTAATAACTTAACACCCACGTTTACATATAGCTGAAGTGATCGTTTCTGAAAGAATTTTTTTACTTGCACGCAAATACAGGTGTTCAGTAATAAATGTCAAGATATTTATTGTTTGTTTCTACACACAAAATATATTGGAAAAATTTCATTTGAACATGGAACTGAAAGTGTTTTCTAGGGGAGCTACGTCCCTCCAAAGTTGGCCCCCAACAAGCAGTTTTTATTAAATATTTATTTTTCAAGGAATGGAATCAAACATTATACGCGACAATTAGGGGAGTGCTGAGCCCCCGCACTTCCCCTTATTACTTCCACATCCGTGGAAGTATGGTAACACAAATAGGTTTAGAATGTCATGAAATGTTGAGATTTTAAGTTTGAGAGAAAAAAAGTTCTGTGTGTCGGTCTGTCTGTAACTTTTTTTTGTGTGCACGATTATTCTGGAACCGTTTAAGGTATTGACTTGTTTGGTACACATATGTATTTTAATGAGATTTGAAACTAGATTATATTTTAATATTATTCCGTTGAAGGTTTGAAGGGTAAATTGATGTAAATGGAGGTAAATAGATAAATCAAGCAAGAGCCCATCAAATTGGTATTTAGTATATATAAGAGAAGCTAATGTCGCAAACATTTTTGTGGGGTGAATACAAAATAAAAAACCGCTGCCCAAGGAATCACTACTTCCACATCCAGATTTTCTATCCAAGTCACTTACAACGAAAAAAATTTGTATGTGGAAATAATTGTTTATGGAACTTTAATAATATAATATTTGAAATCCTCTACCCCAAAAAACCCATAAACGATACCCCACATCGTGGTGATAGGGGATGGTAGTGGAGGTGGATGTAGTAAAAAAATATTTTGAAACTTCTGGTTCTTGTACACACAGTAAATCACAATTTTTTTTCATCGCCTTTAATAATGGGGTGGTAATGGGGGTGGCTAATACCAAAAATTTTTTTGAGACTAGCTTCTCTTGTATATACTAAATGTCAATTTTATGTGCTCTTACCTGCTTGATTTACCTACTTACCTCAAATTTACCTCAATTTACCCCCCAACCCTTCGACGGAACAAGATGAAAATATAATCTAGTTCCAGATCTCGTTAAAGTACATATGTGTACCAAATTTCAAGTCAATGTCTTAAACGGTTCCAGAGTAAACATGCGCACAAAAAAAGTTACAGACAGACAGATCGACATACAGAAATTTTTTTTTTTTCTCTTAAACTTAAAATCTCGAGGTTTCATAACATTCTAAGCCTATTTGAACAATAAAAATTTTTAAACATTTTTTTGTCGTTACTATACTTCCTTCCACTGGATGTGGAAGTAATTGTGATTTAGTGTGCGTACAAGAACCTAAGGCCTCAACAATTTTCTTTTACTTGCCTACTACCATCCCTGTACCAAAATTTTTTTCGTTCTTTTTTTTAAATTTTCAGTAATTCATCCGTTTTGGATGGAAATCAATTTCCCCAGAATTTCTTCATTGAAAAGGTCCTCTTGTTGGGAAACTCTAGAACCAACCTCTTTCATGAAAAAGCAGTTTTATTGTATTACTGCACATTGCACATTGCACAAGCCTGTATTTCGGAAATTTTAGTGAATATCAAAGTGGTCATACGTCAGTTTATAGGCAAATATCACAATCAGTGGTCTTCTGCAAACGGCAATGTTACCCTGGTGGTGGATTTTAAAGGGTTTTAAATCCCAAACGGCAGATACATACCTTCAGACGTTCAAATAAATTAAAAGTTAGTTAAATAGTTTGAAGGAACTGGTTTTCATTTGCACTATTTCAGAAAAATCGTGGACAAGAAGTGCAGTTGTTATTGAAGTAAGTGCTCAAAGTGGCCATCACGCTTTCAAGACAGTTGTAAAGACGTTAGCTATTGATCCTCGTAGTCTAGAAAATTTATGATCTATTTGGAGTTATTTTACAAGTGCTGTTCCGTAAAATAAATTTGTCACTCGGGAGGTTATCGCGATAAGAACTTGAATCTTTATGTGGGCATGGAATATCAAATTAACAAATTATATAATAACTAACCATTGTTTCATGCCCCATTTTTGTTTGTTTTAGGCATACACCGAGCATGTACCCATTGTCGCCGGGCGCGGGCTTCAGAAGTCCCTACCCCAGCACGTTACCGATCTCGACCAGTAGTCTGCCTAGTGATTTCTACAGATTCTCCCCGACCGGGCTGATACAACCGCACCCCGGTCTATCACCTCACCCGCCTCATTTATCTTCACATCCCGCCATCGTTACGCCAGGACCTAAACAGGAATTACCCGACTTGAATCACAGGTAAAAATATTAGATATCTTAGAGAGAAAGTAAATTATGTGGAATAAAATATGTATATGATACAGACGTGCCTGATGTCTGGGAATAAAATATTTGTAGTAATCCTGTAAGTTACAGAGGTGTAATAGGTAGGTAAATAGATACGCAAACAATAATAGCAATGTTATTATGAATTTCTGAAATGGGGGATTAGTACTATTGGTTTGGCACTAGGTTTGTTCAGAATCTCTTTACAAAGTACACACTAGGGTAGTGCAATGTGGTCTAGTTTACGCCATTGGTGCAGTGCAACATATATTATGTGGTCATAATTTGATGTACTATACTTTTACACTAGCTACTAGCATAGATTAAATTTATTCCGAGGTTAGTTCAAAAATTTTCTGCAAATTCTACAATAGTGTAGTGTAGTTTACGTTGCCACTGGTGCAGTGCAGTGCAAGCAGATGGTTGTAATTTGGTGCACTATACTTTTACACTAGCTGTAAAAATGTAGCTATAAGTATATGGAAATATGCGAATATTTTTTACGTTAACTGCACCAAATAGTCAATGGTGTAGACTTCGCAAAGTTTTTGAACAAACTTAGTAAAAATATTGCCATAATAGCCATCAAGTATGCTGCCAATTTGTAAACATCTAATGTTTTCATGACAGTTACTACAAGTTTCTTGAACATCGAACAAGAGACATCAATGTGACAGTCCACTGATACACACAGTACTGGTTATTGTACAGACTTATTGGCACTGGCACTGAAGTGGTATCCACAAACATATTACTGAACACTACGCTCGGCACGCGCCTTCATCTCCAGATTATGGCAACTTGATTGGCGAAATGCTCATCGAGTATGATGTTCCCTATTTTTGCATTTGTGTAAACTATTTTACAGTGTTAGTTTTTATGCATATTAAATGTTTCGAATTAATAACAAATGTTTTACGTAAGCAAAGAAAACTGGTGTAGTAAAAATTAGCAGTTCAAGTTTAAATTTTACCGGAAAAAAGTTTGCATCACTATTAAGTGTAACTAACCAGTGTTACAGAAAAAAACTAGTGGGTAACAAATCTTATTAAATGGGAAAATTAAGGATCAATAATATAGTGTATTATTACATAAAAAAACAAACCGATAGCACGAATGTTGTAAAACTACAGTAAATTAGCGCGCAAAATCATCTATAAAATAACAAAAATAAGAGCGGTCCAAAATTAGAACCATGAGGGATTGCTAATTATCGCTTGAACTATAAATTACATTTCATGTGTACAATAGCAATGGATGTTATTCTTAAACAATTATATATTTTTCAAATAATCCTGCGCACAATCGTCATTTTGTATCACCATCTATTGACTTCGTCTGCTCGAGAGCTTTCTTTACGTTTTCTAACGCGGTATTCTGCATAGTAGGGATATCGATTTTTAAAATTTGAGTACTTTGACCAATATAAATTGGCCATTTTCTGTTCTCAAATTCTCTCTTTCACAGCTAATGTACCTATGATTCCTAGAAATTGTCAACATCAACTGTGTTGTTTACCGAGTCTGTTTCTTCAAAAAAGTAGAACTTGTTCCAAATATTTTACAAAATAATGATTTTTATAATTTGTTAGAAGTTTTCCTGTATGCAACTGTAAAAATTTAATTTTTGTTGAAATTACTCTAAGAATTGACACGTAGCCCTCGCTACCTAAAATGTAGTTGTTGCTGTGAATATTACCTTGTAACATGAAAATAAGTGAACATAAATATATGTATTTTTACTTTTCTCGCTTACTGAAGGAGAGTATTATAATCGTGGAAAAATTACTTTTCGAGATTTCTTAGGGTGTTTACGTTTTAGGTTATGTATGTAAATGTAAATCTCGAATGTAATTCTCTGTAAATGACGTTTGTAATATGGGTGTTTCTCTACTAATGGGAAAATTTGTGTCCAGAGGAAACTAAATGTCAAAAAATACAAAATACTAATTTTTTTTCATTAAAATTAAGGTAAATGATTGGTTATGTCGACCCTATATAAGGATAACTAAAAATTCCCGAAATTTTCAAATTTTATGGAAGTAGAGTTAAATTGTCAGTGCCCTGGTGTGTCCCAAACCTGAAATCAAAGATACCAACAGTTGTAAATATTAAATTTTCTTTTTATTCATTATTATTATTACTCAAACTATTTTATGATAATGGTGGTTGGCAATGTACATTGTTATATGATCTTTTTTGAAAATTATCATCTTAAAATACTGCATAAAATATTGTCCTACACTTTTTGACGTCAGTCCCCAGCCACATTTAAATAGTAGATTGTAATACAAGTGTGGCAAGGGCTTCATTGCAAAACGATGTATGAAAGTAGGAACACGAGCGCAGCGAGTGTTCGTATCATACGAGTTTTGCAATGAAGCTTGCCACACGTGTGTTACATACTATTTTTTCTACGGTTGTGAAGTTATTTCCCTTTTCAAAGTCTTTCCAAAATTTTAAATTTGCTGCTTGTCAGATTTTATTTAAAGTGACATTTTCCGCTGTCATTTTGAAGTAAGAAAATTTGACTTTGTAATTGCAATCCATGTGTAATTAATGTACATTTATAGAATTTAATTGTTATTACCAGTAAGTAATATAAAATTCTTTAAGGTAAACACACTATTTTATTCCGGTGCGTGAAGATGTAATCAAGGCGTGTGGCAAATCCTTTGCCGCACGGCGTGCGGCAAAGTGATATTTTCTGCACTCATTTTGAAGTTAGAAAATTTGACTTTCAGCACAATCGTAGAAAAAATCTATTGAAAGCGAATCTACGTCTGGATTAACCACGTAGTTACGCTAAACGAAACGCATCCAACATGAAGTTTGTACAAATGAAACATGACGTTTTGGCACTATTTTGTTTAAGTAGTGAATCGGTCTTTGGTGCTAAGCAGATGTGTCTGGACTACTCAGTTCTCTGGTTAGCTTTTTTGGGTTTAATTTTCTCGATTTGAATTATTGTTCAGTTATTATACATTTTATAAACAAAAATATACTACTATTGCCACTAGTGGATTGCGTAATTATTGTAACTTTTTTAATAATGATCGATTCTTAACGAATTTGTCAGTACCCTGTCGTCAGCCCCCTGCCAAAAAATAGTAATAAATTAATAATTACCTAGTTTTTAGTATAATTAATATAAAAATCGACACAAAAATTGATATTCTGAAGATATTCTTAAATTCTTAAAATAAACCATATATTAGATTTTAAGCGTAGAAGTTGATTTTAATTTTCTTTTTGATTTAGAATTGTTTTCTTTTTTGAGAATTTTAATTTTTGTTTCAAAAGAGTTTTGTTAATTTATGTTACTCAGAGAATAATAGAAAACTTTAAATATAATAATCTACTGTAATTTCTTTAATTTTTGTTCCACAAAGTCAATTCAATGGGCAAGGGTCTCAGTACCCTGGAATCATATTTTAGTAAATCGTAAATAAAATGAATACTGCTGGATAACTTCACTGGCCCTTCATAATAGAGGAAGAGTTAGACTGTACCTTTATATTAAAGTAGTGTTATCCCCTATTAATTAAAAAAAAGTTCTCGGACAAACTTGTATTGGCAGATTTCCCGTTAGTAGAGAAACACCCATATACTAACAAAAAACTTTCATATTTCTTATGTATCTATTTGCCCTATCACATATCCCGATATAAATATAAAATAAATATAAGTTTCAAGAGGCAATATACATATGTAAATAGTAGGTTGAAGGTTTTTGCCGTTTTAACCCTTCTGGGGTGAAACGAAAAAAACTAAAAAAGGAACTTGTTCCTTTTTGAGTTTGTTTCCGCAAAATATAACACGTTAATTTTACTTCTAAATTCACCCAAAATGTAATAGGTAATATTACTTTATCCAGTTCCTTATTAACCCCGTTTTTTTGCCTCTGAGAACTGGACTACAATAAAACAGCCTATCCATGTCATCAATAGTTGCATCCTCAACAAATTTGCCTTCCAATTTGCCTTGGATGGGGAGCTGTCATAGTCCTAAACTAGATCAGCTAAGTTTCTTACAATAATCTAATGAAACTTTCTGGGTTTTTAATCAGACTTGAACTTTATGATGGACTATAACTCTTAAAATAATTTCTAATAGTATTTCACGCCTACTATAACGGTTATATAGAGTTGTTATTTCTACTAAATGATATGGTAATAATATATAAAGATATCTTGTATAAGAAGAGTATCCAACCGTGTAGATGTTAGAAGTACTTACATTTCGATTTCCCTACTATTGGCAGATTATTTGACCCCAAAAATTAAATTGAGAAAATCGCACGGCGAGGAATCGAGCGCTAATTGCCGCCTCGCGGTAATCCTAGTCGGGGGCGGCCATGCGAGAAATGAGATCCAAGATTGGTTATCGACATTGCGGCCATTGGCCAGCCGTTGCCCGGCAACCGCATCTCGTTTTGTACCCGAAGGGTTGCCAATACGGCGGTGGTCTCACTTTTACCGCCACTCGTTTCGTTTTTGTTTGGTTTTCATTTGGCTCGTATTTGTTCAAGCGCCTGGCCTTCTATGTTCGATTCTGTTCTTTGCAGCAATTGCAATTTGCAATCTAACGTGGTCTGCTTTAAATTATATCCACCGCAACGATTCTCTAATTTTTTTTTCTGTGAAATCGGTAATGAGTCCTTTTGATCTTTGAGTTTCACGTAAAGCTAGCGTTTAACATTTTAATTTCGTCTGTTGTAGTGATGGTGTAAGCATTTTATTATTGCCGGTGTACGTTCTAACAAACAGTAGGTACATATTACAAGAAAAATTTGTTGGGCCAGTAGCGCAACACATAGCACTTTAGTTTTACCTACAAAACAACGTAATTCAAGGAAATGACTAATGCATAGAATTAATTTATGGTGTACAATTAAAATCTGTAGGAAACCGTCTTTCCTTTGAAGTATTTCCACAAACACCTAAACATTGCACTCGAATACTATCACTTCATGCGCGTTTCGCCAACCATGTTAGCATCGTCTGGAGATGATGTCTTGCAATAGCAAATTTTCCTTGTAAACATTCAAGAAATGTAGTAAAAAGTTTTGGAAAGAAACCAAATCGCGGAACACATTTGTTTAAACAAAATAATTTTAAAAATAGGCTTTCGCCTTTTTTCTTAAATATCTCTTGCCATACAACTAGAATTTGTATAGCTTGTATTGCAATAAAAATGGAATTGTTCGTTATGAAATTGTGAAGAAAATTAGACTTGTTCGAACCGTTTTGGTCACTTCCTTGAGTTACAAAAAATAAAAATAATCGATCATTTTTAAACAATTGACGATCTGCCAACTTTTTTGGGGGGTTATTTTTCAAATTTGCCAACTTATAAGACTTAAAAAGCCAACTCTGTAAATAATTAAATAATAATTCCTCAAAAAAAAAAAATGTTCAATAAAAATTGCTAACTTACATTTCAAATTTCCAACTTTTACCCAACTTTTGCCAAATTCCGCCGAAATAAAAGTTGATGAGCGGGGGAAGAAATTATAAAAAAAAATTTTCACTAAAAATTGCGAACTTGCGTCACAAATTTCCAACGCCCCTGCATATATTTTAAAGAAACATAGTAAAATACGTTTCTAGTGACGTTATATCATCTTACCAAAGGGCATAATCGGATAAGGCGGGTGAATTTGCCCTCGTACGCGGATTGTGCTCATTTTTTTTGTTTGGATTGCTATCAATATCACAATTTTGCCAAATTTCATATTGAACCGTTTTCGAGTAAAAAAAAATCGAAAATTTTCGAAAATAATTTTTATCGATTGAACGGCATAACCGAATCTGGCAATGGGAACATTAAAAAAAAATCATTAATTTTTCTGGATTTTTTTAACCTCTATTGAGTTTCGGCACAACTACCAAATTTTTTCTGTAGAATCTTCGAATGGTTTTTATCACACCTATTTTTTCTAAAGCGATCAAATGGGTATTTGGTACTTGAAGAAAATAAAATCTTCATTTTTATTTTTTTAAATTATGTATGATAAGCTAATATAATTGTTATATTTTTTTGTAACATCTTGGAATAGTATTCTATAATTTTTTTAAATCGGTATTATCAGTAGAAGATCCGTAAAAAAAATAAAATGTAATTTTTTATTCAAAATTATGATACATATGATGCTAAAATTATATTTTTTTTAGAATGTAGATTTTTCACGTACTTTTTGGTGTTTGGAAACGAACTGTTCAAAACTGTTATTTGAAATTGTTTTTTTTTGCATTTCTTTAATTTTTTTTAAACAAGTGCATGTTTTCAAGTAGAGAATGTCGTATATCTGGTTCTTATTGGTAGAGAAAAAATCCTTGTTTTTTTAGCAGCTCCTTTTTTATGTTCTTTTGACGCATACTAATATGCATTTTCGAACAAAATCGTTTAAAAAAATTAAGGAAACTCCAAAAAAATAGTTTTAAATAATTTAAAGATTTGTTAACACTACTGAAAAGTAGGTACGTGGAAAACCTACATTTCTAAAAAACTTACCATTAACGGAATCACTACTTATACATCCAGATTCCCTATCAAGTCTCTTCATATTCAAGTCCCCCACTACCCATTATTAAAGCGGGTAGTGGGGGTGCCGATGCCAAAGAGAAAATTTGTGGTCTTTGGTTCTTGTACACAATAAATCACAATTTTATTTTTTAATCCCTTTAATAATGGGGTTGGGTGGAAATGGAGATAGTGGCGGTGACCGATGTAAAAAAAAAATTGAGACCTGTCTTTTCGTACATACACTAAATCCCAATTTTATAGACTCTTGCTAGCATTATCTATTTGCCTGCATTTACATTCCGACCCTTCAACGGAATAAGAACAAAGTAAAAATCTAAATAGTTCCAGATCTCGTTATAGTACTTGGGTGTATCAAATTTCAAGTCGACAACATAAATCGTTCCAGAGTAATTGTGCGCACAACAAAAGTTAGACATACAGACCGACAGGCAGACAGGCCGATATTTTTTTTTTGCTCAGGCTATGACTGGAACGGTTTATGATATTGATTTGAAATTTGGTACACTTATGTACTATAAATGGGGTGTGGAACTACATTATGTTTTGATCTTAATCCGTGTGTGGGAGGGGGGAGATGGGGATAAACTTTGTTTGGCATCAGCCACCCACACTATCACTCATCCCATACCCCCATTACCAACCTCACCCCATTGTTAAAAGGGCTAAAAAAAAAGAAATTGTGATTTAGTGTGTGTACAAGAACCAAAGGCTACAATTTTTTTTTATCATCAGCCATCTCACTACCGATGTGGCACGTCATTTTATTAACCCCCGACCCCAAAAGAGTTTGACGCGTATGTTTATATGTTTGTCTGTCTGGCTGTGGCTTCATATCTCTTCAACGGGTGATCCGATTTTGATGTAGTTTTTTTTATTTGAAAGAGTATTTTGTCGAGAAGGTTATAGGCCATATTAGATTTTGATGTTTGGTCGCCATCTTGAATTCGTCATGTTGAACTTCTCTAGAAATTGTCCGATTGAAGTAAAATTGAAAATGTGCAGACAATTAGGAAGTTTCCATTTTTCTCATTTTCTCGTAATAAATAGTCATAAAAATCTAAAAAATATCTGAATTTTTTTTTTCAATTATCTCTATAAATAAAAAAGTTAGCGCTCATCTAGGCTGAGGCTCGATGACGTCACAGTACATTATTCCGTCAACAGAGAGCGGACGCGGGCACCGGAAGTTTAGTTCATTCAGTGTTATTCTTACTGGACACAGCGTAAGATATTTTTGTAGTTGTGCTTGTCTAACATTTTACTCGTTTGAAGAAGTAATTATGCATAAAATAACAGCGAATTTTGTACTGTGACGTCACAGTCTAGCACGAAGTATTCAACTAAGAAATTAAATAAGTTCGTGAGTTTTTCAATCGAGATGATTTTTTTATTGTTTGACTAGTTAACTGAAAGACTACTAAATGAGGTTGAATGTACATGATATTTCTAAAATAGGAAACTTCCTAATTATGGTAGCCGAACATGATTTAGGCCTCATTTTGATTCGGTCATATGAAACTGGTACGATTAGATACATTGATCGGGGGTTTTTAAAAATTTTCAATTTAACTTGTTGGTTTTGGGGTACACGATTTCAAATACTATATTAATAAAGTTCTATGAACAATTATTTCCACAGTGGAGTGCAAATATTGTATGAAAATTGTTTCCGTTGTAAGGGACTTAGATGGAAAATCTAAATGTTGAAGTAGTTTTGTTTACTTTTTATTGTCCAATGATGCTTTCCATTACATATCTTCCCTGTCTAATCCATATTTTTTTGTGAGTTCTTTTGATCTAACCATTGATGAAATGGTAGTCATAATATTGGACATATTTCATGTGAGAAATTATTCTAGGTTATCTTGTAGCTATTTCATCATTTTATATAGGCGTTCAAATGCGCTGACGTTCCAATTTATTGTTGGAGCGTTTAAAATGTTGTAAACTGATGAAATAGAGATGAGACGAACTGTATAAGTTAAATATGACCAGCAATATTTAAATACCCTATATTCCAGCAATATTTGCAACTTCGTTGGACCTATAGCGAATAAGTGTGGCAAGTTTCATCAAAATCAAGTTAGTTGTTTTTGAAATTTAGTTTGCTCAAATATTGTCAGCGACGACATTTCTTGTTAAAAACAAGTCTTTTGTGTTTCCTAGGTTTAGAAATTTAAAGACATGTTAAAATCTCAAAATCCATAATTGGCCCAGTATCCAGGCATCAAATTATGGGCCCTTGTGTCAAATTCACTGGCGGGCCCCCGCACTTAATAATTGATAAGCGCGGGGGGGATTTGAGAAAAAAAATTGTCAACATCTCTGGCGGGCTCCTCGGAAGTCAGGCCCATAAATTCAGTACCCATACGGGGGCCCTGCCGGTATCATTACCATTTTTCTTTCATTTCATGAAAAAAATTATTGAACCGCCTTTAAAAAGGTCACTAAAAATGTTGAAATAAAATTTCACCTCTGCGCCGCCCAGTTCTTCTTACTCACAACGTCTTACCAGACGTTTTGAATTCATGAAAATTATTCCAGTTGGCCTCCGCTTTCTCTATTGCACGTCTCGCGGCATTACGCCATCTGTCGTGGTTTCCTGTTAGGCGCACAGCTTCATTAAATATCTGTCCCATCAGCTTTTCGGTGACTTTCGCCCAACGTTCGCCTCTTGTCATCTGGTCATCTGGTCGCCCAGTTAAAGTTAAAATACGTTTGAATTGGTTATTTGTTTATTTTTACATTGACTTCGATATCGATATTAGTTAATAAAGTTAAATTTAATTGGGCAACGGCGACGGTGAGATTTTAATGTTTAGCGGCCTTTTTTTAAGGGGACTTTTGACATCGAATTCGTTTCAGCTGCTCCTAAAATACCTAACTAACAATTATAATGCAATTCTAAGAAGTTTGAATGTTTTATCACAAAATTCAATTTTTTATTACTAGCGACTGCGCCAAATTCTCGACTAAAAAAATCTTGATTCTAACTCACCTTACATTGGACAGTTTGATGAAATTATGTAGGAACCATCACCGAGCCCTCCCTTGCAATTTAAGAAATATTTCATAGAACTCGCTTAAGGTACTTGTATATTGATAAGAGAGAGAAAGATAGAGTAAAAATATTTGACAACGCTGTATTAAATACGACTGTCTTATACTAATTTAGCTGGAAAAATTCATGGTAGTGCCGGAGATAGGCTGACTTTATGTTTCTTGGAGCTCTGAGTCCGAATTTTTAACTTCCCACCAAAAATTTTCTCCGGAACCCCTTCAAATTTAGAAAAAAAACAACAAAAAATTGTTTTTATTTTTTTATCTTTTTTTTTCGTTTTAGGTAAAAAATACCCAGATATCCAGAAGCAAACAAAATTTACGACAAAAAAGGTCCTTTGCCATTTTGACGTACGACGAACGGTGAAGCGCTAGCACGCCTCGAAACATGAGCCTCGGTGCATGTTTCGGGACCCTTGCTCCCCTCCCGTTCCTGTTCGTCGTAAGTCAAAATGTCAAAGAACCTCTTTTGTTGTTTTTGTTTGCTTTCTGAATATCTGGGTATTTTTTATCCAAAACGAAAAAAAAACCATTTTTTTTTTTTTCTAAAAACTTGAGAGTACTCCGGAGGGAATTCTTGATGGGAAGTTCAAAATTTGGATTCAGCGAGCCAAAAAACATAAAATAAGCCTATCTCCAGAACTACCATGAATTTTTCTGGGATAAAATTCTATAATGCCTAAAGTACTTCAGGCATTGGAGACCATATAGGGCCCTTACCTGGAAAAATGGTAGTCCCGGAGATAGGCTTACTTTACGTTTCTTGGAGCGCTGAGTCCGAATTTTTAACTTCCCACCAAAAATTCCCTCCCGAACCCCCTCAAATTTATAGAAAAAAAAAGCCAAAAAAAATCTTTTTTTTTTTAATATTTTTTTTCTTTGTTTTAGGAAAAAGATACCTAAAAATTCGGAAAGTAGACAAAATTTGCAACAAAAAAGATCCTTTGACATTTTGATGTTGAACGAACGGAGAAGCGCTAGCACGCCTCGAAACATGAGCCTCGGCGAATGTTTCGGGACCCACCTTTTTTGTTGTAAATTTTGTTAGCTTTCTGAATATCTGGATATTTTTTATCTAAAACGAAAAAAAAAATAAATAAAAAAACATTTTTTTCTTTCTAAATTTGAGGAGGGAATTTTTGGCGGGAAGTTGAAAATTCGGATTGAGCGCTCCAAAAAACATAAAGTAAGCCTATTTCCGGAACTACCATGAATTTTTCTAGGTAAAATTCTCTAATGCCTGGAGTACTTGGTAAAAATTTAAAATATTTCTTTGGAAGACATAGAAAGTGAAAAACGTGGTTTACTTTCAATTTGGAATGTCTTTTTGCAAAAATTGCTCATTCGTTTCGGTTGCACTTTCAGGAAAAGTGCATGATGTAAACGAATATAAACAAAATTCTGCAACTCCAAAAACAAATACAAAAATTAGAACAAAATATTACTACAATTAATTTTATACTTTTTAAAAATTTAAATATTCGTCCCACTTTCGAAATACACAGCGTTGCAAATCAATTTCAACAGCTGCTTTGTTTACACAAATCTAAAACTTAAAATTTTATTAAACTTCTAATAACTTTTATACTAGACGGACGATTTTTTCAGGGTTTTAACAGAGTGTTAATAAGAAATTACATGTTATGCTAGTTTTTGAAGCATATTTCTAAAAAATTGTGGCACTAAGAGCGAAAATTAACTTAGCCTAACGTTCGTCCGAGCTCTACTATGTCAAGTAAGGCATATTTGTCAAACTTTCGGAATCGATTCCTACTCTGAAACTAAACGGACGATTTTATTTTTATTGAAAATTCAAATGCATAATCACTTTATTAGTACACAGTATACCAAATTATATTTTTAAAACTGTAAAAGTTCATTTTAGTATACAAGTAAGTACCTTAAGCCAGTTACAGGGTAATGAGTAGGTAATGATTGAACATGTACACCTATTATATGTATAAAGAAAACATATATACGAGTCCAGATTTTTTAAATTTTATGAAGTCTGTGAAAAAAAAAGTAAATATATTCATACACGTACTTCGAATCACACTGTCTGCTCCATCTAGATTTAGGGGTAGAAATTTGAAACGGGCACAGCGCAGATCTCTCCAGTTTCTAACCCTTAACTCCGCTATCGCCCGTTCGGCGTCGGGTGTCTGCTAAAAATCTATCTCGGTGCCTCCAGTTTAATACGGTCAATCAATAATTCTCTTTGATAAGCGCTAACCAGCAATGACATACATTTTTTATTGTATTATCTCCAAGTAAAATACTCGTTCTGTGTGTCTACGTCAAGACTATAATATATATGTATGTGACAGGCTTCCAGGAAATGTGCATCATTTAATATTTCATGGAATATTTATTTGCCACAAACAAAAATGGATTTCATTTAGTTATTTAAGTGGTACAATTGTTTATGGAGGAGGCGAAATGTAAATCTGTTCTGCAACATCTGTCTAGTAACTGATATTCTTTAGGGGTTCGTTATTTTCGTTTTTATTGTAATGACTCCATAATAAATGAACATTAATATGCAAAATTTATCTTCCAAGAGACTAAACCTACAAGTAGTAGTACTAATTCTTAATAGAATGTAACAAATTTGATGTGGGTGTCATTATCCTAAATATAGTATAAGTATACGTAAATTTGAGTAAGACATGTTACTCTACAATTAACCGCAACCATGTGTAATTTGTAATGGTTATAATTATATTTCAGTTTTAACGTTCCTAAGTAATAATTTTTTAGTTTTTGGATAGCGAATTTTATTTATTGCTTCGTTATTTTCCTTGTACCATTAAAAAACTCGTTGAGCACGTCCAAATTAAAATATACGTGCCGACTCGTTACAGTTTTTTCTGCGAAAATGAAAAGGACGGAAGATAAATCGCAGGATCAATCCATCAAATGAAACGGCGCGACATTTAACGATGTACCTGCCTTCTCTATCTAACAAGTATCAACACTATTGGCCTATAGGAACTGTCTATTGGACATTTTGAACTCGTCTACGTTATTAAATTGCACACAAACCTGTCGCGTCTGCAATCGTACAATCCATTTTACGCAATTAAATCTGTGATATATTTAATGGCAATAAATTATTTTAGTAGTTATGATACCGCGGAGACGTTCTGTGTGGTCGTCGCTTGAAAATTGTTTGTGATCTCGGTTTCTACCACGTGTTCCTATCTGTTTTCATTCAACCCAAACAAAGGACGAGCTCAGCCATTCATATTGATTTTCTGTGATGAACTGCACATAAAAAACTTGTTGATTTCCATTACTTCCATATCTCGCAATGATTTAACACATACGTTCTTCCATTTATTTTAAATAAAAGTGACGTTAATTGCCCAGCCCCACAGTCATAAAACTTATGTGAATTGTTGCGAACCCAGCTAAAATTATGGAAGTTCCGGATGAACCATTGAATTTAACTTTGAAAAAAATGCCCATAGCAATCGTCGCTCCATTTTCCGTTGTTGATTCGAATCAGAACTTTAAAACGACTAATTATAACCATAATAATAATAATAATAACGAATCGAACCAGACTGATCTAAACAAATGTGATGATTTACCTGAGGATCTATCTATTAAAAATAAAACTAAAAGTGACCAAGGCCTAGATTTATCTAAAAATATTAAAACTCAAGTTAATTTTGAAAAACCTAACATAGACCGTACGGATCATCTAAGAAATTATTTCTGCAAAAACCTGGTGACCCAAAATTCGTACGATAGAAATACGTTTAACGATAATTATAACGATAATCATAAATTACTGAATTCATGTGAAAATTCAACGACGAAAAACCCCGACTTGGATATTTGTTCGTTTTTAAATAACTTGGACAATAAATTCTTATCTTTGTGGTACATAAATTCTATTTTTAATCAGCAGAATCCGTATTTAAATTTAACAAATTCCGCATCAAATTATTCCACTAACTCGGAGACCCATACTAATTCGAATAAAATTTTAAACAATTTATTGGATAAAAAATCGTACAGCACTTATAAATTTCCCACCGGCTTTGACGCGCTGATAAAAAATGAGATGCAAGCCGACAAAACTGAGGGAAAACCAATCAAAGGGTGAGACGTTAGCATGCGGCAATATTTTAATTGTATTTTAATTTAGCATTTGCCCTTGATTACTGCACTTTTTCTTGCACTAATTTAGCAATTGTTTTCTTTTAGGTCTCAAATGGATCATAAAAATAATATAGATGGAAAGAATAGCCAAGATAATGAAAAAAAGAAGCCACACATAAAGAAACCCCTTAATGCCTTCATGTTATACATGAAGGAAATGCGTGCCAAAGTTGTCGCGGAATGTACATTAAAAGAAAGTGCCGCCATTAATCAAATTTTAGGACGACGGGTAAGAATCCCATTATACCTCTAATTCAAGTTTGTGTGAATGTGGAATTGAGAAAATTATGGGAATAACACAACTGAAAACGTCGATTTTGTATTTAGCGATTCAACATGTTAAAGTTTTTCAATTGTGTTATTCATATGAAGCTCTTTGTCACCACTTTAAAACCAAACTTTTTTACGAACAAAAGGTGTTAAAAGGTGTTAAAGGGCTGATTCAAATTAAACCCCCATGCAAGTTTTTTTTTTACAGAGACGCATGGAGGGTTTAATTTGGTATAGTAAATGCTAAAATCTATTTTTTCCATTATTGTACAAAAAGTTAATACTTTTAACACTATTTACAGTGCAAAACGTTGCTTAGGTACGTATTTTAGTGGAGTCAAATTAGGATTTTAATGTGAATTGTTTGGTCAGGTTAGTTTTTCTGTTTTAACGTGTTCAGGGGGTCAACTTAAGTTCACAGCTCAGTTTTGCAATTTCTGCGAGGCCGGCGTATTGCTTATTTAAACAATTTAATTTTTTAGGCCGTGTTTTTCATCGGTTTTATTTGAATATCCCGAAATCTGTAAGTCCTATGGAAAACAATAAAAAAAGGAAAATGTTCATTTTGAGCTGTACAATAGAAGTACATAGGTACATAAACTATAATTAATTTCAGTTGTTATTATTATTATTTAAAAAAATGAACATTGCAAAATTATGCGTTTTTAAACAAATCACTGTTCTTTTAAAAATAATGGATGATATTCAACGAAACTTTGGACAATCACCACTTAAAATTTAAATCAAAATGATTACTAAAACAGCTCAAATATATAATTGTTCCTAAAATTTTGCACCCTTGTGAAATCCTGCCATCAAAACCAAGAAGTGTGTACGATGGCTCAAATTGTAGCATTCTATAAGTACTTTAAAGTCACGGAGAAGAACTTTTTTTTTTTTTTTTTTTTTTAAATTAAAACCCGTTTTATTGTAGTTGTTTATGGTTTACGAAATTTTAGTTATAAACAAATTCAAGTAACTCTCTGGTTTTTTTATGAAATCAAAAACGGTAAAGTAAAGAGTAATGAAAGTAGATTAAAAAAGCCAACTTTTGAAAAAAAAAAAAAATTAATGCTCTGCTTGCATTTGGAGCTGAGATACGTTAGTTTTTAGGTTTAGGTCACTTATAAATAAACAATTCGATATTTCTTCTTGAAATTTGGGCTGGTTATTCTCCAATGCTCATTATTTTGCAAAACTGAACTGTGAACTTAAGTTGATTCCCTGAACACGTTAAAACAAAGAAACTGCCCTGAGCAAACAATTCACATTGCGAATTTTTTAGTCCTAATTTGACCACTATTTAAGTAAGTTACTTTTTGCACTACTTTGACTTTTGGCAGTGACAATTTCTAGTATTAATTTTCAGTTTCCAGTTTGAAATCTGAATATTAAACTGTCGAAAATGAGAAAAACTATTAAATTGGATCATAGAAAAAATGTTGTGGGCAACGTGCAAAAAGTATATTTGTTGCACATAAACATGATTGCAGCTCTCGACTTCGTCTCATGCTTTCGTGCAACAAATATACACTTTTTGCACTTGTTACGCAAATAACTATTTGTCAATCAGTATTAAGTTATGTGTTAATTATTACACTAGATATGTAAAATTTATTACCATCGGGTAAATTTTTTGATTTTAGCATTTTTCTTTGTAGAACTGTAGTTTTATCTTAAGTGTATGATTTTGAAATTAAGTAAGTCATATCAGCAAAAAGACTAATATGAAACATGTAAAGTGTCACCTAGCAGAGAAACTAAATTATTTTATCAATGCATTGATATTAGATATAAAATCGGTTAATAGACGAAATAAATTATAATGTTTTGCCGTTTGATGATTATACTCGTCAAAAGGCTACTTTTAAGAAATGAGAGTTATCAATGGGCAATGGGCCACTTTACTCTGAAAAACCTAGTGGTGCCTACGAGTTTAGTGTATAGGACTGAAAATATACAGCAAAGTGTGATCCCTAATCAAGAAAACAAAAAAGCACTTTTTCTCCTAATATGCTTTCTAAGCACTCTACAATGCACAGTGGTCACAGGTGCGACAAAAATAAATTTTATAATGGTTTGAACTCAATATTGACTAAAAATGTATTTATTTTGATAGACATATTAATTCTATGTATTAAATATGAAAAACATAACATTCAGTGTCCGCGATAAAGTTAGCTACATGTGGGAAAAATTTGTATTATTGAGATTTCTAAAAAATTCTATTGTTGCTGCATGACCGACAACCAAAACGTACATTTTGACACGTCATGTGATCACCGGTTTGGCGAGAATGCAAAAAATAGTTAATGGTGGTACCGAAAAATGGGTCAAATTGACAAGATATCGAAAAATTTTATTAAGAAAAAAGTGCTAGGAAACCAACGAGGACCCCATATATTTTGAACCAGATCTGAGAAAAAATAAAAAAAAATAAAAATTTTTACTCGTACCATTACTATGAAAAATCATAAATTCTTCTTTTTACTTGGAAATAGCTTTATTCAACTAAATTACATAAGATTGTGTCAAAAATAAGCAAGTCTTTGTTAAATAAACCTCCAATGGAGTTTTTTTAGAAATCTCAATAATAATTTTTTTTTCCATATGTACGTTATTCATTATATTTAGGCCACCATTTATGATTGTTATTATTGGAGATAGAAAAAAAAGTTTCGGACGAAAGTTGTAGGGCTGTAACTGAACTTATTTAATGAGTAAATGGAAGCACAGTGGCGTGCAGAAATTGAGGCAATAATACATTGTTGAATTTTTGAATTATTTTTTTTCTGATTTCAAAAATATGACATATGATAGTCCTATCTTTAACCGTTTTCGAGTTATGAAACATTGAAAATCGTATTTAAGCTATGTATTATACGAACGGAAATTACAATTATTAAAGTAGTCTATAAAATGACAAGTATTCTGTTATTAAATCTGTCTGCGTTTCAATAATAACAGAATACTTGTCATTTTCATAGACTACTTTAATAATTGTAATTTTCGTTTGTATAATAAATAGCTTAAATACGATTTTCAATGTTTCATAACTCGAAAACGTTAAAGATAGGATTATCATGTCACATTTTTGAAATCAGAAAAAAAAAGAGTAATTCAAAAATTCAACAATACACAGGGCTTTCCATTAAAAAAATATTATTGCTTCTTGTACCCTTAAATTTCTGCACGCCACTGTGCTTCCATTAACTTATTATAACATAATTTTTAACAATTATTTTATATTGAAGAAGTATCATAATAACTTTGTATATAATTTACTAAGATGATTTTTTAATTTTTGTCATATGGGACTGACCACAGTGAAATGCTTTGAAAGTATAACTTAAAACAGACTTTCTAAATAACTGCTTAATGGTGGTTGAAAGTACCGATTTCAAACTTTGTATGGAAAAGTGTTTTCATAGTAGCTACCTACGTATATGAAAAGTTTGATCAAAAAGCTAACCAGTGGCATTAGAGTTAGGGCGGATTGGGGTGATAGCATCTTACGGAAAAGTTGTTTGCAACTGAACGAATTTTTGTCTTCTTCATTTGGATGAGCATCGTAGAGCGTTTAAGAAGCATTTTAGGAAAAAATGTTTGTTTTTTTTGCTTTGTTGACGGGAGGAACCACCCTTCGAAGATTGTCGTGACAACATTGCAAAACCCTGGAAGAACGTGCAAAGTGCTCACCGATCTGGGCCCAACCTCCTAGTTTGATTATCGATTGCTCGAAAACCATTGGGTTTATCGGAAATATGCATAGGACTTTAATTATAGTAAATTTTATATAGATTATTTCTGAGTATAAAATTTTCTGAAGGGCCAAAACTACTTCGCGGAAAAATACGAAAAACCGCGATGGGGCGTGTTGGGGGTGGTTTTTAAAGGTGAAGGGCCCATTTATGTCTGGGGAACTCTCTTTCTTCTGAAAACTAGCCTCTTTGTGGGTATAATTTCCAAATCCCAAAACATTATAATTTATTTCTCATATTTTTCCCATTATCAGTAATATTGATAGCATTAAATTCTGTTTGTCAAAGAAGTGTCCTTTTCATTTGCCCTAAGCCGGGCTGGGTCGAAAGTTTGATTTTTAACATGACTTGACTCATAACTAATTTGTTAAATTAATGTATTACTGGTGTGGGCATTCCTCAAGGACAACATTGCGGCCCCCTAAATAAATCATTATGTGGCATGTAAGCAACTATCGCCAAATAAATTAAGATAAAGCTAAAGTGTACAATTGTTGTGGAAAACTTGAATGTGTGGTTATTTTGACGAGTATGTAAACTGTGTGGTTGCTTAGTGGCACTCTTTGAGCCGCGAGGAGCAGGCCAAGTATTACGAGAAGGCGCGCCAGGAGCGCCAATTACACATGCAGCTGTACCCGGGCTGGAGCGCACGGGACAATTACGGTTACGGCACCAAGAAGAAGAAGCGAAAGAAAGAGCGAACACCAATCGAGTCGGGAGGTAGTTATAAATCGCGCACCCTAATTAGTAGAGTGCTCATTAAACTTGAGTCATGTGCACTGAACCGCTAAAGCCAAACTGACCATCTATCAAATTTGTTTGATTTTTTTCTCTTGTGGGAGTAACTATATTAAATGCTCTGTGCCGTAGATGGTCAGATTGTCGAAAGTTCTGTGCACATGATGGTTTTCATTAGGGACTAACATTGCACTCGATTCTAACTGCTGATGGAGTTCGAGGACGAGGACGGACACAGGGAGGGACGTAGCTTCGCGGGCCGCCTCGGGGCCGCGTCCCTTTGTCGCCGTCGTCGTCACCGGCTCCACAAACCCCACCTTTGCTCCGGGACGCTGCCCCCGGGGCTCTGACCGACGTGCATACGCGTGAGAGCAGAATGGGTCGGTGGCGGCCAAGGCTGGGGGCCGGCATGGCGATTCTTGCGCGGCTTCTTGGTGCCCTGCCGGTACGAGACAATGCTGACTCTATTCTGTTTAGTGGCACGCGCTGGGCCGCGAGGAGCAGGCTAAATACTATGAGCTGGCCCGCCGCGAGAGGCAGCTGCACATGCAGCTCTACCCCGACTGGTCTTCACGCGCCAACGCCACTCGCGGCAAGAAGAGGAAGCGTAAACAAGACCCCGCCGATGGAGGTAGCCACCCTCGCAACTTACTATTTTTTTTATCTTAGTAACTTGCGAGCCGTACCTATTCTATTATTATCTATATATTATTGCATGTTTTGGGGTAAACGGTTGGCCGGCCGGGACCTATTCTGCCGAGGGTCGAGCAGACCCCTTGTTGGTTGGACTCGTCGTATGCACGTTTGTCAGCAGCCTGCATGACCCCTCAGTAGACTCTCTCCCTTGACCGACAAACCCAAGCATGACCTTTTCTCCCTGGCCCTCCTTTAGTACTTCCCTCTTACTCATTATCTGTTAGTTCGAGTTTATCATCTTGAGTATTTAGGTATTCTTAGCTTACTTAGCTCACTCAAAAACATAGCACTGGTCATAATTAATTTTGTTATTTTATGTTTAGTTAACAAAAAACTCTTCATCTACAAGTTATATTTAGTTCTTTAATTTGAAACATTTCTAATTTGAATGATAATTCGGTTATATTTTTTCTTCTACATTATTTGGGGGCTAGGATTTTGCATAGTGAAAGAGAAATATACATTTATTTTCGGTTTATTATAAATATTTAAAAATCCATGAATGGTATGATCTTTAAAATAGTCTCAAGCTCCTCCCATTATTCTAAGGAATACAACTATATACATTTTTCATCTTAAATTCTTGATATAGTTAAATGCCATTCTCTGAAATACGGAATATTTTCATTGACAGGGGAGCATGATATTCAAGTACAACAGAAATTTACAATAAAAAATATATGTAGTTGTATTCGTTAGAATACTAGCAAGTACCTAAAACAGTTTTAAAGATTATGCTATGTTATGTTTTTAAAATTTTTATAATAAACAAAAAAAAGCGCATATTTCCCTCCTACTTTGAAGAATCCCAACCTTATCATTTAATCAGGAATTGTGAGAAATGTGTACCTCTGTTTCCTTATAAACAATGTTCTTTTCTCATATAGGTTTAACTGCATAAAATTAATTTGTTTTTTTTTTTCCTTTGAATTATTTCTGACGATGATAGAAATCTAGACAGGGGAGAATGTTTCAACGACCAGTGCTTTTGTATATTCTTTTAAATCACAATATATGTAGATGTAATAGTAGTATTGGGCTGATTATATATGATTTATTTATTTATTTTTTTTATTAGTCTAGTAGTTTTGTATACTATTAAAATCTAGGCAAATTAAAAGCAAAAAAACATTTCGTAACCAATATTTTCTTGATCTAAAATACAAATGGTTACCTTGAATCAATATCTATTTTTGATTATTGAAAAGTTTTTTTGTTTGAGTTAATAGTTCAGTTTTAGTTTAAATTTAACTAATTGTCGATCAGCCCAAATGCATGCTTTTTAAATAATTTTAAATAAGTCATAGTACTAATACAATATTTGTAAATGTAAACAGGTAACAGCATGAAGAAGTGCAGAGCGAGATATGGACTAGACCAACAAAGCCAATGGTGTAAACCCTGCAGGTATGTGTTCTTTATGTTTCAATGTTACATTTGTAAAATGCTAGATACTGCACGCTTCTTGTTATTTAGTTTTGTGGGTATATTTTATTTAGTTTTTTTTACGTGTAACCAAACTCTTCAATTTAAATTGTATACTTATACATTTTTTTGGAAATAATCAACTCATTAGTACTGGTTTGGTTACATTTACATTATTTTTATATATGGGTTTGCGCCGACATGTAATTTTAATAGATCTAAATATGTAGGTTTACTACAAATGCGCAAACCCATATATCCCTTTGATTTCTTGGTGTTTCTTAATCTATGTGGAAAGACTGTTGTTTTATAATTATTATTTGTGTTAAAAAGCCGGGAGACACTATTTGTAAGGATATTTTTGTGTTGTGACTGAAATCAGAAAATGTGTCTTCCCACAAAGACGAAAGGACCCATCAAATTTGGCTTAGTAAATGTGCACTGTACACTGCTGTTGAGTAGAACAATTGTTAAGTGCAAGGGGCTTAAAAACCGGTTTAATTCATTAAAAAGTATAGACACATTTTCTGATATTACTATGCACTTTACTTTTTATATTTTTAAATCTACTTGTTCTTATTATTGTGTTTACTTTCTTTTTTTTTTTTTAATTTCTGTATATGTGTCTGTTTCTGTGTATTACTGTTTTGTGAATGTTAACGCACTCATTTGAGTGTTGATTTGCATTCGTTGAGTGTGCATTGATGTTTTATCTGGGGCCCCCTTGTACATTTAACGATTGTTTAGTCCCGAGAACAGCTCACATGGAGGTGGATCTTCAGCAGTCCATGGAAATCTCTTACACACCCCGGGAGGTGCTACTACCACCCAGTCACCTCAGGAACCCACTTACGTCAATCTATAGCAAACCGTTGGTTAGTCAACAGCAGTGTTGGTGTTCAATGTTAGATAGAATGTTTAATTTTGTTGTTTTTCTTTTGGTTAATTTTTTATTTGTTGATATTGAATTTTTTCTTGCAACAATGACAAAAACTATTTTTTTTTTTTTAGATGTTATTTTGTTTGCCATGATAGGTGTTTCTGTATTTACCCTGCCCTAATTTAGAAATTGTCTTTTGTGTAAAAGCATTGGAACTTTTATGGATTTTAAAAAGTTTGTGTAATCCGAGTTAAATTCTTTTACCCTAAACAAAGAAGTTTTTGTCCTTGTATTTTAGAAAATATTTTTTCATTTTGCTACTTAAAGCATGAATTTCTTTATTTTGACCCATATGTTATCTAGTTAAGACACAAATCTATTTTAACAGATCTGCATGACATGATTTTACCAGCCAGCATGACCAGTTTTTACTGTACACGAATTAAACATTAACGTGGAGACCTTTTCAAATATTTTGTGACTTTTCCAGGCGAAAGAAGAAGTGTATACGATATATGGAGGCAGGAGATGGAAATGATGGGAACCAATCAGACGACAACTTAGGTAGCTGTGGCAGCATGGGTGATGCCCATACTCCACCAGAAGATGACAACGAAAGTTTAAATCAATCAATGTCGAGTCCTGGAGGTTTGTCGGCTCTAAGCAGTTTAACAAGTCCTGGTGGAATGGTGCTGCCAAGCCCTTCAACTAGTGTGGCGAGTCCTTCTGTAAGTGTAGCGAGCCCTTATATGCTCCAAAGTCCCCTAACACCCCATGAAGCTTTCGATGTGAAGCTTCCGCCACCCCCTCTCCACCATCAACCTACTCGAAATCCTGTGGGGACTAATCCGCATGATATAAACAATCCACTTAGTGTAAATCAATTGACTGGACAGTGTGTTCGGAACGATTCGTCAGACACAAACGGAAATAAAGAGACAGCTCGTTCTATTATTAGTGTTACGTAGCCCCTATTGAAGAGGCTAATTGAGGAGAATAGCCAGAAGCCACCTGTGATCTACATAATTGCTTGCCTCACGGGCAGAGAACTATTTGACTGTTTAAGTTGTCCAGGCAAGTCTTGGTGGAAAAGACTGTGTTTGTATGTAGTGTTGCGCAGTACGCTGATCTCATTAGACTTAAGTGCTGCGGATTTTTTTTTACTATGTAACATAAATGTCATTTGCCAAAATCACCTCTATATATTATAAATATATATATTATAAATATTCATTTATATTTTGTAGTTATTTATGGTCTGCTTGGATGATGTAGCAAAAAATCACCGTACTTAAAAGTATTTTTAATATTTGTTATTCTCTACAAATTCATCAGGAATAAAAAATGTTGTTACCAATAAAAGACACATTAGTACAAAAAAGTAGTTTATCTTGCCGTAATAAGGAGCATTGTGATAAACAATGAACATTGTGAACTATTTTTAGGCATGTGCTTATTTTTAGCCAACATGTATTATTTTTATGTGTTGCCTGGGTTGCAAACGATTTCGAAAGGAGAGAGTGTATGTTAATTGATTTGGTTGTTTTTATTCCTAATGAAATTTTGTTTTTTATATTAATTGTTAAAATGAAAATGATCTGCAGCTGCAACATCCAATCAAATTGTTCACTATATAGTTTAAATTTATGTTCCTTGTGCCACAGATTTGCAATGCTACTTTTATTGTTTTTATTTTTATTGTTTACTGTTACTCCGATTCACTACTGATTTTATAGCACCTGGCGATTTTTTCTGCATAATTTATTTCATTGAAATTTTTAATATTGTTTTGCTGTTTAAAGAAAATATCAACAATAATAGTTTAGCATTCTATACGTTTTTATTTGTCATTTTTACTTACCAGACTTGAAATATAGAGATAATTAAGTTGTATATTGCTACAAAATGTGTAATTACTTTGTACATAGAACAAATGTTATATAAGAAAAATTTATCTTTGTAAAATTACTTTTTGACTTTTCAAATTTTATTTGTTAAATTGTGGTGAGCCATATTGAGTATATTATTTTCTTTGTAAGTTTTGTTGTTGGAACAAACTTTTTTATTTTAGGAAATTTATATTCTTCGCAATTTTTTCGTTGCAATACCTTCTTGAAATATATATTTATGTTTTGTACCATGTAAAGACAGAAATTAAAGGCAAAATTATAGAGTCATGTATATAAAATTTGGAAGTTTAATATTGAAAAAAATCGTTTTACAAATTACCTATCAGTGAATCGTGCTATATTACTAGATCTACACAGGAGATTTTTAGAGAAAGGTATTCGTGTTCAATACTTTATTTAGTATGAAAATGAAACATGTGATATTTTATACTATTTAATATAAATATTACGTTTGGCTTCCCTCAGGATTTTGCATTTACTGAGTTTTTTCGGCACTGCCAAAATAATATCCAACGGAATTTTCTACATGTCAAAACGGGTTTGGAAAAATGGAAACTAAAATAAATCATTATACGTATTTGTTTTACCACAAGTAAGGAAAATAAACTGATAACACAAAAAACGTTACATAATATAATATGGTATTTATACGACTTAGGAACGTGCAATCACCTTGATTATTGACAAACCAATCGTAAGTAATTATGTGCTAAATTATGTGCAATGGTGTTTTTTGGAAATATAACCAGAATTATGACTCGGCAAGAGAAAATTAGGCAGAATTGAGCCTGAACTTTATAAGCTCAGTCACTTATTACATGACCTCTAAAAAAATACAACCTAAGATTTTCCAAAGGGGATTCCCTTTATTTTGGCGTTACAAATAATTTCTCAAAAGTCCATAAAGCCAACTGGACGGCTACAATAGTTACAGCAGGTCAGATGTTAAGAAAATCGGTTTTTCTCAAATATCTCGTAAATCATCGGTTTTACGTTCATTTTGGTTATTATAAAATTTGTTCGTGAGATAAATCTGCATAAAAAAGGTCCTATACAAAATTTACGTAGAACCATTATATAGAACCAATTTACGTAGAGCCAATAGTTTTTGAAAACTCGACATTGTGACATTGTGCTGCATTCGTTTCCGCACCACCTTTGAGGTAGTATGCAAGGTGCGTTTTTTTTACATGGTGTCCCCAATAGGCCTAATTTATTATAATTTTGTTGATTATGGTTCGTCTTTGCTGACTTTTCGTCTCTGTCTATCCCTTCTATTTCCACTTCTTCAATATTTTCATCTTCGTCAACAACCATCTCAGCGGAAAATAACGAAATGAGTTCGTCTTCATCATTTTTGAACTCAGATTCGGACATCGTGTTGAGACACGACTGGCCCTGACAAGAGCCTCACACTACGGAACATGGCAATTCTATTTTTCTGCATCCACAATTGGTGCCACAACCTTTTGTGCAATTGCAGAAAATAGAATTGAGAAGTTCATCTGGTGCAGGAGGAATCAGAATATTTGTTGGCTCTAATAAATTATTGTTTAAAGTCCAACCCCATTGTTAAGGGTCTAAATCTTTTCCCAGCCAAGTTTGAACCTGGTACTATACCCTGAATAGATGTTGTTGAGTAGCTGCTGCTGTGGGAAGTGGCTTATTTATTAGCAAATTTTTCGAACAATTTTCTATTTTGAATGCCGCCAATGCTTCCTGTAAATCTAATCTTTTTTGTAATGTATTGAATGCAGTTATTTTTCCTTTTCGAAATAAAGCAATGGCCTTACTATTATTATTAATAATAATAATAATGAAAGTACTTTATTGAGCAAAAAAAAAACTCAAATGGCCATTGACCGAGGTCCCTTCAGCCGTATTATAATAATATATTAGGTAAATTTTAAAATTTGTAAAATGGTGATAGCAAATGCAGCAAATTTGAATACATATCATGGAAAAAAAAGAAACAAACAATGTTGTTAATTATGCAGTTCTTAATTCGCTGATGAGTTCCCACAAGGTTTTTTCTGTAAATTTCCTGTGACCGGCTGTTTGGTGATTTCTTGTTTTAACGAGAGGTCGTAGTATTTCCATGTTGTGATCACCCTTGGCAAATTTGGTGAATAGTTTGGGTAACCTCTGCAGGATTGGTTCTGTGTTGGTTATTTGGTATAGAAGAGCATTTGGTGGATTGTGCATAGGATTTCTTGGGTGTCGTCATTTGGTGATGGCTCTAAGCGCTGATGTTTTTGCGACATGGATATTTTTTAATGCTGGTTTTCTGACATTTAGGTAAAGGGGATGGCTGTAGTCTAATATTGGTCTGCATATTGATTTGTAAATGTGGGCTGCTGTCTTTCTGCTAATTCCCTTGTTTTTTACTATTATTATTATTATTATTATGAAAGAGTGTCCATTTCGAGGACATCTCGGACAGAAATTATGCGGGTATATGTGCATAAACAATGTTCCTCTGTATTCATAGGTCTTGTTATCTATATACAACACTACATATATAATAGTGGGTATACACTTTGCTCCGAAGTTTCTCAGACCAATATCTCGAAAACTATTTGTTCTACGTAAGTTTTGTATAGAACCTTTTTTATGCATATTTATCTCACGAACAAATTCTATAACAGCCAAAATTAACGTAAAACTGATAATTTACGAGATATTTGAGAAAAACCGATTTTCCTGTCATTTGACCTGCTGTAACTATTGTAGCCGTTGGCTTTATGGACTTTTGAGAAATTGTTTTAGAGGTTTGGCCTTTTTTATGTATAAAGTGACTGAGTTATTAGGCAATTGCATTGTTTCTTTATAACGAGCATTAAGAAATAGCGCGACATCAAGTTGCCTATGCACAGAAAAAGGCAGGTTAGGTCGGCTTCTACTAAACTGTCATACTTTGCATCATTTTAGGTTATTTTTAGTTTACGTTACACGAATTAGTAAAATTTTATTGAAACATTTGTTTTTATGGTCGCGTAATGGTAATGAAAAATTATTCCTTTAATTTCTAGTTGCAATGTGTCAATTGACATGTTTATTCCATCAATTGACATAAAAATCTGTCAGTTCACAGATTTAGGGTATGGTCCGATAATAATCAGAGTGTGGTCAGAAGTAACTAGAAGTTTTGACATCAATTACGGATGACGACTTGAAATTCTCGGTTAAATTCGGAACCTGTCGTATAAGACGCTTCCCTTTTACAGGAAATCTCAGTTTACTCTCACATTTGACGTCCTTACTCAATTGTTGGTACATTTCTTTTAATTTCCGCAAGCGAGTCCAAAGTGAGATTTTCTACCCCCACTTCTAGTCCAACTGCTCTAGCTCGGGACTAAGATCACTTTGTACTCAGTTGAATATTGAGGTTATTGTTCGTTTGTTTATCCCCGATTCTCAACTATTTTACAAATGGTTTTGCATATCAGTGATTATTTTTAATTTCATGCACAGTTCATAAAAATCACAAAAACTTATGATGCAAAGGAAATAATCACAAATATGTTGGTTAGGTTTATGAGTGCAGATACATTTAATTGATCAAGATCGTTTCTTTTGTACAACTAAGCAGTAACGTATTCACTGAGATGAGTATACTCACTTCACATTTTACCCACACTCAGTTTTGTGCAAAAAGGAAGCGCCTATAATCAATAGAAACATAACACCACTTATCGTGTTTTAAAATTAAAACAGTTGTTTATGTTTGCTGTGACTGGAAGCAGATTAGACTGATCAGAGAGATTGAATCAGCAGGAAAGTTTTTTTTAACAGCTGTTGTCATTCAGTAAAAAGTCTTCTGACATATTTTCCATATTTGCAATATCGGTCGATTAGTTGTCAGATTGTCACCTCTTCAGGAACCGCCATAGGAACTGCGTTTCAAAAGTAATCAGTTTTTCGAGAATCTACCATTAACGACTCATTTCAAACCAGATGGGTCAAGGAAACTTTCCATATTTGATAAAAGTCAGCAAATAATATAATTGTATGTATTATTTGGTATCAGAATGAAGCTTGCATCATTTCGAATCAGATTTCACCATAAAATAACCCATCAATGTACCCAATGGAAGATTAGAAGGAAAACATCCTGGAAACTTTCGGAGTTTTCAAAACGGAAAATTTCCAGGAAGTTTTCCTTCTAACTTTCCATTGGGTATATTGATAGGCTATTTCATGGTGAAATCTGATTAGTGATGATGCAAGTTTCATTGTCCTAGCAAATAAGTATATACAATTATATTATTTACATGATTTTAACAGACTTTTATCAAATGTGGAAAGTTGCCTCGACCCATCTCCGTTTCAAACAACTAAATCAAAATTGTGATGAATATCATACCAATACTCTAAATCTGACAATTGAAGTTTATTTCCATCAATTGATAGATTAAATCTGGCCATTGACAGATTCATTCTATCAATCGACATTAATTCTGCCAATTGACAAGTTATTTCTATTAATTGACATATTTTCTGTGAATCAATAGCTCTTGTATAGGTATTTAATATTGCTGATACTATATACCCTCTTGAGTTTCTCTGCAGTTGAGAAAAATAATTGTTCAAATTACAGAATTAATCTCTCCAGTGGCAAATTTAATCTATCAATTGCTAGATACAATGCGTCAATCTGTCAATTACCAGATTTACTGTAAGTTGCCAGATTCAATCTGACGTTTGACAGATATAATGTCATTTGATCAGAGATGTGCCGAGGAAACTTTCCATATTTGATAAAAGTCTGTAAAAGTCATCTAAATAATATAATTGTATGCACTTGTTTGGTATCAAAATGAAGCTTACATCATCACGAATCAGATTTCACCATAAAATAGGCTATCAATATGCCCAATGGAAAGTTCGAAGGAAAACTTCCTGGAAACTTTCGGAGTTTTCAAAACGGAAAGTTTTCAGGAAATTTTCCTTCTAACTTTCCATTGGGTATATTGATAGCCTATTTTATGGTGAAATCTGATTTGTAATGATGCGACCTTCATTGTGATACCAAATAAGTGCATACAATTATAATATTTACATGACTTTTACATACTTTTATCAAATATGGAAAGCTTCCTCGGCACATCTCTGCATTTGATAGAATGAATCTGTCACTTAACACATTATAGGATAGAATTATTTTTATTGATTGAGGTCCATGTAAGCCATTGTATATTTTTGGTAAAAATACAACAAACTGTTTACAAATGGTGCTGGAAATGTTGACCTTGCTCCAGATACCTACCTCTGAGCTCTTTTTTAAACAATCAAAAACATTATGCAGAAGAATGATATTGAGTCAACAATCCCATTATTCAATTTATCTCTGCAATTCTGACTATAAAATAGTCAAAATGTCAAGAATAGAAGTTTGAAATAATTTCTCTCTTGAAAAAATTCCTTTACAAAATTTTAAGCTCTAGTTTCATTTGTGCATATTGACATATTTTTTTTTAGTGCTCACTGATAATACCAATCATTTTGTTACCACAGATACGCGGGAGCGAAACTGATTTGAGATTTTTTTTAGCTTAATAGATATTTTAGTCCGTATTCATCAAGCTTGAGACATTCAGCTGTTGACACATTATTTATAACAAAGTAATAGTACAAATGTCTACGCAATTTTAAATCTTCTGGTGCAATTGAATGTCAAGATAGTAAAAATATAAACTATTTTGAGGAACACAAAAGTACCATTACTTATTATTAGAGGTAGTAAAACATAGACATTTCTAATTTTCAATATAATCCTCGCCAAAAGTCATCTTGCCAAGAATTAAAAGACAATATTTTATGGACAATTTTATGCTCGTACTTTTTCTGAATGACTTGTGAAAGTCAGTGTCACAGAGACAAGTGAACCTAATGAGCCTACTATAGGTAGGTAAGGGTAGAGTGATTGTGACAATTTATTTAATTCTACCTCGACCTTATTCCTGCCGAGCTCTTCAATTGCCGCGGAGCCTTGGCTAGCGGATGTCCGATTGGATACGGAACAAGTGTCGAGAAGAAATTATACTTTTAAATATGGAATAAATCTGATTTGATTTGATTTGGTACAAGTGCCTCTAGATAAGAAGGGTGTCTAGCGACCGGGAATCATACCGGATTTTTACTGTGTATGGGAAATTTGCCCTACAGCCTTGAAAATTAAACTACTTCAAAAAAAGAGAAAACGGATGAACTGCGCTAAATAGATGGAAAATTATAAATTAGAATAGATATAAGTATTTTGTTTCTATCCATAATAAAATGCTTAGTTCGTGAGGGACTTGATTTCTATTACGTGAATATTTTACGTTCTCATATTATCAACATTTTTTGATATTGCGTCAAGAAAAATTTACGGGATTTTTTTAGAAACCTACCGGCATATATATGAGAATTTTTAGGTTAGAATTTGCTAGACATCCTGATAGGACTTTATGCCCACTTAAAATGGCGGCAGCAGTATATCCTTAATTAAATATTTATTCACAAAAATTAATTATCGAGCAGTTAATTATGATGACGAATTATTATCAAATTATTCCAGTTTTTTTATATAATGTGGTTTAGTCTTCGACAAGCATTGAATAAGTAACAAATTGCTAAAAAGCTGTGCTACGTATTCTTACGATTACGGACCAAAAAGATAATTTCTCATATAAAATAGCATTGATTGAAATAAGTCTGTTTCAAGACATTTCTTGAAGATGCTCAAGTATTTTGAGATCCAAAACAAATTCTTTTCTCTTTTTCAAAACGCTTTTATTGCCGATATCTTATTCACATAAGTTAAAGAACATTTTTTTAATTAAATGAAGTCTAATTTATTTTGAGAGGAATTTTCAAAATAACCCTCAGGCGCTGATGTGGATTTCCACCCTCATAGATTTTAAACTTCATGTATCAGGAACGTTACCGATGTTACTCTAAAGATGTGGCCTATGTAAGCCACAGAATTAGCTATTCAAGATATGCAGCTATATTGCTGAAAGTTTAATTCCATTATGTTCACCTCCATTAATTGTTTTGTCAGTTTTACCATCATTGTATTCTACGAAGAAACGTCAATGAGGGTCTTAAGTTTACACATTTTAAGTGAGTTCACCCTTGAACTATTTTCATAAGTGACTGGTATGTTTGTATCTTGATTATCAGAGCTGATTCCGCATCCTCCATGTCGTCCACTGTTATTTTTGTGATTATCCCTGCGACGTACTGCTGCTTGCAATACAGAATGTAAGAATGGTCTAGAGAGAAATAGCTATTATTAGATATTTATTAAAGATTATTTAATGTGATTTTTTTCATATCATATACCAACATACAATAGGTATATAGGTATTGCTGTCGCTGCTGGAAAAGAATCCATGATATAGGAATGTAGGATGGGAAGTATAGATGTTTGTGAGATGCTCATTGCTGCATTGTGTTGTGTTATGGAATGTTTAAGCTCCTCTTTTTGTATCATTTATGCTTCTAGAATTCTTCTTTTGTTTCTTCCATTTTTGATTCCGGCAGACCATATATCACTTATATCACTGCAATTTCGTTATGGTATTTTTTCTTTTTTTTTGCTTGCTGTTTGTTCCCAATGTGCTTGGTCTTTTCCTGGTTTGTCACCTTTTCAATTATTGTCATCCATGTGTAGCATGGGCTACCTATTTTTAGTTTGCTGCTGTTCAGTATTAGCGCTTTCTTCAGTAGATGTCTTGGTTCTTTTCTATGCACATATTCCTAGTACTTCATTGTGTATCTGTCTGTATTTTTTTTTATAATTTTTTTCCCTCCTATTAGTGTTGATGTTTTGTATTGTTACTTTAGTTCTATTGTCTTTGTGAGCAGTTGGAGGATGTCTTAGCTTTTCTCCAACTTCCTGCATTGGCTTTTTTCGTTACCACATTTTTAACTCTTTGTTATTGTTGCTATGTCTACTCTCTGAATCAGGCCTCGTGATTTTTTTTCAAATGAAAGGTAGCAATTCTACCAATTCTAGAAGAACAATTTCCTGTAATTTTATATATCGTTTTAATGCTCCCCTTTTCAATTGGTTTTTAATTGCCAGTGCTATATTTTCTATTTCGAATCATCTTTAAAAAGTTACCCAAGTTGAGATTTTTAAAATTTGTTAAAACTGGTAAATGAACTCTGGTATGTTTTTTCTCATTTTGAAGTATACAGTGTGTCCACGGATGGACTTAACTATATACTTGTACATTTTAAAATGTTTGTTAGGTTTTTGATAAAACATCATTCTTTATAAAAACTTCTGCTTATTCTGAAAAGTACTTAGGAATTATCACAATTACGATTTAGTATATAGGGTATTCGAAAATGAAGAAAACTGAAGATTTTTCCACGAGTAAAGTACTTACCTTATTTTAATGGATATAATCAAATTATATGAAGAAAGTTATAAATATTAGCAAATGCAGTTCGAGTACAAAGTTACATCCTATGTGGATGAAACTTTGTATACGGTCAGTAATTTTCTTGAAAATTATTTAAAATGTCATTATTAAATAAATTTTGTAAGCTATTAATTACTGGCTATATGGATAAAACTTTGTATTCAGACCACACTTGACATTATTTACAGCTTTCTTTATGATTTGATTGTATTCATTAAAATAAAAGTACTTTACTCTTGGTAAAATTACATATATTCTTTGTTTCCGAACTCCCTGTATACTAAATCGTAATCCTGAGAATGTCTAAGTACTTTTCAGCATAAGCAGAAGTTTTTATGAAGAATGAATTTTTATCAATAAACCAGAAATAAAAAACTTTACAAGCATAGTCCATCCGTAGACACACTGTATATCTTGATATGTTTTAAACTTTTTTGAATTTTTACCACTAGGACATCCTTCAGTCATACTGAATGAAATATTCTGAATGATTTTTAAATTTCAAATAAGGAAAATCTTTGATGTAATTGTTTTTTACATTTAATTTATTCTTATGTTTGTTATTTCTACAATTGTAAAATTAAATTGTTTAATTTTTTCATTTTTATAAAATATAGCTGAAGTATATCTATGACTAAATAACTACTTACATCCAGCAACAGTTTTGTCTACCAGTTCACTAATATTGCATCAAACGGTTTTATAATTATCAGTTTATTTACACTTAACAAATGGCCAGTGTTAAATATCAGTTTCAAAAATATTGTTTTATTTTCCTTTCAATAATCGAAACAATGGTATTTGTTTTGGCAGTAGCTTACCCTCGGGTTGAAAATAAAAATCGACTATTGTTTTTAAAAACACAAATTGTGTCCTGTTATAAAGAGATTAGTGTGCCATATTCCAATTAGGGCAGAATTTGAAAAACAATAGTTGAAATGAAATGTGACTGCTTAGGATTTATAAAACTACATTTAAGTTTTGGATAAGTGCAATGTAAATGTCTATAGTTATAGTACATTTTTTTCTTGTAACGAGGCAAAATTGGGTATAATTTTTCATTTAAGTTCAATATAATCGACATTTTGTTAAAATTGTTTTATTATTTGCTGCGTAAAATAAATAGAATTGAGTAATTTATATTCAAAGTATGAGAAAGAATATGCGGTTTTGCATCAGTATAGGGAAAAATGGAGTATAATAAACTTGAAACTGATACGTCTTTGAGTTTTGTTTGTGAGAGGCAAGTTGCGTTACGGGCATGCCTGTTAATGTTTTTGTTTGCAAGTCGTTTATGTTTTTATTGCCGGTTACGCAGCTTCGTCTTCCAATGTACATTTCAAGTTGTGGCATTGTAAATGCTCCTCATTTAATGTACCAATATAGAGTAAATGAATATACATATATAAATAAATTTAGAAATTAATATTAGATGTTAATAATGTCTTTGTAAGTAGCATCTGTTCGTAACACCGTATAGGTTAGGATCATTCAATACAAAACCTCAAATATTTATTAGCAGTGTTTTATTATTACCAAACTTCCAGATATATTATTATAGATGAGCAGGGCCCACGCCAAACCTATGAGTGCCCTCACGCAATTATGTGCCCTCGAGTTGTAAGCACAAAGTAAGTAATACAGAAAGAATAGCCGACGGAGTGCCTTTGATGTCTGGGCCTTCACCTCTATGAACCTCATTCGTTTAAATTGGACGTGTGCAATGTTAACAACTTAAAAAATATCCCCAGGAGCAGAGCTAGGATCACAGCGATAAAAGACATACAAACCAGGGTTGGCTCTAGCTGATGTGTCACTGTGTAAAAATGTTCATGCATATGTGACAATGTTTTAACTAGTAGTTTTTTCATGTAATATCTAAAGTTGATATAGTTGATCATAGCAACTTGTTGTTTATTGTTTGTCTCTCTCAGAGAATAGGTGGATAATATTTACACACAATCATGTTTTTTTAACTACTAATCATAGGAGGAAAAGTGTATATTATATTTTCTCTAAATGTTTCAGAGTTAAGCTTCGGCACTCTTCATTAAAATTCATTTATACTGTAAGAAAGTCCATTCAGGGCCGGTTTATCAATGCAGGGTTAGGTTAGTTTGCCCCGGGGCTAAACGCTAACTCCAGTCTAAAGTGTTTATCAAGTCGGGTTAAAAGTAATCCTAGGCTAAAGTAAGAGGTAACTTAGCCCGAGCTTCAAGGTGGGGGTTATCTCTGTTAGCCCGAGGTTAACCTACAAATTTTATGTTTGGTGTTGACAGTTGGGTGAAAAGTCGAAGGTATTTTTTGGTTAACTTACTAAAAATGGAAGCTTTCGACGAAATAAGCGGTGATGAAACAGATATTTTGGAATTTTTGGAACACAAAAGACTTACTTAGTTTTCTAATGTAGCTAAAAAGTAAATCTTAAAATCCATTTTATTGTATTGTAGAAATCATTCGGCTTCTTTGTCCCTGCAAGATATTGTATCATTTTTTTAATTCTGGGACGCGTTTATAATTATTTGCTATGTTTATTAATAACAACCACTCTGATGATGAAAAATAGGGGCCTCTGCGTACCTTCTTTGGGGTTTCACTCATTTTCTTAAAATAAAAATATAACTATCGACCAGAAAATATTTTACTTTATATTATAATTGTTGTTGCTCGTTGCTGTCACTGTCAGGTGACTTAGACAAAAGCAAACAAATGCTTTTAACTTAGTAACAAAAACTTAAAAAGCTAACAAACAGAAAATCACTCATTTTCTGGCAACTCTGCAGAAAGCGTTACCAACCTCAGGTTATTCAAGAGTTTCCTAACCCACACATAAAATGTGGTGGATAAACAGATGCCAGTTTAACACTCACTTTGCCCCTAGGTTAAAGTTAGCCCAGGGCTAGCTAACGCACAAATTTAACCTCACATTGATACACCGGCCCTCAGAGATAACAACTGGTGTATAGGATTAAAAATATTTGAACTTTTGCAACGATGCCACATTTGTCTTGTATAGAAGAGTCTTGCTTCTTTGCTGTTTAAATTGTTCACCTGATCTAACAAATACAGGGTTGAATTTTGGATATATTGTGTGGGCCAATGCCTCTCGTTAATTAAAAAATGTATTGTGGAAGATCGATTCAAAATTATTACATCATGTGGTAAATTTTGATTATTTTGAATTATGTTTGAGCTCACGTATGGTTAGAGGAGAAAAATTTGCATGTACGGCCTTCCAATTTTCTTAAGACATCCAAAAATATCTTGATTCTGAGAAATAGCAGTTGTGTTACTCTGGTTTAACTGCTGTAGTACTAACTTGAAGTTGCTATAATATAATGTACAATGCTACCTATATCCAAATTCCCCATTGTGTGTTAACAGGTTCTAGAGGTAATGGGGTATTTGGAAGAATTTTATGAAATAATGGTATATGATCTGGTGGTTTAAGAAAAACTTTCTTTATATTAGAATCGATTTATCAACATTAAAAGAGCAGCAATTATATAAAACCCATGTATTAAGCATGTTATGGGAAACACAATTTGGCATGTTTCCTTTAAAATTCTTGCTGCGGCCTTCATATAAAAAATTCCGTTGGTAACAAACAATAACAACTTGTTCCCATTCTCTTTGTATTTGTAGCCCCGTAATAGTATATTATGCAATAAGTACAAAATGAGGCTCATTTTGCATGAGAATTCATACGAGCGCAAATTGCCATTTTGTGTGAGTTGCATACTATACTTTTTTTACGACAACCTACTACTCACTCTTAAAATTCTAATATACGTTGATACAAAGAAATATGCAAATATTCGTAATGTAACTATAAAAATGTTGACAGAAATACTCATGACATGTTCAAATATCCCGTCGCTTGTGTCATATTCTCAAAGCCACCGTCACACTAGCCACAGCGGACCGCCCTCCTAACATAATATGGTTCATAATGAAACAGTTTCTTGGCAACAAATGCAGTATGAATCATAACATGTCAGGTCCGCTATGCTATGCTATATATTTGTGCAAAATGTAGCTGTTTGTGATTGAATTTATGATCGTTTAACCCTTTAAGTGCTCTGGACGAGTATACTCGCGAAATTTTTTTTGGGCCACTAATGCTGTGGACGAGTATATTCACTGGCGTGCACTTCTTTAACTGCTAATGCCAAGATATCTCTGACGTGATTTATAGCATATGTGGAAATAAAATTTTCAATATACCGCGTACACACGCATATGGTGACAGTCAGGTGACTCGTCAAGAGCAGTTTAAGTGATTTTTCTTAGTTTTAGTCTGTGGTTGTAAGTTGTAACAGGCTTGAGCGAGTGCGCGAATCGTCCGTTTAGAACAGGTGGTGATTTAGAACAGGTGGTGGTATTTTTTTACAAATACGGATTCAATATAACCTTTCATTTATTTACTAAAATGGGAGAAAAAGTATTTGACGATAATACTCGTTTTGAGCACAACAGCCTGTTGAAAAGCTAATCTGTAGGGAGGGGCACACTGTCCTACAGTGCTGTGGACGAGTATTTTCGCATGCGGTTGCAAACTCAGCACTGGGGGACAGAGTCAACTCCAAAATAATTCAGCTGTTAAAGGGTTAATGGACATATTTCGATGCTGTCATAGAAAAATACAATTGTGGGGCCATCTGAAAACGCATGACGCGTTTAAGGGAAGGAGGAAGTTCTTCAAAGAGTTCCAAATGCACAGTGAGGGGATCCATCTCTTACATCAAGAGGACATATTAATAAATCATAATTTTTTGGTTGGAAGTGCTAAAATACAAATACTTTTTCAATTTCATAATTTTTTGACATTTTAATATGACAGAACCAAGACAGTGACTGAAACTTAGATTAACCTTCCTATAGAAATAACCAAATGGGCTCATATGCTGATATTTACTTTATAATTTATTTTTGTATTTTCCGTAAGTATTTAACTCTTTAAGTACATAGTAAAAAAATTAGGCAGCTAGTGATGCTAGTGTTAATATTAACCCTAATATTTGATTTGGAATTCGTAACATATTTGAAACGGCCGACGGTACTGAGCGAGCATCTGTAATGTCACACCACTCTACTGGTTCTATAAGTTATGCGGTTATATCCAATTTAAAAAGTTTCGTTGTGTACTGAGCGTGTGGTGTTATTTTTTCGGAAAAAAGATGTCAGATCGATTTTTTCCTTCTGATGATATATCAAATATATCCCTACAAAAGAACCGTGAAAAGGAGAGTTGCTAACCTGCACCTTTATTTATTTTTTTAAAATTTCAAATCCCTGACCCTCTTGATATACCAACTTTGATCGGTCATAACTTTAGAACAGAGTAAGTTAGTCAAAAGATCAGTGCTTCATCTATCAATTGTCGTATCGAAAAATCCAGGAGATGCTTCAAAATAAAAAGATACGATTTTTAAAATTACGACGAGGTACATTCGCCATGCAAAGTGGTCGACCGCCAGAAGTGATGTGACGTCACAACATGGCTTCTCTGCATTTTCGCACGCTCCATTTTCATTTAAGGGCGAAGAAGTTGAAAAAACAATCAAAGATTTTGCACATTTACTAACTACAAGGTGTACTTTCGAAATATGAATTAAAAAAAAAAAAAATTAAATGAACCCATTGTATGGTGAAAAACATAAAAATCGATTCATCTATTGCAAAGTTAAAATGCCAGAGGTTAACAAAAACATTAATTTACTCCCAAAAGCATATAGCTGCTCCTTGCTGTAAGGGGTAAAAATGTATATATGAAGAAAAGAATCAAAATGCTCTCTGAATAGGCTATTAAAAAACACATAAAAGACGAGTATATGTCGTCCCTCATTGGACATAAAGTCGTAACTGAAAAGTCATAGTTTTACAGTAAAGCAAGAAAACAAAATGCTGTGGTATTTAAATTGATACAGCTATGTTAATTAGAGGACCAATGCTACAATTTCTTGAAAATAAGTTTTTGAATATTAAGAATTTTGAGTACATCTATCTAGAGTGAAAAAACTCAATAATTTAAGAAAAAAAATTAATTTACTACTTTTCGTAAGAACAACTTTCATTAGATTGTGACATATGTTGTTTAACACGCATGCCGCTACTATTTAGACACACTTTGCCTGTTTTTTTGGCTGAGCCACGGAATACTAAATTTCTATGACTGAGCTAATCTTAAATAGAACGCTAAATTAGATTTCTTAAGTTTAGCTCAGTTCAGTGGTAGAAAGAAAGCAACTATTATCTTTTCTCAGTGAATGTACTCTAGCATTGTTCTTTGTTTACATTAAAAATAAAAACTAAAAGAAGAAACATTTGTTTTTAATATCGTTTTCCTTTTTATTCTTCATGAGGTAGTGAATCGAAAAATATTTGAAATTCAGTATTGCTCGCAACAGACGTGTCTCCTTTATAAAATGATATCAAGTCCTCATACATTTTTGTTGCTATTTTATTTGGTTGCCGATTCAATGGCAAAGCTTTAAGTGAACCAAATTCTCATCTGTTTGGACAATAATTTAACATCCATAAAGTCACTGAATAATTATTGGAATGACTTTAAAGGCTGTTTGCATTGGGCAAGACTGATGATAGGAAATGAAAATATCAATCACTAGCTCCAAAGATAATAATAATAATAATAATAATAATAATATATTTTATTTCTTTCATTTAAATGTATAAAATACACTAACAAAAGAAAAAGTCAAAAAAACAAGTAAATATATAACAAAAATAAATATGTACGCACAAACACACATACATGTATGTACATATATATATCAGACACACACATAGCAATAGATATAGCGAACATGAAATGTACTAGTACAATTGAGGCGTTCGCGCGCAGACCCCGATAAATCCACAAAAAGTCAATTTTGAGTTTGTAATAGTTTCATGTATGTTAGACTAAACTCTACAAGCCTATATAATCTTTGGTAACCAAAACGCGATAAATCCCATATAAATCTAATGTTAAAGTTGACCCGATAAATCCACAAAAAGTCAATTTTGAGTTTGTAATAGTTTCATGTATGTTAGACTACACTCTACAAGCCTATAAGTAATCTTTGGTAACCAAAACGCGATAAATCCCATATAAATCTAATGTCAAAGTTGACCGTTTCGAACAAAACCAGATAAATCCAATTTAGTTTTTTGTAATTTCCCACAACTTTGTGTGTGTGGATTTATCGGGGTTTGCACGCAAGCGCCTCAATTAAAAAGATAACTAAATACAATATTTCAATGAGTAGTCTCAAAAGTTATGGATTTGAATTAAGAAAATGCTTGTAGGGTATAACAATTTTTTTGCAGTAAATGTTGTTTTAATTTAGATTTAAATATATGAGTATTAGGGGAGTTTTTTATTTCTGGGTTCAATGCATTATAAAATTTACATCCAGTGTAATGGAAACTTTTCTGGTAAAACGTGTTCCTAAAGTTGTATGGCATTAGTAAGCCTCTTGATCTGGTATCATGACCATGGTCCTGTTGATTGGCCAAAAACAGTGAAATATTTTTATATATTTGAGAAAACTATTCTTACCCACGTATCATATTTTCATGTTACTTAAGGCCAGGGACCGTAACCGAACCGAAACGGTAACCGAAAACCGCACCATAATTACGATTTTTTTCTAACCGTAACCGAAACTGAAATGAGAGATTCTGGAAAACCGTAACCGAAACCAAACCGAAATAAATTTCGTTTTTGGTCCCTGCAAGCATTAATTTAAGTTTAACCAAAACCCTAACCGAGAACCGCACTGTAATTACGATTTTTTCCTAACCATAACCGAAACCGAAAACCGGAATGTGAGATTCTGGAAAACCGAAACTGTAACCGAAAACCGAATTGACGCTGCTTTGAAAACCGAAACCGAAAACCAAATTAGTGCTGCTCTGAAAACCGAAACCGTAACCTAAAATGGTGTACGTCAGTTAACCGTAACCGAAACTGAACCGGTTTCGGTCCCTACTTACGGCGCTACATGTGAAATATATTTAAATACATTTAGTCAGATATGTCGACCTTCGATCTGGTCTTTATGTATAAACGTGTTGCCTTTAGACTTACCACACTCTATGGGAATAAAGACATGTCCGAACTATAACTAATGGCAGGCGGCGTAACTGGTTAAATAACTTTTTGCAAGATATGACTATAAGTCTGATGAGGGACGATATGAACGATGATTCAAAATTTCCACAGAAATATTCAATTTCGGTGGTCCTTGTTTGTTAAAATTGGAACAGAGATTTTCGAAAATGTATGAACGGAGAAGAAAATTAAAAAGGTCTGAACAGATCATGATTAAAAAACACATTAAAAAATATCTACATATTGCCGATGAATCAAAATTTTCACAAAAATATTCAGCTTGATGGGCTCCGTTTCGAATAACACTTTAGATGTGTATAAGGCAATGCAGATATGATGGATGACACAAAGCGATGAAGTAATGACAGGGCCATTCCTACCGGTGGGAAATTATGTGTTCAATACGTAGGCGCCACATTTAGGTGGGCGCCAAAGTGTGAAATAAAAAAAGAAAATTTTAATTTATTAATTAGAAAAGTAAATAAATGTAAATGCATCTTAAGCCAAAAGTGTAAGCGAGGCTTAAGCAAGATGTCGTCATTGTCATCCTATACCAAGATTTGTACACTATACGCATCTAAATTTAAGATGTCAGCACTAAAGCGAAGAACCCGTGAACTGATGGGCCATTCTTTGTCTATGTGGCAAATTGCGTACCTGGCTTCTTTCTGTTTATGATTATTTTTGATATTAAAAATAATAATATTAATAATACATGACCTAATGGTTGTCAAGATTTTGTTATAAGTGTTGTAAGTCTTTCCCAAATATGACAACTACTCTAAGAATTTTATTGACATTACCAGTAAGTGTCGCCTCGGGTGAGCGGTATTTTTCTAGAATGAAAATAATTAAAAATTATTTAAGAACCACATGGGGTAAGCCCGATTGTCAGATTTGGCAATAATATCAATTGAAAAAGAAGGAAGTGAACATATTGACTATACCGATGTGATAGCTACATTGGCTAGGAATAAGGCTCATCTTGTACACTTTTCATTTTTTTAAGTAACATGTAACAACATACAATGGGGTCAAGGAGTCAGCTACTCGGCCACTGACTCTAGGAGAAAAGCTGAGGGGAAATGGCCAACCTCTAGGAAGCTTCTCTCAAGATCTTCCGTGCGCGACTCAACGTCGTATCCTGCTCAAGGTGACCCTGCGTTCGGCTAAACACGGCGGATCTAGACAAGGAAAGTCGATAATATCCCCCAAACCAAGGTGTTGCGCGACCCGTGCCTAGGGCTGAATGACACCGGGGCGAAAGGTGTCACTAACGGGGCCTCCGGAAAACAGGGCTACATTCCGGAGTATTCTTGCCTTACCACGGCATGCAGGGCTCTGCTGTGGTGGACCTCCGATTCTCCAGCTATGCGTGGGAACCTTATGACCGATAGTAACGAAACAAACCATCCCAACGAGGGGGTTCCAAACCTCGATCTTCTTCAAGAAGAAACAGATTTAATGGAGCTTGGGATCAATCCTACTCCATCATCTAGCCCAATCCCGCCGACTCAGGTTAGGGAGCCGTTAAGGCCTCCAACCCCTGAACCTGAAGGAGAAGGCAATCCTGAGGAAGAAGTGTCCAAAATCTTGCGTAACCTCTCCCTGAAAAGGAAAAGCCTCGGAGGCGTCCCAAGGAAGCGTCTGAGTCATCTGGTCAAGAGCAAGAGCTTTCAAAACCGCCTGGAGCAGATTCATGAGCGTCAATGTGAAGCCAACGCGCTGGAGCGGGGACAAACCTCCTTTGCGCGCGTTAAAACGGCCAAACGTCAACGCTCTGACGGTAACTCACCCGAACAGCGGGCAAAAAAACCCCGGAAAGGTGAGCCCACCGTCAAACCTTCTTTCAGGGATGTCTCTGAGGGTGTCAGAGTGGACATTATCCACACTGAATACCCTGGAACAACCCTGGACAATACACAACGGGGGACTCTGCAGAGAGCGATAATGCGCTCTGTAGAACAAATCCCAGCGGATGATCCGCAGGTCAGATTCCAGAGCAGCACATATTGGCCTGGATATCTCCTGATAACCTGTGCAGATCAGACGAGCGTCACTTGGTTGGAGGCGACGACATCGTCCCTTCAGCTTTGGGATGGAGCTCGACTGAAGCTCGTGCAGGGAAAAGACCTCTCTAAGCTACACATCTGTGTGGCATACATCCCTGATGCTTTCATCAGAGGTTGTAATGACTAGGCTGCGTAAGATGAACCACGGCCTGAATACTCGGGAGTGGAACATCTTACACAGAGAAGAATCGGGACCGGGGAGAAGAATCGGGGTAGACCTGGACGTTCTCAGTTGATGAGGCGTCTAGGGCTGCACTGGAGGGGCTGAATTACAGGTCCTACTTTGGTTTCGGGCAGGTGCAATTCCGCCCGAAGGTCAAGGTGGGGGTTGCATCCACCTCTAAACCGACTTCGACTTCGGTGGCGAAACCGCCGGCTAAAAGGAGCAAACCAGATTTGCCCCCACAGGCAGGTGAAACGCCCTGATTCACTGGGAAGGGTAAATCCAACTCAGGCCAACCTCCTGGGAAGAAGAGTGGGAAGAAACCACCTTCCGAAGTAGACAAGAGATCGCCCCCCCAAACCCCCTCCCGCACCCAAAGCCTAAGCAAACTCTTTTCCTTCCCACTTCCTACATTCAGAGGGTGAGTCGGGTTGATAGGCATACGCCTATCAACCCGGCAAGTCAACAGAACCAGCACTAAATCCCTGGTCGGGAAAATCACCCAATCTCTTGAGGAAAAAGAGATTGAGGAAAAAGAGATTCCTCGACATCGGAGGAGGCACTGCCCAACTCCCTATATACAGCTGCAGCTGCTAGAGAGGTTGAGCTAACTATAACTGGCTGGATTCAAGCTATGCTTGAAAACAGAATCATAACGACTTCTCTACAGGGAGGGACGGTCAGATTCAGGGCCGCAAGAGGGTGTCCACAAGGCGGGGTTCTTTCCCCCCTTTTGTGGTCTCTGCTTATGGATGATCTGCTGGCCATTCTCTCGTTGTGGGAAGCCGAGATTCAGGCATATGCGGACGATCTAGTCATTATGGTTAAAGGAAAATCTGAAGAGGTACTCTCTAATACCCTTCAAGAGGTGCTAAATACAGTCCATATCTGGCGTGAGAGGGAGCAGATGACTGTGAACCCCCACAAAACTGACAAAGGAGGCTGAACAATCTAGTGCCGCCCTTCTTAGCAGGTGAAACCATTCCATTTGCGGGGGAAGTGAAATACCTAGGAGTTACACTATATAAATCACTCAACTGGAACTCCCATCTGGAAAAGGTAATCCACAAGGCGCAACTCTCCTTGTGGAAATGTCGCAGAATTTGTGGAAAAACCTGGGGCATAGGTCCCCAACAAATATACTGGTTATACGTTATGGTCATAAGACCAATGGTAGCGTATGCCTCTATAGTTTGGTGGTCGAAAGAGCTACAACAAACGACCAAAGCCAAACTTTCTGGTCTACAGAGACAAGCATGTCTGGTGATAACTGGTACGATAAGTACCACACCGTCAGCAGCTCTGGAAATTCTCCTGGATCTACTCCCTCTCCACATCTACTTGAAGAGAGAGGGGCCAGGTGGGCAACATACAGACTTCAACAAGCGGTAAATAATATGCCGCAGGTTAGCATCATGGAGCATAACAGGCTGTCAGTTGACAGGGAACGTCATGGCATCCTGGGAATGCTTTCAGATGTGATGCCTACCGCGACCAACTATGAACTGCCTTTTACCATCCTTTTTCCTGGAAGAGACGAATGGGAGCAGAACAAAACTGACCTACAAAGAGCAGACATCTGTTGGTTTACAGACGGCTTCAAAACCCCTGAGGGAGTTGGAGCTGGAGCATTCAGTCGCAACCCAAAGGTAAGAATCACTTCGAGCCTGGGTAATCATGTGACTGTCTTTCAGGCAGAAGTTCATGCCATTGAACTGTGTACAAGGAGGCTTGAGCAGGCGCATCCTAGACATAGATCAATAAAAATCTTTTCAGACAGCCAAGCAGCTTTCAAAGCTCTTGGCTCACATCGCTGCAATTCTAAGTTTTCCCGGAACTGACAAAAGGCTCTAGCCCGATTGGGCAGATACAACAAATTAATTCTGGTCTGGATACCGAGCCATTCTGGCTTGGAGGGCAACGAAATGGCCGACTCCTTAGCCAGGGAAGGTGCGGTATCAAAAATCAAAATTTATCGGACCAGAACCAGTGCTTAACATATCGGCAAGCACTACGAAAACCAACTAGGCCTGGACTGAGGGGAAAATCCTCCAGTACTGGCAAGAGCTACCAGGATTAGTTCATTTATTACATACCCTTTGAAATCAAGAACTAAAAAAGTATTAGAGCTAAATAGGTTACACCTAAGAACTCTAGTTGGCGTATATACTGGGCACTGCAGACTTAATCACCACCTACACAGACCCGGAATAGCAGACAACGCTGAATGCCGACTGTGTTTGGAGGAGGATGAAACGGCAGTGCACATTTTATGTACCTCTCCTGCTGCAGAAAGAACCAGATTCTCACTTTTTGGCAAAGGGCAACTGCTGCCAGAGGACCTGGACAACCTCTCACCCAATAAGGTAGTCGACTTTATCAAAAAGCTGAACCTATTGGGTGAAATATAATTAGGAGTGAGCCACAATAGACCAGATGGTCGCGGTGGAGCGTCTGTTATCAACCTAACCTAACCTAACAACATACAATAAATAATTTTTTGAACACTTGACAAACACCTAGAGGGCGCTAATTTTGGTCTCACACGCAGGTGACCAAGCATATTGTAGGAACGGTCCTGAGTGATGAAGTATTACCAATATCTCATAATTTCGTCATTTTTATATTGTTTGGGAATATTTCATCAGGTGTTTACAATATAAAATTTATATCTACATAAAATATGTCTCTTGAATTTACTGTTGTGATCCGAGCCCTACGATTGAATGTTCAAATAAAACACACCATATCGTCACATGCAAAGTACGTGTAGCATAGAGTCTGAACATTTAAACTAAAAATGTCTAATTTCAGTTTCTCTGATTGGCACGTATGTACTATAAGATGTAAGTTTTCTGGAGTTCATTGCAGGGGTCTGGGGATCGGCAGTCCTTCAGACATATCGTGAACTTTTTACAAACTATAAATTCTCTTGACTTTTCAAAAATTAGGATTAACCCAACAGATTATAAAAGGTTCTTCAAAAGGAAGGGCCTCTGGGCTATAGTCTATGTAGCCTAAATGAATTATCTGCCACTGATATTAAAGGATAATATAATAGGAATTGAAAATAGCATTATAAAAATAAAAATACTTCACTGTTTAAAAATATATATTGATATGGAACAAAATATAAAATTTTAATAAGAAATAGACATATTACATACATAATAACTACAACCTGACATGGAGGACCATAACTAAGAACTATGCCTAGAGACTTCTAGTTTGTCGTGAGTAAACTGTGAGGAATGTGAGGCATGTAGTACTTAAAGGAAGGAGTCTTAAAGACAGCATATTTTATGGACCGGTAGATTGCAAATGTAGTATAAAAAAAAGAGCATGTTCGTTCTATTTTCAGGAGGATGGAAGTACGTATAAACTCAAAGTTATCATGCACATACATAAAAATAAAAATAAATATTCAATCAGTTACATGAATATGACACAAGAAACAGAAATTTATCATGCGTACCTAGAGTGAAATTGTATAAAACCACTAAAACATTTTAACACATTCGCGGACAGTAACTGCTATAGCAGTAAATTTCAGATGATGTTATAGGACACTACTGCTATAGCAGTGCATATTTGAGAGGCCAGAAAACACACTACTGTTGTAGCAGTACATTTTTCGGTAAGAATAAGTGAAGTTGCCTATTTACTGTCCCACAGCAGCATTATACAATTTTGGGCACTGTCCTTGTACATGCCTCGTTGCGTAATTTTCAAACTACGTGGGTATATCGCAGGGCAGCTACTGCATACGCAGTAATATTGCCATTGTGATCTATGCAATTGTAGCGGGTAGTATCCTCTCATTTGTAATCACTTTATTTTTTATACTTATAAGTTATTCAAATTTGCTAAGCTAACGTAGTTGAGATAGTATGGAGTTTTTGTAAACTTATGCTAATACAACTGTATTGAATAACTTGAAATATTGTACGTTAGTTTATGCAATTTATATTTAGCCAGGACCGTTCCTAGATGTTGGTGCAAAATGATGTGAAAAAATTTTCATAAAAATCGCGCCAGTACTTACTTCAAAAGTATGTTTTTGAGTTCATCCGCAATTTCAGTACTGTCCGCGAATGTGTTAACCAGTAAAAATTTATAATATACACCACTAGAGGCATGGAAGGTTTTCTTAGAAAAGAAGTTAAAATATATCTGTTGTTAAAAGGGTTCAGGTTTTCTACACAATTGAAGAAGTTTTTGGGTATGACTGATACAAATCTACGCAAATGATTGTTGGATGTTATTTCATTTTACATTTATCTGTAAAACTAGAATGATCTAAGCAAAATTGTGTTTTTTGTAATGTATAAAGTTCACTAAATGTATCTATCTATTTACAAAACAAAAATGAACAGTTTGTATGAAGACAAGACAATAGAGACGTGAAATATTTACCTAAACATTTATTAAAAAACTGGATTTTTATATGCCTTATTTTTATTAGCATTCAAATAGCGTCTAGCGATATATGATTTAGTTCCTTTTTCTTATTCACAATATTTTGCCAGACATTTTGTAATCCATGAATTATTCTAGTTCTAGTTGACCTCTGCTTGCTGTATGGCATGTCTGGCATTGCGTCATCTGTCTCGGTTGCCAGTTAGGTGCACATCCTCACTAAAGCTCTTTCCCATGTCAGCTCCTTGGTGACATCAGCCCAACATATTGGAGGGTATCCTCTTCGGCTCTAAAATCAATATGTGGTTTAATTTTGTCTTATGTCTTAAGTACTTAACATAATTTTTGGTACACAACACAACATATTGTGTTACTGTGTAAACTAAAACTGAAATGAAAAAAAAAGTTTATTTTTTATTTTAAACATTTAAAAAAAAGTAAAATGAGCTCTACTAACACCCCTGAAAGAATACGCTCACTTACCAATCACGCTGTATATATGTGTATGCAGCGTGTCCCCCTTTTATTGCACTCTGCATCTAGCATCGACTTATTTACTTATTTCAGCCATGGTCTGGTTTATACAAAAAAAAAAATGAAAATTATTATTTTTCGTCGTGAAACGTCAAGATTTTCAGTTTGAGCAAAAAAAAATTCTGTCTGTCTGTCTATAACCTTCTTTTGTGCCCACAATTACTCTGGAACCGTTTAAGATATATTGACTTGAAATTTGGTACGCATATATATTTTAACGAAATCTTGAACTAGATTATGTTTTGATCTTATTTCGTTGAAAGTTTGGGGGGTAAATTGGGTTGGGGTAAATGTGGGGTAAATATGTAAATCAAGCAAGTAAGAGTCCATAAAATTGGTATATGGTATATAAAGAGAAGCTAAGGTCTCAACAAATTTTTTGGCATTAGCCACTCCCATTACCACCCCCACCCCATTATTAAAGGGGGTAAAAAAAATTGTGATTTAGTGTGTGCACAAGAACCAAAGGCCTTACATTTTTTTTTACTTCATCCAACCCACGTTACCACCCCCACCCCCGTTGTGGATATTGTTTTATAGATTTTTGGGGTAGGTGATTTCAACTATTATGTAAATGAACAAAAAAATAAATTAGATGTGCTATTAGTTTTGTGTAGAAATGACAGTAATTATAAAGAAATGTATAATAATGAAGGAATTAAATATAATAAACTTACTGTCAGAGAGTAAGAAAAAGATGTATGAAAATAAAACTGTAAGCTCAGGCAATAAAAGTAAATGCATGTGGTCTATACATAATGAAATCACTGGTAAACAAAACAAAAATGACCATTTCGTAGTGAGTGGTGACCTAAATAAAATTGCAAATGACTATAACAAATATTTATTAAATGTAATCCCAGAACCTGTCGCAAATTTCCTTTTGAATGTAATATTGTAGACAACAATCAATCAATGTATTTGAGACCTGTGTCGACAAGTGAGTAAATATGGCCAAAAATTTAAAAAATAAATATAGTAGAGGTGAAGATAAAATACCCACCAATATTGTAAAATTATGCATAGAGGAAATAAAAGACGTAGTATGTTACATTATAAACAATTCATTTGGCCAGTATTAAACTGATCTACAAGAAAGGAGATCCGGATATATTAGAAAACTATAGACCAATTAGTCTATTACCCAGTTTTTCAAAATGGCTATGTGTTTTCAATTATAGTTAAATTTATGTCTGTAGATTATTTAATAATACTCTGCATGGTTATCTGAAAGGGAGATCTACACAAACAGCAATATTTCAATTTACACAAAAAATTCTAGAATTTAGAGAGAATTGCTCTAGGCATGTTTTTGGATTTGTCTAAGGCATATGATTGTTTGGATCACGAATTATTAATAATAAAATTAGACAAATATGGAATTCGAGGTAATGCACTTGAGTGGGTGAGATCGTACCTTTTGAATCGCCAGCAAAGAGTAAAAATAATAAGAGACAATAAAACTGCTAAGTCTGAAATTTTATGTAACAATATTGGAGTGCCACAGGGCAGTATAATGGGGCCAATATTATTTATTATATATGTAAACGATTTATGTAATGTAGTATCAGGGATAAATCATAGTGTAACAAATTATGCTGATGATAATAATATCTTGGTGGGGAATGTAACAATTTATTCTCAAGCACGAGTGAATGGTACAGTAGAAACAGATTTATTTTAAATAAAGAGAAAACAAATATCATTCTATTTAGAACAAAACAAATGAGAATTGAAACTCCTGAAAACATAGCAATTTCAGGTGAGCAGAGAAAGCTGGTAGAAAATACAGAATTTCTGGGCATCCAAATAGATGAATATCTAAACTGGGATAATAATATCAATCACTTGTGATGAAACTAAATAACATCTGCTATAGTATTAGGGTAATTAAAAAAAGTCTAAATTTTAAAAGTTGTAAAATTATATATTTTTCCAATTTTGAAGCAACAATCAGGTATGGGATAATTTTTTGGAGTAGTAATACAAATATTAAAAAAACGTTCATTATACAAAAGCGAGTTATCAGAATTATACCTAATATGAATTATTGTGACTCATGTAGCGGTAAATTTAAATCAAACAAGATAATGACTGTTTATGGTTTGTACATTTATGGGTGCCTAATGTTTATTTTTAAAAATACAGAAATATTTTTAGTAAATAACACCCAACATGAATATAATACAAGGACACAGGATATCACATATCCTCGCCATACCCTACAAACACAAAAGGTTGGCCCTTCAGCGGGCCATCACTGGGCCATAAATGAAACTTCTGGCTCAGTGATGGCTCGCTGATGGGCCGATCGTTGGTGTTTGTTGGGTAATCTCACGTTAACAGAAGAAAGTCCATTCTATATGTGCGTAAAACTATATAATAAATTACCAATGCGATTCAAAGATATTGTTAGCATAAATATGTTTAAGAAGCAAATCAAAAGTATGTTAGTAGACTTAGAACCATACAATTTGCAGGAGTATTTGTGTAATAGGCTATATTTTCAGATTGTGATTATGAATTTTTCTTCCTCATCTCCTTTTTTTCTTCTTCTCTTTTATATTTTTTTTTTAGACGTCATTTCATTTTTATGTTTTATTAATTATTTACATAATTGTAAAGCATTTCTTTGAAATAAAGATTATTATTATTATTATTTTTTTTTAGCTAGCTAAAAACCAGTCACCCTTCTCTGTGGCTCCGATCCTCACAGAGGGGAGCTGGTAGTACCGGTAGCCACTCCGCACGCCCGTGGGGTAAGTGACTACTGGGTCCGAGAATCGTGTGCCCTGAGCAGACGTAATGAACCGAGGATGACGGCCTTCTGCATTCTGTCGGCTAAGACCTCTGCCGAATTTCGGCATGCCGGTATGATCTTCAGTTCCGAAAGCAGTGTGTGTCTCGTTCCACCGAGGGCTCCTATAATCAGTACCACTATCTTAACAGTATGGTCTGGATAGAGTCTGCGGAATTCGAAGAGCAAATATCGATATTTTGTCCGTTTTTCCTTCCCCTTCAAGACAATGTTGTTTTCCGCGGAAGCCAAGAACTCCACGACGAACATTGTCTTGAGTTGATGGTCGAGGAGTACTACGTCAGGCTTGTTGGCTTGTATTTGCCTGACGGTGGGAAACGAGTAGTTCCAATAAATTAGACACTTCTCATTTCCCATTATTATTATTATTATTATTATTATTATTATTATTATTATTATTATTATTATTATTATTATTATTATTATTATTGTTCCATAAACAATTATTTCCACATATTTTCGAAAGTTCGCTGGAGTAGAGAATTATAGTAGGTCCTAGGCCTCCTCCCTCCACCCATTTTGCGACGTCACGGGAGGCGTGAATTGGGGGGGGGGGTAATTAGTGAGGGACAATTAAGGGTAATTAAAGGTAATTAAGGGCAATTAGGGGAAGGTGGGACAAAGTGGGAAGTAATGGGGGTAATATGCTCGTAATTAGTGGCTGGAGGGGCAATTAAAGGTAATTAGCGAGTTATTAAGGGTAATTAGGAGATGGTGGGACAAAGTGGGACGAGGTGGGGGATAAAACAAGATTAAAATATGAATAAATAGGGATAACCTAATTCTGTGAAAGGTTAAACATGTTACATGTAATGTTTGTTTTAAGCACTAAGCAATTAATTATGATATACAGGGCTTTGGTAGAATCTAAGATATGCTATTGTAATGGGGGGGGGGGGGGGGGAATCTACGACACATTACATTAAAATATTTGGAAATAAGTTAAAACCAGGTTATAAAAGTAATGATGAAAAAATCGAAAAGATATTCCACAAAAAAACTATATGATGAAACTAATTTATTAAATGTTAAAAAGATATATGCATTACAAAGTTGTATTTTTATTCACACTACGAATGAGAAACAGTACGTTAACCATCCATACCAGACAAGGGCAATCACAAACTGCTTAACTCTACAAAAACTCTTCACAAAAAGTATTTGCCAATATTTCGTATCTTTTATAGGACCAGCATTTTATAACAGACTTTCAGCAAGTATAAGATCCAGAGTTAATATAAAAAAATGTTTGTTTTTGCCAGAGAGTATATTAGGATCAATTTTTGGTAATTATATAATAATATTCTTAATACCAATAATCTACCATTCTACTATCAACAATTCCATACTTACACAATTTTAGCATCATTTCATTTTGTATTTACTTGTTGTAACACAAATAGGTATTATCTATTACAGTTGATTTAATAATTTAATAATTTTTTTTCTGTCGTCTATACCGGGTGTAACAGGATCATGGTACACCCCCTCTTTTCTCCTTTAGTTTTGAAGATAATTGATTGAAATTTGGGATATCTTATATACAGGGGCGGACTGGCCCACCGGGACACCGGGACACCGGGACGAACCCCGGTGGCCCGCTCCAATAGTGCGCCGCTTACGCCGGCTAATAGAGTAATAAGTGGCCTGTGAGTTCTAAGATCCAGCGCCGCTAAATTGTTGTCAGTCCGCCCCTGCTTATATACATAATAAGCGGCACTTTTTGACACACAAGTGATTTTTTTTTCACTTCCGGTTTCGTATTGCATTTTCTTATTTTCTTTTAGCCGTAATTTTGTTTGTATTTATCGCACATTTTAATAAGACATATGAATAAATTCCTTATTAATGGTACTAATAAATGGTGCCACAGTACCAATATGGTTCCATTTGAAGAAATGGAGTTTTGGCCCAAAAACCATTTTGATGAACTTTATTTGCTCATAAATCATGTAATTTAGTATTTTTCATGGGATTTCGATTTTTCTAGCATTTAGAATAAATCAGAACCGTCACGGCATACTTAAAAGGAAAACTAAAAATTATATTATAAAAAATATTTACGTTTGAAATGTCACTTATTTGGTATCGTTGGATTCAAAAAATTATGCAGAATTCAAAAATGCAATAATATACAGGGTGTTCCATTTAAAAATCGAAAGTTAGTGTCACTTCCGGCGAAACCAGTTCCGGCAAAATCGGAAGTGAAAAAAAATCACTTGTATGTCAAAAAGTGCCGCTTATTATATATATAGGATATCACCTTCAATCAATTATCTTCAAAATTAAAGGAGAAAAGGGAGGGGGTGTACCATGATCCTGTTACACCCAGTATTGTTATATAATTTTTTTTTACTGTATTATAGGGCACAAGACAAATTACCCAATTTAGGTTCCCTTCACTTTTAACATTTATACATCACAACCTATAAATAAGTTAATTTAATTGAATTGAATTTTAAGTGTGATTTATGTAATAAAATATTTAACTCACCAGGATAAATGATAATTTCAAAGATTTGTTTTTATGATTTTTTTTTTCGTTGTGAGAGACTTGGATGGAAAAATCTGGATGTGGAAGAGTGATTCCTAGGGCAGCGGTTTTTTAATGAAATTCTAACACAACATTATTGATCAGCAAGCTTTAGAACCCCTATATAAAAAATTTTACAATATTTTGATTTATGGTTTTCGAATTACGATCCCCTTAAAATTACATTTTTTACAAACGCAACTTTTCCAAAGATTATTGAAATGTAATGCAAATTAAAAGCGTCAACATAGTGGTTGTAAGGTGGCGGTCCACTTACTTTAAATTTTTTTTCGACATGTTGCACCTCTTGGATTTTAATGAAACATGGCATGCTGTTAGGCAAGACATAGACAATTATTATATATTTTTTTCAAAGTGGTAATTCAATTAGATCTGATGGAAATCGATTGACAAAATTTTTCTTTGCATTTTTTAAATACTTTTATTTAGGCTTGGCCCATAGGAAATGCTATAAAATAAACTGTAAAGTGTACCATAACACTGCCATTTAGTTTTATTTTCCTAGCTTTAAGATTAACTAAGATATATCGCTTTGAAAAAAAGTCGACTCCGGACACTTTTTTTCAAATAGCTCCTCAATTAACTAAGATATAGAGCTAATATCTACTCGATCAACTACTATTAGCGCCCTCTTCAATATAACATAGGTTACGATATAGGTTCCTATCGGGGGCAGTTTTGCCATGGAAGTACGGCTAGACCCTTTAAGCGATTAATAGCTTTTTATTTGCTTCTGAAGTGGTTTCTACAAACATCAAAACACTTGAACTCTACTCTCGAATACTATTACTCGGCGGCAATCATGTTAGGATCACCTGGAGATGACTGAAATAATACTTTTCACCTGACTGATGATGCCAACATGGTTGGCAAACTGCTCGTCGAGTGTAGTGTTCAAGTGTTATGGAAATTACTTCAGAGACAGCGTCACATCAAAGGTTTCAGCACCTTCCAGACCTTTTCTATTTACTGATCGCTTTTGTTAAAAACAATAAAATTTTTCCTCTAGTTTGTCTCAAAATTTTAATACAATCAGATTTTTCTTTCTTAAATTACCGGGCTTATTCTGCAGTCATAAGGTGAAAAGCCGCATTTACATATTTGTCATAAATGAGATTCTAATAATATATGAGCCCAAGGGTACTTTTTTTTTTTTTAATCGTCTTATTTATATTAATGTCCTGGCGGAGTTTAGCCGTAGGCTATTCTACCACTCAACCAGGACGGACACACACACACATAGACAATATCACAACACCCATTCCCTGCAACATTGCCATCTGCCGCAGCTGAGACTCGAACTCAGGAGAGGAGAGCGACTAGATTGTGTTGTCTCTCACACAACAGCAATCTAGTTCACTGCTACCATCTCGGCAACACATGAAAAACGCCACTACACATCCATACCCTAGCCAGGATTCGAACTTAGGACCCCGTGGTCGCAAGCTTAACACCTTAAGCACTGCGCCACCGAGCCGGTAAAGTACTTAATCTAGTTCTGTAGTTAAAAAAATTATAAAAAAATTCTTAAGTACAAAAACATAGGTACATAAAAAGCAGCATCTATATGACGTCACATTTTCTTTGCGGTAAACAACCACTTCTACACATAATAGGCTAAAAAGCTGCATGTCAGATAAATACAGTGGCGCAGCCAGAAAATTCATCTGAAAACTTTTCAGAAAATGGTTGAAAACGGATGTGAATAAATTCCTCTACTAGATAATATTGGCATTAATTACAAAATATTAATTTCAAGAGATATTTGGATACTGGTTTTAGTCCCTTCAAATTAGTCAAAAAAATACTGTTTATGGAAAATCTTCCCACAGTTATGAGACTTGTAAGAAGTGAAGTATTTGTCTAGGTTGTCTAATCATGATTTTCACCCCCCACAGTTCTAAAAAAAAGGTGGTTTTTGAGAAATATATACATATGTATGAATTTTAGCGTTTTTTCGACTTTTTCTCTATTTTGAGGAAAAACTATGCATTTTGGTGAAAAGTATCAAGAGAGCAAAGTTGTAGATCATAAAATTTCCTTATAAGTTCAGCCTCTACCACTTTTTTTTCGAATTCCGCTTTGTTTCGCCGCTAGAAGGCACGAAGGAAATATGGACATATGGACTTTTGCGCCTTTTTTTTTAGATTTTGAGCCAAAATTATGCATTTTTATGAAAAATTACGTGAGATCAAAGTTGTAGAACATAAAATATATATATTTTTATGAAAAAAAAAAAAAAAAACTAGAACTAAAGATAGTGAATTTTACGTTCTACAACTTTGATCTCATGCAATTTTTCATAAAAATGCATAATTTTGGCTCAAAATCAAGGCACAAAAGTCTATATGTATATTTATTTCTTTCGCGCCCTCTAGCGGCAAAACTAAGCGGAATTCGAAAAAAAAAGTAGAGACAAAATTTATAGGAAATTTTATGCTCTAGGTACTACTTTGCTCTCTTGATATTTTTCACCAAAATGCATAGTTTTTCCTCAATATAGAGAACAAGACGAAAAAACGCTAAAATTCATATATATGTATATATTTCTCAAAAAACCAGGGTAGTTTTTAGAACTGCGGGAGATAAAAGTCATGTTTAGACAACCCAAATACTTAACTTTTTACAGGTCTATAACTGGGAAAATTTTCTTAAATATTTCCTAATTTGAAGGGACTATTTGTACTAATAGTGATTATGCTTCTTTATTTTTTGGTTCATGGAAGACGGCTTGGGGGTGGGGCCGGGCCCCATGGCCCACCCCTGGCTGCGCGCCTGGATAAATATACAAAAATATAAGAACCAATGGAATTTGAATATTTAAAGTGCCTAAATTGAAATTGATTTTCTGAATTAATATTTACTACTTGGGAAAAGTACAAACGCATTTGTTACTTTCCTCGACAACCGACAATTTAGATATGCGGCTATTCTCCTTATGACGACAGTATAAGAAACGTGGCGGACGAACAGACAGACGGACATTTTGAAAATTGTTCAGAATTCGTTTACTAACACAATGGTATGAAAACATATGACTCATATGAATTTCCTCCCCATAACAAATGGCATAGTCATAAACAATCAATTGCAATCAAATCCAACTTTTCATTTCAGAACCATCATCTTTAATGATCTCCAATCGATAATAAATAATATAGAAAATAAAAATAGTCTTGATCCTTATGATATTGGGGGTAGAAATTATAAAAAAGACGAAGAATATTATTTTAATGCCTCTTGCTAAATTAATAAACCACGTAATATCCAGTGGAATATATCCTGATGTACTAAAAATTTCCATGTCCCCATCCACAAAGGTGGGTCGCTGACGGACTTCAACAACTTCAGACCAATTTCTTTAGTTATTTCTCAATTGCTGGAAACTGTTCTAAAAATACAAATCTGCGGCTTGGTGCTAAAAGGGCCAATGTCACTTTTTCTTTAAAATGACTTATTGACATCAACGAACTACATTCGTTCAGATTATAGCTTGAAAAAAAAAGGCCAATGTCAAACTCTCATAAATGACTGAGAATTTTAAGTTTTTAGGGAAAATGTAAATTGTAAAAAAATGTTTGTAAAACAGATAAAAGAGCCAATTGGGTTGTTGACGAATTTTCAAAAATGGTGAAATATGGTAGTGGAGGACTTAATTTAGTTATGTATTTAATTTGGAAGAAAAATTCTTAGCGCAACATATTTTAAAAAATTGTTAAACTTCGACTATTTGAATGTGCCGCGAAAACGGTAGTGACATCATAACGGCAGTTAGATGTGAACTTATAAGCAGAACAGATGAAGACGAAAAAGTTGACATTGCTGACAAGACAGAAAATAACCTCATATGTCAAAAGTAAATTTGACGTTTAGCTAGCAGTGATTGATGTTTGCAGTTATTGTTAATATTTTTTTACAAAACGACTAAGGCAGTATGTCTGTAAAAGCTAACTCTGACATTCTACTTGCGGTAGATATATTTATGGTCAGCGAATTTTTAAAAAGAGACGATCGTTTTGACATTGCAATGGTTGGAAGTGTAAAAGCTGCAAGGTACTTACGTTACGGCTGCTATAGACAGTACAAACTATTGTAATTTCTGCAAGAACTTCCTTTATCTCTTATTAATATTACATAATATGTCTAATATGTATTTTATTATTTAATTTAGATGAATTTGTTAACTATACTATGTATTTTATTAAATATTTCCTTTTCATTGTTTTATTTCCTATTAACTATATGCATGCGTATCTAACTGAAAACAACAAAATAAGTTTATCTACTAAAGAAATTATTTATTATCCATTGATACTCACTTCTAAGAAGAGTCAGAATGAGACTTACGAAGATATGAAGAAAGGACTATTATAACAAAAAATAATAAATAGGTAAGTACTTTATGCTAGTATCTATCTAAGCAATAAACAATGATATGTATTTATAACACACATAATTCAAAGGGCATTTATAACTACAATCCAACGCATTCGTAGCCATTTCCGACTGATTGTGTTCACCGACTTTAGACGACTTTCACAGTTTGTTTCATATAGTTTTTCAACGGCGAGTTTTTAAATTTCCTTTCTTAATTTATTGATCATCCTAGTATTATGGGGCGTCTAGGGAGCTTCATAAATAATCAATAGCTAACAAAAACAACTGCACTTTATTCCAACATAAACTAGATAAAATACATAAAAGCATGAATAACATTCTAATCTAGAGCCGTTAAGAATACAGAAATACACCGTTTTATCCACCAGTTTGGCGGGTAATTTAAATTTGTAACAGCTAGAACGCCACACAAGTCTTGTAATGCGGCCGTTTTTCCTACAACATGAACCCATATTAAAAATCAAATTCCTACATTAAGATACAACTTACCACAAATAAAACGCTTAGAATACATTGTAATTTGTTACTTTACTTGACATTGAAATGGTCTCCACAATAAGACTTGGTCCTTCTCTGGTGGCTTTGAATCATTCATTATTACGTTCAGCGTTTATTATTGGAACACAACAGTTTTTCTGGTGAATTGGTGGTATTATTTACACAGTACGGCAGAAAACACTATCTGTACTTATATTTATCCATAACTAGATGCTGTTAAACTATACCGAATTGTAACCTATGAACGTCAGTTGAATTTGACGTTAAATATAATGTCAGATTAAACTGTCGTGACTGTCTTTTTTCTCCGTCGCTATCAGCGAGTTTCTAAATTAGTACCCGTTTCTCGGCGTTTTATAACTAACTTCTCTACAGACTGCCGTTATTATGTCATCTCCGTTTTAAATGCATGTATTTTTGTAATTGATATTATAATATTATAAGACTTTCTTTTCAACTTCTACATGTTTCTAATGATTTTTTATGAATAATTGTTATTATTTAACATAGATTCTCCTCAAATTTTAACTTAGTGCAACAACCCAATTGTAACATAGACTGTATTAATAAGGTATGTTTCGTTTCTAGAAAGCCCAAAGTAGACTTTGGCCGTTTTATCACAATAACTTACACAAATAATAATAATAATATAATTTTCCATAAAAACTTTAAATTTCATTTCCTCAAACTGTAAATTTTTGACATTGGCCCTTTTAGCATCAAGCCACAGAAATAGTAACCCATCTTGAAGAAAACAACTTATTTTACTGTAACCAATGTGGATTTCGCACCAAAAAAGTATGAATGATGCAATCATGCATCTACTTCGCAAAATTATTGAAGGTCAGAAAAATGGTGACTATGTTGGGGTTACATTTTGTGACCTACAGAAAGTAGAGTAGCGAAAAAGAGGTAAAATTGTGTCGTTTTTTTTATGAGCTTAGAACAAGATCAGACACAGTGGGTATTACCAACATCATTTTACACATAAAAACACAAAATACGACATTTTTTAGAGGTCACAGATATTCTTATTTAAAAAAAGTGTAAAATTTAATTTTTTTTAAATCATGTTTTTTTGTACATCCATTGCCATATCTCAAAAATGAATTGAGCTATCGATGTGAACTTTTTTTGTTATAAAACACACACTTAAGCGCTTCTCTCTATTCATAGGATTGCTAATAAAAAAAATGTGAACATGCCAAAAACGTAGATGACCCTGAAAGTTTAGAGAATACGCCATCAAATTTTCACTAAGCGAGGAACTTTTTTGTTTTTGAAAATTTTGTGTAACATGCTGTGAAGAAAATGAAGTCAATAGACTAAAAAAGTTTTTAGAAAAAAAATATTTTCGTTGTTAGCAATAGTTTGCTAGTTACGAATTTTTTAATATGGAGGAATTGTCGAAGCGTACGCGCGCCGTACTTAAGAATAATTATGATTATTGTATTGTGTGTAACGGAACTTTTCATTATTACTTTTTTATGTTTAGGACTGTTTTATCACGTTTTAGGATCTGAAAGGAACTTATTTTTTCCAGTGGCACATTAAGGACTAAGGTTGAAGGCAAAAAGGAATTAAAAATCTTAAATGGAGTATGCATTGCATTAGGATCTCGGAAACGGTGAAAAATAATATTGTAGTAAAATGGGAAAAATGTTGCGCAACTAGGGGGCTAATAAAATCCCATAAACAGAAGTTTAGGAAAAGTAATACTTTTGGAGTGTTTTGATAGAAAGTAAACTATCGAGTTTTCCTTTTTTGCGTTATTATTGGAGCTAAATAAAAAAGACAGTTTCTTAAAGCACGTGGCAATCTTAATATTTGTATACGACATTTCCTGTGTCAGAGTCCATGTCCGAAACTCCCATGCATTGCATTTTTACCCTAGATCCACACAATAACACAGGTCAACAACAAAAAAAAAAATTCTGCTCCAAGGACTAAACCTATCATGCCTTAAGTATTTTTGTGTGGTGAATCCGAATTTTCCACTTAGATTTCGAGCAAACGTCAAAAATTGTCAAAAAATCGTATTTTGACGATAAAAACCGGGATTTACTCGAAATCTACGCGGTAAAAAAAATTTTAAATTGAAAATTCGGATTCAGCACACAAAAATACATAAGGAATGATAGTCCTTGGAACATAACTTTTTTTCTTGTAGATCTGTGCACAGGTGAACTTTGTACACAGGTCTACAAAAAAAGAAATTCTGTTCCAATGACTAAATCTATCATTCCTTATGTATTTTTGTATGCTGAATCCGAATTTTCAATTTAAAAAAATATTTACCGCGTAGATTTCGAGTAAATCCCGGTTTTTATAGTCAAAATACGGTTTTTTGACAATAAAAACCGGGATTTAATCGAAATCTACGCGGCAGAAAATTTTTTTAATTGAAAATTCGGATTCAGCACACAAAAATACTTAAGGCATGATAGGTTTAGTCTTTGGAGCTGATTTTTTTTTCTTGTAGACCTGTGAATTGAGTAAACGTGTTATTTTCGCCTAAATTAGGTAACAAAAAAGAAAAAAATATCCTAAATTAAGTCTTTTTTAATTTCCGCAGCCCTAATTATAGTCTCTAAACCCTGTTTCCATGGCTTGTGCACAAGTTTATAGTTTTTCTCTTTTACTACGCCACATAGAATTTACTCCATTTTACAATGAAACTTAGATTGCTTATTTATCTTAAATATTTTTTAAGCAGATAATCCACGCATAATTCGCAAAATGACCATACGTTCTACAATATAATACAAGTGGTAATAAGAAAAAGACTCGGAGAAAGAATATCGTTACACATTTTACTTCCACATCCAGTGGAAATATAGTATGGACAAAAATATTTTTGAAAATTTTTATTGTCCAAATAGGCTTAGAATGTCATGAAACGTCGAGATTTTAAGTTTGAGAGAAAAAAATTTTCTGTCTGTCGGTCTGTCTGTAACTTTTTTTGTGCGCACGATTACTCTGGAACCGTTTAAGATATTGACTTGAAATTTGGTACACGTACCATGTATTTTAACGAGATCTGGAACGAGATTATTCCGTTAAAGGGTTCAGGGTAAATGGAGGTAAATAGGCAAATCAAGCAAGTAAGAGTTCATAAAATTGGTATTTAGTATATATAAGAGAAGCTAAGCTCTCAAAATTTTTTTTGGCATTAACCACCTCCATTACCAACTCCCACAGCATTATTCAAGGGGACGAAGAAAATAAAATTGTCATTTAGTGTGTGTACAAGAACCAAAGGCCTCAACATTTTTTTTACTTTATCCACCACTACTACCACCCCCCTTCCACCACCCTCAGCCCACTACCGATGTGGCATATCGTTTTATAGATTTTTTATTTCAAATATCATATTATTAAAGTTCCATAAAAAATTATTTCCACATCCAAATTTTTTTCGTTCTGAGAGACTTGGATAGAAGATCTGGATGTGGAAGTAGTGATTCCTTGGGCAGCGGTTTTGTAATTTGACCTTCGACGAAAACGAATAACGTAGATAGTACACCGCCCTGAGACTAGTTAGTTTTAGTGGACGCGGGCGTATTAATACTCAATTTCTGCAATTCGCGCGCTCTAAAAAAAATCACTGTACCTAAGCTATAAACGACACAATAAAAATTATGCTATCAAAAACTTTTTTGGTCTTTTGGCTTTATTTTCTTCGCAGCATGTTATACAAAATTTCCAAAAACAAAAAAGTTTGTAGCTTAGTGAAAATTTGACTGCGCATTTTCTAAACTTTCAAGGTTATCTAAGTTTTTAACAAGCTTAAAAATGTTTTAATTAACAATACTATACACAGATAGAAGCGCTCAAGTATCTGTTTTATAACAAAAAAAAGTTCATGTGGATAGCTCCATTCGTTTTTGAGTTATGGCATTAGATGTTCAAAGAAACGATTAAAAAAAAATAAAAATTTCACACCTTTTTAAAAATAACAATGTCCGTGACCACTAAAAAATGTCGTATTTCATGATTTCTAATGAACATCGACCTACTTAACGTAATGGTATATATTTCAGTTTGTTCTAAGATTAAAAAAAAACTCGAGAAGGAAGCGACTTTTTCCCTGTTTTTTACTCCACTAAAGCCTTTGACCCTGTGTCACATTCGGTTCTTTTGGAGAAGCTTAACGCCTTAAATTTCGATCCTGTCAGTTGCAATATAATCAAGTCATATTTATTAAACAGCCAACAGTTTATCCAAGTAAAAAATCAAATTTCGCAGCTAAGTGAAATAAACTCCGGAGCAGGGACCGAAACCGAAATTTATTTCGGTTCTGTTTCAGTTACGGTTAACTGACGTACACCATTTTCGGTTTTCGGTTACGGTTTCGGTTTTCAGAGCAGCATCAATTCGGTTTCAGTTTTCAAAGCAGCATCAATTCGGTTTTCGATTACGGTTTCGGTTTTCCAGAATCTCACATTCCGGTTTTTTGTTTCGGTTACGGTTAGGAAAAATTCGAAATTACGGTGCAGTTTTCGGTTAGGGTGTCGGTTACAATTAAATTAATGCTTGCAGGGGCCGAAAACGAAATTTTTTTCGGTTCGGTTACGGTTACCTAACGTACACTATTTTCGGTTTTCCGTTACGGTTTCGGTTTTCGGAGCAGCGTTAATTTGGTTTTCGGTTTCGATTTCGGTTTTTAAAGCAGCTTCAATCGGGTTTTCGGTTTCGGTTAGAAAAAAATCGTAATTACGGTGGTTTTCGGTTACGGTTACGGTTTCGGTTTCGGTTCGATTACGGTCCCTGCTCCGGAGTACCACAAAGCTCTGTGTTAGGTCCAGTTTTGTTTTTGATTTATGTAAATGATTTTAGTGTGGCAGTACACAGCGCTGAACTCGTGTTATTCGTAGATGATACCATACTTATCAATACTAATAAAGATATAAAGCGAATCCTACAATCTATGAATGATTCTTGCGCTCAAGCTATCGATTGGTTTTCAACAAACAGGCTATCACTTAATCGTCAGTCAACATGGTTTTTACTCATAGACTGATACAAGATTTTACCTACCTGTAAATAGTAAAAAACACACTACCTGTCATCTATGTAAGTTGGATTTTACATATTGTAAACAAATCGCACTGTAAACAAATCGCACGACAAACAAAACGCACGGGACACGCAATTATAGGAGGCTTATATCGCTGACACGGGGTTTAAAAAATCAAATGCGCCTACGTAATTTTCAAACGCTGTCAAAACTGACATAATATTTGTTGAATAATATTGTTGACAAGTAAACTAAATCCAGATTTTACTAAATAAATGAATAAATATGATCGTAGGTAAAGTATAGTACATAATTCGAGTTGTAAAGCAATTACGCACTCATGGAAATACGCACTCGCCGCTACGCGGCATCGTGCGTAACTTTTCCATTCGTGCGTAATATGCTTCTTACAGCACTCATTACGTAATATACTATTACAAACCCTGATGTGGTAAAGTTTTTAGGTGTTTACATGGATCCAAAACTGAATTGGTGCCACCATGTTCAACATGTAGCCACAAAAATTTTCAAAAACACGTTTGTTATTAGGAAGCTAGTTATGTTAGTGCCTACTGATGTATTATTAACAGCCTATTATTCACTGATATTACATACACTATCGGCACTGGATTAGGTATGTATAGTTTCAACGATTTAACCGACCGCATAGAACAATTATTTTTCTGCTTAACTCGCTCTAACTCAAAAACGGCACAATGGATTACTCTCAAATTTTTGTCGTATTATCACTATATATTTGTTAACATAATGTGTTAATATGTAGGTCAAATTTTAATAAGTGTAGAAAGCATTATTTTTTTTTCTAAGGCTATGTCGAAAATTTGCATTCTCAAATGTAACATGCGGGAAACTTTTTTATCTTTCGAAATAGACACCAAGTGTATCGAGAAGTAACGAAGATAAAAGATGGACGTAACTTTTTGATTTGAAACTTTTTTTTCTAAAATTAGCAGTTTTCGAGAAAATTGTAAACGAGTGATTGTTGGCCAGGTACTGCAATTAATTGCTATTAGATGTCCACGTTCTTTATGATCTCTGTATCATTAAATAGGTTTTGCATGTATTCCCACTTCAATCTCTTAAAGTGTCACTCCTTTACGGAATTTCGACATAGCCTTAGAAAAAAAATAGTTAAGTGAAAAAATAATTGTTTTATGCGGTTGGTTAAGTCGTTGAAACTATACATACCAAATCCAGGACTTGCCGATACTGTATGTCTTCTTATGCTTTGATAAACTGGGGTCACGCACCTAGTGCAAAAAGGATTTTTGGATTACAACGAAGAATAATTACTAATTTGGGCTATAGACAGAAGTTTATTGAACTCAACGTATTAACTTTTCCGTCAGTATACATATTTACTTGTTTAAAATATACACATGAAAATATTCATCTACTTATTTAATACTCATGAAAGCTTACACTCGCATGACACTAGACATAATCATAATTTAAGAACCGATTTTATCAGACTGAGCTCGACTAGAAATTGATTCAATTTTTTCGGACCAAGATTCTTCAATAAATTACCTGTACACGTCAGATGTCTCCCAAAGAACACTTTCAATAATACAATAAGAACTTTCCTATCAAAGAAAGCTTTTTGTGATGCAAACGAATTCTTGAAATGCAACCTTGAAAATGAACTCTTCTAGCCAAATTTTGGATGTATAAATGTTTTTAAAATATCTAAATGTAGACGCTTCGCAATGTGATATCTGATATTTCATGTTCTGTGTTTCTTATTTTAATGTTTTATTTGTTTGCATGTTGCATCTTGCTAAATTATTATAAACTATATGTTCTTATAAATCAATTTTATCAAAGCTCTGTGCTATATATTGACTTGTGACTATGACTATGTTAATAACATCAATAAATAATTTGAATTTGAATATCTGAGTGACATTTACGTTTTTAGAAATATGCCAATCAAATGCAATAAATTCTACATAAGGTACTCTTTATTTTCGTATTTGCGAAGAGTATAATAATGATTTGACCAATAAACTAGTGTTATACGCATAGCATTTATTGGATAAGACAACTTACGGGGCGTGCACTTTTGGTTTTATCAACGATATCGGATTTTACGGTCACCTCAGATAATATGATTATTCCTACTCATATCGACAATATCCCCCAGATTTTTTCCTTCCATTTGCCATTTTCGTTCTAATTTTCGTGAATTCTAACAGCAAATTCCGTGTTTGTTGAATTAGCGTAAAAATTACAAATTTTAAATATAAACTCTATACGTAGTAATCTAAAAATTTTACTTTATTTATCTCATCTAATAATTTAATAAAAACCTATTGTTAATAAAATTTAATTAAGTTTGTGAAATTGAGCCAGATGGCCACGTTTACACATCAGAATATTTTTTTATGAGCAAATTGGGCACACCCCATAACTCTACAATAAAAAACAATGTAGATTTTAATCTCCATAATTGCATAAATGCATTTCTAATCTCACGGATGCCTGAGGAAGTAATATTATTTAGTACCCATACACTGCTTTTCTATTGACAAAAGGAAATAAAATGAAAATGTTTTTATGATTAAATTTATTGTCTTTACTCCGCCTATAGTCACTTTCACAATCATAGTTTCCTAAGGACATTTAAGTCGTAAAAATTATATCGATATTTCTCTATCTCTGGATGTAATAATTGTTCCAAGCATAGATAATTTTCATATTTAAATGGAAGAAGGTCTATCCGCTTTCAATATATCACACAATATAGTTTGTAAAATTCTTCTTAACAGACTTCATAATGACCCGTATGTATGCTTGTTTCTTCTGTGTTTGTAAAATAATTATTTATAATTATATAGATTCGCTTAAGCGATTTCTGTAAAATCTTCTCAAACTGTAAGGTGGTTCCATATTAATTTCATCAAGCTACGTCTAGTATAAGCAAAAATTGGAAACAAGATTTGATTAGTCAAGAATATTCGAGAATATGGCGAAGTCGCCAGTGATGGTCAAAAGTTGAGAAATCAAAATGACGAAAACAATCTGGCTATTTACATGAAATTTGATGCATAGTGATTTTCGGATCCTCTAATAATGAGCCTAATGTTATAGCTTAAAAAATCACAACGACGGGTATTTTTTTGTGCAAAAGTTTAAATAAAGGGGCCACTAAAAATGGCGAAAAAAAAAGAATCTGAACGGCCTTCAAAAAAGATACCTAAATATTATGAAATAAAATTTCACCGTCGCACAGCGGGGCAAATAGCTCATTTTTTGGACAAACGATAATTCCCAAGCCTGGAATTAATGAAACTTATTTTTTTTTAAACTATTCGTTATAAAATTGCCTTTAATTCTATCGAGCTCGAATTTTGAAATTTCAAAATTAAAGATGGCTAATCCAATATCGCGGACATAAATTTTGAAAGTAAATTAAAATTTTATCAAAAGATTGTTTAAAATTTTTGGTTTCTAATCTCATTTCTGATCCCCGAATTTTGCGATTCAAAAAACCAAGATAGCGGATCCAATATGGCGGCCATAATATTTTTTTAAATGAAATGTACATGCACAAACTGTTAAAAATTGTTACTTAGGACTTTTAAGGGTTTCTGATCGAGAGTCTGAAATCTAAATTACGTAATATCGTAATCCAAAATGGCTAATCCAAGATGGCGGCCATAATATATTTTTTTAATTGACATGTAAATGCGCAAATTGTTAAAAATTGTTACTTAGAGGTTTTAGAGATTGCTGATCATGAATCTGAAGTCCAAATTACGTAATATCGAAATCCAAGATGGCGGATCCAATACGGTGTCCGTAAGTTAAAAAAGAATGACAAATCAAGAAGGAAACTGTTAAAATTTGTTTTTCGGGGGTTTCGCAGTTTGCTAATCTCGTTTCGGATATTAAAATTTCGATATTTTGGAAACCAGAAAATTAAATTCAATATGGCTGCCATAAATTTTTTTAAAATTATGATGTACATGCGAAAATAGTTAAAAAGGCAGATTCGAATATGCCATTTTATAAAAAAATGAGATAACCAATCAAAAATGTTGACATCTTTAAACCTAATGTAACCTCATGAGTCAAATCATAAAGGAGCAGGTAGGCTATAAACCTATTATTACTTAATGTAGAAAATAAAACTTGAGTAGAAAGGGTCTCTAAGCCTAACATAACATATACCAAATCCTTTAAAATAACCTAATTAGTCAAGTCACAAACGAGCAGTGATATTAATACTATAAGCTGTAAACAAAATCTAGTTGGCCAAATCTTAAACGGGCATATAGGCGTATTTCACAAATTTTATATCACTGAATAATTCTGTTCTTGATCTATCATTCTATTTTAACTTGCGGACACCATATTGGATCCGCCATCTTGGATTTCGATATTACGTAATTTAGACTTCAGATTCATGATCAGCAGCCCCTAAAACTCCTAAATAACAATTTTTAATAATTTGCGTATGTACATTTCATTTAAAAAAAATATTATGGCCGCCATATTGGATCCGCCATATTGAATCCGCCATCTTGGATTACGATATTACAAAATTTAGACTTCATATTCATGGTTAAAAGCCCTAAGTAACACTTTATCAATTTGCGTATGTACATCTCATTTAAAAAAATATTATGGCTGCAATATTGGATCCGACATCTTGGATGTCGATACGTAATTTGGACTTCAGATTCATGATCAGCAATCTCTAAAACCCCTGAGTAACAATTTTTAACAATTTGCGCATTTTCATGTCAATTAAAAATATATTATGGCCGCCATATTGGATTCGCCATTTTGGATTACGATATTACGTAATTTAGATTTCAGATTCTCTATCAGAAACCCTTAAAAGTCCTAAGTAACAATTTTTAACAGTTTGTGCATGTACATTTCATTTAAAAAATATTATGGCCGCCATATTGGATCCGCTATCTTGGTTTTTTGAATCGCAAAATTCGGGGATCAGAAATGAGATTAGAAACCAAAAAAACCCCCCAAGTAACAATTTTTTATAATTTTAAACAATCTTTTGATAAAATTTTAATTTACTTTCAAAATTTATGTCCGCGATATTGGATTAGTCATCTTTAATTTTGAAATTTCAAAATTCGGGCTCGATAGAATTAAAGGCAATTTTATAACGAATAGTTAAAAAAAAAATTTAAGTTTCATTAATTCCAGGCTTGGGAATTATCGTTTGTCCAAAAAATGAGCTATTTGGCCCACTGTGCGTCGCCCAATTAATTGAACTTATTACCTAATATCGATATTGAGGTCGGTGTATAAATGGACAAATAACGAAATCAAACGCATGTTTTTTAATAGAAGAACGTAGAATCAATAAACTAATATGGCTCTATAATACGTGCAGTGTATGGTGATAAACATCATCGAAATAAATTATTCGTGAAACAGCAGACCGGTCAAAAAGTCCTACATCAATTTTTCTGTACCCGGTATCTGAACTGTTTCCAACACCATTAAAGCTTTAAAAGATTCCAACTGTACAGATATTTATGGAATGAATTCTAGAATTTTAAAAGAAACAGTAGACATTATTGTTCAACCTTTAACTTTATTAATTAACAGCTGCCTTGGTGAGGGTGTTTTCCCAGAAGCTTTTAAGATCACCAAAGTTTTACCACTTTTTAAAAAGGGTAATTCCGATCACTTGGACAACTACCGGCCAATTTCCATCATATCAATTTTTGCAAAGGTTTTAGAAATAATTTTGAAAAACCGACTATTAAATTTTTTTGAATCTAATGACGTTCTTAATAACTGTCAATTTGGTTTTCGTAGCAAGTGCTTTACTACACAAGCTGTGTTTACTGTGGTGCGGGACATTGTTGAGGGTCTTGAGCAGGGCAGGCATGTAGAGATTACACTGCTTGACTTGTCCAAGGCCTTTGACTGTGTCTCGCATGAATTACTCATAGAAAAGTTGAAATTTTATAGGGTTCGTGGGAGTCCATTGGAACTACTACGCTCCTATTTATGTAACAGAAAACAGTGCGTCAGTGTAAATAATATAAATTCGGATCTTAATCCAGTTATGCACGGAGTGCCTCAGGGCTCTGTATTAGGGCCATTCCTCTTTATTATATATGTCAATGATATATTTCATTTTATGTTGCCCCATAGGTGTATTGCTTACGCTGATGACACCACATTGCTAACTTCCCATAGAACCTTCACGTTTTACATCAACAGACTTCTTTAATTTCTGATCAAGCCAAAACCTGGTTCATCACTAATAAAATGAAAATGAATTAAGAAAAACTCAGAAGCTTGTCTTTTCCACGAGTAACACAGTGACAAAGGGTGACAGTGTGAAACTCCTAGGTGTCACACTGGACGATAAACTAAACTGGTTTAGTCATATTGATCAGCTAAGCCACAAACTTGCCAGCACAATATTTTTGCTCCGCCAGCTAAGAAGGCATTTGGGTTTGGAAACCTTGAAAGCGAGCTATTTTTCACTGTTTCATTCAAACATTAGTTATGGCATCACTTTATGGGGTAATTCTTGTCATACTATAAAAATATTTCATCTACAAAAGAAAGCAATTAGAATCATTGCCAATGCAGGGTATAGAGACCATTGTAGGCCTCTATTTATTTCACTAGGCATTATGCCGGTACCTTCTTTATATATTTATCTTAGTTAAACTTAAATTCTTTTGAAAGGAATTCAAATTTTCTTAATTACAGCACTAGACAAGCCGATTTACTAAGGCCAGCTAGGCATTGACTGACAAGATCGTCTAAAAATTCGCCGCACCTCAGGCTATATAATTTTCTTCCAAATCCATTAAAATTATTGACCTATAACCATTTTAAGGGCATATTGAAAAAATTGTTTTTAATCCACGGTTTTTACTCTACTGACGAGTTCGTGGCGTTTTTGACAAACCCCGAAAACATTGCTGGTTTAGTGGCATCCATTTGACATGGTACGCACTTACTTGTTCCTTCAGTTTTTTGCTCTTATTTGAACATGCAACAATAATGTTGCGCGGCCATTTATTTTTATTCTGTATTTCGTTACGTATTTCTCTGTACTCTTTTATTACTTTGTTTTGTATTGTATAGGATACAAAAACATAACATAATGTCTTGATGTTTTTTTTACTTTTGTTAATGTTTGTTCACTTATGGGTTTATGCCTATATTTTATATATTATTTTTTATATTTTTTAATTGACGTGCCATATATATATGTTTTGTATTTTAATTGATGAAATAAATGATATGATATATGATATGACAATATAAAAATAACAGTGCACGTAGAAAAGATGATAATAGCGTCGATTATTATCGACGTTAGTTCAGTCCCGAGTCCTCGGCCTCCCCAGTGACATGGGAGGAACGAACAATCTAGGAATGGACGATCTAGGATGAATACTTGTATGGGTATTCATCATCTTTGTCTAGTTGACGCAGCTCATCTACCGTCCATTTGTATACGCCAAAGGAGTAGAGCAGAATAGGAACGGCAAGCATATTAGTACCAGACATCTTGTTTTTTCCCGAAAGTTCGGACGACCAAATCTTTCGGAGTAGGCGCCTGTACTTGCCACGTTGAGCTTCCTTTATTCGTTGCACATCCTGGATGTGATGTTGCTGCACACCCAGGGACCCAGGTAGGTCTCTCCGACATCCAAATACCTCAGGATTCGTATCTTCAGAAAATTCCCCGCATAGCCATCTCTTGAGGTGGACGACCGCGCACTTGTCTAATTCGAACTCCATACCAATAACCCTCGTTTACTCTCCGACCATCCTTAGAGCATTTTGAAGTTCACGCTTTCCGGAAGCATACAGTTTAAGGTCATCCATATAAAATAGATGAGCGACCTTATGCCTCCGATTGCTAGGGGTACCCCCGAGTTTGCCGGAGATCAACAGATAACGACAGCAGTGAGATGCAGAAGATCTGTCCCATGGTCAAGTCGCCGGATGGATTTAAATTCTTTTTAGGCTAAGAACCGGCCTTGGCACTTTTCGCCTTTTTGATTCTTCGTCACAACACTCTGAATTATTCTCTCGTTGCTCATTACCTAGTTGATGTACATCTATTTAAGTTATGCGATCGCCCTGTTTACCTCTGAAATCATTTTCCCCAGCAATACCAAGGAGCGGGTAGTCACTCAAACTTTTTTACACCCTACGTTGAAGTTAATTGCACTCTGTCACACAATATAGGATAGTAGCTGTAGGATAATTATCATATCTCTGTTATATTGTGGGCACCTCGGTCATCAGTTTCCGTCTGATCTTCAGTCTCCTGATTTGATGACACTTCATAATAACTCATAAGTAAGTCTCAGATTATCCACTGCGACAATTCCAGTATAGATTTTCTAAGATCGGCAAGCTTTTGAAATGTCTTCGTTGACATATCAATCTGAGTGTAACACCTTAGTGGTCCTTCATGGGTAAAAGTTTTCGACTTTTACCGTAGTTACTAGTTTTTCTTCTCTTGACCAGGACTTGTTGTTCAACTGTATAATATCTTGATTTACAACGTTTCGAATTGTACCTTTCCTTTGCATCTTCTTGACGCACTATGATGCTTTTCCTGGCTTTACTAACTTCACTTCCACTGTCTCTCTAGACAGTATGGTCCTCAAGACTATCTGTAATCTCAATTTCTTCATAACCCCGTGGAGAATAACCAAATAAAAGTTCGTAGGGTGATTTTCAGTACTAGAGTTCAGAGTAGTTTTTATCCACCATTGAACTTGATGTCTTGCTGTTCTTGTAGAACTTCCCAGAATTGACCTAAGTCGAAGCCAAAATAAAAATTCGACTTAGGCAAAAATTTCATTAAGGACATTTTCAAGAGTCTGAGAGACTTCAGAGCCACAAACTAGTTCAAACGGACCGTTATGAGTTCCACAAGATATTAGAAATAACCAGGTGAAAATTCGAAGAAACACCGAATTCTTACTTAGGAAAATATATTTTGGTCCTGAATATGAGAGTGAAAGTATATAGTGGTCATGGAAAGATAAAAACTTTTTAAAAGGTACGCCAAAAAGGTACTTTGAAAATATTCCAAAATATTTTCAACTTTAATTCCTCCGCCGAAGACATTGACCATGGAGGTACAGCCATTATATACCCTGCCCTAAAGACTGGCAATACAATTTTAACAAGGAAATGAATCAAAAAGGCAAAATCGAAAAAATTGGGCAAAGTGGCGTAGAGCCTATAAGCAAAAATTGGCAAAAAATCAATGAAAGTGGACAAGGCCGGTTTCTCGCATAAAACGAGTTTGGATTCACCCAGCGACTCACAATTTGGTCGAGTGCGTTGCGTGGTCAATACAAAACGATGGTAGGAAAGTCAACTGCAGGGCTTTCCGAATAATAAAGTTATAGAGAAAACCGCCTTGTGCACAAAGGATTCAAAAGTCCATTTTGCCCAAAAGTCGTTCGGAGGTGAATCGCTCTAATTTTTCCTAATTTGAACTCCTAAATAAGGACAAGTAAGTCGTGGACTGACCGAACGTTATCAAACTTATGTAGTAAGTTCTCTTGAATGTCGTTTTAGTACGTGAAATCTCACATTACGAGAACTTTAAAGCTAGGTAGTCTCTAGTGAAACTAAATTTTTTTAGTAAAACATTTTTATGTTATTTCAGTCAGCCATAATTACCATATTACAAAAAGTCATATAAATACTTAATTCTGGGAAGGTTGCATGAATCTTTTCTACCAAATCGCATACGCTCTCACTTGTATGGTTAAAAAGTCACTTGCCTTAGTTGGGAAGGCATGATTCTTTCACATTATATCATTTTGCTGAAAATCACTGTATTATTTTATACTTATTAAATAAATGGTATTCTTTGAATTAATTGCATTTTATTGATGTAGGGACTTGTTGCTAGTCTTAATCCCTGAAGTTTTCGTTTGGAAGACCTAAACAATTGAGTAATGGAAATCTCATGATTCCTTGAGTATTCAGTATTCTGGTCGCCTTACGGAAGCTAGATAGGGATTTTTTTATGCGATTTCTTCAGAAATCTTTAAGTGCGGGGACCATTATTAGTAGGTAAATACATGCAGATCACGTCAAAATCCAATCCAGTCGCAGAGAAATCTTCGATAGGGATTTTTTATGCAAAAATGGCAGAAACCAAAAGACGTCAAACCACTTATTACTGTATAAACAGACCAAAATCACGTCAAATTCCAATCCCGTCGGAGAGAAATCTTCGATAGGGATTTTTTTTTTATGCAAAAATCGCAATAATATAAAGACGTAAAGGCCCTTATTGTCAGTGAAAAATTGAAATCAAGTCTTGAGAGAGCGTCGTTAATGATCTGAGGTAGTGCAGCATTGATCCATTACTCGTCTATTGAAGTGCATCTTATCTCGAACCCGACTGGGAGTAGAGGAACGGGGCAGAACGCGGCTGGCGCCCCTTAATAAATAAATCGGTGTCGTATCAGTTTGACGCGTCGTGTCAGTTTGACGCCCGGTAGTGTGTTCTTCCACAGTACCACCCATCTGTCTCCACCGTCAGTAATCCTGTATAGTTGATTGTTCTTTAGGCGATACTCTTTTCGCACTTGGTGCTCATCTTTTGTTGTTCCATCTTCTTTTAGCACTTCGACAAGTCGTTTACACCTACCATCTTTTAGTTGAGCATTCAACAACCAATCATCTTGGAACATATTAGTCATGAACACATCAGATTCCGTCGATCTACTACTGTTTGCAATTGGATTCCTGCTCAATACATCTGCGTGCTTCGTCTTCTTGTCAAGAAGACTAGTTAATGTATTACCGTGTAGTTAGTCGCAGAAATTATTTCTAAATGGCGGCACATTCAAATCACTGACGATAATCAGTCACTCTTTGTCTTATATTCTAATGAATTTATAGAAAATAATTAATATAGATTGCAATGTTCAAATCAAATTCAGGAAACACCTTTGACATCGATTGATTTGGATGGATCTTGTAAAGATCATTATTCTGTAGCTGGGCTGATGTGGCATAAAACCATGGGGTGCTTAACCTAACTGTTATAATTGTCCATTCATTACAGGGCGGCTCATATTGGATCCCAGCATACGTTGGAAAATGAAGACCTCCTACAGCCAGAGCCCTTAAAATTCACACGTCATTTTGCACCAAATTGGTTTGTTATATTTCTCAAATGTACATCTATTTCAATTAATTAAAAATAGCTACATATGGTCAGATGAACGTCGCTAAGTGATGTCAATTTTACGTTACAAAATGACGTCGCTGGTCTGTGACATAATGACGTCATATTTACGTCATTGTTACATCATTCCAGAGGTCAAAATGACGTCACAAGTGACCAAAAGATGACGTTAGTCTGCTACATGGGCAGTGATGGTTGGTCAAGAATTTTTTAAACAAAGTAAGGATCATGGCCGATCTAAATATACCAAGAGATATGACAAATTGCCTAAAAAGATATAACAGTTTGAGCGACAGTTGTGCCACCTGAACAATTGCGTTCATAGTTGTAAAAATAGAAAGAGATAGATCAGCTAATGAATGCGATATAGAAAGTGAATTTAGGAGCAACCAGAAAATGAATGGTGTGGAGAGATGTATCACTAAGGCCGGTGGTGCAGTTTGCGTTACCAATGTCTCACCAAAGCCTTTGAACATTTTTCATCGTGATCGCTAGGGGTGTCCCATATGCCAAGAAGATGAGCTGCAGTCTTTTACTTTAGTACCTCCCCACTACAAAATTCAACTTAAGATATTGATGGTTTATACAGGGTGATTCTTTTAAGGCGGCCATTAGAATATTTCCCACTTGCAGATAAGATAGGCATTTGAGATTTGGTATCCTACCATAGTCGACCATTGCGAGTCCGAAAATAATAATTTCAAAATGGCGGCACTTCCAGAAATACCGGAAATACCGGAAGTCGATACCAACTTGCTTATTTTTGACTTTTCGAAATGACCATAAAATTCTGAGTCAAACCATGTAGCACACTCTATACCTAAATCGAGCAGTTTCGGAGTTATTTGACATTTTATAAAAAATTTGACAGGTGTAACGGTTTGCAAGAACCGTTATAACTTTCTTCGTGTAGGAGATCCTTATTTGCTCTTTGGTACGTAGAAAGAACACAAGATGAGCTACTCTCTACAAAAAAAATAGATTCCAAAATAGTATACCAAGTGTTTTATTTTTCACGTTACATTTTGTCAAATTCAAACCTCAAAAACTTTTTTATTTCAAATGGAACACCCTGTATTTTTTACATCAAATTATGTTAAATTAAATTCCATTTTTTCTAGTATAAGCATTGTAGGAGTTAAAGTTACAACTTTTCGAAATATTGGCGATTTTCTTAAGTGTCCAAAAATTTTTAATAAAAATTGCCATCAACTTACCCATGATTAGAAACAATCATTAATGTCAGTCATTCGTTTATGTTAAAAAACGCCAGCACGTTTAAATTACACCCACGAAGACTTTTAGGTTGTTTGTTTATTATTTATGGAGAATGTGATAAAGTAATACCAAGAACATGTAACACATTTGCTACTCGATACCCACAAGAACAGAAACCATCCACCATACACTGTAAAATGTATATTAGATAATTTTAGAATATTTGGCTCTGTCAAATGGCACGTGGCAAATTTTATTATGGTAATCGATGTAGAATTAAATTTGAGGTGGACTTATATCAGCACGTCCTATATCTAACACATGTACTTTTTGAATTATTCGCAAGCTTTTGTTGAAAATTATAATTTATCCAAAAAAAACGTAGAAGCCTATGAAACAATTGAAACAATAAAACGGGTATCGAGTATCAAATGTGTTATATGTTCTTGGTATTATTACTTTATCACATTCTCCATAAATAATAAACAAATCTAAAAGTCTTCGTGGGTGTAATTTAAATGTGCTGGCATTTTTTAATAAAAGAGAATGACTGACATTAATGATTGTTTCTAATCATGGGTAAGTTGATGGCAATTTTTACAAAAAATTCTCGGACATTTAAGAAAATCGCCAATATTTCGAAAAGTTGTAACTTTAACTCCTACAATGCTTATACTAGAAAAAAGGAAATTTAATTTAACATGATTTGATGTAAAAAAAAATACAGGTTGTTCCATTTGAAATAAAAAAGTTTTTGAGGTTTGAATTTGACAAAATGTAACGTGAAAAATAAAACACTTGGTATACTATTTTGAAATCTATTTTTTCGTAGAGAGTAGCTCATCTTGTGTTCTTTCTACGTACCAAAGAGCAAATAAGGATCTCCTACACGAAGAAAGTTATAACGGTTCTTGCAAACCGTTGCACCTGTCAAATTTTTTATAAAATATCAAATATCTCTGAAACTGCTCGATTTAGGTATAGGTTGTGCTACATGTTTTGACTCAGAATTTTATGATCATTTCGAAAAGTCGAAAATATATAGGGTGTTCCATTTAAAATAAGCAAGTTGGTATCGATTTCCGGTATTTCCGGAAGTGCCGCCATTTTGAAATTGTTATTTTCGGACTCGCAATGGTCGACTAGGGTAGGGTACCAAATCTCAAATGGCTATCTCATCTACAAGTGGGAAATATTCTAATGGCCGCCTTAAAAGAATCACCCTGTATAATGAGTCTCTTTCAAGTAATGAATTGGAATGGTCGCTTTTGTCCATTGGATTGATTTCAATATCAAAATCGGGGTCATTTTCTGAGAAACAGGAAGTGATAGAAAAGTGCCGAATAATAAAAAAAATGCCATTTTTTCACTTTTTATATACAGTGTGTGCTGTTCAATACCGCAACACTCCGTTATTTTGGAACGCTTTGCCAGATTTTAATTTTTTTTTTTTGAGATATCGTGTTCGATGAGCTCTATTTGACTATTTTGAAAAATTATAAATTTTCATATTTTCAAGACCTATTAAGTTCCTTTAAATTGGTCGAAATTTCAGGATCGACTATTAGGTAATTTTCTATCGGAAAATTTGATAGCGCGTCCATTAAGGCACGTACAGCAACCGAATAATGTATAGAAGCATTATTTATTTAAAGAATAACTTTTCTTTTTTCTTCCGTACTATGCCTTTTCCGTAAATCTAACCGATTTTTATACAGGGCCAGTCGAAAAGTGAGAAATTTTAAACTTGACTATTGAATAAAAAACACCTTATATCGAGCTAAAATTATATAGAAGTATTTGAGACAACTGCGAATCGAATACGCTAGCCAATTTGTCGATAAAAATTGCATAATAGTCGATCTCGAAATTTCGAACCATTTAAAAGAACTTAGTAAGTAGGCTTTGAAAATATGAAAATTACAAATTTTTGAAAACAGTCAAATAGAGCTCATCGAGCACTATATCTTAAAAAAATAAATAAATCGACGTTCCAAAATAACGGGGTATTAAATAGCACACACTGTATGCTACCCCCAACAGTCTTATACTTTGATAACTCTGGAAACTATGGCTTCTCTAGTGATTCCGTTGACACCCGGTATACTGACGGATAAAAAAACTAATTTCTTTCGAAGAACAGTAGCGTTATTAAAACACATTTTAAATATGGCCTAAGGTTTACAATAGTCGACAGTTAATTGTATAATTGTATTCAAAAAATCGTTACTGGCCTCAGGAGTTAAATATCTTATTTTATGTTTTTGTTCTTCATCAATTATATGCCTGTCCGTTACCGTTTGTATTTACGTCTGCCCATAATGCAAACATTTTTTTCATTTTCATTGCTCGCATATATAAAAAATATTCTGATCTGAAGAAGCTCCATATTTTACTTTATAAAACCATTAAGCACAAATAAATCGTGAGATCATAAGAAATCCCCTGATTGAAACCGTTCATTTCTGACTTTTCAGACGATAACGTCCATAAAATATTATTAATTAGATATACGAACATTACGAAGATATTAATAGTCTCGTGCAATCACTATATTCATCACCGAATTCCTCGAGTTTAATTAACTCAAACTGGTTGAACTGGTGTTACTAAAAAAACATTTGTGTATTTAATCAACGTAGGATAAAATATCAATATAAAAAAAACAATTTATTTGCAGAACGTGTCAAGTTGAGGTAGAAACATTCCAGCTCTGTGTAGTTACATCAGTGGCGGAACAAACACCCCACCAACCCCCACATTGCAGGGGCGCGGTCATTTAGAGGACGCCTAAGAAACACAAACAAAAAGTAAAAATAATTTTTCACATTTCTCTACTTGAAAATGGTTATTTGTATACCTAGGGGGAAATGTAACTTTTTCTACGCGAGGGAAATTATTAAACTTTTCTTAAATATTCGTTTCAGTGATGACTCCAAATGTATTGATTTTGGTGCTGACAGGATTAGCGGTTTTGGGAATGGAAGTACAATAATCGAAAATAGAGGGTAGGGTAGCTAGGAATGTCATGGAACGTCGAGATTTTAAGTTTCGGCGAAAAAAATTCTGTCTGTCGTAACTTTTTTTGTGCGCACGATTACTCTGGAACGAGATCTGGAACTAGATGGTATTTGTATCTTATTCCGTTATTCCGGGGAAAGAATTGGTGGGGGGGGGGAGGGGGGAGGGTAAATGGCGATAAATAAGTAAAACAAGCAAGTAATAGTCCATAAAATTGGGATTTAGTGTATGAACGAGAAGCCAAGGTCTCAAAATATTTTTGGCATCTACCATTACCATTCCCACTCTATTATTAAAGGGGGTAAAGAAATAAAATTGTTATTTAGTGCCTGTACAAGAACCGATGGCCTCAAAATCTTTTGGCATCAGCCGTATCCACACAGCGGATTGGAAGTATACTTAATAATTGTAAAAAATTAAAAAAAAAAAACGTTTAAACAAGTTTAGAATATCATGAATGTCGAGATTTTAAATTTGAGCGAGATAAAAAATATGTCTGTCTGTGGCTCGTATGGCATTTTTTTGTTGGCACGGTTAGTCTAGAGCGGTTTATGATATATTGAATTGAAATTTGGTACACCTATGTATTATAACGAATATCAAGACTAAAATATATATCTTAATTAGACCTGTAGTAACATATGGATGTGAGACCTGGACCATGACAAAAAGAGATCAGGAAATATTTAGGGTATTCGAGAGAAAAATACTGCGAAAGATATATGGGCCAATTCAGAACGCCGACGGAACATGAAGAATCCGAATGAATGCAGAACTGAACCAATTGAAGAAACTGACACTATTAAATATATAAAGAGTCAAAGATTAACATAGCTGGGACATGTCAACAGAATGGAGGATACAAAAACAACGAAGAAAATATATGAGTGAAAACCTATTTGAAGACAAAAAAGAGGATGGCCCAGTATGGGATGGTTGGATGATGTCAAAAATGATCTAAGAATCATGAATATTAGAGGCTGGAGGAGAGAGAAAGCAGAATGGAAAAAAATATCCAAGGCAATCACTCACCCTAGGTTGTAAAGTCAAAAGAAGAAGAAGATATATTATAACGAGATCTGGAACTAGATTATATTTTATTCTTATTCCGTTGAACGGTTGGGGGGTAATGTACAAAGCCAGCAAGAGTTTATAAAATTGGAATTTAGTGTAACTACGAGATGCCAAGGTCTCAAAATTTATTTAGTATCAGCCACCACCTACACCACTACCCCAAATAACACAATTATATACAAAGTATGATCACAGTACAAATCTAAAAGTACGTACTCATGCAATGTGTATGCGAATGCATATACTTTTTCCAAAGAACAATCTACTTTTTACATGCAATTCAGTTGCGAATGTTTCCAATTCTTTGCTACTTTGCTACGACAGCTGGAAAATTCGGATCAACGCCGAAAAGTCGGAATCTATTCACGCGCCGTTTCACCGAAAATCGGATTCTAACACCACTTTCGATCGGGGGTCGCCAAATTCCAATTAAACGGTGCGTGAAGTATCTAGGGGTAAACTTGGACAAAAGACTGACGTTTAACATCCACGTGAACGAGACGATACGTAAGGTCTACTTCATGTCCAGGAGTCTGTATCTGCTCCTGGCGCGGGGTAGCGGACTAAACAGGACAAATAAAAAATTATTGTACACAATGGTGATCAGGCCGGCCATCACATACGCAGCGCCGGTGTGGTGCAGCATCCCGGCCACGACAATGCGGAAATTAGAAGTTTTAGAACATAAATTTATGCGCCTCATTTCAGACTCTGGTAGGTACACCTCCCTCAGAAATCTCTATGCACGTTGCCACGACATAACCCCACTAGCGGACTACGTCCAAGAAATTTCACAAAGGCTATCAGTTCAAACTGGACGGTAGTCCACTAACCCGCAACATTACTCGAATCAGACAGCATAATGCCATACTTTTCAATCTAAAACAACCCCTTACCATACCAGGCGTTGCCTATTTTCCGGCAACTTCCCTATCCACACTTCCCTCTACGATAACCTATATCTACCCCTACTCGCTACCTTTTGCCAACTTTACATCTTCAACCTTTTTCCCCCCTTTTTTTTTCTATTTTTACGCATCTTTTGTTTCATTCATTTTGTTTTTGTCCCTTTTTGTCCATCCAAATTCCCTTTAGACCAATAACATCTCATAAATCCCAACCTTTTTTTCGTTCAGTTCTGTTTTCCCGTATCAGCAACCAAAATTTTTCACAGTGCGCTTGCCAACGAGTGTTAATTTTTATTGTGCTACATCCATTAGTTTTAGGCTCATGTGAGCACATTTCCTTAATCTTAGTCCAATTTTTAAATCCACCTGCGGTGGATAGGAGCTCTGGTCAACAAACCACTGCCTCTAAGCCAAACCGGACCCGCCCCGCCCATCCACACGTTCACCACGACGCCACACGTCGTGGCTGTCTGGCTGGCCCCGGGACGGGTTCCGACTAGGCACATTTCATGTTCCAAAATGTTGAATAAAATCTTTTTGAATTGAATTGAATTGGTACTATGCATAAGAATAGTAGTACCTACTAATTATATATTTTATATGAATATTTTTGTCTTTCGCATGGAAGGAAAATAAAGAATATATGGATAGTTCCGTAAATATTTTATTTACATTAACTTATCTAATATTGTTTACTACACTCCAATTTACTCTCAGAAGGGTTGCCTGCAAATTATAATGTTTATTAAATTATTAAATTCATTTTTACTTACCTTTTTACCAATTGCCGTCGGTAGGGATCGAACCTGCAACGCCTGTGTTATCTCGATAACTGTACGAAGCGAAAGAGAAGAAGAAGAATTTTATTTTAAATTAATAGCTACACACATGCACCTTCCCGGAACCTGGCCCGGAGCCAACCAAACAACCATGACCAACAAAGACATTAATGTAGGGCGGGGGTTGGGCGGGTTGGGTTGGGCGGGGCAGGTCCGGTTCGGCTAAAACAACAATTAAGGGAAAAAGATAAAACTCCCGTCTAAAGTAGAAAACTTAAAATGAAAATAAAAAAATATTTTCCTCTAAGAGCCTGCAATTTGGGTATCCCAATTATAGTGAGCATGTTCTTTTTGTACATGTTTTAACTGGATGTGACAACTTCAGCATTTTTTAACGGATGAAAGAATAAATTTGCCAAAATATTTGAAAATAGCAGTGATTTACAAGTGGCTGCAAAAGTTTATAAAAAAAAGATGCTGATTTACCAGCGTTCATTGCTGCTGGTATAAAATGTATGCTTACAATGGATGGTGCAAAAAAGGTGAACTGCTTAAACTCTTACTGGTATGCTTAATTTATTTAAAGGTTTTTGTTATTGAGTTAATATAGGTATTATGAATTATCTTTTGAATAAAAACATTTTGAATTTTAGGTTTTTCCTCTTTTATTAAGGCGTCTACTAAGAAAAGTAGCATTAATTTAGCATCATTGTGCCCTACTATGGATGCAGAACAACATTTAAAGCACGTGTATTTGCCAACACAGTTGTGGCTGGGAAACCAAGATATTTCAGCAGAAGATTGGGATTGCAAATATTATACAGGAAAGTATTTTCCATTCCTACGTAAAATTTGAGATCGGCGACCCAAATATATGAAATAAAAACAGAAAAAAAAAATTGACCTTTTTCGCCATTCTGGCGCTGTCATTTTTGGTTTTAGTTGAGTTTTACTGTCAAATTCGTAATCAGCGATTCCAAAAACTCCCAGACATCTAATAAAAATAAAAAAAGAAAATAGAAAATTAGGCTTTCGACGCCATTTTGTAAATGCCATTTTGTTTTTAGGCCGATTTTGAGGCCAGATTCGACCCCCAAGAATCTTGTATTATCAAGTTTCAGGCAATTGTTTAAATAAATAAGAGTTATACATTTTTTTAACAACAACTGAAAAAATAAAAAGCCCGCCTTCTCACCTATAAACCTTTTCCGAAATATGAAAAGAAAAATAATCAAAATCTGTTTTGAGTCAACGTAGAACTTTTTTTCTTTAGTAAATGGATTATCTCTCCTATAAGGATATAAATCGTATGCATTAGCATAGCACACTCTGCGAATGTCAAAATGATACGAAAACTGAAAATATGCTTTACAAGTCTGTACTTAGACCCTTACTTCGTTCGTTAGAACAATAAAATACGAATATTAAAACGACGAACAGTTTATTTCTTAATAATTTTATACATTAAATATCACAAAAATATTGTATAAACTTGTTCGTAAAAGTTGATAAATGTTTTCATGTATTCAGTGAAAAGGTTCATGGTATTAATAAACAATCCCTACCTAGAGCTCGTGAGTCAAACTTCCCATTCGTGAAAAAAGTACCACTTTATGCACTTGTTGCATAAATTACTATTATGAAAGTTTGTGGTTCAATTCCTCTCACGTCAGGGATTATTTGGTATAATAATTCTAACAATGAATGTTCTCTTTCGTTTATTCTATTTTGCATCAGGTAGAAAAGAAATAGTCGTTAAGAAAGAATAATAGTCAGCAGGTACATCATAGCCTATAATTGTGCAATTCTGTAATTATTTACGATAAATAACATGGGAATACACAATAATTAACCCATAAACACACTATAGGTATTTATACTTACACAATGATTTTTCGTGATAAATCATTTTAATTATTGACTTATTACAGCTTTTATCGATGATTTCCTCACTAAGATGATTATGGTATACCGTGTATACCATAAAAGGATTGTTGTCCCATGTGAAACATTTACCATCTGGCTGAAGTTACAGGTTACGAGAACGAAATCAGTCTTTTTGTTTTGATATCCATTGATGATTACGCATCCTATCATGAATTTACATTGACGTTTTCCAGACTAACTTTTTATAAATACTTATTAAAATTAGCGTATAAACTGAAATAAATTCACGTAATGTGTTAGGTATCTATATTTTAAGTAGCTGAGCATTATGTTGTCGATTAAAAATATAAAATTCAACACACCATTATAGATGTGATGATTCGTTGGTAAAACTATTTCGGAAGTTAAAATATATCACAGAGAATAAACACGGTCACTGGAATAAAAACTTAGTCACAAGTCACTAAGAGGAATCAGACCAGATGAGAGGCGGGTTATCTGGTGTGACAGCTTCGGGACACGAAAATAAATAACTAGAAAAATGCTTATACAATGTGTCCCAAAACTAAAGATTAAAATTCCCATTTTTTTGCCTGTTTGGTTTAGAAAAAAGCAAAAATAGGCATAGTACAGGGTTACTACAAAAGACGCTTTCAAGGTTTGATAAAACAAAAGTTAACTGTAATATAGACATACATTTTGCGCTGTCTGGTTGAGAGACTGTAGAAGTCTTGATAAGATGCAGAATGCACAAGCATAATAGCTAAGATGGCTGCAAACGCTGCGGAGAAATTATATTGTGTTTAATAAATAAATACCTATTATTTCTGCTTACATCATTGTTAAAAAATATTATTTTGGGTATTCAGCAGATAACTTTCAAAGAAAACATTCGTTTCTTTCATATGCCATTGGTGCAAGCCTGACCAAAAAAGGAAGATCAACAAAACTCCCCCTACGGTGATTTGTCGACTTCTTTCATACACCTACCATATCTAAGATTCAGCATGAAAAGCAATAAAACAACCACTCTTTCTATATATTGATGATTCAAGTCTGATCATGCTAATATATATAATATTAAGTATCTCTAGCCCTACCTAGAGGATAATATATCACAATCAAACGTTTATTACATTTCAAAGTCAAGAAAATACTAAAAAGCACAAAGAAAATAGTTATAAAATTTCGCTTACCGCGTGCATGTCCAATATATAGAAAGAGTGGTTGTTTTATTGCTTTTCATGCTGAATCTTAGATATGGTAGGTGTATGAAAGAAGTCGACCGTAGGGGGAGTCTTGTTGATCTTCCTTTTTTGGTCAGACTTGCACCAATGGTATATGAAAGAAACGAATGTTTTCTTTGAAAGTTATCTGCTGAATATCCAAAATAATATTTTTTAACAATCATATTGTGTTCTTGAACTTGCCAATGCAAACTCCGCAACTGATCTCCAACGTCATTTTCGAACACGTTTTAGAAAACCATCACCTACTAGATAGTCAATCTATGATTGGTACATAAAATTTGAAACGACAGGGTGTTTATGTAAAGGGTAAAGAGATCAAGGATTTCAAAAATATCTAGATTTGATTGGCTGTTTAGTGATTGCAATCAGTTCGTTCAGCACAAAAGAAAACAGCTTATGTCGACAAGTTCACTTTCCTGTATGAAATTTTTTTGAAAAAACTTAATTTTTAACTTATAATGATTAGACTATAATTTGTGATGTTACTAGACTCAGTTACTGCCGTCATTTCATCAATGACGAAAATTGTGGATTAACTGAACCATAATGTACATACAAGAATTTTATATTGCATTTCTAAAGCCTTTAAAAAGATCATCAATTAATAAATTTGTCTTCACTCAAACTTTTTTAATATAAATTGTACCAAGGATCAGTTTTACCAACTATGACACTAATTTACTGGAAAAAGCTAAGATTAGAAAATAATTTCTTATGATAATATTTGGAAACCATTTTCTAGCGCTAATGGAATATATATACAATTACTACTTAAGAATTTTACTTTACAGAATAATTCCATAAACAATATAAATCATCTCATTTCTCGAGATGATTAACTCGTGGGTGTAGAAAACGACGACAGCAGTAAATTAGTGTCAATAAATTTTCAAAATTATTCTCTTCTAGGAAAGACATTTCAGCTATTTTAAAACAAATGCATGTCGATAGTCGAATTCACCAGGCGGTGTGAAAGTTGCAATCGGACCGGGGTTTTCCATAAACTAACAAAAACAAACTTAATTTTTTTTATAAACACACTTATAACTTTTCCCAGATTCGGAGGATAATAACAAATAAAACTTAAATAAACTGCGATTATATCATACATTTTTGGATGGTGTACAATATTCCAAATATATTACTAAAAGTCATTTCTAAAGTAGATGAAAAATCTGTAATATCCATCGAGTTTAATACCGTAAAATAGCAAAATATAAGGGAACTACCTCTGAAGTAGTTTCCACAAATTCTAAAACTGTTGAATAATATTACTCGACGTGCATTTCGTCAACCATGTTGGCATCATCTGGAGACCGTTAAAACTGAAGTATAATTAAAAAAGTTCCTATATTTATTCTCAAATAATGTCGTGGTTCAATACACTCAACCAATTCTGTCATCCTTACCTAAACTCTGCCTCGATTCAACGAACTGTGACCAAATAACCAATAAAGCGGACTATTTGGAATAGGCCCTTTGTTTCATTCATACTATTTTTACATTTGCAATATCTAAGCTTTCGAATGCATCCAGCTGTCTGTTATTTGTTATATTTCTAATTAACTTTTAGTTTTTGATATCTATTATATCATTGTTATTAAAGGCCTGTTGGACAGCACTACATTTTTCATGTTTTCTACTTTTGAGGTGAGCCATAAAATTGGACGTTTTGTTTCGCCAATATACTTCAAGTACAATCCTTATAACTAATTTCGTAAATTCCGTAGCTTTCGTTTGTTGTCATTTTATCCTCTGGGTTGCCGAAAAATTGCTGGAATTTAGTTCCCGATGAATGAACAACTGTCATATTTAAGTTTTAAAAAATCCTGCTTAGACCACTGGTATACCGGGGTTCATATGAAATTTATACGAATTTTATATTCCGTTCGGCTTGAAAAGTCGAGAAATTCCGGAGGATTATTCAAATTTACGTTTTCTAACTAGTCTGTCAACTTATACGATTACAAATAACACTAACGTTACAATCGAAATCACCGATCCCGGCATATCATATCACTCTGCCCAATTATTAAGCTCAAATTTTGATTAACAAAGCGATAGACAAGACAGTGAACCAACTACTAGTTATAAAAATATTAGTCCTAATAATATAGAAAATTTTAAGTTCACTTTTAGACTTACTGGCCAACTTTGATAATATATTCAATATAGATGAATACTTCGATATCTTCTTCTGGCAGCGGCGGCTGGTGAAATTTCAATATTTTTTTTCTCGTCTATGGCGAATGGGACCCATACGAAATTTGGGAAATAACATCTAGAGAAGCACTTCTCTAATGACCCCTAAAAAATTTTGAAAAAGCAGTTTGCGAAAAAATTTTTGAAAATTCGTTAGCCTCCCCTGGGTCTAGGAGCTCCTGTTTATTTTTATTTTTTTTTGACATATGCATTTGACTTTTCATAAAAATACAACAACAGATTTTGGAGTTTATGAAAATATTTTCATTACTAACTGAGATACAACGAATTGAAATATTGTAATTTGTTAAATTGTAAATTACAAAATTTCAGTTCATTGTATTTCAGTTAGTAATGAAAATATTTTCATAAACTCCAAAATATGTTGTATTTTTATGAAAAGTCAAATGCATATGACAAAAAAAAATAAAAATAAATAGGAGCTCCTAGACCCAGGGGAGGCTAACGAATTTTCAAAAATTTTTTCGCAAACTGCTTTTTCAAAATTCTTTAGGGGTCATTAGAGAAGTGCTTCTCTAGATGTTATTTTCCAAATTTCCTATGGGTCCCATGCGCCATAAACGAGAAAAAAACTATTGAAATTTCACTAGCCGCCACTGTCTTCTGGTCGCGTTTAAATTATAATTTCGAAACTGCTTTCCCTGAATAAGACATTGCTAATAAAAAACTGATGGGGATGGGTATCTGCAAACAAAACAAAATCCCTGTGGAATATAGTAAGTAAACTTAAATTTGAAATAAACAAACTCGAGGAAACATTATACTAAATCACAATGGCACTGTCGACATGAGCACTAAAGAAGTTGCAAATGTTTTTGCAAATCATTTTTCAAATAATATAAGAGCAAAACTTAATTCCCATTTTACTAATTTATCTAAACTCGAGGAAACATTATACTAAATCACAATGTCGACATGGGCAATAAAGAAGTTGCATATTCGGCCCTTTGATATTCCTACTATTCATAAATGACTTGCCTGAGTCTATAACACGTGGAAAAATCTTTATGTATGCAGACGACACTTCAATAATTGTTTGGTCTAGGAATCTGGAAGAACTGGAAAACATAGTCAACACAGTCCTTGGTCAGTTTAATTCGTGGTGACACAACAACAGGCTCATGATTAACTATTATAAAACTGTATGTGTATTATTTAAAACCCATGGAAAAAATATCTACAAAAATAATAAGTAATAGCCCAGTCAATGAACGTTCAATAAGGGGGCCTAGAGGGAAATGCCGAGATCACAATTTTTGACTTGAAGGCTGTGTTTAGACTATTTAGGAAGTAAACATACAAAAAGTCCCCGAACGTAGGTGGGGGGGTGCAGGGGGGCACGAAGAATTTCCCGGTTTTTGGTTTTTCGCTCATATCTCGAAAACGGTTAGCCCTAATCAAAAAGTGGCTATATGCAAAATTAAAGCTGACTAAATTTTCTACAATAATGTTTCTATTAATTTTTTTCGTATCTGTTATGGTTCAGTAATGAATTGTATATCTTTTGACTGTATTCTAACTTTATTATACATTTATTATAAATTAAAAATAAATTTTAATAATCGTCGTAGAAAAAAATTTCTTGTACAGATATCCGTTTCACAGCAGACTGAACTGAAATATCGAATAAAAAATGTCTTTGCGTCTGTAGGTGTGTATGTGCGTATATATCTATGTGTGCGTGTATACCGTTTCTTGTAAAAACGATAACTTATGTTAGACTTAAAATATTTGATTTCAATTTGGAACATATGTAAAACAACATATTACCATAATCCCTATTGAAATTGGGCCATATCTGTAATACATGGTGATAACTAGAAGCCTACAAACTCTCATACGTAAAATACGTTTTATTTTAATTTTAGAGTAAAATATTACTAAGCATACAAAAATAAGAAGATGTATAAGATTTCTAAACCGCAATATACCGGGTGTAAGTTAGGCAAACCAACTTTATTTAAATTAGATGATATATCAGTGTTATCCTAAAATATGGAACATGGTATTTCTAATAACATTATTATGAAGTGAGAATTGTAGGCCTCTGGTTATCGCCATGTATTACAGATATGGCCCAATTTCAATAGGGATTATTGTAATATGCTGTTTTACATATGTTCTAAATTGTAATCAAATATTTTAAGTCTAACAGAAGTTATCGTGTTTACAAGAAGCGGTATACACGCACACACACTTACAGACGCAAAGACATTTTTTATTCGATATTTCAGTTCAGTCTGTTGTGAAACGGATATCTGTACAAGAAATTTTTTTCTACGATGATTATTAAAATTTATTTTCAATTTATAATAAATTTATAATAAAGTTAGAATACAGTCAAAAGATAAACAATTCATTACTGAACTATAGCAGATACGAAAAAAGATAATAGAAACATTATTGTAGAAAATTTAGTCAGCTTTAATTTTGCATATAGGGCAACTGTTTTCAAAACATGAGCGAAAAACCAAAAACCAGGACCTTTTTCGTGGCCCCCTGCATCCCCCCACCTCCTACGTTCGGGGACTCTTGGTATGTTTACCTCCTAAATAGTTCAAACACAGCCCTCTAGTCAAAAATTATGATTTCAGCATTTCCCTCTAGAAACCATTCATTGACTGGACTAAGTAATCATCAATTAAACATGCAAAAAGACACAAACTTTCTACACTCAAAGAAATAGTATGGGTAAATTCAACAAAAAAAAAATGGTTAACTAACAATATCGTTAATTTTGTTAAACCAAACTATATTGATGGTATTTTTAAACAAGAGGTGATTGTTATTTTAATTAATAAAAAGTTGTCGTACAACAAAACAAACATTAACTTAAAAAATAGATGAATAAGACTATTATTTTGTTCGTCTGATTATTGTTTTGTTGAATTCTGTCAAATTAAACTAGATAATAGTATATTTTATTTTTAACTATTATCGAATTGTAATTCTAACCCAGTATTAGTTCGCTGTATTATTGTACTTGGTAGACAAACCAATATTATTGCCGTATTCTAGAAGTTCTAAAAGAATTACCATAAAATTTGCTTGCTTACCACGTAGTCTATTACAGAAATTATTCCCAGATGACGCCACATACAAATCACTGACAATAATCAATCATGCATTATCTTATACTCTTATGAATTTATAGAAAATTAATAACATGATTGCAATGTTCAAATTCTCTCAGGGATCATCGATATATTTGGATGGATCTTGTAAACGATCTCTAATCTTTGGTTTGTCTGATGTCTCAATACTGAGATTTTGGCTAACCAAAAAAAACTTCATCATACAATAAAGTGTAGATCAACCTAAAAATTAGTTGGTGAACAAAAAACAAAGTCGTTGTACTATTTAATTGTAGACCAAATTGAAAATGGTTAGTGAACATAAAAAAATGTCATTGTACTACTTAATTTGTTACAAGAAGATATGATTATTAAACTACTATTTGTTTACGAAAACAAATAAAGTTGTATGACTATTCTTTTCTGATTGATTTAACTATGAAACTAGATAGGCGCGATTTCATATGCTCTTTTTGGTTGAATTTACCTATCATTTTCTTTGAGTGTAGGAGTTATTTTAGATGAAAATCTCTGTTGGACAAATCATATTGATCAACTCAGTGCCGTTGATTGAAGGGTATAACTTTTCACTCAACATCAGTGCTAAACTAAGTCAGTCATACTTTGCAATGACTATGCTGAACAATAGTTTCGATCAAGACTCTTTAATAGACGTGTATTATACTCTTGTCTATTCAAAAATCGCTTATAATAACATGGAGTCAAAGTGTGGATATACAGAGAATTATTGTGATGCAAAAAAGAGTATTGTGAGTAATATTTAATATGGAATCTACTTATATAAGTTATTTATATATATGTGGTATAAAAAATAAATACCAACACACTGCTACAAACATGAACACAATACGCGTAATAGAAAAAATATATACATTAATAAATATAATCTGACATTGTATAAAAAATCCCCAATATGTGCTGACAGCTACTGATTTAATAAACTGCCGATTAATATAAAAACGGCAAAAAATACATAGCAGTTTAAATCAAAACTTTTAAAATTATTATGTGGTAAATGCTGCTACTCCGTGGATGAATATTTAAATGAACATAATTTCTCATCATAATATGTTTTTTGAAATTTTAATCTAGTCACATGTGTGTGTATGTATATACAATTTTTTAAATAATGTTTGTAATGTATTTGTTTATCTATAGGTTCTTTACCTGTTCTATCCAATGTAAATTGGCAGAAAGAACTAATAAAGTCTATCTAGCTGGGTATCCATGGGATCTTAGCTATAATCTTGATTAATGCTTCCTCATTTGTAAATCTCTCTTTATTCAGAGGGAAACTTAATAGGATATAAAAAATTGAGAGCAGCCATTTTGTGCTGGGGACAATGGTGTGAGTCGGTCGATAAACCGTAGAGTGCTGGTGTTTTTCCTGTGTATATCAAATTTTAACTTATTTTCACTATTCCTAATTACTAATGTATCTAAAAATGGTAGTTCTCCGTTGGCTTCTATTCGATATATAAATTTTACTAAAGTGTAACGGCTATTTAGTTTAGAAACAAAGTTGTCTACATATGCAACCTTTGTATCGAATACTGCGAATATATCATCCACATATCTCAATCAAATCCTAGGGAAATACTCGAATTCCTCTTTTGTGTCTACTTCGAACCTGTCCATGAAAAGATTGGCAATGAAAGGTGACAATAGTTTCCCATTGCAGTCCCCTCACGTTGCTCGAAGAACATATTATATGTGTTGTAATATCTATCTTATATGTCAATGATTTTTTTCACTTTATATCAGCAAAAAAATACATCGTTTATGCTGACGATCATGCATTATTGGTTGTAATTTGAACATTCATGACCTACAGCGGCGGCTGGTGAAATTTCAATATTTTTTTTCTCGTTTATGGCGCATGGGACCCATACGAAATTTGGGAAATAACATCTAGAGAAGCACTTCTCTAGTGACCCCTAAAAAATTTTGAAAAAGCAGTTTGCGAAAAAATTTTTGAAAATTCGTTAGCCTCCCCTGGGTCTAGGAGCTCCTGTTTATTTTTATTTTTTTTTGTCATATGCATTTGACTTTTCATAAAAATACAACAACAGATTTTGGAGTTTATGAAAATATTTTCATTACTAACTGAGATACAACGAATTGAAATATTGTAATTTGTTAAATTGGAAATAAGGAGTTATTTTAGACGACACTCTTAGCTAGTTCAATCATGTGAAGCAACTGTCACACAAATTGTCAAGTTCTGTATATACTGGCTGGCTCAGTCGATAGGGACACTCTTGTACGGGCAAATGGATTTTTTTCAAATTTCTCAAATCTCTTCAGATACTAATATTAAACACGATTTATTTATTCTTCATAAAGTTTAACGATATTGGTTTTTCAACGAAAACTATTTTTTTTTAATGGCACTCCTATGGGAGATCTTTAAATTACGAAGAAAATGATATGCATAATGTCTACCTTGTGGACTAAATTTATAATTAAATAAATAATAATAATTTTTTTGAAAATATTTTTTGAAAATCAAAATAATATTTGAGGGTCAGATCATATGTATTTTGACCAGCAGGATCCAAATATGCAAAAATATACAGGTTGTCCCATTTAAAAATTTTATGATCATGTAAATTGCATCGAAACCGGAAGTCGGCCATTTTGGTTCTTTACACCATATAATTGGAAATTTCACATACCATATCACTATACTAAATTTGAAAAAAATTCATTCTCCCATCCAGAAGTTACAAGAGTGTCCCTATCGGCTGAGCCACCCGGTATGTTACGTAGGCTAAAAATCAACTGTTTTAACACGTTGACTGCCATGAGTATTCAATTGAATACACATTAGGTGGGTCCAAGGTGCCACGTGTATGTATTAGAATACACAATCTGGTTTATACAATTATTGAATTTGAAGTGGCAGTCAACGTGTTAAAGCCTTAAGAATATGTTATTTTTCATTATTTCATGCTCATATTAATTGTGCTATTCCCCTATTAGTCCACTCAAATTAGGAAAATAGCGGAGAAAAATTCCGAACAGCAGTTTCTCTCCATAGGAAGTAAGTATTCAACTTTTAGAACAAAGTTTTGCTTATGCGCAGAAAAAAAAAGAAATGATTTTTGAGATATATACATGTTAGATCACGGTTCACATGAATGACTTTTTAAAAAAGGTTTATCTATTTAATGGAGCCAACGTTGGCTCTTGGAGAAGGAATTAGAATAATAAATTAGAAGTGTTGCATTCTAACTGAGTTTAATAACTGACTTTACAAAGCATGTCTAGTCGTATTTATAACATACAGAACCTGAGTAAGCAAAATATAGAACAAAGGAAATGCAATTCGACAGTCAGCATAAAATGTGAGAAACAAAGGTGAAATATAATATCTCTAAGATAAGCGATTAATAAGAGAAGTCGTTATCATGTAATATGATATACATGTGGAGGTTTGTTATGACTAAGTCTTTATAATAAGCGTATAATTTTATATAACAACTTCCCCCTTAATAAAAAAGTTGATGTTATGCAGCAACTTTTGAAAATTGTTGGAAACGTTAAATGAATATAATGCAAAATAAATTGAAACAATGTTGAATGAATACAAAGCAAAATAATAAAATACATAAAGTTAAAATTGGTAAATGATAATAATATTAAGTGAGTAATACATTACATAAATGTAATAAGAATAAAATACAATGGTCTAAATTAATAGACAAGGGTAAAACTCCACATATGAAAGTCTATGTTAATTCGATGTCCTCTTCTTCTTGAGGTTTAATACCGGGTCGCTTTCTTGGAGGGATAAGTCTAGGAAATTTGGTGAATACTCTGCTTCGCTCTGAAGGAGGTGAAGGAGGGTTGTCCGTTGAGGGTTGGATTCGCAATGCTCTACATATTCTTCTTCTGCATTTACAAGTTATGTAAAGTACAACTAACAGGATGATGAGAGTGATTATGAAATACGTGAACCAAGATATGTGTTTGGTCACAAAAGGCTCGTTTATGAGGTCATCCAGGTCTTTGGAATATTGGTCCAATTTGGTTTTTGCAATATTTAGATCTTCTACGTCGAGATTGTTTAATTTGAGTGGTTTTAATTTTGGAATTTCGATTTTGTCGGGCATGTGATTACAGCATTCAAAAGGAATTTGGATAGGATGTGAATTGTCCTTAATTTCGGAGAAGTCTTTGGCACTGGCTTGTATTCGAGTAATGCCTGCATAGGCGTAACATCCTGGTTGTAGTTTGATGATGGAATTTTTGTTGATTAACTCTGTCGTGGATTCTCTCTTTGGACAGTTGATGGTGATGTGAAGTGGTTCGGAATTAATTACTAGCCATGTGTTGTCTTCAAGTTCTTGGACGTTGTATCCCTGACTAATAATGAAGGAGGTTTGACAGTTCTCTGGAAGTTTCGGCAACGGTTTTAGTATTCTGGCTTCACATATGGCATTTTGGTCGATAGGATAGGCAAACAGGTTCGAACATAGTTTGGTTCCAAAATAAAGATGTTTGCATTCTTTCAAATTTTGTATAGGTATGTACATTAAAGAATCATCGTCTCTCGCGATATACTTTTGTGAAATAGATAAAATGTGATGCAGACCAGTTCTGTTATCAAGTATCGGGATAGGATATAGGCGATAGGTGTTATAATTTTGGGGTTCAACAAGTGGTATTGTTAAAACAAATACTAAGTTAGAATCCATTTGAAACGCTTGTAATTCAATAATATCCAAATACTGAGCAACTGCCGATAATTTAATGGGGAGAGGCAAATTGTTCCTTCGTAAGCTCTGTGAAATTTCTTGTAATACTGTTACCAAATGATTAGGGGTTATGATTGAAGTGTGAATGATTCCTAATCTGGCAAATGTTATTGAATTCAAAATGTCGTTCAAATTATCTTCGATATACAAATAGCTTGCCATTAGTTGTTCGGAAATGTATATGAATTTTAGTTTTATGTGAGCAGCCTCGATAGCTTGAGTCATGGTTTGAATTGTGTGTTCGATTTCTTCGAGATCTTTGTTAAACGTTTCCTCGTCAATTTGTAATTTTTGTATAGTCGAGTTGAAGTTTTTAATAACAGAAGTTGTAACTGAAATTTGATTTTTGATTAAGTTTTCCAATTGATGTTCGTCGTTATTTAGTTTATTTATACAATTAGTATAGTACTGGCCATCTTCAGCATCTAAGTTTCCAGTTATGGATTTGAATATTGTACCAATACCGTTACGTATTCCTCGTTTATATCTTTTTGTATCTGAAAAGATTTCGTCAAATTTAGTTTTTATAGAGTTGGATATTTGTGTCACAAGGTTAAAGTCTGTTTTAATTTCACTCGTAAAAATAATTGACTTATGATCACCATTATTGAGAGTGTACAAGATTCTGTCTAAGATATTTTGATTTTTGTCAAAAGCTATTTTGAGGGATGAAATGTTTTTATGCACTAGCAGAGTCCATTTGTCATTTGTCACCACGATGTCCGTGTCTTGGTGGTAGTATACACCAACGGTGTTATTGATTGGGGTAATTTTGTATTGACAGAGTGCTGATCCGAACAGCAGGAGAAACCTGAAAATAAATTTAATTTTCAGTATATGGTTTCATTCTATCAAAATTTACTTTGGTTTCTTGTTTCGTTTCGAGGTTTAATAAGGTAGCAGAATTTTGAAAAATTTCTTTTATTTTAAAAGGACCGTTAAATTTGTTTTGCAATTTGTTTTTGATTTGTGATTCTTTTACGTAAACTAAGTCACCTATTTTGTACTCAGATCGTTTTTGGGGAACATTTCTGTCGAAACGAACTTTTGCTTTCTCTTTTTGAGATTGTGTTCGACTACGGGCTATTTTATAGTAGTGGGATATTCTGTTGTTTAAATCTCTAACGTATTTGGTTATTAATTCTTTTTGGTTATATAAAGTTTCGGGTGGTCTGTTAGACGTATGCCCAAATACAAGTTCGTATGGGGTGAAACCGTGTGTTTTATTTACCGAATTGTTATAGCATATTACCGCATATGGTAAGATTGTGAAAGGATGTTCGTTCGGATTCTCGGTTTTATGAATTCTTTTCATTTCGGCTAAAGTAGCATGAAATCTTTCTATGGATCCGTTCGATTGGGGATGTCCTACGCTTGAATAAGTTAATTTTATGTCGTAGAGGGTGCAGAGGTCTTTGAGCAAACGGTTGTCAAATTCGCCACCGTAATCGCAATGGATTCTTAATGGGGTACCATAATGTTGAAAATATAACAACAAAGTGTTTACGGCAGATTTTGCGGATTTATCCGGGACTGCATAGGCTTGCGTGAATTTAGTTAATTCGTCGCGAATGGTTAAAGCGTAATTTCGAGTGGGGAATTGAAATAAATCGATATTGATTCTTTCGAATGGTGTTCTTGGGGTTTCTGTGACTACTAGAGGGTTATTAAGGTTTTTCCGGCATACTTTAGTCTTTTGGCAAGTTTCGCAATTTTTTATAAAATTTTCAACGTCTTTAGTTAGACCTTGCCAAGTGTATTTTTCTCTAATTCTTCGAATCGTTTCATTTATTCCGCGGTGTGGATTATTTTTACCAAAATGATTTTGCTCCAATATAATTGGAATTTCATCTTCGTCGGCAGTTCTGACGATATCTTGACAAATTACTACCTTTAAGTCTTTTTCTGCAAAAATGAATGATAGAATTTCGAGTATGGGGAGGTCTAGGTTATTTTCGACAAAGTATGTCCTAGAAAGGTCTAAAACATCTTGATTTTTAAATAATACCAAAAATAGATGTTCAATTACAGAATCGATATCAAAAGGTAGAGGGATGATAAAATATCTCCTATGTCTGACTGTTTTGCTCGATACAATATTGATTTTATTGTTATGAAATTCGGGGTTTTCCTCGAATATGTCCTCGATAATTTTGTGATGTAGATCTTGTAAGTTGTTTTGTTGGAAAAAGGTTATAATATCTTTATGTTCTCGATACAAAAGTTGTTTGTTCGAAGCTTTGATTTTCGAATAGTCAATTAAAGATGTTGTTTTATATAGGTTGGTGAAAGTTTCAAATTCTCGCGAAATTTGTTCATTAGTGACTGCGTTGTTATCGTCTGGGTTTTCGTCGTCGTCTGACTCTTCGTCATTCGCGGCTAGAACCTTTGAATAGAATTTGGAACATTCAGAAAAATTATTAATTTTGATTCTGGAAAGTGCGTCCGCGTTCTTATTGATTTTGCCAGGTTTATAAATTATTTCGTAGTCGTACTCTTCTAATTTGAGTCGCCAACGGGCAAGTCTACTTCCTGGATCCTTTATAGAGAATAGCCAGGTGAGTGGTCTGTGGTCGGTTACAAGCTTAAACTTTCTACCGTACAGATATGGTCTAAAGTGCTTTACACTTCATACTATCGATAAAAGTTCGCGTTCAATCGTTGAATATTTAGTTTCTGCACTGCATAAGGTTCTAGAAGCATAGGCAATGGGTAAATCTTTGCCAATAGGCCCCTGGCTCAGCACCGAGCCGACGGCAAATGCGCTCGCATCAGTGGTTAGAACGAAAGGTTCATCAAAGTTGGGGTAGATTAATATCGGAGTTGTCGTTAATGTTTGTTTCAAATTTTGAAAAGAATTTATACAATCATTGTTGAAGAGAAATGGTACGTCTTTTTGTAGTAGTTTTGTTAAAGGCTTGGTTATCTTGGAGAAATTAGGAATAAAGCGCCTATAATATCCGGCTAAGCCTAGAAATGATTTAATTTCTTTTGGATTTTTCGGTTGAGGAAAATTTAAAATAGCGTCAACTTTCGAAGGGTTTGGTTTTACGCCGTCTTTTGTAATTAGGTGTCCTAAATAAGCGACTTCCTTACGGAGAAACTCGCATTTGTCTGGTTGAATTTTGAGGTTGACTTTTTGGAGGCGTTTAAAGACTTCAGTTAGACGGGAAATGTGTTCGTGAATTGTAGGAGAGTAAATAATGATATCATCCATGTAGACGAGACATCGTTCATTTTGAATACCTAACAGGATGTTATCCATAACTCTTTGAAAAGTTGATGGAGCGTTTTTGAGTCCAAATGGCATTCGCACGAATTCATAATGACCGTTCTCAACTGTGAAAGCAGTCTTTTGAATATCTGCGGGATTAATTTCGATTTGGTGGAAACCAGAAGCCAAGTCTAAGGTTGTGAAATATTGGCATTTGCCAAGTTGGTCTAAAAGATCGGAAATGTTGGGCAGAGGATATTTGTCACCGATTGTAACCTCGTTGAGTTTGCGGTAGTCGACTACAACGCGCCATTTCTGTTTACCAGAAGCGTCCAGTTTTTTGGGAACTACCCAGACAGGAGAGGACCAAGGTGAGATTGATGGTTGAATAATACCTTGACTTAGCATTTTCGATACTTGGGACTTAACTTCTTCTTTATGGACCTGAGGATAGCGATACGATTTCGTAAATATCGGTCGGGAATTGTCGATGTCAATAGGGTGTTTGATTTCGTTGGTAAAGATCAAATTGTCTCCTTCTAAATAGAATATATCTTGAAAGTCTAAACAAAGCTGCGTTACTATTTCGGTCTCTTCTTCGTTTAGATGATCCAAGCGCAATTCGTTCCTGATTTCGAAGGATCTGTCCGTCGTTAGGTGTTGGTCGGAATGTTGCGTGTTTAAGTTAAAAATTGACTTAAATTTTTGTAAAGGTTCTAAATTTAAATTGGAAAAATCGACAGTCTTCGGGATGACATTAGCATTGATTATTGTTGTTAAAAATTCTCCGTTTTCGTTTACTTTAACAAGAGCATTAGGTAAACGGACTTTTTCATTCTCTTGCGCTTGCAAAATAGCGTCAGTGTTTCTAAGGTTACATTTTAGTTTATAAATTTTTTCGGTACGGCCATCGATTTGAATCTTATTTTGATTAGGGTTGTGGTTTGATTGGATTTTGTCGCATTCGGGTTTCGACGAATCATCGGTTACTTTGAAAAGTGGAACTGTTTTGAAATTGGTTATTAATCGTTTATTTCTTATGTCGACGATACAATTATAGTGTTCTAGGAAGTCAGCTCCTATCAGTCCATCAAAACTGATATCTAGGTCGTAGATGTAAACTTTATGTGGGTCGTTATCCGTAAAGGGTATAAGAACAGATTCACTAATAGTAATTTTCTGATCGGTTATGCCTTGTATAATTACATTTTCTGAAAATCTCCGTCTGTAATTTTCTGCTGTTTTTGGTTTAAAGATAGAGATACCTGCGCCAGTATCGATTAGAATTTTGAATTTGTTTGTGATGTCTTTAATGTAGTATAGATTTTTTGAATTTACGGTCAACAATGAGTGTGATAGCATTTCTACATGAACCCTTGTTCCGGGAAGTTCAGCGACGGGTCGAAACTGTCGTTGAGATTCATCGTTCGTATTTGATTTGTTATTTGGTCGAATTGGTCTGTTTGCTGTGTTGGAGTATCCGTGGGGTACTCCGGATCTAAGCGAAAATCCTGAGGATTAATAGTATAATCCTCCTGTGGCGTTTGAGAATTACAATATGGCGGTACCCCTCCCCGCTCGAGCTGTCAGCAAATTCCCAAATCAGGGTCCTCTCTTAGTGTACCACGTATTTTTACCGAAACTTTTCATGACCCGAGTAATATCGAAATCTTGTGCCCAGCTCTTAGACTATAAGGATCAATAAAAATTATTTTGAAAGTAATTTTTTATTTTTAAATAAATTTGATAAAATTGAAAGACAAATAGCATAGATTTGAAATGGATATCAATGAATTCAGAAAAATCTATAATTTATTGAACACTAGGAGCCACCATCCCATTTGAAAAAAAAAGTTTTCGATAAAAAAGTGATTTGTTCAATTTTGAAGGGTTCGTAAATAGTTATTAATGAAATTCAACGAAAAATTATTTTTTCCCTTGGACTTTATCTGCCGTAGAACAAATTTTGGTATTCCAAAGCACTCTAGACGAATGCTTAAAAAAACTGAACATCGACTGAAAAATTCGCGTAAATCTCATGGTATACTCAGAATGTTGTCTTGAATCCAAATATGTAAAAATATACAGGGTGTTCCATTTAAAAATCTATAGTTGCGGTCATTTCCAGGCAAACCGAAAATGGTCTCATACCATTTTTTTATGTCTAAAAATCCATTTTTACAGGTAGTTTGTGCATCTCAAATTTCAAATGAATAAGTTAAAAAATAAAGGAAATATAGTGGGTGCCACTAGCCTGTGGCACCCGGTTTATATTTGATCTGTGTATATTTTTTATTTTTGACTTGCCAAAAACATTAACACTTGTAACTTGATTAAATAAAATATCTTATATTATGTACAAATCAGGGGCGGACTGGCTGGAGGACAGGGAGGCAAAGTCCTATCAGATCTAGACCTACCAGTTTTTCAGGTCGTCCTTGCTTGTTAAATTCTTTTTTCAATTTTCTACCCCCCTCCCCTCCGTTCACCAATTTTCATTTTCGAGGAAATGAGCCTTCATATGGGAAATTTTCTCGGCCCATTTAAAGCCTCCCAGCATGCGTCTGCCGAGCCTCCGACCCATAAAATCCCACCAAGACTTTTCGTTGCCAGTCCGCCCCTGGTATAAATATTTGTTTTCATTTCACCTATTGGGTAAACGTGCATTTCTTTTATAATGTAGTTTCTCCGGAGGTCACCGTCTCTTTCGCTATGAATGTTAAATTCAATTATACTGTCTTTCTGTATTTTTTTCTTCAATATGCATCAGTTTCGTTAGAGTTACCATATCAGGGATCTTCATTCGGTATCAATATCAATTATTAGGTCAATCAGAACAAGATGTCCACATATTGATGAGCATTTTAATCCTGTTCTCATGCAACTATATTTTTTACTACAAGGGTATAACTCGGAGGAAGTCCCATTGCAATTTCATCATGTTACGCCTAGTGTAAAGTGAGCGATAATTGGAAAGAACTTTTTTTATTCGCTTTGGTGAATGCGCTAGTGACAATAAAGAAACGATTTACAAATTGTAAGGTATTATTCTTATTGTTGATTGAAACGTTTGTATTTTCATTCTTTCTTTACCGTGTGGCACTGATGGGCCTGGGAAGGCGAAACGCGTGTGCCACTGTTGAGAAATGAATGGTTATGCAATGGCTCTGCTAACCAGCTCTCTTAACATTTTTAGTTCTACGGTTTGTCGTACTGAAAAGTGTAAAGTAAAATTAGTCTGAAAAAGTCAGAATAGTCTAGTGCGCCATCTATGGTACGCTATATGTACTATTTACGTCTGACACCGCGCGTGGATTGTATCAGAAGTTATAGTACGGCAGTCCGTTACCGAAAACCCCTATGAAAACAGCGAGGTTGATCGCAGGGAAACTCTATAGATTATGAAATTCTAAGACACTTTTCCATACGACAAAAGTTCGAAAAACGATACGGGCGGCTGCCAAGCGACTTTCCGTGTGCCGAAAAAAACGTCGCAATTTTTATATCGCGGCGGGGCAGTTTTTGATTAATTCTCATTAAATATGATGAACAAGATATGAATTAAACGAAAACTGTCATTTTTCATTGGCCTAAGTTCCAATAATATCAATCAAAGTTGTATCAAATTGGAGACTAAAATTATCAAAGCAGCGAGGCTAAAACTTTTTTCTATTTATAGAGTAGGGTGTACAAAACGATAAAAAAATGAGAACTGCCGTTTTCCATTGACCGTAGCTGCGTGAAATCGAATGGAGTAGTATATACGTTCGGCGTGCTGGCGCCGCGGCGCGCGAAGGACATATAGATACTAGAGTGTATCCGAAGCCATATAGCATCTCGAGCAGAAGGTATAGAACGCGTGTGTACGGAAATAAAAGATGGCAGCTGCTGGGACCGAGGATGCTTCGTTGTCGTTATACAGAGAGTATGCCATCTCTGAATAACGACCACGCAGCATCCTCGTTCCGGGCAGCTCGTATCAGAGTCTCCTGATATGTATATGCGTGCTCCGGAATGACGCGGCGGCGCGCGCATTACATGGAAAGGCCGGATGAAAGATTGGCATTCAAATGGTGACCAACTTCCCTTCTGCGCTGATCTAATATTAGATGACTCTTCACAGGTGAGCGTCGCTCAATTATATGCTCTCTATCTCTTGACGCCATGTCATTAAGGTTCATTTTCTTATTTATTTTAGACCAAGGTGAAGAAGAAGAAGAAGGAGAACAAGAAGAAGAGGAACAAAAAAAGACGTGGACTACGAAGACGAATCAGACAATGAGATATATATGAGTGAAAGCTCATCAGATGGCGATGAATTAAATGTTTGAAACTATAATAATAAACCTGACAATTTTAATCCTTCTTCTATCATTACTGTATGTCCGGAACCATGAAGTTCAATTCCAATTCCATTTAAACAAATTTTCTCAGAGCTTATGCTTACAGATAGCCTTAATTTGCTTTTTTTTCGTCGAGGAAGAAATCATTTTTCTCAAATGTGAACTGGGAAAAAGTTCAGTTCATATTTTTGTCGTCTTCTTAATGACATTTGGAATAGCCTGAAATGGAGAACTGCCTCGCCGCGATGACTTGATCAGCCCTCAAATTAAGCAAAATTCGAATGTAAACACTCGTAACTGAACTAGCAAAAAATTCCATTCGAACTTTCTTGTCGTCAAGAGACATCGAAACTACTCGATAATGAGCAGAACTGCCTCGCCGCGGTGACCAAAACTTTGATCGGTGGCTATTTGTCATTATTTCGATCTTTGTAACTCGGTGTATCAGTCAAAAGGTCAGTTCTCAATTATTCCTCATCATATTTACTTCCCTCGACAAGAAGACAAAAGAAACTGCCTCGCTGCGAAGACCGAGATGACCGGTTTTTCTTTACATGTTCAAAGCTCGATTTGAACCCTTTAGGACAGGTAAAACGTTTCGTCACCCTGAACTTTTATCTCAGCTCTCCCAGAACTGATGAGAAACGCTGGAATTATCTAAAGTAACTCGAAAATCTTGGTAGCGGGCTACCATACTATTAGTAATCTGCAGTTTTCTGGGATGACTTGAAACAGTCGAATTTTATAAAACATTTACTTCTGACCAATCTTTACCATATTGCGTAGATGGCACCGTTAGTGCCTAGTGGTCACACTCCACAAGAAAATGGAATATTGGTTGAAGCGTTTGTATTTTCACTTTCTCTCTACTGTCTGGCACTGATGAGCCTGGGAAGGCGAAATACGTCTGCCACTGTTGGCTATGCAATGGGCTTCAACCAGCTCTCCTACAATTTCACCTTATTACCTAATATGCAAGAATTGAAATAATACAATTTAAGTATACAGATAAATTCTGCAACATCGTCTATCTACTTATAAACGTAAGAATATGCCTATCAAACATGACGAGGATGGACTCCTTCCCTAGAGGATGTTATCACAACCCACAACTACATGCAATGAAGAGTATCAATCGACAGGCAGAACAAGATTTACACTTTTCTAGAAAAATATGCTTGCATTTTGATGTTGTTGACGGTAAAATTTAAAAAAAATGGTTGGTTCACTCGTGGCTAGCTGTATGGTGCTTATTAGTGATTATATCATTCACCCGAACTTACCATTTGAAATGCTTTTCGCATCAATTTACAAGTTATATGATATGAGGCTTTCTAGCTTTTTGCAAAACGTGGCAGCATCATTTGAAATGCTTTTTAACCGACTTCAAAAAATTTAAAGAAGGAAGAGGTTCTCAATTCGATCGGTATGTAGGTTTTTTGAGCGATCTTTTTGAAGGCGAGGTTCATCTTTTTTCAAAAATTTTTACAGCAATATATGTATAAGTTATATGAGGCCTTCCAACATTTTGAAAATTTACGGGCGGCATATAACCCAATAGAGGTAGTGTAATTCAACTTCGCTTTCAAGCCACCCCTGTGAAGATGTACGCATAGTAATTTTAGTCAGTCACTTTCCAATTTTTTGCTTATTGTGCCACACGTCGTCGGCGACTTGAATGAATGTTTTTGAGTTAAATTTCTGGGTAGCTTCAAAAATTTTATTTATTTTGCCATATAACGTCTTTTGGGTCAATTTTTGTTTATTTTTCATATTTTTCTATATTAATCGATTCTTCTGGGTTCTGCAGCAGCTCTGGACTCGGGTCCCTTTTCACATCTCGAGCCCATTCGCAAATAAGAGGCAGCGAGCTTATAGTTACGCCACTGATATTACTGGTTTAATCAGTTATTCTTTAGTATTTTTACAATGCCTAAAATATAGTCCAAAACTGAAAAATATTTTTCGTATAAAATTGTAATATTTTATTATACAGTTTTATTTCAGGTTTTGCATTTCGGCAAAATATAAATATGTAGACAAATAATTAACATAACAAATATATATTAAAATCTACGTTAGCAATGGTATTTCCAAATTTTTAATTTACATAAGTATTTATGTCAGAAATATATAATGTTCATAACTCTATGATTTATTATTTATTTATGTACCATAAAAAACTAGAACTAAGATCAGTGGTGTAGTATAGTGTGGAGATAGGGTGGTCTTTATTTTGCGACCATGAATTTTTTCCGTCGCACCCCCTAAAATGCTTCCAATTATTTGAAGAATAAACTATACCAAATTTTAACCCGATGGGATGACGCTAATCCGTGTCCCAAAGTCATTAAAATTCACCACGAAACCCAATTTTCATCTATTTTCAATAGTATCTCATAACTAGTTAATCATATCGAAATTTTGTACTACTTAATCGAATGAAAATTTCATTTTCTAAAACTTAATTCATTTGTTAATAGTTTTCGAAATAATGGAGTCTTGATTGGCGTAAACAAGTACTAGAACATTTATATTTTTGCCCCCATCTTCTTGGCGGACATTTTGTGTCCCATGAATTATTCGAATTGACTTCTCAATAATATTTGTACACTGCCGGTCATATAAAATGAGCCTCTCAAACGTTCATAGTGTAATTCCGACTTTAAACTTATTGACTCGTTTTCTACGTCGCTTCCAAACGATATCAAACTGATTTTTTCAAATTTATATTGTTTGAAATAAAAAAAATCTGTGTTTTTAGTTATTTAGTCATATCTAACTCTGAAGTAACACATACACATACACATACCATAAACCCACACTACATACAAGTAAACAAGCCAAAATCGAAAGCCAAGGCTGTCCGGAAGAAGGTTACACATTTGTAAAAACGCAGACATACAACATATAAATCCACCGACAATGTCAATACTGCACAGCTTTGCCAAAGCTTTCCCCATCACTAGAGATGCCGCAAGACCAAAACAAGATAAAACTAAGCAAGTCTTGTCTTGGTCTTGCGGCATCTCTATATACAGGGTGTAATCAGTTTTATGTCATTAAAAAATTTGGTGGTGGGGAACGACTAAACGAACAAAAAAACCTTATATAACATGAGGTCTAAAATCCATAGTTTTAGAAAAAAAAAATAAACAAAAATTTCGAAAATGTTCAGTAATATTGTTTGAGAACTGCTGGAATATTGGCTTTTATCTTCGCGTATGTCGGCGCCTCTAACCATCAAATACGCTAATATGGCTCTTTCAAAGTGTCGCGCTCCTTTGTTAGAGACCGCGCGTCGGTGAGGATGTAGAAGAACGCACTACCGGGCGTCAAAATGACGCGACACCAATTTATTTCTCAGGGGGCGCCAGTCGCGTATTACCCCGTTCTTCTACCTCCCAGGCGGGTTCGAGATAAGATGCACTTCGATAGCCGGATAATGGACCAAGGCTGCACTACCACAGATCGGTAATGACGCTCTCTCTGGACATAAATTTCCTCTTAATATTCTGGATTTTTGCATAAAAAAATCCCAACCGAAGAATTTCTCTGCGGAGGGATTAATTTTTGTACGCGGTATCCACGTTTTGATCTGCTAATAACGGATTCTACCCCTCAGGGATTTCTCAAAAAACGCATAAAAAAATCCCTATCGAACCTCCGTAAAGCAACCAGAAGGTCGAGTGTTAATGTGAATTAACTCGACACATCCGGTTTTCGATACGAATGTTCCAGGGATTATAGACCGTCAACAGGCCTCAAGATCAATTAAGAAACAGTAGTTCAAAGAATCCGTTTATTTAACAGAAATGGTTATACAAAATTCTCAAGATAAGAATCGTGCCTTCCCCAATCAAGGTAATGGCTTTCAGACCATACAAGCGAGAGCGCTTACGCTAACGATCGATAGGTAGAAAAGATTCATGCATACCTTCTCAGAATCAAAATGCGAGCTTTTTAGAGAAGTCTGAGACTATTTGTAATTCATAATTACGGCTGACTGATTTTAACTTAAAAAAGTTTTACTAAATGAATTTAGTTTCGCTAGAGACTAGTTAGCTTTAAAGTCCTTGTATCGTGGCGGTTCACGTACTCAAACACATAACTTATAACTGCATAAGTTTAACAGCGTTCGATCAGTCCACGATTTACTTCCTCCTATGCAGTTGTTCAATATTATCGATATGGCAGCAACCCACCTTCGAGCGACTTTTAGGCAAAATTGAATTTTTGGTTTTTTATGCACAAGCCGTTTTCCTCTGTAACTTTGTCATTTGGAAAGCCCTGCTATTGGCTTTCCTACCATTGCTTTGTCTGGACCACTAAACGCGCTCGACCAAATTGCGAGAAGCTGAGTCAATCCAAACTCTTTCTATGCGAGACCGGCCTTGTACATGTGCATTGATTTTTATCAATTTTTGCTTATCGGCACTACGCCGGCTTTGTCAAAATCTTCTATTTTGCCTTTTGGATGCAGTGCATCGCTAAAATTTTATGCTCATACTTTAGAATTGGGCTTTCAATGACCGTACATCAAAGGTCAATGTCTTTGGTGAAGGAATAAAAAATAAAAAATATTTCAAAGTATATTTTCGTGGTACTTTTTAAACTGACTTTGTGGTACTTTTGAAAAATCTATTTTAAGACCAATTTCGGCGTACTTTTGAAAAATCAATTTTCAAGCCAAATTTCAACGCAGTTTTGAAAAATTAATCCACGGGTGAAATTTTGGCGTACTTTTGATAAATCGATTCTCAAGCCAAATTTCGACGCACTTTTGAAAAATTAGTCTGCAAGTGAAATTTTGGCGTACTTTCGATAAATCGATTCTTGAACCAAATTTCGACGCCCTTTCAAAAATATTATTTTTAAAAGTCCAATTTGTGGTACCTTTGAAAAAGTATATTATTCATAAATATTTGTCATTATATATACTTTTGCTCTCATATCCTGAACCAAAAACATTTTTCCTAAGTGAAAATTCGGTGTTTCTTCGAATTTTCACCTGGTCATTTCCAACGCCTTATAGAACCCAAAACGGTCCTTATGGACTGATCTGTGCCTCTGCAGACTCTTAAAAATGTCTTTAAATGAAATTTTCGCCTAAGTCGAATTTTGATTCTGTCTTCAACTTAGGACGATTTTGGAGAGTTCTACAACAAGGACACAGGTTGATAATCACAGTTTTTTATGGCTTTTTAAAAGCAGGTAAGGTAAGGTCTTTAACGGTGTGGTAAAGGTGAAATACGTCGGCGTTTTCTAAGTGCTTAGTAGATCTGAAGAAAACTATACTCTCCCTTGTGCAATATTTTAGTTTCTGTGGGCACTTCGTTAACTACACACGTCGAACCCGTTCGTTGTTTTTGTATGTTGCTTTTGTTCTTTTTGAATTTTGGGCCACGTATTTACAGTTCAGATTTATTTTATTGACTTACCGTTCAAGTTGTTAAGTTCTTGATTACATACTGACACTACTTGTTCGTTCTTTTTGTGTTGCTTTTTGGATTTTGGACCAAGTTTTTATTTTTATTTTCTTTATTGACAACGTTAGTTGATAGTTTAGTGTAGTATTTTAGAACGCAGATTTTGAACGCTATGGGAGATTACACTTACTCAGAGCTCGCGATATGCACTTGATGTATGGAGAATGTCGGGGAAATGCAGCAGCTGCGGAACAGCTTTATCGTTTAAGATTCCCTAATCGACGTCATCCTTGTGCACGTACATTTGTAAGCATTGCTCAGCGTCTTCGGGAAACAGGTCGTCTCGATGGACATGGAGGAGAACGAGGTCCACAACGCGAAGACAGGGTAATTGAAGCGGTGGTTCAAGTTTTGAAACTCGAAGAAGAGGATCTAACTTTAAGCACCCGCGATATCGCGAACCGTGTGGGTACTCCCATTTTGTGATGTTGAGGTCTTTAAGAGATATGAACTTACACCCCAATCACTATCAACGTGTGCAAGCTCTAGAACCTCAAGATTATGCAGGGCGAGTGGAATTTTGCACGTGGATTTTGAGAAAACACGCGGCAAATGAGGATTTTTTAAACTCTGTGTTTCTCCGATGAGTCGTGTTTTACCAGGAGTGGAGTGTTTAATTTTAAACATATGCACTATTGGGCAGTCGAAAACCCATATGTAATAAGAAGGGCGCATTTTCAACGACGGTTCGGCGTCAATTTGGCAGAAATTTGCGGTAATGAAATAATTGGGCCTATAGAATTACCCGCTAGATTAAACGGTGATGTATAATTAAACTTTTTACAACAAGCATTGCCAAATTTGTTTTAAGATGTACCTTTGGCAAGGCGCATTCCTGCTTTATAGACTTAGTCACGCCGCCATTTTGAATAGTCACCTAAAATTCTATACAGTTATTTTATTTCAATTCATAGAACAGAATCTACGTTAATAAAAAAAGAAATCCTTGTCTATAAATAAATTCATACTTTGAAGAATCTGCTATTCTCTTAGAGACTACCTTTACATTTATATCATTTTTATGGAAACTAAGTAAACAAAATAACAATAAATATATCATTTCACTTAGTACCTGCGCGGCACGTGGCGGCCTTTCTTTTCTATCTCGAAAGGTTACAGTTACACACGCCGGAGACCTAACTTGAACCTGTTTATGTATTTTATCAAGCCGCTGCAAATTCATGAAATAATACCATTTATAAATAAAGTTCTAAATGTATACAAATAAACATGATAAAAAGTTTATGTGGTTGATAATTTATTACATGGTATTTGCCTACCAAAACAGGGCAAGGACAGATGCCTCCCTCAAAGGGCACTAGCTCAACCACATATGATGGAGAATAACAGTATCAGTCGACTAGCACCAAAAGATTCACAATTTCTTAGAAGTGTATGTTTTGGTTATTTGACTATGGACTGACGGCAACAATATATCCACTTATGGTTCGCTAGTGGCTAGCTTAAAAGTCTCAAATGGTAACTTTTTCATCTCCAAAATTAAAAATGCGCCTTCCGGCATGGAGTATATCCAAGGGCGGATCTGGACCTTGAGCTTGGGGGGGGGGGGGGGGGGTAATTACCCTATTAAAAATTTTTTTCTTCCCAAAATTAACAAAAATCATACCAGACTTAATTTATTTTTATGGTAAAGACCGGCCTTGTGGTGACATAAAATTCAAGTGAATTTGCGGCGTAGTTCCGGATTCTGTTCCAAGGACGATGAAATTTCATCGTAGTTTCGATTTTTAAATTTTCCGCGTACTTTCAACTTTCTTGCCTTTGGTGCCAGACGTCGCGTCGTCGGGACGTTTAAATATTTTTCAGATTTCGGTGTAGTTCTCAAAAAAATCTACTATGATATGGTTAATTTTTTGACTGTATCGACTTAGACTGATTTTCCAGGGTTCTATAACATTAACACTGAAAGTCAATTTTCTGTTATTTAAATTTTATAGTTTGCAACTAGTGGCACATAAAGGACGCATTCGTAGGTAGTGACGATTTGAACAGTATTTTATTTCAAATTAGTGGCGCATATAAGATGTATTTTCGATAGTGACAATTTGTAAACAATTTTGGCTTTGTGCCATTGGAGCATATAGGAGGCATATTCGTTAGTGATGATTGGTACGGTTTTCTCTGTTAAATTAATAACGCATACACGGTATGCAGAAACAACTACTTTTGACACTTAAAAATTATATATTTTTAACATAGGTAATAGAAAAGTTATTTATGAAATTATTACTATTCAAACAACAATTAAAACATGTTGTTGCCTTGTAATTGTATTTTTTCAATTTAATGTTTTCACTAGTGTGAAAAAGTATATCCTCTCGAACCTAAAATGACAATCGAAAAGTTTGCTTTTCCAGACAGCCCAAAAAAATTTGTGTTACAGACCACTTATAGCCCAGTCGTTGAGGGTATTTACCTCCAAAAACTTGCAAAATGAATAATTTGAATGAGTTCGTGAAAGTGTATAGAATAATATCCTGAAAAGTTTACATTTCGCTCGGATGCAGAACATAAAAAAAATTTTTCATCCATTTTTTCATAATTTTGAAATTAAGTCAAGCTAGGAAAAAATAAAAATACAGATGGATATTCCCGGAAAAAAATAGTCAAGTAACCTTATTACTCGGGGCGAGATCCATGCGTACGCACGTTTAAATACGCATGACTGTAACATCGATGCACTGAATTACATGTCATTAAATCAGAATTTGTTCAATGTATATGAGTGTTGTTTCATTTAAAAGATGGAAATTGTAGCTTTTCGATGCTTTTTTGTTTTAAACAATACAAGCAAAGGATGGGTGGGGAAAATACACTTATATGTATTATCACGCCTGAACTTAATCGTCACAATAAAAAATATAGAAAAAAATAAGAGCCTTTCAATAAAATTCTTTTTTCATTGAGAACTGCTAAAAAGTATGTACACTTCATGATTATTATGGTTTATTAAGTTATAGTAACGTGGATTTAAAAAAAAGTTCATCTCAAATCATTTTAATTTCCTTGCTTGATGATTTTTTTGATAAATATTGTTACGGTTTACACCCTTCTTGTAAACACCCTGTATCGTGGGTTCGGAAATTATAACACCAGGGTAACACTAAACACAATTTATTAACTTAAGTACTAACTTACTAATTACAACAATTAATTACTTTACTAATTTTACACTGTGTACTATACTTCAAATATCCAGTCACTTGATCACTTAGTCTCACTCTCTGACCACCTGAACTGTATATCAACAAAACTCAAACTGTCCTCTAAACTGAACTGTTCATTCCCTTATATACCCTAGGATACCCTAGGTTATGTGTTCTGTAGCTTTCCACAACATTCCAGCACATTCTACAATGTTCCAGAGGATGTCAGTAACCTTCTAGATTTTTCTAGGAGGGTTGAAACACATAACAATATATAGATATTGGAGGATGTCACTTGCCGAGAACTTGACCCATTGGAAAAAACCGCTGCCCAAGGAATCACTACTTCCACATCCAGATTTTTTATCTAAGTCACTCACAACGAAAAAATTTTGTATGTGGAAATAATTGTTTATGGAACATTAATAATATAATATTCGAAATCCTCTACCCCAAAGACCCATAAAATGATACCCCACATCGGTAGCGGTGGGGGCGTGGTGATAGGGGGTGGTAGTGGGGGTGGATGAAGTAAAAAACATTTCTGGTTCTTGTACACACCCTAAATCACAATTTTTTTCATCCCCTTTAATAATGGGGTGGGGGTGGTAATGGGGGTGGCTAATGCCAAAATTTTTTTTGAGACCTCAGCTTCTCTTGTATATACTAAATACTAATTTTATGGACTCTTACCTGCTTGATTTACCTATTTTCCCCAAATTTACCCCAATTTACCCCCCAACCCTTCGACGGAACAAGATGAAAATATAATCTAGTTCTAGATCTCGTTAAAGTACATATGTGTACCAAATTTCAAGTCAATATCTCAAACGGTTCCACAGTAATCGTGCGCACAAAAAAAGTTACAGACAGACCGACAGACCGACAGACCGACAGACCGACAGACAGAAATTTTTTTTCGCTCAAACTTAAAATCTCGACGTTTCGTGACATTCTAAGCCTATTTGAAAAATAAAAATTTTTAAAAATTTTTTTGTCGTTACTATACTTCCACTGGACGTGGAAGTAAAATAAAATATCACTATTTCCGAAAAAATATCTTTTTGAATGTTCAAACACAAATTTGTTTACTTGTATGCATTTTTTCGAAAATATGATCAATCCCATCATGATCAGAAATAGCTATTTTCACGACATCATTCTTATAATTTTCTATAGTTTTGGATATAAATTCTGGAACTTTTCCAATACATTAACAAATGTATAAGGTATCCATTGGATATAGTTGAAATGTGGATAGGTGCACCTGTAATAAATACAATACAGTAAAGGCAGGTAAAAATTCATGCGAGTGACGGCGCGGCAGATCCAGCGGCTATGTGTGGTGCGTGTGTATGCGTTCATAATTATATATGTTCCCTCCATACTCACTATTTATCCTCATATTCACTAAGAAAAATGTTAAAAATGTGTAATTAGAAAGAGAAAAAAGCTTTATTTTACTAGTTAGAACTACTAAGAATTTTTAGAGGTTCCATCATAGTATGCATTTTTAACCGTGACAATTTTACTTCACTTTTTTTGTTCTAGGAATACCGATAAATTTTATTAGGATATTTTTTGTTCAGAAACACATGGAATGTAAACTTTTCAGGATATTATTCTATACACTTCACGAACTCATTAAAAAAAAAATTATTCATTTTGCAAGTTTTTCGAGATTTTGCTATAAAATTTCCTGTGTCGTCTGGGCTATTAGTAGTTTTTCCGTTGCAGTGGCTGAATTCTAACCAAGGTAATAACTCGAAAAATAGCTTTACCATCTCTTGTACAATCAGGAATGCGATTCTAATATAGACATTAACGGTAGAATTTATAAATAATACAAATGTCAAGATTCGGGCAAAAAACCATGTTTATTATTACTTTGCTAAGTGTATAACATCTTGCAATGAGATTATGTCTGCGTGATTAATTGATATTTTATTCAAGCGGCTTTATCGCAAATAATAATCATAAATATTTATAAAATTGTTTATTAACATAGGCGCCACATTCTCTAAATGATATCCAGGGTTATTCGAAAAGTTAATACAATAAAAGAAATTCTCCGATAACGTTTTTGCTCAATTTATTACAAATTGATTAATAATAATTGTAGTTAAATGATCTACAAATACAGTTCAGTGGCGACCCAAATACTATTTTTTCTTTTGGAAAAAAATTAATGATACAAAGTAATATTTCTTTTTCTGTTAAATAGACGATGGGAAATTTCCTCGCTGTCTGTTTATCTACAAATTTTTCAGGTTTCAAGTGTTACTATCACTTTAACAATAATATTGTGACGGTTTCCACCCCTAGAAAACCGCCCTTCCAAAATCCGTGGGTTCCAAAAATTATAACAAGAGATAACCACTAACACACTTTATTAAATAACTTACTGGATACTTCACAATACTATTATTAACTAAAATACACTTTTACTGACTAAGAATAACCTTTAACAATGTTTATTACTTGATATTTACACTTTGTATTCACTTCGTAGTTTTCACCTTATACTTGTCAACTCAAACTTGCACTTCCCGCCGAGAATACAACTTTATATACCCTATCAATTGCTTTTAGAACTTTTAGAAATGACGTTAGCGTCATATAGAGCAGCGTCGAAGTTTCGATCTCCTTCACCAATGTTCCAGAACGTTTCTACCGGTGTCTCACAGATGGTGATGTGAAAATAAATCACGATACCTTTTAAATACCAAAATGAGACAAGCTGTTTCAAATTAACCGCGAAGGAAATCTGGTGTACAAAATTATAGGGACTAGTTTTTGGAGATAGATTTTTGTGTCAAAAAGATTTATTAAAATAAAAAGACTGTCGAAAACTGTTTCCTTAATTTCCGTGTAGGAGTAATTTTGATTAAATGTGATTTTAAATAACTAAATAACTTCTCCTTCATACAACAGCAAACGAATTTGATTAACAGACGGCACAACTGACTTTTAAGTGTGTCACAAGTATTTTATAAATGTACGCTAAATATAAACTGCACCTATGAATTTTAATTACACTTACTTACACTTAATTACACTTAACTATGTATGTATAAAATGCACAAAATTGTAGTTTATTCAGATCCAAAATTATAATAAAATAACATTTAAATAATAATGACAGTTTACATGCTTCCAGTGATCACCTGTTATAGCAGATATGACTTAATTGCAATAGGAAGTAATGTAACATATTAGGTACTAAAATTGAAATATAAATTGCATCTCTAACAGATGTTATCGGATTTTTGTAATAGTATGTTGTGCAACAAGTATTGAAAACAGCACTTTTCACACGAATGTGACAGTTTGATAACAAGAGCCGTAGGCGAGTGTCATAAGTTACACCAGTGTGAAAGTGATTTTCGTACGTGCTGCACACTAAACTTTTTCTACGACTGTCCTCATTTTCCATATTTAAATAAAAAAAAATTCAGAATTAACTTAACATCAAAATATACGTTTAATTTGACGTTTCTAAAGCGAAGATAGCGCTGTTTGCGTGAGTTAAGGATTTATCAAATGCTATGTGAAATCAAGCATAGTTAGCAGTACCTACGCGTTTAAACAGTCATAGAAAAAAATTTCTTTTCTCAATAAAAATTATTAAGTTTTAATATATCTATTTTGATTAAATCAACTAAACTGCTGGCAAATTGAAAAGGACCAAGCAGTTTTTTTGCTAAAATTTAAATCCAAATTGTTTGGGAACGAGAACAGATATCAAGGAGCTATTATAAGGTAGTATAAAGATCTTCCAGATTAACTCAGAAAAAATTATTGCGTTGTATTTGGAGCGGAATTCAAATTTAAAAAAAAAAAGAAAAATCCAAAGTGTCCAAAAGTGCATTTCTTGAAAAGGTGTTATCATGATATTTTTCAGACAGACGCTCATTTGTTATTAATACCCTCATTTTTTTTCAGATTTTTTCATTTGGTGTTGAAAAAAATAAAAACTTCAAAACAAATATTTATTACATTTTTTGTTAATAACATAATTTTTAACTAAACATCGAAAAGATAATTAATCCTCGTTACTTTCCTCGTCTATCACCAGCTTCACGTTTGCGGTATCAAAAATAAGGGCCAGAATTTCAGCTGGAGTAATAAATTCATGATAGATTTCTTCTTCCTCTTCTTGTTGTTCACAACATTTTGGCAGATATTTTGAGAGCCATTAATTCTTCTAGTTGTCTTCTCTTTGTTATATGGCACGTCTGATAGTACCACACCACCTGCCGCGGTTACCTGATAGGCGCACAGCCTCGCCAATGCTCTCTTCCATCAGCTGGTAATATCAGCCCAAGGTTAAGAAGATGTTCTATATTGTCCTCTCACCGGTTGATGTGACCAAAAAGTGAGAGAATTCGGGAGAATACAATGTTGCTTTGTGGGACGTACTTCTTAGAGCATTGAGATGGTACGATGGGCTGTCCACGGAGTTCGTAGCAAGCGCCTTCAGGTGTACATCTCGAAAGAATTAATACGTCGTCTGTCTGTCTCCCTAACGGTTAATGTCTCAGAAGTATACAAAAAGATGAAGAGAACTAGTTCGTCAGCAGGTCTGAATTTTGTGCGTTTCATGATATTTCTGTCACGCCGAATTTTGCGCAACTTTTTGCAGATCTATCTTGTGATAAATAACAAACAGCAGCCGCAAGGTGTGAGCAACATGCAGCTGTTCGTAGTTTCTTGGTACAATCACAAAAATGACGCATTCCAGTATATCCATCAGAATTTGGACTGTAATATATATAGCACTTGCGAGTTCTTCTGTTAATGTGTCGAGACCTTGTCGCATTTCACGGTATGTAGATTTTCAAAGCTATATAGTAACTAAAGTTGTTCATCAAGTGATGCACAACTCCGTTATCATAGTCTACATACTCACCTTCGTGATGCCAGATTTATGATTACAGTTACATGTTTATGTCCGTATGCATCACGCACAGAGTCAGCAGTAGCCGCATCGTAACAATATATTCGTCACTTCCATGCAATAGAGAGAAACTGAAAGAAAACATGAACTCCAAAAAACAGCGATCGTAAGGTTGTATTATATTAGTAGAAATCAGTGCTTGTAGAAACTAATAAATAGTTTTTGGCTAGGTTTCTATTTTTTTTAGCATGTGCCACCAAGTAAAAAAATCTGAAAAAATTGAGTACGTTAGCAATGCAGAGGCGCGTCTGTCAGACAAAAATCATGATGACACCTTTTCAAAAAAGAAGGGCACTTTTTATTTTTATTCATTTTTTAAAATTTGAATTTCGCGCTAAATACGGCGTAATATTTTTTATGAGTTTGTTTATTACCTTTTTTGCAAAAATTCAGCTCCCCCTTGGATTTCTGGAATAATATTATATCAAATATTTTCTTACATCCAAGGGAATACTTTGATGCCTATTTCCCACGCAGTTAATGTCTTTATCTTAGCTACATTGCAGTGGAATATATCAAACTGGTCTTGAAGATTATTATAGTTCTCACACATTTTGTACAATCGCGATATAACAACAAAACAAGTTGTTGACAATATTTTGAGACCGTCAATGACAACTTTTATAGTTTTGGATGAAATGTACATACACAAAAATGATAGAAACTCAAATCTGGCCATGTGTAAAAGATTGACATAAAAGAATGACATAAAAGAATGACAAAGTTAAAGGTAAAAGTTAAAGGGGCAATATTTACGGTGTTGTCCGTGTTTTATATGGGTGAATTTTCTGATAGGTGCTGGCTTCTTTTTACAAATAAAAACAACGATATGGATCATATGGATTACTACTACCATGGATGAGACAATTGAAAATTCACCTTATCATTCAGCTGTGTGGAAGGAAAACCCTCGAAATAGCTAAAAAAATCAGTTTCAGTAGTTTATTTGGCAAAGTATTTTGAAAGTTCTGGAACCGTGGTAAAACTAGGAACAAAAAGAAATATTCTAGAATAGTATATTGTGTATTTAGGCGTGAAAGCAATACATTCCCGGACGACCATGCAAATTGTTGGCCGAGGCGCTAGCCGAGGCCAACAAGCATCGAAGTTCGGGAATGTGCTTTCACACCGAAGTACACATACTATTTTTTCTGAAATCACAATCAATATTATTATAAATTAATGAATTTGTATTAATGCATACATTTCTTCATTACAATCCAACTGGTTACTAATAAATGCAATTTTAATGTGAATTGGTTTGTGTGCGTGTATTTATTTACTGTCTAAAATATACATAAAAAACCGTACGGGAATGTTACTTTTTCTGAAATCGATCGGCAATGTCTACATTTTCGGCGCGATTTCAGATTGAAAAATGGACAGTTCCAGTATTTTAGTCCGTTGCTAAGAAACTATCACAATACAGACCGGAAATAAAAACACTTTTTGTTATCGTCCATCAGAGGGCGCAGATCCCCCAGTCAGCACCTGAATTCTACAGACATATATTATACGTAAATAAAAAAACATATATACTATATTCATTTGTTAAATTCATCAAATCATCAACCTTTTTGTGAGTTACTTGACCTGGGTTTTCCCCGTTATTTTGCTATTACATAATTCCTTCACTTAATATTGATTATAATATACCATGCATATGGTTTTTCTGTATATACATAATATTGTTAATATAAATGTGTAAGTATTCGTACAGGTAGCATTCGAGTATTGATACTTGTTGTAATTTAGTAAGTTTTTTTTAATGTGACGTAATTTCTGTAATATTAGGTGGTTGGATGATTGATGGATGAACCTTAAACTCTCTGCTGATTTTTTGGATTTCCGTAATAAATTTTAAAGTAGAACTGTCATCGTAAAGTTCGTTCAAACGTGGAAGATTATCTGTATATTACAATTTCAGTATCTTGTACAAAAAAAATATACAATTTTGACACCCTGTATCTTTTTCCACAGCAACAATTTACTAAAGCATGTTGAGTTATATCCTCATATTTTGGTCCAAAGAATCTACCCTTGAATTATGGCCTATGGCCCACCCTGTACTTGTTTGATTAAATTAAATAGGTATAAACACTTTCTGGTCAAAACTACATCTATTAAAATGTTACGCCCATGCATATATATTCTATAGAATTTTCACAATAAAGAAATAAATAGGTAATCATTTATAGATAATTATGAAAATTGTTTTATTATGTATTTGATATAATTTAATTACAGCTCTTATAAGGCAACCTTATTGACATAAATACTAATTATACTTATATAAAAAGTGACCTTTGAACTCCTCGTCTCATAAAATCACACTTCAGCAATTATTTTTCTTATTTTTATATAAAATGCTATTTACAAAGATCAAGAATTTACTATACAGTACTATATTTTATATGAACAACATGTATGCTCTTAAGCATTGAAGAAGACCTGGAAAGATTCTCTACAAATGCAATATTCAGAAATTTAAAAATACCTACTGACTACCTATGTTCGTCTCGAGAAGATCTCTTGTTGCGCCGCTGGATGGTATGTTGAGTAAATTCTGTAAATCTCCCTATTTAAGAAGGTCTCCAAACATTATATTATTATTTTATTTTTAATATTATTTATTATTATTATTATTTTATTATTACGTCGACTTCAATATCAAGGTCCAATTAACCAGGCATTCCAGAGAAATTTTATTTCAAAATTTTTAGCGACCTTTTTTTCATTTACCCGGAGATGCCACGAAAATACCCAGGTAATATACAGATAAGTATTTACATTCTAATTATAACATAACAAAACACACACTTTTTACAGGCAATTTTAACAATTTCCAATTATTCCACTTAATTTTATTTATACCTTATTTACTTGCTATAGTTGCTAGCCTAGACAGCCTAAAGAATTTCTTAAACAAGTAAACTTTGACGCGTTTACCCTCTAAAGACAGCAGTTAAGATAAAATATGGTTAGGGAATAAATTAACAGCAACAAAAAAATAGGGCAAAGGATAGATGATTACAGAAGAATAACAGGGCAGCATAGGATACAAATACCACGCACAATGCCTGCTCAAGCAAGCAGATAAGCACATCGGAAGATCATCAGACTACCAGACAGTACTCATCAAAGACAGATCGATGGACGACCATGTGTACACCACCAGAAGAATCCTGAAAGAAAAATGGAGAGAAAGGATAAAACTACACATAGTCGCTATAGATCTCAAGAAGGCATTTGATACTATCAGTCATGAGGCCATAGTCAACACTTTATGCAACAAAGGAGTACCACGTTATCTAATAAACAAGATAATATAGGCCTGCCTTCAAAAAAGCACTACCATTCAATGGTTCGGACAAATGACGGAAACCAAACAAAAGAACATAGAAGTCAAGCAAGGATGCCCCCTATCCCCCCAACTATGCACCATGGTCCTAGACTAAGTAATACAAAACATAATAAGGAAAACACCAAATTTTAACAAAAATACAGAAATGTTGAGACCAACCGTACTAGCATACGCCGATGGTCTCCTAATCATCACAAAAGAAGAGCAACACATTTTCAACTTACCTAGAAAACATGAAACCGCTTCTAGATACATCTGGAATAAAAATAGACTTCAAGAAAAGTCTAATAATGGTGCGAGATCCATCAACAAAAGAGAGTCGTCGGATCAGCGGGGAAGAATACAAAATAGGCGACTAGTCCTTAAGAACAACGAGCAAATTGAAAATACCTAGTAACATATCTGACAAACCAACTGAAAAGGAGAGAAACTGTAAAGGCGGAAATTAAAACAGCATACAGAGTCCCAAGAGCAATATAACGATCATCCTAACCAAGTGGCTGTACATAGCCATCATACTGCCAACGATGACATATGGAGTTAAAAACATGGCAACGACAAAAGCCAACAGAAGAAATTTGAGAAGAGCTGAAAATGGCATCATCCAACTACTCGCAAAAACAGCGACATAAAACATCACCACTACTAGAAGGGAAGACAATTACAAAAAGGATAGAAATGTACGCAATGAAGTACTGAAGTAAATGTCCAAAGAAGGGACCCAACACATCTACTGAAGAAAGCGCTAGTACTGAACAGCAACAAACTAAAAAAACACACCATGCTACACGTGGAGAACAACAATCGAAAGGATCATAAACAAACTAGGAAAGGACCAAGCATTCTGGAAAAGAAAAGCGAGTAAAAAAATTAACACCACAAAGAAATCGCAACGATGTATGCTCTACCAGAATCAGACGGAGCATCAGAAGACTCAGAAGCAGGAGATTTGTAGAAGAAACACAAAAAGGTTAGCATAAACACTCCATATCATGACACAATGCGGCAACGCATTTCACACACTTACACTGCCCATCACACACTCCTGTACCTTGCGTCATGTGGCACTCTCTGCTAACAATAAGCATGACCCAAATCCAACCCAGCGTCGTAGTCGGTCCGGCGGTATATCCTGGGAGTGGCAGCAATGCCTACAGTACAGTAATTGTACGCTGGTAAATCAGTAGATCAAAGAATCAAAATTTCTAGCTATCTTTTTAAAACAAACCTTTTTATTGAAAACTCCTGACATGGGTATGTCTAATATCTTCCCCTAAACATCAAATTTTATTTGATGAAAATTCATTAAAATAATTTTTTTAAGCTGAGTAGTAGTATGACACAGTTTGGCGGAGGATCCAGTTATCTTAAACTCCTAAAATTTTTATTAGTCTTTCCTGTCTACTCCTCTCTGCTTTGTGTTTAAAGAAGTCATTGAATTTTGCTGCAAAAATGACAAAAAGTATCTAATAATATATTACGAGATTCAAAAATATACATTTTTTGTTATCACTCAAAAATCGAATCAAAATTAAATCAAATGTTATTGTATATTGAATGATACTAGGTCGAGGCAGCACAATTCATGCAAAGAATCTAACCAGCAGCGTGAGGTGCCCAATATTGATTGCTGGTCCCATAGGACCAGCATTGCTTACTTACGGACATGACTTGCTGGTCCCATGGGACCAGCCGGCAGTCAACGTGTTTGGCCATTGCCAATAATAGACAATAATAATAATGATAATAATAATAATAATAGTAGTGATAATGATAACGATAACGATAACGACAACGACAATTATAATGATAATAGGACTTTTGACCTTGGAGTCTCCATAACGGGATGGTTTTGGATGGTCCGGGACCATAAAAATGCAGGAGCCTTTTTGTTTAAGGCAGCACAGAGAGCAGACGATGAACTTGGTCTCTCCTTCGACGTCGAGCAGGTAAATCGCGACTCTGTCACCGAGTTGGAACCTGCTCGGTGAAAAGCCGAAATTAAAGCTGCAGAACACATTGTTCTGCGGCATCATGCGGATAAACCAATGCATGGAGTCTTCTATAAAAATATAGAACACCTTGGCTTATCCGAAAGGCTGACCTTTGCCTTCTTAAGGTCAGCCGGGCTGAAGTCTAAGGTTGAGGGATTCATAATGGCTTGCCAGGATGGTGTATTCAACACTCTCGTCTATCGAAGTTGTGTCAAGGGTATAGAGCTATAGATGATGTCAGTTGCAGGGCCTGCTACAGAGCGCCAGAGACTTCGATGCACTCGTTGTCGGCTTGTCCGACATATGCAGTCTCGGCCTATATCCACGACGAAGAACTACGTGTACTTTATTACCATTTAAGACACTTGTATGGAATAGGCGAAACACCAGTGCTGCTTTACGCTCCGGGGGATATTGAGTCCGTTGTGGGAAATGAGAAGTGTCTAATTTATTGGAACTACTCGTTTCCCACCGTCAGGCAAATGCAAGCCAACAAGACTGACGTAGTCCTCCTCGATCACCAACTTAAGACAGTGTATGCGATAGAGTTCCCGGCTTCCGCGGAGAACAACATTGTCTTGAAGGAGGAGGCAAAACGGACAAAATATAAAGATTTGCCCTTCTAACTCCGCAGACTCTATCTAGACCATACTATTAAGATGGTGGTATCTACCCAACAAACACCGAAGATCGGCCCATCAGCCGGCCCATTTCTATCCCGGTGATGGCCCGATAAAGGGCCAACTTTCACTGTTTGTAGGATATTATAAGAGCCCTCGGTGGATATCACTGCTTTCAGAACTTAAGATCATACCGGCATGCCGAAATTCGGCAGAGATCTTAGCCGACAGGATATAGAAGGCCGTCATCCTGGGTTCATTACGTCTACTCAGGGCACACGATTCGCGGACCCAGTAGTACCTCTCGGGCGTGGGGAGTGGCTGCCGATGCTACCAATTCCCTTCTGTGAATGTCGAAGCCACAGAGTTTAAATGGTGACTGGCTTTTACTAAAAAAATAATAATAAATTACATTACTAGAAGAAATGCTACAAATCCGACAATAACTATTCTATTCCATTTTCTTAGTACTATTAACTAAAACTAGTGTGTGCTAGCTCCTCCCACAAAGGTCTCTGGTCAACAATTTACACAACCGATAAATAAATTAAAATACAGGAGGCACCACAAAACTATTGACGCTGAATTAGCACCAATTGATTTCACAGACACACAAAATTAAAAAGTGGTCTTTTTCTGGTACGCCATTGGGTAACCCCTATGTATTTCAACGTGCTGAACACGTTTAGCTCTATTGGTCACCATTTTTTTTGTATATCGCGAAAATAGCCAAAAAAACTCATAATTTAGGTTATTTTCGCGATTTACTAAAAATTGGTGAGTAACGGAGCTAGATTTTTTTTTTGTCTGTGTAATATATTTGCATATGCGATTTTCTAGAACATGGCGGAGGATCTGGTAATAGTCATATATTACACAGATACATACGCGCAAGAAAAAGTCTGTTTCTGGGATTCCATTGGGTTGTGTATTTCGACACGCTGAATAAGCATCAGGTATCCGTTTAGCTCTGTTTCTTTAGGTTATTTTCGCGATTTACAAAAAAATGGTGGCCAATGGAGCTAAATTCGTGTTCAGCACGTCGAAAACATATGGGTTACTTAATTTAGTAATTCAAAGACTAAAGAAGATACGTAAAAAATGCTAGAATACAAAAATTTAGGTTTCTTTTACTGAAAATGTTGTTTTTTTTTTAAGTTTCTCTAGGATGAAAATTAATTGAGATATCACCGTTATAAGTTTGCATTTGAGTGCGATGACCACCTTCCCCGAGCCCTTTAAACTCAAAAATCTCAAAAACGAAAGATTCAAGGAAGTTCAACTTTACATGCCTTGCAGCCCTTAAAGTTTCCTGTAAAATGATTTTTGAAGCGATTGAATAGCTTAAAAATTAAGGAAGTTATCATTGAAAAACCAATCACAGCGCATCTGCTCAAGAAAGAGATAAGTCTTCGACATGGCTCAATTTGTTTAAGCAGTTTAGCAGTTCGGTACAGTAATATTGTGCAGTACCTACCGACTTCTAAAATTTGTATTCTAGCATTTTTTGCGTATCTTCTCTAGTCTTTGAATTATTGTAAAAAAATGAACATTTTTTTAAGAAATTAAAAAAATAATTTCATATTTGAATCAAACTTTTTTTCAAATATAGGCATCCTAAACCGGTCAGACTACTAGAACATATTGTTAGTACTTAAATAAAGTAAATTGTAAATGGATTACGTTCAATTTCAATTCTTGAGGTGAAGCCATTGGTTTCATTGCTGATTTTTTTTCTGATAAAAGAGGCAACCATTTTATTTTCATCATAACTCCGTTAGTTTTTATGCTAACGACTCTTACCAAAGTTCATTTTAAAGGTATTTTCAATAAGTACTTTTAAAAATGTTTTCCTCAAAAAATTTTCAGTTTTTCCGTTATTTAACGCTAAAAGAATCGAATTCAGTTTTCGGTGAACAAAAAGTCACCTTCAACGAGCCATAACTCTGTTCGTATTGCATCTATCGAAATAAAAAAAACCAATCGATTTGTAATTTTACAGGCTTCATTTTCGCTTATAATCATTTTTTTGGCAAAACGTAAAGTTTTCGAGTTATTAGTGAAAAATCGTTCTAACATGCATTTTGTAGATGAAAAATCAACATTTTCAATCAAGACTAACTCAAAAAATATTGACTCATCGAAAAATTTCATAGAACATCTATTGCTTGGAATTCATTTCTCTATCAATTTCTGCAGTTACTTTGAACATAATAATTTCCGCCCCCGAGAAGGGGTGGCATCCACCTCAGGGTAAAAGCACACATCGGCACTATATAACTTTTGTTTCTTGAATCATTCCCTAATTACTGTCCAAATTTCAAGTCAATCGGTTTTATCCGAAAAAATTCTGAGCGAAAAACCTTCAAACACTGGACTAAATGAACTTTTTCATGAATATCGAGAAAAAAACATAAAAAATAGATTTTTTCCTGTAAAAGTTGTTATTATTGTTTAAACAATATAAATAATTATCAAGCCCGACTGTGAGAAACATTTTTTAACTTAACTTTTCAATAAAAACAACGTTTTATAAATATCGCGAAAAAAAATTTTTAGAATATATTTTTTTGTAAATATTGCATAGTTTCTGCGTATACGTTGATATACAAGCCCTAGAACGTGGAGCTTGTATTGATGTATTTCCCTGGAAATCACCCTTCCAAGTACTAATCGCGACTAATATTTTTTATTTCGTATAGATATGCGAATACAAACAATACAGACCTGCGTTCACTCCTAAATTCTTTTAAGAAACTTGTGATTTTTAGTTTTGGATATACCATGTTTGTCTAAACAATACCGTATAACATTCAAAACTAGAAGACTAAACTACGTGTAAAAAGATAATTTTGAAAAAACAAATATTATAATTGAATTACGTTATTAAATTGTAATACTAATAAACAGTCTTATCCTGGATCCGTTTTCATATTTACTTCAGAATGTGTAATTAAAAAATTGTATCAATAAATAATTCGCGTGGCGCTTAGATAGCCATAAAAATTTTGCGCGATAATTTTAGTTTCTCCGTAATGGAATTTACTTATAGATTATTATCGTTATAGTTTTGACATGATTTCACCATTTTTTAAATAATATTCCATATCATTGTTTATAACATAACAGTCTATTTACGGCACAGTAATAGTAGAGTCAATGAAGCAAAAAAATCGTGTCAATACTTCGGAACCCACAAGAACAGAATCAACATTTGTTATAGTATATCATGTGAAACAGAACATTCTGGTGCGGCGGTCGGATTATATTTTTTGAATTCTAATTTTGAAAATTTTGATTAAAAAAATGTTTAATTTAGAGATCTCACATAAGGGCGAGCGTAGAGGCGACTTCAATGTGAATATTAGCCGATATTCCGTTGAAGCAACGTCGAGCGCGGTTAGTACTTGGGAAATACAGCGTTCTCGTCCCACCTTCTAGCGGCTTGTATATCAGTGTATACGCGGAAATTACGTAATTTCAGACGAGGATTACGTAGTGGATATACCATCCTTCGGAGGGGATGTAAAGCAGGCGGTCCCTTGTCTATTTAAATGTTAGGCAAGTAAAAGATCCCTACTCTTCTTAAGGGAATAGGTTCGGCAAAATTTCCAGGTTGGGGGTAGCTCGTCTCCTGGCATCGGTGATAGGCCCTGGTAGCGGAAATAGGCCGACGTTAAATAGTTAAAAAAAAAAAAGATCTCACATATTAAGTCCTATTTTATTACCATTTTTGGTTGCTGATTACAAATATGTTGTCAATACCAAGATTTTTCGACAATTTTATTGAAATTTTTAAAAATGTTTATACATTATAGGAGTTTTTAACATTTTTTCGTATATTTATTGATTTCTGATAGAAATGCGGATTCAAGGTGTTTTTTGGATTAAATTATCATAAACAGAGTTGAGTCATGCAAAAATTTTCTGGATATTTTTCAAAATTTGTCTTGAAATTTGGAAATTGTGGATAATAATATTTTTTTCGAGAAAATTATATACTTAGGAGTTTTTGAAGTAGCTGATTACGAATATCTCATCAGAATTGATTGAATTTTAATTTAAAATTTCCAAAATTCTGCAAGCATCATAATAATTTTACTTGTTCTACCCCCAGAGACATCTATGAGAGTTCACTCTGAGTTCCATGTAGAAGTTACAGAGAATAATGAGTTAGTTATTGGCTAGCTCGACAATCGTCCGAGAGATGGCGCGGCATCTAGCAACATCTAGAGAACTGCTAGAATCTTCCGGAATCAGTTACCCAAGACTATAAAAGCAGAGAGAGTGGCCGCGCAAAGACAGTAAAGTTCAAGTGAGCAGAGTAGTACAGATCAAGGAGTAAGTGATCAAGTGACTGAATAATTGAAGTACAGTACTCAGTGTTATATTAGTAAAGTAATTATTGGTTGTAATTAGTACGTAAGTTAATAGATTAGTGTTTAGTATTACCCTGATGTTATAATTTCCGGATCCACGGAACAGGGTGTTTAAAAAGGGGCATAAATACGTAACAATAATTTGGATTATTTTTTAATACACAGGCACACAAAATAAAAAAAAAACTTCAAGAAGTAAGAATATCATATTCCCATGTATTTTAAACTGCTGAATGCGAATTTGAGATTCAAGTTACGAAATCTTGCACAATATTTTTTTAATCGCTAAAAACATCATATTTAGGCACTTTCTTTTGCAATTTGTGAGAAATAAGAAATATCTGAGGGGTTAAACGTCTCAACAAATGTCATGAGTAGTTCTATTTAACAGACTTCATAGCAAAACCAGTACTTCACATGGGGGAGCCCATTTGAAAGAATTTAGCATGCTTTCGACTAAAACAAAGCGACGTGACGCGACGTTTTGTTTTAGTCCTCTATGTGATATACTGACTTCTTTCGTTTCAGTGAAAGATTCAATCTAAATGACTTCAGAAAATGATAAATCCTGACCACCTAACCGCTCTTTGTATTTGTTTCAAACAATTTAGATTTCCGGGAACTTGTTCGCCAACGTTGGCTTATTTTTTTTTAAGTCGGCAATTGTGTATTTAATTTGTTTTTCTAATTTTGACACAAAAAATGACACTTTTCAAAACTGACGTAAGTATCAAAACGTCTAATTTTTCATAACCAGTTATGAAATGTTAAATTTTACTTAATTGGTGAGAAACTAGTATTTTATATAACAAGTGGCTAAAATGGTGTTTTTTATTACAAGTGGGGCGTTTATAGTATGAGCCGAAGGCAAGTGCTATAAACCACACAAGTAAAAAAAAAACACATTTTAGTCTCGAGTTATATACAAAATTTTTTGAATCGCCATTCAAAATTAGAAAACAATATAATTTTGTAAAAATAGAATAAATTCTATTGTTATTTCCATAGAAACCAAAAGTTTTATTTCACACTGTGAAATAATATTTCTTTATTTCACTCTTTTTTCTTTATTTTACACCTGTCAATAATGCCATTGTTTTGATTCATTGAAACTGACAAATAAATGTCATTTTAGGATATGGCGTTACAAAAAGTTCTTTATATCATCAATTAAGAAAAATAAACAACTATCAAAAAGAAAAAGAAACAATATTTTAAATTCTTCTTTCCTTCAAAATATGCTAACAAAACTTTTTCATTAACATGATTTACCTTATGCTATCAAATTAGGATTTCAAATAATATTATAACTTGGTTAAATAACGTTTGTCAATTTTGACATTAAAATTATGATGTGTAATAATAGCAGCAAAGGTAACTATGGAAAAGACTACTTAATTTTTAAGATCTTTAAGTACACCTATTTCATTTATGTTTAAAAGGTTTTTAGACGTTTAAAATTAGAAAAAATCTTGTATGTCACACATTCCCAGGGTGTATTAAATAGGTGGTGCGACGACAACCCTCACAGTGGCTTCATAAGTGCTTACTTTGTACATAATGTAATAGATGGCAGGACCAATAAGTTCTCTCATTACTTACGCATAGATAGATAATTTTACAGGTTCTGGGCATACGTGCATACAGTGTTGCATACATTCCCGGCCTTTTGTTTTTGTTTAGTGAAACAAGAGTCCAGTGACATCTGACATTAAGTAGCTAAATTAAGACATTGAAAGAATATATGCAACACTACATGCAGCATTACACGTGTCGCCACAGCTAACCTCAAAAATATATATTTCTTAAGATTTACAAGTATTACGTAGCTATTATTAAAATTTTTACTTGGTTCCTGTACTTTCAACCAAAATCAAGTTCAACGCAATGTGTATGAAGTTTTAAATAGTTTGTCACAATAAAATAAGACACTTTTTGCAGGTTAGGAATCTAACCTATAATTACCAGTCTATTTTTATTAATCAACAATATTGAAAAATTATTTGCGTGAATTTTTAAATATTTGCTTGGAGCCAGTATGGCTCCAAGCTAAAAATGCCTATACAAACATTAAAAATGAGAATAAACTAAAAAAACCTTAAAATTTGAGGTTATGTTAGTTATACGATGCACATGCCCAGGTAATTGTAGGACCTTATTGCTCGCGCCATCTACTAAAGTAAATAGTAACCATGCACTTATGAAGCCATTATTATAATAGGAAAGTGCCGTACGTCGGACCACCTATTTAATACACCCTGCATATTCCAAAAGACAATCTTGTGTAACTAGTGTTATTTTGTGGGATCTCGCTTCGCTCATTCCGCAAACATCCACTCGTTACACAAAATAAAGTCTTTTGCTTTAGCTATTTCCTGTCTCTCGTTAATGTTTTTTAATTGGAATTTATTAATAATGTTAATCATCAGATCGGCATTTCACTTGGATTTAGTATATGAACACATAGCGTAAAACTCCCTCCTCTTAATTTTCATTCTTGATTCTGAAAAAAGTAATAAAATGGGTTTATCGTTTAAAATTGCAAAAAATGTCTGCAAGCTCATGAAGGAACTCTAATCAGCGCAAATAAAGGATTAGGAGGTTTAGTATCTCTTGGCCAACCTAGAGGAACTCTAAATTTTGTTATCTTTTGGAATATATCATGATTTTTGGGCTGCCAGTACCTTCGAACCATCCATATTTCATACAGAGCAATTTACAAGAATTTAAAGTTTCAACACTGTATTTGAATTTTTAATAAACCCCCTCGCCCTAAGTGCTGGGAATTTTTTTCATTATTTTCCCGATATTATCGCAACAAACTAAAGATATATCCAAATTATCAGATTTTTGACCGTTTAAATCTTCACTTTGAACCACTGTGCAGCGATGAAATTTTATTTCACAATTTTTAGGGATCCTTTTAGAAGAAGATTCAATTTTCTTTCAATTTTGTTTTTATCGAACGAGTGAATGTTACACTCGGGCGTTGCCGACTATTTCAACAATGAAAATTAAAAGATATTTTGGCTCTGTACTTAAACTCAGTGGCATCAGGGAGTTCTAAGATAAATTAATTTCAAGGTGAGTTCTTTTAAATATACAAGTTTGAGATAAAAAGATAGAGGAATGCAAAGAATGAAAATAGATATTTTAAATTGACTTTCATTTTTTAACAGGTGTATTGATTGATTGATTGATTTACCAGCGTGCTGTAGGCATTTCTGTCACTCCCAAGCTGGGCCTGCTACGTCCACGCTGGGTTGGACTAGGGTCAAGCTTGCTGCCAGCAGCGAGAGCCACATGGCGCATGGTAAAGGAATGTGGGATGGGAGGTGTAGGTATTTGTGAGATGCGTTACCGCATTGTGTCGTGTGGGAGCGTTTAAGCTCCCCCTTTTTTTTTGTATTTTTGGTTCTGGACTTCTGCCTCTTCTGGGTCTTCTTGTTATATATGTTGCCGCGTTGCGTCGCTGCTGTTTGTGCTCCTATTTTTATATTTCTGTTTCCACAAATCTTCTTCTTCTTGTGAGCCTTCTGATTCCTCCGTTTCGCTCCGATTTCTTTGTGGAATTCATTTTTTCCCCTCGCTTTTCTTTCCCAGTATGTTTGGTCCTTTCCCAGTTTGTTCATGATCCTATCGATTGTTGTTTTCCACGTGTAACACGGTCTCCCTATTTTTAGTTTGCTGCTGTTCAGAGTTAGTGCCTTCTTCAGTAGATGTGTTGGTTCCCTTCTTTGGACGTGTCCCCAGTACTTCATTGCGTACATTTCTATCCTTTTTGTGATTGTCTTCCCTTCTAGTAGTGTTGATGTTTTATGTCGCTGTTTTTGTCTTGTTCTTTTTCTGAGTTGTTGCATGATGTATCTTTCAGCTCTTCTCAAACTTCTTCTGTTGGCTTTTGTTGTTGCCGCGTTTTTAACTTCATATGTCATCGTTAGCAGTATGATGGCTATGTACAGCCATTTGGTCAGGCCCCATGATAGTTTGTTTTTCTCGATGAACGGTATAATTGCCCTTGTGACTCTGTATGCTGTTTTTATTCTTTCCTTTTACTGTTTATCTCCTTTTCAGTTGGTTCGTCAGATATGTTCCTAGGTATTTCAGTTTGTTCGTTGTTCTTATTTTGTATTCTTCTGCACTGATCCGACTCTCTCCTGTTGATGGGTCTCGCTCCATTATTCGACATTTCTTGAAATTTATTTTCAACCCAGATGTGTCCAGATGCGGTTTCATGTTTTCTAGGAAGTTGAGAATTTATTGCTCGATTAAGAGGTCATCGGCGTATGCTAATACGATTGGGGTTCTCAGTGTTTCCGTATTTTCGTTGAAATTTGGTGTTTCCCTTATTGTGTTTTGTATTACTTGGTCTAGGACCGTGGTGAATAGTCGGGGGGATAGGAGGCATCCTTGTTTGACTCCTCTGTTCTTTTGTCTGGTTTCCGTCATTTGTCCGAACCCTTGTATGGCAGTGGTTTCATGAAGGCAGGCCTTTATTATCTTGATAGTGCGCTACTCCTTTGTTATATAGGGTGTTGACTATGGCCTCGTGACTGATGGTATCGAATGGCTTTTGGAGACCTATAGCGACTATGTGCAGTTTTGTCCCTTCTCTCCATTTTTCTTCCAGTATTCTTCTGGTGGTGTAAATGTGGTCGTCCGCTGATTTGCCTTTGATGAATGCTGTCTGGTAGTCTGGCGGTCTTCCAATGTACTTCTCTATTTACTCGAGCAGGAACTGTGCGTACTATTTGTATCCTATGCTGCAAAGTGTTATTCTTCTGTAGTCATCTATATTCTGTGGCGAGTTGGTTTTTGGGATAGTCGTGGTCCATTCCGTAGGCAGAGATGTGGTTTCTGTCTGGTGATGATTTCTAGGGTTTGCTCCTTTAGCCTTTCCGTACTCGTTGTTTATTTTGTCTACTCCAGGTGTGGTGTTTATTCTAGCTCTGGCTATTATTTCTAGCAGTTGGTCTTTTGATGGTGGCTTGTCCAAGGGCCAGTGCCAGTGGTCCGTTTCTCTTATTAGTTTTGTTCGTTCTTTAGTTGCCTTCTCTTCTTCCTCCAGCTTCTTGGTCCAATCTTGCATTGATATGTGAGTACTGTGGCTTCTTCTATATTTTTTCAGATATCTGAAGGTTTGGTTTAGTCGTTGTCCTGTTGTTAGTGTTTCTGTGTTTTCGAAGAATGATCTGCATTTTTCCTCGTCGTGGTTTCTCTCCGCCTGTCTTTTTTCCTTCAGTGCTTCTTTTAACTTTTCTTTTAAGTTCTTCGTCTGTTGTTGCTGACTTTCATTTATCATCATCATAACAGGTGTTTTGTAAATAAATCCATTTTAGGGTTTTTTAATTTCTAGTGTAACCAGAATGTATATTATGAAAAGAATACAAAGATAGGAAATTAATATTTTCATAGATGGACTGTTCCTTTCATTTTTAAAAGATTACTTTTTTGTTTGCGAAATCTCACAAAATGTATTATTTACTATGACTTATTCGCATGATTACAAAAACCAAATTTATCGAAAAATATCGCAAAATTTTAAAATCAGCTAGACATTATAAATAATACACTAATAATCCGGCAAATGGCAGAATAAACTTGTATGTAACCTGACAAAAATAAAAATCTCAAAACCTAAATATTTGGTAATGTGCGAAAATAGTAAAATACCTATAATCCAGGGAAATTGGCTAAAAAAAAGAAGAAACTCAAATCGACAAAATCACAAAAATCCCAACATGGCTACTCAAGATATTGAAGGTCAAAGTTTTTTGCAAATATCTCGCGTCCTATGCATCGGTGCCCATGAGGTCAATGTGGAAGTTGTAGAGAATTGAATTATCTACAAGTTGTCTTTTTGCCCGGGGCTCCAGCTCGCCAAACTGAGGGCAAAAATTATTTAATTTTTTTTAATGTACCATTTTTATTACTTTTTCAAAAATATAACACAAACGTTTTTGTTTAGCTACGAGATACCTTACTACTTATACCTCAAGCTTCTCGTCCTATTATTGACTGACACCAAGTCGATCATTAAAGATTTTGCATAAATTAAGGCCGGCATTCATTCAAGAGAAATTCAGAATATTTAGAAAATTGTTATATCAACATAGCATTTTATTTCATTGTAGATAATTTATTGTTTATAAATAAATAAAATAAATAAATGGCAATTCGTTTTGTGTGAAATATTAAAATAATAAAGAGGAAAACTTCCTCTAACTAAACTTGTGGCGGTATGGTCCTCATTATAGTAGCGTTCGTTTAGACAAAAAAATGTATATTGCAAATTAATTATTATTAATAAAATGTTGTAAATGCACATTGATGTGTAAACATAAATTACTTGAGAATGGTTTATGGAAATGCAATAAGATTTTTTTTTAATCTCTAATGAATATTTAGAAATATGTAAAAAATAAAAATGCTACCGGTAAAATACCGACAGCCACCCCCTAAAACTACACCTTAAGCACAAGAGAGGGTCTGACTGATACAATGTAAAATGATGTCCAGACGGGCTATATCTAAATTTTAAATATAAAAAAAAATAGCAAAAAGAAAATATTTGAACTGGAAGATCTTACTGCTGAAATAGATGATTTCGAATGCTCAGACTAGGGATTGCAATTTACCGGAAATTTTAATAACCGGTAAATCGGTAAATAAAAATGGAAATAACCGGTTAATCGGTATTTACCGGTAATTTTTAAAATGAATGATTAGGGTGGCGAAAATGGAAATTGTCTTTTTCCATGTACAAAATTATCTAAATTTAACAAAAAACATTTTTATATACGTATATTTAATATAATGAACAGACAAAAGGTTTTTTATCAAAAGTAAAAAATATAAATGAAATATATTTAAATAAATAATTATTCTGTAAATAACAAAAATATCAACTTAAATAACAAAAATTAACATAAACATAAACTCAAATAGGGCATTTACTGCATTTACTAGCCTGTTTTACTTCCATATCCAGTGGAAGTAGTGGAATTTTTATTGTTCAAATAGGCTTAAAATGTCATGAAACGTCGAGATTTTAAGTTTGAGCGAAAAAAAATTTTTTGTCTGTCTAACTTTTTTGTGCGCACGTTTACTCTGGAACCGTTTGAGATATTGACTTGAAATTTGGTACACATATGTACTTCGACGAGATCTAGAACTAGATTATTTATTTTCATCTTGTTCCGTCGAAGGGTTGGGGGGTAAATTTGGGGTGAATAGGTAAATCAAGCAGGTAAGAGTCCATAAAATTGGTATTTAGTATATACAAGAGAAGCTAAGGTCTCAAAAAAAAAATTGGCATTGGTAATGGGGGTGGCCCATTACCACCCCCATTATTAAAGAGGATGAAAAAAATGTGATTTAGTGTGTGTACAAGAACCAAAAACCTCAAAATACTTTTTTACTTCAGCCACCTATCACCACCCCCACCCCACTACCGATGTGGGGTATCGTTTTATGGGTTTTTGGGGTAGAGGATTTCAAATATTATGTTATTAAAGTTCCATAAACAATTATTTCCACATACAAAATTTTTTCGTTGTGAGTGACTTGGAAGTAACGATTCCTTGGGCAGCGGTTGTTCTATATCTGTTAGTCGTCTGATATTTGTGCATAGAATACCACCATCTGAAGATGCCCTTCTTCAATCGATATTGGTGGGTCGATAAGTTGATAAGAATTGGTATTAACATACTTCTAAATATATTCCACGGATATTTGCGGCAGTGAAATATTCAATTTCCTGTAGCAAGATATAGTATTTCTTAAGGCTTGGTGTTTGGATTTTACTTTTTATAATATTATTTATTTATTGTTTAAAGTGCTCAGTGTTGGGACAGTCACTCTGTATTTAGTGAATACTGGTCACTGACATAAATAGAAATGTTGAATACGTGACATATCGTAAGTTCAGAATTTACCGAAATGACCGGTAAAAAAATAAAATAACCGGTAATTATCGTCATGTGTTTTTTGTCCTAATAACCGGTTAACCGGTTAACCGGTTAACCGGTATTGCAATCCCTAGCTCAGACATTGTACCTCGTGGGTGGTGTGGAAACGAATGCAATTTAAAAAATATTTTTTAGAAACTTGCAAATATTCAAGTTCTCTACTGCTTGTATATAGTCTGCGTCGCGGTCCAATGCATAGAGAAAGAGATATTCGCGGAAAACAATTTTTTTTTTAAATTTCGACCTTGAATATCTCGAAAAGGGCGAGGTTTTAGGAAAAAAATGCAAAATACCAATCTTGTAAATACTTGAATTCTCTACAACTTTCATGTTAACTGTATTTTATCCAAGCAACGAATGCTCAAAAAAGGGTGTAGAGGGAAATGTTAGGGACAGAAAATTTGACTTTGGAACTTTGTTTTGACTAGTCTGGAGATGAAAGTCCCCACTCCTAGGTGGTGAGCGGGGGGGAGGAGGGCACTTTAAAAGTCCCATTTTTTGTTTTTTCGCTTATATCTCGTAAACTATGCATCGTAGCGGTTTGACCACTCTATACAAAATTGAAGCTACAAGAGTCACTACTTACATTTGTCGATCTGTTGTTCTGTTCTCGAGATATCCGCCCTCGAAATTCGGAAATTGCGGAAAACAATTTTTTCGCCTCACTTAAAAAATTTAAAAATTTAATGCTCTACAACTTCTCTTCTCACGACTTTTTCGTGGGAACAACATTTGAAGAGTTATCTTAATAAGTAGAGCATAAAACGCGAGGCGAAAAAATTGTTTTCAGCAATTTCCGAATTTAGAAGGTGGATATCTCGAGAACAGAACAACACATCAAATGTAAGTAGTGATTCTTGTAACAAAGCTACAGCTTCAATTGTATAGAGTGATCAAGCCGCATAGACGCATAGTTTCCGAGATATAAGCGAAAAACCAAAAAATGGGACCAAGTGCCCCGTTCACCACCTAGGAGTGATTTCTTCATCTCCAGACAAGTCCAAACAAAGTTCCGAAGTCAAATTTTCTGTCCCTAAAATTTCCCTCTATAATCATTCGTTGCCTGGCCTAATTGCTGCCCAATTTTTTTGGCGCGAGATATTCGCGAAAAACCATGTTCTCGAAACTTTGACCTTGAATATCTCGAAAAATAAAGAAGACAACTTGTAGATAATTTAATTCTCTACAACTTTCACACTGACTTCATGGGCATCCGATGCATAGGACGCGAGATATTTGCAAAAAATTTTGACCTTCAATATTATGGGTAGCCATGTTGAGATTTTTGTGGATTTGGGTTTGTTTGGGACACCTCAAAGAAAGTTTGTGCAAAAATTAAGATTTTTACTAATTTTGTCCAGGTCAAATGCTAATTTCCATGGACTACTAGCTCTAAATTAAAGGACCCCACACTAATCTTATGGAAAAGTAGTCACGCTCAAATTGGCTGAATTTTGAATGCGTTGTATATTTCGACTTTCTGATCAAAAGTTCTCATGAGCCCAACTCGATCCTATGTCTAGTTTCCGAGATACAGCTCAAGAAATGTACAAGAATGACCTCTTGTACAATTAAGACATTTTCGAATTCATGATTTCTTTTCGTACATTTTATATTGTGATAGAGAGATAGCTAATTTTATTTACCAAAAGTATACATAAATATAATAGTCCAAGATCCCAGAGCTGCCAGACCTACTCATTTTAGCAAAGCTAATATTTTGACAACAAATAGTGTAATATCTAATTAAGAACGTATGCGTATTTGCTAGTTTGAAAGCGGGGCCCTTTTGCAGAAAACAGGTACAAAAGGTACATACAAATTTTACTCAGTAGGTTAAAGTATGATAGCTGGTTTATTTTCCACGTGACACACTAACGACGTGGTGTAACTTATTCACTCCTTTCTGTCAGGCAGATCACTGCAGGTCAGGGTGAATAACAAACTATCAACTCGGCGGGACATTCGCGCGGGTGTCCCCCAGGGGTCGTGTCTGTCTTCAAAACTATATAATCTATACGTCTCCGACTTCCTGGAGTTCCCGAATTCAAATCTTGCCAAGTACGCTGACGACACGGCCATGTATGTGCACTCGCACAATGCGCAGGCAGCCAATATGCTGCTGAAGGCGCACGTGGCTCATGCCACGGCGTTTTACGACAAGTGGAAGATTCGGATAAATGCCGAGAAGTCGGAATCGATCCTATTCACGCGCCGCTTCACTGAAAACCATATATTAACGCCACTTTCGATCGGGAGTAGAGAAATTCCAATTAAGCGGTGCGTGAAATATCTGGGGGTGAACCTAGACAAACGACTGACATTCAACATTCACATTAACGAGACAATTCGCAAGGTCTACTTCATGCCCAGGAGTCTGTATACTGTATCCGCTCCTGGCGCGGGGTAGCGGACTCAACAGGACCAATAAAAAGTTGTTGTATACGATGGTAATCAGGTCAGCTATCAAATACGCGGCGTCGGTGTGGTGCAGCATCCCGGCCACGACAATGCGAAAATTAAAAGTACTAGAACACAAATTTATGCGCCTCATTTCAGCCTCTGAGAGGTACACCTCCCTCAGAGATCTCTATGCACGTTGCCACGACATAACCCCACTAGCGGACTACGTCCAACAAACGTCTAAAAAATTCTATCAGTTCAAACTGGACGGTAGCCCGCTTACCCGCAACATTACTCGAATCAGACAGCATAATGCCATCATACCTTTCAATATAAAACACCCCCTACCATACGAGGCGTTGCCTATCTTCCGGCAACTCCCTTAGCCACACTCTCTCCTACGATAACCTACCTTTCCCTTATCTTTATCTTTCAACCCCTTTCTCTCTCCCTTTTATGTTTTTGCAATTTTGTTCTTTTATCCTTTTTGTTGTTTTTTGTAATTTTTTGTCCCTAAATCCCCTTCAGACCGAAACTTATCCAAATCCTAATTTTTTAAACCACAGCTTTTATCTTTCCATTTTACCTTCCTTGTCGGCGATCAGACCGCAAGGCCGTCATTTGTTCGAACGGGTTTTTCGTTCAGTTTTCCCGTGTCAATAACCAAAATTGTGTAGTGCGCGTTCGCCAATGTTTTTAGTGTTGTGTTTTATTTTAATTTACTTTTAGGTCCATGTGGACAATAAAATATTTTAACCTAGTTTTTAAGTCCACCTGCGGTGGAAAGGAGCTTCTAGCCCCCCACTCGAACTATCTCTAAGCTGAGTCGGGCCCACCCCGCCCAGCTCCACACCCACCTCGACGTCACCTGTCCTGGTCGTGTGGCTGGCTCCGGGTTGGGCTCCGAGGAGGCACATATTGTACCCTATAACTGAATAAATACTGTTGATTGATTGATTGATTGATTCAACCTCCGAATTTTAAGGTCCGAGGTTCGATCCTGAGCGTTCTCAGCTTTTTTTTTTCAACAAATATTAACTTAAAGTGGCGATTACCAAGAAAGAGACAACCGATAGGGAAATATTTATTATTTTTGGCCATAACTTTTTTTCTTAGTACATATATTTGAAAAAAAAAACTGAGAACGCTCAGGGATCGAACATCGGACCTTAAGTTTCGGAGGTTGAGAGAGAGAGAGAGAGAGAGAGAGAAAACAAATTTATTTGACATTTCTTGTTACAAGAATGCACCTCATCGGATTCCGGCCCGGAGCCAACCAGACAACCACGGCGCGTAGCGTCGTGGAAAATGTGTGGTTGGACGAGGCGGGTCCGATTTGGTTTAACGATAATGCTTGTTGCAGCTAGGACACCTGTCCGCCTTAGGCAGACTTAAAACTAGGTTAAAATTAGGGAATGTGCTCGCACGAGCCTAAAACTAATGAATAAAAAACTTAAAACTAACACTTGCACTGCACTTACAAATTTTTGGTTGCTGATACGGGAAAACAGAATTAAACGAAAAAACCCGTTCGAGCAAATGACGTCCTTGTGGTCTGATCGCCGTCAAGGAAGGTAGGGTAGTTAAAAAGGTTGAATTTAAAAAGTTTGGATTTACAGGATGTTATCGGCCTAGAGGGAATTTAGAAAGACAAAAAGGGGACAAAAAGGTGAAAAGAACAAAATTGTACAAACACAAAGAAGGGGTTGGAAAGTTAAAGTTGAGGAAAGATAAATAATAGAGTAGGGTTAGGTTTTCGTAGAGGGAAGTGTGGCTAAGGAAGTTGCCGGAAGACAGGCAACGCCTGGTATGGTAGGGGGTGTCTTATATCGAAAAGTATTGCGTTATGCTGTCTGATTCGAGTAATGTTGCGGGTTAGCGGACTACCGTCCTCGGAGGTTGATGCTGACACCATGTAGTTAGCGTGTCACTTGTAAAATAATCCAGCTATCATAATTTAACGTACTGAGTAAAATTTTTATGTACCTTTTATACCTGTTTTCTGCAAAAGGGCCTCGCTTTCAAACTAGCAAATACGCATACGTTCTTAACTAGATATTACACTACTTGTCAAAATATTAGCTTTGCTAAAATGACGTAGGTCTGGCGGCTCTGGGATCTCACTCTATAAGATATCGTCACAGTTGATTTACAATATTCCAGAGTGAGAATATAATTAACTAAAAACTAACATTTTTAATGGCCAGATAAGCTTAATTTGAAAATAGCTATAAACTATCATCTACATTACACTAAAATCAACAGACAAGCAGACAAACATTACACATAATAATATTAAAATATAAAAATACATGTAGGAAAAGGAAAAACAATTAAAAGAACTGCTATAATATATAATAAATATCACAGGTTCTGTCAAGATATACATGTTAATATTTTGTTTAATCAGTCTGCAGTAGATTTATTAAAATCTTTTAGGAACTCACTCATATTATAAAAACAATTTTTTATAGGTATTCTCTTAATCGGTTTTTAAATACAAATAAACTTCTTGCATTCTTAATATCTTTTGGTAGCATGTTGTAGACATAGCTTCCTGTACTTTGCGGTGATTTCTTATATTTACTTAACTTGAAATTTTTTATAGAAGTGTCATTAGCCTTTCTTGTTTGATGTTCATGAATATTTTTATTTAATATAAAATCTTGTAAATGTATAAACATATACAGGGTGTCCAGTTAGTGCTCCCTCGGAAGATTGTGCAAAAACTTTATAAAAAAACTTTCTTAACAAAACTTTCAATGGCCCATCTCTACTACAACGTAAAATTATTTGTAATTATACAAGGTGTTACAAAAACAAATACAAGAAAGTATTTTTTTTTTAAATGAAACACCCTGTATTTTTTAGCGCCAGTTAAGCCTCTAAGGCTGCTATATTACACCCTAAAATATTTTGCCAATCGGATGCAGCGTTGCCAAGTTATGATTTTTTTCCTGTTTTTTTTTTTTGGCAATTTACAAACATTTTTTTGATTGCCATATCTCCCAGATTTATTAATTGTTCTTATAAAAATGTAGGTTGTTATTTGATAATAATGTATTTACTGAAAAACATTTTTTAAATAAATTACTATTGTCAGGTGTCCAAAATATTTGTTTACGTTTCTTGATATTTAATTATTATTTTTCTCAATTTTCTTAAATGGAATGCCTACAATTTTTTTACATGGATCAATAAAGCATACAGTTATTTTTATTTTAAACGGTTTTTGAGACATGATTATTCAAATAATTTTTGCTTAAATTAAGGTGCTCTTTATTTTACCATTAAAATCTAGTATGGCTTTTGTCTATTATTTTACATTTTTTTCAGTTTTTTTTTAAATGAAATGCCTATAATTTTTTTACATGGACGAATGATGCATACAATTTCTCACATTTTGATATCATATACTTTCTTTCAATAATTATGAACGGTTTTTGATAATAAATTTTTTCACGATATTGAAACTAGCTTAACAATTGCTCAAAATGTCAACCATTTTGATTTACGCAACACTGAAATCTCTTAATAAATGAACGCCTTACATTGAATATAACATACCGTGTGTGTAGTGGCGGGCTAGGCACAGGGAGTAAGAATTACAACATCGCGTGTGCCAGCTGGCTGAAATGAAATTACTGAGAGCTGGGATACTCCGCTGACGGAGAGTTTACTGCGCTGTGTTGTCATATCTCTCGCGCTACGTAAATGTACATGCCTAATGGGCAATTACACGCACGGTATCAACAATTATACGATTGAAGCACTGATGAATCCTTACAATCATATCTTGTCGTTGGTTCTAATTTATAAACGGTTGACTTCATAAATCTCCAAAGGAAAAATCCATTAAAGTCAGGTCGGGTGGCCTAAGCGGTCGTGCAATGGGACATAACGTAATTTAATAAAATAATACATTAGATATAATTTAACAGTTATTAAAATATTAGACCGAAACTTCCTATTCGCCTTTCAGGAAACTGGTTACTAATGGCCTGACGAATATTTCTACTAAAATCTGGTGGTTCACCATTAAGTTGTAACCACATATTATTTGTAATATAATCAGGAATATGCTCGATCATTTGCGGAAACGTATTTTGCAAAAAATTCAAGAAGACTGCTCCGTTAACATTTCCCTCAAAAAAGTGAGGACCAATAACATAATTATGTACAATTCCTGCCCAAACATTCAAACTCCAGTTGTGCTGGTAATGATTTTTCTGTACAACATGAGGGTTTTCTCTACCATAATAATGGAAATTGTGCCTATTCACGAATCTATTGCGATAAAACGTTGATTCATCCGTGAACAACACACATTGAAGAATACTTAATTTTCTCCAATTTGGTTTTGAGTACACTGGCAAAAATTTAATTTGCGATTTAAATCCACATCCAAAAGCTCTTAATGCACCTGTACTCGATAGGGGCGAAACTTATTTTTAGGAAGACATAGGGAAATACTAGATTTACTGACCTCTAAATCCCTACTTAACTCCCGAACACTTGCCGTAGGATTTTCGATTACCGCTAAAGTTATAGCCAGCTCATCTTCTTCAGTTAATACATTTCGTCGTCTCGCATTCTTTCATATGCAACACTTCCAATACGTTCAAAACGTTCTTTAAAATTTTCTCCGAGACCTCACATCAGGACACCTTCTGTCGGGATATTCTTGATGATACACTTTTTATGCCAATAAACAATTTCCATCATATTAACCAATAACATACACCATAAATATCAAATCTGGTTGACAATAATTATAAATCATATTTTTAAATATTAATTAACAATATTAATTCAACTTAATCACGATAATATTAAATACCTTAGGGCCGTTACTTTCGGCTCCGATTAAACTATAACCGTCTGCCAAATCATTGACAGACAATTGTTTCCATGGTAACTGAATTGGTTTGACCCACCGTTAACGTTTAATCGGGATCGAAAGTAACGGCCCTTAGGGCCGTTACTTTCTGTCAACGTTAAACTTTAACCGTCTGCCAAATCATTGAAAGTACAATTGTTTCCATGGTAACTGAATTGGTTTGACCCACCGATAACGTTTAATCGGGACCGAAAGTAACGACCCTTACAGAAATATCATAAAGTGAAAAACTAACGCAAAACAAATGACCAAAGCCATACTAGATTTTAATGCAAAAATAAAGAACACCTCAATTTACGCAAAAATTATTTGAAATAATTATACCTCGAAAACCGTTTGAAATAAAAATAAAGTATAAATATTAAAATGTGGGGAGCTGTATGATTTATTTATCCATGTAAAAAAATTATAGGCATTCCATTTAAAAAAATTGAGAAAAATAATAATTAAATATGAAGAAATGTAAACAAATATTTTGGCCACCCGGAATAATAATAATTTATTTCAAAAATGTTTTTCAGTGAATACATCATTATCAAATAACGTCCTACATTTTTAGAAAAAACAATTAATAAATCGCGGAGATATAGCAGTCAAAAAAATGTTTGCAAATTGTCAAAAAAGAAACAGGAAAATAAATCATAACTTGGCAGTGCTGCATCCGATTGGCACAATATTTTAGGGTACTATACAGAAGCCTTGGAGGCTTAACTGGCGTCAAACATAGGGTATTCCATTTAAAAATATTATACTCTCTTGTGTTTTTGTGACATCTTGTATAATTAAAAATAAGTTTACATTGTAGCAGAGATGAAACGTTGAAAGTTTTGTTAAGGAAGTTTTTTTATAAAGTTAGCCGTTTGTGCACAATCTTCCGAGGGAACACCAATAGCCCAGTCGACGTAGGTATTTACCCACAAAAAATTGCAACTGTGTAAACTTTTTTTTAATGGGTTCGTGAAAGTGTGTAGAATAATATCCTGAAAAGTTTACATTTCGCTCGAGTGCAGAACATAAAAAAAAAGTGAAAAAAATTTTTTTCAACCATTTTTTCAAAATTTTGAAATTAAATCAAGCTAGAAAAAAATAAAAAATACAGATGGATAGATCACGTATTTATGAACAAAAAAATGTTCTAACGAAATTTATCGTTAAAGCCATGGCTTTCCCTGAAAAAAATGTCAAGGGTAACGTTATAGCTCTAAGCGAGATCCATGCGTGCACGCGCTTGAATACGCATGACTGTGAGACCGACGCACTGAATTACATGTCACTAAATCAGAATTTGTTCAATTTACCGGGTGTAAACGAATAGTGGGCCACCCCTGTAACTTCCTTGTTTTTAAAGATATCGGGATGAAATTTTGTATGGTAAAATTAGGTAAGATTTCCAACTTTTTGAGACCGCCATATTTATCACTTCCGGTTTCATAGGAAATGGCCCCAATAGTCTTTTCTAAATGAACCACCCTGTATGTTTTTACATTTTTGAAATAAAGATCACATTTTGGATACATTTATACTATTTTGAACAATTTATACAGTGTTGCACGAGAAATAACTCGAATTTTAGTTGTCAATCTAGATGGCTGCGAATATGTTAAAATTATTTTTGTTCCAATGTAATTCATATAAAAAATACGAAAACGTCAGTATGTCCAATAATACATCATACAGGGTGCTGTAAACTCATTAAAATCACATTTTTCAAAATGACTCATTTGTTTTAAATATTATGATATGGGCCACCCGGATATTCAGAAAGCTCAATTTAGTAGGAGTTAAACGGTACCAAAAGTTCTGTAATGTGTAATCGGTACCCTCAAGAATGACAATTTTTGTTAAGAAATGTATGATTTATATCTAACTTCAATTAAATTTTGATCAACCCTGTATATGTGTGTTAATATTTTATGATATGCAACAAGAATGAGCCAGAGGCCCATTCTGTCTCCTGCGGAGGGTGGCATATCATAAAATATTAACACAAATGTACAGGGTTGATCAAAATTTAATTGAAGTTAGATATAAATCATACATTTCTTAAGAAAAATTGTCATTCCTGCCGGTAGCGACACATTACGGAACTTTTGGAACCGTTTAAACCCTACTAAATAGAGCTTTCTGAATATCCGGGTGGCCCATATCATAATGTTTAAAACAAATGAGTCATTTTGAAAAATGTGATTTTAATGAGTTTAGAGCACCCTGTATGATGTATTATTGGACATACTGACGTTTTCGTATTTTTTATATGAATTACATTGGAACAAAAATAATTTTAACATATTCGAGGTCATCTAGATTGACAACTAAAATTCGAATTATTTTTCGTGCAACACTGTATAAATTGTTCAAAATAGTATAAATGTATCCAAAATGTGATCTTTATTTCAACAAAACATACAGGGTGGTCCATTTAGAAAAGACTATTGGGGCCATTTCCGGTGAAACCGGAAGTGATAAATATGGCGGATAAGTCTCAAAAAGTTGGAAATCTTACCTAATTTCATCCCGATGTCTTTAAAAACAAGGAAGTTACAGGGGTGGCCCACTATTCGTTTACACCCGGTATATGAGTGTTGGTTCATTTAAAAGATGGATTCTGATGCTTTTTTGTTTTAAACGATACAAGCAAAGGATGGATGGAAAAAATATACTTATATATATTATCACGTCCAAACTCAATCGTCGCAATAAACAATATAGAAAAAAATAAAAGCCTTTCAAAAAAATTCTTTCTTCATTGAGAACTGATGAAAAGTATGTACACTTCATGATTATTATGGTATATTACGTTGTAGTAACGAGGATTAAAAAAAAAAGTTAATCTCAAATCATTTTAATTTCCTTGCTTAATGATTTTTTTTTGATAAATATATGTATTGGAGGCTGTAACTTGTCGAGAAATTGACCCATTGGAAAAAATAAAATATCACTATTTTGGAAAAAATAGAATATCACTATTTTGGAAAAAAATGTATATTTTTCGAATGTTCAAACACAAAATCGTTTACTTGTATGCATTTTGTCGAAAATATGACCAATCAGATCATGATAAGAAACTGCGATTTTCACAATCTTATCCTTATAACTATGAAAATATCTTTGATTGTTTTGAATACAAATTTTGAAACTTTTCCAATACATTAACAAATGTATAAGGAATCCATTGGATATAATTGAAATGTGGATAGGTGTACCTGTAATAAATAAAATACAGTAAGGGCACGTTAAAATTCATGCGAGCGATTCAGCGGGTATGTGTGGTGTCTGTGTATGCATTGATAATTATATATTTTCCCTCCATACTCACTGTTCATCCTCCTATTCACTAAGAATGTTTAAAACGTGTAATCAGAAAGAGAAAAAAGCTTTATTTTACTCGATAGAATAGCTAAGAATTTTTAGAAGTTCCATAGTATGCATTTAACCGTGCGCTAGCCGCGCAGAGTGACAAGGTTACTTCACTATTTTTTTCCAGGAATACCGTGGCTTTAGCGAAAAATTTTATTAGGATATTTTTTGTTCAGGAACACGTGGTATATCCATCTGTATTTTTTATTTTTTCCTGTCCTGACTTAATTTAAAAATTTTGAAAAAATTGGAAAAAAAAAATTTTTTTCACTTTTTTTTTATGCATCCCAGCGGAATGTAAACTATTCTATACATTTTCACGAATTCATTAAAGAAAAATTATTCAGTTTGCAACTTTTTGTGGGTTTCACTATAAAAAGGTTCTCTGTCGTCTGGGCTATAACTGGACACCCATATAATCATTTGTAAATATAAATACTAAGCAATGTCAGTAATCCTCCTTTTCTGAATGTTTCTCTGTATGACTCTCTAAACGGCAAATCAAAAATTATTCTTAATATTCGCTTCTGTATTACGAATATGTACCAGTGGCGGCTGGTGAAATTTCAATATTTCTTTTGTCATCTGTGGCGCATGGGACCCATACGAAATATGGAAAATAACATCTAGAGAAGCACTTCTCTAATGTCCCCTAAAAAATTTAGAAAAAGCAGTTTGCGAAAAAATTTTTGAAAATTCGGTATATTCCCCTGGGTCTAGGGACTTCTGTTTATTTATTTTTTTTGTCATATGCATTTGACTTTTCATAAAAATATAACAATACGTTTTGGAGTTTGTGAAAATATTTTCATTACTAACTGAGATACAACGAATTGAAATATCGTAATTTGTTAAATTGTAAATTACAAAATTTCAGTTCATTGTATTTCAGTTAATAATGAAAATATTTTCATAAACTCCAAAACGTATTGTTGTATTTTTATGAAAAGTCAAATGCATATGACAAAAAAATAATAATAAACAGGAGTCCCTAGATCCAGGGGATGCTACCGAATTTTAAAAAAATTTTCGCAAGCTGCTTTTTCAAAATATTTTAGGAGTCATTAGAGAAGTGCTTCTCTAGATGTTATTTCCCATATTTCGTATGGGCCCCATGTGCCACAGACGAGAAAAAAATATTGAAATTTCACCAGCCGCCACTGATATGTACTCTATTAATGTTAGTAAATTAACCCCATATTATTATATTATAGCTTAATTCAGAATACACCAATGAAAAATAAGTTGACTTCAAGTCTTTTTGTTCATAACTTTTTTAAAATTGATTAAAACAAATGTTGATTTGGCTAGTTCCGTACATAGTCGGTGTTAGGACTCCATGTCAAGGTTTTATTCAGAAAAATTTCTAGAAATTTTGTAGTTTTTGATAACTCTAAAACATTTTCGCCCTGTATATTAAAATGTAAATTGATAAGTCCTCTGTGATTTTATTTAGAAAATTTATGCACACTGTTTTCTCAGCATTAATTATTATTAATGCGTTTTTGTAATACCAATATACAAATTATTTTTATTACATTCTCTGCTTTTAACTGAAGTGTTTCGAGTGATTTATCATGAATAATTACTGAGATATCATCCGCATAAATAAACACTTTGCCAGTATTAATGTTTTCTGATAAATCGTTAATGAAAACTAGGAAAAAGAGAAGACCTATAATGGAACCCTGTCCCACGCCTATACTCATATCAAGAGGTTCTGACTTAGTTTCTTCTACCGATACCCTAATTTTCCTATTCTGCATGTAAGATTTCAACAACTTTAAAACGACGCCTCGAAGTCCCATCCTATCTAGCTTATGCATCAGAAAATTTACGTTAACGCTATCAAAAGCTGCTGATAAATCGAAGAATAATCCTAGTACCTTAAAATTATCGTCCAATTTATCTACAATATTGCCACGACCCTCGGGCCGCTGTGACGGGGTTCCTTTAAAATACTCGCTTGCTTGCAAGAGGATTTGAATTTAATGAATTAAATGAATACTTGTAAATAAAACATTGTGGTAGAAAACAAGTTACCGGTTTATTAACAAAGAAACAACACAACAAAACAGAATAATTAGTACTTACATTAAATACCCCCTGGGGCTCACCCCTGAGGGGGGAGTTGGGCCACGCACCAAGCCACCACCAGTTCGTACCAAAAACTAGAACCCAACTAAACTTTGAAACCAAAACACTCTCTAGCCATTCTTTCTGCAATCCAGCAGTCACCCAGACAACAAGCAACTCGGGTGAATGCACCAGCCCGCCGCTGTCCCAACAACCTCCGCCCGCAAACATTTCAACATCAACTTCCAGCCAACAACAACCCGATGCACTGGGTGTCTCAAACAACCCCCATACAAATTATAATTACTGCGTGTCACGGGGTTGGTCAACAATTCACCCCCACACGTGTCACGGGCCTCGGGCCGCTGCGACGGGGCTCCCCCAAATCACTCGCCCGCTTGCAAGAGGATTCGAATTTAATGAACCAAACGAACACTTGTAAATAAAACATTGTGGCAGAAAACAAGTTACCGGTCCATTAACAAAGAAACAACACAACAAGACAGAACAACCAGCACTTACCCCAAACACCTCCTGGGGCTCACCCCCAAGGGGGGAGCCGGGCCACGCACCAAGCCACCACCAGTTCGTATCAAAACCAAAAACCCAACTAAATTTCGAAACCAAAATATTTTCTAGCTATTCCCCCTGCAACTCAGCAGTCACCTAGACAACAAGCAACTCGGGTGAATGCACCAGCCCGCCGCCGTCCCAACAACCTCCGTCTGCAAATACCCCAATACCAATCTCCAGCCAACAACAACCCGATGTACTGGGTGTCCCAAACAACCCCCATACAAATTACAACCACTGCGTGACACATCTCCCCCACCTAGGAAAGCTGGCCTCCAGCTTTAAAACTAGTGTTTAATGAACAACAAAAAAAAATCTAAAGTGAATGGCATTAACCTCATAAACATAACATACATTGGGGAAGTGTTAAATTCCAAAAAAAAAATTGAAAATATATCACATGGAGCAAAGTAAAAAAAATAAAATCCAGATAGATTATAATCTTATCACTTGCAAGTCGTTAAGTCTCTACTTGAAGTTGCATTGTATCTCAGTTAAATCCATTAAATGCAGTGACAAATTATAAACTAACGGACGCAATATTATTATCAAACAACAATTTCATTGTCAGTTTCAAAAAAAATATATCATTTTAAAATAAATAAGAAAAAACATTAACTCTCCTCTTTTACTTTAGTACTGCAAGCCCCTTTACCGCGTAACTATAATAAATCGTTCTTGATTTAACAAAAAAAAAAAAAAATACGGAAATATCTAAAAAGACAAAAAAAATAAATCTTTGCAGTAATAAACTAAAGCAGGTTTTGAATAAAATGAACAAAACAACATTAACTGAAAATCTAGGATGAACCAAAAATTTCTAACTAGGGCACGCGAAAATGTCTCGCACTGTATAACTTTAAGTCAGCACACGACTGTTATAGCACAAAATTTTGAGTCCGGCTCTGTTCAAAAAATTCTTAGACCACACTTACACTATTGTCCTCCCACGGTTCCAATGTGTTCCAAATGTCTATTATTCCCCCGGGGCTAGTTTGAGGAATTATCATTTTCACATCTAGACTCGTGATGTGTAACCTGTGGCTTCTCAGAATTGAGGGAAGAACATCCACACCCGCATACTACGACCGCTGGCTCTCATCCTGACCATCCTTCCTTTACGTAGGGTTGCTGGGGCTCCCTTTTCCCTTCTTCCATAGCTGCCACCATTTTTCAGGAATGTGCTGTCTGCTTGTCCTCCCGCCATTATTTGATCCTTACATCTGGATTTGACTATCAATCAGGTTAAGGCTAGGAAAAATTTAGGCGAAGAGGAACCACTCGCAATGTGGATCTGAAAAAATTGCCTTTTTGACATGTGCCTTTTTATTGCCTGACTGATAGGGGAACTCGTTCAAGAACCAGTTACCATTTTCATTATGATTGGTTTCGGGAAAATTGGGAAAGAAATTATAGAAAATTTAACAATGGATAGGCCTCAGTCGCTACGTCTAACAGGTGGAGTTCCAAATCTAGTTCTATTCTAATCCTGGGGCTTTCGAATAGGGTTGTCTTCCTGTGCTATGTGTGCCTCGTTGCCATGGTGTGATTACATAAAACAAATACACCCGAGTAAATTCTTATATAGTGCAAAAAAATACTAAACAAAACATTCATAAAATTGTGACAAAATAATCCTTACAAGTGGTTCACCTAGTCAAGTTATTATTATTTTTATTATTTGATAAAAGAACATCATCTACCGGGTAGCACAAAAAAAATGAACCCTTAACTAATTATCAAGAAAAAAAATTTTTCCTGCTCATTTAAACGTAATAGGCGGTTCATACGTTATGCTAACATACAATGTAACTATTAAAAATTTTAGAAAAATTTTTTACCCATGTAATTCAACAAAACACTTTAATTTGTTTCCCATCTTTTAAAACATTTTAGTTAGAGTTATTTAGGGCTTGCGAAACAAAATCACCAACGTATGCCTTGACAATTATGTCCAAAAGAAAAAATATATCTGTTATTTTTTACTCCATAGACTCCATATCATTAAAAAAAATTCAAGAAAAGTCATGATGCTATAAGCAATTATTCCTTGTTTTATCTCTCCCTTTTAAAAAAATTGAACAGTCAGCTCATATAAATAATTCATTAGTTCTTTGATAACTTTTTCTGACCTCCACTATTTAATAAAACTCATCGGTGTTAAAAGCAATTCATATTTTAAACGTCATTATTTCTTTTTACGCAAAATTTAGACAATTGTGACTCTAGAAAAAATAAAAAATGTTCCTAACCTTGTACCTCATAGTTTAAAATTTACTAAAAAAAATATTACATTACTTTTAAAACAGGGCATGTTTCTAGGAGGACCCCTTCACTAATCATAGATCACATAACTAATTATTACTCTGATTTCTGCCCTCTGGGGGAACAGGGTAAAGAAAATACTTTATGTAATAGAAAATATTACTCTCGCGCGCTTTTCCCAAAAATTTTGCCATTTTTCTAACGAGTATTCAGGGTTTTAATATACCGTGGGTTGCAAATACTATGGTCATTTATTTATATAAATGATTGTCTATCACAGGCTCCAAGCAAAAAATAAATTTTTTATACTCTCAGTTTTCCGTGGGTGGTTAAACTTTATGGTTATTTATTGTATCATCAATGTTAATTTTGCTTGAACAGGACAGTGTTGAGTCGTCAGCTATTTACTCTGCCATTTATCTAGTCACCTCGACGTAGCAACTAGCTTAAATCGCCTAGCAACATCGCATCGTAGCTCAACCGTCTGCTCTGGTTCAATTGAAATTGTCCGAGAAAAAACAAATTTTACACACCCGATTCGGCACTGTGGCCTTCATCTGAGGACCCCACAACTCCCTACAGGACACACTCTAGACTGTGTCCTGGTTCAAATTTATTAAGGTCCAACAACCGATCTTACTACTTAGAATTCGCAAAAGAAAAATTTCTTTTGCACACCCCACACGGTATTATACCTCTCGATTCCTCCGTTTGTTGGCGACCTAGGCTTTAACTACATATCAAAAACAACTCTTTCCTCTACCTATGTTCCAAGAATGGTTTACTACTCCAGGAATATCGACCGTACACACATTTCTTACTTATGTTCTAGGGCGAATTATAAATTAGAGTTAACTTTCATGTACCATTATTAGTTGAACCTTATTTGTCTCAACTCACGTACAGATTATTTCTATTTCTCGCGTCTTTCACTCCCGACGCTTCATCCAACCTCATTCACTAAACTGAGGAACTTTGGTACCAACACTCATAATGAATCATCACCCATTCATTATCAACTTTCTTTGTACTCCTTGTCACATCGCTCCCTTCTCAAAACAACTACTCTCCTGGCTATATGCCTCGACGAACATTGAATTACAAAAGAAGGGATATACTGCTCTACCATGAACGGCCGCGTAACGGTACTTATGCTTTTTCATTTCAAGCATTTGTGCCTATTCAAAGGCTGTGGTACCAATAAATAATCAAAATATCACTCTCAATATTTCAAAAAATATCTCTCGAAACTCAAATCAACTCTTTACTCAATGTAGGCCTCAAAAAATATATATATCTCTCACTAACTTCTCATAAAACTCATAAACTCGTAAAAACTCCTTTGGACCCTCCAATGACACATTATTCAAAAAAAATAAAGTCCCACCGTCGGCGTACTCTATGTCACATCGCTCCCTTCTTTCAACAACTACTTCCCCGGCTATATGCCTCGATGAACATTGAATTACGAAAGAAGAGGTTAACTGTTCTACTGTGAACAGTCGCGTGACAGTACTTATGCTACTTTTGACCGGGCTAACTTTCATCTCATTCTCGTTCCCGTCGTCTCAAGCATTTTTCCACCCTACAAGGCTTTTGAAAGCTATGGATATCCGTATCAACTCCTGATAACGCGATATAAGCCTCGTTACAAAAAACAACATACTTCAGTAACTCATCATAAATCTCACAACTCAAAAGAAAAAACTCATTGTACGTCTCATTGTCCACAACACAACTTTTGTGCTAAAATATCACATCACAAAGTAACTCTAATTCTCGATATTCCTTATTGCTCATTATTTCATATTCACCAATTAAAAGAAAGAATCTCAATTAAATCTCTGTCACCCATTCTTCATTATACATAAAAATATTTCAATGTCCCCACCATAGCCTAGGTATTTCTTTCATTCTAATAAAAAACATTACCTTTGTAGCCTTTCACTGATTCTAATTATATTCTATCATTCACGCGATGTGGCTTGCACTCAACCAATGACCACAATCACCCTGTATAATCCAGTTATTTTTTATAAGTTTTCTCCCCCCGTCTTACTTCAAACTCAATTAAAAAAAATACAATCATTCAAGCTAAATTTAATATTCCTAGTCAAACTTAAAAAATTTACCAATACTCTGGTCCCTCCTTTATGTAAATTTAAACAAAAATTTTCACGCTGATGTAAAATTTCCTGTGGTAGGCCTTACTGGTGCCTGGTTTTTCTAATATGTACTTTTTTAGGGGCATTTGAATTTAGGCGGTAAAAAAAAATTAACTTAAAAAACAAGAGATTTACACAAACGAAGACTTTCGCAAAGAATGTAGGTTTTAATATTAATTTCTAGAGATAAGAGATGACTTCAAACAGTCGAGTTCCAATCGACTTTTCACCGCCAATTCACAAAGGCTTACAAAATAACGCCTATCCTTGGATTTGTCATTATATTCACTCCCAAATCAATTTTTGCAAATAAAACTAACTGCAACAAAAATAACTGTTTTCTCACAACATAAAATATGGTGGTATACATACTAAAAAAATAAAAATTCACATGTGGCATATTTGATCGACGCGACGGCGACAAGTTATTTAACTTTGTGTATTAAAAAAAAATAATTACAAACTTCCCTAAGATGGGAGACGCCGGGCATAACATGTGTCGGGGTAATTTTATTAACCAACCCCGTGACACGTGGTGGAGGCGCCTAGCCTCGTTCCTAGGGGGTGGTTCTTCACAACCCTCCCATTTTATTTAAATTTCTTTAATGTAAAATGTATTTTTTTTAAGTATGAAATCATATTTTACTTGCCTAAGTTTTTTTATGTTACGTGTTGGTTTTCATGATTAAATTTGACGAATTTTTTATTTTAAAAAGTTTTAAATGAATACTGGTTAAATTTTCATACATCTTGTTGAATTTTGTGATTATATTTGGAGGTTTTAATTAAATAATTTATTTTTTCGTGTTATTGACAATTATACGGTGGTAGAAATCACAGGGTACTACTAAAGTAGGTAAATAAACTGATTTAGGGGCATCACGTAGATAAGGGGTGACGTACTAATTTTTTTTGGTGGTAGCGATGAAAACAACACTGGTTTTAATCTTTGAAAAATTTATAGCTGGACGGTGATTGCAATTTTGAATAATAAATGTGGTTTATACTTAATTTTTACAAGGGCTATTTGCAATGGTGGGGTTATAAATAAATTTACCTGCTGATAAGTGAATTCGCGATTTTTTTTTGCTTTTTCTCCCATCTTAGGGAAGTTTGTAATTATTTTTTTTTAATACACAAAGTTAAATAACTTGTCGCCGTCGCGTCGATCAAATATGCCACATGTGAATTTTTATTTTTTTAGTATGTACCACCATATTTTATGTTGTGAGAAAACAGTTATTTTTGTTGCAGTTAGTTTTATTTGCAAAAATTGATTTGGGAGTGAATATAATGACAAATCCAAGGATAGGCGTTATTTTGTAAGCCTTTGTGAATTGGCGGTGAAAAGTCGATTGGAACTCGACTGTTTGAAGTCATCTCTTATCTCTAGAAATTAATATTAAAACCTACATTCTTTGCGAAAGTCTTCGTTTGTGTAAATCTCTTGTTTTTTAAGTTAATTTTTTTTTACCGCCTAAATTCAAATGCCCCTAAAAAAGTACATATTAGAAAAACCACGCACCAGTAAGGCCTACCACAGGAAATTTTACATCAGGGTGAAAATTTTTGTTTAAATTTACATAAAGGAGGGACCAGAGTATTGGTAAATTTTTTAAGTTTGACTAGGAATATTAAATTTAGCTTGAATGATTGTATTTTTTTTAATTGAGTTTGAAGTAAGACGGGGGGAGAAAACTTATAAAAAATAACTGGATTATACAGGGTGATTGTGGTCATTGGTTGTGAATGATAGAATATAATTAGAATCAGTGAAAGGCTACAAAGGTAATGTTTTTTATTAGAATGAAAGAAATACCTAGGCTATGGTGGGGACATTGAAATATTTTTATGTATAATGAAGAATGGGTGACAGAGATTTAATTGAGATTCTTTCTTTTAATTGGTGAATATGAAATAATGAGCAATAAGGAATATCGAGAATTAGAGTTACTTTGTGATGTGATATTTTAGCACAAAAGTTGTGTTGTGGACAATGAGACGTACAATGAGTTTTTTCTTTTGAGTTGTGAGATTTATGATGAGTTACTGAAGTATGTTGTTTTTTGTAACGAGGCTTATATCGCGTTATCAGGAGTTGATACGGATATCCATAGCTTTCAAAAGCCTTGTAGGGTGGACAAATGCTTGAGACGACGGGAACGAGAATGAGATGAAGGTTAGCCCGGTCAAAAGTAGCATAAGTACTGTCACGCGACTGTTCACAGTAGAACAGTTAACCTCTTCTTTCGTAATTCAATGTTCATCGAGACATATAGCCGGGGAAGTAGTTGTTGAAAGAAGGGAGCGATGTGACATAGAGTACGCCGACGGTGGGACTTTATTTTTTTTTGAATAATGTGTCATTGGAGGGTCCAAAGGAGTTTTTACGAGTTTATGAGTTTTATGAGAAGTTAGTGAGAGATATATATATTTTTTGAGGCCTACATTTAGTAAAGAGTTGAATTGAGTTTCGGGAGATATTTTTTGAAATATTGAAAGTGATATTTTGATTATTTATTGGTACCACAGCCTTTGAATAGGCACAAATGCTTGAAATGAAAAAGCATAAGTACCGTTACGCGGCTGTTCATGGTAGAGCAGTATATCCCTTCTTTTGTAATTCAATGTTCGTCGAGGCATATAGCCAGGAGAGTAGTTGTTTTGAGAAGGGAGCGATGTGACAAGGAGTACAAAGAAAGTTGATAATGAATGGATGATGATTCATTATGAGTATTGGTACCAAAGTTCCTCAGTTTAGTGAATGAGGTTGGATGAAGCGTCGGGAGTGAAAGACGCGAGAAATAGAAATAATCTGTACGTAAGTTGAGACAAATAAGGTTCAACTAATAATGGTACATGAAAGTTAACTCTAATTTATAATTCGCACTAGAACATAAGTAATAAATGTGTGTACGGTCAATATTCCTGGAGTAGTAAACCATTCTTGGAACGTAGATAGAGGAAAGAGTTGTTTTTGATATGTAGTTAAAGCCTAGGTGGCCAACAAACCGAGAAATCTAGAGGTATAATACCGTGTGGGGTGTGCAAAAGAAATTTTTCTTTTGCGAATTCTAAGTAGTAAGATCGGTTGTTGGACCTTAATAAATTTGAACCAGGACACAGTCTAGAGTGTGTCCTGTAGGGAATTGTGGGGTCCTCAGATGAAGGCTACAGTGCCGAATCGGGTGTGTAAAATTTGTTTTTTCTCGGACAATTTCAATTGAACCAGAGCAGACGGTTGAGCTACGATGCGATGTTGCTAGGCGATTTAAGCTAGTTGCTACGTCGAGGTGACTAGATAAATGGCAGAGTAAATAGCTGACGACTCAACACTGCCCTTGTTCAAGCAAAATTAACGTTGATCACACAATAACCACAACAAACTGACATTTAAACACCCGCGGTATACTGAAAGTATAAAAAATTTATTTTTTTTGCTTAGAGCCTGTGATAAATAATCAATTATTTATTTATTAATTCCCATAGTTCAAATTCGCGATATAGGACACCAAATAAGCGTGAGATAGTATGGTAAAATTTTTGGGAAAAGCGCGCGAGAGTAATATTTTCTATTACATAAAGTATTTTCTTTACCCTGTTCCCCCCAAAGGGCAGAAATCAGAGTAATAATTAGTTATGTGATTTATGATTAGTGAAGAGGTCCTCCTATAAAAATGCCCTGTTTTAAAAGCAAAGTAATATTTTCTTAGTAAATTTTTCACAAGGTTAGGAACATTTTATTTTTCCTAGAGTCACAATTGTCTAAGTTTTGCGTAAAAAGAAATAATGGCGTTTGAAATATGAATTGCTTTTAACGCCGATGAGTTTTATTAAATAGTGGAGGTGAGAATAAGTTATCAAAGAACTAATGAATTATTTATATGAGCTGACTGTTCAATTTTTTTTAAAAGGGAGAGATAAAACAAGGAATAATTGCTTATAGCATCATGACTTTTTTTTAAATTTTTTTTTAATGATATGGAGTCTATGGAGTAAAAAATAACAAATATATTTTTTCTTTTGGACATAATTGTCAAGGCATACGTTGGTGATTTTGTTTCGCAAGCCCTAAATAACTCTAACTAAAATGTTTTAAAAGATGGGAAACAAATTAAAGTGTTTTGTTGAATTACATGGGTAAAAAAAAATTTTTCTAAAATTTTTAATAATACATCGTATGTTAGCATAACGTATGAACCGCCTATTACGTTTAAATGAGCAGGAAAAATTTTTTTCTTGATAATTAGTTAAGGGTTCATTTTTTTTGTGCTACCCGGTAGATGATGTTCTTTTATCAAATAATAAAAATAATAATAACTTGACTAGGTGAACCACTTGTAAGGATGATTTTGTCACAATTTTATGAATGTTTTGTTTAGTATTTTTTTCACTATATAAGAATTTACTCGGGTGTATTTGTTTTATGTAATCGCACCATGGCAACGAGGCACACATAGCACAGGAAGACAACCCTATTCGAAAGCCCCAGGATTAGAATAGAACTGGATTTGGAACTCCACCTGTTAGACGTAGCGACTGAGGCCCATCCATTGTTAAATTTTCTATAATTTCTTTCCCAATTTTCCCGAAACCAATCATAATGAAAATGGTAACTGTTTCTTGAACGAGTTCCCCTATCAGTCAGGCAATAAAAAGGCACATGTCAAAAAGGCAATTTTTTCAGATCCACATTGCGAGTGGTTCCTCTTCGCCTAAATTTTTCCTAGCCTTAACCTGATTGATAGTCAAATCCAGATGTAAGGATCAAATAATGGCGGGATGACAAGCAGACAGCACATTCCTGAAAAATGGTGGCAGCTATGGAAGAAGGGAAAAGGGAGCCCCAGCAACCCTACGTAAAGGAAGGATGGTCAGGATGAGAGCCAGTGGTCATAGTATGCGGGTGTGGATGTTCTTCCCTCAATTCTGAGAAGCCACAGGTTACACATCACGAGTCTAGATGTGAAAATGATAATTCCTCAAACCAGCCCGGGGGAATAATAGACATTTGGAACATATTGGAACCGTGGGAGGACAATAGTGTAAGTGTGATCTAAGAATTGAATTTATCGAACAGAGCCGGACTCAGAATTCTGTGCTATAACAGTCGTGCGAGACATTTTCGCGTACAGTGCGAGACATTTTCGCGTGCCCGAGTTAGAAATTTTTGGTTCATCCTAGCTTTTCATTTGACGTATTGTTGTTAATTTTATTCAAAACCTGCTTTAGTTTATTACTGCAACGATTTATTTTTTTGTCTTTTTAGATATTTCCGTATTTTTTTGTTAAATCAAGAGCAATTTATTATAGTTACGGGGTAAAGGGGCTTGCAGTACTAAAGTAAAAGAGGAGAGTTAATGTTTTTTCTTATTTATTTTAAAATGATATATTTTTTTTTTGAAACTGACAATGAAATTGTTGTTTGATAATAATATTGCGTCCGTTAGTTTATAATTTGTCACTGCATTTAATGGATTTAACTGAGATACAATGCAGACAAGTAGAGACGTAACGACTTGCAAGTGATAAGATTATAATCTATCTGGATTTTATTTTTTTTTACTTTGCTCCATATGATATATTTTCAATTTTTTTTTGGAATTTAACACTTCCCCAATGTATGTTATGTTTATGAGGTTAATGCCATTCACTTTAGAATTTTTTTTTTGTTGTTCATTAAACACTAGTTTTAAAGCTGGAGGCCAGCTTTCCTAGGTGGGGGAGATGTGTCACGCAGTAATCATAATTTATATAAAAGTTATTTGAGACACCCAGTACATCAGGTTATTGTTAGCTAGAAATTAATATTAAAATATTTGCAAACAGAAATTGTTGAGACAGCAGCAAGCTGGTGCATTCACCCGAGTTACTTGTTATCTAGGTAACTGCTGAATTGCAAAGAGAATAGCTAGAAAATATTTTAGTTTCAAAATTTAGTTGGGTTCTAGATTTTGGTACGAACTGGTGGTGGCTTGGTGCGTGGCCCAACTCCCCTCTTAGGGGTGAGCCCCAGGGGGTATTTAATGTAAGTACTAATTATTCTGTTTTGTTGTGTTGTTTCTTTGTTAATAAACCGGTAACTTGTTTTCTACCACAATGTTTTATTTACAAGTATTCATTTAATTCATTAAATTCAAATCCTCTTGCAAGCAAGCGAGTATTTTAAAGGAATCCCGTCACAGCGGCCCGAGGGCCGTGACACAAATTACAACCACTGCGTGACAATATATTGAACAAAATTTAAAGTAGCTAACTCCGTTGATCTTTTAGATCGGTATGCATATTGAGACGTGCTGAATATTTTGTTTTTTTCTAGGAATGTATATATTTGATTTGATTTTTCTAGGATTCTGGCAATGTAGCTTAAAAGCACTATTGGCTTATAATTAACCAGTTCGGTTTGATCCTCCTTTTTATAGACTGGTACTATTTGGCCAATTTTTAATATGTCAGGAAATTCTCCTAATTTATTGATTAAAAAACGATTGAATCAACAATCAACTAATACATCTTTACAGTATTTTAATATTTTGATAGGGACTTCATGTACACTATTCTTGTTAGGCATTTTATTTATAACATCTATTAGATCTACATTAATAACCGGCCTTAAAAACATGGTGCAATATAGGTTGAAGATGTGCAGTTTTGTGAGATGTAAGTTGAAATGAATTGTAAGTTGATCTTTGGCCTTATTAACAAAATAATGGGCAAACAATGTATATACTTGACTAGGATGTTCAATAAGATTGCCATTTTGCAAATTTGTATTATTTTATCATTTTGTTTATTGCGTCCTAGCTTCTCATTTAAAATAGTCCATAAAGATCTTGGTTGGCTCGACGAATCGCGAATTTTGATAGTGTCGGATTGTATGGTATAATCCAAGATTTTAGCTTGAAAACTTTTCCTGCTAACCTTCAATTAGGTTTGGTTCTTCAGATGTCTTAGCTACCCAATTTCAAAATTTTAATTTCTGTTTCCTCTTTATAAAAATTCGCTATTTCTCGTTGTTGGTTGTTCTTATTTATGAAAGGTAATTTAGGACATGTTGCATACCAATAAAAAATGTTCATAGAATTCTACAAAGTAGTCATTAATACAACCAGTACTCTGATTAAATAAATCATAATAATGTGAAAACATATTTGCAAAATCAAACATATTACTTTCTCTAGTTAGATACGTTCTTATCACGCTTTATTATGTTTTGCACTAAAAAGATTTGTTGGTATAACAAAAAATAGCGTTGAAAAAAAGCTTTAGTTTGAAAACTGGCGAAGGCGCCGGGAATTCTATATAAAAATAACAAGTGAAAAAAATATTCGGCCAAATTGGCTAAAACATTTTTTACATAAAGTATGTGTCTTCCTAATCAAACTTCAACATCCCCGTCGTCGTCTTCATCCGTTTCCTAAATATTGGATTCAGTGCCTACAGAGGATGTGGGGAGGGGTTCCACGTCATCTTCTTCATCATCCTCGTTCATTAAAACGGACACTCCGTTTAAACAATTCCCCCGGCAGTTCTGACATAAAGTGGAACAATTCATGGGTACCTTCTTGCATCTGGCAATCTGCTGCAATCTTTTGTGCAAAAAATCAAGTCTAAAATTTTGTTAGGTGCCGCTGGGTCTTTGGTCAGATATTTTGGCTTGTGTCCCCAACCCCACAACTCTAGGGGTAGCTGGTTTCCCAACCAGAGCTGCACCTGGTGAAATGTGCGAAATTAATGCTCTTTTGTTGCCACCTCGCTTGGTGGAAGTGATGTGAGGTCTGGTTCGATATTTGCTACGGATTTCAAAAATCAAAGGTATCGGTAGATGTTTAGGGAGATCTCCATTGCTGGGGCGCCGTGCCATTTCAGTATGCATAATCGTCCAGCATACTCAACATCAGCATGACAGGAGGAATGGTTGTGAAACACTTCTGCTGCTCTTCGAACATCAAGATATTTTTGGTAAAGTTTTATAAAACCAAGTTTACTCTTACGGAATGTTGTAGATGTTGAATCGCAACCAGTAAAAGCACGCAGGAACAGAATTTCTTTCAGTCCCAGCTGCTGCATTTGGTGGGTAGAGTAAACATTGGTTTGAACTTGTCCTCTGCCAGGTTTTGTGAATAAAATATTGCGGTCTGGTGGAGTATTTGCAGTAAGCATCACTGCGAGGACTACATCTTCCCCAACGACAACCCCATTGGATGTTTCTCTTTTGGCTGTGCTTAAAATCAGCATGTCAGCATCGTCTGATGCTTGCTGTGTTGTTTTCGTGCAGTTTAGATCTGGGTAGGTTGATCAGTCTATCTTTATTGTGCTGATTGGAGAGGAATAAATCTTGTTTCACTGTTATTTCGGTGTCTACATTGAAATGGACCTCTACGGACTTTTTCATTTGGTAGCGTCTTCAATGTTCTGCCACCTTAGTGCTGTTTGGTGAGTTGTTGTAGCCATCAAAAACAACTGTGCATCTCCTCCCTGGGTAGTGGGTCCTGACGAATTTCACGTATCCACCACAAATTGCGGAAACTGACGATTCCCTTTGCCAAATGACCTTATGTATGAGAAATCCCCCATCAATAACCAAATAAAATTTTGGTATATGTACGCTCTCGTTGGTTGAACAGGATAGACTTTTGGTTTTTTCTCTTACCACCTTCATTGAATAAGGCTGAGGGAAATGAGGCCAATTCATATTGAAAATAATTCTTCAAGTCTTCATCACTTTTTTGCAAATGGAAATCCTTTGGAAGAGTAGGAAAGAGTCTACTGCAACTTTATCATCGTAAAGCTTGATGATTTAAAAAAAAATGGTTTTCTTTTTCTTTTGTACTGCCGAATGTCAATGAGCATCCTTCTCTACAGTGTGAATTTGCTGTACAGGTTTTTTTGGGCTGAACCGATGCATTTTTTTAGAATTTTTAAAATAGTATGGGGCTTACTAAATAAATGATAATTTAATCAAAATTTCAATTTTTTTATTTTGATTACATTTTGGACTTAAGGTTTTTGGACAATTCTGAACAAGTTTCATTAACAAGATTTTCCGATAAGAAAATGCCTAATATGATTTTTTATTTTTTTCCGCATATACTGGTACCGCAGGTAGCTTTGCATTTTTAACAGGCGAATGTTTTTCTGGTTAGAAGTAGATCCTAGTTTGTTCTATACTTTATAAAATTTGATTCAAATCGGAAACAAAACAAAAAAGTTATAAGGGTGTCTTCATTTTAAGTGAGTCACACTGTATATTTAAGGAAATGTATAGATTTCGACAAAATATTACGTTAGTAAATACGTCGAGTGTTGTAAAATAAAAATTGTTTTGTGACTGCGATTTATTAGCAGACCACGGTAAACGCTTTTTATAGAAACATTTCAGATACTTAATTTATTTATTAGTTATCGATTTTGGCAAGCGAATATCTCGGAAACTATAACACATAGGAAGTAAGTGAATGTAGACATTATTGTAGGAAATTTAATTATGTTTTGCATAGATTACCATTCTTCGTATGTTCAGTATTCTCCGATTTTTCTCTTTAATTTTAAGTTTAATTTAGTTAATTATTTAAATTTCATTCTTCAGGTGCATTACTTCATTGTTTGATATAATTTAAAAATAAATTCCTTTTTTTTCTTTTGCCATAAAATGGATTTAAATTAAATTTTTTGTTTACTTGCCCGCGTGATATACTCGGTTTCACAAAAAAACCTGCTGCTCGGCTATGGAAGAAGGATACCGAAGTGGTACAAGAACAGTAGTTCGATTTTGATTGCGAACGCGCTACAACTGTAGTAAATTTTCTCTAATTTTCTCGAAATATCTTTATAATTGTACTCATCCTCTATTGTGTGTGATTTAACTCAAACGATAAACAATTGTTCTACTTGTGCAATAAAGTCTACAGTCCGCTGCGCTGCCGAATCCTGCCCGATAGACGACAAAACCAGGCTCCTGACATCCAGCCAATAAAGGTAGGAAACGTGCAACCGAGTACGAACAATTTAAGTTAATTCTCATAATTTTCTCTTACTCAAAATATTACATCGTACGATGCATCGTTTCCGAGTTATAAGCGAGGAATCGAAAAAAGGAACCTTTCCACCCCCCTCCCTCCTGAAGCGGCGGGGCTAGGGGCGGGGACTTTTAGTATGTTTACCTCCTAACTACCCCCAACACATTCCTGAAGAGGAAAATTCTCCCCTCCTCAATGTCCTCTACAACTCATTCGTTGACTGGACTACATCTAAATATGTTTTTAATAAGTATTTGAATTGCTCAAAACTATGTCATTCTTCTTCCCTTTGCCAATAACCCAGTATAAGAGTGGAGTATTATTATTAATTGATTTCATGAAGTATAGTATTATTATATAGTATTATATTTAATATACAACGCATCAGTGGAGTGATTTCTTCTTAATAAAAAAAAAAATTTCTATTTGATTTTACACGCTCAAATTGGTCAATCAATTTTTTCTTTCAGCTTTAAATTTCATCGGATATGTGAGAGATTCCTATAGGTCACATTTTTAAACGCCTTAAGCCCAACGGTAATACGAGTTCTTGCAACAAGTTTACAGAAATGGGGCATTTTAAATTACACCTTACAACTTTATACATATGAACTTTAAGCATATCGCTCGAATTTACGAATTTTACACTAAGCGTTGTATCTACTACTAATAATAATTTTTCTATTAACTATTTAACATAGATTGTCTAAATGTTGGTTGTGGCATTTTCTTAGTTTTTCTGTGTTTCTTGTTGGGATGCTTTGCCACGTAATTTTTTTTCTAAACAGTGTTCGTGAAATCTACCAAATAGTACAATTATTCAGTATTTTACTGGAAAATAACCTTTACTCCTGCGACTTTTACGTCAAAGGAGCAGTTAGAGGGCGTTTTTTGACAAATAATGAAAAAGAAAAAAATATAAAAATAACATATTATGCTAACGTTTCGGATATGGATACAAAGTATAATAAATATATTCTTAAAGCTGTGTATTTAATATACACAGCACAAAAATACGCTTTGAGAAAGGAAACAGATTATTTTTCCGTTATTAGTTATTAGTGCAATTGGCAGTGCAGGGAATTCGTAGCAAACGTTTCTAGACCCACGTCTCGCAAGCATCAATACATCCTTAACGGTCCATGTCTCAGAAGCGTAAAGGAAGATGTAGAAAACTACGGTGTTAGTAAGTCTTATATTTGTGCGTTTCATTATGCAAAATTTAACTGGCAAGTTACCATCTGTATTCTTCACTAAATCTCATATTCACAGTTGCCAGTATTCTCTACAAGAACTCCAAGGTATTCCATCTCAATAAACAATTTTGGTTTCTTAAATATCTATAAGGGTGCTATAAAACTAATTTTAAAATGCCTTGAACAATCCATTTTGCTGTAACGACATCCTCAACACCATCATAAAGCAGCTTCTAGACTAATAAAGAGCCTCTTCTTATAAAAGTTGTTAAGACTTTTTGTAAATTCTCTTATAAAACTCCTTAAAGTGACATAGTGCCACTCTTGAAAACCTTGTCTGGGCCATTTTAAAATCTTGATCTAAACCTACATTAAAGCCAGATGGACTTTTTTATTATCTTCCTGCATTTCTAGAAAACACATAAACATAAACACACCAAAATCCAAAGCCAATGCTGTCCGGAAGGGGTTACACATTTGAAAAATCTCAACATACATCCATAACCCACCGGTATTGTCAGAACCGGGGCTGGGGCTCGAACTCAGAGTGCGACAGACAGTCGGTCAGCATATTCGCCACTCAATACGCCTTAACTGACTGAGCTACCGTGCCGCTAACATAGAAAAGGCTACCTTAAAACTGTTTTTAAAACTCTTATAAGTCGATATCAGAAGTGAAAAGCTATAAAATATCCAAGAAGAAATCCGAATAATTTTAATATTAAGTACATTTATTATTTCTAAACTGATTTAAGTAAACACTGAACCAATACGAAGATAAAATGAACTTAAAACTTATAAAAGTAGGGTGGTACACAGTATAAATCTTATCTCTCTATATAAGACCTATTTAAAAAAGCAAAAAAGACATCAGTTATAACAAAAAATTTCAAATCAATGGCAGTTTATCGTTAAAAACTACAAAAAAGGCCCAAAAAACAAGCGCGCCCCCGAAATAATGATGATTACTTAATATCCATAAAAAATTAGACAAAATTTGCATAGACGCGTTAATCGGCAAATAAAAAAAAAAAAATCTACTTGTCGGTTCCTAGGGTCATTTTCAATCGATTTTTGTGATTATATCTTAATTTGCTAAAGAAAAATTAAAAATTGTTAATAATTAAGATTATAAAATTGACCTTGAATACCATTATAACAAGAGAATATTAAATAAAATCTAATTGTCATTTGCAGTCCTGTCGTTAAACTATATATTCTAGTAACGGTAATGGCCTAGAACATTGTACTCTAGATGAAGTTCATTTAGTCTTTTTGTAGATTATCACAAATGCAAATATACTTAGCGACGATCACATGGGCTTCATTAGGCTATACTAAAATCGTAATAAAACCTTTGGGATTTAAGAGAGCCCCCGCTAAGACGAATCGGCCTGAGAACTTTAAACTTAACCTGTACATTTTCGTCTCATACTAATAAGTTCCACAGCTCCAGTGCTGCAGCGAGGTACATTAATTTAGAACTTTTAGTTAAAAGGTCTGTAGGGCCAAAAATACTCTAGAAACCCAAAAGGTGTCAAATTTAAAACTAAATTGGGCGAGCTTTATGGCGGGTTATTTCAATTTCTGAAAAATTGTGTAGGTCTAGAGAAATGAAATATTGAAATAAAATAGAGGTACTCGGTTAATTAAAATAATATTTAAATTTTGTTAAATAATAGCAAGACAATAAAAATTAACACATTTTTTTGTGACATATCAATATGTTCTTTGGATGTTTTTATTTGGTGCTTTCAGAACCTAGAAGTGTTTAATTGTAAAGTAATATCTCGCAGTTATATTCACAAAAACAACATTTTAACCTTCGATTTCACATATTAACCACAAATGCCCTTTAAAAAAGATTAAGTGATTTTTCTCCATTTCGTGTTCTTCGTCTAGTAGCAAATGTTTTTTATTTTCAAACTCAACAAGTTGCCTGTTTCACTCTCATCATATAAAGAAATATACGTTCAGAGAAAGAAATGTATCAAAACGGTAGAGCTCTCTGCTTTTTAGCAGTTCTTTTAACGTATTGCCACTCTTTTATATTCTCGTCCACATTTCCAGAAAAGACATAATTACAAGTCGTGAAATGCTTCTAACACATTTGTTGTCATAAATTGAGTTTTTAGAAAGTGTTTTATGGAATTAAGATTTGCCTTTTAGATTTATAGATGCCTTTTTTCTTTATAACGGTTTCATCAAAATATTTGTCAAGGATATTTTAAGAGACTAGTTTTGTAATGGCCTTTAATAAGTACTAATAGTCACTGAAAATGTCTGGTTTTGAAAATAGCTTAAGTATGTATTTAGTGCATACTTGTTAAATCATAAAGAATGATTTATAGCCTTTTTAAATCTTAATGGAATTTAAGAAGATAATAAAACCTTTTAGCTTTATGGAAAGTTTATAATTAGATTTTACAGAACGCTTTAAAACTTATCTTATAAGAGCAAATACACTTGAAGCCTAAAAGATCTGAATCACAGCATCAATAAAACAATAGACTATTTTATAACCCTGACAAAACTTTCTTAAAACCTCCTGAAGACCAAATGACTTTTAAATTGTTTATTGGGATCTTGTTTACTACCTTACAGTCGCCTATCCTTAACGGGTCTGGGTGGTTATCATTTGCTCGGACCACAGTAATAATTTTTGTTGTAATTTAAAGTTAAACCGTAATCAGAGCGTATTGTCTGTAGCCTGGTCAGCAGGCGTATGGGCTCATTCTCGTTTGCTGCAACTAAGGTGGTATCATCTACAAATCTCAAGTTAGACATTTTGGTTCCGCCTATAGCTACTCCACCCTGCCAGTCCTCAGCACACTTATCTGACCCTTTGCCAACTTTTCTTTTGTCGGAGTTGGTGTGTAAAAATATTTATATGAGGAAAAAATGAATAGATTAAGATTGAGAAAAAGTAAAAACTATGTATACCTATAAAGCCCATGATCCAGATTTCCGCGAAAGTAATGTACTTTGGCGGTCATTAATTTTTAAAATTGAGATATTTTAACACCATCTATTACAAATACTTACTGTGTATGACGTCCAAATTTTATTACAATCGACATAGTGTTCTGGAAGTTATGAGCAAAATCCTTCTACAAGCTTTATAGTACGAGATCCGACCGATAGGCCAGTGGACTTAAAATCCAAATCGGAAATAATTGCTACAAAAGGTTGTTTCATTTGTTGCCCAATATGACTATCCTAGGCCCCCCCCGGCGGAGTTGTGTTTAAGTGGTGGGGGGTAAAAATGTACCCCCAAAAGGGTACATTTGCCTACATCTTTATATCAGTTGAATGGATCTCATCATATTCTGTATGAAACTTCCTGAAAACTCCGAAAGTTTCCAGGAAGTTTTGCATCTACCTTTCCATTTGGTATATTGATAGCCTATTTTATGGTGAAATCTGATTCGTGATGATGCAAGCTTCATTTTGATACTAAATAAGTGCATACAAATATATTATTTACATGACTTTTACAGACCTTGGGAAATATGGAAAGTTTCCTCGACCCATCTCTGCAAAACAACATGATGCATTAAGAGCTCCAAAAAACATGTGGTTACAACAAAAATGACGCTAGCTAGTTGAACACCTTACCTATCGACGCATGCGCAATAGTTCTAAAACGACGGACAGCTAGCACACTGTGTCCTTGTCTGATGGACGGTGTGATGCGCTAACTCTCTCTCGCTCTTATGCATCTTTAACAGTTAGCAACCCTTATTTGCGGGCACTTTTACATAAGCAACCGTATACCAACGTGTAGAGATAAAAATGAGCTTTCATTTGATATAAAATTTATTAAGATACGTTATGAACGTAAAAAAACGAAGTTATACCTGTTTATACCCGGTTGGCAAGAGGTTGCGGCAAAGTGAGAAGCGGCAACCAAAACTTTTTAAGTTCTTTACATACCTCTCTTTGAAATGAATTATATTATATCTTCAAAACAAATGAATGAAAAAATGTAGTCAATTAAATTTTAATTAAATGTACTTGAGGCCATATTTTGATAGGCAACCCGGCAGAATCGTATTTCTCTATTAGTAATTATCTATAAAAAATTTATTTTGATTAAATAACAGATGGACGTAGTAATCACGCAGTTGGATCTTAGACTATTACCCTTTAACGGCGAATTAATAATAGCTTCAGTTTTAGAGTTATCTTGATCCGAATTATACGCTTCCCAAATATTAGCCATACTCCTGGGCCATATATAGTATGTGCTATTTAATTCCGCAACACCCCATTATTTTGGAGCGAATTGATCGATTTTTTATTTTTTTTTTTTGAGATATAGTGCTTGATTAGCTTTATTTGACTGTTTTGAAAAATTTATAATTTTCATATTTTCAAGGCCTACTAAGCTCCTCCAAATTAGTATCTGATGTTGATGTTACTAAATAAGGAAGAAAAAAGAAAAGCTATTCCGTCCAATCCATTTGGCACCTATACGTATAATAATGTATAGAAGCACTATTTGTTTAAAGAATAACTTTTCTGTTTTCTTCCTCATTTAGTGACTGATGTTCCTTAAGTCGAATGACTACTTTACCTTTTTAGTAAACCTAACCGACTTTTATACAGGGCCAGTCGAAAAGTGAGAAATTCTAAATTTGGCTATTGAATAACAAACACCCTATATGAGGTATCGAGCTAAAATTTTGTACAGAGGTATTTGAGACAACTGCTAATCGAATACGCTATCCAATTTGCCGATAAAAAATTGCCTAATAGTCGATCTCGAAATTTCGACCCATTTAGAGGAGCTTAGTAGGCCATCAAGCATGAAAATTACAATTTTTTCAAAACAGTCAAATAAAGCTCATCGAGCACTTATCTCAAAAAAAAAAAATTAAATCGGTCAACGCGTTTCAAAATAACGGGGTGTTGCGGTATTAAATAGCACACACTGTACATCGCAATTTGAATAAAACGTTGTTTAAAACTTGTCCATACATGTTACATGTACTTTATTATTCTTATTTCATACTTACCCTCTACAATAAATTTTAGCATGCTTGAACCTGTTGGAAAGTACCTATGTGTCATCGCATCGGTAACTGAGACAGATCGTGTGGATAAAGAACTTTAGATATGACTAAGTATAAGTAATCCGAAACAAGCTGAAACAGAAGATATATTTCCTAGTAATATAATTTCGCGCAGTCAAGAAAGGTTGATTCGGATAAAAGTTCGAAAGATCTCAACTTAATACGAATTGGTACTTCGTGTCTCGGTTAAAGTCATTAAAAACGTTATTGAAATTTTTTTAATGAAAAAAACTAAGAACTACATTTTTGTGAAAAGAACTCTGCACCAAATTTCCGGGAGGAAATCTTTGATGATGATAAATTATACGATTTATTCAGAATTTTGTATGAATTTTTAGTATAGAGTGACCAGATTTTTGTTAAGTGAATGCTGGACACTTCTGCTGGGAAACAAATTGATGAGCGGGGGGAAAAATTTTTTTGATCATAAAATTTTATGAGCGGGGGTATCCGAAAAAAATTTTTTTCCAAGCAAAATGTAATGGTGTAACTTCACTATAACCTAAATGCTGGACTTTTGCTGGATACTTGTAAGACTTTCCAGCGAAATTCCGGACGTATGGTCTGAATGCTGGACTTTTGCTGGACACTTGTAAATGCTGGACAGTACTTCAAAATGCTGGACTTTCCAGCGAAATTCCGGACGTATGGTCACCCTATTTTAGTATGTTTTAAACATAATATATGTTATATACTTTTTTGTTGCAATCTAAAAGTTGATGAAAAGTTCTGAAAATATCTCATTTACTGGACTTAGGGCCGGTTTTATAGGTACAGTTTAAACCAAGGTTTAACTAGAAGATTCTGTTGAGGTCCGAAATAAAAGTAAATAGCGTATTTAGCAAAGTGTATATTAAGGACATTCATCAAACAGGAAATTAACAAGAACCTTTTAACAACAAATCAAAAAGACGCTTCTCACAGCAGTTTTTTACTACAAAAATCATTCGATGAAAATCGATAATAACTATCAATAACAACTATCAATACCACAAAATCTTTATTCAAATTTATTAATAATTTCCTATTTGATGAATGTGCTTAATATACACTTTGCTAAATACGCTATTTACTTTTATTTCGGACCTCAACAGAATCTTCTAGTTAAACTTTGGTTTAAACTGTACCTATAAAACCGGCCATAAAAGAAACATTTTTAACTCTTGCACTTTAACAATCAAAAATTCTTGAATATGTAAAGTTATGGATTGTTTTAGTGAATTTTTCTTTTATGTTGCAAATTTTGAAGCTATTTTTTCTACTTAATTCAAAAAATTAATAAAAAAGAGGATCTCAATTCGACTCGTACGTATTTTTTATGTATTATATATTCAATGATTAGTCTCTCGCAGCTTAAGCTATATCTACCAAATATGTGTCAAACTGTAGGGCGTGGCGCGGCGGTGGTACCATTGTAGTTTTTTAATATTACCGGCACATTCGAAAATTGGGCGAATGCGCCAGTGATTTTAATTAAAAACTTAGTGGTAAACTAACCTAGATCGGCTTTTGACAGTACCAACACGAAAAATGTATGGTTCTAATTTTCTGTATCGACGCATCGACAAATATTATCGCGATAATATTTTTGACATATGTCATGTTTTGTTCTGTGAAATGTTTTCGTGCTTTTAAATTTTATGTATCTTCTCTAGCTTCTTGCTAATTACACAGGACCACAAAATATTTTTGCGAGTTGCCTGGGACCAGACCCAGTGTAGCATATGTTTTTGGGGTCGCTGAAACCGAATCTGAAACTTATTTTGCCTTGTCACTTCAGGATTTTTTTTTAAATTAAGATTTTTTTTTAATTTCATGTTTATATTCGAAGATTTGGCGGAGTCGCCGGTGATATCAATTAATTCCCAAACATGGTATTATTTTTATAGTAACATTCACATGGTGCCCAACATAAAAAGAATTTCACAATAGTTTTCTTCACTATGGTTACTAAAAAGGTTTAAAAACATATATTTTTTTAATCGAACGCCTTCAATAAATCTTTAAAAAATATCTCTAAAAAGTAAGACAAAATTTAATTCAGTTTTCAAATATCTGTCTATCTATTAGTGAAAAGTGGCAAGGAACTATTCCCTATTACCTAATATCAAATATCTAATTTCAAAACTTGTTGTTTATAGTTCATAGGTACCCAAAAAATCTCATCTTAATTAGAAATTTCAGTTACGAAATTGACATTATACAGGAGCATGAAAGGTGAAAGACCTATATTTTGGGTACCTACGAACTATAAACAACAAGTTTTCAAATTAGATATTTTTGCACCGATTTCAAATTGATATAATCCAGTCAATGAAGTACAAAAAAGGCCGATTAGGGGAAATAATTCGTGTAGTGGCCAATTTTTGTTCAGTTATCGGAGGGAGTGCTCTGAACAACATACCAAAAGTCCTGGCCGGTGGGAGGTGAGTGGGGGGATTGGGGGTGGATTAAAGGTCCCCTTTTTACGTTTTTCTTGAATAACCCGAAAACTACGACTTCTAGCAAAAAATTGTTTTTATAAAAAATTAAACTACAAATAAGTTCCTATTCATTTTTTATGTAGGATCAATACTTTACGAGATGTAGAGGTAGTCAAAAATGAAAAAAACCAATACTTTTGGTCAATACCTTTTTTGGTCTACAATAAGATATTTTTACTTTTGTGAATTTTTTCGAAAAATGCATATTTTTCGAGATATGGCCACTAGAAAATTCCTAAAAGTGGCCGAGGGGAAATGTAAAAGTGAAAAAAAAATCTGCAAAAATTCAGGTGAATGTATCATCGAAATACAAGGCCTTTTTCTTATTTGCAACTTTTGTGTAAAGTGCGTTTTCACCGAGTTTTTCCGAAAAAACATGAAAAGCTGTGTCTCGTAAAGTATTGATCCTACATAAAAAATGAATAGGAACTTATTTGTAGAAAATTTCATCTAGTTTAATTTTGTATAAAGACAATTTTTCGCTAGAGGTCGTAGTTTTCGAGTTATTTAAGAAAAACGTGAAAAGGGAACCTTTAAACTGCCCCCCCCCCCTCCCCGCTTACCCCCCACCGGTCAGGATTTCTGGTATGTTGTTCAGGGCACTCCTCCCGATAAATACACAAAAATTTGCAACTACACGAATTAATTCCCCTATTTTTCCTTCGTTGATTGGACTATTAGATAATAAGGTATAGTTCCTTGCCACTTTTCACTAATCGATAGATAGATATTTGTAAAACTGAGTAAAATTTTATTTCTTACTTTTTAGAGATATTTTTTTGAAGATTTATTGAAGGCGATTCGATCTGTTACTATAAAAATAATACCATGTCTGTGAATTAATTGATATTACCGGCGACTTCGCCAAATCTTTGAAATATGAAGTGAAAAAAAATTGTTCTTAATTAAAAAAAAAATTCTGACATGACAAGGCAAAATAAGTTTCAGATTCGGTTTCAGCAACCCCAAAAACATATGCTACACTGGGTCTGGTCCCATGCAACTCGCAAAAATATTTTGTGGTCCTGTGTTATTAACGTAACTTGTAAATTACAGTATTGTATTAGATACGAGTAATATAATAATATAAACATAACGTAAACCCACCACAACTCCCAGTTTCAAAGTCAAGGCTGTCTGGAATATATAGGCTAGGAAAACGTTAAACACAGTTTTCAATGGGTTGTAATAACGTAATTACAAAATAAATATCACAACTAGAATTAAATACAAATGCCTACCAAGCAGGCAAATTAATTATTTCATGTTAAACGTACAAATGTACTTACGTACGGTAATCCATCACAATGTAACAACGCAATAATTCGGAAAATCAAAACTGTGCACTATCACTGTACATTACAATTCATTGCACTTAAAGCTCTCTCTGCTTAAATAAGCAAACCTTAACTTAATTATTAAACTAGTTAAATTAAAAATAAGAATTAAATAGATAAATATGTATTAATAAACAGTAATTCTTGAAAATTCATTGAATACATAGTTAATTCTGATGTAGCGTTACTAGACGGCGGTACTATAACAATATTTCAGCTGATGTCGGCAACCTTAAAGGCGGGAGATTGGAAAAATGCAGTAGTCCTCTCTCTTTGCTCGTTTTGTGATTGGCCGAAGCGTGCCCAAGAACTTTTTACAGTAATGACCAGTCTATGCATTAAAATACCTATGTATATTGTTTTTCTTGATTGTCATTACATTTAAAACATGGTGAATTCCGTGAACTCTGAGTTTCTGCAGCTGCGTTTATTAAATATGTATATCTTCTTCGTTTTTTATTAGATGAGTCACTTTGGAAACGTATTTTTATATGACGTAAATGATGAAATTAAAAAATAAGATCAGTAAACTGTAAAAAATGACAAGAAAACGTCTGAAGGTAATTAATTGCAAAACATAAACATTAAAGATGGACTTAATGAATTATTTATTATTTGTGAAATATTCTCCCCAAATACCACTCGTGCTTTTAAATTTTTATATAAATTTTTGCTCAAACTAAGTTGCCAAAAGGTAATATAAATTCGTGTAAATTGGCTGTTTATTATCAATGATTAAATCAGATAATAAACTGTCAATTGATATTTTTTATATTACCAGGCAACAAAGCTTTCGAACAAATTTTACCGAAAATTTCACACCACATTTTCTAACCAATCAGAGGCTTGTATTTTGTTAAGTTACCATGGCAACCTAAAAAATTTCCGGAAATTTTTTACATTCTGTCAAATTAATAAGTGGAAATTTTTCTGTCGATTAAAATGTCAAAGTAAAGACGCGGGAGTTGGAGTGCTTTTAGAATTAAATTTATTTGGCGACGCAAAGGAGGATATTCACAAGGATATTATAAGTACACAAATTAATATGTTAATGTTATAGAACCTGGAGCAATTTTTGTGCTATATGCCCATGCACTTTATTCTTTTGGCTGATGATCAAATTTTGTTATGATTAGAATGTAAAAATTAATCTAATTGACGTCTGTAAGTGCGGCAGCCACTACTATCTTGTTACCTTTTATTATTCCATGACCGCCTAGAAGTTGTTAATTATGGTCTCGGCGACAAGAATGAATACATTCCCTGTGCTCGCATTTAAGTAATATCAGAAATAAATGATGTTCCACCAATTTTAGTAGATCAAAGTTAATAAAAAACGGAAATATAATATGTTTTTAAGTTATTTATAAAAAGTTCATGTAACTAAACTTGGAGAATGGTATGTTATTTCACTAAGAAATTTCGTATTTTATTAAATATATAAATCTTGAAGTAGAAGAATAATTATCAAAAATAAATGATGTTCCACCAATTTTAGTAGACCAAAGTTAATAAAAAACGGAAATATAATGTGTTTTTAAGTTATTTATAAAAAGTTCATGTAACTAAACTTGGAGAATGGTATGTTATTTCACTAAGAAATTTCATATTTTATTAACCACCAGGTGGTATTATTCCATGGCTCACTATAATGAATGAATTTTTGTCATTCGCAATAAAAATGTTCAATTTTGGCATAATATTTATAAAATAAAGGTGTGAAATTTTCTTACCGAATATCCCACGAGCTTAAATTAATATCCGGAAATTTTTCCTCGTTCATGAATATTTTAAGAAAATTATCCCTCGCCTGCGGCTCGGGATAATTTTTAAAATATTCATGACCTCGAAAAAATTTCCGGAAATAATTTAAGCTCTAGGGATATTATAAGTGAAAAAATTCTAAGCACCAGTGATACGAATAATACGATAATTTATTACAAACAATTACAAATTACAAACAGTTACAAACAATTACAAACAAAGGAATATTTTTTTCTTGGCGTGGGTGGAATTATGTATGTTTGACATGATTCTGATGAAACCGTTTACATATTATTATCTCACAATATTTTTCTCATTATATAGGAGTTAAGTAAGAGTCCACCGTAAAGGGTAAAATTGATTTTGTATAAAATTGTGCCGCCACCGAAAAAAAAGGTTTATAAAAATTATGAAAGAAAATTTCACTCAGTCGCTCGGTTAAATGGACCTTGTTGTTACCTAATGTAGATATTGAGGTCGGTGTAAAAATTCGAGGGCGGATTTAGCTTTCTGTCGTGAGGGGGGGTACGATTTTCTAATAAATGCAGCATTAAAATTAAGCAATAAATAAAATTTTTAAAACATTTTCTTTTTTTCAAGCGATTATTTTATTGTTTTTTAAAGTAGTAGATATATTTTTTACTAATTTGTTTTCTGTACATGTATGTTTTTAGGCATTTCTAAGTTGCGGGATTTTGGGAAAATGGTTTTCAATACATTATTTAAAATGAGAGAAACTACAAATTTATTTTGAAAAGTAAATATAGTTTATCAAATGGTTTATTGAAAAGTAAATATAGTTTATCAAAATATAAAATCAAAATCATTTTTGGAAAACAACTGATTAAAAACAGTAAAAATTTTATTTTATATTTATAGGCCAGTCGTCAGGGAGTTCAGGATGCGTAAATCCCGTTTTAAATCGTACAAAAGATTTTAATGTTGAATCCAGTTCATTATATGCCTAGACATACTAATTTTTGCCCCTCGCTCGCCTCCCGGAACACCTCCAATTTTGGGGGAATATCGCCTAAAAATCATTTTTTGCCAATATCTCGGTTCTGAACGGTCCTACAAAAAAAAGATGGTTATCAAATTTAGAGATAAGTAAATTCTCTATCGAACTGCTTGAGACATATTTTGACGTAGCATTAATATTCTTGCAGTTATGGGCGGGAGAAGCCAAGCATCGTATCGCATCCGCGCTGTATATCGACACTTTCCTACACTTCCACGCTTTCTACTTGCTATAATTTTATTCAACATTTTACAATATAAGGTTTGTCACGTAGATATCGATATGATTATTTAGTGAAAGCCAATTATGTTTTATAATCTACATACAATTATATATTAAATTTTTCTTAGTAGATAATTTGGCGAAGGCGCCACATAAAATTTAATCCGAATTGCATTGCATTAGGTACTACGTATTTTAGTAGTTGATACCGAATCAGATCTCAGAAATTAAGAATTTAAGACGGTGAATCCGCCATATGGCTGCCGTAAATGCAATATTTTTCAGTTATTGGCGTGCATCTTTATTAAGAAAGAAAAGAGTCGATTTTTCGAGAAGTCATATTAGGCAATTTTTGTTATTGAAAAACTAATGCAATATTATTGATCAGCAGGCCTTGATTCAAAATTTAATGCCATTTTAATTTAAGGTTTTCCTCGGCCTCCTCAAAATTACATTTTTAAAATATTGATTAATTAATAACTTGAAAACTCATTCTATTTCGAAGAAAAGTCATTCTTCATTTTCTATTTAAATTCACTTTTTCTACCGCATAGTGTCATCGATACTTTCAAATTTCACAGGCCAAGAATTTTCATTGAAAAATTGAACCTTTTTTATTTTTCCTTGTGACGGGATTATCCGCACGTTGTTCTAACGTGTATTTTATGAAACTAAGCAAGGGGAAAACAGACGGACGAATTTATTCATAGGACTCTTTTAAATACTCAAAAGAAGTTGCGGATAACATTATTCCTCCACGCATTCAGTGGATGTGACACAAAGAAACGTGGAATGTTTTAAAGACCCCAATTCTCAATCTAATATTATAGATATAGCAGATCAAAAAGTTATCTTAGCCCTTTATGGAGCAGAACCCGATCAGCATTCTTTGAATGAATTCCGGTACAAATACTTCATTAAGTCAGTGGCAAAAAGTACATGTAACCTTGCATCGTTACCTCCTACTGAGTCTGCTGCACGCCAACACTCTTTTAGAACGTACTATCAAATTCAGCAGTGGTATGGATTTACCAAAAGTCCTCAAGATTGGGGTTGGATGAAAAAAAAATGGTTTGTTTCCTATTACTACCAAAAACGAAGCTACTCCACAAGAACTATTAAAGACAATAAGCTGCAAGTGTACAAAAGGCTCAGATCAAGCCGAAGAAACCGAAGATTAGCTTTTCTGGAATACGATAAACACGAGGAGGCTGAATCTGACAAAGACGATGCAGACGATAATGAAATCGACACTCGCAGTTTTGTTGAAGCAAGGGACCATTTTGTAGATATACAGTGCGGATGTGATAGGATGCTTGACTTCTCCCGCCCATAACTCCAAGAATATTAATGCTACGTAAAAATGTGTCTCTAGCATTTCGATAGAGAATTTACTTATCTTTAAATTTGATAACCATCTTTTTTTGGTAGGACCGTTCAGAGCTGAGATATTGGCAAAAAAATGATTTTTAAGCGATATTCCCCCAAAATTGGGGGTGTTCCGGGGGTGGGCGAGAGAGAAAAATTAGTATGTCTAAAAGAGGCATATAATGAACTGGTTCCAACAGTAAAATCTTTTGTACGATTTAAAACGTTGTTAACTTACCTGACGACCGGGCTATTAGGAAAATACATTAATTAAATAACAAAATCCGTTACTCGTCATTTATTATTAGCAAAACGACCCACAGCCTTTATTGTTATATAAATGCTATTAGATAAAAGATAAAATTTCTAAATTTTCGTTTCAAATTATTTATTTCGCCTGTTCGCCAGCAATTTTTTTTATATCATTGTAATTCATGGGGAGGTAATTACCCCCTTACCTCCCCCTCCCCCCCGTAAATTTGCCCTTGTGTAAAATGAACATATTACGAAACGAAACGTATTTTTAACAGATCAGATAATAAGTAATACGGTTCAATTAACCGAGTGACTGGGTAAAATTATATTTTGTAATTTTTAGTAATATTTTTTTGAATAGAGTTCGTTTTTTTTTTCTCTTACAAATATGTTTTATTAAAATATGCAGCGACTCGTAAAATATTGCACATGGTTCTTTGAATCTACAAAAAAATTATGTTATTCTCGGAATCAGTTTGACATTTTTTCAAAGATTTTAAAATTGGTAATAATTTTGACAAAATTATTTTCAAAATTTCAGGTGGTTTACTTTTTGCGTAATTTATGCATATATACTAACGTAATATTTATAAGCATTTGAAATCAAAATCAAGTAAAATTGTATTCTTCTTATCAATTACTTAGTTTTTAGTTTTAGGTTATCGCACCAAGCATATTGCACAATGCACATTCATATTACAACTACAACAGAAATATCCGTTCTCGACGACAACTGATGGTGGAAGAGATCAAACGTAATTTATCGACATCAATCAACCTCCGACCTGCAGACAATTAGTTGGGATTGGGGAAACCGTGAACATCGGCGGGCTGCTGGAGTCAAACCGCTCTCATGAGCTGCCGTTGTCCACCTCGACCGGCCCAACTGCACTACCACTTGTAGCTTGTGAACAAGTTATATGTTTAGTCTTTGTAGATGTTCTGTGGACTCTGTGGTGTCAGTTCAGTGCCAGTGCCTGTGTAGACTTCGGTCAGGCAGCATCCAGCACTGAGATGGTACGGCGGGTGTGAGCTATTTCAAGTGTGGTGCGGTTGTTTTGGTGAAGTGATGAATTAAACACTTCGGAGTTGCCCTTCTTCTGAAATGTGGTTAAATGCGATTTTCCCCTTTGGGTTCTTCATAGTTGCCGCCGTTGCCAGGGTGAGAAATTTTCTATCGGAAATATTTGTTTCCACCGCTTATCTGTCTAGTCTTATTAAAGACGTTTGTTTGGGGTTTCCCCAGTATAGTATACATACGAAGTTAATTATTAATTAACCTTAAACCATATTGCGAATGACTGCCCAAACGTAATACCAGTAATTTCTTAAATAAAATTTGGTGTATCCAATAAACATACAAAAAAATCGTTTGTTATTGCAGTTACTGGACTTGCAATTTATTATTTTATGTCCTTATCATATAAAGAATGCCTAAAAAATAATGCAATTTACCTCACAGGCATGTGCACACCGCTAATTAAAAAGTATACGTTGTTTAATTTAGTTTTTGTCAAGCTATTTTAGAAAAATGCCATATTAATGTTTGTCCTCGTGTTTGTCAGCAGGATTTATATTACATCTGAATATCTTATGGGAGACTTTATAGATGAATTGCATTTTTTGATCACATTATTTAGGCTCTTTTTAGTGTGCAGTTGATCCAAAATGTGCGGTTGTGTACATTCTCATTTTTAGAGTTGAAACTTATCACTGATACGCGAGATTACCATAAATAGAACTTATGCACTTTTAGTAAAATGATAAAAAGTGAATAAAAACAAGTCTCCATGTACTCATATCCATTTTTCACTGTGTCGTTGTAAAGTTTTCTTAAAAAAATCTGCTTACACAACACCCTATTTTTATTCATATATCTAGCATGAACAGTATTGAGTCTTATGATATTATGCTAATAAATAATTAACAGGTTTTGATTTTGGGAAATTTTCGATATCCTAGATTAATAGATTAATATCATAATATATATTTAATTTCATAATACGTGAGTAAACGGGTATATTTTAAATATTCTTCAAGTAAGCGTTAGATAATTACATATCCTCATATAAAAAATGTATAGTATTTCATGCGGTGCTCAATGTTTTTTTTAAATACCATCAAATTCCCAGTAAAAACATAATTGCCCAGTTTTGTAATTGGATTGATTTGACAAAACAATAAACGAGGGCTATGCATTTCAATTAGATACTAGTAATTGGGATTTCTTTGAATTTTCGGATGTATATTAACGTAAATAAAGAAGAGCTAAATTTTCAATAACAAATTCGAGGTGAAAAGTAATTAAAAATTGCAAAACGGGCCATTTTTTCCACTTTTTGTGTTTATAATTTGACAATAGTAAAAAGAGTTAAAACACTTTTTTTTCTCTATTTTGTGACGAAACAAATGAGTATTTGTTGAATAATGTACGACCAATGCAACCTTAGATATTGTGGTTCAAAGTTACAATAAAAAAACCGCAAGAATGCCAAAAAACCCTATTTTTTACATATTTGCTGTGTAAACTTATGACCATTGAGATAGAGAAAAAAATCAAAGTGCCTCTTAAAGTACATCATATATTGAAAAAAATTATCCCCCGTAAAAGTCTGTAAGGTCAGATCGACCAGAGATATGAGGTCTTGAAGTTGGGTATAAAATCAATCAATGTAATTTTTTTTAAATGTGGACAAAACGATAAATTACAAACATGTTTATTTTATACTTAATTATAAAACATATGATGTTTCTCTAATAAAATGAATAAAAAAATATACAGTGTGTCCCACTTTTCACGGTAACACCTTTGTAACTCAGTTATTAGTAATCCAATTTCAACCAAATTGGGATCAGTATCAAAGACCTTTACTATATCATTTTTCAGAGTAACAAAACTTATTTCAGTCATAGGCATGCATTTTTACTAAGAAAAAGCCGTTTTTTTGAGAAATTATATTAGGCATTTTGTTATTGAAAAACTAATTCAAAATTATTAATCACCATGGTTTAGAACCTCAGTGCCCAAAATTTAACGACAGTTTGATTTATGGTTTTCGAATTTCTGCCCTCTTAAAATTACATTATTTTCAAATATTAAATAATTAATAACTTGGAAACGAATTTTATTTCGAAGAAAAAGGTCATATTATTTATTTTCTATTCAAATTCATTTTTTCTACCACTCAGTGTCATCGATACTTTCAAATTTCGTAGGCGAAGAATTTTCACTGAAAAATTAACAAAAATATTAAATATTAAATACTTAATAACTTGGAAATGAATTGTTTTAAGAAAAAAATTAATTCCCCATTTTCTGTTTAAAATCACTTTTTCTACCACATACTGTCGTCAATACTTTCAAATTCGGCAATACTTAAGCCCAAATAATTTACAGGGTTTCCAAGTTATTAATTATTTAATACTTGATATTTTAGGTAATTCTTCAATGAAAATTCTTGGCCAACAGAATTTGAAAGTAGTAACATTGGGTGGTAGAAAAAATGAATTTAAATAGAAAATGAGCAATGACTTTTTTCGAAATACAATTCGTTTCAAAGTTATTAATTATTATTTAATATTTGAAAATGTAATTTTAAGGGGCCGTAATTCGTAAACCTTAAACAAAAATGTTAATAAATTGTGGATATAGAGGTTCTAAAGATGCTGATCAATAATTTTGCATTCACTCTTCAATACAAAAATGCCTAATATGACTTCACGAAAAATGCTCAATTTCAATTTTGGTATGTATTAGTAGGATATAAAACCACATATTTAGGTTAGAAAAGTTATTTTATCGCTCCACCAGTGGCGTATCTGCAAACACGTGCTCTGATATTTTTTACCAAAAAAACTGACATTTTTTCATGTGGATATTTTTTCTCATTAGCCTGATCAATTCTACATGAAAACGGTCTCTTGCGTTTTTCTCGTCAGATGCACAGTTCTTGATTAAAAAGATTAAATTCAAATTGAAACTAATTATTATTAACATTGATAATGATAAATTTTGTTTTATAAAAATTATTTTAAATAATTTACTTAACAGCCATGCTTCCGCTCGTCTTCGCATCGAACTGCGCACTCGTTCAAATATTCCCGGCGTGTTCCGTATTGTTTCACAACTATTCGCTGTCTTATATCTTCTAAAGTGTTAATAAGAGTTTTGTACACCAAGGTTTTAAGATGACCCCACAAAAGAAATCCAAAATATTGAGATCGGGGATCTTGTTGGCCATTGCTGAGGTCCTCCATCCAACGATTAGAATAAACCACATGTAAATGACCGCGAACAATTACACTAAAATGAACATGAGCTCCATTGTGCATGTACCACATGTGATTCTTTAACGCAATTGGTACATCATCAAGTAACACCGGTAGTTCTTTTTGGAGGAAATGCAGGTAAGATTGTCCATTAAAGCGCCTTGGCAGAGAAAAAGGGCCTATAAGATTATCACCAATAATTCCAACCCATACATTTGCTCTTGGAAATGGGTTGCGGTATTGGCATGGGGTTTTCGTTCGGCCACACATGATTATTATGGTAATTTTGAATAGTATTCCTAGAAAAATTTGTTTTATCTGAGAATATAATTTGTGCGGATTTAGTGTAACATACTGAAGGTACTACTGACAGAAGTTCACACGCTGGCGCTGTAGAAAATCCCTGGGAAGTAATGCCTGTAGTCTTAGAATATGGCACGGATACAACAAAAAATCAACCAAAATCCACCAAACAATTTGATGACAAATATTCAGCGCTCTAGCAATCTTCCTCATACTTGTCTCAGGATCCTCGTCGATTTCCTGCAGCACCGCTTCTCAATTTCGGGTGTTCTAGGTTCAAGGTCTACCCTTCCGAAGTACCTTTTTCAAACCAGTTTTACCAAGACGGCGATGAATAGTCGAAAAGGGTCGGCTGTGTGGTTGGCACGATTAGGATATCTTTCCTGATACATACTTCTGGCTTTTGTTGCATTACCATCTGCGAGACCATATACGTAATGCATTGTCGCAATTTCCGTATTCGTATAATTCACCATATTTACTGAGATATACCAATAAAAAAAACCCTCATAATTTAGGTTATTTTCGCGATTAACTAAAAATTGGTGGGTAACAGAGCTAAACAGATACCTGATAGTTTTCAGCATGTCGAAATACTTTTCTTTTTGTTTATGTCTGTGTAATATATGAATATCACCGGATCCTCCGCCATTTTCTAGAAAATCGCGTATGCAAATATCAGACAAAAAAAAAGTGAAAAGTGATCTGATTTCCATTGGGTAACCTCTATATATTTCGAAGAGCTGAATACGAATCAGGTATCCGTTTAGCTCCGTTACCCACCAATTTTTAGAAAATCGCGAAAATTACGAATTTTTTTTAGGTTATTTTCGCGATTTACAAAGAAATGGTTAGTACATGGAAATTAGCAAAAATAGAAGAAAAAAATTATAATAAGCTGATATTTTCTGAATCGACAGTTGATCTGGGTAGGGATACGGGATCAAAAAGTTTCCATCCCTAACTGGTGAGCTTCATCCTCTTTTCACCCTTATAATGACACCGTGCTGGTTTCTCAATAATACTTTGGAAATGTGATGTTCTACGACGAAACTAGAGGTATTGAAAAATATTGAGAATTAGATTTTCTATAAAACATGTCTTATAGGTTGTTTGCAGATTATTAAGGGTGTTTACGTTAATCGAAGGCAAACTTTGGGGTAGGTAACAAAAACGCTTTTGGATGGAAACACAATATTTATCCAGCCTTGTAATATTCTGTTTTGTAGATTCGGTTTCAACAACTTTTTATAAATTATATAGAATTGAATTAAACTAACTCATACTAACACTACAGTTTACGATTTAATAACATAAGAACCGCTGCCCAAGGAATTACTATTTCCACATCCAGATTCTCTATCCAAGTCACTACATCGAAAAAACGTTGTATGTGGAAATAATTGTTTATGAAACTTTAATAATAAATATTTGAAATCCTCTACCCCAAAAACCCATAAAACGATGCCCCTCATCGGTAGTGGGGTGGGGGTGGTGATAGGGAGTTGGCAAGGGGGGTGAATGAGGTAAAAAAATATTTTGAGGTTTCTGGTTCTTGTACATACACTAAATCACATTTTTTTTCATCCCATTTAATAATGGGGTGGGGGTGGTAATGGGGGTGGCTAATGCCAAAATTTTTTTTGAGACCTTAGCTTCTCTTGTATATACTAAATACCAATTTTATGGACTCTTATCTGCTTGATTTACACATTTACACCAAGTTTACCCCAATTTACCCCCCAACCCTTCGACGGAACAAGATGAAAATATAATCTAGTTTCAGATTGCATTAAAATACATATATGTACCAAATTTCAAGTCAATATCTTAAACGGTTTCAAAGTAAACGTGCCCATAAAAAAGTTAGACAGACCGACAGACAGACCGAATTTTTTTTTTTTCTCAAACTTAAAATCTCGACGTTTCATGACATTTTAAACCTGTTTGAACAATAAAGAATTTTAAAAATGTTTCTGTCGTTACTATGCTTCCATTGGATGTGAAAGTAAAAGTCTCGGTAAAAGTAATAGAAATATCGATACATAACACACAACCTTTTTTGTAGAGAATTTTGTGACAAACCTTTTCCTATACTTATGTTTTTTCCCTAAGATAAAGCGTTTAATAGGTATTGCAAAAAAACCAGTGCGGTAACAATAAAGGGGGTGAGATAGGGATGAAGCTTACCCGTGGGAACTTTTTTGATATGTATTCTTACACACATAAGCTAACTATTATAGACACTTCAGCTTATTATAATTTTTTTCTTCTATTCCACATTTTGCCTAATTTCCGTGTACTAGGTGGCCAATGGAGCTAAACGAACACCTGATTCGTGTTCAGCACGTCGAAATACATATGGATTACCCAATGGAATACCAGAAAAAGACCACTTTTTTATTTTGTGTGCCTGTGGTTATTTATAATTTCATCAATTCGATAATAGGCCGAATGCAACAGTGATAAGAAAAATGTAATATTGAGATAAAAAAAAAATCGTTGGAATTTTATTAAAATTGCTAGCTTGGTATTTTAGGAGTAGCTCCCTAATTTTTGGCTTTGGAATGTCAATATTTAAATATTCAAAATTGCGAATCTGATAATTGCAATATTTTTGCGTAGGTATTTACATGTTTGTGATACATGGTGACTTTTCTGATAACGAAGCTAACGTTAAATTTTTAAAATTCGAAACAATGAATATTTTTCTTTTACTGTGTAGAAGCTAAGGTGAGAAATTTTTTTAAAAAAGTACCTATTTAATAATTTTTAATTAAATAAAATTTTACCGTCGCGTCGCCCAGTTAATTGAACTTTATTAGCTAATATCCATATTGAGCCAGCTGTAAAAATATACAAAAAACAAATTCAAACGTATTCTCTTTGGTTATATGATATAGTTTAAGCGACACATTGATTTTTCTCCATCTCTTTTTATAGGTACGGGGTGTCCCACTTAAAACTCTCTTTCCCTGATAACTAAAAGAGATATTTGAACTCAGTAAAAGGTATATACTAGACTTTCTTTTTGAGTAAAAATGGTCATTTTACAAATTGTTACATCCAAAGAAAATATTCGATCTCAGGAATTTTTAAAATGATGCACGTGCCTAGTTGCCTCATCTAGGCAACTTTTACCATACGATCAATTTTCTAAAATCACTGGTTTTCGAGATATTTGAACTTCAATATCACTTTTTAAGTAACAAAAATTGCATTTCCTTTTCCGATTTACAGTATAAAATCCAATCGAAATAACAAACGTAACACAGAAATTTGACAATAAACAGAAATGTCCAAATGTTTAATTTCCAAATAGCAGTTGCAGCCACCTTTGTTTTACTTAAAAAAATGAAGTAAACATTTATGTTTTACGCGAGGTTTTGTTTTAAAATAAATTTGTTTCATTATCTATCTAAATCAGTCTGATTTACTATGAAAAATGCCCCAAAGGATTTATCGCCTAAAATTTATTCTTAAAAAATTATATTGAAATTCAAATATCTCGCAAACCCGTGATTTTTCGAAAATTGTTCGTAACGGAAGAGTTGCTTAGAATGTAAAACCCTATCACAAGTATCTCATTTCAAGGTTCCTGGGATCGACCAATTTGCATCGCAATGCCATCTGTAGTGGCGCAGCCAGAAAATTCACCTGGGGGGGGGGGGCAATAGAACCAGTCCCCCCAGAGGATGAGTAGTAGATTCCTCCTAATTACAAAATATTTATTTCAAGGGATAATTTGGATACTGCTTTGTACTTAGAGATGTAAATGGAAATATTTCATTTTGAAATTTATTTAAATTTCGAAATATTACTGAAATATTGCAGTAATATTGCTCCGAAATATTTCACTTTGAAAAATATATTTTGATGTATGATATATAGTGTGTCTTATTTAAAATGAAGACACCCGGATATTTTCGTAACTTTTTGAAATCCAGATTTGAGCTTTGGCACAATTGTAGTCCTATATAAGACGTATATTTCGAGACTACCAACTTAAATTTAAGTAACAAACAGACAACGGCAGCCCCCCCAAATGAGGCCCATTCCCGATATTTTGCTTTGCGTTGAAGATATTGAAAAAAGTTATTAGAAAAAGTTGTTCAGAATCTAATTTTGAGCCCCAGTTTCATTACGAAATTCGCATTTTTAGTTTTTTCAATATTACTTTAAACTGTTATTTTTTTTTACTTATTTCAGTTACCAAAAATTAATTGTTTGTTTTCTTTTCTCCTAAAATGTATTTTTTTGTCAAATCGACACTTGTTCAATATATTTTTTTGCGATATCTTCAACGCGAAGCAAAAAATCGGGAATGGGCCCCATTTGGGGGGCTGCCGTTGTCTCAGTTTGTTACTTAAATTTAAGTTGGTAGTCTCGAAATGTATATCTTATATAGGACTACAATTGTGCCAAAGCTCAAATCTGGATTTCCAAAAATTACGAAAATATACGGGTGTCTTCATTTTGAATGAGACACACTGTATATGATGATGATATATGATGAAAATGGGGCTTCCAGTGACATTGACAGTGACAGCGGCAGTTCAGATTAGAAGATGGCCTTCCCTAAACTTACACTAGTTTAACTACAATTAATAATTATTTCTAATTTTTCCTTATAATTTTAAATTACAATTAATACCTACTGTTTTTAAATTTCAATAAATACAATATAATGTCCAACATAATTAATATTACCTGGATCCTGGATTATTGGAGTTCTTTGACATATTTATATTTTGAGTTAGTTTCATAGAAAACAAGGCAATAAACAGTAAACAGTGAATTTGACGAGAGAAAACCATATTTGGAATATTTCACATAGCGTGAAATATTTCATGAAATATTCCATTGAAATATTTCAAAAAAATATATTTCGTGAAATTTTACATACCTATTTGTACTGGTAGAGATTATGCTTCTTTATTTTTTGGCTCATGAAAGACGGCTTGGGGCGGGGGCATGGCTCCCCCCTGGCTGCGCCCATGGACATCTGTACCTCAATTTCTAAAATTTTCGTATTTATTCATAACTGAAGTTATTCTAGTGAATACCTTTTACGGAATTCAAATATATCTGTTTTAATTATCGAGAAAATAGTTATGGGAGTTTTAAGTGGACACCCTGTACAGGGTGCGCCACTTAAAACTCCCCAGGCTTGTAACTTTCTTATTTTTTAAGCGACGACCAAGTTGGGCACATCAAATTGAAGATATTTTTAAGGCATTTAAACATGTGTACAGAGTGATTTAAAAAAAATTTTTTTGAAAAATTGTTAAGAAAGAAATCTTAATTTCCTTGAATATTTTTTTACCTCACCCTGTACATGGACTGCTTTAATGTTTTCCTATAAAGATTTTAATTAGCTTCAATTTATGCTATTACGTCATATTCGAAATTCTTTATGGTTTTAGAGAAAGAAATTAAAAACACTCTTTTCGATTCTAAACTGATTTTTTTTTTAAAATAACTTTGAAAAGAATGTAAATAATAATTTTATGCTTTATTTGTAAAAGACATCACAAATATTCAACGGAACAAAACAGCAACAAGAAACAAAAGAAATAAATGTTTTTAAAAATAAACTTTATTAAAATGTTCTAAATAGGAAACTGCCAAATTTTTATTTTTAAATTTTTTTAATTTTAATAACATAAATTGAAGCTAATTAAAACATTTATAAGAAAACATAACACAGTTCATGTACAGAGTGAGGTAAAAAAATATTCAAAGAAATTAAGTTTCCTTTCTTAACAACTTAAAAAAAATTTTTTTTGAAATCACTCTGTATGCATGCTTAAAGGCTTTAAAAATGTCTACAATTTGATGTGCCCAACATAGTCATCGCTTCAAAAATAAAAAACTTGTGTCTGGGAAGTTTTAAGTGGCGCACCCTCTATATCTCCAAATTCTCAGCAAGAACATATAATTTTATAATGTTTAAGTCGATTTGACAAAACAATAAATATGCATTTAAACAACATAAACTGCTTGTTGATTAATTAATTACTTAACATTTAAAATTATGTCAATGCATAGTAATTCCTGTTGGATTTTTAATTGAGATATATTTTCATATAAGTAATGTTGATATCAGTTTATATTTAAATATATTCAAAGAGAAATTTATCAATTTCAATCATAGATTGCTGTCTCTAAATTCAAGTTGTCTAACATGATTAGTACGCATAGTATTTAAATGATTTGATCTTTAATCACTTATTGACTGATATTCACAAACATTCGTTTTATAATATAAAGGATTAAATAATACATTGGAATGTGCATGTCTGGAAAATAATTACTTTTTCTTAGCAACAATCTATAATTATTGTTTTGGACAGTATGTGGATGTAGAAAAATGCACGCGTTATCTAATATATAAAAATCTCGTGTCACAATGTTTGTTATCGAACTCCTCCGAAACGGCTTGACCGATTTTTATGAAATTTTTGGTGTATATTTGGTAGGTCTGAGAATAGGTCGTAGGCTATTTTTTATACCCCTAGGTGATAAAGGTGGCCCTATCCAGAATTTTTTTTATTTTTTGGACAAAAATTTATAATTTATATGGCAAAACAACGTTTGCTGGGTCAGCTAGTATTTTATAAAAACCAATCGGTTTAAGCCATCATCAAGGGTAGAGTTATGCCAAAGAAGAAGTGAAATATTAAAAAATATGTAATGTGTGTTCAGAAACATTGTTGTGTTGTGTTGAAACGTATGTATGAAAAGAATGTAAAATAAGTTAAAAAACATTATACTCTTCGCAGTTTTTTGAAAATGAGTTAATTTTCTAGGCATCTCCCCATGATGCCAGTTCAGTTGGCTAATCGCTCTTTGGTATTATACTATGAAGTATTTTTGTCCTTGTACATTTTCTATTAAAATGTTTATATGTTTTATATTTACTTGCTCTGCCAACGCTAACTTTAAAATTTCAAATTCATTGGACTTTTCCTTCTTCAGTTATCATTCGCACAATAAACGTGATGAACGGACAGACGGACACTTTTAAAGTTATTCAAAATCTGGAGACTAACATAAAGATATGAAAGTATTTTTTCTACTAACGATATTTACGGTTTAGAAAAGTACCTAAAAATCAGGGTTCAAGGATATATATCAAATGAATAATATTATACCTTGATATATATCATGATATTTATAATTTGATATATCCTGATATTTTGATATTTACTAATTTTGGCAATAAGATGTCAAATGCGCCGTAAGTTACCCTTTTATTTCATATGCGACATCTAGTGGCAATTTTAGATGCCAACCTCGAACTAGTTAATAATATTAATAACCCTATCCCTGGGAAAGTAGAGGTGACGGTGAAACTATACGTTAGCTGGGAAAGGAGGATTGATTGATTGATTCAATTTGTTCGGTGTTCTTATGGAATATTAATCTATTTTGTGTTCCTCTCCGCTGGTCCAACTCTTCTTCTTTTGCATCGAGTAGATTATCGACGTATGTGTGAGTTTTCTAAGAGAACACCATTTTTCTGAAAGAAACCTTCACTAGGCATACCTCCGCTGAAGTGATGTGCGAACTCAGCTCTGACGCAGTATATCAACAATATTGATTGATTATTTCGAGTTTAGTTTTAATTATTATCATTACCGTGATTTGTAGCATTTATTCCTTGGATGGTGGCTTATTGAAAGGTCTTCTTGTATTAATTTGATTAATTCATTTTTTGCTTTCTCTTCTTCCTCCAGTTTATCTCCACTGTTGTCGTGGTAAACCTCTTCTCGTGTATGTGTTATCATTTTTCTGTATGCCCCCTGCCGCCGCTTTATTGCCCCTGACTCGTTCCCCCGTTTCTTTGATTTTGTGGTCCTATGTTCTGTATTCGGTTTATCATTCTTGTGTATAGATACCATTTCCTGAGAAAAACTATGTATTTCCCTTGAACTACAAGAAATTCAGCCCCCGGAGTATTAAGCCAATAGTACACCACTGATCAGATTGTCCATTTATAACCCAAGTCAACGTTAGAAACTAAGTCTAAGAAACTCTGTTCTTGCCTTGTTATAAATTTACGGTGACAGCAGTCGACGATGTATAATCATTTTTCATATTTTCGAAGAAAGTCGTTTGAATCAGCCCCTCACCAGTTTATTACAGCATTTATGATGCAGAATGCAACACCACAAAAACACTCTTTTTAATACAAATACAAATTATGTACGTAATTAATCACTAATTGCACTTCCCAAGATATGTATTTTTCCTCAAACCTGTCGCTTACTTGACACCTTAACAGTTTGCAAAGAAATACGCAACACCACAAAATCACACTCTTTTTAATACAAACACAAATTATGTACGAAATTAATCACTAATCGCACGTCCCAGGTATGTATTATTCCCCAAACCTATCACTCACTTTTGACACCTTAAAAATTTGCATAAAAAATATACAACACCACAAAACACATTCTTCTTTTTGATACAAATATAAATTATGTACGAAATTACCTATTATTCACTTGACACCTCAAAAGTTATATTTTTTACACTTTGTATTTAGCTAGGGGCTTGGACCTAAAAAGCATTGCGATGGTTTTATGCGGCAGACACTCGTTAATCATTAAGACATAAATAAACTTGGATAAATAAACTTGGGTGGTACTTTAAAAATGAGAAGATACTTAGCTTATCTATTCCTCTTGTGTATTGCCTGGTCCTTAAGCTTGTTTCTTTATGCATAGCACTGCACTATCGGTTCTGCCGCTAAATACTCTGTATTAGTTATTTTCACATATTAATTCTATTTCAATTTTGTTCTTTTGTTATGATATATCGATTTGCGCGGAATTCTTTAATCTACAAATTCACCTAATTTTTATCAAATTAAGCGGACTTTTAGCGGGCGTTTTCACGTTTTAACGGCAGCGTTCTTCGGAAGCGTCGAGGATAGCGATTAATTGAACTGTCAATAATGTCAAGCGGCGGATGTCATTGAGCGACGTTGATTTGATAAACCCTTGTAAAAATTATTTTGAATTACACCCCCTCCAAATTTAAACGCCAATAGGATCTTGTCGCACACACTGATAACGTGCTCATACTACTATCCTTCTTTCCCGGCTAACGTATAGTATGTTATTGGATTCCAAGTAAGACGATTCTGATTAAGTTACTACAAACTGTTACATATTTCTGCAAGTTCTCAGTACAATTGTCCGAATATATTTCTCTATTCTGTTTTATTTTGAAAGCCATTAAATCTTGTTTAAACCACTTATCTGCGAATTCAAAAAAATTGATATATATTGGATATATAATGGTATTTATATAAATATAATACTTTCAAACCCTGCAAAAAATACAAAAATACAAAATAAATATAAAATACAATATATTCTTCGTATTTATGAATTTAACACAATATAAAATACCCGCAATATTAAGTCCAAACTGGTAAAATATAATTAAATATTTCATTACTAGTATTTTGTACAATTATAACCTCGAATATAATTAATGGTGGAGTAAGCCGAACTTATGTAGAAGAGTGGATAAGACTCTAAACATTTTTTTAAGTTATACAATTTTCTACGAGCCCAAAATTCCGTCGAAAATCTCGTTCCTTTGCTCCATAGCTTTGTTTTAAAGTAAAAAATTTAATAACCTTCATGATCAGATTGTTAATGATATGCAAATTAAATTAATTTCTGGGTTTATATTAATTTATTAATTAATTTTTGTTTGATCCGAATTTGCAATGTAAATGTGTGACGAGCCGTTAATAATTAACTATCCTTAAATATTCCTGTGGATTTTATCTCTAAATTATGCTGTATACAATAAGAATATTATACAGGATATGCTAATGAAAACTTCTGGAATTATTTTTAACCAAAAAGAAAAACTGTTTCGAAAGATGTAGATTGGCAGTACCTATTATGTAGCATGTAGGTATCACTCCCTCAATTCCAACCTTTCAAATGGCAATATAAATCTTTGTAGAATGTTAAATTAAAGATAATCTTGTTTAGAATTTGTGCCGAGTCGTAGGAAGACACATGAAAAGCTTCTCGTACGATTGATTTTGAAATTTTTTATAACAAATTTGAGAAGTTATGCGAGCATATTATTTGCTGTAGTTCCTGTAGATTAGGTGGTAGGGTGTAACGTTCTCCAAATGATCCACAAAAAGTAATACAATGGCGTAAGATCTGGCGATTCTTCTGGCCCTTTGATTCTACCTTGCCGCCTTATATTTTAATTGTTGTATGTTCTGCCCATATAGTTCCTCAATAATGAGAAGAGAGCTCCGTTTTGTTGGAAAAATCTCTGGAAAGTATTTCATCTAAATGTACCTAAATCCTCATAATTCTTGGCAACTTCCGTTATGGCGTTTTCTAATATATCAAGATACTTCTCACTAAAATTAGTAGATACTTCTCACTAAAAGTGTGAATTAATACCATATCATTAATTCACACTTTTAGTATGTAAATTCTAGCCCAGATATTAATTTCTTGAGGACTTTGATTCTCGTATCCAATGAGTATTTTCTGCATTTCGATACTTGAAATGTTTTACAGACAGCCTCTATGTTATCAAGATAAATTAAGATATTTTTCATTGACCTGTAGTTAGTCTATGCATAGTATCGTTCAGATAAGAGCAAGCATTGAAACAAAAGTACTTCGACTTATTTAAATTGTCTTCAAGATGTTGAGACGTTATTTCACAAAGGTTATTAAAGTTGAGGAATTAATGTAATCAGCAACTTTGAATATCGAGCTGAAACTAAGTATCTCAGACTTAAAATTTGATGAAAAGAAAAAAAGTAAAGAATTAATATAAACAACACTACAAATAAATAATTATTCCCTAAGTTTAATTAAACCAATTTTAAATAATAATAAGCAAAATAATCGAAACCAAAATCATAGAAAACCAAAAATATTATCTAATGGAATATATGTATTGATGATCATCATATTATTAATATAATAAATACATTATGCTAAGAGATTTCTCGAAGGAAAAGGGTGTTTTGGTTTTATGTTAATAGCAAAAATATTACTAAATTCCTTCTATATGAAACTTGTCAGAGAAACTAAAACTCATCTTATCCAGAATACAATAAATAACTCTTGACTGTGTCCAAAGTGAAAATATCATTAGAAAATATTTCTTCCCGAAGTTGAAAGATAAAACTCCAAAAGATCAGGAATCAAATATTAGAATACAGCAGAGTTTACATAGGAATCACAAGAAGGTACTTCAAAAAACCACTATCTGAACATGTAGCTGACTGTCAAAATTATCGAAACAAAATTCAAAGATGCCACAATGCTCTTTTAGCGACGCAAAATAATAAATATGTCTATCCGCCTGTCGCTCTTTGTATATCCGCGATAATTTTTTTTATTTAATACTTTTTATTGTATTTGTTTATTTTTCCTCACAAACATTGATGAGTCTCTTTAGATTTTCCTCGAAGCAACTGGTTTCGTTATATATTCTCTTAAAACATACGAAACTCGCCTTTAATTTTTGAGTTATTACAGTTCTCACTACTTCACGTCGAAACCTATGTTAGAGTATCATAAAAGGAATTAAATGTTATTATGTTATATATGTATATTGGTTAGCCTCATAAGTAGTTAATTTGTCAAACTATGATACACTTTGATAAGCTGGTATTATGTTAAAATACTCAAAAATTAGAATCGACAAAATCTTGCGACTTCTACATTTTTAATAAGTCCTGAACAGGCATTATATTATGTATATTAGTATATTAGGTAAATAAAAATTATACTTACATATTTCCGTTAACAATTATTGTTCGGCGACACACTGTCTAGCGTCGTATTGTATACGATGAATTCTAAAGAAATAGAAAGTAGGTAAAAGGGATTCTTACCTACTAGATTTTAGAAGCCAACAGTTTTTAACTTATTTAATATATAGAGAAAACTACCGTCATGTAAAAAATCTTTCGAAAATTTGTGATTCCATATATTTTTAGGCATCTTAAAGACTCTATATATGATTATATGAAATTATTTTTAGGTGCTGTCCAAATATAATTATAACATGTTTTATGAAAATTCTTTTATTAGTATTTTTTTGCATAACGAATACGTATTAAATATTTATTTAATACAATGTTTGTTTATGTCTACGTTATAATATGTGATTTTTTATGGATTTTCAGATAACTGTAGAAATTGTATAGCATCATTTTATTACCACATTATAATACATTATGCATAATAAAACGTTAGGATTGGTATTCGCCGTTACACATAGTTTGTTTTTACCTTTTAAAGTTATTGAATGCTGTGAAATGAGAAATTGCACAATTTTCCTTAAATAATGTCATATCTCAAATGTAATATCCAGATAAGCAGGTGAATGATATAACTCTAAATTACGAAAATGTGATTATTAGACAAAATTTTCAATTCCATATTTATGAATAAGTATACAGACATACGCACTTACAGACCTGGAGCCTGCGATATGCGTTTTAGGCATCACTAATTAGCGGTAATACTATCTGTTTTTTTATTTATTAATCAAGTCGAAAGCCCTACAGCTGAGTGGATAGATAACGATTCGAAATTTTTTCCAGTAATCTGCTTCGTCTTCTTTTAGCGGGGTGACGAAGGATCGCCGCACTCAGGCCTTGTGGCCCATTGTGCTACCGCTACGAATTTAGGAAATTCCCCCATTCAGGCCGTGTTTGTCTTCAAGTTCATAAGACTAGAGCAGGATGGAAGCTTCTTTCTCGTCCGTGCAGAACCTGCAGTCGAAATTGACAATCACCCCTGTAGTGTGCCGGTGTTTTCTGAGAGAGCCGTGTTTAGTCAGAAGACCAACCATGATTTTGTCCCGTTTCCTGCTTAGTCGCAGAATTTGTTCTGCTCGCTTCGGCAAGGGCCCTGAGATAAGGAGCGTTGTTTCCCGGAGTCCTGGATAGGAGGTCCAGAAGTCAAAGAACTGGGAACGAGTCCAATTTTCTATTGACCTCTTGGCATTTGATCTAGGGTAGCTGAGAGCCAGCTCCGGACCCAGTAGAGGCCGCTGAGAGCCTCCCCCTGGCCAAAGCATGTGCCCGCCCGTTATTAGGGTACGGACATGCCGAAGATGCTTAGTAGTTCAGTGTGTAGTTCACTACGATAGCCGCCATCAATCTGTAGAATAAACCTGTACATTTAAATGGAACCGCACATGCCGAGGATGCTTGCAGCGGTTCATTCTAGCAGTTTACACGGAAGTCAGCGCGGTAGCTGGCCATTCATAATTTTATATATTTGGTGTAAGGTGCGGAGATCCCGAAGTTGCCTCGCAGCTAGAACTTCAGCCCACAAATTCAGTCCATGCATTGAAGTCATCAATTTGTAAAACAAACCTGTACATTTAAATGTGGCCGCACATACCGAGGATGCTACCAGAGTAGTTTACTTCCGAAGTCTACCAGCATGTTCACCTCGAAACAAAATAGTTTGTTTTTACATGGTAGTAGAGAGGCTTCGCGGGTCGCGAATATTTACCAGATTTTGAATAAATATTTCTATGGATTATTTTTTAAGTTATAGCTAACAACCTTAATTATTGCTTTATAATTAAAATATATACAAGCTCGTATCTTAAAATCATTTTTATATGTTTATTTTATATGTTACATGATTTTAGTAAATATTTCTATGAATAATTTTTTTACCTATGACTATTATATACCTACACCAGAAGTAGGGACAGTGCGGTATTAAACAACACTATAATTAAGTATTGGTTTATAATTAAAATAGCTATTAAATTGAAAAAGTAGCAATGGCTTTTCCGACACTGAATACGTGCGTGCCGTGTGCCGTATTTTAATTTCAACGACAGTTCCCACCAGTGACGGTACACATGTGGATTAATTTTGAAGAATTGTGAGGGGTTGAGGTTTAGCCAGTACACACTACGTTTGTCTAGATTCGCCGTGGAGTATATAACCATCATGTAGGAATGCGTGTACGATATATTGGGTCTCTTTTTATTTTTATTTTGTGGAAAAGTGAAAATGAATAAGGACGAATTAATAGATTTAGTATTCAATGCTCCAGCGTTGTGGGACAAACGCCATAAACAGCACCACAACCGGCATGTTTTGAGTGGGGAGTGGAAAAGTCTCTCACAACGAAAACATTTTGTATGTGGAAATAATTACTTATGGAACTTTAGTAATGTAATATTTGAAATCGTCTACCCCAAAAACTCATAAAACGATATACCACATCGGCAGTGGATGATAGGGGGTGGTAGTGGGGGTGGATGAAGTAAAAAAATATTTCGAGGTTTTTGGTTCTTGTACACACACACTAAATCACAATTTTTTTCACCCCCTTTAATAACGGCGAGGGGGTAGAATGGGGGTGGCTAATGCCAAAAAAATTTTTGAGAACTTTTACAGATTCTTTTGTATAAATACTAATACTAAATGTCACTACTAAATACCAATACCAATTTTATGAACTCATATCTGCTTGCTTTATCTATTTACCCCCCCCCCCCTTTGACCCTTTCAGTCCATGCTCCATACTCCCCAACCCTTCAGCAGAATAAGGTGAAAATATTGTCTAATTCCAGATCACGTTAAAATACAAATGTGTACCAAATTTCAAGTCGATATCTTAAACGATTCCAGAGTAATCGTGCGCACAAAAAAGTTACAGACAGACCGACAGACAGACAGAATTTGTTTTTTCGCTCAAACTTAAAATTTTGACGTTTCATGACATACTATGCCTATTTGAACAATGCAAATTTTCAAAATGTTTTTGGAAGAAAATTTGAATAAACAGGTAAAGTGTAGTACCGACGTAGATATAACGACGGCGGAAGCATTTTTGTAAAATATTCCTTATCACAGTGTACACCACGCCTATGGCTAGCCTCTATTGGTTAACTGAAAATATATCTGCGTACAGAATTTTTAATAAAACGTACACGAGGATCTATTGCCTATAGTGGATTGTGTGAGTCGGAAATTAACACGAAAAACCCGACTATTGTCTGATTTAATGAGATTAGTTCTCTCCCCCATTTTAGAGGATGCTGAACATCGTGGTGGTGGCAGACCCTACCCCCTCAAACGGCCAAAAACCACCCCGAACGCTTATTATAATTGTTTGAGGCACTCTTTCTTGGACATCTCCCGTTTTTGAGGATGCTGAACACTGTGGTGGTGACAGAATTTCTCCATGGGGTAACCCACCCCGCTAACGGCCAAAAATCACCCCCAAACGGGGTAAACGCGTATGATAATGTTTCACGGAATCTAATTTATTGATCACCCGTTTTCGAGCTTGCCAATCATGAAGAGGACCCTGGAGCGCATGCCTGACACCCGTCCACCCGATCAACGGCCAATAACCATCTTCCAAGAGCGTTCTCATCATACCACTGGACAAAAAGTTTTCCCTCCCATTTTCGAGCATGAAGAACACGGAGAGGACCACGAATCGAGTGCTTGACACCCGTTCACCTCTTCAATGGCAAAGAAATACCTTATCCTCAAAAGGGGGGTGGAGAATGCACTCTCACATCCACTGGGCGGGTCACCCCGTGGAGCAATTCCACCATCACCACGGTGTTCACCATTCTCAAAAACGGGGGGTCACCAAGTTAGAGTCCCTCAAACAATTATAATACGCGTTTGATCATTTGGAGGTTTTTGGCCGTTTGCGGGACAGCACTGTGGCCGCGTATAATTTACTTTAACACGATTGTGGGCGTGGTGTGCATTGCGACAAAGTATATTTTACGAAAACGTTGCCCGGAATGATTACGGCAATAAAAACTTTAGATATCAATCGGTTGCGAAACAAGTGCTCTAGATAATTTTGAACGAAAAAATCACGATTCGTGTCACTGTGCGGCGGTACAAAAACGTATGATATATTTTTATTTCCTTACACAAACAACAATTTTTTGTGCTTATTATCCCAACTCGATTTTATGGCTGTTTTTTTTTCCGCCAGCCCTTAATAAACATCAAACGATCCAACTTGCTGAATCCAACCTTGTCGGCATGCTTTACATATCGCTGGAATTCCAGCAGACCGTCTCACTTTTACAAATGAGTTCAAAGCATGCCGACAATCTTAGCTCCAGCCAGTTGGATCGTTTGTAGACCCCTTTAACCTTATCCTTATCTATAAATGATATAATAGATAAGCGATTATACAGTATGTTCCATTTTGCTTTGAACCATCCACATAAAAAGTTTATTTTAGGCTCGATTTAGATCATTTTTTTTAACATAGATCTCTGAAAAGTGCATTCTTGTGATATATCACATTTTATAAAACATAGAAAGAAGGTCGACCTACTGCTTTTGTTTTTGTGGTTGGAAAATGATGAAATCTTATTAGCGATTTTTTTATTTCAAATCTGAGTACTCCGCTGGATTCCGCAATCTCTCAAATGGGTTTGTTCCAAATTTCGTGAAGAAATATCTATTTTTGGATTTTTCCCGAAGGAAATAAAAATGCTGAAATTGCCAATGAAAATCCTCTTTAATTGTCAATTTGTGTTAAGTTTGAATTATGTTAATTTCTGATTGTAATAATAATAATTATTGCCATGCAACTTTCATTACATTTCATAATTTTCCACCCACAATAACAAACGTAGTAGGTCGACCTTTTGCGTTTTATAAAATTGTATGTATCACAAGAATGGACTTTTCAGAGATTTACGTTAAAAAAAAATCAGACCTAAAATACATGTTTTATGGTGGTGATTCCAAACAAACAGCAACACATTGCAGAAATAGAAATTATTTACATGAGGTACAATAAAAGCAGGTCAATCCCCCGAGAGACTGAACGAAACACTGAATTGATTGATAAACTTCTTCGGCATGTGCACCCGGCATCGCGGCAATTAATTGGCTGAAACTGTGAGCTGAACTTCTAGCGGCATGTCCGTACCCTTACCCTCAATATTATTGTGTTCAGGCACCCAGAGAAGTTTAACCCAGTTGGATGAGCCAAGTTCACAGAGAGCCTATTTACAGTGTTGAACACTTATTGACTTGGTCTTGACTAATGCAAGGATATTCTCTTGTTCGCAGATCAAAATAGCAAAGATCTCAGTCTGGAATACCGTGGCGAATTTACCCAGGGCATAAGAAAGTTCAACTCTGGGTCTTTCACCCGCTCTAGCACTTTACTCATACCTCGACCCGTCTGTGAACCAGACGATATCGGCCTGAGTATGTCCTCAAGTGTGTTCCAGTCATTCCTTCTGGGGATAACAACCTCAAAGGGTTCTGAGGAGAAGGAAGGCACCACGTCATCACTCCTGATCTCCAGAAGTGAGTGAGTCCCTATCACGTCGGATAGGGCCCTTTGTGTGACCTAAATGTTCTCTCCCGGTTTTCCACTGACCACCGCGCCTCAGGCTGTAGGCCGCTTTCTGAGCCTCGGCTTCAATCACAAAGTGATGGGGCATAAGGTCCAGAAAGTTCTCCAGAGCTGCTGTGGGAATCGTGGGTATTGCTTCTGTGACTCCCAAACAGGCAAGTCTTTGAAGTTGTGTTAGCTTCTGTTGAATATATATCCTGGTTACCGCAGGCCACCACACAACAGAAGTGTAAGTGATCATTGGTCTTACTATCCCAGTCTAGTACCACATGGTTACTCCGACGTTTAACCCCCATGTTTCACCAAAGGTCCTTCTACATACCTAAGGGGTTGTAATGGCCCTTTGTATTTGTCTCTCAATGTTATCTTTCCAGGTCAATCTAGAGAACAGGGTGACACTCAGATACTTCACAAAATATTTGTGCTGTAATATTGGTTAATATTTATATATTTTGCAATTGGCGTCTTCATCATCGTCTTCATTTTCATCATTATCAAAAAACATATTTGTTTATAAATTGTGCAGGTATATATTGTTGATTTACTAAAAATGAATGAAGATAAAAAAATAAAGATTATACTTCATAAAACGAAATAAAAATTACTTTTAAATGTCTAGTACGACATTTAGATGATTAATCTTATTTTTAAGCTTGTCCTCCGTAAACGACAATAATAGGACTTGTACAAAATCAAGACTTTTAAAAGTAATTAATAATTAATTAGGATTGAATTTAGGAAGAAAGAAATTTTCGTCTTAAAATTGCCCATATATTCTAAAGAAATCGATTTTTTCCCATTTGTTCATAAACAGTGTTAATAAAGATTTAACAATTTCAGTTAATTATCATTTGATAATTTTTGTCCAAATTTTTTTACTATTTTTTGGTAAATTAGAAGAAAACTAGTTTTGAAACGATCAATTTTTAACCCCTTAAGCAGGGTGTTGCATCTTCCTTTGCTGCTGTTGAGCTTATGAAATTATTCGTAAAACGAATGTTTACCACCCTAACCATATGGCAATCATATTTTCGATTTTCTTTAAATTTTATATATTTCACAATTTCAACCGATAATTTAACATAAAAATATACCTTAAAATTTTACTAATTTCAACTTATCTGGCTAATCTTATCCCCGCCAACTCATAGGGCAAATGAATTTTGTCTTTTTTTGGTTCACCTAAAGTGTTCAAAATTTTGTGCGGTAATTATACAATTTTTGAGTTATTTTAAAACTTTGTCTCTGAGTTCTGAAGCTTTATAATGAATGGAAAAATCTTTAGAAAATATCAAATGTTCAAGGACTCAAGTAATTGCAATGCATTAATGAATAAAGGTCAAGATTAATATCAACAACCGAATAAAATATAATTAAAAATCATATATTGCTTTTGGGTCGGTATTATTAAGTTAATAGACTATTTTTACTTCACTATTAAAATTGAAATACAAGTTTGTCGTCTGCATATCTTTAATCTTTCAATATTTAACCTCAGTGAAGTGTAAATAATATATAGCAAATATAGTTCAATCAAATAGGTCGACAAATCAAAATTTTGAGGTATTTACCTGAATTTTTGATATAAGTTACTTTGAAGTATTTGAACACGATTAATGAAAGAAATTTTTTTCAACCCCCGAGAAGGGGTGAAAAAAAATATGATAAAGTGTTTTTTCAAAATTACTCAAAATATGTAAAAGCTGGTAAAAGAAGTTTCAAAAAAAAATTGTAAAGCATGAAATTTTACATAAAAATGATCTCTTGACTTTTTTGGTATTATTAAAATTAACAGAGTTAGGGTGGTTAGGGTGGTTAGTTAAGGGATGATATGTATAACTTTAAAAAATAATAGCGTGCTGAAAAGTTGAATTTAAACATTTTTTTCTATTTACTCAGAAAAATATAAACTTTAGTTTCAGAGAAATGGATTTTTTTTTAAATTGTTAACAAAAAAGTTATAACAATTTTAATTTTTTTATTTTCAATTAAAACCACTTTGAACGATGAAAGGAATTTTTTTTTATACCATTCTGTTCATCATTTAATATATTGAACATTTGCTTTTGAATTTTTTTTACGCATCATCAATTTTTATAACTTTTTTATTAACAATTTAAAAAAAATCCATTTCTCTGAAACGAAAGTTTATATTTTTCTGAGTAAATATAATTTTTGTTTTAAATTCATTAACTTTTCAGCACGCTATGGTTTTTCAAAGTTGTACATATCATCCCTTGACTTCTAACCACCCTAACTCTGTTAATTTCAATAATACCAAAAAAAATCAAGAGATGATTTTTATATAAAACTTCATGCTTTATAATTTTTATTTAAAATTTTTTTTACTGGCTCTTACACATTTTGAGTAAATTTGAAAAACACTTTATTATATTTTTTTTCACCCCTTCTCGAGGGTTGAAAAAAAAATTTATTTCATTAATCGTGTTCAAATACTTCGACTTATTTGATTGGACTATAAATAACTCTTTAAAAAACCTTACCTGGTGGTAGGGTTTTCTTCGCGTTGCGAATGAAAATGTTACAATGCCGGCATCGTCTTCTTCTGGCTGAATTACTCAGAAAACTGTGGAAATGGCAAGAGATTTACATTTTTCAAAAAAAACGAAGAAGAATAAGGGAAAAACATAAACGAATAAGTTAACTCTTTTCTCTGAGTGACGGATACTTTGTTCATTTGATTGAAACATATTTAATATGCCGAATAATTTTTTTTGCATCTTTGAAATCTTTAAAAATAATTTTGAGATTTAAACCAAGCTGGCCAGCTGTGCAAACAATATATATATTTTATTTTACATCATCTTGCTTACTTATGTCATTATAATATTTGCTTTCAATTAAATCTTGAATTAAGTGTAACTTATAAGAAAATAATAATACATTTCACATGTTTTCGTTAATCCGTGAAATATTTAACTTCTAACGTTAATTTACAACGTAAAATAAAAAACGGACATTGTCAGGTAACATATGCAGCTATAATAATGACGGAAATGCATGTGAATGTTCTCACCATAAAAATAGGTATCAATTTATGACTGAAATTATACTAATAAATTATGTACCTATTAAAGAGGATAAATTATACTCTACGGTCTAATGTTCTCTTGCAAATTTAATCTTTATGACCACACTGTCGAATCATCATTTATGCATTCACTATTCCGACATTTCTCATCGCTGTCTAATGAAAAAGAGCTTTTCCTTTGAAGATGACATAGACGAAGTAATTTGTAATTTTCATATACAGGGTGTTTCACGCGAAAATGGACACGGCTTAATGACAGAGAGAGGATACCGAAAGTAAAGCCTGTTCGCTGATAGAATCCCGGTCGTATAGTGTAAGGAATATCGTCCGGAGCTCTACCTTCCTTGTCGTTATTGAAATATTGTTTGTAACCTAATCTGTAACGTAAGTTTTAATCTTTGTGGTCAAGTTACGACCGACGTGCGGCATTTCTATTGTTCGATAGCAAACCAATTTGTGTAACGCGTGTCGTCATCAAATGCGGCTGGCGATTCCAGAGGTGGGTCGATTTTCTAGGAAGTCGGGTATAGCAGGTACAGTGCACTTATTTCAATTAGTGGCTAAGAGGGCAATTTTAGTCTTGTTCTATTGTTAAAATAGTAAACATGCGTCCTGGTGAATTTTTAAATCCGCAATCATAGCAGTTAGTTTTGAATATGTTGGAATATTTTCAAAAGGAAAATGAAAATGGTGGACCTTTATTGTCAATAAAAGCAGTTCAAAGGCGAGTGAGACTTTAAAAATCGATGAAAAGACTGTAAGAAAAATAGCGACAAAGAAAATGTGGAACCTCAAGCTTCGGTTAAACGGAATCGTAAAAAGTTACACGACGCTGTAAAGTATGAAATGAAAAATGTTATCTGAAAATTTTGAAACATGGCTGACAGAGAGACTTTTGTCGGGGTTACAAAACCCAAGCATTATTGTTTTAGATAATGCTAAATACCACTCTGAGGTTGAAGAAAAAAAAAACCAACTCGATCTTGGACGAAAGAAAGAATACAAACGCGGTTAAAGACCAAAAACATAGATTTCAGTGATACCGTATTTAAAGCCGATCTGCTCCAAATAGCTGGAACTAACGGAACAGAGCAACACTTAGAGAGCATGGACATAAAGTACTGCTGCTTCAACCATATCAGTGTCAGTTCAACCCAATAGAACTTGTTTAGGGAATTTGTAAGGAGTATTACGACAACACATCGGGAAAGATGGTTTTAGTGACGAAGCCGTTCTTGCTATGTGGAATAATGCTTTATCTCAAGTATCGAGCACAAATTGGTCCAAGTGTGTCACACAAATAAATTGATTTTAGAGACATATGATCGAGAGGTTCATACTGAAGAAGTTATGCCACTCATTATAAGTGTTAATATAATGAAAGCGACGATGAAGACTCGGAAGAATTAGACATTGACGGAGAAAACTAAATTTATTTATTTATCTTACACTAGGTATTTGTATTTTATTGCCATATTTGTTTTATATAGTTCGGCAAAATTAGTATTAAGTATATGTTTATTTTAAGATTGCATATACTTATTTGACAAAATTCTATTAAAGAATAAAAAAGATTTAGCTGCAACTACTTAAGTGTATTTATTTTGTATATTCGCTCTATCATATTTTTTACTTGAAACCAAAACAATTCAATATTATAATTTATTTATTTAACTTAAATTACTATAAATGTACAATAGGTGTATTATACATTATATGCTTATAATTCAATCTCCTTTAAATAAATTTAATTAAATACATCAAGTAAAATATAAAACAAAGCGACGCCACTGTGCATTCGAAAACACCAACCTTAGTTCAGACGTTCGTGACGTCACACCGGGACTCTTTCAGCAAACAGGCTATAATCAGAATCAACCATAGAAGAAGCTAGTTTAGAAATACAGTTTTATATATTTTTATCAAAATTTCCTTTGTAAAACAATTGAATAATAAATTCATATTTAGCACACATAATATACTAGTGATTCTGAATAACACGACACAAAAAAGAAATCCAGGTCCGGACTCGAAAAAAAAAAACAGTTTTTGTTGTTCTTCAAGAAAACAATATCCTGTATGTGTTTTTTTTTAATTTCAATATGTAATTCGAAAAGTACATAAAAAACTGAGCAAAATGGCTTCATTCATTTTTTTATCACACAATAAATAACATAATATTAGACTTGAAAAAATATCGACGAATGATACGTGAAAAAAATTCTTCCAAAATTAAATTATGCATTTACTTTTTTTCAACAATAATTATTATGCTTTAATTATCAATTTTCATGGAAGGGGTAAAATAAATAAAAAAAAATAAGTGTTAGAGGCCACCGAGGTTTCAATCTTGTAGGTTATTTTTTATGGGGTCACTTAAAGAGGAGGTCTACAATGTGGACATTAATGGCAGGGATCAAATAATTCAAAGGATTGTTGACTGATGCAACGATATTAGAAACAGTCCAGATGTGATAAGAAGATCAATCGGTCATCTCGTGAACCGCACCAGAAAATGTACTGAAGCTGAGGAGGGCATTTTGAACATAACATTTAATTATAATTATAATTTGTAAATACGTTTTATGACAACATTTTCAATTGTTTTTTGTACAATTATTCCGTTGATAGTTTATTATTTTGTTGCTATGGGCATTATTCATACGCAACTTTTTTGCTGCCGTTATTGTTGTTGTGAATAGATATGTTTGTTGTTTAACTATTTTCTAATAAATTAGAGGAATGAAATAGATGAATTGATTCGGTGGCCTGTAACATTTATTATTTTATTTATTTTACCCCCTCCATAAAAATTGGTAATTAAAACATAATTGTTGAAAATTATTATAGTTGAAAAAAAGTAAATGTCTATTTAATTGTCGAAGCATGTTTTGCGCCTATCATTCATCGATATTTTTTCAGGTCTTATACAGTGTGTCCCAGGATGTAGTTGACATGAGGAAAAACATCTCTAGTATTGATTTTACGACGAAAAGTTATTCTTTATCAAAAATTCTGCTTGTCGAAAAAATGAATTTATCATATAAAAATTTTAGATCAGATGTACAGGGTGTTAATACATTAAGAAAACATCAAAATGCCTCAAGAGAGAAGTACCTTTATTATTTTGGACAAAATGTTTATAAAACAAAGTTCCAAAATAAAGCCTAAATACAAATTATGAAGTCTAAATTTTGACTTTTACATTTGTCAACTAACATTTTTTTTTTCAAACATTAACATAACATAATAACATTAACTTCGATTGTGGAAAAACCATTTATTCTGCATAGCCCCCTCAAACCTCAACACATTTTTCCATCCTTTTAATAAATTCACCATAGACCTTACGAATGGTTGAGGGTATATTCACTCCATTCACCGCGTCTTGTATTCTTGCTTTTAGTGTTTCTCGATCTTGCGGCAGGTCATCTGCATAAACTTCCTTTTTTAAAACACCCCACAGAAAAAGGAGGAGGAGGATGAGGAGGAGGCTATGTAGAATAAATTGTTTTTCCACAATCGTTGAAGTTAATGTTATTATGTTACGTTAATGTTTGAAAAAAAAAATGTAAGTTGACATAAACGTAAAAATCAAAATTTAGACTTCATAATTTGTATTTATTTATTTTGGATTATAAACAACTTTGTTTTATAAACATTTTGTCCAAAATAATAAATAAAGGTACTCCTCTCTTGAGGCATTTTGATGTTTTCTTAATTTATTAACACCCTGTACATCTGATTTAAGATTTTTATATGGTAAATTTATTTTTTCGACAAGCAGAATTTTTTATAAAGAATGACTTTTCGTCGTAAAATCAATAATAGAGATGTTTTTCCTCTTGTCAACTCCATCCTGAGACACACTGTATAGTGGTAATTAGTGGAATTTATTTCAAAGGCGGCAAGAGTGTAGCAAAAAAAATAATGAAGCCATTTTGTTCGGTTTTTCATGTACTTTTCCAATTACATATTGAAAATTGTCCTGGCCTGAATTTCTTTATTGTGTCATACATGTACTTATTCGGACTAACTAGTGTATTACATGTGCCCAATATAAACTTACTATTTCATTCTTTACAAAGTAATAACCAAAAGAAATTTTGGCGAAAGTACGTATGTCGGCAGCGAGGGCCCAACTAGCTCCTTCTATGGGTGATTGTGGTTACCCTTGATGTCCTATATCTGCCATTAAGTCATGTCCTTTTTCTCATAAAATATCCTGTCTACTAAAAAAGCCACATTTTTCTTATATTTTGACTGCATTTTGGATCTTGCATTCCCCAAAAGTATTAGTTATAGAAAGTTCTGCCAGTGCTCAGTTGATTTGGAAAAGAGTAATTGCACTTTTTTCATCTGTTGCATGAAAATGGAATTATAGTAAGAAAATCAACATAAAGGTAAAGAGCCTCATGTATGGCCTACGTCAGGCGCGCAGCCAGGGGAGGGCATGGGGCCCGGGCCCCCCCCAAGCCGTCTTCCATAAACCAAAAAATAACGAAGCATAATCACTATTAGTACAAATAGTCCCTTCAAATGAGGAAATATTTAAGAAAATTTTCCCATAGTTATAAGACCTGTAATAAGTTAAGTATTTGGGTTGTCTAAACATGATTTTTACCCCCCGGAGTTCTAAAAAAGGGTGGTTTTTGAGAAATATATACATTTATATGAATTTTAGCGTTTTTTTGTCTTTTTCTCTATTTTGAGGAAAAACTATGTATTTTTGTGAAAAATACCAAGAGAGCAAAGTAGTAGAGCATAAAATTTCCTCTTTTTTTTTCGAATTCTGCTTAGAGGGCGCGAAAGAAATAACAACATATAGACCTTTGCGCCTTTTTTTAGATTTTGAGCCAAAATTATGCATTTTTATGAAAAATTACATGAGATCAAAGTTGTGGAACATAAAATTTACTATCTTTAAGTGTTTTTTAGTTTTTTTTTTTTTTTTTTTTTCATAAAAATTATAGATTTTTTATGTTCTACAGCTTTGATCTCACGTAATTTTTCATAAAAATGAATAATTTTGGCTCAAAATCTAAAAAAGGCGCAAAAGTCCATATGTATATTTATTTCTTTCGTGCCCTCTAGCGGCGAAACTAAGCGGAATTCGAAAAAAGAAAATGGTAGAGACAAAACTTATAGGAAATTTTATGCTCTTCAACTTTGCTCTTCTGATATTTTTCACCAAAATGCATAGTTTTTCCTCAAAATAGAGAAAAAGACGAAAATAAAACGCTAAAATTCATATATATGTATAATTTCTCAAAAACCACCCTTTTTTAGAACTGCGGGGGGTGGAAATCATGATTAGACAACCCAAATACTGCACTTCTTACAGGTCTCATAACTGTGGGAAGATTTTCCATAAAACAGCAATTTTTTGACTAATTTGAAGGGACTAAAAGCAGTATCCAAATTATCTATTGAAATTAATATTTTGTAATTAATGCCAATATTATCTAGTAGAGGAATCTATACACATCCGTTTTCAACCATTTTCTGAAAAGTTTTCCTCAACCTCTGGGGAGGCCGGTTTTATTGCCCCCCCCCCCCAGATGAATTTTCTGGCTGCGCCACTGGCCTACGTTGCATTGAGGCTTCAACTTTGATGGTATCTACCTCCAAAACTGGTGTATCGTAGGAAATTTAATTTGAAAAAATAGTTTTTTCAAAATATCTTGTTAGCTATTGATCGTATGTAAAAATATATAAGCCAACTTGTAGATCGTTCAATTCTTTATAATTAGTATTTCAATTTTGTTGCAAAAGTTTTCCCCAACCCTTCGGCGGAACAAGATGAAAATATAATCTAGTTCTAGATCTCGTTAAAGTATATATGTGTACCAAATTTCAAGTCAATATCTTAAACGGTTCCAGAGTAAACGTGCGCACAAAAAAAAGTTAGACAGACCGACAGACAGACAGAAATTTTTTTTTTCGCTCAAACTTAAGATCTCGACGTTTCATGACATTTTAAGCCTATTTGGACAATAAAAATTTTTTAAAATTTTTTTGTCGTTACTATACTTCCACTGGACGTGGAAGTAATAGACGTAAATTCATTTTTTTATTTGCTTTGTATACATTTTATGTGAAAAAAAAAGGAAAAAAATTGAATTTCGCACCATTATCAGTCAGCCACTTTGAATTTTCCGATTTTCTCTTCAAATTCGTAATTAGTGACCTCGAAAACCCCTGAATATAAAATTTGGACGATATTTAATAATTTTAGAGCAATTATTAAATTTTTTTTAAACGGATGCAAATTATGCACTTTAGGATGCGTTTAATGGCTACAATCGGCCCATAAAGGGTCTTAAATGACCGAATATGTTACTTAAGGCTTGTATAATACTAAAATAAACCATTTTTCTCAAATTTTTATGAATCTTAAATGAATATCTTTGAAAAACCCTTGAAAAATGCACAAAAACAGCAAAAAAGCATGCATTTTTAGGTACTTTCCCCGTCATTCTGTGCGTACGGACTATGATTTCTCAAGTTTTTATACCTAAAAGATGCATTCTATGCAATAAAATCTTTTGGAGATAAAACTTCTTGAAAATCACCTTTTTTATTAATTCCAACGGCATATAATTTCCACATAGTGAAGTGCAAATATAGTATCAAAATTTTCTTTTCGTTGTGAGAGACTTGGATTTTCAAAATATTTTCATTAGCTACTGATCGGTTATAAAAATGTGTAATTGCAAATAGAGCATCAAATTATACAGAATTTAGTGGTCAATAACAAATTTGAGTGTACGATGAATTGGGTAAGAGATATTTTGAAAAAAATATTTTTTATAACTTCATATGCTGTAGTTCGCAAATTATTAGTTCTACAAGAAGAATTATTGTACAAACAATGGGTACTCAATATATCAACAAAGGTTGAAGGGAATAATATATACTAAAAAGTTATGCTTTGACGAATAAAACAACGGATGTGCCCTTTCTGGCACCCTGAGATTAAAAAAAGGTTTTTCTCTATGCTATAAGAGAAAGAACCAGCCTGTTTAACATGTAGTAATTTAATACTTTATGGTATTATATTTGGCCATAGTAAATTGCCGTTGTTCTTTAGCAGTCAAAGTTTCTCATTTTCTAGTAGTAAGCCAATGTTAAAATTTATCATTCTCTTAATTATTTTTGAAAAGATTTATGTATTTTCAAGAGTCCCTTTCCAAAGGTTTCTTTCCGAATTTTTCTATACACAACCTTTTTCATATTCACAATGCCTTGATAGACGTTTCGTGATCCATAGATTATTTTAGTTGATCTTCTTTTACTGTATGGTACGTCTATAAAAAACCATCGACAACCGGTTTGTATTTTGGCATTATGTAAAAATATTTAGAAATATTTTTACATAATTGATTTATTAAAATTACTTATCTACTGACATCAGGAAAAATAGGAAAAATAAATTGTAATGTTTTGCCAATTGGAAATTATACACGTAAGGTGGCTAATTTTGAGAAGCAAGTGTGAGCTTGCAACACGCCAGAAAATTGTATACTTATTGATAATATTCTACGTAAAATTTACCACAAATAAAATCCTATGCATATGATAGATAAATGCAATGGTTTTCGAGCAATAAGTGAACAAATTAGAGGGTTGGGCTTCGCATGTTCTCAATGTATATGTACAAGGTACAAGATACGTACAAGGTATTTCAGTAATGTCACGATAAACTTTGAGTGATGATTCCTCTAGCAAAAAAAAAATCAAAAATGAAAGAATACATTTTTTGCTAAAATATTTCCGTCGAGAGGTGAACCACTCTGCAAAAATATGTACACGTAGTGCAAAAATCGGGAATTATATAGGTAATTCGAGTATTGCAGCAAAATGTTGCGTAATTTGGATGTAATGCAAGGTAATGTAAGATAATGCGACGTAATATAAGATATTGCAATGTAATGCAAAGTAATGAGAGAATTTTATAATTTTGTATGATTTGTAACAGTCCTTATTTATTCTAACGCTTTACATTCAGTACTATAGACAGAACGTAGAAGTAGAGAAATCAAGTCAATAAATAACCATTTTTACGAAATCTTTAAAAAACATATTGCGTCATTTAAGCTACTTAGTTAATGTCTTTGACGGGAGAAAATATCTTTGACAAAAAATAAAATTTTTAAGTAAGTCGGTTTCATATTCAAATGCAGCTAAAGAATATGTATTACCAAATCCTGTACATAGCAGAAGTTTTTTTTAGGTAACTCGGAAAATTAATATACTTCTAATTTAATGGATTCGGAATATCAGAGATTTTATCCCCGGCCATTTTCCTGAAATGAAGAGACTAACATTTTATTTGACGGCAATTTGTATTCTCTAAGTTGATTAAATTTTATGATTTATGCTCTTTAAACTACTATATCGAGAGCTGTACAGCTGTACAGTTTATTTAAATTTTTTTTTCAATATTCAGATTTTTTTTATTGTCGAAATAATTATATACGGCAAAATCTCTCAGACAGGTTTAGTATTTGTTGGTGAATTTTAAACCCTTCATTATGTTGGTTGCAACTCTAACAGGAACAAATTTTAAACTCTCACTATACGGAAAATATCAACAATACACTTTATAAAGAAATATGATACGTAGGCCCCTCGATAGAATCCTAAAATATAGCAAAAAATTCTATAAATCCGGTCCGGATTCCGTGTTTAAAAAAAAAATTTGGTTCTCGAATTGATTCTATACGGGGAGGAAATACTGTATTATAAATTTTATCACATAAAGATTCACTTAGGAAGTTCTATATACACGAGAAGCTAAATACATTTTTTATATTTATTAATAGAGATAGCGAAAGAGTTAAATGCAAAAAAATCTAAAACTATTTACACAAAACTCCCCTCTCTGTTTACGTTTGTCAGCTTTTGTTTTGTAACGGTATCCCGAAATCTGCTCGGGCGCCAAATTATGTAATGGTTTGTTGTCGGGTAGCTGGTTTGGAGATTAATCAGGGTCCAGATTAGTTAATAAGACAGCCCAATAAAAATATAAACAATTTATTTTCTTCTTCAAACAAGTAATGTGTGCAGTGTTACATAACATACAAGTACAGGTTATACAGGCATCGGGCGACGGGCGAATATCGTCGACTCAAGAAGTTTCCCAGCTCAACACGCTGTAGGAGGGTCTCCAAGTCAGGCTCATCCGCTCTAGTTCTGACGCCGAAACAGTGTCGGGGAATGACTATCGACTCGAGAGGTCCCAGCTCACCACGCTGAAGGATTCCCTAGGTCAGATTGCATTCGTTCCGTCGTGTTCGCGTTGAGAGATGCACAAAACTGTAATATGTCCACATCACCACACTGAAGACAGATTGCCAGAATTGTCCACACTGAATTAGTTGATTTGGGGCCGGGTTTTTATATCCGAGAATCCTCGCTTACTGGTGACGTAGAACTGCGTATAGTTTAGTGTCGTGTGCAAATCCGTGCCTCTAGACGGGAGTTGGGTAGATTTGCGTGCCGTGTGCATATTGGTGTCGTGTGTAAATCCGGAAACTTTAGTAATGGAACATGAATTTATGAATGCTTCATTACAGTTTATTATTTTTTTCTTTTAGGTGCCCACTCTCTTTTATTTCCCTTAAAGTATATCACATTTTTTTTCCTCGGCAATAGTGTTAAATATATTCCAAGTATTATTTCCCCCATCATTTCTTAATTAATTTTTATGACCACCCTGTATGTTTTCAGTAACCGTATAGCAAGTTTCTTCCGTGGCAATTATGTTAACTAGATGCCAAATTATCCTTCGTCGCATTTTCTTGTGAATTATTTATTTTAGAGTATCTGTATTTTTAATTAAAACTATAGCGGGTTTCTTGGTTGGCAATTGTTAACTAACTACTTGCCAAATATTGCCTTTAATAACTTGTTATTAATTGCTTTTTTACAGTGTCCATCCTGTACATTTTTCACTGACGGTTTTCTGATTCTTTCTTTGGCAATAGCATCAACTATTTGCTAGATACTGTTTTTTTTCCTTCGTCAATTAGTCTTAGATACAGCTTCAACAGATAGACCCATGGATAAACAGACCGGTTATAGTGACCTGAATTTTCGTAATCTATGTATATATAATTCTAAACGCGAATAAGGAATATTGGCCTACCTCTACTATCTAGGAATAAGGAGTAATGCATGAGTATTGCGAAGGTAACGTGGGGATTTTATAATTAAGCACACATATGAAGACGTATGATGTGGAAACTGTGTGTTTCTTCATTTTAATGTTTTTCGATCATTTTTGGTACGTCTGCACACAGAATTCATTGGGGTTAGATCAGATAAATTTATATTCCTCTGCTTTCTATGGAGTTTTATTGAGAATGTTTTAAATTATGTTGATTTCAGATATAGGTCGATAAAAATAGATAACTTGGAATTAGATAGGGTCAGTTTGTATTCTTTTGTATTCTATTAGGTTTTATCAATAATTTTTGGTACATCTGCATTTAGATCGAGGGGGTGGATCGAGCTAGTTTTTATTTTACTGTTTTCTATCGTATTTTACCTATCAATTTTGGTATATCAACGTAGACCTTGATATAATAAAGTTTATTGTGAGCAAATCGGGCCGAAGAGCCTCTCAATGTACTTTCCAGATTTATAGAGATATATGAAACCAGTCGGACCCGGTAGGGTTTCACCAGGTTTCCTCGAAGTTGGAAAACCGTACCATGTTGATATCGAAAGGTTTATCGCTAAACTCACCGGCCAATCTCGAAAATTCGAGACAGCAGGTGAACACAAAAACGGCAATTTTCTTTACCAGAACGTTTCTTTGTGTTAAGAATAACAAATTTTCTTGTAAGGCTAGTGTTTTCCATTACGATTAATAAGCCGTTAATAAGATCAGGACTTAGATAAGGAATATTTGCATTAAGCAGTATTCAATCACGAACAGTTACACATCTAGAGTTCTTGAACTTTGAAGAAATGCCTATATGAGACACCCTTCATACTAGTTTGAACAATAAATATAAAAAAAATATCCATAAGATCTTGATGAAATTTGGGTAGAGGGTAAAGTGTTTTTGAATACAGTGCCATTTCTTATCAAAGTTATGAAACTCCAATGTTGCGTAATAACATGATGGATATAGAGGAGACACAAAAACTGAGTCGAAAATCGCTCGCAAACTCGTAAAATCCATAATTTTTTTATAAAAAACTACTCAGACATGCTTTGGACTATGAGGAATCATATCAGCAATTGAAAAATGCATTTGGCCATCTACTTTGGGAAATGATGTTGGTAGCCCTGTCACGTGTACAGCTGAAGCGTGCTCGCGAAAGAAGTTCAAATTTCATGTCGCATAGTAGTCCAGTCAAATTATCCCACGGTGATATCTGAGGATAGTTTTTCGCATAGAACACGATACGCGTGGTCCCGGAGCGATCCGAGTGAGATTTGACTCCTGAAAAGCCAAAGAACTTCTTTTTTGGGAGGTTTTTGAAAAAATAATTGCCTGGAAAATCGCGGGATTTCTTGCATATGTGATGGTGGGAGAATGTATATGGATGTCGCCACAATGGTCTGGCAAGAGTTCCAATCCCTAGGGATGGGGTTGGAGGAGGTTGAACTATCCCTAGAGGGCGAAAGAATCAATAAAGAGTTTTTTCTTTCCTTTTGCATAAAAATGAGTCCTAAGGGGTGAAAATTGATTTTTTACCCCGCAGGAATAAAAATCCACTCCACTCCAGTATATAGTTTATTTTATACAAATTTGGATGTTTTTTGGCCTTTTAGGGGTGAAGTCCTACACGGATCGCATACCTGGATCGATTTAGTCATTCCTCCTCTTTCCGTAATTTGACTGAATGTCGATCAATAAATCACTAAATAAAATAAATAAATAAAGTAGTTTTTTATTAACTTCTTAGTTTTTTATTGACACAAATCACAAGATAATAGGATGGCGTGAGCCGTGGTAGACGACTACCTTAATGCCAGTGGTACTTACCTTATACGTAAAAGTAAATCGTGCCGCATTTGAATAAAATATTAATCATATAAGTATTCGCAGTCGGCCACGTCCGTTTGCAACTTCTATTTGTTGTGATATGCTGTTTCTTTTTTTTTTAACTTTTAGTTCTGCTTTTTCAAAATCAGTGTCAAAATATCCTGTTTTTAGAGCAGAAGCAGTTACTGAACATAACTTGTAATTACATTATCTAATATTATAGTATATAGAACAGTATAATGTAAGCACTTTTCACCCCATTTAGCACCTATCGATTTGTTCCACTGTATTCCGGATATACTATAATTTCAATTAGGTAAAAAATAGTTGAAAAATACTTATAAGGTCAGTACAAAAATCAATGGAAAAAAAAGTTGTTCACTGAGTAACTCTGCGTTGCTTAGTATATTGATAACCAAAACTGAAAATAAAATAACACAGGCCCACAGAGAAAAAAGTTGTCTGCGCCAGAGTACTGACCATACCTATCCCTTGTATTTTGAGTCGCTGAACACGAACCTGACCTTAGTTTTTCCGCAGGACGTCAGGTTTTTTTTAACAGCAAATAAATATATAAATATTACGGTTCAACAGACTTTTTTTGCTGTTAAAAAAAACCGGACGTTTTGAGGAAAAACTAAGGTCAGATTCGTCATCTGCGTGGGGGTACTGACCACACCCATCCGTTGTATTTTGAGCCGCTGAACACGAATCTGATCTTAGTTTTTCCCCAGCACGTCAGGTTTTTCTTTTAACAGCAAATAAATATATAAATATTAGACTTTTTTGCTTAAAAAAAACCTGACGTATAGGGGAAAAATTAAGGTCAGATTCGTGTTCAGCGGGTCAAAATACAAGGGATAGGTATGGTCAATACCCCGGCGCAGACAACTTTTCTTTTTTGTGGGCCTGTGTAATTTATAAAAAATAAAAGGTATAGGGTTACCTGATAAAATTTCATGTAAAACATTTTTTAAATTAATACAAATAGCAACTTTTGTAAAACGAATTTTATAGTAAAATCGTATTTTTTTATTTAAAAAAGTAATCATGAAATCTCCCCCAAATTTTTATTTGATTGCAAATCAACTAATTGTTTTGGTTTTCGGTTATTAAAGAAATTGATTTAGACTATTGCCGCCGCCTTAATAAAATTTTGTAGCAAAACAATTTTTCTATTCGTTTCCTCAGAAATATGTAAGACTCGTAAATAATATCACTATTATTAAAGAAATGTGCAACAAAATTACTTTAACCTGCTGTTAAAGCAGAATACTTTAAATAAACTTACCAACAATGGAACTTATGACCCAATGTTAACAACCTTTCATGTAATATCTTGAAACCTTCTACCTACTTACGTATATTTTTTACTGTTAAGTGTAACACTAATCCCTGAAATGCTACGGTACGTCCTTTCAACCTCAACACATGTTCTTGGTCATGGATCTCGGATCGTGGTTATATTCCTAGAAAGCCATTGCTGTAACGGAGCCAGGCAGTCTGAGTAAGGCACTTTTAAATGAAAGCTTTTGAGCCGAGGGCGTGTTTAAATACTTGTAAACTACTATAGGTACTCTGTAATAATGAAAGCATTGTGTTCGATTGTATTACCGTTTTATTTGCCCTAGAGGCAAGGCACAATCTGCTGTTGTAAAATGTGTCAATAATTATTTAGTTTTCTATACAATGGTTTTCTGTAGGAGATGATTTATTTTATCATTTTAATTCCTTTCTCTGCTTTCATTAAAGTATATATAATACTAAAAACTAAGTTAAGTTTACTCTGTGACTAGTATGATTTTTTCTAAATGTGTATTTCCGTGCGAGAGTATTTTATAACTATACTCTCTCTGAAAAGTGAAGAGACTAAGTCATTCAGACAAGAATCGTCCATTGGCGTACTCTTTATATTCATCGAAGTTCTATCGACAAAAATTAGTTCTTAATGAATTTTTTTTATTAATCTAAAATAACATATTAACGCCATAAATTAGCACAGTGATTCATAACACAGGCACACAAAAAAAATAAAGGACATGTACTTTTTTATCGTCTATCTTATATGTATTTTAGGGCGCTCAATAAAGGTATGGGTAAATAAAACACCTAGATTAAGTGATGCCGTTTAATTATAGTCTATTAAGCTCGTATGCTTCACAAAGAAGAGTAAAAATACTACTGAGTTATATTATATTTTGAAACAACTATATAGCTCTACATCAGCAATTTTAAAGTCCTACATTCTGTTAACTATAAACATTCAATAAATGATGTCATTCAGTTACATTGTAGAATCGAGTGATTCTTGTTTATAATTCGTGGAATCCAACACTCAAACCGAATCTGAGGTCAGAATTGGGTTGTTGACGAATTTTCAAAAATGGTGAAATATGGTAGTGGAGGACTTAATTTAGTTATATGTATATTTAATTTGGAAGAAAAATTCTTAGCGCAACATATTTTAAAAAATTGTTAAACTTCGACTATTTTAATGTGCCGCGAAAACGGTAGTGACATCATAACGGCAGTTAGATGTGAACTTATAAGCAGAACAGATGAAGACGAATAATTTGACATTGCTGACAAGAAAGAAAATAACCTCATATGTCAAAAGTAAATTTGACGTTTAGCTAGCAGTGATTGATGTTTGCAGTTATTGTTAATATTTTTTTACAAAACGACTAAGGCAGTGTATCTGTAAAAGCTAATTCTGACATTCTACTTGCGGTAGATATATTTATGGTCAGCGAATTTTTAAAAAGAGACGATCGTTTTGACATTGCGATGGTTGGAAGTGCAAAAGCTGCAAGGTACTTACGTTACAGCTGCTATAGACAGTACAAACTATTGTAATTTCTGCAAGAACTTCCTTTATCTTATCTTATTAATATTACATAATGTCTAATATGTATTTTATTATTTAATTTAGATGAATTTGTTAACTATACTTTGTATTTTATTAAATATTTCCTTTTCATTGTTTTATTTCCTATTAACTATATTCATGCGTACCTAACTGAAAACAACAAAATAAGTTTATCTACTAAAGAAATTATTTATTATCCATTGATACTCATTTCTAAGAAGAGTCAGAATGAGACTTACGAAGATATCAAGAAAGGTCTGTATTATAACAAAAAGTAATAAATAGGTAATAAGTACTTTATGCTAGTATCTATCTAAGCAATAAACAATGATATGTATTTATAACACACATAATTTAAGGGGCATTTATAACTACAATCCAACGCATTCGTAGCCATTTCCGACTGATTGTGTTCACCGACTTTAGACGACTTTCACAGTTTGTTTCATATAGTTTTTCAACGGCGAGTTTTTAAATTTCCTTTTTTAATTTATTGATCATCCTAGTATTATGGGGCGTCTAGGGAGCTTCATAAATAATCAATAGCTAACAAAAACAACTGCACTTTATTCCAACATAAACTAGATAAAATACATAAAAGCAGGTTAAAGCCATTTCCCTCCTTTTAGGAAGTCAAAGCATGAATAACATTCTAATCTAGAGCCGTTAAGAATACAGTAATACACCCTGTTTTATCCACCAGTTTGGCGGGTAATTTAAATTTGTAACAGCTAGAATGCCACACAAGTCTTGTAATGTGGCCGTTTTTCCTACAACATAAATCCATATTAAAAATCACATTCCTACAATAAGATACAACTTACCACAAATAAAACGCTTAGAATACATTGTAATTTGTTACTTTACTTGACATTGAAATGGTCTCCACAATAAGAAGACTTGGTCCTTCTCTGGTGGCTTTGAATCATTCATTATTACGTTCAGCGTTTATTATTGGAACACAACAGTTTTTCTGGTGAATTGGTGGTATTATTTACACAGTACGGCAGAAAACACTATCTGTACTTATATTTATCCATAACTAGATGCTGTTAAACATTGACATACTACACAATGGACTACGCGTTCCTTAGGGTACGGACATGTCGAAGAAGTCACGACTCTATCCGTGCATCTCGGAGTTTTAGCCAATTAAGTGCTACGACGCTGGGTGGACATGCCGGAGAAGTTTATCAATCCGTTCCGTTTTTCGAGGGAATTGACCTGCTTTTATTGTATCTCATGTAAATAATTTCTATTTCTGCAGTGTGTCGCCGTTTGTTTGGAATCACCATCATAAAACATGTATTTTAGGTCCGATTTAGGACTTTTTTTTAACGTAGATCTCTGAAAAGTGCATTCTTGTGATACATTAAATTTTATAAAACGCAAAAGGTCGACCTATTGCGTTTGTTATTGTGGGTGGAAAATTATGAAATGTAACGAAAGTTGCATGGCGCATGGCAATAATTATTATTGCAATCAGAAATTAAAATAATTAAAACTTAATACAAATTGACAATTACAGTGGATTTTCATTGGCAATTTCAGAATTTTTATTTCCTTCGGAAAAAATCCAAAAATAGGTATTTTTTTCACGAAATTTGGAACAAACCCATTTAAGTGCGTATTGTTATGGCGGAAACCGGAACGAGAGGTTGGGGGTGAAACTTTCGAATTATACAGAAATATGCCCTTCTTATGGGACATTTCAAATACAAATTATTTAAATGGGGATATGCGCAATCAGTGAATAGGTGTACTATTAGATAAATATAAAATTTAATTAGTTGGCATGATTTAATATACGTTTACTATCCGATTAAAAAGTACTGGCACCCCACTATCTGTCTATTCTATTTTTTGTTGAATTTTTATTGTATCTTTTAAAATACATTAGGAGAACACTGTACATTACTGAACAAAATTAATTGATGAATTAGTTTGAAATAATAAGAAATAAAATATGATCTCATGTTTCTTTACAATAATTAGCAATTATATTAGCAATCGAGAAAATTGTTATCTTTCGAAATAGATACCAAGTATATCAAAAATAAATGAAAATACAGGATGGAAGAAACTTGTTATTTGAATTTTCTTTTTTACTATTAGTAGTTTTCGAGAAAAATACATGTGAAAATGTGGAGTGTGCATTTTTTTATCAACTATTATTATTATTCTCATTATTAAAATTAAACACAGATTTTAGTACTTATAAAATAGCTATAAGCTATTTTTGTAGCAAAATAAGTTACATTGTGACCGGATTAATTTTCTGGTTGCTTACGAACAAAACTACTCCATAAATAGTTAATTCGAACATTCAAAACATGACTAAAAATTAAACCCATTATTGAAAATTACGGCTAGGGCCTAGCACCGTCGCGTGGCTCTTTCCTTCGCGTGGCTCTTTCCGTCGGATAATACGAGTCGTCTGCGTCTGTATATAATTCTTTCTGCGTACTCGTTAATGTAATTCGGTGTTCACTAAAAATCATTACACATAAAAAAAATTCAATATAAATATTGTATTGTCCCCAACTGTACCAGTATAGTAACCAGAAAAGTAATGCTTCGGTTTTTATACGTTTGCCGATGGATATAAAACTCAGGTTTATAGGTATCCGTCGGATACTGCTTAGTTATAAACTTTGGCAAATAACTATGAAATGAGTGGTTCAAAATTGACTTGCAAGAATCAGCCTAAACCTACTAACAAACACATTAACTAACTAATGAACTAATATACAAATAAAAGCCTTGTAAAAAGAACATTCGTATTATTAAACACATTGATGCAACATTTTGTATCGCATCTAGGAACGGCCCTGCATACATATAATTTGTTACATTACTTCCACTTCAGTACGTGGATGTGGAAGTAAAACGAATAATGAATTCAATTGTTATTTATTTCAGATATAATAACATGTTTCTGAAAATAGACAACTGTGGTGGTGAATCTTGTCGGGCCCTGACTGAAACTGACCTCGTCAATGTTGGCTCCAGCAAACTGTGCCGGTCCGCCTGACAAACTTCAAAGCGTACCGACAACCCACTAAACATTGCATTATTACTTTAATATAACATCAACGTTGTCAGAAAGTAATTTGTCATACTATTAAATGTTACGTAATGTAACCAACATTACGTAAATATTTGTTTAATATTTCGAAATGTAACATTTCTCTGTTACGTTGTTGTAATATAAATATCATATTGCAAGAGAACATTACAAATGTTACTTCCATTTAACATTGCATAACATTACGGATACATTCTTTGTTTGCTGGGAAGGTTAATTGGTTGGTTGGTTCGATCTTCTGTAGACCTCTTTTTCTTGGGCCTGAGTTAATAAAAGGACCACCAAACCAACCACAACCTTCTCGGTACACTTTGAAACTTGCTATGACAACTCGCAAAAGTAAGCTGGTTTGCTGGAGTTCCAGCGTCTTCAAGGCGTACCGACATTGTTGGCTCCAGCAGTTTTACGAGTTTGCATGGCAAACTTCAAAGTGTACCGAAAAGGTCGGTTAGTTGGTTGGTTGGTCGGTTAGTTGGTTGGATCGTATGTATAAATCTTTAGGGGGGTCTACAGACGACCCAACTATCGGGAGCCAACATTGTCGGCATGCTTTGAACTCATTTGTAAAAGTGAACTGGTCTGCTGGAATTCCAAAAAGCGTACAATATTGGCTCCCGATAATTGGGTCGTCTGTAGACCTCTTTTCCATTCAATATACATATGTATTCTATGTAACGTAACAATTTTGGTTACATTTTATAATTATACCTACTCATATTAAGAATTATAAATTTATTTTTTATTTAATTTACTTATATTTAATTTTCAGAAATATCAGGATCTGAAAGAGAAGTAAATAAATGTTGCATAAATGCGATATAATTTTATGTAGAATCCTGTAAGTCCGTTTAAAGTAATTATCAATATCTGAAGTTTTTATTGCCGTAATCCTTCCGGGTAAAGTTTTCGTAAAATATACTCGGCACTTTTCTAAATTGACCGGCAGACGCACCCGGTGGACAAAGCACGAAGCTGATTACCTATGTTTTTCAAAATAGCCAATCAAATAATGTTTAGGTATTGCTTACCGGTGCGATCCACCCGTGAATTTAGAAATCTGCCCACTTTGTTACAGTGCAGACCACGCCCACAACCGTGTTAAAGTAAATTATACGCGGCCACAGTGCCGTCCTGTAATCTATACCCGGCCGCTAGAATAAATATAATTTTTACAGTGTTAAGTTACACCTACTTCTATCAGTGAGTGAGTGTTGATAAATTCACAATAATGGACGACATCGAAAAGAAATTGTTAGCAATCAATGACAATTAATGCGAATTTTCGGATGAAATATTTGTTAATGACAGAGGTTTTAAGATGTTAGGGCGAACGAAATAAAATCTTGAACGGTTTGAAAGTGACTATAGTGCATTTTGCGATCATTGTAATTTTTATACACTTTATATTATGTCGCGTTATTGTGCTTTATTACAGGTAACCCACTAAACAAGATATTATTACTTTAATATAACATCAACGTTGTCAGAAAGTATTTTGTCATACTATTAAATGTTACGTAATGTAACCAACATTACGTAAATATTTGTTTAATATTTCGAAATGTAACATTTCTCTGTTACGTTGTTGTAATATAAATATCATATTGCAAGAGAACATTACAAATGTTACTTCCATTTAACATTGCATAACATTACGGATACATTCTTTGTTTGCTGGGAACTTATGTTCATAATAATCGTCACATACATGTGGCTGAAGCGTACAGCATCTTGAAAATGAATAATGAAACGAAACTAATTTTCTTAAATTACTTTGAAGACAGCATAATACTAAGTGGTGCCAAAAATTTTCATGATATGAAGTTATTCAACGAAGCCTAAGAAAACGTCTTTCAAAAAATATTACCGCAAATATGCCCAATGCTAAAGTTAAAATAAATTTTGTTACTTTAGGTACTCATTTTGTCAACTTTTACCTTTAAATTTATGTTACCTGCATTTTGATTAAAGTAAAAACTTCATCTTAAACAGATTTATATTTTCTACGCACTTTCATTAATGAAATATTAAGTACATAAACAAAGCAGAATGTACAACTGATATCGTGAATCGAGATACACATAGGCAATAGACCCTTGTGTACGTTTTATTAAAATCTCTATACACAGATATATTTTCCAGTTAACCTATAGGGGCTAGCCATAGGCGTGGTGTACACTGACAAGGAATATTTTACAAAAACGCTTCCGTCGTAATATCTACGACGTCGGTATCTACTTACTACACTTTACCTGTTGATTCAGATTGTCTTCCTAGTTTTATTTCCACATCCAGTGGAAGTACAGTAACGACAAAAAACATTTTGAATATTTTTACTGTTCAAATAGGCTTAGAATGTCATGAAGCGTCGAAATTTTAAGTTTGACCAAAAAAAAAAATTCTGTCTGCCTGTCTGTAACTTTTTTGTGCGCACGATTACTCTGGAACGTTTAAGATATTGACTTGAAATTTGGTACACGTATGTATTTTAACGTGATCTGGAATTAGATTATATTTTCCTCTTATTCTGTTGAGGTTTTTGGTAAATAAGGGTAAATGGGTGTAAACAGATAAATCTAGCAGATATGAGTTCATAAAATTGGTATTGGTATTTAGTGGTGATATTTAGTATTAGTATTTATACAAGAGAAGCTATAAAAGGTCTCGAAAAATTTTTTGGCATTAGCCACCCCCATTACCACCCCCACACCGTTATTAAAGGGGGTGAAAAAAATTGTGATTTAGTGTGTGTGGGTGTGTACAAGAATCAAAAACCTCAAAATATTTTTTTTACTTCATCCACTCCCACACTACTACCGATGTGGGATACTGTTTTATGAGTTCTTGGGGTAAATGATTTCAAATATTGCATTATTAAAGTTCCATAAGTAATTATTTCCACATACAAAATGTTTTCGTTGTGAGAGACTTGGATGGAAAATCTGGATGTGGAAGTAATGATTCCTTGGGCAGCGGTTTTTCCACTCCCTACTCAAAATATGCCGGTTGTGGTGCTGTTTATGGCGTTTCTCCCACAACGCTGGAGCATTGATTGATTCGTCCTTTTTATTCATTTTCACTTTTTCACAAAATAAAAATAAAAAGATATTCAGTATATATCGTACACACATTCCTGCGTGATGGTTATACACGCTACGGCGAATCTAGACAAACGTAGTGTGTACTGGCTAAACCTCAACCCCTCACAGTTCTTCAAAATTAATCCGCATGTGTACCATCAATAGAAACACTGGTGGGAATTGTTGAAAGTAAAATACGGCACACGGCACGGATTCAATGCTGGAAAAGCCGTACTATATTTGTATTGCTACTTTTTCAATTTAATAGCTATTTTAATTATATACCAATAATTATAGTTGCTAAATACCCCACTGTCGGGGCCGTCGACAGCTTTACCGAGCCCCGGGGCTGCTTATTATTGAGGGCCCCTTCCCTCTTTCAAGGTTTTGTCGTTTAATTTTTCTGTTTTTAATTTATTAAAAAACTACCACAGTATTTAATTGTTACAAATTTTTATTGAATTGAAATATTTATATAATTTTTTTGAGAATCGCCAAATGTGCACAACTGAATGGCCTAGCCTATATGACGTAATATAGCCATAGTCTTGGGCGCCCTGCCCCCCCCTGTCGGCGGTTCTGCCCACTGTCCCTACTTCTGGTGTAGATATATAGCCATAGGCAAAAAAATGATTCATAGAAATATTTACTAAAATCATGTAGGTAACATATAAAATAACCATATAAAAATAATTTTAAGATACGAGCTTGTATATATGTTAATTATAAAGCAATAATTAAGGTTGTTAGCTATAACTTAAAACAAATATCCATAGAAATATTTATTCAAAATATGATAAATATTCGCGACCCGCGTAGTCGACCTCTCTACCACCAAGTAAAAACAAACTATTTTGTTTCGACGTGGACATGCTAGTTGACTTCGGATATAAACAGCTCTGGTAACATCCTCGACATGTGCGGTCGCATTTAAATGTACAGGTTTGTTTTACAAATTGATGAATTCGATGCACGGAATCAAATTGTGGCCTAAACTTCTAGATGCGAGGATGCGAGGATCTGCGTACCTCACACCAAATATATAAAATTATGAATGGCCAGTGAAGTGCAATGACCGCGGTGATTCCCGTGTGAACTGCTAGGATGAACTGCTGCAAGTATCTTCGGCATGCGCTATCCCATTTAAATGTACAGGTTTGTTTTACAAATTGACGGCGACTGTAGTAGTGAACTACTCATTTAACTATTAAGATTCTTCGACATGTTCGTACCCTTATGTTAGAATGCAAGTGGAATGTTGTCAACATAATAGAGTCATTTTAGGCAACCCACATTACGCATTAAGGGCAAAAAGCTGCGTAATTCTATTAGAAACACAAGGTGTTGTTAAAGAGAATACTACAAATTGTTACAAATACGATTTTTGACTGGTTTTTAATTGAAAACAATATTAGTTATAATTGTTTATCACAAATATAGAAGAAATACAACAATTGTTCAAATTACAAAAAATTAAGTACATTTAAAAATAAAATAAAGATACCTACTAATTCCAAATTGTGATTTTAAATTTATGGCATATTTTGTAGTTAGTCCCTGAAATTAAACATAAATAAGTTATTTGTGAGGGTTGTGTGAATAATAAACATTACCCTTAATGCCCTTAATCTGTATTGCTGGTTGCCTAAGATGCTGACAACACAATTTTCTGGGACGCGCAGTCTATTTATAGTAGGTCGATGCTGTTAAACTATACCGAATTGTAACCTATGAACGTCAGGTGAATTTGACGTTAAATATAATGTCAGATTAAACTGTCGTGATTGTCTTTTTTCTCCGTCGCTATCAGCGAGTTTCTAAATTAGTACCCGTTTCTCGTCGTTTTATAACTAACTTCTCTACAGACTGCCGTTATTATGTCAACTTCGTTTTAAATGCATGTATTTTTGTAATTAATATTATAATATTATAAGACTTTCTTTTCAACTTCTGCATGTTTCTAATGATTTTTTTATAAATAATTGTTATTGTTTAACATAGATTCTCCTCAAATTTTAACTTAGTGCAACAACCCAATTGTCACATCTCGTCAATATTTTCACGTAAGCTCAAGAAACAGCTTATAACAAGCCTGAAACCGGGTAAAAAGTAAATCGAGCGATTAAACGAGTTGACATGTCTTTATACGTGTTTTGGTTTGCTGAAAGGATTTTGACATAACCTCAGAAAGATTTCAAAAAACACCTCAAATATGGTCAAAAATGCATGAACAGGTAAAATAAAAAAATATAAATGAGCAAGTGATCATACCAGCACGTATTTTTGATCATTAAAATCGAATATGTGTTAGAATGGAATTCACACTTTAAAACGTTTACATTTTGATGTAGGCTCAAGAAACTTGTGAAGACTAACCCAAATTATGTTTATAAGGTAAAGAAAAGTCGAGAATATCTCGACCATGGAGAATTCGTAAAAAATCGCGATTTATTTCTTCCTGTGGTATTGTACTCGTTTTGACTCAAAAGACCTATGCAGTCGGTTTCTGTTCCTTTTCTCGTCACTGTCTGGCAAGTCTATTTTAAGCGTCCAGCCTAATCGGCCATCATATTTACGACCCATTTTCCTTTGTAGCGACGCTCCATCTCTCTTATATCTTAGACCTTGCTCCTCGCTCCTCGCTATAATCTCCGTAATTTTCTGGGAAGTAATCAACATGAGAATCTAGGAAATGTAATTTTAAATTTAAACATCCCAATTCTTGAAAGTTTTCAACCATTTCTGCTACTACACGTTTAGAGTCATCATTTTTTACATTTCCCAAAAAATTCTCCACGACGTTTTTGAAACTAACCATGCAGATTTGTCGACGTCATTCATCTTGGTAACAAATACCTCATCCTTTAGCATAGTCCGAGTATTTTAGATTAGGTTAATTAGCCGTTAGAGCTGAGATTGGGGGATTTTAGTTATAGATTTATTTAGATTAGGTTAATTAGCCGTTAGAGCTGAGATTGGGGGATTTTCGGGGATAGACATCATTTGTCTGACTGAAACCTGGCTCTCCTCTAATGTGTATATTGCTGAAATTATTCCCAATACTTACATAGTCTTTTGCTGTGATAGAAACTTTAGTGAAACAAATACAAGAGTTTTATTGGCCATAAAAAATCACCTACAATGTGTGAAACTTGATCTTACCATGTTATCTAACTTCCGAAAAGCCAACTTTCCGCTAATGTATGAATTAATTTCAAAATTGGACTGGTCCAATATACATGAGATCAAAGATGTTAATCTTACAATTCAATACATAAACAACGAGCTAAAGAATATATTTACTCTAACAGTTCCTCTAAAATTAAATCGTAAACGTCATTACCCGCAATGGTTCTCTAGTGAGTTAATATCCAACATTCGGAAAAAAGAAAGGGCACGTAAAAATTATAAGAAGTATAAAACTGAGTATTACCGAAATCAATTCGTATTGTTGAGAGCTATTGTCAAAACTGAAATCGAAACCGCATATGAGTTATATGTTATTGAGACAGAAAATTATATCTTGACCGAGCTGTCTGCATTTTGGACCTTTATAAAAAATAAAAAGAATTCCTAGTATAATCAGAGACACAGATACAGATATTACCTATGAGAGTCCTCAAGGAATTGTAAATGCTTTAGGTCGTTACTTTCAAAGCACATACACAGTATCTGACCCATCCCTCGTCAACGAGTCACAACCAAACAACTTGCCTAATATCCACACTTCTTGCATAACGAAGAGAGATATCATCGAAGCCTCTAAAAAATTAAAAAACAAACTCACTTCAGGTGTTGATGGCATACCTAGTTTTATAGTTAAAGATTGCATTCATGCATTAGCGGATCCACTAATATATCTATTTAATCTTATCATCAACACTTCAAGGTTCCCAGAATTATGGAAAATCGCCCTCATATGTCCAATATTAAAAAAAGGTGATCCATCTATACTGCAAAACTACAGAGCTATATCCATTCTATGTAACTTCTCCAAACTTCTCGAAATCATATTGTATAATGTCATCTATAACTCTACTAAAAATGTAATTTCATTAGACCAACATGGCTTTATCGAAAAGCGTTCTTGTATCACAAATTTAGCATGCTTCTCTCAATACATCTCAGAGGCACTGGACAAACAGCTGCATGTCGACGTAGTATATATGGACTTCCAAAAGGCATTCGACCAAATTGATCATTACGTGCTTACCTCCAGACTAGAGAACATTGGCGCTCTAACAGCTTTTTAACACTATTAAAATCCTATCTACTAGATAGAAGGCAATTCGTTGAATAAGAAGGACTTCAATCACATTTTATTACCCCCTCATCTGGGGTCCCTCAGGGGTCAAACTTAGGTCCACTATTGTTTCTCATATTTATAGATAACCTAGCTCAGATAGTAAACATTCCAAAACTTTTCTATGCGGATGATTTGAAGATTTTTAATACAATATCCACGCATCAAGACTGCCTAGTTATACAAAATTGTACCAATAAGATATCCCAGTGGTGCAATAGAAATAACTTGCACTTAAACATATCTAAATGCTCCATAACATCATTCACTAAAAAAATCGAACATATTGATTATCAATACCAAATTAACGATATTGTCATCACCAGATCCCTTGAAATCAAAGATCTCGGCATATTCCTCGATCGAAAGTTCAATTTCATTACACATGTAAATAATATAGTGTCAACGGCTAATAGAATGTTAGGATTCGTTATAAGAAACTGCAGATATTTTCATAATCCTTTGTCATTAAAACTAGTGTTTTTTGCCTATGTCAGGTCCAGATTAGAATATGGCGCACTGATATGGTATCCATTATATCGATGCCATATCGATGCAATAGAATCAGTACAGAGAAAATTTTTAAAATATTTATCTTACAAGATCAGTGGTACTTATCCGGAAATGGGAATTGAATACTCATTACTACTTAACCAGCATCAACTTATATCTCTAAAATCAAGGAGAATCTTGATCTCTATATCATTCTTATATAATCTGTTGCATAATAATATTGATTGCATTAATCTACTAAACAGGGTCAATTTTTTTATACCGGCTCGATATTTTCCAACTTTCTATAGCGATCATGGTAGGACAAACGTTTTATGTAGATCGCCACTATCTCTAATGTCCAATAATTTTAATGCTATTTCAGAGGTATGCGATATTAATACCAACTCCTTGACTTATATTCGACAGATTCTGATCGACAACAATTCCTAAAAGAATGACATGTTTTTTGGTAAGTTCTACTGGTCTTGTAAATTAGCCTCTCTTTTTTTTATTTTTGTTTTTTGTTATTCTCTCATACTGTGCTATCTTATGTTATTAGTTTATTTACTATGTCAGTCAGTTACTGTGCTACAGTTTGTCTTATACATTAATTTATCATATTTGATGTTACCATGTGTTTCCTGTAAATGGGTGCAACCTGTTGGAAATAAAGATCTAAATAAATAAAATAAAATAAATAAATATTGACGACATGTGACAATTCTGATCTCGGATTCGGTTTCAGCAAACAAAAATACGCATAAAAACATGGGTCAACTCGTTCAATCTCCCGATTTACTTTTTACCCGGTTTTAGGCTTGTACTAAGCTGTTTCTTGAGCTCACATGAAAATATTGACGACATGTGACAATTATGACCTCGAATTCCGTTTCAGCGCCCCCAAAATACGTATAAAAACAAGGGTCAACACTTTTATTCTTTCAATTTACTATTTACCCGGTTTCAGGCTTGTACTAAGCTGTTTCTTGAGCTTACATGAAAATATTGTCGACATGTAACAATTCTGACCTCGGATTCGGTTGAGCGCCCCAAAATATATATAGGTATGATAGTCGGTAAAAAAGTACATGACCTTTATTTTTTTGTGTGTGTCTGTGTAATGGCGTCAAATAGAATACCTACTAAGATGTCGTTTATTTTCACAAAATAACCATCTTTACAAAATAGCCTTTATTTGAGAGAAAAACCTTTTTCTTGGTGCTTACTTTGTGGACTAAGAACTTTCAAAATAAATAAATATGTAAAAGACATCTGTTGTTTAATTCATCCGATTATTTGTAGTTCCGAGTCTTGTTTTTGATAATTTCATTAGACCCTGTAACACTGGCCCGCCCAGTGGAAGTGCGCCGTGGTCGTGCCAATCCTGAAGCCGAATAAGAACGCGAAGCTCGTCGGCAGCTATCGACCGATCTCGTTGCTGTCGGCGATCTCCAAATTGATAGAGAAGGTTATCCTGATCAGACTAGACGCTGCTCAGGATGATCTCCACATCGATGCCAAATGCCAGTTCGGCTTCAGGCGGGCAGGGGCACTGTGCAGCAGGTCGTCAGGATCGTAAATGACGTCAAGGTACAATGCAACGTCGGGAAGAGCACAGTCATGGTGCTCCTCGATATTTAGAAAGCCTTCGACACCGTGTGGATCCCGGGCTTACTCTACAAACTAAATTCGCTGAATTTTCCGACTCACATAACCGAACTTATTCACTCCTTCCTGTCAGACAGATCGCTGAGGGTCAGAGTGAATAACAAACTATCAACTCGGCGGGACATTTGCGCGGGCGTCCCCCAGGGGTCTTGCCTCTCACCTAAATTGTACAACCTACACGTCTCTGACTTCCCAGAGTTCCCGAATTCAAATCTTGCCAAGAACGCCGACGACACGGCCATGTACGTGCACTCACATAATGCACAAGCGGCTAACATGCTGTTGAAGGCACATATGGCCCGTGCCACGGCGTATTAGGACAGGTGGAAAATTCGGATCAACGCCGAGAAGTCGGAATCAATTCTATTCACGCGCCGTTTCACCGAAAATCGAATTCTAACACCACTTTCGATCGGGGGTCGCCAAATTCCAATCAAACGGTGCGTGAAGTATCTAGGGGTAAACTTGGATAAAAGACTGACGTTTAACATCCACGTGAACGGGACGATACGTAAGGTCTACTCCATGGAGTCTGTGTCCGCTCCTGGCGCGGGGTAGCGGACTAAACAGGACAAATAAAAAATTATTGTACACAATGGTGATCAGGCAGGCCATCACATACGCAGCGCCGGTGTGGTGCAGCATCCCGGCCACGACAATGCGGAAATTAAAAGTTTTAGAACATAAATTTATACGCCTCATTTCAGACTCTGGTAGGTACACCTCCCTCAGAGATCTCTATGCACGTTGCCACGACATAACCCCACTAGCGGACTACGTCCAAGAAATTTCACAAAGGTTCTATCAGTTCAAACTGGACGGTAGTCCACTAACCTGCAACATTACTCGAATCAGACAGCATAACGCCCTACTTTTCAATCTAAAACACCTTACCATATCAGGCGTTGCCTATTTTCCGGCAACTCCCCTAGCCACATTCCCCTCTACGATAACCTATATCTACCCCTACTCTGTATCTTTCGCCAACTTTACATCTTCAACCTTTCTCCTCCTTTTTTTTCTATTTTTACGCATCTTTTGTTTCATCCTTTTTGTTCTTTTGTCCCTTTTTGTCCATCCAAATTCCCTTTAGACCAATAACATCTCATAAATCCCGAGGTCGTCATCTGCTCGAACGGGTTTTTTCGTTCAGTTCTCTTTTCCCGTATCAGCAACCAAAATTTTTCACAGTGCGCTTGCCAACGAGTTTTAGCTTTTATTGTGCTACATCCATTAGTTTTAGGCTCATGTGAGCACATTTCCTTATTCTTAGTCCAGTTTTTAAATCCACCTGCGATGGATAGGAACTCTGGTCAACAAACCACTGCCTCTAAGCCAAACCGGACCCACCCCGCCCATCCACACGTCCACCACGACGCTACATGTCCTGGCTGGCCCCGGGGCGGGTTCCGACTAGGCACATTTCATGTTCCAAAATGTTGAATAAAATCTTTTTGAATTGAATTGAATTGTTATGATGTTTGATACTCGGCATAGTATCAAAAGCCGGATTACGAACACTAGTTATCCAGGTAAATGAGAAAGATCAAAGTGTCAGTGACGAGGACAGATTGAATTACATCGGGTAGTAATTTACCCAAGGGCTGTCGTAGAAGGCGCATTTCTTTATTTTTATAGAAATTCTCGTACTACCAGTATTTCTGTAAAATATAACTTGTGTAAATACAAAGGAATATTTAAAATTACTTATAAATACCCTCAACATCTTTAAAGGATTTACATCTATAATAAGCTTTTACTACTCTACCTTTCTTCCAAACAGAGTATAAGAGTATGAACTAAATCGCAAGGAGGTTGCTGTTTCTGAGTGGTGTAACTTTCGCAACTCACGTTTATACTGTATACCGTCCTGGAAATTGTATTCTCTATAACTATCTATGTACACATTTTCAATTAAAAATTTCATAAAGTATTTTTAATAAGACTGTTGTGAAATAAACAATAAATGAATTATTATGATTTTAAATCAAAATGTTCCAAAGGTTTTTGATTGAGTACAAGAAAATACTAAGATATATAAGATATTTAAGCTGGAATATACAGTGCGTCTTTCTAGATGATATAACAATTTTACCTTCAAATGTTATTAAGGTATTTTTAATACCATTATTACCAATATACATAGAATTTGCAGTCGGTTGTTTCGGAATACCTAATAAACACCATGACTTCTGACAGAAAAATTTTATATGTAAAATAGCATGGTAGACTATTACGAGACGAATGAAAGTTGCAGTCAGGCGTTACCGACTTCAAATATCTATTTCAAAATAGAAAATAAAATATATATAGACTGTGTAGTTAATCTTAGTGGATGAAATAAAAAAAAATTGAGGCCTTTGGTTCTTGTACTTACACTAAATCACAATTTTATTTTTTTCACCCCCTTCAATAACGGGTGTGTGTGGTAATGGGGGTGGCTAATGTCAAAATATTTTTTGAGACCTTAGCTTCTCTTATATACAGTGTGTCCCACTTCGTACTAAGCCAACTCTATAACTTGGCTATTTGTATTTGAATTTGTATATATTTTTTATAGCACATAATACCCATAATGAACTACCTTTGGAAGGTGGAACTTTACTCAATCTCTATTTCAAAGCCAACTGTGATGTTTTTAAAATGGGAATTTTGCAAAAGTAACATTAACGATTGAGATAGAGGAAAAATGTATTTGGAAAAGTCGTTCAGAAAAATTAAGTAAGTTCAAATATGAATTTTCATTTAAAAATATTGTTTTTTTTTTGAAAAATATTGCAAGTCAGAAAAATTTTTTCTTTTAATTAAATAAATTATCAACATTATGTAAAATGGTTTATTAAATTAAAAATTTCCAACTATTTTCTGGAATTCATAGCAATCTGGATGCTCTAAACTAACCCAAACTTTCTGACTTGCAATATTTAAAAGAAAAAAAAAATCAATATTTTTAAATGAAAATTCATATTTGAACTTACTTAATTTTTCTGAACGACTTTTCCAAATACATTTTTCCTCTATCTCAATCGCTAATGTTACTTTTGCAAAATTCCCATTTTAAAAACATCACAGTTGGCTTTGAAATAGAGATTGAGTAACAGTTCTAAGGTAGTTCATTATATATTTTTTGAGACCTTAACTTCTTTTATAGATACTAAATACCGATTTTATGGACATTTACCCCAATTTACCCCCAAACCCTTCAACGGAATAAGATCAAAATATAATCTAGTTCCAGATCTCATTAAAATAAAAAAACTAAATTTCAAGTCAATATCTTAAACGGCTCCAGAGTAATTGTGCACACAGGAATAGTTACAGACAGACAGTCAGACAGAATTTTTTTTGCTCAAACTTAAAATCTTGACGTTTAATGGCATTCTGAGCCTATTTGAACAATACAAATTTTCAATTTTTTTTTGTATTTCTATATTTCCACTGGATGTGGAAGTAAAATTAATGTATTTAGATTTTTCGGTATAATTTTTATCAATGTTGAGAAAAAATAGTACGCCCTGTGCTTGAGTTTTTTTATTACTCTTTGTATTTACCAAATATAGTATAGTATGTTGAATTCTTAATCGTCTAGCATTTGAAGTAGAATGTCCAGTCATAATAAAACAAATTATCTTCTTTTAGGGTATGAATGTTCCCTCTAGGCAATAATACTTCTCGGTACTGGGTAATCATTCGGAACTTCTCTATATTTCCGGATAATGCCGAATAACGACGATAACAAATAAAAATTTACCAATATTTTAAATTATTGGTGTTTCTCTATAGGTTGATAGCAAACATAAAAATTAAATTTCAAAATCTGGTGGAGGCGCCGACGTTACCTGTACCGGCTGGCATGGCTGGCGTATGCGCATATATGGATTCTATAGACCCCATATATCAAAATACATAACATAAAAAAATATTCCAGATGACGTTCTGAAGAACTTACATAATGTTTCATCTCGATATTGCTAAATTGCTAATGAATGTCGAATTCTAAGGGAATAACCAACAAACAAATTTACAAACTGAGCACCCCCCATTTCTGAACTTTTTGAAGTCTATTAATAAATAATAGACAGCTGGATGTTTATTATATGAAAGCTTAGAAATTACAAAATGTAAAAATAGTATGAATAATAATAGATCACAAAGGGCCTATCCCAAATAGTCAGTTGCATTGGTTAGTAGATTTGGATTCATTGGACCGTGACAAAATTTAGAGAGAGAGAAAAGCGGAAATAAGAGTTTTAGCTTAAATTATAGACAGGACTTTTTTATACAGGGCCGGACGGTGGCATGAGGCAGAGAGGCGACTGCCTCACTACACAGGATTCGGGGGCGCATTTTCGGTTTCATTTTTTCACGCCTCATCGGCCGGCGGATCCAGAGCGGCGATCGCCCCCCCTGGACCTTCGGAGGACTACCTGTCCTGTCACACACACCACACACATAATAATTAACTTAAGACTTATTCTTGAAAATTCAAGGGCATTATTTGTTCCCTGCGGTTGCCACTCATTAAATTTAGTCCTTAACGATGCTGCCTCAGAGTCTGGTCAGTTAGTGGGCTTTATAGCGACTATAGCGACTCACTCACTGGAAATCGAGAAGTTCCAAAAGCGAGAAGTTTCCATGGAGTCGCTAAGAAACAAAAAGGAAAACTCGATCCATAATGGAGAAGTTTCCATGGAGTCGCTAGGAAAAATAGAAACATTCGATATAAAAATATAATATCAATCTACTTAAAAAATACCAAAATCATATAAAATATGAACATGTATTAATAACAAATATACGTATATTAACTTCCATTTTAATTTTATTTATAGCGATAACGCTATAAATTTGGTGACCCCGACGTGATAAATATATGCCCGACGTGATCATTTGATGTCCAACGTGATAAATATATACAAGAAGAGATTCGATATATCAACTACCGTTATAAATTGACCATTTTATGAAGAGAAGAATTTTCCGATGAATTTTGAATAGAGGTTCCAAATTTGAATAGATGTTCCTATAATTTATGGTAATTTCCTAATTCAATCAACTGAAGTTGTACATTACAAGTACTGTCATCTGTCGGTGAGTGAGTTAAAGTACATTTCCTTTTTTATCTAAGAGAGTAGTAAATCAATCAATCAATCACAATCGATTAGTTATGCAAAGACAACCTTCAGACGAGGATTTTCCTCAAACCCATTATGTCACCTCTGTCAAATTACCCCCATTCTGGAAATCAAAACCAGAAATTTGGTTTACCCACATTGAATCACAGTTTTCTGTTGCAAAAATTGTCAATGACAAGAAAAAGTATGATCAGGTTATAGCTAATTTGCCATTAGATGTGATAGATAATATATACGATATAATATCTAATCCCCCGGAAACGGATCTCTATATAAATTTAAAGAAAGTTTTAATTTCACGTTTATCATCGAGTGAGGAAAAACGTCTGAATGATCTGTTATCAGGTTCCCAAATGGGCGATCTGAAACCTTCAGATTTCTATAGATCCATGCTGAATATGGTTGGAGGATTCAGCATGGTTAGTCAAGATTTATTGATAAAGCTATGGAAAAGACGTTTACCTCAAACAGTATATATTGCTATTACAGCTTCAGGGAAAACAGACACAAAAGAGATTCTAGATATTGCAGATCAGATCTGGGAGTCCTGTCAAAATTCAATGGTTGCATCGTACTCCAAAAATCCTCTTGACTCTGAGTCAACCCCGTTATCAGATGCTTCTTCTCAACAATTCAAGAATTGTTCACGTTTTTTTCTGCATCAACGGCTCGATGGGATGTACTGAAAGGCAACATTACGAACCTAACATTGAAACCGTTGAGCACAACGTGCTGGTCTAGCAGAATAGATGCTTGGACACCCCCAAGGTATCAAATGGGGGAGATCTATGATGCTCTAGTTGAAATAACAGCGACTTCGAAAGACGCCGAAGCCAAAGTTAAAGCGGAAGGACTCGCTAGATCTATGAAGAAATTTCAGTTCATTTGCAGCGTTGTTATTTGGCATGAAGTCTTGTTCAAAATTGATAAAGTGTCGAAGGCCATGCAGTCGCCCAAGATGGATATGACGCAATGCATTCGTATGTTGGAAAAGACTGAAGAATCTTTAAAGGACTACAGAGTGAATAGTAAGGGATTCAATCAGACGCTTATTACAGCTAGAGAGCTTGCAGAAGAAATGGATCTCCCCTTCGGATTTGCAAAAATCGAACCAGTTAGGCCACGAAGAAAGAAAAGGCTATTCGATTATGAGTCTCCTGACCAGCCAATTTTAGACGCTGAAAAGCAATTTGAGACAAATTTTGTGAATGTTCTACTGGATGTAGCAATTCAGTCAATGGAAAATCCCTTTCAAGTAATGAAAAGCCATGGCGACAATTTTGCGATGTTCTACGACATATTTGAAATAAAATCCAAAGATACAGGCTATGTAGAAAAAGTTTGCAGCGATTTACAAATTCTGTTAACCGATGGAGAACACTCCGATATAAGCGGCGTTGATTTGAAAGATGAGATTATTGATGTTAGTCGACATCTTCCATCGTCAATGACACCCCTTGAGGTCTTGTTTAAAACACGGTTAGAAACTTTGTATCCGAACACCGTTATTGTTTTGAAGATACTCCTTACGACGCCGGTAACTGTTGCTGGGGGCGAAAGAAGCTTTTCCAAACTTAAGCTGATTAAGACATATTTACGCTCTAGGTTGTCACAAGAAAAACTCAATAGTTTGTCAATTCTAGCAATTGAGTCTGAATTAGCTGCCACTATTGACTATGATAAGATGATCAACGATTTTGCGAAGATTAAAGGTCGCCGTGTTCCCTTAATTTCAAACGTGTAATTCATATTTGTTCTTAATTTTATGCTACGTATCTTGTTTCCTTTTATATTCCTATTGTTCAATAAAGATTAATTCTTTATGAGTTTACAAGAGAGTTATTGATATCATGAATCATTTTGTAATAATTAATTAAATTAATTTTAACATGTATTTATTAAATTAATTATTAATTAATTGAAAACTGTTAAAAAATTTTGGGGCGCAAAATTTGGAGTTTGCCTCAGTTGTTTCAAAACTACCGTCCGGTCCTGTTTTTATATATGCAATTTAGGTCAATTTGAGTTCTTGTTAATATAATGCATTTTCCAAAACTCATTGAAAAGTTTTTTTTGCGTAAATTATAAAATTTTGACCTTTTCCTGCAAGTTTCGTTGTAATCTAATCTATATCATACTCATTAGTGGTACGGCCCTAGTTAAGCCTCCACTTTCCTAAGCCTATTTCGCCAGTCCTTTATATTTATGGCTAATCTTTGCCAGTTGTCTGCGCCGATTTTTCTAGCGTCTTCGTTGATACCATCTTTCCATCTCAGTTTTGGTCTGCCTTTTCGCCTACTTCCCACAAGTTGTGATATCGGGATCCGTTTTGGTGGGTAATTTTCGTTGGCTCTTACTATATGTCCCGCTCATCTTAAGCGTGCAACTTTTATTGTTGTCAATATCTTTACCTTTACCGTTTTCACATGTCGCGCCAAAAACTTTTCGCAGTATTTTTTTTTCGAAAATTAGCAGATCTGCTCTTGTCATGGTCCAGGTCTCAGATCCGTAGGTGAGTACTGGGAGGATAAAGGATAAAGGATAGATCATTATTACATTCTTCGCAAAAACGAAGAGTATATTGTATTTGATCGGCACATTTTTAAATCAGTAAATATCGCTAGCAGAGAAAAAAAATTTCATGTCATTATATTAGTGAACGAATTCTGAACAACTTTCAAAATGTCCGTCTGTCCGTTCGTCCGTCAAGTTTCTTGTAAGCACGATAACTTAAGAAAGAAAAATCCGATTGTATTGAAATTTGGAATGTAAGTTAGCGTTAGCTAGAGGAAGAACCTTATTGTCTTTGAAAAAAATCAATCAGTAAATAAAAAAGTTATTAATCATTTAAATTGAAAAAAATATATTTTCTTAATTTTTGTCATTTGTACTTAAATAGAAATCTTGCGAAATTTTATTCTCTATAATTTTTTTTTGTTTATACATTTTACTAATATATATATTTCATAATAATATATCTAATTTGTTAAAATATAATACTCGAATGATATATACCACAGATATGCAGTTTTTGTAGTTATGTGTCGATAGTCCAATGGCTAAGGTTTTGTCTGCAATCCGTGCAGCAGGTCGTCAGGATCGTGAACGACGTCAAGGTGCAATGCAACCTCGGGAAGAGCACCGTCATGGTGCTCCTCGATATTGAGAAAGCCTTCGATACCGTATGGATCCCGGGGTTACTTACAAACTGAATTCATTGGACTTCCCAACGCACATCACGAAACTTATTCACTTCTTCCTGTCTGGTAGATCGTTGGAGGTCAGGGTGAATAATAAACTATCAACTTGGCGGGAAATTCGCGCGGGCGTTCCCCAAGGGTCGTGCCTGTCTCCAAAGTTGTTCAACTTGTACGTCTTCGACTTCCCGGAGTTCCCGAATTCGAACCTTGCCAAGTACGCCGACGACACAGCCATGTACGTGCACTCGCATAACGTGCAGACGGCTAATATGCTGCTGAAAGCGCACATGGCCCATGCCACGGCGTATTACAAGTGGAAAATTCGGATCAACACCGAGAAGTCAGAGTCGATTTTGTTCACGCACCGCTTCACAGAAAACCGGATTCTAACGCCACTTTCGATCGGGGGTAGAGAAATTCCAATTAAGCGGTGCGTGAAGATTTGGGGGTGAACCTAAACAAAAGACTGACGTTTAATACACACATTAATGAAACGATACGCAAGGCAAGGCAACAGGGCTAATAAAAAGTTGTTGTACACGATGGTAACCAGGCCGGCCATCACATACGCGGTGCCGGTGTGGTGCAGCCACGACAATGCGGAAGTTAAGAGTATTAGAACACAAATTTATGCGCCTCATTTCAGACTCTGGTAGGTACACCTCCCTCAGAAATCTCTATGCACGTTGCCGCAACATAACCCCACTAGCGGACTACGTCCAAGAAACCTCGCAAAAATTCTACCAGTTTAAACTGGACAGTAGCCCGCTTACCCGCAACATTACCCGAATCAGACAGCATAATGCCATACTTTTCGATATAAGACACCCCCTACCGTACCAGGCGTTGCCTATCTTCCGGCAGCTCCCCTAGCCACACTTCCTTCACGATAACTTACTCCTACCCTTACTCTTATCTTTCCTCAACCTTACATCATTCCAATCCCCCTTTCTCCCCATTTATGTTTGTACAATTTTGTTCTTTTATCCTTTTTGTTATTTTCATTCCCTTTTTGTCTCTCTAAATCCCCTCTAGGCCGAAAAGTTACCTAAATCCTAATTTTTTAAACCACAATTTTATTTCCACCCTACCTTCCTTGTCGGCGATCAGACCACAAGGTCGTCATTTGTTCGAATGGGTTTTTTCGTTTAGTTGTGTTCCCCGTATCAACAATCAAAATTACGAAGTGCGCTCGCCTACGATTTTAGTGTTCTCAGTGTTGTGTTTATTTTTAAGTTACTTTTAGGTCCATGTGGACACATCAAAAATTTTAATCTAGTTTTTAAGTCTGCCCGTGGCAGACAGGAGCTTCTAGCAACCCCCTCGAAGTGATTTCCAAGCCGAACCGGACCTACCCCACCCATCCTCACACGCACCTCGGCGATGTTCGCCGTGGTTGTCTGGCTGGCTCCGGGCTAGGATCCGGTGGGGCACGTATATTGTACTTGATCTTAAAATAAAATATTATTGTTGTTGTCGTTGGCAATCCAAAGGTCTTGTGTTCGAATCCTTGATAGGATGTTTTTTTTCATATATTTTTTTTTCACAACAAAGTTGGTATCACGAAATTTAGAATGTCCAAAAACTAACATTATTTACAAGAAAACTGCGAAGAGTATCCTATAGAATGTGTAACAATTATATAAAAATCTCAGTAAATCAGCGAAGAGTATAATGCTTCCACTAGTTTTTGTTTCTCTAAGGTGTTCACTCAGACCATAATAACATTTTTTATTGGCCAGCGTTACTCTCCTCTTTATTTCCTCTGATGCTGAATTTTCCATATCCCAAGTAAGTGATTTTTTGTACTACCTCCAAATTATAGTCGGCAATCGTTAAGTTTTGACCAATGTTTCGTGCCCTATTACCTGGCATTGATGCAATTACTAAATCTAAAGCTATAATTGAGATATGCCTCTGTAGGAGGCATTCGAAATATGTTTTATTAAATTTTAGTGCGTAATAAATATTTTAGATATTGCATTTTTTTATACGTGCTTGTTTATGACGATGAATTATGAAAAAGTACCTGAAAAAATCTTTTTTTTGATAAAAATAGTATATTGTAATACAAGTGTGGCAAGGGCTTCATTGCAAAACGATGTATGAAAGTAGGAACGCGAGCGCAGCGAGTTTTGCACTGAAGCTTGCCACATGTGTGTTACATACTATTTTTTCTACGGTTGTGAAATTTCTTCCCTTAAAGTCTTTCCAAAATTTTAAATTTGCTACCTGTCAGATTTTATTTAAAAGGATAAAGATAAAATACTGCTCAAACGGTGGTCATGACTAACAAACAAAACAGATTGTTTTTTTTTTTTTTACAAAAATAAACGTGTAAATATAAATAGGCGTGTGACAAATTCTTTGCCGCACGACGTGCGACAAAGTGACATTTTCCGCAGTCATTTTGAAGTTAGAAAATTGGACTTTCAACACAATCGTAGAGAATAGTATATTGTAATACAGGTATGGAAAGGGCTTCATTGCAAAACGATGTATGAAAGTAGAAACACGAGCGCAGCGAGCAATGAAGCTTGCCACATTTGTGTTACATACTATTTTTTCTACTGTTGTGAAGTTATTTCAAAATTTTAAATTTGTGAAGATGTAATCGAGACGTGTGGCAAATTCTTTGCCGCACGGCGTGTGGCAAAGTGCACACTTCTGCAATCATTTTGAAGTTAGAAAATTTGAATTTCAACAAAATTGTACAAAAAATTCTTGCCTCACGGCGCGCGGCAAAGTGACACTTTCCGCAGTCATTTTGAAGTTAGAAAATTCGACTTTAAACACAATCGTAGAAAAAATATATTTTTAAACTACCCACATCATGAAATGTTCCTAAAAGCAATAAAAAAGACTCCATTAATATTTTGGATTCGATGCATTATAATGAAGTTACTTAATAATAACATTGGATCTTCATGAAGCATTTTCATTGAGCATTTTCATTTTCAGTGGAAGTATAGTAACGACAAAAAAATTTTAATTGTTCAAATAGGCTTAAAATGTCATGAAACGTCGAGATTTTAAGTTTGAGCGAAAAAAAAATTCTGTCTGTCGGTCTGTCTGTCTGTAACTTTTTTTGTGCGAACGTTTACTCTTAAACCGTTTAAGATATTGACTTGAAATTTGGTACACATATGTACTTTAACGACATCTAGAACTAGATTATATTTTCATCTTGTTCCGTCGAAGGGTTGGGGGTAAAGTGGGGTAAATTTGGGGTAAATACGTAGATCAAGCAGGTAAGAGTCCATAAAATCGGTATTTAGTATATACAAGAGAAGCTAAGGTCTCAAAAAAAATTTTGGCATTAGCCACCCCCATTACCACCCCCACCCCATTATTAAAGGGAATGAAAAAAAAAATGAGATTTAATGTGTGTACAAGAACCAGAAACCTCAAAATATTCTTTTACTTCATCCACCCCCACTACCACCCCATCACCACCCTCACCCCACTACCGATGTGGGGTATCGTTTTATGCGTTTTTGGGGTAGAGCATTTCAAATATTATATTATTAAAGTTCCATAAACAATTATTTCCACATACGAAATTTTTTAGTTGTGAGTGACTTGGATAGAAAATCTGGATGTGGAAGTAGTGATTCCTTGGGCAGCGGTTTTTTTGGCCATAACTTGGTAGATTTCAATGATAAAGATATGTAACATTCAAATTAAAGATGATTGAATAAAATTTCGCTTTGTATACACTCTTTTTACGTAAAACGTACTGTTTTAAGTAGATTACAAACATAATATGTGCTCTATTTTGATTTAGAAAAAAAATGCTGTATCTAAGTTAATTTGTATTTAAAATGGACCCGATAAGTATCAGTTTAAAATTTTATAAATTGAGAAAGATCTCTTAATTTATTTCTCAGAAACATTTATTTTTCGAGATATTTGCGAAAAACCCATTCACCCCATCTTATTTAAGAAATATATTGCCTTCAATTCTAAGATTCATGAAATAGTAAGTAAAATATAATAGAATGCAATACAACACAACACAACATAACACAATATAATGAAATATAAAAGGACTTACAGACATACATACATATGAATACACTTAGAAACAAATCCATTCACGCGAAAGAATACAATTATATCACATATTCATATAAATAATTTTACAGCTTACTTCTTGTTTATGTTCGCAAGAGATCCTCTACAGAATAAAATGCTTTACCAGCTAAATAGGCATAGTTATATTCTTAAAATCATTAAAATTGCTAAAATTTTTGCTAGTATCAAATATAGATAGATAGATAATTTTATTTACCAGAAGTGTACATAAGTACAAGGTATCGCGTCACAGTTGCTTTACAATATTTCAGAGTGAGAATGTAATTAACTAAAAATTAACATTTTTTTTTATAACCAGATAAGCTTAATTTGAAAATAGCTATAGCTCACTAAAACCAACAGACAAGCAGACAACATTACACATAATAACATAAAAATATAAAAATACATGTAGGAAAAGGAAAGACGATTGTAAGAATTACTATAATGTAGAATAAATATCACAGGTTTTGATAAGACGTACATGTAAATATCTAGTTTAATTAGTTTGCAGTACATTTATCAAAATCTGTCACGAACTCACTCATAAAAACAATTACAATACTACTACTATAATACTTCAATACTATTGAATATACAAAACAAGGAATATCTTGATATAAATTGGAGTTTGGCCAAAACTTTATCTGGAGTATGGTTGGTAAGGACTCTTACAGTTTCGCGTATTGTGCTCGTGTATGCATTGTTTCTTACTAATGGATATTATTGTATTTTTTTTATATTTATTTTAATAAGAACTAAACAAATATGAACATCTACGCAAAATTTCATTGGTCCTCCATTTTTACTTCCACTCCACTTCGTGGATGTGGAAGTACAGTGACGGTTAAAAGAAATGAAATTCTTTTTATTGTTCAAATACATCATGAAGAGTCGAGGTTTTAAGGTTGAGAGAAAAAAATCTATCTGTTTGTCTTAACTGTATTTTGTACGCACGATTACTCTTTAACGGTTTATGATATTGAGTTGAAATTTGGTACACTTATATATTAAACGATATTTAGAACAAGATTATATTTTGATCTTATTGCGTTGAAGGGTTGGGAGATAATTGGAGGTAAATAGATAAAGCAAGTAAATAAGTGTTTTTAAAACTGGGATTTAGTGTATGTATAAGCCAAGGTCTCAAATTATTTTTTTCCATTCACCCATATTACGACTCCTTTTAAATGGGGTGGGGGGTTGTAGTGGGTGACTTGAATGGGAAATTTGGATGTGGAAGTAGCGATTCCTTAGGTTTTTCCTTTTATTTCTTGATTTTGCCGAACTCTCGATTTTGGCCAGAACTAAGAAGGATTGAATTATAGGACAATTCAGAGTAATCTAAATATTAAAATAATGTACGATTAAAAACAGGTTATAATATTGCAGATAAATTCTATGAATCCATAATATTTAGTTTAAAGTATTAAATAATTACTGTATTTTTAATAAGAGATAAATTTCAGAAGTGTATATTTAATTGGAGCATATAAGTAAATATTGCAGTACGCAGGTGAATTTTCTTGGTACTTTTGTCGAACGATAATTTATTCTGTTATTTATAATTTGCATCATACCTTAATATAACATAAAACTTTATTACTGTTTTTCTAGTCTTGGTGGTATGGAATTTCGATAGCTTACTTCTACCTTGACAATTACTATAATAAAAAATATGTATATTAAAAGGTAGGCGTGGGTAGACCCAAGAGTATTTCAACTGACATGTTCAATGTTTAAGTCGTTTTGTTTTAATTTTTGATATAATTAGTGTACAATTAAATATATATATAGACATACTGTATACGACCTTGGCAAATGAGAGAGAATAAATTAAATTAAAAAAAGAAGTAGATTAATTGTGCAGACAATTAAAATAATTTACATATCTGAATAATAACAATAAATATAGTTCAGTGAACATCATGTATTATTTGCATTAAGTGATATTTATTATGTGGTTGTATAAATATTGAATCCAAAATTCGAAAAACTTTAGAAAGTAGATTTTCAATTGTCAAAATGTTGAGGAAAATAACAAAAACCATAAAAAATCGCGTCTTTCATGGATACTATATTTTTTTATGGATACCACGTTTTTTTTCATGAATACATAGCGTGTTACGATGGCCTGCGTACACCTGTTTTGAGTAATTTTTCCCGCTGATCACAAATGTTGAGTCAAATTTGAAAGTCAGTGATGAAAATACTGTAATCAAAAAAAACTGTCAAAAATCGGTTTTTTTCATGAATGTCGCGTTTTTTCATGAACGCATAGCGTATTCCAATGGTCTGCATATACCTTTATCGAGTAATTTTTTCCGCTGATCACGAATCTGGAGTCAAATTTTGGGGCCAGTGATGAAAACACTGAGAAAAATTAAAAAACCATCAAAAATCTGTTTTTTTCAGGATACCCAATCATTATGCGTGATATATAGTATTTCAATTTTATATGGGTTTTCGTTTTCGAACGCGCTTATCTTCAAACAATCTGTATAAGGGTTTCTTCGTCGTTTCGTTCCTTTTAGTTTCACTTCTCTTTGTAGCATCCAGCAGTAATCTGCTAACATGTTGACATCCCATTTACCCTTAAATCGACGTTCAAAGTCTGTTAAATCTTTCTCCTTGCTCTTCGCTGAAGTCGCCGTTATTTTCTGGAAACATCCAGGTGTGAATCGAGAAAGTGCAATTGCAAACTCATCATACAACCTAACTTTTCGTAATTCTTTATCATTTTTGATACAATGTTTCTGTAGTCTGGATCTTTGGTGTTACCGAGAAATTTCGTAGACACATCTTTAAAACTTAACCATGCCGCCTTTTCTACTTCATTCATAGAATCAACGAATTCTTGGTCCCTAAATAAAGTTCGAATCCCAGGCCCAACGAAGATACCTTCCTTCAATTTAGCATCAGATTTGTGACTCATCAAATGACTCAAATATTTAAAGCATTGACCATCTTTGTTAAGAGCTTTCGCAAATTGTTTCATTAGCCCAAGCTTAATGTGCAAGGGAGGAATGAGAATTTTAGAAGTGCTGACAAGCGGTTCATTTATAATGTTCTTGGATCCAGGAACGAAAGACGTTCTGGGTTCTCACACCTTCTTTTTGTAATGATTTAATTTGTCCCTGCCATCGAACATGCACAAATAACAAGGATATTTTGTGAGACCAGCTTGCTGCCCAAGTATCATGGAAAAAATTTTGAAATCTCCACAAATAAGCCATTTATGATCTTCATAATTTAATTTTTTTAAGAGCATTTCCAAGTTCTCCTATTCTTCTTTCAATACAGTCGAATGTGCTAATGGTAAGGGAGCAAATTTATTTGCATTATGAAAGAGAATCGCCTGAAGAGTCAATGTTCAACCTCCAGTCTTCAGGTTTATAAAGGCCAGGCTTCAATTCGTCTACAAGTCCTTTAAGATTCGTGCAGTATAGTAATTCAGAGTCTTTTTTTTTGTAATATTTACGGAAACTTGCTACTCAATTTCGATAAAATGTAACTTTTTCAGCATATTCCTTCTCTTCAACTCTGAAGCTAGAAATTCAGCCACATCTTTTGTAAGATGACATTTTCTAACCAAATCGTTCAGACTATTTTGATCAAATTTTCGTGGAGCCCGCTTTCCGCCAACAGGAACATATTCCTCTTCTCTTCCCAAAGACTCTCCACAGATGTCGTAGCCTAATTTTTCTAGACAACGCAAAATGATTGAAATAGCGTACTTTATAGCATGGTAGCACATTTTAAAATTCATTTTTTTTTTTAATCAAAAGAGCATTTTTTCTTTTACATAAAAAGGAACATTTCTACAGAGTTAGGCATAAAATATGACAAGCTTTTTTTGGGGCTGATCTAGTGTACAGTCATTACTTTGGATTGGCTTAAGCGATTTCTTTGTAAATCTTTCTCAAACCGCAAGGCACGTCTCGGCTGTGCTCCCACTATAGTTTTACCAAGTCAGTATAAGGTCAAAAAAATTTGAAACAATTTTTTTAGTTTTAGTCAATTTTTTATTATTGTTCTACTGATCCAGTACTTCAAAAGTCTCAATGGGCACGAGTCCCAAAAACACACCCTTCTACCTTTTTTTTTTTACCCTCTATGGGGCGAAAAGTGCTCGTATACATTTAACAACAAAAGTCTCCAGATTTACTGTTCGACTTGATATTACTTTTTTTCCCAGCCTATAACGACTTCAGCACGCGCAAGAATTGTACGGTGTATAATATTAATGCTACATCAGATTAAGAGGAATTCCTATAGTTAAAATAACAAGCATTTCAAATAAGACTTTTCATTTAACATAATTCTTTAAAGCTCAAGTTGTTAAAAATTACAATAAAATATCGAGTAATCAGATTTTGGAACGTCGATATAAAATTATTACTGGTTTAATCGCGACTTGTGGAACATTTAATGACTTCAATTTTCTATAAGCATTTCACGAACTGTTTATATTATGTTTAGTCCTCTTATTAAAATGGTGAAAAGTTCAGTTAAACTTGCTATAAATCAGCTGTTTTTCAATTTAGTAGAGTAATATTGATTGATATTCCACATGTTGTTTTGCGATGAGGATCGATAGATAATTTCAAATTAATTATTTCAAAGATTTATCTCTAAAACTATTTTTAGAAAATCTAATTACGGTTCATATTCAATTAAGCACTGTTGACATACGTTACTAGGAGACTAAATTTAATTATTAAGCAAATGATAATTGAAATTTACAGTTATCAATGCAATAATGCATAACGTCTTGACACTCCAATTAGTTGATTTATGATGGCATAAATATGAAAATATATTAACCTATTTTTTGCCCATTAATGTATTTATCTAGTATTTATTATCAAATAAATAATGTGTGTAAGTGATCCACGATTAAAAATTATATACGGGGTGTCCTAGTTTTGGCCTGCATAACTTAAGAAATCGATCAAATTTTATAGCAGAGCAGAATATTAAACGTTTACAAAAGTGGAAAAATGGCTAAAACAACGTTGAGTGTATTTTCAAAAATTACCCCCCAGAGAGCGAAAGAGGATTTAAAGTATTCTCAATGTCACAACGGGGTCTCCGATTTCCAGTATATGCATAAAGATAAAATTTGGATAAATTATCCTTATGGGAAATACAGTGTGACTCACTTAACATGAAGACACCCTTATAACTTTTTAATTTTTTTTTCCGATTTGAATCAAATTTTACTAAAATATAGAACAAATTAGGATCTAATTATGACCAAAAAGAAACATTCGTCTCCTACAAATGCAAAGCCACCTGTGGTACCAAAATATGTGAAAAAAATCAAAATCATATTTTTTTATTGAAAAATTTTGTTAATGAAACTTTAGGCTTCTTGCACAAAATATAATTTTAGCACTTTTAGAATATTTACTTAATACAAAACACAGCGTTTAAAGGATTTCTTATTTTTTCTTTTACAGACGGTATTCAACATTAAAGTTTGAATAAATCCGTAAGGCGCGCAAACAACTTGTGACGTCATGTGTCAGGAGCGCTAGCGTACATTTTAATTTAATTCTATTCATGGATGTTGCCCTTGTAATAGCTTGACAGTGGAGCGACCACAAAAATCTCTCCGTTCTCGAGAGGAAAAAATCAGCGTAGCACCAGAGAGTGTAGTTTTTATAAAATGAAAAATTCTACATAAGAAATTGCTATTTAATATAGTTTTTTGTGGTACAGATATTTTTTTTTTCGAAAAAACTTGAAAAATTGATTAAACATAAAAATCGTGTTTTTTAACATTTACACTGCCTATATCTTCAAATCTAATTGAGCTATCGATTTGATTTTAACCTCCCCACAATAAAATTGTGGGAGGTTACTACAATTAGTCCAAAATCGAAAATTGAGATAACATCAAATCTTTACGTTTTGAGGTCCCAGGAACCCAAAAAAGTTGTTTTTGAAAAATGTCTGTGTGTGTGTGTGTGTGTGTGTATGTCTGTTAGCACGATAGCGGCGAAGCCACTAAACGGATTTGGATGAAACTTTGCATGAGGGTTTCTTTAGTGCTCCAGAAGATCTGAAAAGGTTTTGGTTGAGATCGGATTACGTTTGTTGCTGTTTTGGCACAACAAGTTGTTTATTTTATGATTACTTACAATTTATAATCGAACCATTGAAAAGCAGTAAAAATTCCGATTTCAACGATATATAACACTTGCACTCTTTAGCTTTGGTTTCCGTGAAAAAAATTAAAAACCAAATAACACGCTTCTTGTGTAAAATATATTTTATAGTGGAACCACAGAATACAGTAACTGCACAGAGGCGAAGTCTTTGGCGGTTCCTTTCAGTTTTGATGGCTCGTTTTCTGTGACCTTGCGTACCAGTTGCGTCTACACCACGGTGTATTAAATAGGTGGTCCGGCACTTTCCTATTATAATAATGGCTTCGTAAGTGCATGGTTTCTATTTACTTTAATAGATGGCGCGAGCAATACGGTCCTACAATTACCCGGGCATGTGCATCGTATAACTAACATAACCTCAAATTTTAAGGTGTTTTCGTTTATTCTCATATTTAATGTTTGTATAGGCATTTTTAGCTTGGAGCCATACTGGCTCCAAGCAAATATTTAAAATTCACGCAAATAATTTTTCAATATTGTTGATTAATAAAAATAGACTGCTAATTATAGGTTAGATTCCTAACCTGCAAAAGTGTCTTATTTTATTGTGACAAACTATTTAAAACTTCATACATATTACGTTGAACTTGACTTTGGTTGAAAGTACAGGAACCAGGCAGAAATTTTAATAATAGTTACGTAATACCTGTAAATCTTAAGAAATATATATTTTTGAGGTTAATTGTGACGACACGTGCAATACTGCATGTAGTGTTACATATATTCTTTCAATGTTTTAATTTAGCTACTTAATGTCAGATGTCACTGGACTCTTGTCAAAAACAAGAAGCCGGGAATGTATGCAACACCACTGTATGTACGTATGCACAGAACCTATAAAATTATCTATCTATGCGTAAGTAATGAGAGAACTTAGTTGAGCCATCTTTTACAATATGTACGAAGTAAGCACTTATTAAGCCACTGTGAGGGTTGTCGTCGCATCATCGATTTAATACACCCTGGTCTACACTGAGAGATATGTTGTTTATTTCTTTTAATAGGTTAGATTTCTAACCTGCAAAATGCGTTTTATTTTATTGTGACAAACTAGATTTTGGTCGAAAGTATGGGAACCAGGCAGAAATTTTAATAATAGCTACGTAGTACTTTCAAATTTTAAGAAATATATATATTTCCGAGGTTAGCTATGACGTCATGTGCAGATCCCCATTTAAGGATACACTGAAAAGACAGTGTATTTCGAGTTGGATTGAAAAATATTACGATTTGAATTGCTTATAATTGGCGCCTATTTTCAATTGAGTTGTACACTAGGTTTTATTTATGAGAATTTTAATTCTCGGTTAATGTTTTCAATATTCCAAAATGAGTGGAAAAAAAAATTCACAAATCCAAACTTAACACGATAAACATCAACAGTGTCAAGATAAAAGTGAGGTTGAATTGAGAAATGGCGATGAGTATACAAATTTGGTTTTGGCGGGAAGGCTAGCCTTCGCCTCTGTATAGTTATTGTACTCTGTGGTCTAACCTAACGTTCAATAGACTAGTGTGTTAAAGCGTGCAGACTGTATGCTTAGTAAATTTGAGTGTCAAGTGCATCGAGACATTACAAGTTTTTTCGACGTTCATAAAGCCCACGGAAGGTGTGAGAAGCCTTCGTGAACCGCTCACAAGCCCTACAAGTATAAGCAATCTCACCGGAACGTTTTCGGTGAGTTTTTCCAATAAAACTTTAAAAGTGACATTATATTTTAAAAACTATTTCCGCTACTTCCGCCATCCCGCCGGAAATTCTTCCGGCAACATAACCTAAAAATAGTGCTACATAACTTAAAAATAATTTAAGACATTGGTACCAACCTAAAATATTTTTTCGAAAACTGTCAAAAACCAAATTCCCCCAGAAAAACATTGAAACCAAAAATTTGACAGCTTACTTCCCCAACCGATTTAGTGAAAAATCGGCCGAGGCCAGAAGATAAAACAAAATATATCAACTCAAACTTAAACGATCCACCATGAACACTACTCCGGTCACATCTGGCAGGGAAGCTGCCCACCAAGAGTTATATGGTTTTTCCAAAAGATGGCCATCCCTACCACCCATTACCAACGAACGGATGTTTTCGTTTAGTTGTTTCCCGTATCAATAATCAAAATTATTAAGTGCTCTTGCCTACGAACTTAATTTTTATAGTGTTGTGTTTATTAACCTCCCCACAATAATTGTGGGAGGTTACTACAATTAATCCAAAATCGAAAATTGAGATAACATCAAATCTTTACGATTTCGAGGTCCCGGAAACCCAAAAAAGTGGTTTGTGACTAATGCCTGTGTATTAGCACGATAGCTACGAAGCTACTAAACAGATTTGGATGAAACTTTTACATGAGGATTTCTTTAGTGCTCCAGAAGATCTGAAAAGGTTTTGGTTGAGATCGGATTACGTTTAGTGCCATTTTGGCACAAGTTGTTTATTTTATGATTACTTAGAATTTGTAATTGAACCATTAAAAAGCAGTATAAATTCCAATTTCAACGATATATCACACTTGCACCCGTTCGATTTGGTTTCCGTTAAAAAAATTAAAAATAATTCGTTATATGTGCACATATGACAGCATCCAAAAAATTGGTATTATTGTTAGGAGAAAACGTATTTTGCCATCTGTCAAAAATATTTGGGTTGGTAACCTTTGTGAATGTTGATTTATAGCTTATGGTACGTGACGTCACAGCTAACCTCAAAAATATATATTTCTTAAGATTTAAGAATATTACGTAGCTATTATTAAAATTTCTGCCTGGTTCCCGTACTTTCAACTAAAATCTAGTACAGTGTAATGTTTATGAAGTCCTAAATACTTTGTCCTAATAAAATAGGACTCTTTTTGTGGGTTAGAAATCTAACCTGTAATTAGCAATTAGGCAATCCAACGACCTGTCAAAATTATTTTTCAATATGGCGCTGAGGGCAAACATGGGGTTTATTTTAATTAACTCGCGGAAACGTAGCCAAGGCAACCGAAAAAAAACTCATTTAACGAATGAAAATAAAGGATTGCCGGATGTTTGCCCTCAGCGCCATGTTGGAAGTCACGTGGTTTGGATCGCCTAATATATTTTTTTATTAATCAACCATTTTTAGGTCACATGGTTTTGACAATTTTGACATTTTGCTTGAGAGACAACAAAACGCAGTTTGCGTGGTTTTATATATTTTGTTCTGATTTTCTTGAGAAACTGTGTGTGTTTTCGTAATAATGTCATATAGTGAATATTATCCAACCCTTATGGGTGATGTAAAGTGTCGCTACGATGAGAAAATCAAAATAATAGACAATATTGACCCATACACCCTTGGAGTGGAGACTGGAGACCTTTCTGCAGATGTGTCTATTTTACCTTGTGTGTCCGTAATTAATATGGTAAATTACTTAGTGTCGACTCACAGCTTCTTCGCAGATCAGCAGTTAAAGGCATACAAATCTTTACAAGCATATAAATATTATGAGGCCGGATTTGTGCAAGAAGTTTGTGCAAGAAAGATAAACTCAACTGTATTCATTGTTATGGGCAAGGCAAGTTTACATTTAAATAACTAAGTGCTAGATTTCAGTGATAAGCTTGTCATATTATCCGTATGTAGTATTCAATAGACTCTGCCAGAAAGTGATTTCTTTACCTTTCTTCTAATCTTTTTTACATTCAAAATAAACCTTATCTCACAATCGCACCTTGTCGCAAAAAAAGATGGTTTTATTTTTATTTCACATTTAAAACTGAGATTACTTCTTTGTTTACATTGGAATAAAAAGTTTGGTTATCCCTCAGGCAATATGGTCGACTTATCGTGACGTCATCCTAAGATGGTCTATATAGAAAAATTATTTGCATGAGTTTTTTAACTATCTGCTTGGAGTCACTGTGGCTCCAAGCTGAAAATGCGTAGTCAAACATTAAAAATATGA